>CM076464.1:7040319-8377819 GCA_038419695.1 Scomberomorus guttatus
TAAAGCCAATTAAGACAGCAGAGATATGAGAAGAGAATGAACAAAGGGCTGGAGCACAACAAGCTGGCAATGCTCTGTAAATGCAACCGTGTTCCTGCGCACGCACAGTAGCTTCTGCCGTACACGGAACTACTCTCCCGATACTGGAAATGCGATCGCTGTTATTAGACTCTGGAGCCCTTTCTAAACAAACTAGTGCGACCTGGGCGAGGCACATGTCACCCAGTGCAGCGGTGTGGCTCATTTGACTAATTTTAATCGTTTTTCGACAACAACAGAGGTCTACGGCACAGAGGAATAGGATATAACAGGCTTTGGATCATGTAGATGAACAACCGAATATTTTCTTCAGTTGTTACTCAACAATGTGACGCACCCCTAGTTTTTGATCACTTTCCAAACGTTCTGTGGCAGGGTTCGGAAGAGGACTTGAAGGAACCCTGTGATATGTCTGCAATTTAAGGCAATTTAATAGAAGAGACCAACAGAAAGCTGACTTGCACCCCCCTCTGGAAGATCAGTTTTGGACAATTGAGCTGTAAAAGAATGTCTACACTAGTACAAATTAGTGAAAAAACATAAACTGGAAAAATTAAGGGACGTAGCCACCGTGACCTCCCCGCTTTGCATTTTGACGGTTGCCATCTTGGACTTTTGGAGGCAGAGGTAACCACATTTGCACGAGAGGGCAGAGCGCTTACCCTAACACTAGCTGCTAGATGCTATTTTAACATGGGGAAGGACTCAAGCGGCCATGCGAGGAAATGCAGTTTTCGGCACTCCCCCGATTGGCTTCATTTTTAAAAACCCGCAGGTTGCTGTTTGAAACAACAAGGCAGAACTGCGATGGCCGGGAATCGAACCCGGGTCAACTGCTTGGAAGGCAGCTATGCTCACCACTATACCACCATCGCTGCGGAAGGGAAGGTTTTCACCGCCAAATCGGCAGTTTATGTAAAGTGTAAGAATTCAACGGGGAGAGGAGGAGGAGTAGAGGGGAGGAAGAGAAGAGAAGAATTGAGTTTGACATACCTGTAACTAATAGTAATATTACTATTGACTACAGAAGCCATACTGCAAAAAACTAAATGATAAAAGAGTAGACATTGTATGTAGTCATTCTATGAACTAATGGACTGTGCAGAAGAGCAAGCAGTCCAGGTCCAGTGAACATCTAGAATCACTCAGTTCAAAGCAACCCGATTCACTGTTTCATTCTTGAAGGCATTTCACTACTCAGACAGACAAGAGGTCCCTCCAGTTCTCCTGGCTGGTAGGGTGGGTAGGGTTGAGGGGGGGCATGAGAATTCTCAGAATTACATCAAACAGCGCGTGAACAAGATTAAGCCATCGTTGTCGGCAGGATTCGAACCTGCGCGGGGAGACCCCAATGGATTTCTAGTCCATCGCCTTAACCACTCGGCCACGACAACCACCTGGAGAAGCATCTGTTGTTGGGGTGTCAAATGCGTAGATGTCACACGTGTTGTTCCACCAATACTACACTACAGTACAACATTCTTATAATCACCTCACAAACAGCTTCACAGAAGGTCTGTAAAGGCAGTATTGCTCTTCAGTTTCGGTGGATGACTGTCTCGATAGAGATCTGACAGGTAATAAAAGGCGAGCAACCACGTTACAGATATGTCACATCACCATCAGCTCCAAATAAAACCCACTGTTGTCTTTGTTTAACCCTAGCGAGAAGCGTTCAACAAGTTTCTCTGTCCTTTCTCTATCAGGGAGCGTTGTTTATGTTCTGTCCCCCTCAGACACAAGCTCTAACATACAAATTGTGTTTCTATGTGTTTTTTCCAGTGTGCAGTCTCTGCTCGTGTGACGCGATCACTACAAGTTAGTTGTCACCATAAAACCTGCTGGAGATGCCGGGGATTGAACCCGGGGCCTCACACATGCAAAGCATGCGCTCTACCACTGAGCTACACCCCCCAGTTGCATAAAGCCAATTAAGACAGCAGAGATATGAGAAGAGAATGAACAAAGGGCTGGAGCACAACAAGCTGGCAATGCTCTGTAAATGCAACCGTGTTCCTGCGCACGCACAGTAGCTTCTGCCGTACACGGAACTACTCTCCCGATACTGGAAATGCGATCGCTGTTATTAGACTCTGGAGCCCTTTCTAAACAAACTAGTGCGACCTGGGCGAGGCACATGTCACCCAGTGCAGCGGTGTGGCTCATTTGACTAATTTTAATCGTTTTTCGACAACAACAGAGGTCTACGGCACAGAGGAATAGGATATAACAGGCTTTGGATCATGTAGATGAACAACCGAATATTTTCTTCAGTTGTTACTCAACAATGTGACGCACCCCTAGTTTTTGATCACTTTCCAAACGTTCTGTGGCAGGGTTCGGAAGAGGACTTGAAGGAACCCTGTGATATGTCTGCAATTTAAGGCAATTTAATAGAAGAGACCCCCAACCCCCCAGAAAAGCTGACTTGCACCCCCCTCTGGAAGATGAGTTTTGGACAGTTGAGTTGTAAAAGAATGTCTACACTAGTACAAATTAGTGAAAAAAACATAAACTGGAAAAATTAAGGGACGTAGCCACCGTGACCTCCCCGCTTTGCATTTTGACGGTTGCCATCTTGGACTTTTGGAGGCAGAGGTAACCACATTTGCACGAGAGGGCAGAGCGCTGACCCTAACACTAGCTGCTAGATGCTATTTTAACATGGGGAAGGACTCAAGCGGCCATGCGAGGAAATGCAGTTTTCGGCACTCCCCCGATTGGCTTCATTTTTAAAAACCCGCAGGTTGCCGTTTGAAACAACAAGGCAGAACTGCGATGGCCGGGAATCGAACCCGGGTCAACTGCTTGGAAGGAAGGGAAGGTTTTCACCGCCAAGTCGGCAGTTTATGTAAAGTGTAAGAATTCAACAGGGAGAGGAGGAGGAGTAGAGGGGAGGAAGAGAAGAGAAGAATTGAGTTTGACATACCTGTAACTAATAGTAATATTATTATTGACTACAGAAGCCATACTGCAAAAAACTAAATGATAAAAGAGGAGACGTTGTATATAGTCATTCTATGAACTAATGGACTGTGCAGAAGAGCAAGCAGTCCAGGTCCAGTGAACATCTAGAATCACTCATTTCAAAGCAACCAGATTCACTGTTTCATTCTTGAAGGTATTTCACTACTCAGACAGACAAGAGGTCCCTCCAGTTCTCCTGGCTGGTAGGGTGGGTAGGGTTGAGGGGGGGCATGAGAATTCTCAGAATTACATCAAACAGCGCGTGAACAAGATTAAGCCATCGTTGTCGGCAGGATTTGAACCTGCGCGGGGAGACCCCAATGGATTTCTAGTCCATCGCCTTAACCACTCGGCCACGACAACCACCCTGAGAAGCATCTGTTGTTGGGGTGTCAAATGCGTAGATGTCACACGTGTTGTTCCACCAATACTACACTACAGTACAACATTCTTATAATCACCTCACAAACAGCTTCACAGAAGGTCTGTAAAGGCAGTATTGCTCTTCAGTTTCGGTGCATGACTGTCTCGATAGAGATCTGACAGGTAATAAAAGGCGAGCAACCACGTTACAGATATGCCACATCACCATCAGCTCCAAATAAAACCCACTGTTGTCTTTGTTTAACCCTAGCGAGAAGCGTTCAACAAGTTTCTCTGTCCTTTCTCTATCAGGGAGCGTTGTTTACGTTCTGTCCCCCTCAGACACAAGCTCTAACATACAAATTGTGTTTCAATGTGTTTTTTCCAGTGTGCAGTCTTTTGATTTTTTGTCTCTGCTCTGAAAAAACATAAACTGGAAAAATTAAGGGACGTAGCCACCGTGACCTCCCCGCTTTGCATTTTGGCGGTTGCCATCTTGGACTTTTGGAGGCAGAGGTAACCACATTTGCACGAGAGGGCGGAGCGCTGACCCTAACACTAGCTGCTAGATGCTATTTTAACATGGGGAAGGACTCAAGCGGCCATGCGAGGAAATGCAGTTTTCGGCACTCCCCGATTGGCTTCATTTTTAAAAACCCGCAGGTTGCTGTTTGAAACAACAAGGCAGATCTGCGATGGCTGGGAATCGAACCCGGGTGGTCAACTGCTTGGAAGGCAGCTATGCTCACCACTATACCACCATCGCTGCGGAAGGGAAGGTTTTCACCGCCAAATCGGCAGTTTATGTAAAGTGTAAGAATTCAACGGGGAGAGGAGGAGGAGTAGAGGGGAGGAAGAGAAGAGAAGAATTGAGTTTGACACATACCTGTAACTAATAGTAATATTACTATTGACTACAGAAGCCATACTGCAAAAAACTAAATGATAAAAGAGTAGACATCTGTATGTAGTCATTCTATGAACTAATGGACTGTGCAGAAGAGCAAGCAGTCCAGGTCCAGTGAACCATCTAGAATCACTCAGTTCAAAGCAACCCCGATTCACTGTTTCATTCTTGAAGGCATTTCACTACTCAGACAGACAAGAGGTCCCTCCAGTTCTCCTGGCTGGTAGGGTGTGGGTAGGGTTGAGGGGGGGGCATGAGAATTCTCAGAATTACATCAAACAGCGCGTGAACAAGATTAAGCCATCGTTGTCGGCAGGATTCGAACCTGCGCGGGGAGACCCCAATGGATTTCTAGTCCATCATCGCCTTAACCACTCGGCCACGGCAACCACCCGGAGAAGCATCTGTTGTTGGGGTGTCAAATAGCGTAGATGTCACACGTGTTGTTCCACCAATACTACACTACAGTACAACATTCTTATAATCACCTCACAAACAGCTTCACAGAAGGTCTGTAAAGGCAGTATTGCTCTTCAGTTTCGGTGCATGACTGTCTCGATAGAGATCTGACAGGTAATAAAAGGCGAGCAACCACGTTACAGATATGTCACATCACCATCAGCTCCAAATAAAACCCCACTGTTGTCTTTGGTTTAACCCTCTAGCGAGAAGCGTTCAACAAGTTTCTCTGTCCTTTCTCTATCAGGGAGCGTTGTTTACGTTCTGTCCCCCTCAGACACAAGCTCTAACATACAAATTGTGTTTCAATGTGTTTTTTTCCAGTGTGCAGTCTTTTGATTTTTTGTCTCTGCTCGTGTGACCGCGATCACTACAAGTTAGTTGTCACCATAAAACCTGCTGGAGATGCCGGGGATTGAACCCAGAGCCTCACACATGCAAAGCATGCGCTCTACCACTGAGCTACACCCCCCAGTTGCATAAAGCCAATTAAGACAGCAGAGATATGAGAAGAGAATGAACAAAGGGCTGGAGCACAACAAGCTGGCAATGCTCTGTAAATGCAACCGTGTTCCTGCGCACGCACAGTAGCTTCTGCCGTACACGGAACTACTCTCCCGATACTGGAAATGCGATCGCTGTTATTAGACTCTGGAGCCCTTTCTAAACAAACTAGTGCGACCTGGGCGAGGCACATGTCACCCAGTGCAGCGGTGTGGCTCATTTGACTAATTTTAATCGTTTTTCGACAACAACAGAGGTCTACGGCACAGAGGAATAGGATATAACAGGCTTTGGATCATGTAGATGAACAACCGAATATTTTCTTCAGTTGTTACTCAACAATGTGACGCACCCCTAGTTTTTGATCACTTTCCAAACGTTCTGTGGCAGGGTTCGGAAGAGGACTTGAAGGAACCCTGTGATATGTCTGCAATTTAAGGCAATTTAATAGAAGAGACCAACAGAAAGCTGACTTGCACCCCCCTCTGGAAGATCAGTTTTGGACAATTGAGCTGTAAAAGAATGTCTACACTAGTACAAATTAGTGAAAAAACATAAACTGGAAAAATTAAGGGACGTAGCCACCGTGACCTCCCCGCTTTGCATTTTGAACGGTTGCCATCTTGGACTTTTGGAGGCAGAGGTAACCACATTTGCACGAGAGGGCAGAGCGCTTACCCTAACACTAGCTGCTAGATGCTATTTTAACATGGGGAAGGACTCAAGCGGCCATGCGAGGAAATGCAGTTTTCGGCACTCCCCCGATTGGCTTCATTTTTAAAAACCCGCAGGTTGCTGTTTGAAACAACAAGGCAGAACTGCGATGGCCGGGAATCGAACCCGGGTCAACTGCTTGGAAGGCAGCTATGCTCACCACTATACCACCATCGCTGCGCGAAGGGAAGGTTTTCACACCGCCAAATCGGCAGTTTATGTAAAGTGTAAGAATTCAACGGGGAGAGGAGGAGGAGTAGAGGGGAGGAAGAGAAGAGAAGAATTGAGTTTGACATACCTGTAACTAATAGTAATATTACTATTGACTACAGAAGCCATACTGCAAAAAACTAAATGATAAAAGAGTAGACATTGTATGTAGTCATTCTATGAACTAATGGACTGTGCAGAAGAGCAAGCAGTCCAGGTCCAGTGAACATCTAGAATCACTCAGTTCAAAGCAACCCGATTCACTGTTTCATTCTTGAAGGCATTTCACTACTCAGACAGACAAGAGGTCCCTCCAGTTCTCCTGGCTGGTAGGGTGGGTAGGGTTGAGGGGGGGCATGAGAATTCTCAGAATTACATCAAACAGCGCGTGAACAAGATTAAGCCATCGTTGTCGGCAGGATTCGAACCTGCGCGGGGGAGACCCCAATGGATTTCTAGTCCATCGCCTTAACCACTCGGCCACGACAACCACCTGGAGAAGCATCTGTTGTTGGGGTGTCAAATGCGTAGATGTCACACGTGTTGTTCCACCAATACTACACTACAGTACAACATTCTTATAATCACCTCACAAACAGCTTCACAGAAGGTCTGTAAAGGCAGTATTGCTCTTCAGTTTCGGTGCATGACTGTCTCGATAGAGATCTGACAGGTAATAAAAGGCGAGCAACCACGTTACAGATATGTCACATCACCATCAGCTCACAAATAAAACCCACTGTTGTCTTTGTTTAACCCTAGCGAGAAGCGTTCAACAAGTTTCTCTGTCCTTTCTCTATCAGGGAGCGTTGTTTACGTTCTGTCCCCCTCAGACACAAGCTCTAACATACAAATTGTGTTTCTATGTGTTTTTTCCAGTGTGCAGTCTCTGCTCGTGTGACGCGATCACTACAAGTTAGTTGTCACCATAAAACCTGCTGGAGATGCCGGGGATTGAACCCGGGGCCTCACACATGCAAAGCATGCGCTCTACCACTGAGCTACACCCCCCAGTTGCATAAAGCCAATTAAGACAGCAGAGATATGAGAAGAGAATGAACAAAGGGCTGGAGCACAACAAGCTGGCAATGCTCTGTAAATGCAACCGTGTTCCTGCGCACGCACAGTAGCTTCTGCCGTACACGGAACTACTCTCCCGATACTGGAAATGCGATCGCTGTTATTAGACTCTGGAGCCCTTTCTAAACAAACTAGTGCGACCTGGGCGAGGCACATGTCACCCAGTGCAGCGGTGTGGCTCATTTGACTAATTTTAATCGTTTTTCGACAACAACAGAGGTCTACGGCACAGAGGAATAGGATATAACAGGCTTTGGATCATGTAGATGAACAACCGAATATTTTCTTCAGTTGTTACTCAACAATGTGACGCACCCCTAGTTTTTGATCACTTTCCAAACGTTCTGTGGCAGGGTTCGGAAGAGGACTTGAAGGAACCCTGTGATATGTCTGCAATTTAAGGCAATTTAATAGAAGAGACCCAACAGAAAGCTGACTTGCACCCCCCTCTGGAAGATCAGTTTTGGACAATTGAGCTGTAAAAAGAATGTCTACACTAGTACAAATTAGTGAAAAAACATAAACTGGAAAAATTAAGGGACGTAGCCACCGTGACCTCCCCGCTTTTGCATTTTGACGGTTGCCATCTTGGACTTTTGGAGGCAGAGGTAACCACATTTGCACGAGAGGGCAGAGCGCTTACCCCTAACACTAGCTGCTAGATGCTATTTTAACATGGGGAAAGGACTCAAGCGGCCATGCGAGGAAATGCAGTTTTCGGCACTCCCCCCGATTGGCTTCATTTTTAAAAAACCCGCAGGTTGCTGTTTGAAACAACAAGGCAGAACTGCGATGGCCGGGAATCGAAACCCGGGTCAACCTGCTTGGAAGGCAGCTATGCTCACCACTATACCACCATCGCTGCGGAAGGGAAGGTTTTCACCGCCAAATCGGCAGTTTATGTTAAAGTGTAAGAATTCAACGGGGAGAGGAGGAGGAGTAGAGGGGAGGAAGAGAAGAGAAGAATTGAGTTTGACATACCTGTAACTAATAGTAATATTACTATTGACTACAGAAGCCATACTGCAAAAAAACTAAATGATAAAAGAGTAGACATTGTATGTAGTCATTCTATGAACTAATGGACTGTGCAGAAGAGCAAGCAGTCCAGGTCCAGTGAACATCTAGAATCACTCAGTTCAAAGCAACCCGATTCACTGTTTCATTCTTGAAGGCATTTCACTACTCAGACAGACAAGAGGTCCCTCCAGTTCTCCTGGCTGGTAGGGTGGGTAGGGTTGAGGGGGGGGCATGAGAATTCTCAGAATTACATCAAACAGCGCGTGAACAAGATTAAAGCCATCGTTGTCGGCAGGATTCGAACCTGCGCGGGGAGACCCCAATGGATTTCTAGTCCATCGCCTTAACCACTCGGCCACGACAACCACCCGGAGAAGCATCTGTTGTTGGGGTGTCAAATGCGTAGATGTCACACGTGTTGTTCCACCAATACTACACTACAGTACAACATTCTTATAATCACCTCACAAACAGCTTCACAGAAGGTCTGTAAAGGCAGTATTGCTCTTCAGTTTCGGTGCATGACTGTCTCGATAGAGATCTGACAGGTAATAAAAGGCGAGCAACCACGTTACAGATATGTCACATCACCATCAGCTCCAAATAAAACCCACTGTTGTCTTTGTTTAACCCTAGCGAGAAGCGTTCAACAAGTTTCTCTGTCCTTTCTCTATCAGGGAGCGTTGTTTATGTTCTGTCCCCCTCAGACACAAGCTCTAACATACAAATTGTGTTTCTATGTGTTTTTTCCAGTGTGCAGTCTTTTGATTTTTTGTCTCTGCTCGTGTGACGCGATCACTACAAGTTAGTTGTCACCATAAAACCTGCTGGAGATGCCGGGGATTGAACCCAGAGCCTCACACATGCAAAGCATGCGCTCTACCACTGAGCTACACCCCCCGGTTGCATAAAGCCAATTAAGACAGCAGAGATATGACAAGAGAATGAACAAAGGGCTGGAGCACAACAAGCTGGCAATGCTCTGTGAATGCAACCGTGTTCCCGCGCACGCACAGTAGCTTCTGCCGTACACGGAACTACTCTCCCGAGACTGGAAATGCGATCGATGTTATTAGACTCTGGAGCCGTTTCTAAACAAAGTAGTGTGACCCGGGCGAGGCACATGTCACCCAGTGCAGCGGTGTGGCTCATTTGACTAATTTTAATAGTTTTTCGACAACAACAGAGGTCTACGGCACAGAGGAATAGGATATAACAGGCTCACGTGGCAAGAGCGCCGCCATCTTCCAGTATTATAACCTGGTACGTCACAGGGTTGGTTAGCTTGGCTGAGTTCAACAGATAAAACAATTGAGAGTGACAGAGACAGTGAAAGATAGTGATAGAGAAAAATAGAAACAGTGAGAGATAGAGACAGTGCAAGATAGAGATAGACGTGGAGACTGACGAGCCACAGGACAGAAGACGACAAAAGGGAGGCCACTACTGCACTGCTCCTGGATGTAAAAATGAGCTTTACAGGGTTAAAGCCAAGGACAAAACAGTCCATCTCCATAAACTGCCGCTGAAACGGAGAACAGTACTGCTGCGCTGACTAGCAGCTCTCAAGAGAGAGAGCCTTCCGATGGGCAGTGACTCCAGGGTTTGCAGTGAGCATTTTTTGGAGGAAGATTACATAGAGGAGAAGATGTTTGAGTCAGGCAAGCTAGTAGTCCGCAGGACCAACAGACTAAAGCCTGAAGCTGCTCCGTCTGTTTTCAATTTCACTGCTTATAACGTGTGCTCTACTGACCGCCCAACATACTCTGGCAGCAGTACAGAGGCATCAGTCCGCCGCAGGGAAAGGGCGCTAAAACGCACCAGCCAGGCAAGGCGTAGACAGGTAAGGCATTTAGCAACTCACAGAAATTGGCAGATACTAAGACATCAACTATGCCCATACCAAAAATAAAAAGCAGTATTCACAAACATCTGTCACAGAAACGTAGCTGTTTGATATGAACATCATCACTGACTGATGATATCGTGATGATGTTCCAAGAGTGTCTCTCTCGCATTGAGCACATCTTTCACTCCACACAGCAGTACTCATGAACACCTGTTGCACCCCTCCCACCCCGACACACGTCCCCAAGTCCAAAGATCTCCAAAGCTTCTCTGCAGCACAGGATTTATATGATGGGAGCCTGGCTATACTATATAGCAGCCAAAATGACAGAATGTCAGAAATTAAAAATGAGCCACAACCTATATAAACGCCCGGGCCTGAAAGTATTCACCTAAAACTCCTGTCATTCCACACCATACAGTCAGAGGTCATCACAGCTGATGCAAACCGCCAAAGAAATATTCCTTACCGTGACTCCACGTTTTCCAAAGCAGTCAGTCAGGACTCCAAACGTTATATAATCCCCAGACGTTAACCCCAATCCTATTATCTTCCTCGCCATCTTGTTTCTTCCTCTTGCAATGCTTGCACAAGTGTTTTTTTAGCTAGCTTTTCCTTCACATGGCCCGACTGCCGAAAAGCCGTCACACGTGTCTCATGGTAAATTATATGTAGCCATCACGAACCAACGTAAAGCACAATAATTTACTTTTGGAACAATATTTTACTTTTTCAATCCAAAAGGCCGTCTGACCGTCCGTCCAGCAAACCGCTGGAGGCCTGAATTGATTTGGTGTTTTTTTACCACACCGGAATTGGCTCACAACAAAATAAGCATTTTTGATTGGCTGATGTTAGCGCTACCTGCTCACTACTGCAATGGATTTATTTATGACAAACATTACAATAACACTAATAAATCAACAACATGTGCCTATAGTCGTAGCTGCAGGCCAAATAATATATTTATGCATTTGGCAATTATTCAGTATTTCAGTCTAGTCTAGCTTTTACCTTTTACTAAACATATATTTTAGATATTTATGCAAATAGTACTGGAGCTTTCTATTGGCCCTGGACTGCAACAACAGACAACAGCCACTTAATGACAGATACTATCAGTCTCTAAAAACTAGCACTAGTAACTATTACCTACTACAGCACCTAGTAAAAACAAAAATCAAAGTAAAGACAAGAATAGAAACTAGACATTAATAAATAAGATTCTAGATAGAGCATTTATTAATCCCAAAGGGAAATTAGTGTTACAGCAGTCACTTGACATAACTTAAATACAAAAACAATTATCTACTTTAAATATATACATTTACTTGCTAAAAAATAGTCTATCCAACATACAGAGAAATATGGATGTAGGCTATAAGAGAAGGACATCAAGGTCTATGGCTGCAACTACCGAATAGGCCAACGTTCAGCCTATTTATTAATCTGCTGCCCCTCCTTTTTTAAATCAATATGCTACTTCTTTTTTTAAGTCAAAAATTCCACAAATTCTCAGACTGCAAGGTGTTCAAGTTGCTTAATTTGGCCAACGAAAAGTTGACATATTTGACAAAGAATCCATATATTTGTGGATAATCTTTGGCAGTTTTACTAAAAAAAACGGATGAAACGATTTGAATTAATTGATTAGTCTATCAAATGTCCAAAATCGTGTTGTTGCAGGTTTCTAAGAAAAGTTATGTCTGTTCATAACTCTCAGGTGTACAGAGCTCTCCAGGATTACTTTTATGTGTGTTTCAGATGCATAAGATATTGCTATATTGTTCCCATACACTATGTCAGATTACGATATAAAATAAAAAATGATTTGACTTTATTTTTCATAATTTAACATGAACTGCAGTTATAGGCTGCTTGAAACATGGAGCTAGATCACTCTTAAGTCTCTGCACAGCACACCAGTCAACATATGTGTTTTTAAATACTAGAAAAACACATCTTTGCTTTAAGCTACTGAGGTTTTTAATTCAAATCCGGCTCATGAATAATGTTGAACCACAACTGCAGCCTCACAGTGAAAACAGCATTTTCATCTTTCAACCTGACATGATCTGAAACATCATGTCAGTAAAAATATAGAAATAAAACAGACACCATCTGTAATATTTTATTGTAAGAGAAGCAGATCTGAAGGATATCTGAGTAGTGTTTCATTCATGTGTCACTTATGTACCAAATGGCAACATCTAACAGCAGAACATGGATCACATTCACAGCTGTTTAATATTTTTAGCATTTCTGTAACAAAGAAGAGTTGCATTATTTGTGCTGAGCATGAATAATCTGGACATTTTCTACAATAAGTTGTGCTGTGAGCCTTGAAGTGTTTCTGTGTAGAAAGAATCAAACTGTATTCCTTCACAGATGAATCCAGGCTGTAATGAGTCCCATCATGTCCTAACTAGAGTGACTAATGTGTTCCTTCTTTTTCTTTCCATGTAGGTAACCTGCCGCTGCCGTCACAAGTCCTTCAGATGTTTCTAACAAACGTGAGGAACCGTCCTATCAGCACTGCAAACATCAAGTCCATGAGAGAGTCTGTCCTGAGCCTGTATCACAACTTCATCACAGGTTCTAAGGAGTTCCCTTTCATTGCATACAGAGGATCCTTCCGCTCATGTGTAATCTCCACACCCTTCCACCATATCAAGTAGGAGCGGAGGGAAAATACTGCTCCATCTACCCCTAATGGAAGGACCACCAGGTATGATGGAGAATGCTGCCTTCTTCCTGAGAAGGCCGATCTTGCAGCCATAAAGGGCGACTGCAGAAACTGTGTCTGCAGCCTGGAGCTGGACGGCAGGACCGTCACCAGAGTCATCTCCCCTGTGTACTGCTCTGAGAGCACAGAGCTGATGAACAGCTGGAGACTGACCGACTACACTGCAGACGGCCACACTCTCATGTCAGTCCTCTGCAGGTTCACCAAACAATCAACACAGTGTGCAAAGGCTCAGAGGGAGAGGATGAAGAGGAAGGCAGCTGAAAAAGAGACCAGCAGCAGCAGCAGCAGCAGCAGCAGCAGCAGCAGCCTGACTCCACCGAAAAAATGCCTGAGTGTGATATCTCAAGCATAAACCAGGTTCATCCAGCAGTTCCTGGAGGACCTGGAGTATCCTGGCTCTGCAGATTATTTAGTTTGTGACTCACCATGTTTGTGACCTCAGCGTCTGGCAGGTTAACAGTAGTGATTCTTTTTACCCCTGAAGGCTGGCCTGAGCATCTGGCAGGCCTGGTGAAGCCCTTGGTAGCGTGTTGCACCAGGGCCCATTTAGACATGCTGCAGTATATGAATG
Organism: Scomberomorus guttatus; assembly: GCA_038419695.1. Lineage (NCBI taxonomy): Eukaryota > Metazoa > Chordata > Actinopteri > Scombriformes > Scombridae > Scomberomorus > Scomberomorus guttatus. The sequence goes on from CM076464.1 coordinate 7,053,752, forward strand.
ATAAGGTTAACTGAGGGTTAAATATTGTACATTTGTATATATTTGCTTCACTATGATTTGGTACACAGGTCAGTGTTTTTATTGTCTTGCACCTTTCTTTATTGACGGCTGGCCTGAGCGTCTGACATGGTGGAACTACAGGAGAGTCACAGAGAACTCTGAGATATAAAATATCTTGAACTGAAATTTGATGAAGTGGAAACTCTAAACTGCTTGCAGTTGTAAATGTGTCCATGTGTGTGTTAGCCCTGTGATAGACTAGCAGCCTGTCTTGACCAGTGTGTGTTGTGATTGGCTCCTGTCTCCCTGCAGTATCTTGAAGCAGTTTAGATGGATTTCTTTATTGTTCTCTGCAGCAGTAAATAACGTTGAATGTGTTTTCTTGAGCGAGAAATACACACACAACGAAGCTGACTCATCAGCAGTTCAGATCTAGCTTCAGATTTCAGTGTGAGCGAGGAACAAGAATCACAACAGAGAACATTAAAACTGCAGGGACGAAGTCAGAGCTGCACTACTGAGGCAGGTGGACGAGGAAGAACAGGCTGATAGAAGAAGAGGGAGAGGACACAAACCACTGATAATATGAACCCTTCCTGAACTTCCAGTATTTCACGTTATTATTAAAAATGAACATATTGATGAATACTTCAGTTTATCAACTGTCTGAGGAGAAGAAGAACACGAGGAGGAAACAAGAAAAAGAGCAGACGAGACAAGCAGCGAGGAGACAGCATGCAGTGTGAACCCTCTCATTTCAAATGTCCTCTGTTTACCTCATTACTGAATTATTAACTGTTATCCCCCACTGTCTGACATTTGTCTTTCAGAGAGAGGAAAGAGGAGGGAAACAACATGTGAACTCTGGTTTAAAAAAGATATACATTTTATTCATGTTATTATCATAATTCATATAGTGATCAATATTTCTTCTGCTTGCTGAAGTTGTTTATTAACTATTATCTCCCCTTGTCTGCCATTTGTCATGTGAACCTTCTTATTTACAATATATATATACATATATAATAAATATACATTTATTGTACAATATTATCAGAATTGCTAAAATGATCAAATGTTTTTCTTGTTGTTGATGTTGTTTATTAACCTTTATCTTCCCTGTTTGTCGTTTGACTTTTACACAGAGGAGAGGAGACAGCATGCACCGTTAACTCCCTCATTTAAAAAGATAAATATACATTTATTTCATGTTATTATCAGAATTAATATGTTGTTAAATACTTCATCTGCTCACCAGGTTGTTGAGGTTATTAACTGTTTTTCCTCCTCGTCTGTCTTTATCTATTTCCAGTGAAGATGAGCTCCAGATGTTTCCTCATCTGCTGCAGCATCATCACAGGCAGTTTTCTGTCCTGAAAATCATCCTGTCTGCCATCACACACAGATCCAGCTGGACTCCAAGTCTCAACACAGTTTGCAACTTTACAAAGTGTTACAGCTGCATTTGTCATGTTTTACATGGAAGCATCAAATGTCAAGAAGTTCTTTACACTCCTTTGGATACATTTACATTTTGTTCAACCCCTTAAAGGATAAAAACATTGTTTTATCTTTTTATTATTATCAAGAAATCCCATGAAAAGCCATAAATCAACAATGAATTTGTCTGTGTAGCCACATGAACATCCTTCATATGTGTGTTGCTTTTTGTCTTTAATAAACAAGTTTTCACATGAAGTCACAGTGTTTGTTTTTATATTCAGCACATCTGGAGAAAACAGTCCATTTCAACCACAGTCTATTTGATGTGATCTGTTCAAAAAAATGTCATGATAGAACTCAGAGTCACATCTAAAGTGACACGATTGTATTTTTACAATGGTTACAATATGTTTGTCGTTTTTTGTAAATGAATAATAATCTGTATTTTCCCCACTGCAGTACGTCTGAGTGATGAAGTGGGTTTAAACATTTGAGGTCTGTGTCAAAATTCATATTGTTTGTCAGAAAGGTAACTTAAACTGAAAGATCAAAGCGCTTTTGTAAATTACAACTAAAAACATATGCAGTTAATGACTTATTATACATTTTAAAACCTTAAGACCCTATTTATATTATTTTTCTTCAAAAATAAAAACCTGCTGTGCCAAATACTTGTAGCTACAAGAGCCCCATCTGGTGGCCTATTTGTGATCAACACACACACACACACACACACACACACTTCTGTATGCTGATAGCATAACACATTCTCTCAGAGACACTCAGATGTATGAAGTTCTTTGCAGGAGCTGGGAAGAAAATCATCTGTTTGAAAGTTGGAAAAATATCCCAATAGCTCACTGGAATCTCCTTAAGTAAAGTTTCAGTTTATATTACACTATTGCCATTTTATTAATATGGCTGCTCATTAACAGCTCACATGTGAACATGTGTCACTGACTTACCACAGTTTGGTCTTAAAAAATCTTGGTCTTAAAATTAATAAAAATAAAATATTTGTTGTTATGTTCTGTTTTTGTAACTGTGAAGCACTTTGTAACCCTGGGTTTGAAAAGTGCTGTATAAATGAAGACACCGAAATATCCAACATGGAGCTCATTTAACAGGAAATGCAGTCGCATATTATTAGAGAAGCCTGATTCACATCCGTGGAAACTTCACCATGTTGTTGGTAGGATTTGAACTTGCGTGGGGACACTCCAATATAGTTCAAGTCCATCTTCATGTTCGAAACAGTTCATGTTATATTCTGGATAACTTTAAAGCACCATGTTCAGTCTGATGCATTTCTATTTTGACAACTCAGCCGTCACTTCAGTGAAAACATTGCCTCGTTGTCGGCAGGATTCGAACCTGCGCGGGGAGACCCCAATGGATTTCTAGTCCATCGCCTTAACCACTCGGCCACAACAACTTCTTACAGCTTGCCTTTACTATACCGCAAATTATCACCAAAAGCCTTTAACAGTGTGAGAAAAATGTATGACCACACACCTGCTGCGGGTCAAAGTTTAGTCAAAGTATGACACAGGTAACGTTAACACAAGAGGCTTCTCAGAATTCCCAGAGTTTCTGTCATTTTTCTTTTCCAGAGGAGTTGAGTTGATGTAACCACTCAGCCATGACAGCCCACTTTCTCTACAAAAACAACGTCCTGTTTACTCTGGATAACCCACAGACTGGGCTGTCATCAGTTCAGTTCTTGGAACTACTTTCTACCAAGGAAATATTCCCTATAAACTGCTGACTCAAACACATTCATCTAGTGCTGCAGTGGTGCTATGAATGGGTGAAATCTGATGCTGAACTTTCAATAAATCACACTCGATCAGTGGATTTGCTCACAGGGGCAAAATGAGGCGTCAAATTTGCACTTTTAGAGTTTAGTTTTAGAGTTGACCAATAGCAAGCTGTCTTGACAGTGCTGACCTTTGTGGGGGCAAACAGCCAGAGACTCTGAAATGGAAGAAGCTATCGTAGCTTATTAGCTGTGTTGCACCATTCACTTTCATTTAACCTCCTCTATTGGAGTAAAAACTGCTTCACTAAAGAGCAATGGTTTGCAGAGACAGGAGTCAATGGTACAAATACATCTTTTGAAAAACTGTGGGTTATTGTCTGTTGCAGTTTCATAACTGACCAATAGCAAGCTTGTTAGCTCAGAGAGCATAACTTTCCTTCTTCATTAACTTTTTTTTGAACAAAATGGTGAACAGAACCCAGGAGGAAGTAAACCGAAGCATTGATGGAAGCTGTTGAGAATGACTAGCGCTAGCACTGTTGGGCTATGTTGCAAGCTAGCAGGTAGCTCAACAGCTACCACTGTATGCAGTCACTATGTTACCAAGCTTCTGGACACACCTATGCACCCCCGGACAATTGAATGGTGTGATTGCCATTGTTGCAGGAGTAAAGGGCACTCTAAGCAAGCTCTAGATGTTGAGAGTTTATTACTATTGTTTAAATGTAGCGTTGTTGGCAGGATTCGAACCTGCGCGGGGAGACCCCAATGGATTTCGAGTCCATCGCCTTAACCACTCGGCCACAACAACTTGAAATAGCAGACTGCTGAGTATACAGTTGGCTGCATTGAATGAAAGGGTTAGCCCAAACAACATGAATTAACAGTTTATGTCGTCACTATGGTCAGAGAAAGCACTGTTGTCAATTTATTGATTTAGCTGCTCATTAATGGTCCAGTGTGTAGAATTTAGTCGCATCGAGCGGAACAGACCTGGCAGAAATGGAATATAATATTTATAAGTATGTTTTAATTAGTGTATAATCACCTGAAAATAAGAATCATTGTGTTTTTGTTATCATAGAATGAGCCCTTTATATCTACATAGGGAGCGGGTCCCCTTCCATGGACCCCGCCATGTTGCACCACCATGTTTGTACCATAGCCCAGAATGGACAAAACAAACACTGGCCCTAGAGAGGGCCTTTTTGCGTTTTTTGTGAGTTTCAGGGCCACCGTAGGTTCTCCTACATGCTTGGAGGAGAATGAGGGGAGGGGTATTCAGTTAGTTTCAATCTGCAACCTCATTTAAGAGGCACTACAGTTTGGTTTCATACACAACTCATCTTCACCAGAAAAGAAGATGAGTAGAGAACCAAGGTCCTCATACATGCAAATACACTCTATGTCAACTCTTGTCAATTATTTTGTGGTCATTTGATTAAACAAAACTTGATTTAGGAACATGTACCATTGAACTTGAGTGGTGCAAATTCCCAGCAAATGTGCAATTAATCAAATGACCAAAACAAGTTGAACCTGCACTTTTGGGTTTGGTTGATAATATAGCCTTGATTATATATTATTTAACATTTTCTTTTCAAAGTTGCTCTAATACCAGTTGTCTTCAATATAATCTAATTTGATATTTTAAAACCAGTGCAGCGCACCAGTGCCACTCATGCTCTCTCCAGCAGATGGTGATATTGTACTATGATATTCACTAAAACAATCGAGAGCTGTGGCTTTCCTTAAAAAAGTATCTTGACACATTTATGGTGTAATTCAACAAAAACACACATTTACAACTTTAAAGTAGCCATGCTTTTAAATATATATGTATGCATATGACAAAACATTTAGTTTTATACATAAAAATACTAGATAATGGTTCAGAATGCCAGCATCAAGCCTGTATTGCCCTGTGTGTGTGTGTGTGTGTGTGTGTGTGTTCCTCCACATGACCTCTTTGCATGCAAGTTTGACTCTGTATGCTCCCTTGCGTGTGTGTTGGTGTGAAAACATGTTAGAGGAAAAACCCATAGAAAACGCATGTGTATATATGTATGTGTGTGAGAGAGAGAGCGAGAGTGTGTGTGTTCCAAAGCCTTATAATCTCACCCAGGACTAACAGTGGAATCCAACTGGTCACAATGAGGTCTTTGTCTTGAGTGTAAGAGCCAGCAGGTGAAAACTCTGCTTCAGGCCTCAGAGAGACCATGTGATGGAGAGTTAGTACAGTGTTTTATCTGTACGCATGTGTGTGTGAGAGAGAGAGTATGCACAATGTGGATGACCTATATGTACAAGCACACATGCTTGAATGCCGGTGTGTTTGACCGTAAGCATGTTTGCCCATACCAACCAAGCTTAACAATGGTTAAACCTTTGAGGATTAAGTGATTCTTAAACTGTTCTTTGGTCAAGTTCAACTTAAATGAACCATAAATCCATAGTTACAATGCAAAAACATCCATCCAGTTAATTCGGTCCAATAGTCGATCTTAAGATCTTATTTTTCTTGTTTAAAGTGAAATATTACAACCACAACCAAATAAAAAAAATAAAAATACAAATTATTCAAGTATATGAATAAATTTAAACAACAAAAGAAGCTGTCATTAAGGCCATATGAAGCAGCTCTGATATCAATTCCTATTCAAGCCTGAGTTGCTCCATCATCACATACAAATATGGATCCTGAGCAGAGCCTGGTCTCCTCTGCCAAGCCGACAAAGCTGTGTCTGTGCTACCTTGAAGCAGGCCAGTGGGGCACAGCGGCCACGCAGCCCGGCATGAGAGCAGCATATTCAGCTGCTGACATTTCAACAGCCGTTTACATGACACTCCGCCATGAAGACGCATGAAACAAGCAGCTGCACTGACACTGGCAAGGATACAGATGCGGATTCTGTGTGTGCATTTAAGTGGATAATTTTCCTGCTTATATCTTCATTCAGACGATCATCGTGTGTATTATCGGTGGTTATGCATACTTGAGTGTGTTTATTTGCTCTCACCCAAATTGGTTTGCTCTGCTGACTGTGACGAAGTGTGTTTGAGGAATAATTGCTTGTGTACACTTCATGTTGTGTGCTTTTGGGTGCAGAGTGTGCAGTAATGAAAGCATATTCATGTGCATGCATGTAATGTGTTTGCATCACCGTATTCTTGTGCATGTGCATGCATCATTGTGCATACATATTTCCCTTGTTTGACTTGGCCACCGTCACCTCCTGCTGTTCGCCTGTTTGTGTTACCCTCCACTGGGCTGGGACTTGGACCTGCAGCACAGCAGGAATGACTAAGTAGGACATGACACATATTCTCTGAGGTGAGTTTCCCCACACTTCTTGGCGCTGTCGGGCGCCTTCTGGCTGGGGGCCTGTGGGCAGAGATCGATGCCCAGTGGGGAGGTCCGGAGCTGGACGCGGTACCATCCCCTTGAGGACGGGTGGACTGGTAAATTTCAACTAAGCAGAACCCGAGTTGTTCCTAATAAACAACGTGTGTTTCAGCCTCTGTTGCACACAGAAAGACTTATAGTTCCTGCTGGCTAAGTTGACCTGAGCCTCGCTGAGTTATACTGTACATCTGCACTTTATGAAAATGAAATCAAATTCCAGATTAGTCTTACAGCCCAGGAGAATAAGCGGACAATCTTGCCAAACTCCCACTCTGAATGATGAGTAGGAACATTGGGGGGAAGTGAAAGCAAAACATTTAGTAAACTAAAACACCCTAGATTTCATGGTCTCACCACAGAAATGCTGCTTGTTTTCAGATGAAGAAACCCTGGTGTTGCCCTGGAATGGCCTCTGTGTTCAAAATGTGACTTTAGACCCAAGGGAGCAGCAGGCCTTCAAACAGAATCCCGTTGCCCTTTTACTTTGAGAAACAGTAAAACAGCACACAAACATTCACATAATAGAAAACAAACTGGTGGAACTTTTGTCCCCACAGTATTTTCTGTGTCACATTCAAGGACACATACACAGCACTGACACAAACCCTCTTTAAAGGCTCTGTTTGTGGTTTCTGCTGACTTTCCACTCTGTATGCCACCATGAAGAAGATTGTATGTTGTCATTGGCAATATCTGGGGTGCAGATTTTTTACACTGTTGCAGAGCCTATCCAGTGACACCAGGGTGACTGTCATCTTGGCAAGCCAATAATCTGGATCTCTTTAAAACCAATAAACATCAGAAAACGAATCCTTTGTGGGTTGCAGAACAGTTTCACAAACATTAGCTGCCCAAATTACATGTAATCTCTCAAAGAATGCATCACACTGACCGCGGGTGGTCCTTGATACATGGCATTTTTCACTTTTCTTCCTGTATAATAGCCTTTTGCGAAGAAATCACATTCAATCATTTGTGACCTTTTATCACGACTACCTAAAAAAACTTTCATAAACACAACGTCAGGTACATTTAGCATAGACCTGACTTCGAGCAGTGCTGTCAGGTATACCTTTCCTTATTCACCACATTCACCTCCACCCCATCTGGAGGAGTCTGTCAGCAGCGATTCTGACAGTAACATAGGCTGGAGCTATTTTATTGTGGTCTAGACTAGCAGAGGTATAGGTCTTGAAATCACAGACCCCCTCATCAAGTCACCAGTGTGGATTCCATCTGTATCACATTACTAACTCCTAGCTCCTCTGTACTGTAGGTGTTCCTGCTATGTGTATGTTTCTCAGTCTTAACATCATAGAACCCAGTAAACTCTCCTGAGCTAAAAGCCACCAGCACCTCCTCCACTGACCCTATAGGGTCCCCCTCTGAGATGGATATCACACTAACATAAATGCTAACACAAAGCAGGATCACTATCACTGCTGGCTACTGTGAAGGCCCAGTGGCTCGAATCCTGACATGAGGCTGATAACCGCTGGAGTTAGAGGTTCATTCAACATCCTGGCTCTGTCTCTGATAAAAAGGAGTTCTACTGAAAGCTGCTGTGGAGGCACATAGCTTGTCTTTCTGGTGTTGGCAGGCCCAAAACACCTGGCCAGTGCTACTATGAAAGCAACTGAGAATGATTCATATTATGAAATGTACTGGTGCATCATCTTCCCAAGAAATGATTGTATGAAACACATTATGGGACAAAATAGTAACATGTACAGTCAATGTCTGTATCCTTTTTTAACTTAAAGCCACTTATGTGCAGAATTAGCACATTTCTGACTTTGGCTCCCCCTTGTGGTAATATGAAAGACCATCTGTTACCTGGAGATGAATGAACACACAGACTACACAAGCATTTTTCTGCAAACTAAAGTTCATGCTGCTAAAATTATTTGAAAAATGCCAACATGACATAAAATTGTGCACATAGTGGCTTTAAAACTGCAACAATCAATATTTTTACATTAATAATGGCTCAGCTGACCCTGTCTAATGTGGAAGGTGTTGCTTGATGTACCTACTAAGAATTATTATGAACTCTGCAGGTTCCCTTAGCTGTACTGAGCTTTTTAGCCTATTAGCCTTTTAGCTCATTGTTTTGGTTTTCTGACCATCTCTGCGCTTATTAATCTTGTTTCCAGCCACAGAAGGGAGCTCTTTTAGGTACAAAAATCTGATTAACCCACTGTACATTACCTGGCCAGCACCAAATGGCAGACAGACAAAGTTAGCATCTAGCTAGTAAACATAGTGGATTATTTAGCAGCTAAAGAGCCAGCATTTGAGGAAGACCAAAACAGAGCTCAAATGAGGGTGAATACTGTACTTACATTTGCCAGCAAAATAAAAAAAGATAACTTCAGATGAATGCTGGATGTGTAAATAAGCAACTGTTTGCTAAAGATAGCCATAACAACTGCATAAGGTCATGTCAGATGTTATGTAGTCAGCTTGTTCCAATGTCCCCAAGTGGCCAAAAAGATCAATTAATGCAGCTTGAAGCAAGGTTGTGTTATTGCAAGTTCAACCACAATTAATTCCCAAATGCAAGCATGCAAAAAAATCACCATCCACTGGCATTCTGAGCCAACCAGCGGATGTGATTCATGCCATTACTTGGCCAGACATCCAGTCAAACTTCAACTTTAACTTCCCTATGCTGGATAACATTGTTTATTTAGCTTTAATCATCCACTGTCTCATATTAAAGACAGTTAGCTTTATGACTTCCTTTGCATCCCTCTCTGAAATTCAAACCTTACAGTTCCCCAACCCCTTCTACTTTTCCACTCCCATGACAATCTACAGAGCCAACAAGCTAACTCACTATTTATTCTCCACTATATGAAACGGAGTGCAAGTCTTGTCTCTGTAAATACAGGTGAAATGAGAGATCTAGGTTGGAGTTAACAGCACATGCCATAGTTATTTTACTGTCTCTTTAACTCTAATCCTTATTCCAGAGGACTTGGCACGCATCTAAGCTTTCAAACACTGCCCAGTGAATGTTGTTAATATAAGCACTAAATCTCAATTAACAACAAGGAAGCATATTCTGTGGCTCCTGAGGAGATTTATCTTCTATGGCGGCCAGGCTTGGGGAATGGAGAAGGAGTATTAGGGAGGATTGAATATGGAGTCTAAACACACTGTACATGTTACAGCTCATTAAACAGTCACTAGCCTACACACAGCACCTGTAGTGTTTTCTCTGTGTGTTTTGGCGGTGATAGCAACCTCTGATACCAGCAGAATAAAATCCCTGTCGCCAACAATAGTCCCTCTGATTTGCTTTTCACTTTTATTTGGCTCTGGCAGTGAGCTTGTGAGTTTGGTTTATTTCAAAATCAGCAGCAAAAATCCCTCACATCCTTCTCATGGGATTGGAAATGATGAAATATGCCAGCAACACAAATGGCTCTGCAGAAAGATGAAGTGTCATCATAATGACAACATTTTAGAAGAAAAATTAGCCACTTTTAATTCGGTTAACTTGCTTAACATGATTTCAGTGCATTCTAAGGACCTAAACAGCTGATAGACATATTCTTATGGATGCCAGTGTCTGGACTGGGTTGCAACAGCTATTCTTAAGTCCAAGGTTTGTGAGTAAAGTTCTTTGTAAACTAGTGATTTACTAAAACGGGTTGCATCATTAAAACTTAAAGATCCCCTCCAGTCATGTTTTAAAAGATAAAAAATCCTCTGCTCAGAGTAATAAATTGTCTGATGTGGTTTTTCCACAAAAAAAGAATTGCCTTGTTAAAAATCCTTAAAATCACATCTCCTCCTTCCTCACTGAAAAATCCAGAATCTATAAATATACAAATATTGTTCAGTTCAAAAGATTAACTGCTGGATAAAAGATGTTTCCTACTGCAAAGTCTGTTTTTGTGTATCTGCACTGCAGGCTTCATGTTTCCATTTCACACTTTTATAAATTGTATACTGGACCACGATTGGCTCCAAACTAGTTGTGATGTCACAAATCATGACCATAGGCCCACCCCTTAAACTCAAATTACTTCAGCAGATAAATGTGAAAACAGCCTTCGAGTGTTAAACTCTGCACATACATCATTCTGCACAGTGAAGCTCAAATATCCAACTGAAGAAGAAGAAAACAATATTTGTGAGTGGAGGGGGACTTTAAGAAATGTCTAAATCAGTTGCTTAGAAACATCTGTATCCCCCAATCCTATCAAATGCAAGTGTTAACGGAAAGTCACAGAAGTGACGTAACTGAGTTTTAGGAGGCAAATGTTGTAAAACTTTACTAGTTAATCACAGCATCTTCTTACCAAATCAAACAGGTTAATGATAACAGCTGTATATATATAGCCATATCGACATTTAAAATGACTTATCACAGAGAAAGTTAGAGATGACAGAAGGTAAATCCACTGCTTTGCTTGTGTACACAGAGAAATATGTGTGTCAGTTAGTAGTATTAATGCAGTTTAGAGTGACTGAAAAATATCTGATTATGCTAAACTAACCAACACCATTTGCTAATTTAGTCTACCGTTATTGGCATAGCGTATTGCAAGTTGAGGTATATCATTTTTCAAAATCTCAATCATTATTAAAAAGCATTTTGATCAAGTGTTGGGTCAAATATGTTGACCATATTCCATATGACCTCTTTTATTCTCCACTCTTTATATATTAGCAAGCTGTTTTTTGTCAATATAAGTTCTGTTAGCAAGTTACACCTGGCAGTTACTGTTAGTTACTTGATACTGTATTTAGCAACAGTCTACTAACTAGTGTTAGTGGCGCAGTCTGTTTTAATTTAGTGATGCATAAATCTGTATTTAGTAAACATTTCCATAATAAGTAGGCTAAGTTTGAACTTGTGAAGTGCTGGTACAACCGGCAGCTGAATATTACTTGACCATAAGCAACAGGTTTTTACCCTCACCATCTCCTTGTCTGAGATAAATGAGCATTCAGCCCTACACTGACCCTTGACCTCACAGCAAGGTGGTGTCTTTTCATTCTTAAAAGACAGCAAGCATTCACATGAAGCAGGGAACCAAACACTTATGGAGCCCACATTGTTCTCAGGGCAACCCACTGCTGTCAATCCAAACCTCCTCCTCCTCCTCCCAACTATGCCTCTCTGTCTCTCTGTGCGCCCTCCTGCCATCCTCAGTTCCCTGTGTGACGGCCAGACAAACCGCTGATTCTCTAAGCCAGAGGCCACCACCCTGACAGTACACGCAGGCCAAGCATGACTTCAAAGGTTGTTGCTTGTGGGCATTTCACTGGGTGCGTTTTTGGGGCAACTCAAGCCTGTTTTGTTTTTGTCATTTTAATGTCATTTTATGTCCCCTCCCCAAAAACGCTGTACTGAAATATTTCACTCTAAACCAGCTGAATAGCCAAGTGGCTACAGCAATGTGGATGTGATGGGAAAGGTAAGCTAGCAAGTTGTAAGCTAGCAAGTTGTTTATCTGGCTATAACCTTGGTTGGCAGTGTTAATATTTGAAGATGCACTAATTAATACTGTTAACAATGGGTTGAATGACTACTTGAAGTGTGAAAGTTTTTGCTTGAAATGATGAGCCCACAGAGAACTATCACCCCATTCGCCACAGCTCCATTGAGTCTTTAGCATCTTTTAGCTCATTGTTTTGGTTTTATGGACCGCAACTTTAATGTTTTGGTTCAGTCTCACTACTGTCTTCTTTTCCAGCAGCAGCAGGCAACTGTTTTCAGGCAAGAAACATGAAAAAAATGACAAAACGCTGGGATTATAGCTGTAATGTGGCCTGTGTATCTGAATAATATCAGACCTGGATAAATCTTCTCCAACATAACATGCTTTATTCCTCATTTTCATCAAAGTGGTATCTCAAGTTGATTCCAGGTTCTTTATATATTATCCATCGATTCAAAACATCTTTTAAAATAGTTTTATGGATTATAATATTTACTGTAGATAGTTAAGGTTTATGAGAAAAATATAAATGTACATAAACCAATTTTCCCTTCAAATCCAACATCTCATCTAAGATAAAAAGGCTGAACCTCCTCATTTTTCAAAACAAAGTATACCAATATTGCATTCCACTTAAACTTCTTTAGGAAAAAAGTGGGGTAAGTTGTAGAAGAGCTTCACTTCGCTGTACGTGCACCAAAGTTAGAAACTGACAGTACTCCACCAAAATATCTTTAGATTATCAAACACATACTGAACATACTCATCAAGGGTTGAGAAGTGGATTGTGCTGAGAAGTTTTATACATTTTGAAACCTGTGGAACCAAAAACTGAACTGCAGCTGCCATCCGGACAGGGGGTCATCATCTGATACTTGAAAGATTGATTCTTGGTTGAGTATTCTTTTAAAATGTTGTGGATGACTTTGGCTGTCTCATCACTCACAACTCCCTGTTGTAACCTTCCAGTTTGTCCTGCAGGCCAACTCACATTCCCTTTTGTTCATGTCAGTTTGTAAGGCAAAGACTCTTTTATTGGCCTAGAGGAGTAAAAATAAGCATGCTTGTATGAAAAAGAGAAAACGAAAAGTGAACAGCAATACATGGAGTACAAAATAAAGTAAAAAGTGGATTTCAGTTCTCTGTGCTCCCTCTGACTTTTCTTGAGGGTGTCTGTATGGCTTTCAGTGTGTCGGTGCACATGTCTGTAGTGACTGTTTGCATTTGCATGTGTGTGATCCTAATCGTTGCTCTGTCTCTCATGCTCTCGTCTGTCCAGCATGTTTGCTTTGCGCTGACATATGGTGCCATGGCCGTTTATCTGCACCTTAACTAGACACACAAGCTGTTTGGAATGTGTGTGGGAGAGGACAGCACTGAGCTAACAGACTCTTCTTCCACCGTCATCTCTGTTTACCTGCTATTGTTCACAGCTTCTGTGTGCGGATGAAGAGAAAGGCGTGATTTATGTGTGTAGTGACAACAACAAGTGTTTGGGTTGCAGTGGCGCCAATACGCTTCTTTATCCCGTGGAATCGGCTGAAGCCCAGAGGCACTGACTCTGCAGCCCAGTGTTTATTTGTGGAAACTTTTACAAAATGCTAAACTACAAATCAATGGAGGCTGTTTATGCAGCGACTTTTCGAGTGATTATTCACTGACATGCTCAAATTCAAAGTTTTAAGGCACAGGGAAATTTAAGGTCATTTTACAGGCAAATTAGTTGTTTTCTGGATTTTTTTTCTCTTTTCAAAACAACCTCCAGTTAGTCAACAGTTCCATGGGAAGAGACGGGAATGTTTCTTAATGAAGTCAAGTTGCCCACTAGCCGAATCTTTTTATCCCCCTTTCCCCTTTCCTATGCTGCATCTGATATTGTTGATGTTTTTCTTTCTTTCTTCCTGAAAAATGAATAGTGGCTCTGTCACGTCGGGGAGTGCGGGGTTCTGGGTTGTCTCCTTCCTGTTGCCTGTCTTATCTCGCACACAGATCCTGGCCTGGCCTGCTTCGGTGTCAGGCCTCTGCTCGCTCCCCCTCTGTGGAGATAGACAGAGTGGGGGTTAGTTTGTGGTGCCCCCCTTCTTTCATATTCAGCTCCCCAAGAGTTTAGAGCAAAGGCAGGAAGCTCCTTCCAGCTACGTCCTCACCCAGACCATACTGGGACACTGGAGGCACTGGGTATGAAGAGTTTGGGCTTTAGATGGACAGAGGTAAGATACAAAATGGGGAGGGATAGCTGGGGGTTAGTGTGTGGGGGCTTTTACTTGAGGCCCTGCCATGAGGTCCTCATTTGTTCCTGAGGCCATTACTGTGACAGACTGTTTACAATCACCGACAGATTAGGTTTACTTAAGGATTTATGTTATTCCTTTAGCTGAAACGTATAAACACTGCTGACGCTTTTCTACCACCCTGCTGTTATAAATTAATACTGCCTGCCGGGGGCGTGGGGCTTACTTTAAGCACGCTGAAAATGTGTGATTTTCTAAAGTCTGTGCAGGTAAAATATGCTCTAATACTTTCCCAAAGAGGTGGAATGAACAGCAGGATGGGCTCTGACTGAGCATCAGGAGGTTGTTCCTGATCTGTGGTGCTTCGAGTGCTGGCTTTGACTTTACCTGCTCTCTTGTGACTGCAAAGAACTCACCACCCTCTAAATAAGTACTACCAGAGTCAGAGGAGGTGTAGCCACTGGGTGGTGCACTATAAAAGGGGCTTGTTCATATAATTCAATTTAACAGCAAAGATATTCTTTTTGTATTCATAGAAGAAATGTCCTCATTTTTTTAGTGACTTTACTTTAAACCTCACTATTTAGTATATATAAGCAGTATAGAAACATTTACTAAATGTTTAGAACACATTTCAGTGTGGTTGTAAGCATATATCAGGATATTTTAAGTGAAACTACTGAAGCATTCGTAATTGGTTTATGTAATGAATGATTCATAACAGTATAACATAGCTGTAATCATATTTAATGATACAGTTGCAATCAACATTATGAAACCAGCTCAACCTCAACGCAAGATACTATAGTCAAAGAAAGTTTAATGCATTTTTGAGTTAATTTTGAGAACTTACTAATAGTAAGTAATCACAGATTCTCCATAAGGCCCATAAGCAACATGATTCAACCCCAAGACAATATTTTGTGGAGCATGCCTTACCTTTTATGACCATAATAAAGGTTTCCGGTAGTTTCTCACAAACTTCTAACACCTCTCTTTTGGAATTTTAGCCCATTCCTCGTGTGCAAGAAGCTTCCAGCCCACTAATATTCTTTCGTGTCTGTGCTGCTTTGTTAAAAAAACGTTTCCAGTGGGATTCAAATCCGGGGACTGAGATGGCCACTCAGGGACATTCCAGGAATGATTCCTGAGCAAAGCTTTGGTTGACTTGGACGTATGCTTCAGATCATTGTCTTTCTGCAAAGCCCAATGATTACCAAGCTTCAATTTACGTGCTGAGGGTGTCACATTCTTCTTCAAAATGGCCTGCTATTTAAAAGAATCCATGATGCCAGTCACACAGTCAAGGTTACCAGTTCCTACAGCAACAAAACACCTCTAACGCAGGACTGACCCACCTCCATGTTCGACTTGGATGGTGTTTTTCTTCCTAGAGGCCTTGCCCTCCTACAGCTGGTCCATGGGTCCAAACACTTCCAGTTTCACTCCATAAAACAGTCTCCTAGAACTCTACAGGCCTATCCAAATTTCTTCTTGAATATTCAAGTTGACTTTTTTTGTGCTTTTGTCCCTGCCTTCATCAGATCCTGCTTCAAGTCTTTGGCAGTAGTACAGGGGGTTTTCTCAGCTGTTGTTTTCAAATGTCTGATTCCCCTTGGAGGAATGTTGCTCTTTCTTCCATGCCCAGCAAGTTTTGCTGCTGTACCATGAGTTTTAAACTTGTGTATGATGCAGCCAACTGTGTCTTTTGGAAGTTTAAGTGTCTTGGAAATTTTCCTGTAGCCATTTCCTTTTTGGTGTAATGAAATAATTTCCTCTCTTAGCTTTTGAGACAGAACCCTTTTCTTTGCCATGTTTGCTATTTAGCTCGAACAACATCTTGAGCATAGATGGGATTTATATCAATGCTGAAGCAAATTCAGTGTTGCTATAGAGAGATTACATTACACACGCATTTTCCCTGTCAATTGGATTATGTCACTCAACGTATTGTAATTCCTAAAAATTCTAGGTCTTCAGAAAACCTTTGTCATGTTGAGTTTGTAAATTGTAGTTTGAAAAAAATTTACTCAAGGTCTAACTCGATATCTTGCAGAGATTTTAGCCGCATTTAATCTGCCATGGTAAAGTAATAACAGACTCAAAAAAAGAGGGAGGAAACTGGAGTGTGTCTTTGATTGATGGACAATAAATGAAAAGTAATTTAAGTCACATTCAACAAACAAAGAGTTATTTGGGGTTAAGAGCCTCAACAAATGCAAATAAAAAATACAATTCAAAGTCATGAGAAGCCTTTAATTCTGCATGGCTGACACCCATGTTTGTCAAAAGCCTTAATCAGGCTGTAAAGACAGAACACAACACAATACTGAATGCCTTATAAAAATTTTGCCGAAACACTGCATGTGTCTCTGTCCTCGAGCCCATCCCATGCAGCGCCGTCCTTGTCCCGAGGCCATGCCCCGAGCTCACCACAACTCCTCAGATCTCTCTCTTAATTACA
This sequence comes from Scomberomorus guttatus, assembly GCA_038419695.1. Lineage (NCBI taxonomy): Eukaryota > Metazoa > Chordata > Actinopteri > Scombriformes > Scombridae > Scomberomorus > Scomberomorus guttatus. Next base: position 7,070,520 of record CM076464.1, read on the forward strand.
TGTCTGAGCCTCAGTCACAGAAGAGCTGCACAGCACGGAGACCGCTAAAGCTTTTGAATAATCAAAACAGAAAATGGCATCATCCCTCCTCCTCTGCTTGTACAGCAACGACGATAGCTAACGGAAGAGGGAAAAAAAAGGTATTATTTTTCCAGGCTTTGTTGAGCCTGCTGAATAACTTTCCAAGAGGAAATGATAAACATATGAAGCAATTAAACTTTATGAAAAATTCAACTCAATTCAGAGTCTCTGCTTTCAAGTTTATGATGCTGGATCAATGTTGTCATTTTCAGTTTGCAGATGGGCAAGCGTTAGAAGTAGATGTCGTGAGCTGAGCTCAGTGACAGCAGTGGGAGATAGTCAAATGATTATTGTTCTGCATTTATACTGTAGGTCCTCCCTGTTTCTTTGAACTCTCATGTCTCTCTTGTATTTTTTCAATCGTTGTAACCACACGACAAGGCCTAAGTTCATTAATGAGGACCTCTAATCCATGTTTTTCAAATTTGAAGGAACTTTGGCTGCCCTCTCGCCCACCTGCTTGTGGACGTTTTTAATTAATACATTCCGTTTTTCCATAGGTCTGTTTGTTCTGAAAAAAAAAAAAGGAGAGCGAGAGAAGAAACACGGCATCCTGGGCGGGTTGGTATCCGGAGCAAGGTTTGGCATGCTGCTCAGTGAGACCACAGATATTCCCCGGCCTTCCATCTCTCTTTTCTCTCTCTCCTCACCAGTGTATCCCTCCTCCTTCAGCCTCTCACACACTATTCGTAGGGCCTCAGTTAACAGTGTGGCACATTCACTACTGTGTCTTTTTTGTGCTGGGGTCGTGACCTCTCTTGACAATGCTGTACTCTGCCTTTTCTTTAGGCGTGAGGAGGGTCGTAACGCTCTAACAGAGAGAGCTGTCTTCTGTTTACACTCTTTAGAGACGTACATGCACATTTACACACACAAACACGTGAAGACACACAGAGCTGTTTGTCTCATTTATACATGCAAACAACTGGGGTCTATGTGAGGCTGTGCGTGATCCCTGTATCCCAGATAAATAGATTTATAGTGTGTGCTCTCCCAAGCAAAACCAAAGAGGTCTTCAACCTTTTATTCATTCAGTCACAAATATTATATTATCTCTGTCACAAATATTACAATGTTAGTAATTTACTCTAGTTTTGTCTTTTTTTTAAGGACTACACAATTTTTTAAGGGTTACTTTTATGTAATTTTCACTATTATTGGAGAGTTGAGGCAGACAGGAAATGAGGTGACAAAGAGGGGTATGACATGAAGCAAAGGTCTGGTATAGTATGCTACCTAACAGCCCGTCCTCACAAGAAAAAACAGTATAGGTCTAAAATTCAGGCCGCCAAAAATGACCTATAGTTATGTTTAGTGATTATGACCTGGGGAAGTGATACAGTTCAGATGACGTCAGTATAAGGTGAATTAATAAGGTGATTTTGCCTTGTTAGGAGGCGGGATAGATAGATAGTGGACTTTGCTGCAGGAGACCACTGTTCGCTTCCCCATTCCAACAGCGAGTGTCATGTTTCTATTTTTAAAAAAAACGTAACATCATGGGGTTTACTTTTGCCATTACGACGAAGGTTGCGTAAGTTTAAGGAAGTACTTTAGACTTTGCTGCAGGAGAGCACTGTTCGCTTCCCGTTTCCAATCACGAGACATCTGTAAAAAAAAACCTGTAACATCGTGGTGTTTACTGTTGGAAGTATAAACCATGTTTCAAGTGACCATTTTAACCCAAACCCAGACACCATTATTTTTTAACAGTGATTTGTAATGGATTTGGAAAGCATTGCTACAGCCGCTAGATGGTGTAAACATAACTATAGGTTGTTATTGCCTGAATTTTAGACCTATTCTGTCGTTTTTTAATGAGAATGTGTTGTACCTAACCATTCGGCTAACAGGGTGATCAGGACTACACACATTTTTACTTTTTTAGCTCTGGCCATCAGTTTTAATGGTTATAAGCTGCGTTCCCACTGCAGGAATCTTGATAACCTTATACTAACCAAAGTATTTGCTGAGTTCTGGGAACATGGTAACGTCAATAAAAATACTGTAGGTCAGACAATCAGACAAATTATATAAGAGGCTGAAAGTGAAGATGAAGCCAAACGGTAAAATTAGTATTCATCTCTCTGTAATAAACGTCACAGCTTACAGACCAACTTCCTGGTTAAACTTTGACCGACCACATTTACTGTAGTTGTAGTACACACAATTTTGTGACACAAGGGATTATGAGTGATATACTGGTGCGGTCATGGTTTAGATAATCTGGCTAAACTGTTGGTTTGTGTGCATGTATGACCCTCTGCTGCATCTGACCTCAGACCTCAGCTTTAGTGCTGACAATGTTATCATAAACAATAGAATGGCCATAGCTTTGAAAATAAAACCCTAGTTGTAATAAAGCAGTTTTCTTTTATGTTATATTTAATGGTTTTTCGACACAATGGAAAAACATCTGCATTATTAGACACTAACCTTAATTATTTCACACATTTTTATGATTTTGTGATGGAATAAGTGATTAAAGATGCACATTTGTTGCAGTGTTTTCTATAAAGCACAGACCACCACTGCTACATGTGTTAACCAGCCTAGACTACCTCAGGGGGTTTGTTTTTGTTGTTGGTATGCCTGTTGAACACATCCTGGGCACCGGAGCCAACACAGTGTATATCGTATACACATACAACTCACTCACAGCAAAGCCTTGCAGTTCCATGGAGTGTAGAGGTCGGGTCAGAGACAGATTCAGCGGTCCTCATTGAGGTGTTATGATAAAAATCAGCCATGAAGGCCAGGAGTAAGGGAAAACACAGAATTAATGTTGTGTTTGATCTGCATGGCTAGAATCGGAAACCACTGCCTTGTGTATAACATTATTCAACCACTGTCAATTCCAATAACACAGCAGAAGTCTTTTTCATAAAGGCTGGTTCATGCATCTCACAGAGGAAGCAGAGAGACAGAGGGGCAGGGGACCAAAAAAAAAGGCCAGATTCATGAGGGGATACACAGAAACAAGTCAAGCTGCCCCTTGTGAGGAAACAGAGAGCGGGGGGAAGGTACTAAAAACATGGCAGTCAGGAACTCAACTGACTCACTCACATCCCGCAGGCCAGGCCATTGTGGTGTGTGTATTTTTGGATCGCTCAGTTCCGGTGATCTTCTGTGGAATCAGGTCTTCTGCTGGTGTGTTGGGGAAAGTAAATGTAGCTTCTTTTAGGATAGAAAAGCCAGGACTGAACAGGAGTCCAACCAAAACAATGTCCAGAGACAAGGGAACCATCCCATCCCATCCTCAAGTCCCCTCGCTTCCTGTTTTCTTTCAACCAAGGGGCACCAGAGCTCTGACTGTGTGTGATTTGAGGAGGATGTTTGGCCCGGTAATGGATTTAATTAACACTGAGGAGGAAACAAGTTTCAGTGGCTCTTGGGAAACATGTTTAAACCCAAAGAGTGGGTTGCTATTTGAAGATAAAGTGTCTTTGTTTGTAAGACATGATGGACACATCACTGAGAGCCTTAGATACAATGGTGCTGATTCAGCAAGGTGGAGGCAAGGATATTTAAAGTGTTGAGGTGAAGCTATTGCACAAGAGCTTCCCACCCTGTAAAGGGTGGATAAGTATAGGATAGGGCAAAATAGTGTTGGCATAGTGGTGGGATTGTTACTTTAAAAAACACACACATGCATGTGCACACATAACTAGAACACAGTGACTCAGTTTTGACTTTCAGAGACCGATCAGACAAAGAAAGCCTATTACTGTAAAAGCCATGGAAAGTGCCTACCTGAGCATACACTGGACATCTAGAAGGGCTAAGTCAAGGGAAACTGGATTTAGATTCTTGAAGACCTCATCCACAAAGTTTTGAAAAGGTATTGAACCTCTGTATGTTCGTTTTTCAAGTTTACAGCTTGAGAATTATTAAGGTCACATGAGGGTCGTTGGCCCACCTAGCTGTCATGTGACTTCTTTAGAGTCAAAGTGTGAATCCCTTCAAGGGATGTCATCCTTTCCCATGCAGTTTAACACCCATTCATACCTTGACTCATGCGACCAAGAGTAAGTACACTCAAAGCAGGTTAAACTTGTAAACACATCTCTCCATTTCAGCCCTCTCCAGACTAAACAACATGCTTCTCACCTCAAACACTGGCTTGGTGTTTCATTGTGTTCAGGGAAAACTGAGCTTTTGCAAAATGATGACAGTAAGCTGCTCAGTGATGGTATGTGGCAGTAAAGGACAATGCCTCTAACTTTCTCTGTGATTGTTCATTTTAAATGACAATGTAGGCGAATTTATGTTGATTTTTGTTAGACCACATTCATTATTTTAACATAATGATTTTATCAGCGCAGTGCAGCAGCTTCTGAATGAATGCAGGTTAACAGGTAGAGTTTATTGGTTGCGATTAAATCCCTATTTCATAATTGTTCTGTTGTCTGACAACAGAGACAGAAAAATATGAGAACAACTATATGGTGAATTCACATGCATTTAAACACAGTATAAGTGATAACAGAGGACATGCAGGCACTAAACGTGGACAAAAAACAGCATTTTAAAAATTTGGTGGCATAGTGTAGATGTAGTCCTAGAATATGTCCACACTAAGCCAATTCAGTTTGTAAGCATATCTTTTTCTCCTCTTTTCAGCCCCCCGGTCAGTTGATGTGAACACACACAGATCTGGAAACGTTGCAAGCCATTTGTGCTTATCCTGAACAGAGGCAGGACTCCATGACAGTCTGTCACATCTGTTGGAATATGAAAATACTTTTATCATTTGACTGATTTAACACAATAGGTATTCAACCTACAGCCAGTTTGTACAGAACTGGTTATGATCTATCTATCCAAGCCCCGCATCTCGAGCTCAATGCCTCTCAGGTTGGTTTGCTTGTTGAGAGAGATAAAAAATCGTGGAAGTTCCCTGGCCTGGCACCCTCCAGTTGCTGTGCACTGACAGCTGATAAATTCATGCTCCAGTAATTGGTTGACCTGTTTGCACATAAAACAGTTGAAAAGTCAAGATTTATGCAGGTTGAAACACTGAGACTGCTGTTTGGTTACGGTGAGAAACGCAGTGTGTGTCTGTGCCTGTGTGTGTGTTCGAACCTGTACGCGTAGATTGGGGCTGATTTTATGCTTCTTGAGGAGAATCACATGTGTGACTGCTCGCTGATACATGGGCCACCCTCAGTTCTCAGCTGCTACGCATTGCGCAGATATTCTAGACCTGTTCTGACAATATTAAACCAAAAGAGTGGAGTTGTATTACACTGCACACTAAGTTTTTCACATGCCTGAAATTCAATAAGAAATAGAAGGGGATACTGTATGTATATACTGTATTCTAATACATGGGATCTACATCACAAGTTTTTCTTTCTTTTTTTCCCCTTTTTTAAACTTTGGCATTTCATATGTTGGCTTTAAGTTTGGGAAACTATTTTACCAGAGCAGACAGAGAGATAGACCAATCAGATTAAAGACATCAGTGTAATTGTGTCTTTATAGGAGAAGTTATAATTGCTGACAAATACTGTACATTAATAAACACTTAAAAATATCCTTATATCTGCTTATATAATTGCACATCAAATGGAAAAACAGTGTATGCACCATACAGCAGAGTAAACTGCAAATAACAAAAGGTTTAATGTAGTGGACACTGTTGTCAGCCAATAACTGGCTTATATTTCTACAGGTTTGTAAAATATCATGGAAATACAAAAAGAAATCTATCCCCAAATCTGTAAAGATTTGTAGGATGTGGAAGTCTCAGTGTTCTGAGTGGAAGTTAGCTGAAAGAGAAGAGTGTTAGCATTCTTTTCTCAGCCTTGTTCTTGTTAAGTCAACACAGGGGGTAAATTAATAAAATATATAGAGACTCCAGGCACCAGATACTTATCGTAATATCCACATAAAATGAAAACACTATATGCAAGATATTTAAATTAGATTGAGGGAAAGAAAACAAATGTGATCTTTTCCTAATCTTAACCAAGTAGTTTTTGTACCTAAACCTAAACAAATCATAGCAGTGGCACATCAGAAATGCTCATATAAATCATTTTTGTGTCATCTGTGATGGTTTGGAAGTGTCTGACAAATAATTAATATCGCATTTAAAGCTATTGTAGTCATTTTGATAAAACTGAATTTATTCATTCACAAATGTATTGATGTCTGTTGCACCCCCTTAAAATTGGAGGTCCTGATGATCTTTGACCCACACACCCCTCCCCTCACTCCTCCACCACCTCCAGTCTGCTGTGGGACTTCGGGGGCCTCAGTCCTGCTGAGCATGTCTGTCCACTGCCTCCAGAGGGAGGTCCCCATTTCAATATGGGCTTATACAACTGACACTCCATCTCCCTCTTTATCCACCTCACACACACACACACACACACACATACACACCCAAACACCTCCCTCTGAAAGTCATGCTTCTGAGTGATGGAGTCAGCTGGGCTTGTCTCAAAGGGAAAAATCGCCTTCCCAAGCAAACCGGTGGGGGTCTCTTCCATTCCTCTCCCAGCCCTCCCAGTCCTTTAATAAGGCCTTTCTCTAGGTGTCAGAAGGAGATGGGAGAGAGGCCCCTGAGGGAAGGTCAGGGTCACAAACAAAAGAAGTTACACTGAACATTTGGACAATTTAACTCTTCAAACAATTGCTTTGGGGGAAAAAACTCTACTTTTGATGGGTCATGTTTAATTGAAAGTGAATTGATACTAAAGGTGTAAAATATTTAAAATATTGAGGTAAGAAAAATACAAATCTCTACACAAACTATTCTCTCATGCCTCTAGCTCCTGGGGGTTGTTGAACTTGCACTGTTTTATTAGTGGTAAGGCATCCATCATGTATTCTCAAATTCCTACCTGTGATTAAACACCAGAAACAGTCTTCCAGGGTGGGAGCTAATAGGCAGTTTCTGCACACAAAGGTCAAGTTATTAACATTTAGAGAAAAGGTAGATGACAATCTCTATGAGTCTGTCTCTTCGGGAATGGGACAGCACTTGTTGAGGAGGCGTCGTGATGTGGTTAATGGCAGCCATTAGTTTCGCTGGCACTCAGAGAGCAGCGTATTAAAAGTGATATGTGCTAATTCCCCAGAGTCAGGGCCAGTTTAATTAAGAATACTGTTCAGGGAGGAAGTCACACTGAGGTGGAAAATAGGATTATAATACTAAAGAAGGCAAAAAAAATTAAAAAAATCGCAGTGTAGGCAAATGTCAAGGATTAAGGCAAAAAACACAGTAAGTGTTTTGGGGACATAACTTTCCCACACAAGCACGCACACACACCCAAAATGCTCACACACTTCTTTTCTCAGTCTGTCGTAGGAGTTATTATTAAACATTTTTCACAACCGCCGCGTTCCCACACAAAGGCCGGTTTGTCCGAGTCATGTTTACTCAGTTTATTAAAATAGCCGCTGCACTAAAGTGATCAAACCCCTCCTTTCGCTCTCTAAATCTAAGTAGTCACTCTAAAAATATTTAATATGCACCATCAGCGCAAAGCCAACATGCCGCCTCTCAGCCTCCCTCACTGCCTGCACTTTAAAACAACACACACAGACGTTGTGGAATGCGACCATATCTCCCCGATAAATCCAGGCTTTTGATTTCCCGCGATGCCTCTTGTGGAAAAATGCCTTCTCTGCATGGAATGTCTCAGTGTTTGCCTCACTCATATGTGACCGATATTGCTTTAAAAAAAAAAAACCTGAATACAGACATTGTTTGGCGGAGAGAGAGTGAGAGAGGGAAAAAGGGGCCAATAATGTTGGTGTTGTGTTGGCCCAGGCCTCCTTTTTGCCATGTGAGGCTTTATCTTCTTCCTTCATCAGGCAAAGTCTGCTCTGGGTTATTATTGCTGACCTCTGGGTCCTTTAGCTAGTGGAAAAAAAGCTTTTAACCCGTCTATAATTTCCAGATTGTGTACATCAAGCTTGAACTGTGTACACATACTAGTTTATCCTGGATTTAAGTTATGGTCATTACTTGCAAGGGACCTGACCAATTTTTGACACTGCAACTTTTCTTATAAATGCTTTGTAAATACTTCTACTGCGGGAGGCTTTACATTACAGAGTGATTAATCCCATGGTTTCCGTATGACCAAAATAAAAGCCCACCTCTCGGCCTCTGTGTGGAGAAATAAGCGAAAACATCCGTGTTCTGCTCGACCCGAAAACAAACCCGACATTCATAATATCCACAAAATAAATGACCCGCTCCCTCTGAACTCCGGGGGAGCCGTGTACAGTGTAACATAATCTGCATTCAAAGTGTCGCTCACACAGGCCTTTGCTCTGTCCCTCAGCGGTGCCCTCCTGCTTGACTCCAAAAAATGACACACACTCAGAGTAGCACTGTCATCCCCTTGTCCTGTTCTCACCCCCAACCCCAACCCTTAACCCCCCCCTACACCGCCACCCAGTCCCGCCTGTCCTTTCATCTAAAGAAAGTGCCCATTGTGTGGGTAGTTTGTTATAAAAGAGGGGTGTAGCTGTGCCCGGTTGGCGGGTGCCGAGTTTCCGTCTCGGAAGAGAGGACATCACTGCCTTGTTGTGATTTCAAGCGCTTTGGTTCAATACTCAAAGGATGTCCTTTCTAAGTTATCTCTGAGAGGATTGTGTTGTAGAGAGAAATGGAGAGCACTCTGCTGGCATAAAATAAACGGACAAATCTTCTTTACTGAGACTTTTCCAAGTTTGGCACATACTGGGTCTACACTGGTACGTACTGTTTCCAGAAAATAGCCATAGCCTCGCACTCCCCGACCAGCAATCAAAATGGAAGCACTGCAACCTTAAACTGTATTACAATCTCACTCTTTTTTTGCAGTATAATTTTTTATTATTATTTTCCATTTCATCACAACTGTAGATGCTACAAGCAATGCAATCCACATTTCGTCCCCCCCACCCCACCCCACCCCAGGCCAAAAACAAACAAAACAAAACAAAACACACTGACAAAAAGCAAAAACAGCACTTCAATATATATAGCATTTTATATTTTCCAAATAGGAGATAAAATCAAAAGTTTAGTCACAATTTTTGTTTTCCAATGAAAGCTTCTCCAGGGGAAGTCTTTCCAACACAACAAAATACATTTTTTTGCTAAATAAGTAATGGTGATAAGTATTCTTTTTTTTTTTTACTTACCTAAAAAGTTAGGCAACCTTAAACTAGATTTCTAAACTTACTCTTCTTCTGTGTGACAAAGTTGTTTTTTAAAGCAATATTTCAGCATTTTAGGAAATATGCTTATTTGCTTTCTTGCCTAACAACCAACTGCATACCAGCACCTTTAAAGCTCACTAATCAACATGCTATACCCCATTTGTTTATACATAACTATAATATAACTATAAAAAATATTTATAAAATAAAATAATAATATTTTTTATATAATTATAAAAAAATAAAAATTGCGGAAAGAATTAGTCCAGCACATAAACCCCTGCAACATATTGTTTTTACACTTAAGTTTTTGTACAAATTAAACAAATGAGATATTACATGCTAATTTGTGAGCTTTAGAGATGTTGGTAGGAAGATTTTGTAACCATTGTGGAAACAGCTGTTGCTAGAACGTTGCTTTTACATCCACTCAATATCAGCACACCCTGCACTCATTTGGCCTAAACGGTGCACAACATTTAAAAATCCAGAAAAAACAAAAGAAAACAAAGTGTGATATATTTAGAGGTCCAACCTGCAATATACCAAGAAAATATAACTGAACTACCCTGCACTATTCCAAGATAGACCGTTTGTTTTTGTTTACACACCAGGATTTTTACTTGTAAACCCTTTTTACAAGAATATTAAAAGCACCTCCTTACAAGAGCTGATACTTCACAGTGTGAGCCTCACTTTTATTTTTCCCCTCTTTCCTTTCCCTCTGGAAAATCCTCTTCAGCAGGGCGCACAAAGCCTGTCTTCACTGTGGAGGGGAAGGAAGCTGCGGGAGACTGGAATACCAAAGTTCTCCACGTCAGAGATTCAGAATGGAAAGTCATTAGAATTGCCACAGAGGTGCTGGCATAATATTCACACTGTGTTTGTGAACACGCTGGTGCCCAGGCGCTTACGGTAGGAAACATTGCCTGTAGCATCTTGGCCCTGAACGGGATGGATCTAGTCCCATTGGGCCACGTGCTGTCAAATGATGTTGTCGTGGTGACGACTTGCCAGGCTTCCATGACCACAACACCACTGCTACATCACCCCTTTCCAGGTGGAGAGCTGACATGTCCATTGACAGTGATCCCTTTTTCAAGTAGCACTCTGTTTTGTTTTTTTATCATCACTTCTGAGCATAGTTCAGTATTCATTCTGACATATTCCAATCTGGGATGCCATCTTTTCCCCTTTCCTCGCTCTGTATTTTCTTCCTGGTGGTCTTAGCCTAGAGAGGACCACTGCAGGAGAGAGATGAGTTTCTCTTTGAAGTTTAGAGCCTCTGAAAGGAGGCCCAACCCGGTCTGAGTGACAGAGCCCGCCTGCCTGGCAGACATCAAATAGACAGGTCGCCCAGTTCCGACAGCAACTTTTCAAGCCCTCTCCCCCCTCTCTGTTTCTGTACCTCTCAACCCACCCATCCACATCAAACTTGAACTTTTTTTTTCGAGCTTGTAATTAAAACCAGGCAGGCTGCAACAGAGGTGACTTGTTTGGGCTACAGACGTGCTGCTGGGGTCAAAGGCCATGTCGGGTTTGAACCTCCTTTTGTGGGAAGGGACTGGCCCCAGATGTACCAGGGCACAGGCTTCATGTAAGATGAAAAGATGAGAGAGAGAGAGAGAGAGAGAGAGAGAGAGAGAGAGAGAGAGAGGAGGGGTGGAGGGGATGTCGGGCCCAATTCATGTTGTGCACAGTCTAGTAATAGGATAGGAAATAGGAAGCTTAAGATCTTTTTTAACTTGAATTCTTATGGAATTGTGAAAAACCCAGAGTGTTTTTCAACTTACCAGCAAAGGTTTTGTGTGACCTTAGCGGCACATATCTAACACTCAAAGATCTTTAGCAATGACTCATTTAAAAGCCTAAATAACAGTAATGTCGACGTGGGAAGATACAGGGTATAATCAGCTAAACAGTCATGTCACTGACATTTCTAGATGGGAAAACTAACATTACAGGAAAAAGAAAACACACTCATCCTTAAACTGAACCTTTCAGGAAATTTTATGAGGAGTTTCTTAAGAGACTCCATATTGCACCATGCATCCTCATGTCCTTTAAGTACTAGTGAGTAAACATAACCAAACTGTCCTTGGGTCTTTGTTTGTTCGACTCGTTAAAACATGACATTTATTAGCTTGGTGTTCCTTTTCATTGGGGCTTTTAGCTCCATTAGCCTCTTAAGTTGCCCCTTTATATGTCTGAGAGTGTTTATCTAACTATGTAGGCTTGGGTGGATTGAAGGAAGGGCTGGGAGAGGGGGCAGATGAAACACAGCATGCCAAAACTAGTCACTCAGCAGTCTATAAGTGACAAGCCAGCCAGTCTGAAATGTCAAAGTAAGCCTTTTGGCTGTGACACACCCACCACCCTCTACCCCTCTCATCAGCTCCAATCTCTACAAACACTGGGTGGTTACGTTCACTAGTCCTCTAATTGCTAATTTGCCTAATGGATGTGAACTTAAGTGTCTGTGGTTTTCAGGGCTGGGGGGGGCAAGAGCATCAAGGGGTGGAGGTCACACTGCAGACCCCCCTCAGGGGAATTTCTGAGCACTTTACAGGATTATTTAGGTTAACTTTCATCTCAGTTGCTGGGGCTAGGAGCTCGCAGAGTGCTCTGATCTTCTGACCTTCGCCTCTGTTCCTCTCTCTCTCTTTGGAAGGAAAATTCCAAGATGTGAAGTGTCTCCTAACTATGGTCTCATAAGTATCATTCTGGCTAAGCTCAGCACCAGGTTTACCCTACAGCCAAAAGACAGGGTGTCATTACAGGAATAAGAACCCACAAGGTCAAGTTTGCACAATGGTCTTTTTCAGGGAGGTTAAGAGGAGCTTCTTTGCTGAGCTGGTGGAGTGTCACTAGCAGGGTGCTAGTGTCAATCATTTTTGCTATTTAATGTTTTCCATGACTTACATGTGCAGAAAGGTTTTACATGTCCTCATGCAGACAGTGTCTACAATATGGACAGCAGCAAAGCATTCTTGATAAAGATTTTGTAAATAGATTAGTCTGAAGGTTGCATTAACTTGTAAACGTGGTTGTTTCAAGTCAGGATTACCTTGGCATGAACACATGACATATACACAATGGTACAATGAACCATAAATATCCAATTTACACAGTTCAGTGCAATAAATGCTATCTAAGTGTTCAGTGAAGCATACTTTTGTATAAAATATTTCCTGATGCCTATGGAGATGCATAGTCACCTAATGACCTGGGTAAATGTTGGAGATCGGCATGCAGCCCCTCCACCCCCACCCCCCCACTGCTTACGTCCTTATGAAAGAATGTAATTGTATTTTGGCTGGGCCTTTCAACATGAGTATCAGATATTGAATTGGTGTGGGAAGATGAGGGGTGGTGGGAGGATCCTAGAGGGCCAAGCCAAGGGGGGCACTAATGCAGTGGAGCCAGACTGGACAGGTCAGCGCTTCCTTGTCTGAGCTTAAGACGCCTTTAGACTGTACAACAACAATGATCATGTAAGTTTATTGCATGTCCCACTGTGCGAGATGGATCCAATAAAATCTTGGTTGCAATCTGTGTCAGACTGTACAATATCAATTTGAGACTGTCAGATTGTGCGATAAATGCATGGTGAATCGTAGCACTATGATGTAAACACAAAAAGGTATCTGATAGCTGGGGTCTGTCCATCTTATATTTTGAAAATGCATCATGCAAATCACACAAACGTCTTATTCATTTCGTCTCCATTTTGGTTTGTGTGTCCTATGGATGTATTAATAAGAACATGTGTGTTTTTCCCCTAAACTTTATTAAAAAATGGCCGTTATGAAATGTAAGAGAATTTTGCCATGGATGTCTTTGGTGACCAAAGCTCAAAATGGGTCATCAGTGCATGTGTCTCACAGTGAGATCATGGACCACCATTTGGGATTGATGACCAAAGATTTCACCACTACTGTCAACTTTCATCTCAGACAGCCCAAAAGCGCACTGTATAAAGGGACCTTTTATAGGAAGCAGAAGATAAGAACTTGGTACAGTCTGTGTGGACATCTTGCAGGCGCAGTCCAAAATTTATCACAGTGCAGATTGTACACCACATGCTAACTGCAATACATCCACCTATGCAGATGCCCAATGAATCATAAACGCAAGCAATGTGTGCTTTCACAGTCAACATCCGTATCCGTTTCAGAGTCTATCAGGGCCTTATAGACTCTACCAACTGTTTTCAACTGCACTGACCAACCAGAGGGGTCAATCATTAAAAACTTATGTTGTGTGGACAGACTTTGTCCAATTTCTCAGAACTTTATTTAATATTCTAGTGGAGGTCTTAAAGTTTCCAAAGATACCATATACTGTATTAACAACCAGCTATGAAAGACATTCTGTTTTTGGTTGTAATATTTCACTCAGTATTAACAAGAGTGAGGAAATTGCTTTACATGTTTTGATGGGTTTTTCTAACTTTAAATCAATTTAATAAGTTATAAGTGGGTTGAATGGGTCAATAAAAAAGCAAAAACACATGCTAACCTGATGATAGAGATGATAGTTTCACCATTACATCTCTGATTAAGACCAGTGGTTGAACTGAATTTGGGCTTTTGTGTAGAGTTAATAACCAGATAATAAAGTGTACACACACCTGGGGAATACACTGTATAGTTGCTATACAGTCACTGATTTTCTCTGATCAGTATCAAAAACCAACAAACCTCGACCCAGTGTGGCTTTCATTTTCCAAATACTGCACCCACCATTAGTAGAATAGGAAAATAATCACCCATATGTAGGTATTTCATGGTAAATGAAATACTGAGAGAGGGCCCCTCTTGCCAGCACACAACTGTGAGTTGGAGTCAGATTTGGCCCTGTTGCCAGGATACCAGGGTGACCCCCTGTGGGCGGTAGTGTTCATTGGCCAGTCTGTGGTTGGGAGAAAGAGAAAGGGGAGGCAGAGCACGAGTGCTGATCAAAGTTTAGCCAGTGCCCTGCTGCTCTCCAAATAAATCCCCCCACTGCTGGGCTCTCAGTGCCAGCCTTGTTTCAATAAGTCTCCCTTATTGTACACACAGCCAGGGGTCTTTGAGCTGAGCCATTCACTGTGAGCTTCCCAGAGGATTACATATCTAAATATACGGTGTGAGAAGAGCACTGCCGCACGTGTATGTGTGTGTGTGTGTTTGTGCATGTGTGAGGGGTGTTTAGTGATTCTGTTAAATTAACCAGAGTCGAAGAGGATCAGCATGTTGAAGGGCCCAAGTCACACTGGCTGCTCTTGCATTAGTGAGAATTGACCAGTGATCCTACAGTGCGCCTACTGTGCTTGAATTCAACCATAGTGTTTTCAGAAAACTACAAATGTTTCACTGTAAGATAAAGTTGTCCACCCTCTCCTTCTATATTTGAAAAATATACATTTTAAAGGAACACCCATAACATTTTGGGAAATACTGTTGTTTGCTTTCTTGCCAAGAATGAGATGGAAGTGCAGCAAACTATATCATATATGGTGAGTTGGGGAGATATAAGTTTTGGACAGATTTGGTAAAAGGCATATGATGAATTTTGGGTACTTTTAGAGTGATATTCAAAAAAGATATTCTGTACTGTGTTTAATTTGTTCCAGAAATTATATGCCAATGGTGAACATCACTCAAAATGGACATCTATGTTTAGAAACCTTCTTGATGTTTTGGAGATACCACTGCAGAATACATTTAATACAATTTCAGGTAAACCTTTGACTCAGGGACATGGATCTAAAGCACTGCCATCATGAGGTATATAGTAACTATAGGCTGTTCAAGATTTTGTTCTTGAGAAATACCTTTCTTTGTTTGGCCCCCTGAACAAAAGAAATTGAACAAATTAGTCTATGACCATGTACTTTATCTCTGATGAATTAACTGCTAGTTTTTTATGGAGCTTTTGACCATATCCCCCAGCCTTCTTAAGTAAATGGAATCTAAGTTCCATACTTAGGTCATGTAATGATGACATCTGAGCAAGTTCACTCATATAACTTCTTGAGGGGTCATTGTGGAATAAAGAAAAGTCTAAGAAAAGTCCAAAGTTAGCCAAGAAGCTGGCCAGCAAAACATCAATAATTGTGGAGGTTTTGTTCAGAGTTACAAAATTGTGAAATCAGCAACATCACCATGATTACAGGAGTTTTGGATGTTGTGTGTGGTCACCAGGCCAACAAGTCCTCCAGATTGAACAGCAAAAAACATCTTTGGTCAACTCACTCCGACAACACATACAACCATTTTATGATCTGACGCCCCTATCAGAAGGGCAACATCATTTGTCTGTCCCTTCCAAAACTGTTACAAATCACTTTTGAAATATAAACATGTTTTATGATGTGACAACACTGTGCTTGAGGTTTAACCAGGTTTAGTCACAAAAACGACTTTGTCCGGTTTAGGGAAAGATCATAGTTTGGTTTAAAGTAAGTACTTCATTAAGGGGACCTTCATCATAATGATTACAATGATAACCACTTGGTTAAGGTTAGCGGACAATCATAGTTATGGTTATGGTTGAAAAAGTCGTTAAAATCAGATGTTTTGTTGACTTATCCATCCATTGCGACTTCTTTGTCGCTTTATAATAATGTCACCTAACTTCCTCCTTTGCTCCAGTCATAATAACTACGGCCTCTAGAGGACACTATCACTTCAACGTACAACACATAGTTTTGAGGCACTGATGGAATTAATTCAGTTTTTCTGTCCTGCCAGGCAACACTGTTGATTTTCATTGCTCCACTACACAATGTCTCATTTGTTATTGCAACACATTTAAATACACATACAACTTTGATAGAGCTAGGCAAGCTGCTTCCCCTTGCTTCCAGTGATTGTACCAAGTTAAGCTTAACACATCCCAGAGAGCTGCCTCTTTGCTGAACGCGCAGCAATGAAATCGATATCAATCTTCTCATTGGACTACTTGTAAGAAATCAAACCAGCTTTTCCCCTAAATTCCTCTAAGTATCCTCAAGTGTCTTGAGCAACCGGTGGCTCTAGATAGGAAACTCAGTTTAGTTAACCCCCCCACCCCTCAGTAGATGAGGTATTTTGTTGATACCACATGCCTGGATGGGTGTGGAGGAGATGGAGGGGGTGGACTTCTGGGGTTTCTAAATGGCAGACACCACTGTAGATTTGGGTCCAGACTAATAGGCGGTTGGGGTTCCCACTGTCAAGCCTGATGGAAGCCAAACGCTGCAGTGAGTAATTTCATAAATATAGTGGCAGGTGGGACTTGTTGGACATGCCTACTCTCTCCTTTACAAATGGTGGGTAATGTTCCTGACCTCCTCACCCCACGGGGGCCTCGGCAGCTGGGGCACCTCAACCTATGCAACCCATACCGTTGACTCCCTTGTGTGTGTACTGTGTGTTTGTGTGTGTACATGAATGTGCGTTTGTGCCTGTCTGTGTATATACACTGCCACATGGCCACCTGAGTTTTCCTTTATCCCGGCCCATTTTTCAGCTGCGCCACACACAGCCTCCCGTAGGAACAGTTGCACAGCTCCCTCTCATTCACAAGAAACTCCCAACCCTGGCAGTAGCTCCATGCTATTATTCCCCATCTACCATTAGAAACAAATTTGCCCGTCCAGTACATCCCCAGTTTCCACAAACTCTTCATGGTGACACTCTGTCACCACTGTGCCTCTACTGTAGAGGGGATAAATCACACTACCGCTTGGTATAAACATGTCAGCATGAAGGCTGGAGGTGGGGTGAGGAAATCCAGGGCTACTGAGGTTTGTGAGGAGGGTCATCAAGCATAGCGGGTCAGAGACACAAATCTGGCTCTAGTATCATAAATCAAACCATACTAAGCAAGACAAGATGGATCTCCAAACAAGTGGCATGAAGCTGCCATATCAGGAGCATAAAGGTGACACAGCCTGAGACAGTGTGGAATGTGTGGTCCTTGACCATCAGTAGAGGAGATATGAGTCTGAGTGCCGCTGATATAGTAACGTCATGTCTTAGAGGCGGCGAGCAGAGAGGAGAGGCAGGAGGTCAGGCGTCATGGTGGGGTGGTACGGTGTGGGATACCGTCATGTCTGCAGCTGCTGTGTGGTGAAGGAGATGAAGAAAGATGTAAAGAAAGAGTGGTAAGGGAACAAAAGTGCCATACATATAAAAGAGGTAGTGGTGAGCAAGACAGACAGCAATGGTGAGACAACAGAAAAAGAAAGAAAGCAAGTGAAGTAAATGGCCAATGCATGCCTCATGCTGAGAGAGACAGAGGGACAGAGTGTCTCCCATATCCTCAGGCCACAGGGGTCAGCTTATTAAAGCAAGTGTCCCCCACTGAAGACATTAGTGCTCTTTGATGAGGCCGAGGGCTCCACGTCAGCCACAAGGTCGCAGATAAACTCCCAATCTATGCCTGCTAAAAGCCTCTCTTGTCTGGGTCAGGGAGCGCAGAGCTGTAGGGGAGGCCGAGGATGGCAGGGGTCCGGCTGTGAGAGGAGAGAGAGCTCCAGGGGTTTGAGCAGTGCTGAGAGGGAGGCCCTGCTTATCCTGCTACCTTAGGGTGCAATGATCTAATGCTTAGTCCACATGTGGTATGGTGCTGTGGTAGACAAGAAAAATGTGCATTGTTTTCAGTGTTAAAAAAGCATTTTAACACTGCATAAGTAAAAGTAGCAATACCAGAATGTACAAACTGGAAACTCAACAAATACTGGTAAACAAATACTCGACAAAAACTGTTGCCTACCGCTAGCATGCAGAGCTTGTTGACAGATGTTGAGCTTTCCCAACTTTTACATTCATCTTTGTTGGTAAAGATGTTGAAAAGTCCTGGAAAAAACTGATGTGCATACATATGTTTGCACTTCCTGTTTCCCCTTCCAACAAAGATGTGAACACACAAGGGCTTTCCTCATTTCACAGAGCAGTTAGGACTCCGGGAGAAAAATATGTGCAGCCAACTTTTGGTTTGGCTGAGCAATTCCTATTCCCCCCTTGGCTTCCTATTCATTCTCAGTGGGAATAATGCTTAATGATTTTGGAAAATACACCAGACATCATGAAATTAAATTAGATATTGAAACTGAAGGCACAGTTGTTTTTTTTATCATTGTACATACTGAAAATGAAAAGGCTCCAGTGTGTAGTAAAGACCCTTAAAACCCAATTTGCTTCTTAATCATCTTCCTACATGAGATCTTAGATGAACACATTATTATCTGCAAAAACTAGAATGTTTATTCTCACAATGCTTATTTTGATTTATTTATTTCTGCACCAGTCAGAACTGGACAATATAATAATCACAACCTGAATCTGATGGCAGTTAATTGGTTGTTTGCTTCTGTTGCCATGTAGATGCCACTCAAACAAGACCCACACAATTTAAACTCTTTACTTATTTCTAACATATTTTTAAATATAATTTTAGGTTTGTTCATTACTTATTTAGTCACATTTAATATTATAGAAAAAAACACAGCTAGGCAGCTAGCATATAGTGAGTTTACCAGAGCTTTTTTGCAGAAAAAAGCTGCCTACTGTGGCTGGAAACAAGGTTGAGGAGAATGGAGTTAGCAGGGTGGAAATACAAAACAATGAGCTAAAAGAAGCTAAAAAACTAAGTAGAGCTAAAGGGAACTGCAGAGTCGGGTGTAAATTCTGTGTGGGTCCATCTATATGACTGATCCCTTCCACCTGATAAATACACATTTGATGTATTGTTAATTAATTTTTTGAATAATAATTTGTGTCTAATGTGTTTTTTTTCCACAAAAAAGTTCACTTACATAGTTAGAAATTCTTTAAATTACATCTTCTCCTTCTCCCTCATTAAAATCCATAATATAATACAAAATATGTCTCCTTCTTCACTGAAAAGTCCATGCTCAGTGTTCGTTAACTGTAGGCTTCAAGTTTCCACATCACACTTGCGTAAGTTGCATACTGGACCAGGATCGACTTCCAAAATAGTTGTGATGTCGCAAATCATGCTCGTAGGCCCATCCCTTTAACTTGGATTTTCAGTGAGCACAGTGAGAAACTTTCCTCCTTCAGCAGATGAATGTGAAAACAGTCTTCTTGTGTCAGACTCTGAAATAACAAGAAAAAAAACAAAGATATTGATTAGTGCAGCTTTAAGGGAACAGCCAGTTCCTGTGTTTCTGCTCCGGGAACAAACTGATCATCAAACATGATGCAACCACACATGATGTTATTTCTATGCAAAATGTATGCTATTTCTACAAAGTCAAGGTATAGTAAATACAGTGTATACTGAATAAGAATAATAATGCATTTAATTTGTACCTCACTTTTCATTCATAGTGAAACTCAAACATAAAGAAAATAGTAAGAGTTATGATGAACAAAACTTCCTGAATAGAAAGGTTTTTAGGCCTTTCAAAAGAGACTAAAGTCTGTGCCTGGTGCAGCAGAGCAGAAGGCTCCATGGTGCGGAGCTTAGTACCGGGGGCCCAGAGGAGCAAGCTGCTGGCAGATCTGAGGGTGTGGGTAGAGGTTTGTGGTATGATCAGTTCCTGTAGGTAGGGAGGTGCATGTCCGTTGATGGATTTGTATGTGAGTAGCATGACTTTGTAGTCAACCCTGAACGAGACTGGGAGCCAGTGTAATGAAAACAGAATTGGTGTTATATGTTCATGTTTTCGAACTCTTATCATGATCCTGGCAGTGCTGTTCTGAATACTGGGACTTCTGGATGTTCCCGCCAGGGATCCCTGTGAAGAGCGAATTGCAGTAGTCCAGTCCTGAGGATATAAAGGCATGGACAAGTTCCTCTGCATCTCTGTTAGAGAGGGGCAGAGTTTAGAGATATTTTTGAGATGGTAGAAAGGATTTGCATAGATGTCTTATATGGTCATCAAAAATCAGCTGAGGGTCAAACCTAACACCCAGATTAGTGACTGAGGAGGAAAGGGGGATGTCCTGGCTGTCAAAGGTGAGATGAGGTATGGGGGATACTGAATCTGGTGTGGATAACCAATGAGAAGAGCTTCAGTTTTGATGCTGTTTAACTGGAGGAAATTTGTGCTCATCAGACCTTTATCTCCTTAAGACAGATGCTGAGGTGTGACATGGCTGCAGAGGGGCTTGGGGCAGCTTTGATTCACAGCTGGGTATCATCAGCATAGCAATGAAAAGACATCCCATGTCTGCTGATGACACGTCCAACGGGGAGCATGTAGAGGGTAAACAGGATGGAACTGAGAACTGATCCTTGCGGCACACCACAGGTGACAGGGAGCGATTTAGACCTGCATCTTCCCAGTGAGACATACTCAGTCCTACCGGAGAGGTAGGACTGAAACCAGTCAAGTGCAGAATCTGACAGTCCAGTGGTGGTGTGGAGGTGCTCTAAGAGGATAGTGTGATCCACAGTGTCAAATGCAGCGCTCATGTCAAGGGGACCCTGCATCAGCTGCAATCAGCAGGTCATTCACAACCCTGAGCAGAGCTGTTTCAGTGCTGTGTGCTGAAGGAAACCTGGCTGAAATTTTTCAAATAGGTTGTATTGTTTAAGGTGGTCCTGACGCTCAGAAGCAACCACCTTCTCCAACACCTTGGACAGGAAAGGGAGGTTGGAGATAGGTCTGTAGCTGGCAAGAACTTCTGGATCCAGATGGGATTCTTGAGGAGGGGGGCGGATGACCACGACCTTGAGGGCAGATGGAACACTACCAGTTTGAAGGGAGGGGTTGACAGTTTGGGTGATCAGGAGGCCGAGAATGGGGATGTATGATTTGAACAGAGCTGTGGGAATTGGGTCCAGGACACAAGTACAGGGTTTCATCTTCCTGAGGATTTCCTCAATGTGGCTCTGCCAGACGCCAGTAAAATGGAGTAGAGATGGCGAGCTCCCAGACAGAGGGTCGATGACAAGAGGAGGCAGAGGGGAAGAGCTGGACATCAAAGAGCGGATGTTGTTGACCTCGGCTTTGAAAAAGTCAATGAAGCTGTTACATTGCTGTTCTGTAGCCTCAATTGGGGCAAGATGATTTTGGCTTTAGGAGATGATTTATGGTGGAAAAAAGATGCTTAGGGTTGCCAGGATTGTTATTAATTAGGTTGGATTAGAACTGTGACCAAGCAACTTTAAGGGAGTTTGAATAAGTCCTTTGATATTCACAGAAGGCCAGTTTATGGACAGTGAGCCCAGAGTGTCTGAAGCATTGTTCCAGGACACCCACTTGTTTTTATTTTCCACAGGTTATGAGTGAACCAGGGAGCAGAGAAGAAAAACTGACATCACGCGTCTTTTACAGGGGCATAAAGACACTGCTCAGAGATGTATTGTAGAGTGCCCCTATTAGATCCACTGATGCAAAAGCTGGGCAGGTGATGTGCTGGAAGTCCATAGACATGATGGCTGTGTCAATGCTTTTCCAGTTCTGAAAAAGCACTTGACACTTAGGTTTAGTGGGGGGGTGACAGAAAATGTCAAATCCATTGAGACCACCTTGTGGTGGGACACAACCAGATCATAGACCTGTAGGTTATTGATGGGGTGGAGTCAGTGATGACCAGGTCAAGTGTGTGCCCCCTGGTGTGAGTAGGGACATCAACATGCTGCTTCAGGCCCAGACACTCGATCAGACTGAGGAATTCCACTGCAAAATGACAGGAGGGGTTGTTGGCATGTATATTCATGTCACCAACAGTGACAATGTTCGTTGACATGGAGCAGAGTGAGGTGAGGAGGTTGTGTATCTCAGGGAGGAAAGATGAGTTTGGTTTGGGGGGGTTAGATGAGAAGCACTTTCATGGAGTATGGAGGTACATTTTAGAGCAAGGCATTCAATAGAAGAAAGATCAGGCATTGGCAGGGGAGACAGTTTCAGTTCAGCCCTGTGTATGATTGCTAAACCACCACTATGGCCAGAGCTGCGGGCTTTTTCCATGTAACTATAGCCAGGAGGGCAGGCCTCATTAAGCACAGAGTAGTCCCCTGGTTTATACTAGGTTTCAGTTAGGCACATGAAATCCAGCCCCTTGTCCAAGATGTGGTCATGCATGAGGAGGGATTTATCGGTGAGAGATTGTGTATTAAATAGCTCCATGGTGGCAGGAGAAAGAGCTGAGGATGGAAGTCTCTGCAGTCTGCACTGTGATCCACTCCATATTTTGCATCTCGCCCGGTGTAGGGTAGTCTCACAATGTTTCCAACGATGTCACCCAAGTTTGTTTTGCTTCCGTATTCCACATTGAAACCATGGCGCAAACCTCTATGGATGAGGTCTGGATGACGCTCGATTCATGAGCCTTTATGGATGAGGTCTGTTTCTTAAAATCCCAAACTCTTAGCAGCAGGTTAAAAAAAACCCTTGTCGGGTGTAATTAGGAAGCTGCATAAACTCTGTAGCTGTGTGGTGGTGTAGGACATCATAATTAAAGCAGTTGCGTCATTTGGGCAGAATGGCAGTGTTGGTAATAGCCACAGTCACAGTCACACAGTGGAGATCATTGCAGCAAACATGAGGGGAGCTCCAGTTGAAGAAAAACCCCAGTCACTAGAGTTCGTCAGTGACAGTGCAGCTCTGGGTGATTTCCGCACTGATAGAGAGTGCAGGGGAGCCGGACAAGGCTTTGTGGAACATCTGAACCGTCAGGCTGGAGGAAGAGACAGCTGACAGAGACAGAAAAGAGCTCCCAGTAGAGAAGGTAGGAAGCACTTTACACTGAATAATCCAAAATCCGTAAATCCCAGTAGAGAAGATAGACAGTACTTTTCTTGAGTTAATCCAAAGTCCACCAGTTCAATAGAATGTATTCCAACTCAGGGAGCGATCAAAACATACAGCAGACAGAAAATGAAAAAACATAAAAAGCTCAAAGAAAAAGTGCAGGAAGACCACGTTAATCACACGAGCAGTGAAGTTCACAGTCAACTGTCTATTAGCAACGAGGAGAGGCCAGTATGCACCAGCAGTCCCTCATAATGCAGAGCAGCCTCTCTCCCACTGTGACACAAACACCAAAAAACAAACAAGCAAACAAAAAACTAATGACTGGTCTACTTGAGTATGCATTCTGTCTGTGTTCTTACAGTGTATCTGTCTTTGTATGTTCCTCCAGGCATGTCCTTTGTGTGTGTGCATAATGCTTGTGTGCCTCTCTCTGACCCTCAAATTGTCATTGACTTTGCATAGTCAAATACTTGGAGGCTCTCTCACTGTTTGTTTGTCAGTGCGTCTGTCCCTTTCCGACAAGCTGCCTCCCAAGGACCTGCTGATGTGTCTGTGAAAAACATAAACACAGTCCCATGCAGTCAGCATCACTAATCACTGATGTCATTGTTGTTACTGTCTGGCTTCGTCTCCTACAGCTTGGGGAGTGGACAGCTGTCTGGTCACTTTGGACATGAAAGACTTGGTCATCTCTGAGGTTACAAAGACAACAGTTCAGCCTGCCAAAGGCTGAGGTCATGGTTTGGAGAAGAAGATCTTAACACACACACGTGGGGTTAATTTTTTGCTTTCTAACGAAGCAACAAAAGATTTTGCTGACAAAACTCATCCAGCTCTGACAGATATTTGTTCAACAAAACATGTTTAATTCTTGCTCTGTTGCCTTCTACTGAAAGTGGTCCTAGCACACGTGTCATCATTTGACAGTTCATGCACTGGCCAAATAAACCTGCTCACCCTAAAATCAAAAGGATACAAATTATCTTACTGGTGAAAGGATAATCACAACCAGACTCAAGGTTTCCTTTACTCACACAAGGAAAGCTTTCCTAATCTGATGTGCAGTTCATGTCTCTGTCCTGATGGTGGCGGTCATGAGTAGATGCTGTATCACCAAGCCAGTGAGAAAGGAAAGGGGCTTTCTCAGCCTCCATATCAGTTGTGGAGAATGTGTACAAAATAGAGCGCCAGCAGCTTTGCAGTTTGATTTGACAGGCCAGACATCTCTTTGGCTGACTGCTGCTGCTCATATCAGATTTTCTTTGGAGGGGTTGAGAGCTTGTACTAAAGTCTATTTTTGTTCTGTGTTCATGTAACTGAAATAAATGGCTTGTAATTGCTTCATTTCTACATTAATTCCCCTCTACACTGTCAATCATGCACAAACTGGCATGGAAGCAAAAATTATCTTCTCAGTAGATGCTGGGAATGTAAACAGAAATGAAAAACAAGTTACAGCACACTTCATCCAATCAGGTCCATATCTCTCGCTTCCTGCCTGAGCTTGGAGGCTAATCGATCAAAGGCAGGCTAATCCTCACTGCTTGTCCCCTCTCAGCCAGTGTGAAGCAGCCAGCGCTCAGGGGGTTTATCAAGGAAGAGATGACCTCTGACCCCTAACTGACTGCAGGTCCTGAGACAGGAAGAGGTCAGGAGGTCGTAACAGAAACTCATTCACACCTCACACTGCTGCGCCACAGGGGGAGGCAGTCTCCTGCCGGGTGTCTGTGAGCCTCCGGTAGCTAAACAGCCTCCGTATGAGAAACCAGACAGAGTCCGGGGCGACAGCATCATAGCAGATATCAAGTTTGTCAGGAGTCTAGACAGTGAAGTATGTACCTCAGAGAACTCGATCTACCTTGATGTGTTATTTAGCAATGCTAATGTGTATTATGAACGCTGTGCAGCCGATAGAAAAATAAAAAATAAAGTAGCAGTGTGAGAGCAGTGGTAGCAAAGAACTTCAAAGCCATACAGAGTGCAGCTTGCGAGGCGTAGAAGGAGCAGATCTATATTTCACAGAGTGGTGGAAAGAGCCATTTAAAAGAACAAGCACTACAACTTCCTGTGCCCGCTTTAGTCTCCTACAGTTGAATACATCTTACAACATCAAAACTGGCTAAAATGTGCTCATATATTTATCTTACAACTTCAGGCTTACAGTATGTTTTCATTTTGTCCACAAGTGACGAAATATCGGTACTTCTTTTTTAAAACCTTTGTCTAACTTTCTTGGGATTTTTCTAAAGCTTTGTCCACTAATTACAACTCTTGGTGCTCCACAAAATCTGTTCAATTTCACCATAAAACAAAGACACCTAAGAGTTTTTTCATCACTTATAGCACAACGTAGAATTTTACTCGGAAAATCTTGGAAATCTTCTCCCACTTCCTCTCAGTGACTTGATTTTTTTTGACAACCTTTCCTAACTTATTTTTACAACTTGCAAACGTGACCTTTCAGCTAAAATGTTCGGACTATGTAGTTTGGAACTACATTTGATTTCATTTTAGATTTCCTTATGTCGTGAAAGGCAGCACTTCCTCTGTTGTAGTTATAGATAAGTAGGGCTGCAACTGATCATTGTTTTCATTACTGATTGTTCTCTCTCCTACAGTCCAGGACATTAAGATATTCATATCATAGTCATATGGGTCAGGGATGGGCAGCTTGTACTTACATTTTGGAGGAGAACTGAATAATTTTTTTCTTGAGGATTGGCATCTGTCAAGGACTGTTTAATAATGTTCTATGTTACTGACATTTATATTTAAATAAGGTTTGAAAAAATATGGCTTGTTTTTACAGATTATCAAGAAAAAACATGCTAAGATATTTGTGCACTATTTTTATTTACTGTAATCTTGCTTTAATGCATGTGGTTTTTATTAGTATCAGAGTGTCTAAAAAGTCAGATCATAGAGGATTCTGACCTTGTATAAGAGAAAGTGCTCCATATTGCTGGGTTTATTTGCTGTGAAACAAGAGCCAAAACTGTCAAACTATCTAAATGCAAAGTTGTGTGAACTGTCATGTTCTTGTGAAATAAATAAATGTACTTCTGTTCAAAAAGTAACAGCACCTCATTGATTTTCTGTGGAACAATTAATCGATTATTTCAGAGCAATAAGTTTTACTTGTGTAGTCTTTCTATGGATTATCTCTGGGCAAAGGTTCTAGGATGACCTGTCATAGTTGAGTGATTTTTTTTCTATTTCATGTTTGTTATTTCATATTTGGGATCTTGATTTAGGTAAACATATGTACTAGTTTTATGTGTTATCTGGATGTTCTGGGTGTCAGAAGGAGGTTTCTTTAGATGGAAAAATGAGAGAGGAAAGGGGGAAAGTTTATCTTTGTGGTATTGCTCATTATGTATTTAATACTCTTTCAATACAAATATATTGAAAAACGAGGGAATGGATACAGGTATCAGCTGAACAGCTTGTATACATTCCAAAACTCACAAAATCAACTCAATTTTTAGTATAAGTTGAAGTAAAGGTAAAAGTTTTCCCCTAAAGACATCCACATGTAATTACAGTACTGACTTCAAAAGCTACAAACACAGATGGCTTTACAATCCCACTTTTTCAGAATTGTGTATTTAAGGACCCTTCTCACGACAACAAGGTGAGTGAGGCGCATCGACCTGCCTACGCACCACAAAACATCGGTGCATAAAGAGATGTATTATCAAGGCAGCACACTGCATGACTTTGAAAGGAAAGGGTAAAGGTATCAGTTGAAAAGTGCGATCAAACTTTGTCATCCGGCCAAGGCCTACGCTTCTTTGTGTGCTACAGTATCAAAGCGACATGGTGTAGGATCATCAGAGAGCATCTGCTTTGATCTGTTGACGGCTTGGTGTCTGCGGAGCTCAGCGGCTGCGACCTTTCATCTGGCCCAGAACCTGGGATTCACTCTGGCTTCAGTAATAAGATGATTAACAATAATAACCCCCCAAGAGAATGAGAGGGAGGGAGAGGGGAGGGGGAAAAAAAGACACAGACAAGCTTCTGAGTGAAGAGTGCTTTGAGCGGCTGTGTTTTCTGTTCTGCAGTCTCCTTTTCAGCTTCTCTTCTTCTCTCTACTTACTCACTCACCCCTTCGTCCCACTTAAAATTCTCTCTCTGCATTTCATCCAAATGTGACAGTTTGTGTGACATGATCTACAAACATCATCCCTCCCTAACACAAGAGGACCTCACTGGCTGGTACGTGTCCTCCACAGGTCAGGAGTAGTGGTGCTACTTCACCACAATATATTATTATATCTGTAATATATGCAATAAACCACTTAGATTGTTTTTTGCTTAGGGGTGTAAAGATTAACTGATACATAACTTAAAAAAAATGGTAAAGATTCAGAGATTCAACTACATCACTACCACAGATCTGACCCTCATTTGCATGAAATTTGTAAAAGAAAATGATATAAACGACCCTTCTTAGTATTTATCGCCCTCTCTGCATTCCTGTGCCTCTGTTTTCACTACGTTTCCCAATCACATACCTGCTTCAAGCTATCTACACAAAAGAAATGTCAACAACCCTGTACAATGCTGAGAAGATGAGAAGACTGATGCCACTTTGATATGAAGCTAGAGCTAGCAGGCAATTAGCTTAGCTTAGCATGAGGACAGGAAGGTTTTCTGCTGTTGGTGTGGCAGAAGACTTTGTTTTCTGGGGCCTTTATAATTCAGTATTTAAAATCAAAGTCAAGGAATTAATTGATTTTCATTTGGTCATTTTTAATATTAAAAAAGCATCAAGATAAGTATCGAGAGGGAGTCTGAGAGGGAGAGATACATGCCTCTATTTCTGTCAAAAAAGAAACTTTCAAAAAAGTTAACATTGCTGCCATTTGAGAAAATAAACTCTCCTGACTTGAAAAACCATACTAAGTGTAATGGCATGTGATAAAAGTTTGGTAAGATCTTGACTGATAAGTTGATTTATTCTTTGAATGTCATCTGCAAACAGATCTTAGATGTACAAACGTATCGGACATCCTGTTTATTTTCACTGTCTGCGCTACAGTTCGAGGCTTCAACGGGGATCAAGATCGGCTGAAAAACAGGAGCCATGAAGGGGGGAAGTGTTTGCTTTTTCTGGACACTGTACAAACACATTAGGACACCATTAGAGCGAGCCTTGTTGGAAAGAAACAAAGACAAAGATGTGTGAAGTGTTTCCTTGATGTGCCGCTTGGCATGTTGTTCATTAATAGCAGAGGACATAAGGAAGCAATGGAGGCCGACGCTGCACCGGGTTGAAACTGGGCCACGGGCTGTTCTCTTTCACTGTGTCACCTCTGCATTCGGACATGCAGCGGCGCATAGCACACTGCGGCTAGCTTATTACAGTCTGTGTGCCTGTGCTTGTGTTACATACTTATTTACTGCTGGGCTGCGAGGAATGAAAAGAGACCTTCATTTTGGATCTAACCTCGCTTGACCACACACCACAAGAAATGTGGGTAAATATATATCCATAAGAGCTCCTACCCTTCAGTCTGCTGGCCCTGGGGACTTAATGAAATAGATGCTGGAGGCCCCCCTTTACAATCAGCAGACTGAGGCTCAGGGCTCAAATTATAATCAGCCTCAGTTTACACTTTGTTTGTTGTGGGGCAATTAGGCCGTCCGAGCTCAGACAATGCGGTTATACTTTCCTGCAGCAAATGGCTTGCATCCTGTGCCTGAACACTGCCAAGAAAACCCTCAAATAACAACGGAGAGAGGGAGAGAGATGTGGCTTCTGTGGGTCTTGCCTAAGAGCAGGCCTCAACCTGGCAGCATGTTTGTCAGCAGAGAGAATCAGATATGGCCTCATTTCCCTGGAAACCACCTCCAGCCACCCTCTCCTCACACGACTTCAGACCTTTTCTTTCCCCAACCCCCCAAACTTCTTTTTTTTTTTAAAAATCCTTCTTTTCTTTCATCCGAGGTCTCGGTTGACTCATGCAAATTATTAGTCTGCACTTTAAATTTTTCCGAGCCCATCTGATTTCCGATTTGGAGATTACAAGTAAAGGAAGAGAGGGCTCAAGTGTAATGAGCTGTCAGATTAATGCAAAAATGAAACTCAACAGGAGAAAGGAACATCCACATGCAAAGACTCTTTCTTTCTTTTTTCCTGTCTTTTTTTCAACATGCATCGTGTCATTCTGGTCTGGAATTTATGGGATGTTTTCTCTCTTTGCTCTTCTAATCTTGTGAGTCTCATACGGCGCTGATTTACTATCTCCATGATACAGCAACTTGGCAGACGCTCAAGTCCCCTGATTGTATCTGGTACAACGCACACCAGCACACAATATTTGTCAAAACATTTGGCCTTCACGCATTCTTCTCTCCTTCTTTCCCCCGTCATCCTCCTCTTCACATCAACCCCCCCCCTCCTCCACCCCCACCACTATACCACCACCTTCTTTCACTCCATTCCTTTTCCTCTTCCCTGGATCCTCTGAGGATCCTCTCAGACCAACGTGACACTCGTGGTGACAGACAGAAACATTTTTATCAACAAGATCCCACAGCCTGATGTCTGTGAACGAAGATAAAAATAAAAACTGAACAAATATGTCTAATCCTGTCGCAGACGCGATCGCATGTTCAAGAAACCAATATATTCCAAGAAAAAAAGGAGGAAGAAAATTCTAGAGATATCTGTCTATGTCAGAGGTGCTGTCACGCTACAGCCGGGCTCAGCTTCTCCCCACAAACACAAAAGGATTAGTCAAAGTCGCTTGAATTCTTACAGGATTAAAACATGCGCTGGTATTTCAGTTGTGCTGGCTACTTGGCAGACTATTTAAGCTACTGATTAGGTAATGTGAACATAGTGGGAGGCCTTGTTGGACATGAAGAATTTGTTTGTGAGTGCAATGTCTGTAGGAAGCTAAAAGGATATGGCTACAGCATGACGTCTATTGACCTTGGACTTGACAAAATCAAAAAAGACTTTCAGACAGTCAAATTTTTTTTTTTATTTACTAAATGAAAGCTGTTTAACCAGTATTCCAAGTTTAGCAGCAGAAAACACTTTTGTGCTCCATTACTTTCCAGATATGCACAACAGGCATCAAAACAACCCAGTATTAGCTCTTATTTAGCGGCTTTTCATGCAAATCAGATGAACTGTGGCTGTGCTCAATTATATATTTAGTCTTTGTAAAAACCCCAATAAACTGAAAAATTGCAGTGACGCAAAATGTTAAAACGCCTGATGGTAATTTGTAATGGCTTAGTAAATATTCCCCTAAAAGTCCAGACCCATGCTATCAGCTCTTTGAGGCTGTATTTGGATACTTAGAGATAAATGCTAGTGTCAGTATGCTAACATCTTCCCAATTACAATATTGACATGCTGATGTTTAGCAGATATAATGTTTGTCATCTTTTGCTTGTTAACATTTGCTACTTAGCACTAAACACAAAATGCAGCTGAGGCTGATGGCAATGTTATCAATGTTGAAGGCATTTATTTAGTCATGAACTAAAGTACTGGAAAAATTCTAATTTTGACCTGATGATGGCTCTAAATGACAAGTAAGAGGATCACCAAAGTTATTACAATTCATCTTGTGGATCCAAGATGGCAATTCATTCAATAGTTGTTGAGACAATTCACAGAAAAACATAAATGTCATAGTGGCACTAGAAGGAAAGTGGTGGAATCAAACTGACATTGCTATTCCTAAAGCTGTGCCACGAGCATGGCAAAAAATTCAGTGAATCAGGTCTTCATTTTCCTGGCAACAAATTTTAATGACAACCCTTTCCACACTTCTGTATCAGCTGTACATAATTAATGATAACGGCAAAAGCTACATTCCAAAAGGCCAAAATGAAACTTTTGGTTGTTGTCTGGTTAATGTGCTTGTAGCGAATACAGTAAAGAGAGTAAGAAGTCTCTGAGAGGCTGAGGTAGGGCCTTGTTTGCTGATTGTCTGACAGGCTACCAACAAGATTCACTGAGATCAAAAAAGATTAGTAGAACTTATTATAATGTGCACAAAACATACTGAAAATAATAATAATAATCACAGCAACCTGAGGCAAAAACAGCAGTCAACAAAGAATACAGCGACCCACTCACCTTCTCTTTCTTTCTTACCAGCCGCCATGCAGGTGAACAGGTGTTTATATTAACTGTACGAATATCACCGCCCATTTCCATGTGACCTAATTATATCAATCACTGAGATTGTGCAATTACAAATAAACAACAAAAATACAATAAATGAATTCATGGCTCCTACAGTGCTTTTTAGTATTTGGAGCAAGTAGCTCATAAAAAATAAGAATAGAAAGATAATAAGTTTTTTAAATGTGTCAGATGCATTAATCAGAATTTCTTATCTTCAGCTGCTCATCTAATGTTCAGCTTTTATCTGTGGGTTTTTACAAATAGTTACTCTCAAAACTGTAGTCTGTTTGCCTTCTTAGCCAAACAAAGTACTGATCTCTTTAAATCTTTGAGTTTTTGTTATTTTTTATTTAGGTTACAAATGTTGAGCAAATGGATTCAATAAAAGATTGAAAAACAGATTTAGATTTGATAAAAATTAAAACTTTGGACTTGTTGTCTTGACGTGTTGTTTTGTTGTTTAAATAGTCACATAGTCCTGCTTTAATTTCTGTTAGAACTCAGTCATTACTTGATAGGAATCAGGGTGTTGACTGGTCCTTCACATGTATATGTCACCACCTGTGGCCAAGGTAAGCTCCCCTGTCTAAACTCTAATGCCCACTGTATGATATTCTGCAGTGAGACATGGGACTTGTTGGTCTTGACTAAGGACTTCATAGTAAATACTTGAGAATCACTTGTGACTTACAAAACAATGCCTGTAGACTTGAGGGCTTCTAAGATTTTTCCTGCCTTTATTTGGATTGAAGAGGAGCTACACCCCAGTAAGGTGCCATCTTGGTTGCTCCTTGGTGGGGACCTGCTGGGGGACACTTACCACAGGACACTGGGTCTTTGCTGTTCCCCTTTTACTGCCATTAATCAGACCCGCATGGAGATAATTTGGGGCCACGTTTTCTCATTTATACACACACACTAAGCGTAAAGATTCACATACTGCACAGCCTGGCAACTCAAGGTCGCCTCACATAAGGAAACAGACCATACCACTGTAATTGCACAGGGGTAGTTCTGCAAACCTATACATTTATAACATGTAAATCCAAACACGCTGGTTTTGATGAAAATGGTTGCCTCTGGAGAAATGCATGCGTGTGCTCTTTTGCTAAGAAAAAGTCTGTCTATACAATAACAAGCAGTGAAACAGGATACAGTGCTGTGAGGCCACTGGTCCCCACTAGGAAGAGAGTTGATTTATTAAAGAGGGGCAAGTGACTAAGTTGTGGAAAATACATTTTTTCTGCCTTGTTTGCCGGACAAAGAGTCACTGTGCCATGAGAAGTGTTTTTGCTGTGAGCTTGGAGAAGTGGTGCTCTAATAAAGCTCTCATGGCAGACAGCTATTTGATTTAATTACATGAAAAATCCATTTCTCAGTCGTCCAACTCTCAATGTCCATTCATAAAAATAATTCTGTGGATTGCTGGGCTCATTCATTTTATTCATGAAGATAAATAGTCTGCCTGGAAATGGTTGCACTGCGTGTGCGTGTGTGTGTGTGTGTGTGTGTGTGTGTGTGAGAGAGAGAGAGAGAGAGAGAGACCTTTTGCATTTATTAAGGGAGTTGCTCATGTGCTTGAACACATGACAAACATTCTTACAAAAGGTCAAACTTACATGATGGGTTCAGATAAGATTTTTTTCTTTTTTTCATTCCGGTTTTCCCCCTTTAAATCCGACTCACACACACTTCAGTGTCAGACATGAAAGTGATGTATTGACATCATCATTTCTTTCTCAAGTCGTACACAACACAGTAACGTGAGTACACTATCAATCATCATTTTCTCCATCTGTGTAACAATAACAAGCTAACACCAGCGTTCTCAATATCCCCCTGATTCTGGTTTTTGCAGCATTTGGCATAAACCTCTCCCTCTCCTCCAGCCCAGATCCCACAGTCTCATTACAGAGGCAGGGGCCAGAATCTCCCATTATCCCAGTCCCTTCTTATTACCCAGCCCATTATTCCCACTGCGAAGACAAAGTGAGACAGGAAATGAAATAAATGCAGTGCAGCGGTCTAAAATGAATGGCTTCTGATTGAGGCCACCGCTTCACGTTGTTTATGGCGCCCGTCCACTTACTTGTCTTTTCCATCACTCGGATGCTGTGTCAGCGCTGAGTGGACTCAGTCACGCAGTGTGTTCACAGCAGTTAAAGTGGAAACAAGCACTCAGGGTAGCACACAAATACTTACATGAGGTGAAGGTACTCATCTTCATTGCATGCAGAATCTTCACTCTTAAATAATTCTCATTTAGTTTCACTCCTAACAAACTAAATTTACTGCCTATATTAAGATATTCTTAAATAAAAAGGAAGAAAAAAAAAGAAAAATATTAGGAGAACAATATTCTTGAGAAACAAAAATAATAATCATGATATCGCTTGAAGTTAAGTGTTAAGTGCAGAGCAGCTGTTTTTCCTTATTGATCAAGGGATTTTGTTATTTTTATTATTATTATTTTTTTTTGTGGTCTGGAAGATCTCTTAATATCAGACTTGTCATGACTCCAGCCAGCAGCCATTACTAACTGCCAAGTGACTTGGACAGCCAGTAGACCAGACAGATTATCTTTGGCCTCTGAAGACTGAGGAGAGAACACAGCATGAATCTACATGAGACCTTTATTTAATAACATTTTACTGTTAGAGGTTTTACATTACAAGATTACTTAACACACGAGGGGGTTTTCACTGCAGAATACCGTACAGTAAAAACAGAGGCAGCAGAGTTAAGACAGAGGAGCTTACCCTGGCCACAGGTGGTGAAACACACAATCAGACAATTCTCATGGATGACAGGACATCTAAAGTGTTTCAACCAATATTGTCCAAGTTGGAGGCCAGTCAACACCCTGTGATTGAGTTCTCACAGAAAGTTAAAGTGAGACTACGTAACTTTTTAAAGAAGAAAAAACATAATACTCCTCCTTTAACTCATAAGCAATAAAATGCACTCTTGCTCAGTTCCATATACTAAGGCGTTTTGCTGCTACAGCATTACTTGGTCTGGTATGACCAGTAGCTTATGGGCTAATGTTAGCAATCTTTAGCAAGACCTTTGAGTGTAATTGACATTACTTAGTCAGTTTGCAGGCTTTATAACTCTTCTCTACCTGTACCTTCTTCTGTTAAACGATGTTTTAGCATTTACCATTATCAAAAGTTACATAGTCTCACTTAAAATATATCTCAAAGTTTGTAAAGTTAGCAAATATGGCTGAATCTTCAGGAAATGTTTATGATGCATAATAATGACCTTTATTTGTATAGCACTTTTCTAAAAGGAACAGTTTGACAGAAGATTGACACCATTCTCATGTTTGTACATTAAACATGATCGAAGCTACAGTAGCTGGTTAGCATGTTAGCTAGTTTAGCATAAAAACTGGAAAAAGGCTCTGTCTGAACGTAACAAAATTTGTCTACCAGTACCTCTAAAGCTCATTAATAAATATGTTAACCAACCAAACAAGACAGCTAAATGGCTGCTAGCAGTAGCTTCATATTTAGCGCACATATAGTATATAACAAAACTGAGTACAGCCCTGTGCAATATCACTAAAATGTTAAATGATTCAACACTGTATCATCTTACAATAATTGTAGTATTTTTAGGGTGGAGTATAGGGTATTTGATCTTATTTATAATTAAAAACAGGTCAGTAGCCGTCCTTGAAAAATGGCAGCAGGCACAATTTGCTATGTACGCAATCTGGCATTGAAAAACAGACGGGCAAGTGCTTCTGACTTGGCACAAGGGTTATCTGTGGAAATTGGTGTTTCAGTGACTGCTCAGACAGTGTGAAAGACAACCTCTATGGACAATGTCCAAGAAGAAAACCATTGCTCACAAATCGGCATAAAACTGCAAGATTAAACTTTGCCAAAGAACATGAAAAGAACCCTGATGAATATTGGCAGCACATTCTTTGGTCAGATGAAACCAAAATAAATTTGTTTGGATCAGATGGGGTCCAGCATGTTTGGCATGGACCTGGCCAGGACTACCACAGTGACTGCATAGTGCCATGAAACATGGAGGTGGGAATGTGTGCTGATATGGGGCTGCATGAGTCCAAAAGGTGTAGGGGTGATGACATTTATAGATGGCACTATGATTGCAAGTTCGTATACCCAAATAATGAATGAAAAGATGACTCCCAGTCTCAAGAAGGTTGGCAGGAAAGGAATTTTCCAACATGACAATGATCCAAAACACACTGCTAAAATCACACAAGTGTTTTTAAAGACGAAAAAAGTGAAAACTTTGACCTAGCCAAGTACAGTATTTCCACTGACTTGAATCCAATAGAACACTTTTACACTGAAGAATGACAGGACATCTTTTCACAGATTCAGACTGGTATCATCCATGCCCAGGAGGCTCAAATCTGTCATCAAAAATAAAGGTGGGCATAGAAAATATTAAAAACTAAAAGAATGGACTTTGACTAATGAAGGGTGTGCTGACTTTTGTTGCAGTTCATTCTTAAATATGGACCTTTCATTATAGTTTAATTAGTCAAACATTTGTTTTTTTAATTAATTGGCTTAATTCTTCTTGGGGTTTGTCTAAAAACAAATAAAATTGTATTAAGTGGACATGATTTGTAATTACTTAACAATTTAGTGATACTGACCAGGGGTGTGCTCAGTTAGACATCTCAAATATATCCATTTGATGTAATGGTGCAGCCATAAAACACATTTTATTCTGTTTTTTTTAACAATTCACTCAGCATTACAAGCAATGAAGTGTTGTAACAAGCAGTATAATGTGTATATATATCTTTATATATCTATACCTATATCTCTCAATATATCTATATCTATATACATTTTAAAGCTACCCAATTTAGGGAGGAACTTTCTCTGGGGTGAGGAAGTTGGCTGTCTGAACTCTTTATCAATTCAATCTATTCAATCTTCACTGACATAGAGCTCCAACATTAGATAAAACATTTGTTTCATACTCCCTGAAAAAATAAATTGATATTTTCCAATGTTTTCGTATGTATCTTGTATGCTCTTTTCCACAAAGGTATAACGTATGTATTCAGGCACTGTTTTTTAAGAAATTGAATTGAAAATTGAAAATGAGAGTTTCTCTTCTAAGCGTCTGAATGTTTGCACAACATGAGTTAACATGAGTTTGTATAGACTGCCAAAGATTCTGCAGTAGGGTTAACTTTAGAATGTAGAAATGCTACAAGGCTTTAGATATAGCTACAAAAATCCTTTATTTGTGTAAGCAGAACTGGCTAATTTTTCAACAAACTGCGGCCATTTTGTCTTTATTGCATTAGGACTTTGCTGGTGCTGCTAATCAAATATGAGAGGACCATTCCAAGGAAACAGTTTAATTGACAGAGAAAATGCTGTCATATCATGTGCTCAGCTGTGCAAATGGACAGTTATGCCTGTTATGACAGTATAAGTACTGTAAAATAGTGTTAGA
Source organism: Scomberomorus guttatus (assembly GCA_038419695.1). NCBI lineage: Eukaryota > Metazoa > Chordata > Actinopteri > Scombriformes > Scombridae > Scomberomorus > Scomberomorus guttatus. Next base: position 7,107,101 of record CM076464.1, read on the forward strand.
ATGCATGTGATGGAAATGAACATATATTTGAAGAGTTTTCTGCAGCAGATCGCATGAAACTAAGACAGAAACACTACAGTTACAGTATTGTGTATATATCAGTCTTAAGCCTCTTTCTCACATAGTTCCCAGTAAATTACTGGGATAACCTTTCAGGCACCACGAGTGATTTTCACTATTCACACATGCAGCTACATTCAGGAACATTGCCGTCTTGCGCCTCTTCACACATGCCATAGCAGCGCCAGAATAGATAGGGCAAGGGATGGATGCCAACCGCCATAAAACTCAACAGAAGAAGAAGATGGGGCAAGGCCGGATGTATGTGTACGTAGCGGACTGACAGGAGCTCCCTTATTTCTGAGTCTGTCCAGCCATTCTTGAAAAAAGGAGCTTGTTTGCAAACAAAAGAACTTGTATTGCGTGTTAGTTATAAAATCACCTGCAAAATCATTGGCAAAGCAATGGCAAAAAAGTCGCAGATCCAAAATTGGCGCTACAGATTTCCCTGAATATCGATCCCTGCTCCCATACACAAATGACCCCATGCAGGAAATGTGCCTGGACATTTTCGGGATAGACTGCATGTGTGAAAGGGGCTTTAGTGTGCAATGAAATGTTTAACTTCCATTACAGGAGAAATCTGAGCACAATTGGCTCTGATTTCAAATTTAGAATTAAAGATCATCTAATCCAAAAGTAAATGGTTCATGTTGCTTTTCTTGGATTGGCCAGCAGAACTTAAATAAGTGCTTCTGATTACCAGTAATATGTTTGGGATACACTTTCCAAAAATACTCACACAAAATGTATCACATCACAGGCTAATGCGGTAGATGGCTCACCCGGGTGATTATGCAAGAAAAATAGTTGGATAAACAACTGAACCTTGTAAACCAAGGCCCATTTTCTCCAACTCCCTCACTTCCTCTAACCCCATCGCTAATGAAAATATCCCCAGCCATCACCACCCTCTCTCCTCACTGGAAACTCAATGACAGCATTACACTCTGCATTCCTGTCTAGTGAAGTTCTTGGCTCCCATTTTCTGTTGGTAGAATAGTGTTGCAAATGAGTCAGTGGGCACAGCTGCTGGAGTCTTGTTTAAGCCTCAAGCATGCAACAGCCAAATGTTCTTTGCTTCTGCAACCTGTAAAGATAAAAGAGGAGTTTTCAGCATTACAATAAAAATGTGTTGCTAATGTTGACATTGAATTGGAGAGTGGTGATCACTGTGAGTTGATGTCCGTTACTTTCCTCTGTCATGGCACAACCCCCCCCCCCCCTGCAAACAATAACAGCCTGGCCTTCTTCCCTCCCCTATAACTCTATTTACTTACGTGTCAAATTAACTTTCAGGCTCCACTGGTGGCCTCTTTCAGTTAACCAATTTGCAAGGAAGTACACTGCTTTTACCTTCCACCAAGATCCACTGTACCCTTGACAATATATCCAGTTGCCAGGGAAATGTGATATCCAAACAAACGGAGCGGGGGACTGTTGACTCAGGATATTGCTAATGTTTTACATTAGCCAGCACAAGCCCCAGTCCTTTCCTGGCTGAGGAATACACAGCAGCCTATCAGCAGGACAGTGATACACAGCCTGACAACTGCACAGGCTTTTAATAGTGCAAAGCATCACCCAAAAGAGACGCGCACTTCCTGTCCCACACAGGCACTCTTACAAGATGAAATGTTATGGTAACCAGAGCATTTGTTATGGCATGAGGCATATGGTCTTATCATCAGACAGCACTCTGTTCTTCATGATAAAGTCCACCATCAGCCCCCCTATCCTGTCTCCTCTACTGTATCTCCTCTGTCTCTGTAACATTAGTATCACACTTCATTCTTAAGAAAACAGTTGTATTATCAACACTTATCAACACCATGCAACTCCTGGACTCTTACAGTCCGTTCTCAATCTCAACTCGTCATATATCCCTTAGTGTCATTTTTCAACAGGCAGGGTAGTCAAACAGACTTCTGTAGAAGTCCCACAATGTCTGAAATAGACACCATGAGACAGATGACGTCTATATAAGGTGACAAATTCCCTCAATCAGAGGTGGCAGGATGGGTGAATGGCAAGATAAATAGATGGCAAAAAGTTGGACTTTGCTGCAGGAGACCACTGTGCACTTCCCACTTACAACCATGTTTCAAGTGCCCATTTAAACCCAAACCATGATCTTTCCCTAACCAAGTGGAGTTCCTGGTAATGGCAGATGGTACAAGGAGTAAAAAATTATCAGGTCTTCAGGCTCAAACATGCTTCGTGTGCCAGACTGTGCACCCTTGCCTCAGCAGTCATGTTCCTGCCACTGCAATGTTTCAGAGAGGCTGGGAACATGTGATGCTCTTGTGGATGCACACAGGTATGCAGTGGCCTTTAGGTTGTGTTTAGGTCATTAATATCACTGTGAAGAAAAATGCCGGTACCTCATTAATTTCAATGAGACCACTGTGCTGGCACAGTTAAAAAAGAAAAGTTGAAGCAGGCTAGGCATTGTAACACAATGTAACATCATCTGACAATGAGGTGCAGGCACACATTTCAGGAAGAACATGTAATATGAATGGTGTATTCTCACTTTGCAATTCTTAAGACGGAGGAGCAAATGATTAACACCATGACAACTTTCTAGAGTTTTGAAACCCTGCCTCATAGTGCTTTGCAGTGTTTTGGGGTCTGATAAGCCTTCAAACTCATTGATGTAATACTCAAATTGGTCGTCCTGGATTGTATTTCATCTTCTCAATAGTATCTGTAGCAAAACTCCCATACCAAGGCAGCCCCCTGCATTTTTAAAGTAATCCTATTGTCAATCTGAACATGGCCTCAGTCTTCTTGCCATCGGGCCAGGCCAAAGAAATTGGAAGCATAAGGAATCAGTGGGGTTTGTGTAAAATTTGTGTAAAAGTTATAGAAAATACTAACACCTCTGACCTATCCATTTTGTTTAATTAAGCTTATAACATATACTGAAGCAAAGCATTAACATTCTGATTGATTTTGCCATCACACCAGGTCTCCAGCTCTCTCCAAGTTCCAATCGTTACATGAAATTCCCGGTATATTTGAGGATTTTCAAAAAACACCGTCATCACAATCATCCTAGCTGAAGGATATTTATACTATCTCAGGGACGCATAAATCTGCAAGAATACACCGGGGCAGAAATGAGCTGCAGGCCTGTATTGAATGCCCCCCCCCACACGTTAACCAAACATGCCTGAATTCCCAGAAACCAATCAGTTTTCCTATGCTGGAACACTGGCTGCCCCAGCTTTACCGTAAGTAAGTTAGTTTGTGAAAATTTGATCAAAGGGGAACTCCACAGATTTTAAACATCAAAGTCTGTTTACAGGTCTTGTCGAGTACAAGTTGTATAAATCCTTCTGGGATCGGTGCATGAAATCTGATAAACCACCTCAAGTCATGTCAATTGAGTCAGCATCGGATCGGGCTGAAGACTACAAGTTTGACAATATAGAAAATCTGGGGGTGAGGAGTTAGAAAGAAGTCTCTCTCTGCTGGAGGCTAGCAGCTCCAGGCTACATTAGCTGCTACTAGAATAACGCACCGCATCCCAGAGCAAACTGTTGGCGGTCAAATTGCATTGTGGGTAATGTGAGTGCCAGGTTTTGGCAAGGAAGAAGAATGCATGGAATTGAACTATAATATGAACTGAATTGAATAATATGAACTAAAATATTAAAGGCCCCTGAAGATCTGGGGCAGTTGCCTGCTTTGCCCAGTTGGTAATGTAATCCTCAACTATCATGTCTGTTATGAATCCTTACTATACAATGAACCATCTGCTTCATGCTCACTTGTGTTGTCTTCCCTGGTTGGTTATTATATTGTAAATTGCAATATGTATGCCTTAGTTAATTACATATTGCTTACGAAAATGCATACATTAGATACATCTCAGGTTAAACCGACTCTGAAACTGTTCTGAGACATTTGTACCTGTGCGACCTCTTGTGTTTGTTCAGCCCAGAAAATATAATGTATGCCGTCTGTTTCAACTCCATCTCCCCACTGATTTCATTCAAAGAGCAACAAAGAGAGACAGAATGAGTCAGCACTGGGATACAACACAGGAAGTTTTTGGTTGAGGGAAGGGTCTTGTCAGCCACAAGCGCCTCAATCACAAAGGCGCTATCAGAGCATTGTCTTTACTTTGGCTCGTACGCAGGCAGCAGGGCAGCAGGGCAGCACGTCACACACAGATGGTGATCCATGTCTGTCAGTGGCACAATCGCTTTGGTAAATCTCAGGACTGCTGTTATCCTTCGCACCTGGCAGGACGGCCAATTAGAAAGTACGCACGACATCCGCCAGCTCAGCATTTCTGCTTGGATGAACATCTATCAATATAACAGAAGCTGTGTTTTCAGGGCAAATTCACTCCTTTGAGTGTTTGTGAGGGGAAAATAGGATGTGCTTTTACGATGCCCTTTTTTTGTGAATAAACCTCATTTACGAGATCAGGAAATGGGCAATGGAAACTCAAACATAAAACAGAAGCTTTTTAGTAGTTACTCGCTCACACACACAGTTACACACACACACTCGCGCGCGCACACGCACACACACACACATGCACGCACACACACACATGCGAGAGCGCTCACTTCACCACAAACACACATGATCAAATGCATTAAGGCAGCGTACACACATATACGTGAAATGAACTCAGTTGCTTCACCACAAACATACACACACTCAAAGTAACCAGTAGCATTAAAAAAGTGAAGTAAAGACAATGGTGCGAGTCTCTGGCCGGGTCGAGTGAGTGACACACAGGGCTATAATTCCCTGCATTTTGGAGAGGCTTTCCAAGCCATGCTGACGTCTCTGAGACTGGAGCGAGACGGGTAATGGCCAGTGTTTACCACCACAAAGTTCCCCATCACTATAGGACTGACTCTATAAGTAGCACAGAGTAACTGAGCAGACGCTTCAATTCCACAGGGACAAATGGGGAGAACCGGGAGTGAGAGAACATGATAGAGACAGACAGAAACAGAGAAAGAGAGAGAGAGAGAGAGCGCACTGTGTTAGAACAACTCCTGCACCCCCTCCTCTTCTTCTTCCCACACCCCCTCCCTCCCCCCAGTGGATGCTGGTGCCAAACTGCCGGGTCGCGGTGGCGAGGGCGCATGTGGTGTATGTCTGCGTGCCTCTGTGTGTGTGTGTGTGTGTGTGTGTGTGTGTAACTGTGTGTTGGGAATGAAGATGCAGAGCCAGGGCATACCTTAGGTCCATTAGTTCAGTCCTTGTCGGCCTCAGCAGAACACAGCATTAATTGGACACAGTAGCTGCGAGATCACAGCAGCCCCAACCAATTTGTAAAATGAGTAAATTGCTTGTCTTGTCATTCCTGGACTTGCATTCGCTGTGGAGGCTTTGTTTATAAGGGTAAAGGGGGAAGATAATATCTAGCATATGAGCTGAAATAGGCCTTCATAAGGGTGGTAAAGAGGAAAAACACACAATTACAAACACTTCCGCATGCACAGTATACAGTTTTAGTTTGCATTTATTCTTTTGACATCATTTGCAGCAGTTTATACATCAGAGGAAAAATTTAATTCCTTAGATTTTTACATATGTGAACTTTATTTTAACTCCATCACATGTACTCTGACACTTGGTAACCTATGACAATATTTGTTTCATATTTTAAAGTTATGTGCCACAGATGAAAGTTTAGGGTAATGAATAAAGTATTTGACCACTAGTGGCACTATGGAGCAATGTTTTGATGAGCGGGTCCCCTTTTTGTTTCTATATTGTGCTCCACTGGCAAGCAAACCAGAGGTCTTCACAGGTCCAATATTTTGGACCTGCTCCAAAACAGGCAACCTATAATGAAACTGACAAGGCATTAATTAATAATAATAAAAAGACCCACTGATAATTAGACCAAATGCAAAATGTGGTCAGTAGAAGAGAACATCAACGCTCACAGCAGCATGATGCTCCACCAATTAATGGAAAGAGTGAAAATAATGTCAATACATACCAATACATATAGGAATACACGGTATATAAATGGCTGATATGTTATTGGCCTAAAAATTTGAAAATGATCATGGTTTATTGTCAATTATTGAATTTCAGTCAATAATAAGGAGCCTTAGCTGTGGCTTCAGGACGCCACAAATTTACAATAAATTAATGTATTTTTTATTGTGGGGTTGGTCAAAGCTCTAATTATTGATGTATTAGAAAAATAATTGTGTCAATCAAGATATATATTTATTGTCCTCTTTCCATTTTTGCATTTGTAACAGTATACTCATTGGTTATTGTGTCGGTATTGGCCACAACAAACAGATCTGTTATGAGCCCTTGAATACCGTATTAGTGCTTATATGTCCTAAGAATCATTTGAATATAGACTGTTTATTACCAAACATGGATAGAAAGAAAAAAAATTGTTTTTGAGAGTTTATGAGGAAGCATATACAGTATATATTCACCATGTTTGTTAGGCCTCAAGGATACACACAATGCATTTTTGTAAGACACTGAATGTAAACATGGCTGTCTTTACACAGAAAATTCATAGGGTACCTTTAAATTCTGATGAAAAGTAAGGATTCACAGGGGGAGATTACATTTCCATGACGGAAATGGGAAATTTCACATGTTCATACACGAAAACCAGTAAACCACGTGTGTTTTGAATTCACATATGGATTTTTACATGTGACTTATCGTATTATGGGTCACAAACTACCTTCCATTCTCATGTGCGTATTTTTCTGAGAGCACTGAGGTAGCTGTTACAGTTTCTTGTGTCCAACAAGCACAAATTGTAACAACTCTAGTGAGCACTTTATGCATTTATATAAACTATGTATACTTTCAAAATGTCTGGCTGCAGCACTCAAATGACCCTGCTTTTCACTTTAAACAATAGCTGAAATAGAAAAGTGTTATCCACATTAAACTGAGATTTCCATCATAAAAAGGCCAGTCTTTGTTTTCCATGGTTCCTGCGGTCAGCGAGGAGGCCTGGCCTACGAAGATGAATGAGTCAGTGCATTGATAGCAACTGGCATCGAAACACTGCAGCTCCCTTGAGCTCTCGAGTCTTAAGTTCTTCTATCCATCCGCCCGTCGATCCGTGCTTCCTCCCCGTCCGTCCCACACACGCTCATCAGGCATGAGGATGAGCACAAGAGCCTCCCACAAATCCTCATTTCCTTACACAGAGGAACACTCTCTCCCCTCTCTGTCTCCCTCACCTCCTCGTCAGCGGACCGGCTGCGATAATCGGTGGTGTGTGTGTCCCTGCTTCCCTGCCTCTGTGGCTGGGAAGGCTTGGAGATCTGCCTGGACATTTGTGATTCATCAGTGAATTTGCTTGTTGCCTTTGTTCTTCATGGCGCTGGTGGAGAGGGTCCAGTAAAATGCTGATGACGCACTGCTGTGCTCCGGGCGTTCAACCCAAACACAGCTACTACCCCTCCATTCCACAATCCCCACCGCCACCCCCAAACTTCCCTGGATCTCTGCTTCCTTGTGGCCACACCCTCACAAACAAGCACTCAATCCCACATATCCGCTGACAAAAAAAAAACTCAATGGAACCAAGCAAAAGCAGGCACTATTTTATTTCACAGGAACAGATCACAGCCCCTTTTCCTCTCAACTGGATTAGTAAATCTCTCTCCTCATCCCCCCCATGGCACCTCCTCCTTTTCCTCTCCTCCGTCATCACCACCTCTGGTTTTGTGTGATTTTCCTTCATTACCTCTTCAGTTAGTAAATAAAGCCTAGAGTAGTTGGAATCCAGATGGAGCCAAAAGAGCACCTTGGGATCTGTGTATCTGCGTGTGTGTGTGTTGGGTCCTGGCTGTTACAGCGAGTGTGTTTTACAGTGGAGGGTCGTTTGGTCAGTATCACATCAACACAGGCGTGCATGTGTGGCATATCCCGCTCTGGCTGGCCATGTCTGGTTGCAGCGGAGCGCAGGGCAGCTGACAGAAGTGTAGCAGAGGGCCTCGCCGCCCATCAGTCATCATAAATCTTCAGTCCAGCTCAGAGAGAGACGGAGGGAGAGACGGCAGAGGAAGGTGTGGTAAAGAATGAGGGTGAGCGAGTCACTGTGCGTGTTGTTGGAATGTTTTGGACAAAAAAAACAATTTAACAGAAAACAAAACAAATAATAAAAATCTACTCTTGTTCTCAAAGACATGGTTTATTTGCTCCTTTTTGCACTATTCATCAATAGGAATCTCCCTCCCCCCACAAGACACACTTATACTGTATCCATATACTAAATACTATTTTTTGGTTTTCCAAGATCTCATTGGAGCTGTCTTCACAACTACCCATAATTTATTTTAATTTTTTGCAGCTGTGATTTTGCTTTGTTTAAACCTGTTAAAACATTTTGCAGTTTGAATCAGTTCACCTTTCGAATCTGTGTCAATATTAATGAATACTGCAATTATGGCGTGGTGTTTTGCTCCCAAATTGCAATAGTGAAGCATGCTGAATTTGCTACAGAGTCAGTTTCCTCACTATAGCAATGGTGGCTGAGGCTTATGGGTATTGTAGCGCCATGGAAAACTGATGGAAAAAATGGGACCACTTAGAAGTTGAAATGATTACATCTGATGACCACAACATAAACTTATAATATTGTTAAATTATGCAGCACATTCCTGTGTTTCCATGTTGGGGAACATTGTGGAGATATTTGAAAGAAAAACATATTTACAGTGAGGAAAAATACTTCTGGTCCTCACAGTTTGAAACTCTATTGGTCTCTCCACCTAAACAGACATAATGCAACATCGAGTGACCTACTCAGAGAACTGGTCAAATTCTTCTGTTTTAAGATGAGTATAAAATACTCTACTTAGAAAAACAATTTATGTCTGAAATGTTTTTTCCACAAAAAAGTGAAATTATCTTATCCTATCCTTTAAAATTACATCTATTCCTTCTCCTTCATTAAAAATTCAAGATTCACGACTGGACCACGACTGGCTTCCAAACTATTTGTAATGTCACAAAATATGCTTGTAGGCCCGTCCCTTAAAATTGATTTTCAATGACTACATTCACATACACAAAATATTCCAGTTTTTGTCCCAAAAAGACAACATTCCTACTAAGCTGCTTACATAGTTAATGAAAATGAATATTCCACTAATATTCCCGTTTACATGCAGAGGGTCTCCCTCTGCTCCAGTAGGAATGGGAATCACAAGATCTGCCATTTAAATACTATCTTCATATCTGTAAAATATTTCTGTGGTATGAATATGAGACAAAAGTGTGAAGACTGCATTTTTGCATTTGAAACTTATTTAACTGTCCTTTACTGATAAAACATGATTGAGTGTACCTCAGTGTTTATATTTTACAAGCTTTTGCCCATAACTGCACTCATAGAATGAAATACCAACAATTTCCATTTGCGGTGGCTTGTTCCTTCACAGGAAATAAGGTTTGGAATTGATAAAACACTTCCTTTTCCATAATAGCTTACTGTGAGACAAAGCATTTACTTGAGGCTGAGGCTCTTTATGAGCCTCTTTCTTGCTCTCTGCCACCCCCATGCAGGACCCTCTGTTTGGAGAAGGAAACGGGAGGGCCTTGTGGATCATGTAACTTACTTCAAACCGATTTGGGTCAAGCTATGTGACAAGGAAATTGATTTTTTTCTTGTTGTTTTTCTTTCAGAATGGCCCTACACAGCGCATTACCTGGGCTGTGTGGCAGAACGTATGACCTTTTATGATTTTTCCTTGAACAAAAAAAAAAAGGAGGTTCTTCCAATAACACGGAACAGCCACAGTTCATGAGTTTGGAACTGGACCAATGGTTGAACAGCATTCGGTCTCTAAGTGCGCGAGTGATCCACTTCCATGTATTGTGGGAAAACATTCTCTTTGGAAATGGTTGCCAGACAAAATGAGGTTGGTGCAGAAGTAATATGATTGAGTAATGTAATATGATTGGTCAGAAATTTATGAATGGAAAACACATCTGGCTTTTTGTCAGATGTGCACATTTGGTTGAACTTACAAAACCAAAAAAACTTCATTATAAGCAATTTTAGTCCAAACCATTGAATTTCATTATTTTGATCATGATGAATAGGATCTAGTATTTATAGCAATAACCAATAATAATGATGAATATATTTCATAAAATTTAAATAAATTTCACTGAGATTTTACTGTACTAATGCCTCACCTGTCAAGCTTTCATGGCACATACGTATGCAGTTTATAATGATAATGGTGGCAGGTTTACCATTCAAAATTCATAATAACTTTTTGAAAAAATGGGTCCAGAAGTGTGACCTTTTACCATTTGTTTTAAAACAAGAACCCTGTAGAAGGGTCTTAAATATGCTTGCTGTCTTCATGGCTACAAGACAGCTTGGTACTACATACATGATATATGGCTAAAAGGTCAGTGATTTAAACTACATGTCCCAGAGAAAAAAGCATCCTCACCTCTTGATGATACATGTAGAGGACAGCAATAAGTAGCAATGTTGTTCTTGTATTTAAGTGTTAGACCTAGTATCAGCTAGAGTATATTATTAGGCATAAACAATGTAATTAAAATGTTGTTCATTCTAACATAACCCTGAATGCTAACTATAGACAAACATGCTTGGACAGTTAAGACAGAGGTTAAACTTACGCTTTAATGTTAGTATTTTTTAAAGAGTATGTTGGAAAGTTCAGAAAATCTGATGTTATCTCAAGTAACAGGTTTTGCTCGAGTTGAAGAGCAGGACAGAGCTGCTAACATTAGCCTAAACTCTGATATAGTTGCCTCCAAGACTGTCTCCCATGCAGTGAATGTTCCAGTCCTGAACAGTCACTTTTCCTAACATAACCGGTATCACATAAAATAACGTACATCTTATACTGCAGGTAACATTTAGCCCAATATGCTAATGTTTGCAGCTTACTTTGGAGCAGACAAATACTGATTAATCTATTTCTTACACTTGTGTCATTGTATTTTTGGTTTTGGAGACGCCCCTCCAAACTCTTTGTATATCAGGTACTGCCTTTGCCAGAGCAGCTTCAGCATGTAGAGCAATCCAAAGCTGGGGGGGAGCAGGGGGGGTAGTTAATGGTCAATTGTCAGTTAACAAAAGTCCAACAGCACAATTTGAAGTCTACTGTAATCAGAGTGTACCTTTCTGTGTGAACTCTCCTCGCTCCAAAAAGTTTAAACATCCACAGTTCAAGTCCATTACACGCCATCTAGCTCCGTGAGAAGCCTCAGGCGGCATCGTGCTCATCCCCATCCCTGGCAAAGACACACCTTTGTCTCATAACTGAATGTGAGACAATAGGCAGGGTTATTATCTCAATTTTACTGCACCCCCCCAGACACACACACACACACACACACACACACACACACACATACTCCCTTCTCACTGCAAACTTCACAGAAGTCCCTTAGTCATAATTGTTCTCCACCAATAGACTGGGGGATTTTTTCCTTTCTGTCTCACAAAGGCGTCCCATCACTCAGGTTTGCCACTTATCAAATCAAACATGGCACATAAAATGGGCGTCTTTGTCAGCGGGCTCTGTGTGTGGGAGAGGAGGGGAAGGCAGAGAGGGGGAATAGAGGGTTATTAATGTCGCTGTAGGCTTAGAAGGTGTAGGGAAGGAGGGACTTTCTACCGCTACAGTAGACTAACTAACCGTAATCACAACAACAAGAGCAATTTACTGTACTTATCTGTCTGGTGTCTTAACACCGCACTGTCAAGACTGTCACTGACTGTAGCCTCCTTTGGCTGACTGGTTAATGCACTGCAAAAATCTTAACAATCCATGTGAACTTTAAGTCTTATATCGAGTGTTGTAATTGTGATAAATAAAAAAAAACATCCTGACAATAGAGTGGGATAATTTCAGGAGGAATTACAAAAAGGAAGATTGAGAAATTATCTTCCGAATGACTGGTTCAGCTATTCAAAATTCAACACTCAGTACTAAAATAACTTTTTAAGATGGTTATTTTTTCCATCTGTGTCACAGAATCAAATTTTTTACTATATTTGCTTAATTGCCACTAAAAAAGGAAACTGCATAGCTCTATTCAGTGACTACTAAAGAGCTGATATAGTTGGAATGATGAGGAAAAAGAGAGAAGAAAAGCAAGTAAATTACCAAAAAAGACGAAGAAGGGGAAAGTGAGGCGCCCACTGATGACCTTTCTGAACTGTGCTATGTGGAAAAGCTCAGGGAGAGAAAAAAACCCTTCAACATACTGTAAATCTAGTTTAAGGGGCCTCTCTCTCTCTGTGTTTCTATGTCTCTCTCTCTTTCTCTTACATGCAGGCCCCTGTCCTGGCAGCCTTGGAAAATGTCAGGCCGTGGACTGGCAGAGGATGAAGGGCTGTGGGCGGAGGAGGGGTGGGAAGAGGGCTGAGGGGGGGGAGGTTGAGGCAGGGGCGGAAGAACGACGTTTCTGAGGTTTTCAGACACCATATTTGTCTAACATTTCTACCCATTTCGAACAAGTTCAGTCACAGTTCATGAAACAGAGCACCTCCATTTACCGGTCTCCTTTGACAAGTCTGTGCTTTATGCTCAGGCTCTTACACACATTCATAAAGGCAGGGAGAGAGAGTGTGTGAGAATACATACAGAAAATTCATAAAACATATCTTCCTGAGATTGTTTCAGCCCCACTGAGATGTAAAATTCAGATCTAAGTTGTTTAAAATCCTTAAGAAAAGTCTTTCGTAAAACTGCATTAATCAATATTTCTTGTATTAACAATGTATCAAATGATTGTAATGTGAAGTGTAGTGGGAAAGGGGTTGCTCGTAGAATCCACAGAGCAGTTCCCCTCAGCTCTAATGAACCTTTTAGCGCCTTTTAGCTTGTTTTAGTTTTCCAGTCCACAAACTTTGCTCTCATTAGTTGTGTTTCCACCTGCAGCAGGCAGCTAGTTTAAGCAAAAAGGCTCTGAAAAACCCACTGTATGCTACCTGCTCAGCGCCAAGCTACAAGCAGACAAAGCTAGCAACTAACTAGTGAAGCTTTTAGCAGCTAAGGAGCCAGATATTTTCCTTAAGAGTTAGTGGAGACCAAAACAGAGCTAAAAGGAGGATATTGAAGGAATATTAGACTTACATTTATCGGGTGGCCACACACACGCACACAAAAAATAAATGCTATTGTTGCTGTCTCTGCTGTATGTGTAAACGGTTCACTGTTAAAATGTTCCCCATAACAACTTTATGAGGTCAGTATATCTTAATGTTGTGTTTACGCCTTGCTCTGCTGCCCAGAAGTGGTCAAAAAAGTCACATAATGCAGCGTTAACATGTCTTCTTCTCTTAATCTTTTTCTTTGTTATTAGTACAAATACATATGGTGTAATAAAGCAGTAATAAAGCCCAGACTTTCAGATATCCAGGTGTCTTCTTGATTGATAAAGACTGCTGATTTACGCCTTTAATTAAAGCCAGGCTGTTGGCACAGGGGTTAGTCCGGTGTGTGTCAATGTGGCGCTGCAGCCTGTGATCCATCATAGGAAGTCATTCCAGGAGGGGGCAGACATCATGGGAGAGACAGAAGGACCAGTGGTAGGTAAGAAGACATAGAGAGAGAGGTAGAGAGACCTAGACACAGACATAGTAACAGAGAGGAGAGTGAGAGGGGGGCACCGCCTGGGTTTATGACCAGGGCGGGCAAAGGGGAGCAGAGGTGGGCGGGGGGAGAGACATGGATCAGAGGCACTGACGCCTTCAGACAACAATGCACTGTTTCCCCTGTAATCCTGTGATTCATCGGGCTCAATGGAAGACACTTGATAGCAGATGATAATGAAACTTCAACCCCAGACAGCCTGGCTGCCAGGGGCTTTTCCTCACCAGGCCAACAGCTACTTAATGCTCGCCGGACTCTTCGCCTTTCATTCGCAATCACTAACAGGGTGGTTCTGACCAGCGATGAGCTCATTCGGCCCTTAGGGGAGACATTTTTAAATCTACTGGTACCACCTCATTTTAGAGGTGAAGGTGTTCGCCTCAAGTGTGTTTGTTACTTGGTCCAAATGTTGGGTCTAAATATCAATGGAACTCAGCAAACTGAACTTTTATTCCATCGTGCAAAGCAGCAAACCGCTGTGAAAATGCACCTGTTAGAAAGCATCTGTCTGAAGAAAAGAACTGGGCAGATCAGGAATCTATTGCAACATAACTAAAGCAAGCAACCAGAAACATAATGTTGTGCCGGGTTTGGGTTTCAGACTTAGCAGTACCAGTTGGGTAGGTTTTAGGGCTGTCACTTTTTATTTGAAATTCGAACTACCACTCAAACGTGGGAAACAAATTAAAAGATTTGATGTGGGATCATCTGTGTACGCAATGTACGCCAGCATGGGCGTTTGTAAAATACATTGTCTGTCTGACCCATAGCGTGTTCTTGGTTTCTTCGCTAACGGAAAATGTAGAAAACGAATGAGCAGTGCTACACCAAAGTCACACCTAACCATCTGAGAAGTAATGTAATGTAAGCATTTTGGATTCAACTCCATAGGTGGAAAAATCATAGATAAAGATACTTTATGTGACAAGCTAATGTTTCTGCTTTACATTAACATTAGCTTGTCAAATGAAGTAGAGGATAAAAGGAATAAACTACATTTTTTTTTTTGAACAATGGACAGCCCTGCTAATGTAGACGTCTAACATATAGGTCATGTCGGTGTTCTGCAGACATTTAACATGTTCACAGTGTTGTTAACCTCAAATTTAACACTGGCTGTTGTATTTTGTGAAAACCTGCGCTCTTACTGATTTACCCCATTTTTTCTTGCTGTAGCTTTTCATGCTCTGCCTCGCGTAAGCCCATAAAGTTGCTTTTACACAGAATAAATGTCAGCCAAATTATGGAAACAACAGCCACAGGTAGTTAATACAATAAGAGGGCTTACTGCTGTTTAGTCATCAGTTCTTTAACATCAGCGGGGGAAAAGAGAGGAGCGCAGCGAGCGGTCGACTCCCCCCGGCGATGTGTGTGGCGGCATTAGTGCTGAGGGAGGCGTCCAAGTCTCGCTACATTCTGCACAAGGGGGACGTGAAGGTTTTGCCAGAGCCTTTTCACGGTAAGAGAGAGTTCCAGTCCAATGAAAGTAATATGTTGTAGGCGGTAAAGGGAGGGGAGAGGGAGGGGGGGGGAAATATAAATCTGCTGTTGTTTTACCTCCTTCAGGGAAAATCCATTGTTTTTCTCTGGTGCCCGGCTGATGGTGAGACTGAGACACACAAGAGCACACATATGCACACATGCAAACTCCCTTTCTCTCTCTCTCACACACACACACACGCATACAGACATGTTCATGTAAATGCTATATATATAGATACATACACACACAAGTCCATACAGGTCCATACTGAAATGCTTAAACACATACTATACATGCTCTGCAGCGCACAGTCAAACACAAATATACACACAGAACTTAAGTGCAGCCTAGCAGAGTGTGGTGTGGTGATGAGAGGTTTGGCTGAAGCTTCACAGAGGCTCTGGTTAAATCTGGTTCAGTCCTGAAGCAGAAACCCTCCTCTGAATGTCTCAGCAGTCTTGTCATCAGACTCCGCTCTCTGAACGCTACACTGTAATAATAAGTCCAGCAGCGTCCTTCCCTTCGATCCAGAGCGTCCTCACCACTCCTAGATAGGTGAAAGCTGGAGTGTGCGTTTGTATGCGAGCGTGCGTGTGTTCGGAAATTCAGCTGAAGCCTCCACATCATCAGCCATCCACACCCTATCCCAAGCTCTCTGATGATGCCTTTCTCAGCTCCCAACCTGCAATCATTTTCAGTTCCTCGCTTTTACCATGAATGGAAAGTAGAAGGAGTCGGCTGAATGAACAATGACCTTTTAGTTGGTTTTTAAATAGCTCATATATCACCAGGAGACCTGAGAGTAATATTATTTCAATTGTTAGGGAATTTAAGTAACTGAACTAAAATGTTTGCTTTTCCCTTTTGCGCAGCTTAATCACTTTGTTTTTCTTATTCTTATTTCCTTAGTAATACTTCTTCATGAGTGCCTTTTTTTTCTAGATGTGCTTCATAAATCTGACTCATTATAATTATGGTCACATTTTAGATATTGTTAACTCAATCAACATATTCTTTTACCCAACAGCTGACACATCCAAGGATGTAGGTTTGGTTTCAGAAGTAGGGGGGCACAATGAAGCGGGCTTCTTCAGCCAGATTCTGTTTTTAAAAGCCTATGTGAATGTTGTTTATTCACATTTATTCATACATTAACTTTGACTAAAAACATCTCAAGACTAAGTCTCACAAAAGATTTAGAATTGTTGCACAATTCTGTATTCCTAATGCATTAAAATGATTTTAAATGTTTGCGTAATGGATTGGATATTGCTGTATTTACATCTCTAACCACAAACCACAAAAAATAGCAACTAAAATAATATCTATAAAGCATACCACAACTTTAAAACTGAAATATGTTATTTTTAGTCACTAAAAAGTCTATTTCTCCAGGAGCAGTCTTTTGATGCCTTAGCTGTGACTGATGTCCAATTGTAGGCGCACCCACTCATTTTATGTCTGATAGAGAACAGATTTTGTATGTACACATAAATAAAGTCAAGATGTCATTTTAGAGGTTTATGTTTTAGATTTATGTTTCAGCTAAAGTGCCATGAAAGTATTCTTAATCATGAAATCAGCGACATATAAGACAATATCATGTGTGTACATATAATAACAAAATGAGACCTGACCTGCTTTTATTGAAACCCTTTTTAGACTGATCAAATTTTAAACCATGGCTGGCTGTGGCCCTCTGATGCAAACATACCCAGTCACATTGCAGGATTATCTGCTCCAAAGATCCAGAGTTTCTGCCCATTTCTCACTACAATACTCCTCTTATAACAGCTTTTGCCATTCAACATGAACCCTCACATTTTGCCTTGAGCGGTGAAGGGGCCCCAGCACTGAGGGTTAAGGAGGAAAAGGGTTTTCAACAATATTACGCTGTCTACGATCATCAGCGATATAACAGATGCAAACATTTTGAATGAGGTTAACAATAAGCTCTTAATTGGGGGGAGATTCTGACATGATTTAGTAATGCCACAGGGTTTCACAGGCATGTAAAATTGTCAGATTAAACAACCTCCAACACAATAAGCACTTGGCCACCATTTTGGGTCAAGGAGGATACCTTGTGTCCCTGCGCTCGCCAATCCGCCCTGTGGCTTTTCATGCAACTGCCTGGTGTGCTGTGATAGAGCCATGTCAGAGATGTTGGGTGACAGAGGTTAAAACCGCGGCATGTTTACCCGTTCTGGAGCCAAATCTCCTCTTCCTCAGGATAAGACTGGAGCGGGGAAGCTTGCCAGGAGTTGCGGCTCTTCCATACAGACTTCATTCCAGTCAGAACTGGAGACGAGACCACCAATTATTTTTATTCTGGGTGATTTGGGTTTCTTGGGGTTAGAATAGAGGGGGGGCAGGATTTGGTTGAATTGGCTAAATATAAATCCATGAAAGTATGCATTCTGAATCAGTACAGAGATCTTTCATTTTGTGTTTCTTCTTCTCTAAATATCCCAGTGTCTTCTGGTTGTTTATTCTTTTTTTCTCAGAAACTGTCACACCATAAGGACACCACAGTTAAGTAATTAACTAAATGTGTCTGCCTTTTTAGCCTAAAGACTGAGAACAAATTGCATACTCTTTTTTTATCCCTGAGATGAAGCCACAGTCAGTAAGGTGTCTGTCTGGGGATTTTGCTGACTTTGGTCCTGTCCAGGGACAAACCAGGATGTGCCTGGGAGAGGCCAGAACAGCCTCAAGGCAAGGAGGGATAGACAGAGCAAGGAGGGGAGGGCTGAAAGGGAGGTGTGTTTACTGTTAGTTTTACTGTCGGCCCGTCAGTAAACAGGAAAAGGGCTGTTCTGTTAAGCCAAAGTGTTCATTAAAGCCACAGTCCAGTCCCGTCCGGGGGATTTCCTGTATTTGGTTAGCCAAGTGGCAAAGTGAGACAACGCTGGAGGAAGGGAGGGAAGGAATGAGCGTGGCACTGCCAGCTGTCCAGCAGCACCGTCACCAGAACTGTCCTGCTTGGTGCCATGTTGGTCTCCACCCCCTGTCACTCTTTGACCCGGGCAGGGTGCCACAGCCAAGTTTCCACCTCAGTCACAAAGACCTATGGACTCAAGCTGGCACTTAAAGCTAAAAGACAAATTAGTCTTCCCCATTCATTCATGTATAAATGTAGTTTAAAAAAACATAGGTAGGGTAAATGGTGACATATTAATGAATGAATTTCTATAACTATAAAATGTCAGGAGACTCCACTCTAGACGCTATGTAAAAGACCCCGCTCATGAATCTTGACAGTCAATGCATGATGCAATGGTTAAAGTGGTGCCTCCATTTTTCCATGCTTACTGGAAAGTGACAAGCTGGGGGCCTGTGGAGCAGAATATGGAGCTGGTTATATTATCAGTATGCAAGTATTACAGCTGGGTGTTCATCCAAGTGAGTAAAGTATAGAATTAGAAGGGCAGAATGGTAATTGCTCTAAGATTACAGATAGCCACTTTATGGACGGGCTCAAAAAAGTCAAGTGTAAATGCAACCAGGTAACAATAGAGACAGATTTCAGTCCAGTGCTTAATGGATAATCATGACACCAGACCATCTGAAAATTAATGTGAGGAAGCATTTTGGATTATACGTGAAAATTATGAATAAAGGTGAGGCTGCTTGACAACTTCGTAAAATACAGCTGCCTTGCCGTAACGTTAGTTTGTCACTCAAGTGAGGAAACAGAGGCACCACGAATGACTACAACATTCATTTTACAACTTATTTAGGATTACAATAAATAACAGCTTGAAGCAAAAAAATAGTGCGGACTGTATCTGTAATCTTGGATGCAAGGGACATACAAAAGAGAGATCTTAGAAACTACAGCAGTGATCTTCGCCTCCAAAGACATTTTGCAACAAGTAAAGGCTAAACTTCCTGTCCCAACACAACGTCACGTTTTCTTTGTTGTTTTTTTCGGGAAATAGCTATGGAGTTTCCAGGTGAAGTTTGCTGTCATTTGCATAAAAGATGCAAGGGAAAAGCAAGAAGAAATCAGATTTGTGATCTGGCTAATGGAGACACATAAATGTAGCTAGTGTAAACGAAGGTCTATTAAACAACACCTTTTTTTGCTATGAGACAATTGAAATGGGTTGCAAATGGGGCCTATTTTCTGATTTCAGTGCATATACAGGAATCTTTATCACAGCGGATTAAAACAAAGTATATTTATTTTACTTTTTTCAGTATTACATGCCATTTTATGGAAACAGACAGTAGCTTGTGATAGCTGTCCATTTTTTCTGCTCATGAAGCCCAATAATGAGGTGAATTCAGGTCAGCCATTGTATTTATTGCCTTACTTATTGTTCCCATTAAATCTGTATACGTCACAAATTAGGATGTTGATAAGGAGAAGCAGACATGGCTTAATGATTTTTAGCTCTGACTTATGTCTTTGTGCATATGTGCTTGGTAACATACTGTATATGTGCAGTGTACATGGTGTACATGCACATATTCATGTCTATGCTTGTGCATAGATGCATGTTTGTAAGTTTGATGTGTGCAGAGATGCACGTCTGAAAGTAGCAGCTGTCCTCATCGGGTTTGGGGGTCTGGAGATAAAGGCTCTATGCAGTGAGGTGTTACTGAGCTTCCACAGACTGACAATAGCAGCAGTAGTCTTCTACCTCCCCTTCCTCCTCCTTTACCCAGCACTCCACTCTCCTTCTCTATCTCCTCCACCTTCCACCTCTATCTTCTCTGGCTTTTGCTGCCGCTCCACATCCACTCTTTGGTGTCTCAGCTCTATCTTCCACTCTGCTCTTTATCTTTAGCCCCACACGGTGCATCCCAGAATCCACAGCAGCCTAGCTCTGACCTCAACCATGCAAGCCAAGCAGAGAGATTTATGCATATGCCTAAACTGTTGTTTTGCTTTTGTTGTTGTTTGTGACAAGTTATAATCACAGTGCTTAGACGATTGCATGGAGTTCCTTTGCTTTCCATCCTGTTCTCCAGCTTATCATTCACTGCCGCCTCTAAATTAGCACTTAAGCCCTTGACATGACAGATGGGGTATTATAAGTGGGAACAATACCAAAGGAAGGCTTTGCATGGATATGTCATATGGAGAAAAAAGATTTCTTGGTGGGAAGACCGTCTCCTGGAAGTCCATTTCAGGCGCAGGACTCAATGCCTACTGAAACAGCTGCTGCGGCTACTGAACCAAAAGTATGATGAAGTTTGAGAGGGAGAGAGAGAGAATCCTCCACAAGCATCGCCTCATCCAGGCAGAACAGGGGCTGCGAGGCCTGACGTCTGCAACAATGCCAAGAGGAGATGATAGGCCGCTGTAAAACCAGTCTGAGGCGTCTAATTTAGGAGGCCTGGATGGCTCACAATATACTAAGAAGGAAAAGAGAATAGCTCCCCAGCCCAACATGGAAACTGTCTGGGGGGAGTCGGAGCCAGTTAAAACAAACATGAAAATAATTGACGCTGCCTCGCTGTTCGACAGCTATGATTGGTGTTTGTGCTGCGACTGTGAAAGTGTTTGAGTGGCATTGTGGCTGGCTGTCATATCTTCCTGTCAGTAATGACGCTGTAGTGTCTGCTGAGTCGCTGTTATCGGGAGGTCTCTAGCCGCTCCATGTGCTTAAAGCCTTTAACCCGCCAAACCAATTAGCTGAGCCCTGTTTGAGGAATGGGAAGATGTGTCCCTGGCCCCATGTGATGCTTTCCACTTCCTGTTTGCACTCCCTCACTTTCCTTCGTTCGTCTCGCTCAGGGACATCTGGGGAACACATTCAGTGTAGTCCTGCTGCCACCAAGTAAACCACACAGTAAGTACTAACACACACCAGAGGCAGGAGAAGCTCAGTCACTTTCTTGTCTCTCTTGTGCTCATGTGCAAGCCTGCAAGCCTCTCTTCTCTTCTCTTCTCTTCTCTTCTCATTTGTCTCCTCTCCTCTCCTCTCTTCTCCACTCGCTCCCTGCAGTGTTCAAGGCTATTATCCTAGTGACTGCTGACCTGTGGTCCCGGCTGACAGAGAGGTCAGAGAGGAGAGTGATAGGAAGGGAGATGAGGCAGAAAAGTGGCAGGCCAGGTCATGGGGACCAGAGGCCTTCAGGGGTGGGAAGAGGGGAGAGCTCTTAACAAGACTGCCATAGGGAATGAGGGTGGGGCTCCTAACAAGACTGGCTGCAGGGATGGGTCAGCTCTCAAAGGACACACTTAAAATAAGGGCAAGGCATGTGTGTGCAGAAGGGTTCAACTGTTACTTGTTAGGCTAGAAAACTTCTGAAACAGATTAAACTCTGCATTTTGGGCCATAGTAATATATTTACTATAATAGAACTCACAAACAACATGAATATTTAAGAGAAACCAAACTGAATTTAAATTATACATCTGAATTGATTCAGACTCAGTGAATCAAACAACCAGTGTAGCAGTGATATTTTACAGGTCCCTCAAGGAATTAGAAATCTTGCAGTCTCTAGGATTCATTTAAATTCAACCAGTACCTGCAGAATTTGTCAGATCTTGTTTTTTTTCATATTCTTGCTTTTTTTCTGCAAAAAATGGTAAACTGGAAGAATCTGTACCAATTTTACCAGTCACTGCCCTTTTTCACATAAAAAAAATTCAATTGAGAACCACTTTTATATCCCAAAATCAAATCAGTCCTCAATCTCCACAAACAAGCACTCCTTTCACTTCAGTGGGAAAGACTTTGTTTCAGGCAGTGCTTACTTTACCTCCAGGCTACATATCACTCTAACCTAGATTTATGCTGTACAAAGTGACAGCTTTTAAAGTTACCACAATGTAAAACATTTCTAATCTAATACCTAAAACTAACTATTGGTTTATGGGCCTTGCTGGCAACACGGCATAGTAGGAAGTGCTAAGATTATTTTATAGACTAAATTCAGGGGTAAAAAAGTTACAGGAGCATATTCAACTTCTTGGCTAGCTACTGCTCAGGCTAGCTGCTTATCAACAGAAATGTCCGAGAACATTTGTGAGATTCTGAGACTCCTAGACTTATTTTTACTTTCACTAGAGCATGATGTATTGTATATTATGGTTATCAGTAAGTTCTTTTAACAAGTTTAACAAAAAATTTAAATATTACTGCAATGTGTCAAAAAAAAAACCACTCTTTTTAAGCCACTGCAAAAATAACCATCAAAACACAGGAAAAACTGATTTTATAACCAACTAACTGCATGATATTCATCATATTAGAAGAGGTAAGCTCTGATTGGCTGATGTGACCTTTTATTTGTTTTTGTATTTTGGGGGGCTTTTTATTCCTTTACTCTAAAGTGAAGAGTAGAGAGATGACACAGAATGAGTAGGGAGAGTGGGAGGATGACATGCAACAAAGGTTCCTTGCCAGAATCAAACCAGGGACGTTGCAGTCTCAGAATATTGTATGCTGTTAAGTGTTTCAATAAAAGGCCAATATATGGTTAATATATTACACAACAAAAACACACACCCTTTGGTGATAACTGAATATTTACCAGTACTTCTCTCCAATGCAGAAACAGTTTTCATGCACACATAAACACACACTACCACACCCTATTTTCAATTGTCCTGTAAAGCCGCCACAGCTCCCTCGTTCCTTCGCTGCCATGAAAATGCCACATGAACAAATATAAACCTCCATTTTATTAGATAACAAAACCACACTATATTATAAAACCATTATTATCAGTGTATCAGATAACTGTTTGCACAATTGTGTCCATAATTTTACAGATCCCCAGCCTTGGACATGACATCAAGACAACAGTCATACAATAATACAGCTCAGCCTTTTAGTATCCAACAGATAGCACCATGCTCAGATAGCTGAAAATAGACATGGGAGGCACATTCCTTCCTTGTGTTTTTAATATGATAATTGAGAGTCTAATTGCAGCTCGGTGCCAGAGAGCACTGGCCTGGTTCTGTATTTACTCTCAGTGTATCTAATCAGCTTCCTGCAAGCCGGGTCTATCTGAGAGCTATCGCTGAACAACGGGCTGGTTAACCATTGGCTCCATGCACCACATCTAGACAGATTAGATTTATACACACTCCCTGTTTCACTGCCAGGACATACTCTGGCTACAGTATTGCGCTTGTCTACGTCTACTTCCTGAGTCACAGTCTGGATATGACGAATATTTTCTCCCCACATTTCTCTCTTAATAAGACAAGGTTCTGGCACAAGGTCAACATCATTCTCTCCAGCACATAATGTCTTAATGAGAGCCAGCATCGTGAGTGATTAATGGTTTTTTACTTAAACCGTGAAGCAAGTGGAAGCAGGATCATTCAGAATTGTGTGTTGATGTTAATGGGCTGCTATAAATGTCATTAGAGTAAATGTTGCTATATAAAGTGGAATGTGGGTCAATGGGATGATGGCCTTTATGGCACCTCCAGTCACTTCAAGACCAGCCAAGCAGCGCAGGCTTCATTAGATCACTGACTTCTGGTCACGAGTTCAGGCTTATGGGTCACAGCACCAGACAGTGTGTCTGTCAGTGTGTGTGTGAGAAAGAGAGATACAGAGAGGGTGTAAGATTTTTTGGATCAAGGATATATTTGCAATAATAATAATAATGCAATAATAATCATTTCATACCCTTCACACCACTGCAGCAGGTAGTTTAAGGATTGATTATCGAAAGGCAAGGTCTTTACATGTCAAGGAAAATTCTGGTATACTGTATTTCTACTTGGCTTATTTCCCATAAATTTGGCTAATGTGACTATAGGTCACGTTAACTTTGATTTACACTTGCACTCAACACCTCTGCTGCAGAGATTCAGAGAAACACGGACTTGCACAAAACAACGTATATCGGGGCAAGCTGCATGAATCCTACAACTTCCCAAAGAAACATGATTTCTACATGAATTTTTTCAAACGCTGTCACAGTGGCCACATTTATAGGAAATGTGCCAGGTTGAAATATACAAGAATTTTCCTTTTTTAAAAATCGGATCATATCGATATACGTTGCATTCCTTGGTTCATTTTATTTAAGGCCAATTACAGGCAATGTGATGTCTAGTCATGATATTTCCAGTACAGCTAAAATAGAGTGAAGTGACGAACAGAGACGAAACAGAATGAAAGAAGAAGCCCTGAACTTGGGCTGTCATGACTGATGTTCACCCTCATTGAACTTTACAGGGTCTCCTGCCCCATCAAAGGTCTAATAAATGTGCTAAATATGTTGTGATTTATGTTGGTGGTGGTGGTTTGTGTGTGGTTTATAATCATATCTGGAGATTGAAAGGTCTGTTTGACCTCAAACTAATTTTTATCAACTGATCTGCTTTACTCTGTAGATTATAAAGCATTTTGCCAGTTCTTTTAAAGAGACAACACACATGGTGCCCATTCTCACAGAGGGCATTCAGTTTCTGCAGCTATTAGATTTTTGGTCCAAACACCTGTCATTGCAAATGAAAACTAGAAAATCAAATTTGGCAATTTTTGAAACATTTTATCCTTAAATTGTAACTGACAATAGTTTTTTGTAATGGCAAAATAGACATATCTGCTTATATCTTATTTTTGTCTTTTTTTTTTTTTAATAAAAGGGCAGAGTACAAAATTACAAAGCAACACTGTGGTGGCACCTCGAAGCTGCAATCTTAATCACACCCCACAATAAGACAGTGCTGCACAGAATCAACAACATACTGATGATTTAACTATTACCTTATCAGTTGTGGGGTCAAAAATGTAAAGTTTGTCCTGAGGTTGCCGCTTAATATCAAAAGATTTGAGTGTGAAAGTTAGTAACGTTATTAAAGCTAATAAGCAATGGCAATTGGCCTATTAGATAAAAGATCTTTTGTTTACTAAGTTTAAATTTTGGCCTCAGGGTGGCACTACAACAAAGGTCGGACAGTCACCAAAAACATTACAGTAAATTATCTGATGGAATATGGATATCCACACCAAAGTTCACAATAATCTGCCTGTACTTGTCATGATATCCTACAGTGATCAGATCACCATTTTTAAACCTCTCCATTTTATGCTGATGACAGGGACAACACATAGTAGAATACCAACTTCTAAAAAGCTTCTGTAGACCTGGATGCAATGCTGCCAGATGACATTTAGTTTTGAATATGGGGTGTGACTGCTGTCATAAACACTCACCATTATTCCCATATTACTAGCATGTCAGCTATATTTATACCTCTGTGTACCACCTTTGACTGAAAGCAACATGTTCATGCAGGTCATGTGTGGTTGAGAGACAACCTGGGAAAATACAATAAACCTCCTCACTGAAGGTTGATGTACACCAAAAAGTGGGCGAGTGCAAATGTTATTTACACTTTTATCACAAGATATCTCGTGGAACAGGACTGATACCAGATAACAGTGGAAGAGGGTGGATTTTAATGGTCACATTTAAGGGTAGGGTCCTTAAAAAGACAGAAGTGTGTTTTTGTGACTGTGTGACGTTCCTGTCCATGTGCCCTTACACACAAAATACACGCACAAACTTCACCCTGCACCCTCCCCCCTTCTTCCAGCAGATAGGAGTTTCCTTTGAGGAGAGCTGTGATGGGAAAGATAACATGCCACTCTCAGGATGAGGAAGACGCCGCTGACTTTTGGCCAGCCGGACAGGCCCTGACACGCTCTGTCTGAGAGCATAACACAACCTAACAAACCATTTCATCTCATGTTCACCCCTAAAATCTCATTTAGAAGTCACTTATATTAGTCTAAGTGAAGCAATATACCATAGGGTGATATTCTACTTCACTCCTGTGTGGTGAAATGTGCTGTGAAATCCTTTAGTGATGTTTCAAGTTACCTATGAACCTTTTCCAAAACTCATCCAGTGCACTGAGGGGAAAAGTATAGTTAGCTAAACACAAGGCATTAATATCTGTTTCTAAACCTGCATTAACTGACTTTTTGGCCACTTGGGGGCAGCAGAAACAAGCTGTAAACACAACATTGACATATTATCATGTTAAGTTGATATGGCTAACGTGTTAGCAAACAGCTAGTCGCTAACTGGCTGTCGTGTGGTGTCAGTGGGATTATTAGAGCTTTTTCACTGAAAACAACAGTAATAAGAGCAGTGAAAAAGTTTCTCATTACAGGCGACCTTTTTACACGACACATAGTTACGTGATACATTCTCAATATAATATTGTATTACAGCTGCTTTAAAAAAGTCAATTCAGAGGGTTTTATTTAATTAGCTTGTTAAGTAAAATCAATTTGTCTTACCAAATGTCCAATGATAATTCTGTACTGATAAAATAAAATATGATTGTAAGTTTGACTATGATGCTTATCAACCTTTAAGACAATCATTTTAGACATTGTGCCTTTTTCACAGAGAGTGTGTGACTGTATGTGCGAGACAAGTGGCGGTGGATTGGAGGCAGCAGTTGGTGCAGATTCTTCTTTTCCCTGGAGCAGACTGTGGCTGTGTGGTGGGGAGGTGAGATGGTAGGAGGGTTCGGGGGGTGGGAGGGGTGCACAAACAGAAACCAGGGACCCCAGGAGGAACAGTGGCTCCCTCTGTGAACAGACAGGAGGGTGAAGGGGGCGACTCCCAGTGCCTGCCACCCTCCAACGCCCCCTTACCGCTCGCTGTAACTCTACCCCAGAGATAACCATCGCACCCTGAGCTCTCGGCGTGCCCCGCCTGCCCCTCCTGGCCCCCCCTTTGCTCCAGGGTCACCGAGAAGGGGGCAACACTTTCACATCAACGCGGGCCTGTCTGGAGGCCTTGCATAGCTCTGCTGGAGCCGATAACTGACTCACACATTTACACCGTCTTTGTTTTAAAGCCTCGCCTGCTTGCCTCAGTCATGTCCACTCCTGGAAAAAGTCTGTTACTGCAGTGTCTGCGTTTCTATGAGAGACTGGGAGGTTTTCTCGCTCATCGGAAGACAGCAGTTATCATTATCTGTGATTATATGAAGTGGTCTCTGTATGATGGCAACGCTATGAAAATGGGAAGCCATATTTTCTGCACTGTGTCTACTCCTGATGAGAAAATGGTCAGAGTAATTGGGCTAATGTGGAGGGACAGCTTCCTTTGACCGGGTGAGTGTTTATCAGGCTCTCACCGGTGTTAGGACATGGGATGTTTGCAGTGATTGGGTATCGTGTGGGTCCAAATCTAAATATTTGCATGACCCGGCCCTCTTTATACATCAGAGAGAAGCTTTCCGAAAAAGCTGCACTGTCTAAAAATATATTGGGTGCATTAGTGTGGTCAGGAGAGCACTTTAGGGCTGAGTGGCCCTCCGCTCACGCTGAGCTGAGCTAAGCGTGACACTGTTGCTCCTGCTGTTCCTAGCAAACACATAAACCCTCAAATGAAACGCACATTGGCAGGCAATCAGACACCCAGAGCAACGTACCCTGCGGTTTGACTGAGTAAAAGCCCAAAGACAAACCTATAACTGCCTCTAAGTCAAACCCATAACTGACACACACTTACTGAAGGAGTTGCCTTCCATTCAAGTCTGGTGCACCAAACTGGTTTTCATTTCAACGTCTCTGACAAATGGCTCTTTGTATTGTTGACTGCTGTGATGCAGACAAGCTGAAATAGCTGCAACTGTGACTGCATCTTATAATTCCATAAATAAAAGTGCCCCAGGATTTTCAAATCAGCCTAGTTGACATGGTTTTAAGAAATAATTGAACAACAATTTCCAATGAACCTTGGGGCATGGCTCAACACTAACAATAATAAACTGAAAAGAAACAATATTCAGCTCTCTAAAGGGACTGGTGCAGTAGAAGTGAAGTGTAGTGAAACTACACCCCCTTGACAAACAAGCAGCTTAGAGAGGCATTGTAGGAAATGCCTGCAAAAAGTTGCATCTCTAATATTCAAGCCAGTTTGCTGCTCATACCAGGTCTGAATAAAGCTGCTCTGCTGGTTGTGGAATTTATGCTAACAGTACTGCCAGGGGTGAGGAGGAGCTACTGTAACCCAAAGGCGTAATTGCCATGTTCCCACACTTTTTAAAATCATATTTTAGTCCCTCTCACTTTTACAGTTTCAGTTTGATTCGTTTACTAAAATCACTCTGAACAGTGTCCTCTCGTTGTCCAACTGCCAAAACCCTGAAGGGAGAATCTCTGAGTCACCTTCTGTTATGAATGTGTGCTCACAGCAATTAAGCTTCATAGCAGTAGTGAGTGATTTGTAGACTTTTTCTGGGGAGACTTTTGGAAGTTGTTGAATGCTGCCTGTGAGGAAGACTGCCTGAAAAAAGTCCCTCCACCTCCTCTGCATTTTAAAATAATTAAATAATTAAACAAAATAATGTTATTTTATTTACAGATAATTATCCTAAAGAGATGCCAGAACTGAATGTGCCTCAAGGTGAGATTGTTTTATCAACTGCTGTCTCCAAGGTCAAGAATGAACTTTCATAAATCTTAAAATCAACCAGACTGTGGATATAAATAAAGCATTTTTGTGTGTCTGTGTGCTGTGTGGGAAATGGGGAAATGAGGAAAACCAATGAAAGTACATCCATAAATTAATTAATCAAAATTAAAAAGTAAATCCATGAATTTGATTGTCATGAACCACTAAGTCAAATGTCAGTCCTAAACATGTGAAAAGACAGATGGTATTTGGCAGGTGAGCTCCGGTCTGTAGCCACTCTGACAACACACACACACAGGGAGTGACCGGCAGGTTGTTTGCCCTGAACCTGATAATTGCTTTAGTTCCCTGCCATAAAAGCAATAAAGCCTTATCGCTAGGTAAATAAAACTGACCCATTACTGCCAAGAAGCACCGTAAATATTTCCCAATTATCAATAATCCAGCAGGGTGGTGTCCAATATGTGCCCATTTCCCCCATGTCATCATAAAGGTGAAGCTATAGCAGCTAATAACTGCTGAATATGATAGTCCTGCATTCCTTTCCTCTGTATGTTCAGAGCTCCTCTTTAAGAGGAGGATAACAGGAATCATTTGTGGGATTAAAACAGCCTATAACATTGAGGTGAAAATGTTCTTTCTGCACTCACACACCCTCCTGATACACATGAACACACCCTCCCTTTCTCCTGCTCAGGCTGAATGGACAGTAAACTGCTCAAAGGGATATCAGGTTTCTGTTTGTGTTGGTTCCATTGTGTCTTACACGGGATGGACGTGTAATTGCTCAGGAACAATACACAGTGAGTTGGCTGAATAAACGCAGTGTCATTTTGATTTGCAGGACCTTTATGTTTAGATCACGTCGTCGACATGCAGTGGAAGACCATAAACAGGCTTGGTCACATAGCAACAAAAACCGCAGCGAAGTGCTGACTCTGGACTGCCAGCTCATTTAATGCAATCATAATGTTTTCTCTCAAAAGAGTCTCACTGTTGCTACATTCTAAAAACTCCCCTCATTACTGTTAGACCTGATGTGGCCTTTTGTGTTTTTTCACTGGAAATAGACACATCCCTGTTTTTTGAAAACAGGTCTGCTGAATTTTGGTAGAAAATTCCCACTATGGAGGAGTCTGTGGTGATTGAGAGTTGGTGGAAGTGAATGTAAACTATGGGTGGTGTAGAAAAAACAGGCATACACGCTATTGGACATCTGTAAAAAGATATATATTTGTGTCCTGTGGAGATTTTACAATTTGGTATATTATATTAGAAATATTTGTGCTGAAGGTGTAGAATGGAAGCGGGGACTTTCCTAAACTGAATATGGGAATGTACATTAGTGAGAACATTTTGGATCAAAGTCATGGAAGTCCTAAGTGGTTGGTTTGGTCCAGCAATCCCACTGACTCCTGATTTATGTTTATTAGAGGACAGATCTCAAATACAGAATATATGAAAATCTGCATTTTCAGTTAAAATGGTAAGTATGATTACAGCCTGAATTATTTTGAGGCATTGGAAAATAGCTAAAGCTTTACTGGGTAAATGTAATGGTACAGATAGTATCTGATGGGTCTTTGCCATGGATGTATTAAGAGCATTTTTCCCCATAGAATGCCATTATAAAAGAGACATCTGTAAAACCTTTGGCAGGACACCCTCAATAGCAAACAAATGAGGCAATTATTACTCTTTGTATTATGAATTTTTAATCCATGAAAGTTTTATATTTGTAAAGAGCCTAGAAAATATAATACGATACAATACGACTTTCAGCTTACACTGAAATTCATTTTGTGTCCTAAGGCAGTTCCGTTTAAGAGGCTGACACACAGATTAAACATACAGATACACATATGACACTTTTCATAGATGTACATAACACATCAAACAGTCAGGACGATCATACATATCACATCATATCCTCTGGATTCAGATCTCAATTAGCAGCACACAGATCTTGGTGAAGCAACAGGATGGACTGATAGAAAAGCTATTTTTATGTGCGTGACGTCATCCCAAAGTAAAGTCTGTGGGCCAAATGGGTCTGCAGGGGTGGGGTCAGTGGGAAAAACACTAATTCACATTTGCAGTGGGAAGAAAACCTGGAGGCGAGATGACTTTTCTGGCTTATGCGGATTGGAGCCATTTTGGAGTCCAGTTTCGAGTTGTTATAACACATTCATGTTCATTTAGTAGATTAAAAGGCAGTTTGGAAGATGGGACTTCCTCTTGGGTGCCTGTTTAGTCAGTCATAGCCTAGATCCCCCTGGGAATGTGACTGCATGTACTGTATTTACTACTTATTTTTCCATGTCTTGTGATGTTGTCTGCCCCTGTAACCCTAAAATGGTGTAAAGATCTACTTGCTGCCATGAACCAGCCCCTTTCTTTAAAATCAATAAAAGCTTAAATTAAATAAAAATATATGGATAGTGTCATAAAGTAGCGACAAAAAATTATTTGCATTTGTTTAACATCCTCACAAAAAAATACAACATATTGGCATTAGGTAAGTGCACAAAGTATATGAATTGGCTTTCAAATGCTTTTCACTTGACTTTAACATTTTGGCACTCGGTTTGTTCTTCATCATGGCAACTCCCATCCAACAGGCTAAAACAAACACAAAGCAATTATAATTGACCCATTTCTGCGCTCCACCTCGTCATAAAATTTTTTTTTTAAAAAGCTGTAACCACAAATGCACACCAACTCCTTACACGCCTATAGATTTTTACACCAAACCTTGCACACACAGTTTTTGTCTGACACACTGTTGACTCTTTTGAGGTCCAGTTGGAGTATGAAGGCCCGGCAGCAGCTCTGAATTTTTTTATTTTCCAGTAGATGTTGGAGCTTGGTTTAATTGCTGCATGATTCATGCTTGTTCTGCATTCCCAGGGCCGTGTATTAAATGCTTCATTAGATGGGCCAAGTGAACATTAGTTTCCAAAATCCCTCCTCACCCTCTCACCCCCCAGGCGCTGGAGTGTGGGTGTGATGTCTGCTCCTGGCTGCCTGCCCACCTGTGTCAAATGGACGGACAAAGAGAGTATATGTGTGTGAGAAACTTGTCTAATTGTTTATTCCTTTATTCCTTAAATGTCAAGAAGGCATTGCCTCAGACATATTAATTAAAGCCATTACCTGTCAGGTGATCTGTGCTATCCTTTGTTCCTCCAGAAGTACCGTCCCTGGATCCTGCTCAGGCACTTACAACTGCGATACATGCACTGCTTAATTTCATGCCGCCCATTGCCCCTGTTTGCCACCCTGGGAGTGTTTTTCTGTGCTGCTTGTACAAGAAATAGTGTTGAGCAACTGTCAAAAGTGATTTCTATTAATTATCCCCCATGTCTCATTAGAGGTAATCACCATTTGCCAGTTGTTACATGTAGAGTTATAATTCACAGTGTGCACATTGTGAAGAAAAGCAACTGCTGTTCACTCCCTGTGTGTAAGATGTCCTCATATTACAAACCAAACCAAGAACACATTTAAAAATAGCTTCCCCCGCTACAGCATCCTCCCCATGAAGATGCAACAGGCAGCTGAGTCAGGAATGAAAACAGATCTCAGGAAATATCAAAGTTAGAAACTTTCTGTAATTATTTTTCAGGTATAAATTAAGAACTGTAAACAAAACTAAGTAAGCATAACATATTCACAGCATGCTGGCTGCACTGTTGGTGGCCTTTTAACTGGGATGCATAATTACACTTTATTTGTCCTCTGTAATATACAATAAAGATGTAAACTAAAACCCACCCTGAAACAGTGCTGAGAAACCTTTCAGACTAAACAAACTTCTCCTGAACATTTTGATAACAGAGAACATTTAAGAAGTTTACATGTTTTAAATGACACCATCATAAAAGCTGTCCCACAGATATATAAAGATATTCATGAAAGGCATGAAAACTTATAATGGGACTGCTTATTTTATTGGCCTACAGCAGAGCAGAGTGTAAACTCGACACTTACTGTAAATCAGCCTTTATTTAACCACCAAGTTGAGCAAGATGCCCTTAGTTTAGCAGTAAGTTGGGGGAGTTTGGACACAGCAAAAATACATTTTTTTTGCTATTTTTATTGCTTTTTCTTTTCCTTTGCCTAGCCACAGCAGCTATTGATGTTCCTGTTACCCAGTTCTTGCCCAGGAAACTTAAAATACATCACTTCTTCCATCAAAATGTTTTTCTAAGAAAGACCTATCAGACACCAGATAATGCTTTAATGACCTGGCTGGAGGTTAAATAACTATAACAAGTGTATAATTTGGCGTCAAATGATAGAAAACCGGACATTTATTTATATGGAAATATTGTTAAGTGTTACCCTGTGATTTTAGAAATATATTCAACCTCATCCTATCATTACCATCATCATATCATCCAAAGTCCATGTGTTTAAGCTACTGAAATTTTAATGAAACACATGTACAGGCAAGTTTTTTTTTAACTCAAACCAAACAATCAGACGCAGACAGACAGCCAGCTGACTGAGGCAGACTGAGGGGCTGGGGCCGGTGGTTGTGTTGGTGCCTGGGGCCCCGGCGGGTTTGTTTGTGGTTTGTTTGCCGGGGTGGTGGGGGGGTGAGAGGTTTACCCACAGCGCTCTCCCTGGCACCAGTCTGTCCCGGAGGAGAAAAACCAGCCTCTGTTCCTAGACGGATGCTGCCACTTCGGGGATGTGGCAGGACAGATATGTGAGAGGAATACACAGTAGCGAGGATTTATGAGACGGGCCTGCTGGTCAGTTGACATGTTCAGTGATTAGAACATAGACACCACAGTCATCCATGTGATGCTCCTTGGTGCCCTATAATACTTCTTTATGGTACACACTGTGCTGACTGAGACTAGAGGACAAGATTCAACTTTTAGTATTTTAAATATTCATGATTTTACTGTAATTTGAAAGTCCACTGAGAAAACAGGAGCTTCTGTTCCAGAGGTAAAGAAAGCTCATTCCAAACCAATGATTTGATTTGTACTAATGCAAATGTATACAAATCCTTCCCTACAACCGACATCTGAGCTCAGACACTGTTTGTCAAGGCAGGAAGGGTCATTTTTAAAAACAATATACAGTAATATCACTATATATTCCGTATTTCTATATTTATTGAATATCATATTCAACAAGCAGCAAAACCATTGCAGGTTATTCTTCACCAGCTTGACAGACAGAGGTGTTACTGCAACAATATGCTCACAAAGTGAGACAGGACAGAGAGGGCTGAACAGTGTAGAAGGTGTCTAGACAGCAGAAATTACTGTTAAAAAGTTGGAAAGATAACATACGTACATATTGGGGCGGCTGTGGCTCAGGAGGTAGAGCAAGTCATCCACTAATGGGATCAGTGGTTCCGTTCCTGACTCCTCCATGTCAAAGTGTCCTTGGGCAAGATACTGAACCCCAAATTGCTCCCGATGGCTGTGCCAGCGGTGTGTGAGTGTGTGTGTGAATGTGCATTAGATTAGATCCTGATTAGTAGGTTGGCACCTTGCATGGCGGCCTCTGCCGTCAGTGTATGAATGTGTGTGTGTGAGTGGCTGAATGTTGACATGTATTGAGTGGCCAGTAGACTAGAAAGGGGCTATATAAATGCAGTCCATTTTCATATCATATCACAAACACATTCATTTCAGATTGAATTCTTCTTAATAAAAAAAAATGTAATATTACTCAACGTGTAGCATACAGTCAGTACACACTAAAAACTGCTACTACTAAACTACAGGCGAGACTGGTGTGACAGTGGATTGTGCTGCAGGTAGGGCTGAGCGATATGGACAAATCAAATATCATTATGGTTCTGACCAAATACTTCGATATCAATATTGCAACAATACTGTAGGGATGACTATTGGTGCTTTCACAAAATATTTACACAATGAGATTTTTGATAAATAATCATCAGTAATGTGGATATAATGATTAAGTGGGTAAAGGCAAATAATAGAACAGCTAGAACAGTCTGGTAAGTTCAGAAAATGACATCACTTTACTGTAATGCAGCCTTTCATATATAGATATACTATCTATATATGATATAATATCAATATATTGCCCAGCCCTAGCTGCAGGTGACCTGTAGCAAACACTTTCACTCTTGCCACAGTAGCAAAGAAGCAGATCCATCCATAATCCATACCCAATTTAAGCAAAAGTTTGAATTAATTAATTATTTTGTAATTAGTTAATCCATCCATCCATCAATTTTCTGCTGTGTATGTGGGTCCAGGTTATGTTAATGTGTATATTATATTACTAGGCATTTTATACAGCTGGGAAATACTGACAAAAATGTGATATAAATGTCAATAATTTCATGAATGTCACGACCTGTATGAAAAATGTGTTGAATTGCATTCAATGTGGAATTAAAAAGGTCTTAAGAAGTCTTAAATTGAATTTGGTGAACACTGCAGAAACCCTGCTACAAAATCTTATCTAAGATACAGCTAGTTGCCTCAGTTCTAGAGCCCAGCTGATAAATCAGCTGGGCTGATATTATTGGCCAACTTTAGCTTATCACGATATGTCTGTGTTGGTATAAATGTTGGTCGATAAGTGTGGCATCAGATCATCACTGTGATGACAGTCTACACACTTTCCCCCAAAACAGAACTGACTAAATCACTGTACTAAGATGAAATAATTTCAGAGCTGACAGGCAATCATCACAGGTGCATCATGACAAGACATTTACATCACCTGTCCCCGCTGTGTTTCCTGTTTTAGTTTTTTGGGTGCAGATTTGATGCTGCTGTTTCTGTAACTTGTAATGAGTAGTTGTTGCTGCTTCTGCAGGTGAGTAACTGTGTGGTAATTTAACGGTGTCAGGCTGTTACTGCTGTGTCCGGCCAACTTGTCGATTTTTTTACTGCTAGAGACAAAATCAGTGTTACTTAACAGATGTGAGGAATAATGTATTCAGTGTGTATAGCTGGCTTCTTTCACCACATTAAAATCATCTCTACAGTGTGTGTATGTGAGAAAGCAGGGAAAAAGATTGTGCATGTGTTTGACTCCAGCTATTATCCACTCGGTCTGCTACCACATGATTTATTATTCTGTCTCCAAACAGAAGCAGACAGGGCTCCACAAAATGGGCTTCCTAGTAATTGTCTTTTAGCGGGGCGAGGCCAGGAGTCAGCTTCAAAATATAAATAAGCTGTAATAATGGCTTTGAAAACACAATGAATTATAAAATCGACTTATCACAGAGGGAGAGAGATCATATGGACTGCAGCTGAGACAGCAACGAGAGAGGACAGGCAACGCAAGTGAGAGAACAAGAGAGACATTCGACTTGAGGGGAAAAAAAGTAGAGGTGCAAACAAGGAAAGCAGAGCTTGTATTTAAAGACAGAAAAAACAGCAAACATTAATTTATATTTCAAAGACAAGAGATTTTGTTCTTTTTCTCCACCTCAAACTCCTCTAAAACTCCAGCCTTGACCATAATAGGAACAACCTTTATGTAAATGTTTTGTTTTAAAAAAAAAGACAAAAAAAACATTCCCTTTTTGGCCTGGATTTGACCTGCCAAGTCAGCGCTGCAGTCACAAATCAATCTACAGAGGAGCCTACTGTATATTACATTTTCAGTCCCTGACAAAGCAAGCTTTCAGTTTGTTGGAGAGCTGGAAATATGAGTCATAGGTATTAACAAGGTCTTAAAAGAGAAATATCACATGTGTGAAAATGAGTCAGAGAGCAGTTTAGCATAACCCAAACAATAATTATTATGATTTATAACAGAAACGTGGTCCAAAAGCATCTTCGTGACATTCATATTCTAACACAGTGGGAACGTGACTGTTTGCTCAGTGCTCTGGCATATTCCAGGAGCTTTATCCTTTCAGGTAAGAACCTTGCGCTGTAACTCAAATTTTAGGCACCAGCAATCTCTGATTTTCAATGTCAGTTAATCTGTATCTTAATTAATCTGCATGGAAAGTGGAAAATTCATGTCTGACAAACACTGGACTGGCAAAAGCTTAAATGGGTTGGCCTCAGGGATATTGCATTATACTGGTTTGAATTGCTTGTCAAACTGAACTTTTTCAATAGTCATTAGGGGTGCCTCTGACCCTCTGACCAGTGGTGTTCCCCAAGGCTCCATTCTTGGCCCTCTGTTGTTTTCTATATGCATGCTTCCACTAGGACACATTATCCGCAAACACAACAATAAAGGGGATGTATCATGCACATTTTCTGGTCTGTATTTATATTCTGGGGCTTTACTGGAATATCTTTGTATGATTTACAGTACCATAAAACTCCTTATTTATCTTATACTGATGCTTTACACAGTTCCTCAGTTCAGCCTCTGTCTATAACAGGCCGTTTTAGCTCCTGTCTCTTTAAGGCCCCTCTCCTGATGAGTCCACTGGGTTCTGATTGGCCAGCTATCAGCGGTTCCAGAGGCTATGTAAAACAAACAATACTAGTGGGATTTCACTTCTTTTTCTTCTTTACTTAAAATGGAAACTTCTCAAATACATCTGTACGGCCGTTTGTGGGCATGCAAGAACAATCTGACATCATCACAAGGAGGTAATAGAGGTAACCTTGCAAACGAAGCATTCAGAGCAAGTTGAAGACCTGGATTTTGACTTGCAGGGAGCATTTTTACATGCATTCATCTCAAGTTTTGGAACTTGACCATGTTTAACATAGACATCCCACATCATAACAGGATATAAATAACAGAAAATCACAAAAAGCATGATATTTCCCCTTTAATAACAGCATTTGGTTCATCCCCACTCTACAAAATAGTCTTAGCTCACTGCAAATATCAAACTGGACCCAGAAAGTGGGTGTAGTTTTTGACAGTGACAAGGATCATCCAATCATGCTTTCTCCAGATGAGGAACACCTAAAAAATGAGTCATTTGCAATTAGCTCACCAGCTACAGCAGTTCACCAACTAGCAACTCAGTTTGGCTCTGCAGATGACATGTTGAAAATAAAGGAAATATAGAAAATTGTTACCCAAACCTTTAAGATGACCAAGGTTTTGCAATCAGGGCCGCTCAGCTTTGGAACTCCCGGCCTGAAGCTCTGAGACTTCTCAAAAACATAATCTTTTTTAAAAAGCGTTGCAATATGTTTTATTTGTTCTATTTGTTGATGTTTTAATCTATTTAATTCTGTGTACTTTTTACTTTCTTTCTTTTATTTAGGCCTAATTATAATGCTGGATTGTTTTCATCTTAATTTTACCATGTAATGTATTTTTTTTCAGTAATTCAGTAAGTAAGATGTTGTATAAATAATAATTTATTGTTGTTATTATGACATCTTACAACTAAAATAACATGTTCCAATATCCCTGACTGGCGACATCCTTCACTGCATTATGCCTGTGGGCCCCGAAGTTCAAAGCATCCGACATCCTGCCAGTTTGGTAAAGGTGGATCAAAGTTGCTACTTTGGGATGGGTGTGGACAAAAAATAAAATCAATCAAACAATCATAGTTTTATGCACCTGCTCTGTTGTAAACATGTCAATCAAAACGCACAGTTAATCCCGGCATTTAACAGCTCTTGTGTGCATGGCTTCAGAATAAAGCCGACACTCAACAAAAGTAGACAGACAGACAGACAGACAGACAGACAGACAGACTGACAGACAGACAGACAGACAGACAGACAGACAGACAGAGAGGAGGACTTTCTCTGTAGGGGACTGTGTTTTTCTGAGTTTGAGTGAGAGATAAATTGCCTTAATAAAAGATACTTTGTTATTTTAAAATAACAAAAAAGTTTTTCCACATGAGGAAAAAGGATCTACAAACATTTATTCAAACTAAAGCCCAAATTTCTGGCAAAAACTGCTGTAAACTCTTTATATTTTACAAATAAACCAATCATGGTAATAATCTTTTAGACCATACAAGAGGATGTTTTTTTGATTTCTGCCAAATAAATGAGTTCTCAAAAGTATGCACAAGTAATTACTTCTCATTTTCCGTTTTAATCATATTTTGCTTACCTAGTAGTGAGAGTTTTGGTTTCTCTCTTTAAGCTGTGCCCCGGGCTGCACTGTGCCATCCTGTTTGAGGAGGAAAATCTTTGAATTCAGGACCGCAAACTCAGTATTTACCCAACGTAGCGGACAATTAGCCTGATGCTCATGCGAGCCAGCTTTTTTCTCCTTTTTGGGCTGGGCAATGAACTCGCTAATGTTCTGTTTATGTGCATGTGTCTGGGCATTAATGACACATTAGCTCAAGTTTGATTCAGAGGTTAAAGCAGCCCCCCCACCACCTTCCACCCTACTTTTATGGTCTCTGTTCAAATAACATTTGTTGCACGAATGTTATCAAAGAGTTTTCCATGTCACGGGTCTTCCTGACTTGGGAGAGGTGAAGCAGGTTCATGTTTTTTTTTGTTTTGGGTTTTTTTACTTGCTTGTCTAGAAAAAAATTTCCACTGGCAAGAAAAATGTTGGGGAAATAAGTTTAGAGACAGAATAAGAGAGAAAGAAGGGAAGAGATGGATGACAAATGACTTACGAGGCGAGAGGAGGGCAGGAAAAGCTGCTTCCTTCCTCCCCTCCATCATGATCACCCAGGGGCCACGGCTGTCGGAGCTGCCTCAGTATTTTTAGCTCTAATCGGAGGGGAAATGCCACCTCGGGGTCCTCAGGGGTCGTTGGGGAACACAGAGGGAGCAGTCCAGCGTTTCCTGACCCATCCGGAGCCACACCGACAGGGACACCTCAGGCCCCGCAGGACATCGCAGCTTGGGTCAGAGAGTACAAGCTCTGAGTGTGTGTGTGCGTGTGTGTGTGTGAATGATTCAGGTGTTCCAGAGCTGGACAGACTCCTGAATTATAGATATTTAATGTCTCAGGGTCCTTAGTGAGTGGTTTTACACGGGTCAAGAACATTTAGCACTCCAGCGAGAGATGAAATACATTTTTAGGTTTTCTGTGGTGGAGGAACCTTTATCTACCTGTGTGTGTGTGTGTGTGTGTGTGTGTGTGTGTGTGTGTGTGTGTGTGTGTGTGTGTGTTACTGTATATTCAATTGCATATACG
This sequence comes from Scomberomorus guttatus, assembly GCA_038419695.1. Classification (NCBI taxonomy): domain Eukaryota; kingdom Metazoa; phylum Chordata; class Actinopteri; order Scombriformes; family Scombridae; genus Scomberomorus; species Scomberomorus guttatus. The sequence goes on from CM076464.1 coordinate 7,146,734, forward strand.
TGTCTCAGAACAGTGGTGGAAGAGGTATTTACTTAAGTAAAAGCAGCAAAACAACAATGTAAAAATACTCCACTATCAGTAAAAGTCCTGCATTAAAAATTATACTTATGAGAAAGTAGAAAACTTAGCAGTAGTATCAAAAGTAAAAGTACTCACTATGCAGGCATAATAGTCCCTGTTGTTGTTAATATGTTGATATTGGATTATTACCAATGCATTAACATGTAAAGAACATTTTAATGTTGTATTGAGTTAAGGTCGAGCTAATTTGAACTTTATTTCCACTTGAGTAGCTGAGCAATATATTAAATTTTATCTGCTGATTGTGTGTTTTATTTGCAGAATATAAAGCTCCTATTGTGTTTCTTTATTTTGACCCATTATGACATTTGAAAGCAGCAACAACACCCAAAATGGCATTCTTTTAGCCAGAAATTTGATAACATTTCCTAAAGTGATCCAAAATGTGCACAAATTGAAATTTTTGTACAGTTGCAACACATTTTTTAACATAGAGTCTATTGTTCAAACCGGACTTTTTTTATCAATGTAAAATAGTTTAAAATTGGGTATAAAGACTCATTATGAGGATATGCTTGGGCATAAGGTACTTAGTGTGAATGTTAATCTGTGGATGAGAGGAAGAAGTAGCCAAATAAAAGGAAGAAAGAAACTAAGTAAAAAAAAAAGAAAGTTTTATTGCTTATGTATCTGTCTGTGTGGACAACTGAAGATAGATACATTTCACCATAATTTCAGTGCTCTTTCCTTTTCCAGCAGACACACTCTCATTAACCACCATGAGAAGTGGATAATCTTACAGTTCACTGCAGCCACTCCACACCTCTGTGTCCTCCACCTCATTTATCTTTGCCATTTGCTCTTTTATGAATCAACATTTCCCCCAGATCAGGTCTCTGTGAGGGCATCCCTTTGTGGTTCCACATACCGCTGTAGTCGTGTTTAAACGTAATTACTCCCTTTGAGTTCAGAGACCCGTGCATGTGGAACTGAAAACCCGAGATTTAAAGTGGCGCTGGGAGGACAAGACCTCCCTCTCTGCCACCTTTTTTTCCCCTTTCAGAACATCCATATGCATGTAATCACACTGCAACTACGCAAACACAAACCCACAGATCATCAATCTGCTACAATACAAACTGTGGAAGAGTAGCTAATCTTTAATCCAGATATTGAAAATTAGAGGCAGACTCCTTTTCTGGCTGGCTGGAGCTCTCCCTCTCTCTCTTTCTCTCTCTCATTCCTTTTTTTCTCCCTCTCTCCAAATGGAGAATCCCTCTCCCAGATCCTCTGGTTAGGAAAATGTTTAGCGGTCAAGCCTTGCTTCCTGTAATTACTCCATTATTCACATCCCACTGGTGGAGAGAGACACTAGGGCAGAGGGCACCCAGGCTTTACCCAGAGTACAACAGGGAATTCAGCGCAGAATGTCAGACATGCAAACCGTGCATTCTCAAACACACTGTGACACAAACACACACACACACACACACACACATGCAATGCTCAATCAAAGCTGCTGCAAATGTCACTGCAGTTTATGCTTGTTTCATGCGGCACTCAAATATTAAGACAGATTGATGTGAGGCCCAGCTGCAAAAATGGCTTTGGTTATGTCTGATCTCTAAAGGATAACCCTCCCACACTTACGAACACACACACACACACACACACCCACACACACACAGTGGTCATGTCAGTGCAGTTTTAATGGAGTGGTCAATCAGACAGAGTGAGAGCAGCCGGCCAAAGCAGCGAGGCAGCTTCTTTATTGAGTTAGGGCAAGCATTAGCACCAGGCCTGTCTCTCGCCTTAGACTCTGTCTCCTCTCCGTGCGTCTCTATCTGCAGTACAGTACAAAGGGGGGCGCACTGTGGCCCCTGTTACCCAATAGCAGTGACTGATCATAACCTAATTGGATTGATGTAACTTGTTTTCCAGCCCATTCAATCTAATTTGCCTGGAGCCAGCCACACAGAAATAATTGTCAATATGATCCTCTCTTTTGCTCTGTCTCTCTCTCTCTCTCTCTTTTCTGTGGATTTGAGGAGGAGGATGTGGGAGCAAGATGAGCGGCTGAACTGTGCAGGAATGTACAGCACTCAGCAGGATGACAAGATAGACAGGATGGATGACGTGTGCAGATGCAATTGAGTTTGAATTTAGTTCAGGTTTCTAACATCTCTGGAAGGAGAAAAAGTTTTGTTTTTAAAACTTTGCAAAACTTTCTACTGTTTTTGCTTCAACACCTTTCATACTGATGACACACAGACTCAGGTCTAAGTAGCTGTATGTGGTCTCTAGGTAATATTTTCTTTAATATTATCTTAAAAATAACCAGAGCTACCTGATCGTATCCATTTAATATCCATCAAATATCCTAATAGCTGGTATGAAGGGTAACTTATTTAATTTCAGTTATGACTAAATGACTGAAGTATCTTCACAAAGATGATCGGTGTTATGACCTATCACATGGTTACTGGTCATATCTTCAGATATTCTGAGAAGCACCTTAAATTCTAAAATATTTTCACAAAAGAGATAAAATATAAATAATAAAAACTAAAATATGGTTTCTGAATATGGTTTCTGTATTATAAAGTGTTCTAGTTCTCTCCGCACGTTTATTCATGCACTGTCTGACTCTCTTGAGTCGGTTCAATGACATTTAAACATAAGTAACATTAAGATAAATTTCTTTTAGTCTCTGTTAGTCCCAGGTTGGCAGGAGGGTTTAACCTGGTTACGTAAACCCGCATCACTGGTCTGACTGGGGTATAACTGAGACCCTGCACTTTTGCCTTATTTGGCTAAAGAGTAGTTTGCAGTACAGAGCAGCAGATTGAAAACACACGATACCTCGGATTAACAAATTTAGATGCAAAAATGCACGACATCATACAAAACATTCACCTTAGAAATTACAAATGATTGTAACTGTCACAGGAATAACATACCGAAGCACATCTGATCATTTTGCTTTTAAATGATGTATTTGTTTTTTTTTTTTTAAGTAATAAATGCAAATGTAATACACTGTTAGGGGTAGGGTTAGGGTCAGTTTTGTGAAGGGCACTTGTGGACATTATAGACAAAGTTTAGCACTTGGACTTCACGTGCGACTTACGTCTTTTGACTTAGCCAAGACTTGAGACTAATATGTGACGTACAAAACAATCACTTTGTCCCATCTCTGGAAATCTTTGTCTGAAGCGTGTAGTTTAGTGATGTCATATAAAATTGTTTGTACGTAAAAATGTTAAAGTTGCCGCCATTTGGTGCTGCAAATGTGGAAAACTGCCAAATTCAGTAGCTCTCTCCTCCCACTGACAGATAAGTAGTGTTTCAGACAGACAGCTTTATCATGTGAGGAAGGAGTGCACGGCTTTATTTGCCATATCTCTGTGTTATCTTTATTTTTGAGAGGGGCTTCGTATTTAGCGCCACTTTCATTATGAACAAACTTGGTTTCAAGGAAACCAACTCTTATTATAGATTGGGTGCAGAATGCGTAGAGACGCTGATAATTCCCTCAACTCGACCATAAACTCTTACTTCAGTGAGAAAGAGAGATTTAAAGGCAGTGAGAGACAGTGTGAGAGACTGTTTTGACATGAAAGAGCCAAGAAAGCCATCCCAAAGATAAACAGTCCAAAACATCCTCAGAGTTTATCCTTAGTCCAAATCTATTCCTCATCCAAATCCACAGTCAAAGAAAGCACAAGCCTGACATACTCACAGAGCGCTCATATAAATTAGTAAGCACTCACCCGAACTGTTAAACTCTGGATGACATCTGTGAGCATCGTTAAATACTCAGCATATAGACAAAAGAGCTGTTCTTTTTTATGTGTGTTTACACATGGTGTTGGCATATGTATGTCTGTGTAAACAGACAAGACTACTTTGGTGTACATTCAACAAGGTCAAGGGTTTACAGTGAAATTTGCTTGTCATCGGTGTTGAAGGTTTTTTTTTTTCAGAGGTGTAAAATGGTGGCTGGCAAAAGTTGACAAAAGAAACTGATCTGTGAGCACTCGAGTAATGAAGTATCTCTCGCCACAGCTTTTGTGCGGAGTCTCACAATGGTCCGTGTGATATGGATCCCTCTCAGACAGGCAAAGTGGCCACCTATTGTGAGAGCGGAGCATACAGGATCCGAGGCGAGCCTCTCTGCTCAATGCGTCCAGAGTAATTATGATATAATTTTTCTTCAGGATTTCAGCAAGTCTTCTCACTTTACTCAAAGGGCCTGGAATTGGGCTGGAGTTAGGTGGCGAAAGCCCTAATGCTGGAGGGTGTCGGGATTTCACAACAGCTTTCTAAAACCCCCTTCTGGGAATTTCTGAGCAGTTATATACTCTGTCTTTTAGCAGAGACTTGTGGAAATCCATGCATTCTGATGCAGTTGACTTGTTATCCACTACCAGCTGATTTTGTGCACTGATGACAATAATAAAGTTGAGAATCTATCTCAATTATCTCAACTCAGCTATCTGTTTTTTTATAAGTCAAGGGGAAGGTCCAAAGAAAATATTTATAGCATTGTGGAGGGTCGTGCTTTCAAAACAGCATAAAAATAAAGTTCAGCCCCCCTACCCACCCCAATAATTTGTATACTGTCCCTAAATTAAACACAAGAGGCTCAACTGTCTAAGGACTTGACTGCAAGCACATATTAGTGGGCTGGCAGGGGGTGGCTGTGGCCACCGTGGACTGAAGCCTGGCCACCCTATTGGCCACCCCAGACATAATTGCCTTTTTGGGGCATTTTTTCCTGGGCAGAATAATGGGGGGCTTTTAGAGGTGGAACCATTTCTGTACAGCCGCAACACACCTGGGATGCATTTTAGGTGCGCACACACACACCAAGCCCCCAGGCAGTGCGCCAGGCTTTAAAGCCAATTTGACATGGTGGCTAAACTGTGGAATTACAACTTCCGGGTCCTACAGGGGCCCAAAAAGCATTTTTTCCTGTATACAATCATGGGAAAAGGAGCAGCTATAAAACGGTGTATATATTTTTTTGAGTGTCACAACCCCCTCAAAATGACTCGTTTCACTATCAGAATTTGATCCATTCGGTCTGATCATATTTGGAAAGTCTAGAAGCATGAGCAATTTCTTTACAGCAGGAAGTGGCATTTTTGGCTTCATGCGCAACTGAGCAACTTTCAAAGGAATGAACATCGTCCTGCCTCCAACACTGTATCAAGTTCTCTTTATATATCTATGGTGCACACCCACGAGTGCCTCTGGAGACTTGGCTTTACAACTGGCAAGTCTAGTAAACCAACAAATGATTACAGATAAGCTAAAAATATCAGAAGGAAAATTGCTTTTCACAATAACTAATCTTGCATTGTTGCTACAACACTATTTGACATGTGACAATAGATTTGATTATTCTGAGGTTGCTAAGGTGGGCGGGGCAGAGTGTTACATGAAGTACAGTACAGAGAAAACGTACAGTGAGCATAACATAGCAAGTTTCATTCATCACTAATAAGGGTGATAAAGCAATTATAAGTAAGATTACCAACAAAGCAAAATGTTTATGTATAATGTTTTGACAGGCTCTTTCAAATAAAAAAGTTGACATTTAAAAAGAACCTTAATTTTGTGGAAAAAAAAAAGTCATTTTAGGTACTGGCCCATTTTAGCTTAACCAGCTAGCTTAAATTGGCCACAATTTTCAGCTAAAACGAGCCACATACACACACTCAACTTCAACGGAGAAGTTACGCAGAAATTGAGGGCGCAAAACAGGTTCATAGGTCTAGATACAGTTTGTATCCATGCAAAATCTTAACAATCTTTTTTAAAATTATGCATTGCAGACAGTATGGCAGGAGGACGGGCAGAGAAGGGAAAAGGAGAGAGAAGAAGAGAGAAGTGAAAAAGACAGGAAAAAAAGACAAATGTCAGTACAACCAGTGGAGAAAGGACAGAATGAGGGGTGCCATTAATGAATACCAGGAGATAGATGAGAGAGGGCAGACACTAAATGTCCACTTTTTAGGGCTTGGAACATTCCAAAGACCACTTTGCAAAGGTGCATTAACAGCAAAGTTGCTGGCTCTGGCTTTGCATCAGGGAGGAAGCAATACCTGCCAGAGGAATCCAAGAAAGAACTGGCCAGTCTTATCAAGCTCCTCTCCAAAAGAGGTTTCCCCCTTACCAAAAGAGATGTCCAGGGAATTGGATTTAATTATGCAAAGCCCAGCAATATCAAAGGCTTCTCTGAAGTAAAAGGCACTGCTGGGTTCAAATTTTTTTGAAACGGAATCCAGACCTCAGCTTTAAGAAATCAGAGGCTCTTTCAGCAGCAAGAGCAGCAGAGCTGCATCCTGAGGTGGTAGGAAAGTGGTTTCAACAGTATGAAGACCTGCTGGAGGAACTTGAAATCAAAGATGTCTGAGCCAATGAGTCTGGCCTGTAAGACCAGTTTTGCTCCACGTATGTGGTTGGGGAGGTGGGTAAGCCCTGTGTAAGGGTAACTGCTGGGGAGAAAGGAGAAACCATGACAGTCCTTGCAGCCTTCAATGCAGCAGGAACATTTAGTTGTACAATGGTCATCTTTAAAGGGAAGCAACTATGGTGTGAGTGGCTTTATGGTTGCCCAGAAAGTGTTGCCATTAGGGTCTCTAACAACGGCTGGATAAACAGTGACCTGTTCTTGGAGCGGGGTCAGGTGCAGGAGCAGCTGCCAAGGGATGACCCAAGGCCCCATGTCCTCCTGTTGGATGGCCACAGTAGCCATGTCTAAAATTTGGACTTCATACAACTGATGAAAGCCAAAAATGTGCATGTGATGGCCTATCCATCTCACACTACACATGCCCTCCAGCCTGCAGACAAAGCACTTTTCAAAGGTTTGAAACACAATTGGTATGAGGAGGGGCAGAAGTGGACAAGGAGGATGGCAGGACAGAAGCTCCCTAAAACAGAGTTTTCTCTCTTAACAAGAACATAATCCCTGATGATGTGTACTCACCAAGCATCACATCATGCTACCCACAACAACTGAGCTGCCCATGGTAGAGGATACACCAATCTTGACTTTGAGTGAGGATGTCGTCTCTGAAGAAGTGGTGATCATCACATCTCAGAAGGTTATGGAGATGTCCTTATTCCATGCCTTCACTCAACCCATAACATGAGCTTAACATCTGTTCTCAGCACAGTAGTAATACTCTGTAGCTTGGGACACTTGTACTTTGTACCTATAGTGTAAGCTTCTTTACCTGCATGAATAAGAAAAAAAATTTGATACACTGAATATTATTTGGTCTTAATTCCAAATAATGTAGAGTTATGTGTTGTAAGTACCTAAAATAGCTCCTTATTTTCAGTTAGATGCATTTTTATGTTCATATAATAGTGATTTCTGCGCCACCCCAAAATGACCACTGGTCACATCCTGGACCTCCCCATTGACAATTTCCTGGCTCCGCCGCTGCTTGACTGTTGCCCAATAGTGAACAAAATCTGTTGCAATATGTCCCAATATAATTCAGTTGTGTCAATATTGCACTGTGATTGAATAAACAACACAACGTTCCCAGAGGTTGCACAAACTAAAAATACAGCAGTCACTGTCCTTTATATGATGTTATCAGAGGCGCTAGCATGCAAACTGACATCATCCAAAATACTTTTCACTACAGAGAACCAAAATGATATCATCACTAGGGTCCAGCAACTTGTTGACACCCATATGCGTTGCTGGTCACAGTGCTACACACAAGGACAAGCTGCCTGCAGCCAACAGGTTGTTTCTGCTGTTTACACAATAGGTTGTCTCTGAGATGGACTGATAACGGAGACTCCATGTCCTCATATCTCCATAGTCCTCGCTTTACAACCAGACAACCAAACGGCATGACAGCATTTTTATGCATAAAACCGAGTCACGTAGAGGTAAATAAAAAGATGCAGCATATCGCTGTCCCAGTGACCTCCCAGGCATAGGGGAAGGGGGACCCGGTGAGATGACCCATGTTTACCCAAAGCAGGCGGACTACAGTGCATATGATAGCTGGTCTCAGAGGTTTCGCGTCAACAAGGAAAGCAAGAGCGCCAGTCTATTGATCCCATCCGCAGGGAGAGATAAGCTGTCGCCACTCATGAAGTCATTTCATAGGTTACATGCAGGGGGTTAGGGGAGAGAGTGAGCCTGTGTAGGTGGACTGTATATACACTGGGCTATTATGTTGACACTAATAAATCAAGACCTGCCTGTCTTCTTGTGAGTAGAAGCAGATGGTGCAATATTTGTGTAGTTTGTTCAAACCTGTTTTCAAGTGTAGGTTCAATTTCCGTAGCTGTTAGCATTTTTCAGATGGTACTGACTAGAGCACCAAATGTGTGTTAATCCACATCTGAAAGTAGTCCCCAACAAATGCATTATTTACTCCCGTTTGAGTAACATTTACTGAAAACTACAGTGCCCAGCTGTCTTATGAAATGGTTTTACCCTTTTAAAATGAAAGTATTTATATATGTGACCTGTCATTAAACATTTACATATTCAGTAGGAACCAATGGGCTTGGGGCAGAGAGAAACAGAAGGGTAGACACGTCAGAAAGAGACAGACTGACACATTTTTGGCTTTGGTCAGTTTCATCTTATCATTTAAAAAGAGATAGAATAATACATATTTTTTGCTTAAATTACAATACTAAAATCATTAGAAGTCTAGGGTGTAAAGCGAATACTGGTGTTTCCAGCTCAGATACATACAGAATTTGTTTCTAAGCAGAAATTGGACATGTCTTGGACAAATTGTACTGCTGAAAAAAATTCACATGGTAGTTCGTCATGTAAATGAAGTTGCTACTTTTAAAAAAGTACTATTGAATAACTTTAAACATTATTTCTACAATATATAATGTATAAACATGACTAAATGCTCAATGCATTAATCAACAGCAATTAAGGAGCATGTTAGTTTTGGTTAGCAGACCACCATTCAGTTATACCCCAAGACACTCCAAAAATGTTTTCAGAACTGTGAAAGAGGCCGAGGCCATGTGTGAGGGGTGAGGAGGTGATTTACATCTGATGACTAACTTTCCCTTACCTTGTTTCCTTCACTCATCACTCTGATTGGGCCCTGTTTCCATTGCAATGCTCATGGAGAGGCTAGAAAAATGTGCTCTGTATCAGATGACTTTTAAATTACAGCAAACTATAACATTTAGTATAACATAAAAGTTGACTTTGTTAATAGACGTAACAGAAAGTAGAAAAACCTTTACTTGGTTGTGTCTAACAGGAAAATCTTTATCTGTCTTTCCTGTTTGTATTGTTTCTACTTCTTCATCTATACTTTTAATGCACAAAAGCCAGACATCCTGTACAATCAGTCTGCGATAGATAACGCTGTCTGCTCCGTCTCCTGTCGAGTCAGTTTTTCCCTCCAGTTTCTCAGCACACAAAAGAAAATGACTGACAACGCCAGGCACGGAGAGTCAAAAATCCATCTATGGATTTCAGAGTCCTGTTGCTCAGCCCCCAATGTCCCCACTTCCACTCTCCTCCCCTGCCAAATCAATTCTATGCAGGGACTTTATTGACTCAGGTAAAGGGGTTGTGATCCAGCAGTCAATGTCTGTGTCTGCACAGCGGAGGGAAGGATGGAGACATACAGGGAGCGGGCAGCATTAATGCACCCCTCTTACTGGGGTCAGAGGATCTCTGTATGTGTGTTTAAATGTACTTATTCTATGCTTACTCAAGTATACATACACATCCATGCATATTTTATGTCTGTGATTGTGCTGGTGTGTGAGTGTATCAGGCATCTTTACAGGAGCTGAAGAGGCAGGCCTGGGCCTCGGGGTGCTGGAGGGGCAGACATCGATTGTCAGGCGCTGTGGAGACACTGGTCTGTCTCCACTGGTGGGAGGAAGGCTGGGCTGGTTTGCTGCATGGGACAGAAGAGCTTCTATGGCTAGGGGCTACAGAGAGAGACGGGGCCAGGGGGGTTAAATGGTAATGGTGGTTGATAGGTGGGGGTTGGGTTGGGAGGGGGGGTCTTCCTGCTTCTTTAATGATTAAAGGAGGATGTGACACCCTCCCTGGAGTCACACAAGCCAAGAATCCACCCTGAGGGGCTTTACTGCTACTGTCCTCGTTACACCTACCGTTGTCACTGTGCTGATATGCTGTTAGACTTCTCCAATGGAGCCTTGATGAAAGTCTTGATCACACCTGAAGAGACGCTTGTCTAGCTTGTATCTGCCCGTTATCACAGCTTCTGGCTTTTGGCTAAGGCTCCAGAAACCTGAATGAGCTGCTGGTCTGGCTTCTGTAACTCAATGCTATCTCTGCTATCATTGGCCTCTCTGAAAAAGTGGAACATGTTTGAGGGGTTTATCATCCATATTCTAACAATCCGCTACAGCACTTGCTTATAGAATGAACCCCTTAGTGATTTTCATAAACAATTAGTTTCTTAGCATTCAAAAAACTATAGATCCCATGAAGGTTTTTGTGATTGTCTTTTAAGATAATGTAATGCTGGTTACTCTTAGTGTTAACTGTTAACTTGATGGCTGTTGCATTAAAACTACTTTTAGGTCATGGGTTAAAGTGAGGGCATGGAGACAGCACCGCTTTAATGTCTGTTGCAACACACAGACAACAAACATGATACATCACATTACTATCCTATGGCATATCACTCCGCCAGTGTAAACAATCACATGACATACTATTGCTATCATGGTTATGTCCAAGGACCGGATATTTGGAAATTGTCACAATTACAGATATCAGTGTGATTTTCAGTAAGGTTTTATTTTGGTTCTCTTTAGAAAGTGTTTTTATTTTGATAGTGCTTACTAGAGATGGGAGGTTCGACTCTTTGATTCTGTCTGACTCAAGTTTTTATGAGTCACTCACTAAAGAGAGTTGGGTTTTCGAGTGACTCCAGTCACCCAGAGCCTGGGGAATCCCCCACCAGTGAACGAACACTCTACTGATTACAGCCTACTACTCGTGCAAATGAATAAATCCAATCACATATTTCTCTTGGAGAATGTTATTTGAATAGAGGTGTTTGATGGTTCAATACTTGAATTAATACTTGAATTAATAGGCTGATGGCATGAAAACATGTAATTGCTTCAACTGCACTGTTGAAGAAATAAATTATTTTACACAAAATATGAATTTAAAATGATTGTATTGCTTCCACTAAAAAACGTCTGTTAGATTAATGTTACTAAACACTGCACTGTACTTAATCCCACTAAATATATGGCGGTTTGATACATGATATAAATAAATTCTTCTATACAAAATATTGGTAATAAAAATAATGGAAATAATTGTATTGATTTAAAATGATTTCAGAATGGCATCCATAGCAACACAGTCTGCTAATCAGAAATCACACATTGTTGAATTCCATGACTGATCAATAAGAATCGAGAAGTAGTAAACTACTAAAAAGGACAAATTAAAATTCACGCATGGTTACTGACTGTGGCGTGGAACTTGTGGGTGAGTGAGTGATTCATGCAGCTGAGTTAGACCTTCAACTCTGGGCTTTTCTCACAGGGTTGGTTAATACAGTGATTAACTTAATACACCTCCACAAATACATTATGAACAGTATAACATAGAGTTGCACAATAGTGACAGGTTGTCTCACCTCATCTGCGCAGTTCACACTAGCTAGCTAGCAGGTAGGAGGTACGAGTCAGTGAAAGAGTTAGTGGAGACGAAGACTTGTCACTCCCGAGTCAGTAAAGAGTCTCTGGTTTTTAACAATTCATTCATGACTTGCACATCATTAGTACCTGACACTGACTAAACAAGTTTTTCAAGCGTATTCATGGGTTTATTTTAAGATATATTTTAAGATAGTCATTTTTTTGTCACTTCAAATCACCCTTTTTGAATTGTTGATGTATCACATTTAATGTGAGTGCAGCACAATAAGATCCTCTCCTTCAATAGACATGTCTATATTTTGACGTCATGTAGGAAACACACAGGTGTAAATAATACAATTAATGATGGTTGAATTCCATTTAGCTGCTTCCGTTTCAGGTTGCTGGTATTGTGCTTGCTGGCTCTGTCACACTGTGATGGCTTACTGGGACACTTCAAAAGAGCAGAGCCATTGTTAACGATGTCAGTAACACCATGTTATTCCTACTGTAACAAGTATGTTGTGAAAATGGTCTATTTTCCAAAAACTACAGGAGTACCAACGGAATGAGCTTATGTTCCATGACAGGAAGTTAGTCTGCTGTGCTAGCTGAGCCTCAGCTCAGTTAATACTTCTTGCTTCCCTGTCTGAGCCTCCATACTGTACAGCAGAGCAGGTCCCCCTGGCCCAGTCATGGTGCCAGCCTACCTCTACCAGCCCTTTGATCAATAGCGGTCCGACTGCCTTGTCTCCGCTCTCCCCCATTCACTGCTCTTCAGATCAGCCTGCTCTCTAACCCCTGCATGACAGGAGCCTCATTAAAAATACATCACATCCAAATTACATTGATCTCTTTTACTCTTTTCATTTACTTTCACTGAATCTCTGCCCCCACCTTCCCTTGTTCTCCTATTCTGCTGTGTCATGATGATGAATAGAAGAGGTCTCTTCCCCTGAATCAGTACACAACCTCTATTTTTACTCAAAGAGGCACAAAGCCAGGATGCACTTAGACGCTCCTCATGTTTTCCCTTAAGATGATGTCTGTGGGATTTTCACCTCTATTTCTACCTGTATATCAAGCTGAATTTGTCTGTTTTCATATCATACGCTATACTCCTTTGGATGTTTTCTGCTGCAGTTCCTCCATCTGATTTGGGTGGCATTCCTCTGGGAGATAATAATGAGTCTAGCTGAGGGCCGACAGCTCACCTGGGGACTGTAGGGCGAGTCTGTACAGGTCTCTCGTCTCTATCACAGCAGACAGCAGGCAGACCAACCTCACTGTGTGATGTGCTGATACCCAGCCTGGCCAGCCTGCTCTCCCTGCTGCACGCATAGACACATCTACTGTACTGTCTTCCTCATTTATTCTACAGTAACACTCCCTTACATTTGTACAGCCAGTTTCAAGTGTTTCAAATTTGATGCCATAATCAATTCATCCCTCATCCCTGTAAATTCAGCTCAACTCTTCAAATTTGCACCGCAAGCTGTCCTGACAGTGCTTACCTTTGTGGGAATGGAGAGCTGGAGAGATGAAGATAGCTAATTAGCTGTGTTTTATTTAACATCCTCTGTAGAGTACAGAGACAGAGCGTAACACGTCATATTCTGAAAACCACGCCCACCAGAGGGGAAAACAATTGGCACCATAATATGCAACCAAGGGCTGAAACACTAACAAAATGCCTGTAGCTAGATAAAAACATTAGATTTCAGCATGTCAAAGGATTATTTTAGCATTCTATGTCTACCAGAGAGGAAAAGGTATATTGACAAACTCAATATTGTGCATTACAGAGAGGATTCGCAGGGGAAGCCCCTGATGAAACAATGTTTGGCCCACTGGCTGGGTGACGCTATCACATAGGCATATGCTGCAGCGGGGGTAGACCCCCCGCCGGGTATCCATGCACACTCTACGAGGGCTTTGTTCTCCTCCACAGCTCTTCACAGAGAGCAGTGGCAGACATGTCTGATCAGTTTTCCTATTCTTCCTGCTGATGCCTCACGCTTTATTGCCTGTATCCACATTTGTCTTCTTAAAGGCTCAGTTTTTCGGTTCAGCAGCTTATAAAAACTTGTTTTTGGGTTATTTACCCTGTTGGTAGTGCATCCCACCACACAGCAGCTTTTAGGGCATTTCTCTGATGTTTGTTAGCAGACAGAAGTGACAAGGTGGCACCTTCACAAAATACTAAGTTAGTGAAGAGCGATTAATTGTTTTCCCCTCCAGGTGTGGACAGGACTTAATTGCGCTCTGTCTCTATAAAAAGTTTCAGTCAGCTAGCAAGCTTGTTAGCTAAAGCTTTTTTCCCTCTTTAATAACTTTTTAGTGGATAAAATGATGTACAATCATAATACAATAGAAAGATGCTTGGACAGCTGTCGTGACTGACTAGCACTAGCATGTTCCCAGCTGGCTAGTGTGTTGGCTGGACAGCTACAGCAGTTACCAATTAGCCATTGTGAGTAGTCCCTACGTCACCATGCTCGTAGAACCACATATTTCGAAAGACACTTGGATGAATTTTGCTGTGTCACTTTCTGGTTTGACCTGGCCTTTAAAGAGGTCATATCACGCCCCTTTCCCAGTTTCATATTTTCATTTTTGTGGTCTATTTCCAACATTTGTATGTTCTTATGGTCAAAAAGCACCTAGTTAGAGTTGTACAAGCAATGGATGCCGCCCCTCTGTCTCACTCAGCCTGAAACGGGCTGTTTTGTGTCTGCTCAGTGCCTCTTTCTTCTGATTGGCTGACTGTTTTCTGGGTGACGCACACCCAGGCCAACCACAGGTAATGGATTGTAGCACACAGAGAGCAGAGGAGAGGAAAGAAATTAGTGCGACCATAAATGACAGCAAAATGCAGTAGAGACTCTCACATTGAAATGCTGAAATGAAACCAGTGCGCAAAAATTAGGTAAATAACATAAATAAACATATTTTGTTTCTTTCAGGAGGGGCGGGGGGGCAATGGTAGGGGAAAATATAACTTTCTGGATTCCATGGTGCTCTGTAGGTTGAGAAAATTCTACTATTCGTCTTCAAAAACCTTTTTAACTTCCCATTTTAAAATGTGTTGTCATGTGCTGCTTTTCTGGTTGTTTCTCTCAGTTTCTCATCAGCATTTTGAGTTTTTAACAAAGACAGCTGATATTTTCTTTTACCTTTAAAGGGGATGATAATGTCAAAGTTTATCTCTATGGTTTTAAAAATTTTATTTGCTGACAGTCTTTAAATGGGTTCTCACATAAATGAGTTAAGTACATTAGCCCTGAAGGAATACAATAAGCCTGGGAGAACTGTGCTCTCATTGCATAAGAAGTTTGAAGGAAGGAAAAAAAAAAAAAACAACTCACCATCCTAACAACCTGAGCTCTGCCCTAATCCCACCTTTATCCTCTGTGCTCCAGGTAAGCCTGACCCAAGGTTATCACTCAGACAAAAATGTGGGGATTCCACTTTTGTTTTTGCAGATTTAAGCGGGACTGATGACTCGAGCTCACGGAAAACCCAGTCATTTTTCTTGATTCAGCATCTAACTATTAACAACTTTTAAGAATCCAAATACCTTCTTTGTATTATCTGCTATGGTGCAATTGTTATGTTGTGTTTTCTTACATTAAATTAGAACTGTTTCTTATGCAGAGGTGTAAATTTCAACAGCAAAATATCCAATGAAAGTTTTGCTTTTTTTTTTTTTTGACTACTAATTGTCCAGTAAATAAGTAAAGGATTCAAAATGTCTCCACCAGGAGTTGTTTTGTCTAAAGCCTTGTAACAACAGCCTTTTGGAAAATAACATTTACCGAAAATAGAACTGAACAGTTAACTAAATTAAATTAACTATGTCTAATAAATCTAATAAATCTCAATAATTAAAAAAAATGTAGAGAGCTTTTTGGTGTCTGGCCAAAAGTTTCTAAGAGGTCAACTTTAGGTCCTTGTACACTATTATACACTATTATAAAAGTATTATAATAAGTATTGGTGAGTTTTTTTCACTTTGTTTCTTAGTTAACATAATGTCTGAATTAACATGTGAACAGATCTCTGTGAAATGTGGATTTAAGATACAATTTGCCAAGATCCAAATGCTTTTAGTTATTAACTAAAGTATTCACATTGGAATAACAATGATGAAAAACAATATATGTATATCTGTAAAATATCAGTAAGTTTTGTTTTATATTTACTGATATTCAGAGTGGTACAGATTTTACCCAGGCTTATTCGGCTCTTTGTGAATGAAATGGAAATGACCTAATCACTGATCATGAATGAAGCTGATACTACAGTGCTTAATGCTTTAGGTGATGAGATGATCAAATGAGAGGAGAGGGAGGTGGAGGGAGCTATGGACTTTAAGCTCAGCAGAGGGAGCCCTTACTTCTGTGTGTGTGTGTGTGTGTGTGTGTGTTCATATGTGACTGTGTGTGCGTCCATCCATACATATAGAAAGTTTACAGTCAAGGGTGTGTTCAGGGAGGACAACACCTGTAAGCAGTCAGTAATAAATTTCTTTCATCATGTTCAGTCTTCAAACTGTGTGAAAATAAAGCTACTAAAGCCTCCTGAAGAAGGAAAATTGAGCTTTCAGGAGACACAGCTCCTCAACTGCATGGTTCCATGTTCTAAAACCACGACCGCAGTGATGCCTGAGAAAAAAAAAACATCTATCTCGGGCGCTACAAAGAAGGAACCTTTGGCCAACCCTGCGCTTAATATGTAAAACATACACACTCATCACAAGTCTTTGACATGGCAAATACCAGTGGCCAAATTAATCAAAAATAATGGACTTGGTGTGTTTGCTGATCTACTGAGTGGGGCTTTTCTGCTTCATAAAGACCATAAAGATCTTTTTTTTGCTCCAGTATCGCAGTCTGGAGCTGTTCCAGAGTCAAGAAACCTGACCCACACCCTCGCATTTCTGCGTATGCCAGAAACGACCTGTTCCCAAGAGTTCAGAGAGGAAAAGGTCTTGGAACGTCACACTTAATATCACACGCTCCTGCTCACACACACACACACACACACACACAGAGGGGCGGCTGCTGGCCACAAACGCTAGAGTGATTATCAAGTCGCACAGTAGTTCCTGTTATCAGGAGATTCAGCCGCACGCCCACACACACTGACATACACACACACCTAGCTATTGCTCCCATCACCCATTAACTGCTATAAAAATTCCATTTATGTACAAATGTCCAACTCTGCACACTGTGGGAGGGGTCGCCTGGAGGTGATGAGGGGAGTGAGTTTCTATGGAGACAGTAATGAGCGAATGAGGTCGAGTGCAAGGACCCGGGGCCGCAATGCGCTTTGTGCTTCCCTTTGTCCCCATAACAGTGGAAATTAAGGGACGCAGGAACAACAGGATTGAGTACACATGACCTAATGAGGGTCCAGCATGGGCCAGGCCTACAAGTGGGGGGCGGGGCAGGAGGTTTTGGAGGCTCAGGGGAATGTAGGTGGGAGGTGGCGGAGAGAGATGCGCAGTGAAATGGGTGGGCTTTATTGGCATTATGTCACTTTGGTGTTTTTGGCTGGACCGCAGGGATCAGCCTGATAAACGCAAATGTCCATGACTGACTGAGTGATTCACTGACTGAGTGATAAAGTTACACCATTGGTCGGCCTTTGACAGCTGCCGAAGGCCGACCAATGGTATAACTTCATCACTCACCTTGGCCGGGTGTCTCTACATCTCGCCACTTCCTGTATCCGCTGTTTAAAATGAAAAGCCCTCTAGCAGTTCATATCCAGTCACATACTAGGTTTTCTCATCTTGTTTAACTTGTGAGGACATTTTGAGATGCGGTGTCATTAATTAATAAGCATATAGTTGCCATAAGTTCTCCCAAAATCTGTATCCGTCAGTATTCATTCTCTTTCCTTCTCCTCCTCTTTCCCTCTCCTCAGCTCCTCCTCTCCTCCCTCTCTCCGCCTGCTGCCCTGAGTCGAAGTGACAGAAGCTCTCATTAAATGTGAAACCCTGGTCACATGCGAAATTGACCCCGCAAGTGTTCTGGGTCACCCTGTCCGTCCACCGGGCTTGACTCCCATCAGCCCCCCTGGTGGGGAGCGACCGAAGCCCCAGAGGTGTCAGGTATGGAGAGGGGAGGAGGTTGGTTTTTAAACAGCGGATTAGATGGAGTTTTATGCCAGTTTACTCCCATCATACAAGAGGCCTTTTAGGAAATATCCCCTTAACAGAGCCAAAAACAGCAAATTTTTTGTTTATGTACAAGTTTAGGTACAGGCCTAGTTTCCTGATAATGATCTACCTTAGAAATTATGTAGTTATATATGCACATTTTTACACATATTTCCCATTAAGAGTGAGCTCATGTGTATGCCATTATGAGCTTCTTAATTTTATTTCCATGGTACATAAATCACAAAGCGTAAATGTTATTACACTTCTAATACAAGTTTTTTATACTTAATGTTCAGTAAACAGTCGACAGCTTTCTGCTTGAAGGCTTTTATGATGCATGCTGCTGGAAGTCAGTTCAAGAAAGTAAACTTCAATTGATGTCTGTGGTGTGACGTCTGTGTGACTTTAGTTTTTAAATTGAAACATTATCACCCAATTTTACTAATTTTAATCATCACTCATTTTCCACCAAATTCTACATATCATCAGTGGTCATAATACATGTACAGACTTGACAAAACGTCAGTTAAACATGTCATCTTCAGCTCCTCCTGCAGGTGGTTTTTAAGACGTTCTTAGCCTTCTTTGAGCTTGCAGGGGCCACTCCGATCTCCGATCCTTTCCTAGTGTGTCTAAAGTTACGATGCTCTTGGAAAACACGTCTTAAATTCAAGCTGTGATCAGCTGCATGAAATCCAATCAAAAACTGGCTGATTTAAGTCATTTGTAAAAGTGACGTTTTTAAATGCATTTCCTTTAGTTGCTCATGGAAAATTTCCACAGTCTGGTCTGAAACTAATGGGGTCACTTTGCAGACTGGACAGTGACACTGGTGAGTTGTAATGCTGTGAACTTCTGAGCAGCCAGATCTACAAGGAGAGCTGTGTTTGTGTGCCCTGTGTCTGCCTGTCTGTCTG
The DNA here is from genome assembly GCA_038419695.1 of Scomberomorus guttatus. NCBI lineage: Eukaryota > Metazoa > Chordata > Actinopteri > Scombriformes > Scombridae > Scomberomorus > Scomberomorus guttatus. The sequence goes on from CM076464.1 coordinate 7,165,517, forward strand.
TCTGTCTTTCTGTCTATCTTCCTATCTGTGGACGGACGAGGCGCAGCTGCTGTGTTATTGCCTTTGGCTGCCTCTGACAACTTAATGGGATGTTTGATTTCCACGTCAGACTTCCTGCACGGCCAATGCTCGACTTTTAGCCCTTTGATATTTTGACTTCCCCTACTCACTTCTCAAAACTCAAAACAAACACACACACATATTCACACATATATAAATACACAAACACGACGCTGACCTCACATCACCTACAACACACATTACTAATTTCATTTACTCAACCAAAAGCACAGAGGGCAGAGCCAAAGTATACACAGTGGTTGTCAGCTCTTACTTTTAGGGCAATTATTTCCACAGTCTCCCCTTAAAGTGTGTAAAATACTTTTGAGTGGGAAAAGCTTTCTTTTCAGGTTTCGCTCCAAGACGATTAGACACCTTATTTGTCATCACTTACAGGCCACGAAGATGACCTACCCGAGAGACACGATACTCTCAGCTCTGCAGTATCACTTACACACACTGATGGCTATCTAGCAGTCAGCCATGTCTGCTCTCTATCTCTGTGACATATGATGATAAAAGACGTCTTTTAATTCTCTCGAAGTGATGACTCCAGGTTATGGCCCAGTGTGACCTCTTTGACGTATCCAGTCTGCTGGAATGTTTTGTGTAAAGGAACAGCTAATGCAAACGTTTCCGTGTCACAAAACAACCACTATTTATGTCTTTAGCTCTGTTAGAATGGCCCTCTATTTCTTCTAAAATTGCCTAAAATACTCAGCTTAAATAGTGGCACCAGCACCATAGTGATGGCACACACAAGCGTGATTGTTGGTGTTTTTATTGATGACAAACGTAAAGGTTGTTGGGAAAGGATAGTAAATACATTAGATACCTGGAAAACAGATTGTGAGTAATTTGGACCAATGTAGCAAGACGTCACCATTAATGATGATCATGCGGGAAGGAAAACTGATGGGATTTAATGTGTAAAAGGATTTGCACCTAGTCAAAATCTATTTAAAGATTTCTTGAAATGTTGCTCTGATTCTCCAGAATGCAATCACAGATATCTTCAATTTATGACTCAAAATGTCAAAATGCATTTGTAGATATACAAATGTAATTAGAGATAGTCAAGTTATTCAATGTTAAAGGGCCTGCCATACACATTCAAAGGTAATACTTCTTGCCATTTATCCACAAGAGAACATTTCATTGATGTGTTTCAGAATAGCTTCCTTTCAAAACAGGCATGTTACAATTCTACAAATCACACAAACTGGATTATGTGACTTGAAAGCATGAAATGTTTGCTTATTATGAGAAGGTTACAGAAGGTAAGGGCAAGGCTTCAGGTCAGATTGGGACGGTGGTTAAAGCTGAGAGCACATAAACAAATAATGCGTTTTTTTTCTCTTTGCTTTGGCCCACTGTCCACAGAGTTCAGAGGATGAATCTTAAAGTGCAGAAGAGGACTATTTGGGGGAAGCTGAAACAAGCTATAGACACAACATTGACATATTATAACCTTTTCAGTTGATATGGTGAATGAGTTAGCAAACAGTGACTTATTTACACATTCAGCAAATACAGACAAACATTAGCATTCAGTTGGAGTCATGTTTGCAGCCAACTGACAAATTTAAGTCCAATATTCACTCTCCTTTCAGCTCTGGTTTGGTCTCCACCAACTCTTGCCAGAGAAATATCTGGCTGTTAGGTGCTAAATGCTCCACTATGTTCATAGTAGCTACCTCTGTCAGTCTGCCGTTTGATGGTAGAAGGTAGCATACAGTGGGTTTCAGAGCTTTTCCACTGAAGACAGTCTGCTGCATCTGAAAACAACGCTGATGAGAGCTGAGAGAGTGAAACAAAACAGTAAAGCTCCAGCCATTAAAACCAAAACAATTAGCTGGAAGTCACTAAAACTCACCGTAGGGTTGAGGTGAACTGCAGAGTCGGGTGATAACTATTCTGTAAACTTGTCATGACACCTTTCACATTAGCAGCTTTAACAAGACACTGTGTAGCCTATAACTTTCTCTGTGAATTGAAAATGTCAGTGTAGTACAGTATAAAATAATATAAAAATAGGTAACATCTTTACTTTAAGTCGCCTATTTAACATTTATTAAATGGTTTATAGCACACTGTAATGTTGTTGTAAGTGGATTTAAGGACATTAAGTTATTGTTTATTTATGTACATATTTGATATCAGAAATATTTTATATTATTACAACTACACTGTACTTTACTATATTGTTATTTGATATCTGTTATATACTCGAGAGGAGAGGAGATTCTATTATTTTCCTATTTTTCATGTGTTTCAGTGTGGATGGAGATCCTTTCTAAATCAACGTGGTTATTGTGAAAGTACGTCAATTTCAAACCTTTACTATTTGCTTTCCAACAAATTCCACACATTTCAAGTTTCACAATTCTTTCTATCAATTCTTGTGTGAAAACGTTAGTTCAAACGACTAGTTAAAAAAAGACGAGAAAAAAACGACTTGTTATCTGGTTCACCATGCTGGATGTTGCCTGTAAAGCAAACAAACACAGCAACCGGCAACTGTGAGCACTCTGTGAACCCTTCAGGCTGCATCTGTGTGTGTGTGTAATCAGAGATCACGAAGAAGATTATGCACACGTAAGTAAACAAAAGAAGCAGAGGATTAAGAATTTAAAAGGAAGACAAACACTCCCTGACGCTGGGCATGTTTGAGTATACACATGTCAAAAAAAGTTCATCCTTATGCATGTGTGTGTGAGAAGACAGTCTGTGAAGAGGGAGAAACAGAGTGAAGTCCTGCTGCTCTCGCTCTGTGGACACGTTCCCTCTGCCCTCATTAGATGGTTAACCAGTGTCCAGTCAGGCACACAAAAAACGGGCCCCTCCAACTGACCATCCGTCTCATCTCCAGAGACAGCAAACAAACCTCCCAGCAGCATCGATCCAGCACTCCATGAGAACACCCGCTGCAGCTCAAAACAATCCGAAAAGACGGGTCAGAGGAATGAAAGGGCTGGGTTGTTGAGAAAACAGGCAGGGGAGGGAATTTTCAATCGATTCGCTACATATAACTGCATCTGACATGCGTGTCGGTAGCTGCTTGCTAATTACAGCCCAAATCTACACTAGGAGGTTGTTGTGTCACTGGGTCCCAGGAACAATCTGCTGATTGTTGTGTGAGAAGATTGGTCAGACAAGGGCCGGCCACTTTCCCCCCAATTATCCCCATTTAGTGGTTCTGCTTCAAGCTGCCTGGACGGGGAAGAGGGGAAAAAAGGAGGAAGCAAAGGAAAAATGAAAGACGTCAAAAAGAAGACGAGGCAGAGGAAAGAAATATGTCGGCTGCTTAACCATTTTGTCAACATGAAACTGTGGAAACTTGAACCTTCTCACAGCAATGAGGTTTTTACATTGCAGTTTTAAGAGTGAAGTGAGCGATGGTCCTTGGCCTAATGAGCCCCCCCCGACCCCCAAACACACACACACTCCCCCACCTACCTACCCAGTCAGTAAGGGCAAGAGGAGGGGGGCAAAAAGGGACGATTATGAATTGAGTTAATGAGCCTGGATTGGGGTAGGGGTGGATGGGGCAGGGGCAGCCTGAGAATTCACCCTCTCCCCCCTTACATTTCCTTCTTCCTCCCTTCCTCTCTTACTTCCCTGGTAATAAAAAAAAAAAAATCTCCGGCAGGTGTTTTCAAAGTGTGCTGATTCCCAGTGATGGATTCCTGTTGTTAAAAGTATAAAATGTCAAATTCTTCAGAGGTGATTGTACAATGATGTACTTAACGCTTCTCTCACATCCTTAACAGCTTTGTGGCTGCTTTACTGTAACTGGTTCTGACCTCTGACCCCTTTGAGAGAAAGGACAAGTGAATAGAAAATCAATCAAGCCCAAACCGTGTAATTACAACTTCCCAGTCCGTCACGTGATGCACACTGGCCCAAATAGCAATTTTCCCGCACACAATTATGGGAAAAGGAGCGGCTGTAAAATGGTGTATACATTTTTTTGAGTGTCACAACCGCTGCGAAATGACTCGTTTCACAATCAGAATTTGATCCATTCTTTCCAATAACATTTGGAAAGTCTAGAAGAGCCGCACGATTGAATTATTTTATCCCATTCCAGTTAGCGGAGGGCTAAACCCAAAGTTAGCCGGAAGTGCGTATACGGTTGGGAGGCAGGGTTAAAGGAAACGTTAGTGCGCTTGCTCTATGGGCCGCAGAAGATCCAGGTATTTTTATACCCAGAAGTTGAACTTTTTTGACTTCATGTGCTACTGCGTAACTTTCATAGAAATGAATGGGGCCCTCAAGCTTCCACTGAAAAGAAGAAGAAAACATTAGATCTGTGTGGATTCATGAGGAAAATGTAATATTTCTCAAATTAATACATGAAACTAACATAAAAGCATATTTTCATCATGTTCTCTACATGGTTTCCACCATTTGAGGTTTCACTGTTGTTCTTTTAGTAACATGATCATATCCACATAGAAGGACTGAATGGAAACTCTCATTAATCCGCATTTTCTTGTGCTAATTTCAGGAAATCTGGCAAGTGTCTCAGCCAACATTTGAGTGTCGGCGTTGTTAGGAGATGTACTGTCAAACTCCTTGGTGTCATAGCCCTGTATAGCCTACGCACAAGACATTCTTTCCTCTTTTCCAAAGACCACAAATTGTTGTTTTTGTTGTTTCTGTCTGACCCATTGGGTTAGGTTTGTAACATTATTCCACTTGGAAAGTGTAAGCTAATAATTAAAGATAGCAAACTAGCTAGATTCCACTTTCCAAATGGAAGCTAGTTAGCATAGCTTGCTAACTTCACACACAACATCACAATTTCTTTATAATTATTTCAACACTTTCTGACTTTTTAGCACCTCCTGCATACATTATACAAAGGAAGGGATCCAGCTAGCATTAGCTGTCTTTCATCAGTTGTGGTGATGGCAAATAACCAGACTGTCAAAAGAAAACTAAAGGAAACTTAAATGTCTTCTTTTTGGTAATTAGAATTGTGACCAAATAAGTACCCAAGTTGAAACAAACACCAAGGAAAAAATGAAGTTGTCAATGTATATCTGAGTCAATTTCTGAAAATAGAACCAGCCCAGTTTGTAGCTTCTACTCATCTATCCCCTTGTCCGTCTGTCCATCCACCCATGCTGGTGTGAGAGTGGAGAGGTGAATCTGTGGACACGGTGAACCCTGTGGCCGAGCCGAGCCAGGATGGAGGTCAGAGAAAAATGGGAGGATGGTGGAAGGACAGAGCGATGGCGGGAGGTGAGGTGTGTTTGTGTTCCACTTTGAGCCTCAGAGGAGGCCTGGCCTACTTAGACTGATTTCAGCCCCAGCAGCAACCCAACGGAGCTCCTGCGCTTCACCCACTGAGCTCGCCTCAACACCCCGACTTGATCACTCAACCATGTGACTCAGGCCTGGAGCCAAGAGGACGAGAGACAGACAGTCGGGAGGGGAGAGAGAAAGGGGAAAGACAGACAGAGAGAGGCTTGATTTCATGAGCAGCAACATAGCTCACATTTATCAATTTCATTTTCACTCTAATAGAACCAAATTTGGTGGTTGGAGATTTGTATCAAACCACTTATCTGCACAATTTATCAAGCGTCCTCAAAGGCTCTGCTTATTAGCTCAGCCCATGGGGATGACATAGGGTCAGAGCAATGGACAAAAACCCTCTTTCTGCATTTGCCCTCTTTAAACCAGTCTGAACTTTTCCATCGCAGATAATAGCAGACTGCTGATCTTCAGCTCTGTATCAAAAGAAGGCCGTTTCCCACACTGAGGCCTGTCTCTTTCCCACAGACGACTCCAAATGCACAGAGATAGCTGCACTCTGTCTTGATGTGTTCAATATTAGCCATGCCAAGCTTATCATCAGCACATTCTGACACAACTCTCCACAGGCCCCCCATTCATTCCCTGTTTTCATTCTCCTTCACCCCAAAAATGCATATTGTTTGCTGCGATGAGAGAAAAAAGAGGCCTCAAACAAGAGAGCTTTTTGTGTATTATTCAGTAAACAAAGCTAGATAATAAAAGAGCTCAGTTACAGTGCTTTTTATTTGCTGAGTCACAGCAATTTTAAATTCCCTCATATGCTGCGATGTATGACATTACATAAGCAGGAGCATTGTCCAAGATCTGTTCACTTCTGTCTGTTAGATGTTTGATGCTTTAATGCACCTCAGCGGCGAGACTGTAGCTTATTGTTCAGAGAGACTAACAGAGACAAGCAGGCTGGACAGAGCAGGAGTGGCCTGGTGACATTTCACTGGCGACAGCAGCAACACACTGTGACCTTTCGGCTCTGTGTCCTGCGCTGAGGGGACGCATGCTGCAGGGCCAGCAGAGATAGTAGAGATTGGACTCTGTGTGTGTGTGTTTATGTGGGACACTAAAGAGCAAACACTGATGGCAGCGATGTCTCCTTGTCTGTCTGTCTCCATGGTTGCAGTGATCCATTGCCAGTGCCATGAAGGTTGTCAGTCAAATCAGTAAGTTAAGAATGCGTTTCTACTATTCAGATTTTTTTCAAACTGACACTGATTTTTTTCACTTTGTAAAACCTGGTGTTAAAGCATTTGTCCTTTACAGCATGTAAGGAAATATAAATTATAATGATACCACATCCATTGTGCATATTTCCCATTTTTCAAAAGAGGATAAAACAGTTTATGGGTTTATATATGTTGAAATAAAGTCTAAGCATTTCCCATGGTAGCAGCTGACAATGTCTGTGATGCGCTGTGAAGGCTTTTTTCCTCATATTCCACATAACGTTAGCATCAACCAGTGAGTTCAATCAAGTGAGTTCGATCAAGCAGTAAGCTGTCTATCCCTTTACAGCACTCAACATTTGGGAGGACACTTTGTACTGTTAAGTTTGTTAACAGTTAACTTTCTGAGCTCAGAAAGTGGAAGCTAGCAAGGTAGGCTAACTAGCCTTCACTCGGAAGCTTAGCTCAGCTTGCTAACATTAGCACCTTAGCGTTAGACATTACTTTTCGTTTATGCTATTTCAACACCTGCTTATTCATTGGCAGCTACACACTGTGTTGTGTTCATCCTTTACATTATTGATAGGAGGGGAGTCTAGCCAGTGTTAGCCATTGCTCTTTTGAATCACAACGAAGAGTAATGTACGGGGTCATGGATTAACATAGGGAGAATGTAGGGATAAGCAGCTAAAAACTTTTACTCCTCCAGCTGGTTAACTGTGGCCTTTGGAATTGAAGTGATATTATGAGACATTTTTGTGCCAACCCACACAGATATTGGACCAATCTAATTACCAGTACTGACAATGTCGGTTACAACCAAACATTGCTGCTGCTACTGACTTAAAATTCAACACCCTTATGTAGAAACCTGACTGTCATCTTACCTGGGGTAGGTTACAAACAGGCTCTGTGATGTTGCGTTAGCTCTTTAGCACCAAAGTGCCCTGTGAGGCCTGGTTTAGTATGTAGGAGTTCGCAATGTAATGGCGATATTCAAGAGGATTTCTGGCCTCCACTCAACTTTCTTTCCTGTTGTCTCTATCAAGTCTTTTCTTTGTCAGTGTGACCCCGCTGCCAGGGAAAAGTAATTTCATTTGCTAAATGTTTTCTTCAGGAGGTATTTTATCATTTGATATCACAGTGGGGGTTTCCCTTCTGTAAACAACAGCCTTCAAACTTTGTTAAACTTTGTGAAGAAAAAAAGGGAAAAAAAACTTTCTTTCTTTCTCACTATCTGTCTCGGTACCATTGATCAGCATTATGTTTTATCTGTGAGGGAAAAGTTCAATGGGGGCTTTGTGCATTTGTCCGACCAAAGTTCATTGCCAAGCCATTGGCTAATAGGCAGACCCCAATATACCGTGGAGATTAGAAATATGCAGTTCTATTAGATTCAAAACAAGAATAATAAGTGGAAGTGATATTACCATTGTGTACATATGAAGCCAAACCATTTAGTGTGGATTAGTTTCAGTCGGTTTCGTGTCTCATGACTCTTTATCTCTGTGGCTCTTTCTCTTTCTTTCTCCCAATGCTCAATTGTTCAGTGTCTCTCCCAGGTCAGGTCAATACTTTTCTGCCAAAACTAGTCATTCCTGGTCCATACTGTTACTCTTCAATGCATTACAATATTCAGAATGCAATTTTAATGGTAACTAGAAAATAACATTATTATAAATTATAATTTCTTAATGGTTAGTATATTGTTTTCTTACCAGAGATGAGGCTTACTTCTTAGAAATCTTTCTTGTATTCCTTTTTCAAATGTTCAAAAACATGCTTGAAAGTACAAATTACATTCCCAGAGCATGTATTCCAATTACCTAACTTTTTAGTTAGTTAGTTAGAGTTATTTCCAATTAAAAGTATGTTTGCAAACACATTTTGGGAAATATCCTTATTCACTTGTTGGCCAAGAGTTAGACAAGAAGATCAGTAACAGTCTCTGTAGACTACATATAATGTCAACGCTGCATAACGATTATTAACAGGCACTAAAGTAGTCTAACTATCGTATCAACCAAACTGCAGCATAGAGTATCTCCAAAGTCCGAGAAAGTGAAGTACCCACAGGCTAACACTGAGTCTAGGTACTGTCTACAGGCTAACATGCTAACGGACTAACAAACGGTGTCTGATTCTGGGACATGAATGGATCTAGTGAGCAGCAGATCGGCATGTAAGGGATATGTCAAGGACAGCGAGTCTGTATGAGAGGGGCTATCAGTATCTGCAGCAATCAAGTCGAGTTCACAGGTTTTTTGTACTGAACGGTCTCAGTACAGCAGCGAGGCAAGCGCATACAGATACGGTAATACCCAAGGGAAAAACATGACAGTCAGTCACCACTTGCCCTGCTTAAAACAGCTAAACTTACTCACGTAATCTTTTAACACAGTTTAAAGTTGTATGTCCACGTTCAGACCAAAACCAGCAGTGTGTGAAAAAACGCAACCCTCCCATTCACTAGAATGAGGGCAGTGCCTTTACGCAGCAGGGGTGGACCGCATAGGGCTCAGCAAAAAAACACGATTGTCCGGCCAAAAGTTGAACCAGACTCAACTTTTGCCACAACGCACCCCAACGTCATCCGGCAAGGTGCTGTGTTGGCCAATCAAATACATGCAAATGCACATTCCTGTTGGAATACTTTGTAATGTGAACGATGTATTCAACTATTTACCTTGTGATTGTCACAGCGAAAGAAAAATTTGCTGCCATGATAACTTTCCAGAGTTATAAAATCCTGTCTGTAAGTGTTACAAACCGCTTTACTGTGTTTTGGCCTCTGATAAATTCTTCAATCCATTAATCTGTAACTCCAACTTGACTTCATGGATCATATTTCAGTGTCTCACCGGTACCACAAACAAAACGCCCCCCACCACCGTAGACCCCTGCATTGTAGTGCCGCACTGCCTGTTTTGGTCTGAACACAGCAATGCTTCCATTTTAATGGACTGGCAGCTAGTCCAGTAACGTATAAAGCAGAGTATGCGTGAGAAAGCAAGGGCCTTTGTTAGTGCTGGACTTCAGAGTGTGAGTACATGGCTACTTATGTACCGGTACAGACCTGATACATATCGAACCCGCAAAAAAATCAGCACTTTGGATTTCTTCATTCATTTTAAGGCCACCACCACCCAGTTTAACTTAACATATTTTAAGAACAAAACAAAGGCATAAAATGAAACTCTCCATTGTAAACATCCATCTCATTTTACAGACTAACCTCCTAATTCAGTTTTGACCTACCATTTATCCTTTTTTTTCTGTGCAATTAAGGATTGTTATCAACATTTTGGGCGCATTAACGTTCAATTTTGTCTCTGAATAAATTGGATTATATCATCTGGCAAAACAGTTTCTTGCCTTGTCAGACTTTGTTGTATTGTTGTGTTTCCAGATCTCAGCATTTACTTTGGTAGGTATGTTACCATAACTGATAGAAATGATGGCTAAAAAATACACAAATAAGACCCAAGTTGTAATATGTTTTCCTTCAACTACTTACTATAAAAGACGTACTGAAATAAAAAGACAGATTGCTTTAAAATATATAAGCACTCCTCTCTATATCATCTATATCATTCAGAGAATAAGGTAGATTCCTTGTACAAACAGCCAGCATTTTGTGGTGTGGTTTAAGTATAGCAGGCATGAGATCACCATGATACATGTACAGTATGACTAATTGAATAGAGCCTTGTAAAAAAGACTTGAGGCCCTCTGTTTCATAACCTACACCATTGTGCTGGGGTCCTTCACTTCAGTAGTTCCCACAAGCAAACAGAGGTTAATTTGTTGTTGAGCAAAAGCAGCAGTCTCAGCAGTTTTCACAGGAAATTCCCAATGACGATCAATTCCATTTTTTTTCTTTTAGCCAAATCCCTCATTTGACTTGGGGGAGGAGAGGAAGGAAACCGTCCCACTGCCAAAACTGGCAAGTGAATTAACTGATGGTTTCAGGTTTTTTACCTGTGCTGCCACAGAAACAAGCTGTCATACAAAGTGAAAGGTATAAGTCACACAAGTGCTTAAGAGCCATGCAATACTTCCTCATTCTGGTTATCATCATTATAACCCACTGATTTACCCAGCCACTAACCTTCAAGTATTTTCTTACACCTCTTAAACCACTGTTTATTTGGATTTAGGTTCATGCAGACCTATCGACCTTCTCTCTCATGTATTTATTTCTGTCTTTATTTTCTTTGATTAAAATAAATGCTTCTCTAGGGCGAGACGGGGTGGAAAGACGGAGGAAAAAAAATTCAACTCCCCGCTCTAGATGTGATGTTGATATGTGCCGGACAGGGTTCCACAAAAAGGTTATTGTGTGGCTTAATTGCGCCCAGTGGATTGTGACGGTGGTGGGGAGTGAGGTAAGGGTGCTGCCTGGATCGCGGGTTGGGCCGAGCCTTGCCCTTATGTTGCAACGGTTCCACAGCTGTCATCGCCTTATTGTCCCACCAACTACCCATAATTACGCCTGGCAGCGTCAGCAGCATTCAGCGGCACTAACAAAAGACACTACCTTCCTGCCTGTTTGATTGGGGAAGCTGCAGATGTTACAGTGTTGTCTGTAAATTCACAGAGAGGAAGAGCATGCAAATGATCTGTTTTAAAGGTCAGTGTTCATGTAAGCCTGTGTGTTGTACTGAAACCTAAAAGCTTTCTTTTCTGCTCTCACAGTGCAGTTTGGTGAAAAAGCAACATACAGTAGCGGGTCCTGCTTACAGAAGAGAGCAAGGAGTAGTCCATGTAAGACTTCATCTGCCTTGTCCAGCCTGTGTGCTTCATTCAAGACAAACATGCTTTTGTTACTGGGGACAGTCAGAGCAAACATGGGTGAAAATGCCAAACCTAACTCAGATTAAACAATAACTCACTTGAAAATGAGGCATACCTGGAGGCTTTTTTTTTTTCTTGGCTTCAGCAAACATTTAAGTAAATTAAACAAAAAGGAGTTTTAAGAACACAGACAAATGGAAACAAGCACTTTTCTTCATCCCGAAATACAACCATGTCACAAGAATGGCAGAGAAAAAAGATGAAGCTGATTATTTGAATTATTGGTACTACTTTCTAATTTTAGAAGAATGGCTCTAACTTTGTAATGAGCCATCAATTCAAGAATAAATGTCATTATTGTAATTATTAAAAGAGTTTTTCTAGTGACCCATCAAGTCCGTAATTGTCCAGTTTACTGTCTTTTTGTTTTTTTAGTCATGAATATTCAATGGTATTGATACATACCTCAGCTTTGCAATCATGTTTTAAATCTACGTTCTTTAAATCAGTTAATTACAGCTTATAAATCTTTTATGAAGGGTACCTTATTAGAAAATAGTACAAATAGTTAATGTGAAAACCAGTAAGAGCTAAGAGATGCATTTTCACTTCCTGTTTCAGACTATCCCTAGTTTATTTCATTGATTATTAAGTTGACAGCATGTCATGGATTTGTGAACCTATAACAGCTCCATGTGCTGTAATGTTATGTTAGTGTAGCTGTGTAGATAATTGGCATATAACTCACATATCCTAAATCATTCACTGTGAAGCCCATTACGTGATATAGAGTATACGGCAGATGTTTCTGTTCTCCTAGTTATCCTAGCTCTATGTGTCTGTCTGCTATTGGTTATCCAAACCAGGGGTTTAATCATTACAGAGAGTCCAGACATGTTCCCATGCTGTGACTGATTTCACTGTCATTTTTCATCCATGAGCGGCTGGAACGAACTTTACAGCCACAGCTCCTTCACTTAATCATGTTTTATGGCTCCTCTGACCCTCACTGCCCAGTGGAGATGGCAGAACATGGCGGGCCGGGGCTTTAAACTAATAATTATAAACCAGCCTGCTCTGTCTGTTTACCAGACAGCTACTTCCTCATATAATACACAAAGCAGCAATGGTGGCTGTCAACCATATAGAATTTACAGGGGGTAAAAAAATAACTCTTAAGTAACATATTCACAATTACAAACACTGGTATGGAGAGAAGTCACATCATATTAATTGGTGATGGCATTCATCAGCTATAAAAGAGATCTGGCAATCAGCACTTGAGATATTTTCAAAGCAGCATGAAACAATCATCCAAACTCAAAAGAGTAAATTTATTTGCACCAGTGGATCTGCAAAAAACTCTGCAGAAGGATTTTAAATCAGTTTAAAATTTCATGTGAAAATATGCAACACTGACAAAGTGCATCAACAGAGAGAACGTTGAAACTCACTCATGTGGATATAAAGGACATATGCAGAATAATGTTTAGGGGTTTGACAAATAATGTTGAAGGAATATCCTGACATTTGGTTCCCTAGACTGAGTCAAGCTCCAAAAACACTAGATCCTGTATTGCCCATAATTAAACTAGGTAGCATCTTTCGTTAGACCTTCCTTGCCCATGTCTTTGAAACACTGCACTCTCAGTTTATAATTCAGGCTGTGTGTTAAAAATTTGTAGTCTAAACCCGATCTGAGATCATACTGATGACATCATCAGACTTATTTTCTCAGACGTCTTAGAAAGATCCTCCAGAGACAGAAGATATTATACCACAGTTTGAGAGTGCTCCTTGAATTCTCTCACAATCTACTATGACCTTTAAGGCAGGGTATGTAAGAGTAATTTAGCTGTAATTTAGTTAAAGCAACACTATGTAATGTTTGCCAAACAGCAGCCACTGTAGTGATAATTACGGGATAGCTATAAATGCTATGTAGCAGTAGCACAAGTAGATCATCAAGTCAGCAAACTGATTCAGTACACAGCAGTATCTAACGTTTAGCTAACATCAGCCACCATATGCTACGGGTCATACCATACCAAGTAAGGCTATGGCAGGAAAACCCCAGAGTGTATTAAATAGAGCAAGGCTGTTTTATTGCTTATAAATCAACTTTTCATTTGTAAAAAAGGGGGTTAAGTTACTTCTTCTTTCAAATATGACAGCCTTGCTTTAACGTCCTTTTCCAGGGTTCATGTTGTTTTGTGTACCCCCCAGTAATTCCCATAAGTACACGCACATTGCCAAACTGCCGTATTTCACACACAAGCTCAGAAAACAGTGGCACACTGAAGAAGGAAGTTCTATGAAAATCCCAAGTGAATACGATTTTGTGGTGTGACTGCATAACTTTTACACCTTTCTGTGCCAGCGTCAATAGTCGAGGCCTCCAAACCACACTGCACTCACTTCCAGGACACATACTGTGAACTCACAACATTTCTGTAGAATTAGTTTATTAAGAAGACAGACCTTCACAATATTTTTGCGAGGCAAGACCAAGGTCAGCTGGAGACCTGTCGCCGAGCTCGCGGCACCGCTGCCAACACTTCTGCCAAGCTGGGTGGAGAGAAAGTGGTAACAGCCAACATTTCTAGCTCGACATGTAAGACTTAAACACAGAAAACTGTGACACTTAAACTGATGTAATGTGTCCTGGAAGGCCTTCTTGTTGCAGAAGGGTTGCTGCACATTTTTTGAAATCAAATTTTATGCTTTTTAAGACTTTTAAGACCTTGACAGACAAAATTTAATACCCTTTCCACAGCAAAACATATTTACATTAGGGCTGAGCTTCATGTTTGAAATCTATTTGACAATATTAGTAGGGATATTTTTCTGGATAATTTTGTATCTCCATATAACAATCATATGTAAAATCACATAAAGTAATCAAATTAATGGCAAATGCAATGAACTGTGTCCCACTGTTACGCTTTACATTAGATAAAACTTTTTAAAAAAGCATTTTAATTAAAATAGGACTTTTTAAGATATTTTATGACTTTAAATTCTGAAAATCTTATTTAGGATCCGCGGGAATCCTGTGCAGTGACCTGGTCAATTTCCTTGCATTCAATTGCTGTGGTTTCTGCTCGGTATATCACATGTGAGTGAATGTAGGTTTTATAAAGTGACTGCAGATCTGTAACGTCTAAACAGACTGAAACATGGCTCTCACACTCTTGGATGTGACCCAAATAAGAGGAGACACAGCCAAAGTGATGCCTGCTCCAACCCAAATCTATAAACTGGAAGTCTTGAACTACACTCGGCTCCCACAGTCAGACTGAAGAGCCTTTTTAATGATCTGTTTATGTTAGTCAAAGCAGCAGCCATTTTCCAGCCTCCCCTTTCAGTTTCGTCTTCTGTACCCCCTCCCATCGGGCAGATCAGGAAACTCTTGATCCAGCAGCGTGGGAACACAGACACAACACATGGGTGCCGGAAAAAATTGTCCCTCTGGCCTCACACACATATTGGTGCCCCCATGCTCATGCAGTCAGACACAAATACTCGCCCCACATCTCCCTGCGCTGTCCTCACCTGCAGCAATAACTTTGTCACGTCATAAAAAAACAGTCACTAAAATGAATGCTATTTCCACATCCACCTTGGGCTGTGGTAGCGTGCGAGGAAACACCTTTATTCACAGGACTGCAGACTGCTCGCTAGCTGACTCCAGCTTTCATCATGTCTCTTGCACTTGGCTCCGCACACTAAACCAAACAGCATAACAGCTTCTTTGTACATGTATGTATTTCTGGCCTTTTTGGCGCTGTGATTACACAATGCATGTATTATTTTCATGCACATTATGCACGTTGGAAAATGCTTTCATCTCAGGGCAGGGTTTCACAGTGGCGCTGCCCTCTCGGACGTGGAGACGCACAGATTGGAGACGAGGATCTGCGCCTGACACAAGTCACACTCAATCTGGGTTGAGGGAAAGCAGCGGTGGCCGCAGGCGCTCTGCACGGGAAACCTCGTCCCAGCCCTGCCTGAGCTTTCCGTTCATTTTATTTTATGTTTCCCCCCTTTTTTTATTCCCTGCTCTCTCAAGAGCTCAAGGGGTTAGGTTGACTGGGGGGGTGGGGGGCGGGTGCTGATTAAAACTTGGGAGAGACTCAGCAACCAGAGATGTCTCTGTTCTCTGTTTAAGAGCGGCTGAGATTGACACTAAAATGGAAATAGCTGGTCCATCTTAAAGGTCAGTCTACCCTAAGTGAGCCTGGTCAGGTTAGGCTAACCCACTGTTGCTAACTCCGGGGCTAACCAACTTCACTTTTCCAGTAGTTGGAATAGACGAGACTTTTCTTGGTATTGAGAAGCTGCAGCATTTATTAACTGACACACTGTAGCAAATACTGTACATTTACTGCCAGACTGACAACTTACTGCTAACCTTTTCCTCTGCTCTGCTCGCATTCACCGCCACTTTTCTTCCGCTCACACTTGCTCAACCAAACACTCGCTACACACACACATTACGCACTGCCACTCCTATGCCCTTATTCCTACACTAACAAGAGTTTCCCAAGCAATGACACAGAGGTTGACTCACGTTTTGGAACAGTACCGCACAGAGTCTCCCAAAAAGTATTGATTTCCGAATGAATAGATATTTTGCGTTATTTTTGGCATTCAAATTTTTTTTTTTTGGCCAGGCCTGTACAATTATAGGGGAAACAATGGGGTTAAACTGACAGTTACTTACCATACACATGAAACTTTCTGTGTCTGTTAGACTGCGTTAGCTTCCTGGTTTTTTTTAATTTTATCACTTCACTTGGATCCAATAGGGCTTGCATCTGCTTGATTAATATGATTTCTATGGTCTGCCACACAACAGTCCTCCAGCATACCCTTATAGCTCAAAATGGCATTATTAAAGCGGTAACTGTGCGGTCAGAGACTTAATTCAAAAAGCTCAAGCTGCTTTTACTCCTGCAATTATGAGATTTATACCCCCACCACTACCTATTTGTATTTTTTTAATTTTCGTAAAATTTTTCCACCTCAATTTCCAGTTACATCCTTAAACAGTGAAGGAGCTCAAATTAAGCAGCCGCAATGGCAATCTGGTTCCTATTTTGGGATGTAAAAGATCGAAAATGAAAAAGAAAAAGAACAGAGAGAGAGAGAGCGGGCTGCTGCCTGCCACCACCGAGATGCTAACCATTTCCATGTGTCTCTGTGTCTTTGCTAAATCCCCCACCCCGCCTTCTCTTTTTTTCCCGGCTGCGTCCCGCTGCTTCTTCCCCTTGCTAAACAGACTATAAAGAGCATGCATGGTAGTGGGAGGGACTCAACAAGGTGCAAGCACTTCAGGCAGCCAACCACAGCCTTCCTTCCCAGGCCGGGCTGCTTTTTGCCTCCCCTGATTGGCCGCGACGGGTGCACAGATGTTCCTTCTTTAATGATTTTTGTAACCATTAAGTTAATAGTTGTTTATGGCAGTGAAATGCAGGAATGCAGGGGGAAGTAGAGGAAGGGGAGCGGGTAGGAGACTTTTGAGAGGGGAGGGGGGTGTGACGATGGGATAAATAAGAGGAGAGGGGCTGGCAGACTGTGGGTCAACTGTGGTGGAGACTGTGGGTTGACGTTACTAGTGGGATGGAGACAGGAGCTTCACACGTACCCCGTCATACAAAGACACACTTGCACACTTACACACAGCGACATGAACGCATGAACATCCTTTGTGGACAAATCAAAGTCATGCACAGAGAAACAGACAATTACATACAGTAAAGTAGGGGTTTTAATCTATATTTTTTGGATGATTTGGTATCTAAATAGATGGTCCATGAGCAGATACAAAAAATTACAGTGGCTGGAGGGAGTTTGGTTGCTTTGGAAGTGGTGTTAGCTGCAAATACTAGCATCACTCACCTCTGGTTAGCTCTGGTCCATAATTTAAACATCAGCTTACAAGTCATCTTGTTACCAGTGTTGGGAAAGTTCACTCACATGTTCTATCTTCTGTATTTAAAACGTGTAGAGGGAAAAAAAGAGACTCTGTGGTTTAACAAGCAGCTTGCAGTTTGGAGGGTTTGACCATCAGTGGCTAGCTTAGCCTCAGTGACTACAAGCAGCACTCCAGAAGTCCCATCCTCAGTGAAGCTGTGAGGTTCACACTTTCCAACTCTGAACACAAACCCAGGGGATTCCTGAATGTCAACCTACCAGTGGCTAACATTAGTAAACCAGCTAAAATAACATTACATGTAAGTAAGACAACTTTGGTTTCTAATGGGCATATTCTTCCTCTTTTGGCGCAAGCTAGCTGCCTCCCCCATTACGGTGAATAAATCATTTACCTCCTTTATTTTAAAGACATTAATAAAAACAAATTCTATGTTGACAGGTTGTGAAAAATCCCTTCGGCTGGTGTTTATTTTGTAATAATTACAAATACTGGTAATCCATTAATAAATGCTTAATGAGTTGTTAATAAATTGATTTTGGTACAGATCCTCTGTAGCCTTTTTCTAGAAGGTCATCCACAACCTTATTAATGGCTTATAACTAATCTATAAAGCTTTAGTAAATGATTTATTAACAATTAACAAAGCTACTTGTTTATAAAACTATAAGCCCTTTATAAACTCTTTATTATCTCTCTATTTGGACAGTTTGTTTTTGTTTTCAGTGTAATTTTTATTCAACTTTTTTCTGTTGTCTGTGATCGGTATTTACACTTTCATGATTTTTAGATTTCTGTTAAATTTTATTATTTTGTGTGGACCCCAGGAAGACTAGCAAAAAAAAACTAGTGTATATTATGCAGAGGCACACATGAGAACACACACACACACACACACACACACACACCCAACACCAGAGTAAAAAGCCTCTAAAAGAGATGTATTAATGAGCTGAGACAGAGGGAGATTGATGGTCACTGGAACACACTGTAAAGAAAACAGAAGATCACTCAGCTGCTGTGAAAGCGTCTCTGTCTGGGTGTATATCCATGTTTGTGTGTGTATGCTTTCATATTATCATTATACAGCACATATGTTATACATTACACATTCATTTCCCTCATGGTATTTGAACTTTCCCTCAGACTTCTGTCGTTCATCCCACTTCCTCCCCCATCCTTCTTCTCCTGCATCCCAGTGGACAAAAGTATCCATCTAAATCTAATCAGGCATCTGTCCATACTGCAGGAGCCTCCAACATGTAAACACATGAGTCAGCATTCAAACACAGTGGTTACTGCCTGTACTCCCACTTAGCTGCTCTGAATTTATGGAGGCGGAGATCCACAGCTTCATGTAGGAACTTTCAGAGGACCAGAGTGGGGCCCCAGTCTTTGGCCAGGTACAGCCCCAGTGAGGGCGTGGCCTGCTGGGTCAGAATGAGTCCCAGGTGTCCCTCAGAGGAGGGGTGGGATGGTCGTGGAGACGGTGGTTAGGACCGTGGCTATTGCTAACGACACTAACACAAACCTTCTGTCACAGCCATATAAAATGCTGCCCCTTATTAAGAGGGGAAAATGAGGGATGGGTTTCCTCTAGGGTCCCTTGAGGGACTCTGTGGAGCGTGACGTGGAGGGATGTGGGGGTGGGGAGTAGGATTGCTTATATATACTTATACTGTATCTACCAGTCTGTCTCTTGGACCTCTCTTGTGAATTCTCAGTGACTCCCATGAATGATGTGCAGACACAAACCACACGCACATGTGTGTTTCTGTGTTTGTTTGCTGATTTGGTAGTGTTTGCTTTTGAATCAGCCCCTGCTGCAGCAGCCTCTGAGCACGACCCACATTCATTACATGAAACAGGGTTATTCTAGGCTCACACAAGTGAGCTGAGATTAGCTGCAAACCATCGGTGTGGATACCAGGCCAAATTAAATGTACTTTTTTAAAAACTTAGTATTAGACTGCAAAGCAGATGCTGCCACTAGGGCTCCAACTAATGATTGCAACCATTTTTAAAATCAGTTACTCTGTTGATTATTTAGCAGATGAATCAATTAAGTCAATTTAGTCTATAAGATGTTAAAAAATAGTGAAAAATCCATGGTCCATGGTCTTTAAATTGCTTGTTTGGTCTGGCAACAGTCCAAAACCCAAAAGGTGTAAATTGACAATGATGTCAAAAAAGAGGAAAGCAGCCAGTCATCTTCACTCAGTGTGTTTACATGCACTTTAAAGCTGCTCTAATCAATATTTTTATATCAACAATGGGTCAAGTGACTAAGTGTAATATGAAAGTTGTCACTTATAGTGACAAACCCATTGAGAATTATCACCCAACACTGCAGTTACCCTCACCTCTGCGGAGCCTTTTGAGTGTCTTTCAGCTCATTGTTTTTTGTTGTACGTCCTGCAACTTAACTGTTTTGGTTCAGTCTCATGGCTCTCATCAACCACATTTCCAGCAGCAGCAGGCAGCTGTTCTCAGCGAGAAAGCTCTGATAAACCCATTGTACACTACCTCCCCAGCACCAAACAGCAGACAGACAAAGTTAGCAACTAGCTATTGAACATAGCGGAGTATTTAGCCACTAATTAGCCAAACAGCCAGATATTATTTCTTCAGGGCTAAATGGAAAGTGAATATCAGACTGACATTCATCAGTTGGCCAGAAACATGACTCCAAATCAATGCTAATGTTGATCTGTATCTGCAGGATGTGTAAATGAGTTACAGTTTGCTAACACACTTGATTAAATGTCAGTGTTTACAGCTTCGTGCACTGCTCCTGCATTACTTTAATGCAGGGCTAGGGATGGAATCTGATTACTGACCTGCTGCATGTACAGAGTACGTGTTTACAGTAACCAGATTCCTACAGTGCATGTAAACATGTTTTCTGATTCCCTGTTACCTGATTTCTCAGACTAATCTGATTTCATAGTTGCATGTAAATGTACTGACTGTTAAACTGAGATATTTCTGCCATTTCAGCAGTGCAAAATCTAATGAGTTAGAGTCTGGAAATTACTGTATATATATCTTAGCTCTATTCCCAACTGAGTAAGCAGTATTTTTTAATAGCCTTGAACAAGAGTGACTTTATGTTTTGCCTCTTGAGTTTCAAGTAACTTTGCTTTAAGTAAACTTTCCTCCAGGCAACTGCAATCTAAACCACAAAGTTACAATATAAAATTCTCAACACCTCCCCACTCTCCCTGCAGTACCTGTATGTATTGGCCTAATACCTCAGATTTAATGCTACACTTACCCTACCGGTCTCACCTCCTAAACAGCTGAGTGCTACAGCGGCTGCCTAATCCCCCCGTTAAACCTGTTTCTATCTGTGAACCGGCCGCGTCCATCAACAGGAAATTAACCCCAGCTTCCCTGTAATGTGAAACAGCATCGGGCTCCATAACAGCAATTCTCATTCACAAGTCTCTCACATACACATATACACACGTGTGCGCGCTGTTAAAAATACGCTCTGACACCAGGGACCGGGGTGAGGATGAAGTCATCAACACACATGCACGAGTTTGGATAGGGATGCACACACATTCCCACACACGTATATACACACACAGAATTTAACCCAGCCACACACAGGCAGTATTCCCACCACTAACTGGCAGCGGAGACAGCAGTGTTATGGCTTCACTCTGGGCAGACGTACAGCTGGGAATGTGGGACTTGCAGGCTGGAATACCTGGCAAGGCGAAAGGTCTGGGAGAGGAATGTTGCATTGACAGGAAGGTACGGATAGGAAAGTCTAGGTGTGTGTGTGTGTGCGTGTGTGTCGTTGGCTGATATTATCATTTAGATAAGGTGGAAAACAGAGTGACGTGACATAGGAGAGTTTAAAGAGAGAGATATGTGCTGTATGTTTGATCTAATCAAGAAAGAAATAAAGCCTGCTGGTCTAAGTCCACCAACCTTAGAGAGCTAGAGGGAGCGTCACTACTGCTGATAAGGTTTCATAAGTACAGTATGTACAGTATGAGCTTCATGTGTTTGTGATTAAAGTGACACTCCTCAAGATCAAGATTTACCTATTTTTCTTTTTTTTTTTTTTTTTTGGTGCCCGCTGTTCTGACTGGTTAAGTTCCAGAAACTGCTCCTCTGCAGTCTTCTGCCAGCTCTGGACTTGACGTACAGAAACAATAGAAGTCGGATTTTGCTTCTTTTTCCTTTTCTTTACTGGAAAAACAAACTTCTCAAATACATCCGTACAGGTTCGAGCCTGAATCCGATCCAAAATATGCAAGTGGGCAACGTGGATAACCCGTGGAAAAACATTAGCAACAACCTTAACAACAAAGACTACAGAACAGACGGCTGTTTGTGGGCATGCGCAAAAAATCTGACTTAAGTGCGATGGGGAAGTAGAGGTAACTTTACAAATGGAGCATAGAGCAGGCTGAAGCCTGGGCTTTCGACTTAAAGGCAGCATTTTTAGATACATGTATTCCCTTATAGTTAAGATAACTGAACAAGTGTTTCTCTTGTGATTTGTTTATGTGGTGGCTGATTCATCTCAGAAAAGTTCTATCAGACTGTGATGTGGTTGAAGATATTAATAGTGGACATGCTGATACAGGGACAACCCACGTAGCTCAGTGTTTTTAATTAGTCGCACTTCATCATGCCACACAGCTGGTCTTTCCGCCAGAACAAACGCTGTATCACACCACCATGAAACCATATCTTTCTCATACTGTATGGTGCCGCTCATGTTAACTACCTACTTCCTCTCTTCTTACTCTGGACTGACTGCTGTTGCTGCTTCAAAAAATGTAAAATGCATCACTTCTTGTGGAGGAAGACATTTTCCCCACTGAAAGTGTTTGGAACGGTTGATAGCCAATACCTGAGACTTACTTGTGACTTGCAAAACTATGACTTTGCCCCATGTCAACATTCAGTGGCAGTTGAGACCTTTCAATCTGTAACATGAAATTTCTCCTCATGGCACTGGACAAAAATCTTGGGTCATTAGGATACATTTTGTAGGAATCATGAATGTCTGTACAAAATTTTGTGTTTGTCTAACAGATGTTCACCAAGGTCCTGAGGACCTACAATACTGCACCAAATTTCATGGCAATATGTTGAACATTTAACTAGATATTTCAGCATGAACCAAAGTGGTGGACTGACAGACCACAATGAAATTCTTCGAATGTGGCTGCAAACACTTGGATTTGTTGAATATAAATGAACAGACAGACTGTCTGACTACATATGTGTTTACACACATCACAGCAAATAGCACAATATTTAAGTAGCCAAATCCAACTCATCCAGCATTAGCTGATTAGGACAGGATACAGCAGATAATAAAAGTAGGAGGCAATTTCAAACAATCTGCACACAAATTAAGCAGCAGGATGACGTCTTTAAGTCTGACAACCTTGAGTGGTAGTAGACCACAAAAAAGCGGGGGGAAAAAATTAATGTACAACATCTGAAACTGATCTGCTTCCCAGCTACCAACTTAGCTTGACACCCACCAACATTCATATACCCACCAACATCCAAAAAACCTTTCCCAGTGCAACACCAATGCTATCCCCAAACCCACATCTAGTTAGGCATGGAGCAACATTTTGGCAAATCCTCTCTCCCCATAACATAAAATTCCTCAGGATCATTTGTGGCCTCAAAGGTAACCATAACCTCATTGTGGGTTTGAAATTCTTAAAACATACTCCAGCTAGATCCCCATCCCCATCCCCTCAAACCAAGTCACAGCTAAAAATAAGTACATGTAGGGAGCTGCAGCGTCTGTTAATGCCAGAGATTAATGTGGAGCAGACTGGGTCTATTAGCCGCCGCTGTAAAGCTCTGTTCACTTCAAACGAAGGAGCGGAGAGGGAGCAGATGTTGCTGATTTATTAACACAACAAGGAAACTGCTAATGGTATCTGCACTTTATTTGTTTTGGCTAATTACAAGGGAGCAAAGTCATCTAAATGGACAACCATGATGATGGTGAGAATTCTGTCAGCTTCACTCTCAGCACTGGAAGAGAGTAGATGAAGGCTCCATCCAACAGTGGCAGCAGTTTCTTGGCTCACAGTCTGATGTGCCACAGCTTCAGGTCACAGTGGTCAGTACAGCCCCATACTGTCCTCCATACAGTTCTATTGTCTGTGGACAATGCACACACAGGGCCTCGCCAGGGTCACTGGGGCAAATACATTACACACACTGTTGTCGGACAGGAAAAATATTTCTCAAAACAGGTGGCTGCATAGACTCGAAAAGAAATTTTAAACTCACTTTCTTTCATTTTGTGAATGAAATTCAAAACTTTTTACCAGACATTTGGTTTGGTAATATGTAATATGTTGTAATTTTTAGTGGAGATTGTAGTGTGGCCTATAGGGATGGTAATGTCAGTCAGTTAGTCTACCACTTTGGTGCAGACTAAAATATCTCAACAAATATTTAATGGATTTCCATGGAATTGCATCTGAAACCCAGGAAGTTGGCAAGCAGTTCTGTGAGGTTTGGAGGACCAGAAATGAGCACAAAAGTCCAGAAACTTGGTTCAGAGCTCTGTTTTTTACTGTTTCCAAATTTCCAAATACATAATAATACATAGTGTTAATGCTATAAATACAAAACAAAGGAAACTCACTGTAATAGAGGGGGTCCCCCAGCCCACAGACAAAAGAATTAAATTAAAGAGTAGCTTTAAATACTGCCTGGTCAAACCACCCGGCTAATATCAAGGGTAAAACTGAACAGACAATTAATTATGGTAACATTAACTTTTTCATTGATGCTTTAAAATGTACAATAACTCTACAATATGATATTCAGGCTAGTGTTAATTTTTCAAGGGCTGGTGAGCACCATCCTCAACCAGGAAGTGAATCTCAGAGAAAGCAATGATTAGAAATAACAGCAAACAAGAAACCAATGAAACAAATACTTGAATGAAAAAAATGCTAAATAAAGTATGTAAGTTTAGATGATGAATACATGTTACAAATCAAATATTAAACTAAAGAATAAAAACGCTTTTACGCTTTTAACGCTTTTGTTGAGGGAGTGAGTGAAGCTGTCTCACAGGGGTAAATCATTGCTTGAAGTTTATAAACTCCCAAAAACATGGATGACCATTCCGTATACAAAACTACAGAATATGTCTCTATTATGTATTTGCTTAAAGGGTCTCTCCACCAATTTTACACACATTTACTGTGGAGTATTACTCAGCATGTGAAAACACTTGTACAACTGTTTTTTTCTTTTTTAAACTGCCTCTTGTAAATCCTGTAACGTTATGAAATGTGAAATCCCTGAGTACACCTTTAATGATGCTTTAGAAGGACAGGCTTGGATCCAGGCTGAAGTACACCTATCCACTTTACCCTATATGATACCATCTTGTGTGACTGGGGTTTTTTTTTGGACACCTATATCAGGTCTAAACCTCAAAAGACATGAGTTAATTAAATGTACGGACAGGTAAATGTTTCCCTAAATCATCTCTTCAATACTACAAGATGGATGTATGATTTCTCCTTTAAAAATAATACATAAAGTAAAATATGTTTGATCCCTTAGGGAAGGCTGCCACAGAGAGACAATGAACATTTTGGTAGAAAATAATACATTTATTTACAACTAATCTGTATGTGCCTTTTCTTTACTGACTGCATCATGATTTACTGTAGGAAAGAATAGCATTTCTTTCACATAATAAAAGTTTATGTATTAATTCAATAAATACATACAGTAGCCATTATTTTTAACAATATTTTTTTTTCCTTTCTTTCTTTAATGCCATTATTCATGAACTGAAAACTAAGAAGTTGAACAGTTGTCATGTTGGCATCAGATGTCAACCTCAAACCCCATCGTAGTGTCATGTTTCTGCCATAAAATGTCCTTTGTGCAATTTGCATATTTTCTGTGGGCTGCAAATAACAACTTCAAATAATGTGACTGAGGGTGTTTTCAGACCTGCATTATTTAGTCTGGTTGAACTGGACTCTGGTTCATTTTCCTTCTTTGTACAATTCGTTTGAGCAGATCTGAACACAGCAATCAGACTCAAGTATTAACCAGTACTTATATTAATAATAAATCTATTCCTTTAAAGATTGATACATAAAATAAAAATATGTTTGATCCCTGACGAAGACTGCCACAAAGGGCTATTGAACGTTCTTGGTAGAAAATAATATATTTATTTACAGCAAATTAGTTAAAAATAATATATTTATTTACAGCATATTAGTTAAAAATATATATTTATTTACAGGTAATTAGTTAAAAATATATGAATTTACAGGTGATTAGTTAAAAATATATATTTATTTACAGGTAATTATTTAAAAATATATTAATTTACAGGTAATTATTTAAAAATATATTAATTTACAGAAAAATTGTAGAAAATAAATTATTAATTTACTGAAAATTTGTTAAAAATATTTTCTACACCTAATTACTAAAAAATAAAAAAGATAAAACAGATGACACAATGTGGTCATCTGTGAGGAAAAGAGTTTTTCTGATTAAAATTGTTGTCTTCTCCATCACTAGAGAAGAAATAGTCGAAAGGGCTTTTAACCCATCTAAAGAGGTGTCTTAACCAGCCGTCATTGGTATTAGTGTCAGGCTGGACTTTGGTCTTTTCTGGTTCTTTGTTCTCCATGTTGGCAGGGTCATTTTCTGTCAGGGCAGTTTCTTGAGTCCTGAGATCTGTAAGACTGCTCCCTGGTCTTGAAGTTAGAAATGAGGAAGGCTGCCAGCTGACTTGGGGCTCATCCTCCTCAGTGTCCATTATAATGGTGCAGGTGTCGGGGTGGGTGTTCTGATGCAGGCTGGGATTGAAGAGAGGGTGCCACAGAACCTCCAGGGGTTTAATGCGCAGGTCTGCGTCCAGCTCCATCATCTTCTTGACCAGCTCCACAAAAAGACGTTGGTTGCTCTGAGGTCCTCTGTTCATGACCATAATCTGCTCCAGCTCATCAAGAGACCCGAGCTGCAAGCATCTGGTTTCTTGGGCGTAGATTCCCGTCTGATAGTAGAACTCCTCGGGGGTCTTGAATGTCCACATCCGCTGACTGTTGTGCTTCCTGTAGAAGTAGTAATCTGTTCCTCTTCCACTATCCAGCACGTAGTCCTCTGGCTGTCCCTGGGTTTGCATGATGAAGTTCAACATGTCGTAGTCCGTTTGGCCAGTATACAGCGGGTAGCCTGTAGCCAGCTCTGCAGCAACAAGTCCAAGAGACCACATGTCAATGGCCTCGTTGAAGGGGATGTGCAGCATTATTTCTGGTGCCCTGTACCAGATAGTCTGCACACAAACTCCGGGCTCAGCAGCAGACACGTGACGGGCGAGGCCAAAGTCAATGAGTTTGACCTTCAGTGGCTGCTGATGGCGGTTGACAACCATTATGTTGTCTGGTTTAAGGTCCGCATGTATAATGCTCATGGACCTCAGATGTGACAGGGCTGTGGCCAACTGATACACTACTGGACTCAGCTCTTCGATGGAAAGACCCTGGTGATGTCTGTCTACCATGAAGTCATACAAGCTTTGGTCCAGAAGTTCAAAATTAAGGCAAATATGTTCTTTGTCGAAGAAAAAGCCATTCCACCTCACGATGTGACATGTGTCTGGATCCAAACACTGGAGGAGCTTTAGAATGGCAATCTCTTCTTTTGCCTGTCGCACAATTTCAGGGTGGTTCTTATTGACCTTAATGGCCACCAACCCGTCGGTTTCAATATTGCGGCATTTGGTGACGAAACCAAAGCCGCCCTCGCCGAGGAAATTCTCCACTTTGTAGCACCTGCCAAGTGTGCTCCCTTTATAAATCTGCAAGTTTTCTGTGTGGAAGGAGAGCAGAGAGAAAGTATGAGAACCACGTTTTTCTAACAGAGCATAACACAGTCAACAGTACAACATATAACATCCACATTACTAAGACACACAGAGGGTTTCAGGCAGTGTTACAGCAACATGCTGTTACTGATTTCTAATTCAAAATCTACTTTTCCAGCTTGTGTTGTTTATGTCTGAATATATCCCAACATATGTACCTTTGATGTAAAAATTAACAAACAATTCAATAATAAATACTTAAAGTCATCATCTTTAGGATATAAAACTTTTTGAAGTTGACAGAATTTCAAATTCAAACAGTTTTCCCTATAAATTTCACACATTTTCTGATTGTATTCCATTACATGATCAGATTAATATATTAATAAAGCCGCAGACTGAGTTAAGTATTGGATTATTCTATTCATTCTAATGACATCAGAGTGCATGTGTGTGTGTGTGTGTGTGTGTGTGCATAAGGAATGCATTGCATCAATGAGGGTCCCCACAAGTATAGAAAAGAAAAACCTGTGTGTGTGTGTGTGTGTGTGTGTGTGTGTGTGTGTGTGTGTGTGTGTGTGTGAAAAGGGATGAGCCCCATTCGGAAGCCCAGGGGAGAAGGACGGCATCACAGGGTAGTGGGGGTAATTTTCATACCTGTCCCATTGGTAATGGTGTGCGGATTTCATGGGGCCCCAAAAGAGACTGAGGGGATTAGATGAACCTCTTCTACTGTAGAGAGAGACAGGGGAGAGTGAGAGAAAGCTTATGTGTGCATTAGCTTTCTGTGGAGCTGAAAACTGTAAATCTAAACAAAATTAGACATTTTATGTGGCTATAAAAGCACTCAAACATACACTTGTTATGAGTTATGATGTCTAAATGTGTAGTTATGTGTGTAGGAGGATGATGATGAAGTTCTTATCGTTACTATCTGTGTCTGCGTGGGGTTACTAAACAAATGAATATAGCCCACAGCCAGAATGTAACACATGCATATAGCAAACAATACCACACAGTCAAAATAAATAAATAAAAGTATTAGAGAAATGAGAAAAGACTAAATACTCCGTCTTGCTTTTTTTTGACATTTCTAGCCATGCTAGGCTCTACAGATGACAACATCAGTCTTTTGGTCAGTCAAAATATCTCAACAGCTATTGGATGGATTGCCATGAAATTAGGTACAGATATTCATGATGCAAAGAAGATGAATCCTACTAACATTCATGATCTGCTGACTTTTTCTGTGTTGCCACCAGCAGGTCAAAGGTTTTTTCTTATTCTGGGAAATATATTGACATTTACAAGATGGAGTGCCACAACATTTTGCATAGACATTCATGGTTCCCAGAGGATGAATCCTAAAGACTTTGGAGATCCCCTGACATTTTCACTAGTGTCACCAAGAGGTTCACATTTGTGATTTTTGTGAAATCTCTGGTACATTCAAGTTCGTCCCCTCGGGATGAATTATAATCACTTTCCTGCACCACCATCAGATCAAAATTTCAATTTGCCCAACACTTTGATTTATTATATTCCCATCAGCCTCAGCTGTACCTAGTATATCAGCAAATATTATACCTGTTTAACATCAGCATGTTAGCATTGTCATTGTGAGCACGTTGCCATGCTGGTGTTAGCATTTAGTTGAAAGCTGAAGTACAACCTCAAAGGGTGCTAGCATGGCTGTAGACTCCAAATCTTTTTAGACATTAGCTAACTTAAAGACATCAAAGTTAGACAACCATTTCAATTTTTGATAATCTTTAAAACCAGAATATTTTAGGGATGCATTTCATGAAAACGAACCCTCTTAAGTCATCAAAGTATGTGCTATACAGAAGGAAACTAGACTCACTTTCCACTTATCCCAAATCGTGCAGTTAACACAATCAAGTTTCCTCCTGAATAATTTTAAATCTACCAACTTCAATAGTTAGAGAAGCCAAATTGAATATATTATTCAAAGCCATGGTTTTGTTTAATATGCATATATCTTTGAATTAAGTTTTGTTCATTTATTGTATTGTTTTTGTATGTGTGTGTAGACAGTAAAGGTCCCTTGTCTTTTTTTTTTTTAAAGGCCACAAGACAGAGACAGACAGACCGACAGAGAGTGTCTGAGAAAAAAAGGAGGATCAGGAGGGAGCTAGCAAAAAAGGAAAGAGGGGTTGAAGAGCTAGAGGGTGAAAATTGCAGGCGTGGGATTATGGAAGATTACCGTGCAGGAGCAGGAGCAGGATGTGGGGGAGCCAGAGAGAGTTAGCTTTCATCTGGTCGCTCAAGACAAAGGAGCTGCCAGTGACGAGCCCGGGTCTCCCTACAGCCATGCTGGATGGTGGATGGGGTGTTAGGGAATGGCAATGTGTGTTGGTGTGTGTGTGTTGGAGGGGTGGTTGAAGTAGGTGCAAAAAGCGACAGAGAGAAAGGGACACAACCCAGAAAAAGACCATACTTAAAACAAAAAATGCAAAATGCTACCATTTGGTTGGGATAAGTGAACAAAAAGTTTAAAATGTCCCTACTAGCTGTCACAAACCGAAGCAGATAAAGATATATTTCTAAAGATATATTTCTGTCTGTTTTGGCTAAATGACATGCATAAACACAAAATGTCAGCGTTGTCTGCTCACACGGAGACACACACATAATGATGGAGTTAGAGGGGAGGTCTCCAGATGAGTGTTTGTAGTCTAACAGAAGCCTCTCTTTCTCGTGGCGGAGTGTAGGCAGACAGTCTAATTACACCTCTGCACCACACCGCGCTACTGTCTTACTGTAGGGTTAGCAGAGATGAAGGGTTTCTTTGTGTGTGTATGTGGGGGTGAGTGTGTGTAGGTGTAGGTGTGTGCGTGTGACAGAAAAAGAGAGAGATGTGGTGTAAAAAAGGTGAAGATAAAGTCAGATCGATTTGATCTTTTGTTCAGCTGAACTTGTGTTTGTGCTGCTTTATGCACTCTGTGTGTGTGTGTGTGTGTGTGTCAGTGTGTATATTGCATTTATTAAGCATGTGACTATACAGTATGTATGAGTGTGTGTGTGTGTGTGTGTGTGTGTGCGTGTGTGTGGAGGGTTTACATGCATGTATCAGTCACCAGCCTATCAGCCATTGCCATCTCTCTCTCTCTCTCTCTCTCTCTCTCTCTCTCTCTCTCTCTCTCTCTCTCTCTCTCTCTCTCACTGTCATCTGTCTATGTCGTCCACCCAGCCATATCTAATGACCACTAACAGGCCATCTGGACTACCTCAACATATAGGCCTTTACTCCCATTTCACCAGCCACCCTGTTTACACACTCATACATCTACACACACACATTTATACAGTCTCTCTCTCTCTCTCTCTCTCTCTCTCTCTGTGTGTGTGTGTGTGTGTGTGTGTGTGTGTGTGTCCTTGTTTCCCCCTGTCCACTGCAAAATCTAATCTGTGTTTATTACATATAAGTGCATGTACATTGTGAACACACATGTGCCCATACTGTACACACCCATGTACACAGTACACACACATACACACACTAGCCTGACATCACAGGAAATTTTACGCATATGTATGGAAGTTAATGTTTTGTTTTGTTTTTTCATTCAGATGGTGAAAAGGAGCAGACTCTGTGGAGTTGACCTGTATAGAAAGGAAAGCAAAGCCACCAACTAAACCAAAATAATGTAACCTGAGATTTGAATCTCAACACCGAGGCAAAAAAAAAAAACAAAAAAAAATAGGTGTTGCAGTACTTATAATACATAATAATGTAGGGAATAATGGGACAATCAGTCGTTGTTGTATATGATTTGAAAATTGTTAATGGCCATGAAAATGCACATGTCCATGTAGACATATGGAGTCAAGCATAACAAAAACACCTTCTATCACCTCCAGTTTGTTTGAAATAAACAATCACACAGACTTTGAGAGTTTTAGTCACTTTGCTTTTGGTTCCCATCACTTTTAACCTGCATTTTAACCTGTGAACAGAACACTGTCATACTGTACCTTTTAAGTTAATATGACAAACATGTTAGCAAACAGTGATTTATTAACATATCCAGCAGACACAGAGAAACATAAGCATTCATTTGGAGTCACGTTTCTGTCCACCTGATGAATGTATGTCCAATATTCACTCTCCTTTTAACTTTGTTCTGGTCTCCACTAACTAAGTATCCAGCTTTTTTAGCAGCAAAATCCTTGTGCTCACCAGCTAGTTGTTAACTTTGTCTGCTGTTGGGTGCTGGGCAGGTAGTGTACAGCTATCAGCTTCCGTCTGTGTCTGAATATGACCCTAATGTGAACGCTTTGACTGAAGCAAAACAGCTGCAACTAAAACAACAAGCTGAAAGACACTAAAACGCTCCATAGAGCACATTATGGTGATAATACTTTGTAGGCTCATCACTATTAGCGACACCTTCCACATACACATAATACAAAAGTTTTGATTCATGCAAGCTTTAAACAAATCGATCCATTAACTGCATCTGATGTATTTCTATTTGATTGCTATCTTGAGTAGGATGTTAGTCTCAAGATTGATTAGATTGAATCAAGTGATCAGACTTTGTCCCGGTGTCAAGATATTAAAACTAGAAGGTTTCCCACCACAACTGAAACTGAAACTGAAACGGGCCACACTAGAATCATATAAACTGAAATGGCATTTGTTTGAAGATAAAATGGGACTTTGAAATTGAATATTGAGACATAATATAAAGAAGAGAGATATCTTGGCAGCACACACTCCTTCATACAGTTGGTAACCCCCCCCCCAGGCCCATTCCCCTCTGTGCTGTGATGGCTCTCTGTCTTGGGAGAGCTTAGCGCTGTCTCTCAGGTATCCCTCAGCTAAGACTTTAATCTCAGCCAGAAACTAGAGCCACACACAGCACTAATGGGCCATTATGGCTGACAAAAACACATGGAACAACCTGCAGGGGCTCTCTGGCTTTTCACAATCTGCTAATTCCACTGTCTCAGCCTGGCTCACCCCCGGACCCATTCACCCTCTATCTCTCTTTATCTCTCTCTGTCTTCCTTCCTTCTCTTTTCCGTCCTCAAGCCCGTTTCTTCTTCTCAGGAATATTCTCCGTCTCTCTCATTCCTCTGATGTTATTCACTCCCTCTGTGTGTCTCTGCTGGCGTTGGGCAGGTCTGTCAGCAATAGTTGATTCCATGGTTGGCTGAGTACTTGTGTCTGACTGAAGCTTTGTTTTGGGACCTGCTGCCCCCCCCCCCAACACACACACACACAGACACACACACACACTTAACAGAGTGTGTGTGGGTGTTTCAGAGCATCTTTGTGGGTGTGTGTTAGTTTACCTGTACACATCAGGAGGCTGCGTCTGTGTGTGGTTTTATAAAGGGGATGTATGCACATAAATGCATTTATATAGGAGTGTGAAGGTGTGTGTGTGTGTGTTCGCCATGAATCTGTCACTGTCATTCTGATGTAAAACACCGAGCAGAGTGGCAGCACCTCC
Organism: Scomberomorus guttatus; assembly: GCA_038419695.1. Taxonomy (NCBI): domain Eukaryota; kingdom Metazoa; phylum Chordata; class Actinopteri; order Scombriformes; family Scombridae; genus Scomberomorus; species Scomberomorus guttatus. The sequence continues at coordinate 7,198,151 of CM076464.1, forward strand.
ACAGCCGAGGGCCTTTTGACAACAACTCCTTTTGTTGGCCTTTCTATTGACTTAAGAGCTTTTCTCCTTCAGTAACCTGAACAGTTTATTATCCATAGCGGCCATTCAGCGGCACAATGCGGGTGTGGCAAGAGCTGCACCAGTAGAGGAGGCTTTGCAAGGTGTGTTTGTTTGTTGGTGACATTAAAACTTCTTGACCTCGCTTAAAATACAGTGTGGTCTCAGTTACGCAGAAGATTTAGCTTTTATGGTCAACAGGGGTTTTGTGTGTATATGTGTGTGTGTGTGTTTGGCTGATGCAGGCCCACATCAAATGTGAAAGATGGATCACACGTGTTTTGTGTTAATTTTTTTTAGTTATTTTTATATTTCATCTTAGTCCTGAGATCAAAAATTGTTAGTTTTTATTTAATGAAAATAGTTTTTCCCACCGTCCACATAAACCTTGGTTCAGTTTATTTCAGTACATTATAAAGATCAAGTTGGAGATACAAGTTAGAGATAAGTATGGCAATACTTTGTTGCCATATTTACATAATACCAGTAATGCAGCATATACCTTTCAAATCCATCTTTACTTAACTGACAATAATAAAAGTGAAGTGATTATGATTATCTAACTTTATTAGCTTTCTGCAAAGTAAAATATACCTGCCTACACCATGAAAAAACACTGGGATGCTACTTGAAGGAGTAAATTAATTGATGATACTATTTATAATTTTTTCTACAACAGCAATTCATTGTATTTACATTCAATAATTATCTCTCTATACAGTCATTTTTATTCATTCCAGTGAATAAAAATGAACACGATGCAGCATGTAATCCATCCTAATCTTATCTAATTAATAACAATCTCACTGCTCACTGTTCATTCTCTTTACACCGTGTCAGAGCTGTATTAAGTTCCTTGCTGATGCAACATCCTGCTGCCGCTGCTTCACATTCAAAGAGTCAAACTGACGCAACACTAAACACAGTGTTTGTCGCATTTTTTATTTTTCCAAGAAAGTAATGGACCAAGAGGGAGCAGCCACAAGGAGCTGTTAGATGAAGAGCGATAGGCGCCCGGCTGCACATGATTATCACCAACACAATGAGACAGTGTGACACATCCTGTATCATTTCATAACTCACACCTACATCCGTCTTCTTTTCCAAGCATAATAATACCATGAAGGTACTGACTTAGTCATCTAACCACAAACGCCACCAGAAACTGCCACCCACCAAATGATTGGCTTCTGGAGCCAAGCAGTATGGGAGTTAGAGTGTCAGGCTGGAGGGAAATGTTAGCCACCATTGTGTTGAAGGAGACGGTGATTTGGAGAAAACAATGTGGATGATGCTTCCACAGACAAACAGGCGTCAAGCTGTCACTCAGATATGGTGTCATTTAGACGCCTACTGGTCTCTGCTGCTGGGTGATGCAATATTTATGTGTGTGTGTGTGTGTGTGTGTGTGTGTGCATGCAGGTATCTGAATTTGACATTTGTGTTTGCACTCACCTTTCCCCAATTTTTATTGTTGACACTCACCTTGATGCACTTTGATGACACACGTTAAAAGGTCAAAGATGAAATAAGCCAAAATGTTCAGATTTGAATGAAAGCAACACAACATAAAAATCAGTTTCATGCACATTTTGGAAAAATGGAAAGCAGGTTCATTCATTCATTTCTTTACACAGAGTCACTGGATTTTTTTTATTACATGCTTATCAAAACTATTGGTTACAGTTTATTTGATGGGTCCACTGTTTCCTAATAACTTTCAAGGAAGTTTCTCAATATTGGGAAAATACAGACAGAACTCTGAAGTTTCAGTCATTTAAGTTTAAGCCCAGTTGAGTTTATAATTCAACCCTATCATCAGACAGAAAGCCAATATTGGACAATTTTCCAAAACCCCAGATTACATTCGATGACAATGTAATGGTGGGGGTTAGGCAACTAAAACGCAAACTCCAGTCTCCTACATGAAAGTGAGACGCAATACTTCAGTGCAATGACACTGTTGGCACTGGATGTACAACATGAGACGCAGCAGTGTCAAATATGAATGTAATTCCCAGGGATACAAGGTTGGTATAATTAGTTAATAATTTTCCAGGAGGAATTTAAGTACAGTAAATAATGATTCATTATGGATAACAGTAATTACAGACAACAGAGCCAAATTCCTCATTTGTCAACATACTTGATTCTAAGTCTGATTATGCATTTATTTTTAACATGTTGTTAACATATAAGTTGAATTCTTTCCTGAACAAAAATGTCGTCTTTTTGCATGTTCAGCTGTCTCTTCCTTGACTAAAATACTCCAGCATTACCATGTAAATGTTCATTACAGTTGATCTTTTTTTTTACAAAGACTTCACCATCTGTACACTAGCATTTGAAATGTAAATCATATTAACTTCCATACTTCTTTCATATAAACGCAAACCAGTTGTGAATTCATACATGCATTTAGCATGGGCTCTGATGGGAAGCGTGTTATCTGAGGATAATCTTCTGGAAGCTCCTCTCACATTTCTCAAAGTCTCCCCCCTCAGCTTGCTGGTGCATGCCCTCCCTGGATCCTTTCCCCGGCGTTTGACCGCTCCATAAGTTCAATTACTCACTGTCTTCCAGCAAAACCAAGCCTAAACAACGCCAGACCCCTCCGAGTCAAGTGGCCTCCCTGGCTTCCATCAAAGTCACTGAGTCCTCCCGTCGCAGGAAACTCTGGTGAGGCAGGGAAACGAGGTTCTAGGGTTTCATAAATTATGTTTGCCCTCCTTAAAAGGGAGTGTGGGAGGTGTGTGTGTGTGTGTGTGTGTGTGTGTTGCCTGTATCCATTCTCTGGACTCATTAGGAGGCCATATCAGAGTGTAGTTTCCCCTCCTTTGACCAAAAAATCCTGCTCTCCGCCCGACCAATCACAACATGACCCTGGAGAGAACTGGTTTTAATCAACATGTGTGTGTAGGCTCTACTTTTTGGAGCTATGTGTGGATGTTGTGCTCTCATTCATTCATACAATTTTCTCTCTAATTGATGTAACGTTGCTGTAAGCATAATTTTAGAAGAAGAATATGCAGATAGAGCGATAGAGTGCCCTCAGAAAACTAACAGCCCTCCAGCATTTTCTGACAGCTCTGGTTTGGCAAAATATACCGTTTCATTTCGATCCAATATGGAGAAATCATTTGTGGGGGGAGTCGTTTCTTCTGCCGCAGCCTGATGTGCTGCCTGCTTCCAGCTATTTCTGACCGGATTCTTCTTTTTTTTTTAAAATTCCCTCCCTGCCTCTGTGCCTCCTGTGCTGGTGGATCTGAGTGTGTGGTGGGATCTTGATGGATGTCCCCTGACTGGATGATGCAGAAGGAGAGCCGAGATTGGAGCCTGTAAAGCAGGGAGTTCAGAGCAGGCTGTTATTTAAATCCTTTTTTCTGTCTATTCTTACGCCTGCTTATACTTGTTTCTTGCTACCACTCTACTTTTTCCTTCATCTATCTTTTCGACTCCTCTAATTCATTCTTTCTTATTTTAATCCCTTGTTCCCCCTCTCTCTATCTATCCCTGAACCCTACTCTCACTCCCTCTGTCCCTCTTTCAGCCTCTACAGAACAGACTATAATCTTGGCCCGGGCTCCAGCATCTCCTCCTACCCTTCAATCTTGCGCAGCCATAATTATGGCCACACCAAGCGGAGCGGCTTCTAAATCATTCAGAGATGGTTTTGGCTTCCTGACTGCTTTATTTTTTTCCCTCCTCTGCTTCTTAAATAAAGCAGGATAGAAGCTCCATTCGGGCTTGTTCTGAGGGCTAAATTATAACTGTGCAGACGTTCCTCTTTCACTGAGTCGCCTTTTGATATTTTATCTTGCACTATTTCGAGCGCCTTATAAAAAAAGATGGGTTGACATTATAAGGGGGGAGAAATGTGGGTTCCATCTCTCAAGCAGACGTTTTTGAGCTCTGAAGCAATCAGTCATTCAGTTTGAACTTAGGCATGTTTAAAAACACTGAGTTATGCTTCACTTTTTGACAATGAATACTCAAGCACTGGTTAACAACTGAACAACTCCTTACCACAAAATTGTTCCAACTATAGTGTCCAGCTCATAAAATCCCTAACCCTTTGAGCCCTATAGGCTGTTTTTGCTCAGTTTTCTCTCCTGTTATTTACAGGCTTATACCATAATTACCACATGACAGGTCATATATTTCAAACCCGGTCTCACAAATCTGCATACAAATAACACATACTAATTATCTAGCCATCCACCCAACCTGCCTCCTCCTAACAAGCCCAATATCACCTTACAAAATGAAAGAAAGTGGCATTAAATTGATGTCATTTCCCTGGGTTAGGTTTGGCATATCACCTGCATGCAAAATTGGACTTTGACGTATGCACTGCACGCAATTTGAGAGTGTAAAGTCGTGTTATTTGTACGCAGATTGAAGAGAGCGGGCTGATACTTCAGAATGGGTGAGGCTGCTCGAAAATGCCACCTTTGGCATGTGAGCTGTAGTATAAGTGAGGGGAAAAAAGTTTTTTGCCTGCATGTCTGCAGGTTTTCGACACACAGCAAATGACGTATTGATAAAATAAAAATAATAGAAATCAAATTTAAACAGACTACAGTTGTATATTTTTCTCATTCCTTCTGTTTTTTGTGTGAGCCTTCAAAAGAAGTCAAATTCATCAATTGGGTGCGAAGGGTTAAATTCTGGAAGATCTTGCCCATGAAAAATGTTTTGCTGCACAGGAAGGGATGTGTTTTATGTTTCCCACAGCATCAACACATTTGATTGAAATACTGTAAACACAGTACAGAAGGCCACAATCGACATGAATAAACATGAAAACACATGTTAAATTATTTTCTCAGTGGTTTTAGATCATATTCGTTTAAAAAAAATCTTTTGAATTGAGTCTTCTTCCTCTGCTTTTGTTGAGCAAATAACAAAATTGTGCATTATGGGTTCCATCTTTTGAGGAGTGAGTTTGAATGACCGTACTGACAGTTAGTTAAGTGTCGCCTTCAGCTCTCTGCAATCATGTGTTTTGTGCTTCAGTAAAACCAAACAGAGATTATAGATGTTCTCAGTGAGGTGATCATAGGTCATAAATGCTATCTGTTAGCACAGGCTGACCAAGGCTAATTCCTGGGTTGCTAATGAGAGACTCGATTGATACTAGTCTATATAAATATTTAAAATAGTGCAGTTGTGTCACAACTAATAGATTTATCAGTGTTTGTCTATATAAAGTACAGGGTGACTGTGGTAAGTGCAAATAAGAATAAAAAACAAAATGTATTGAGCACTGACATTTGTAAAAAGTGAAATGGAAAGATAAAAAGAGGTAAAAATAATAATAGAAGATAAGAAGTGAAGTCAGTCTCTTCTTCCTTCCATTTCTCATTAGGTGAATGATCTGTCCTGTCTCCCAGGGAAAGGCCAGTGCACTCACAGGCATGCACTTCACTTTGACCTGATAACCTGCAGAGAAAAGCCTGCAGACAGCAGAGCGAGGAAAGACAGAGGCAGACAGATAGGATAGAGTGGTGGTGGTGGTGAGGGGACGAGAGGGATAAAAACTAACATGAAAAAGAGGAAGGAGAGACAAAGGTGGTGGTGGGCGGATGACATGAAACAAATCTTCCATGTTTTCTATCTGCTGTCCATCAGTTTGTGATCTTCTTATTTGCCCAGAGCGAGTCCCTGTGAAGAGAATGAAAACAAAGTTCAAACACCACTAATGTGATTATGGTGAGATCAGAGCACAGATCCTATCACTCCCCTCGCTTCAAAAACACAGAGTCGCACCACAAACTCCGCAAGCCACCCCTCACATATGACAGCCGAGCGTCGGACGCCGCGGTGTACGGAACACTAACAGTCAGGAACAGGAGGGCCAGTGTGTGCTGACTGGATCAAAAAGGAGGCGGCTTGGATGTGATGTGTGAGAAGTGTGATGTACAAAAGAAGAAAAACAGAACATTTGACTGTAGCTGTGGCACAGTTGGTGAGTTGTAAAGTAATGATGTGAAGAAAAAAAGGCTGCATCAGTGACTTTTTCAGTTGCAGGACACTCAGCACCCGCTTCTCACTAGCAACCCCAGGATTATGCAGGATTATGCTGACACGCAGTGTAGTTTCCAGTCCTGTTATATTTTCATACTGCACAGAAGTTGATGCCTGGTGTCTTTCAAAACGTATGTACTGTTGCAAATGACTAATAAACGAGACATAATTGATACCCTACTAAATATTCTCATCAATTTTCTCATTTTATAGTACAGCATGCCTGTTTTATGTAGTCTGACTGTTAGTGCAGCTCTGTCTATTTCTGGAAAATTCCCACTTAAGCTTTTTTAAGATTTGTTGTGCTTCCATTCAACCTTTTACTGAAAAAATACAATAATGGAGCATCATACTAAAACACAATTAACACCATAAACATGACACAACATGGTCAAAGACTAGTGTGCTCTCCAGATTCAATAGCTTCATCTAAACTAACTAACAAGCACAGACAACTTGTTTTACATGTTAACCAATCAGAAACAAGGGCTGACTGAGGTTGTTATTGGTCCTTATTAAGTATTCTACACTGAAACTCAGGAACTATCTTTTGTAAGTTAAAATAATAATAAATACAACATATTAATTATTTATAGTATTTTCCTTTTGTATGAAAAGCCCTAACACTGACAGCACACAGGCTGTTTATGAGGACTTTTGTTTAGCATGAAGGAAAGTTTGAACATTTATGGAGGGTTGGGGTGAGTGATACAGCATTTTGTGATTTTTTCAGATTGTATTTTATTTGTGCATTAGAGATAGAAGCGCATGAGTTCTTTTTAACAGTTTTAGTACGGAATAGTTTTTATCTATCACTCAGCTATACCTCCCATTAGAACCTGGTGATAATAATAATAACACAGTTAGGTCCCTGCTTGCAGGATGTAAAAAATTAGATGGCAAAAAACTGTCTTCAATTAAATGATAAGACGGGTAAGACAAGTGGTTTTATTTGGTCTGTCCAACTCCATCAGGGATATTATTAATCCCTGGCGCCTAACCTTCATACCCATGCCAGAAATCTTGGCTTTAAAATTTGACAACAAATAAACACTGTTGTGAAAGGTTGTTTTTTTCCAGCTAAGCAGTATCGCTAAACTCAAACCGTTCCTCTCATTTAATGACCTGAAGATTTTCACAAATGTCTTAATTTCTTCTCAGCTGGATTACTGCAATATTTTTTATTTGGGTATCATCAAGTCCCTGCATTGGCTACTGGTCAAGTATAGGACTGAGTTTAAGGCTCCATTATTTGTTTTTAAAGCTTTACACGGCCTGTCGCTCCAGTACATCTCTGAGCCCCCTCACCCCCCTTTCCAACCCCAGATCTCTCAGATCCTCAGACCAGCTGCTCCTGGCTGTCCCTCGATCCAGGCTGAGTGGTAAGGGCGACCATGCGTTCACAGTAGCCACCCCAAAGCTTTGAAACAGTTTACCATTTTCAATTAAGTGTTCCCCCTCTGTAGACACTTTTAAGGCTTTTTAAGACCCACATGTTTTCTCAGGCCTTTGAGTGTCCTTAAGATTTTATGTTTCACTACTTATTTATTTGTGTATGCTTATGGGATAGTATTGTTTTATTATCTCTACTCCTTTTTTGCCTTATTTTATTGTACAGCACTTTGGTCAACTCTGGTTGTTTTAAATGTGCTTTATAAATAAACTTGATTTGATTTGATCTTATTTTGTTTTATGTCTTTATTCTGTGGAAATTAATTTCCTGCATCATGGTAATCAGCACTGGTTGATTAGGATGGGAGCACCATCATTTCCATGTTTCTATAGATGAATAGATGGACAGGAGGAACTGGGGATCGAACTGCCAACTCTGTGATTAGTGGACAACCCACAGCCAAAGAATAAATTGAACCCTTGATTCCTTGAGATGACAATTTAATGACAAAGTTATTACATTGCTCTTAAAAGATAGGTTTCCATTTTTCATGCCTTATTTCCGTGCTTCACGGCCAGTAATGAAAAACTTAATCATTAATGTACCTAACCCTGACCTGCGCTTCAAAAAGGTGAAACATTTAATATCTATGTAAACGTGTGCGTGCTGCGGCCTTTCAGTTAATGTGATGGAGGTTTTGGAAGTGTTACAGAAATGTTACTGTATCTGACCGTGTTCCTCATATTTCTCACATTTGCCTTCCATACTGTGTACGTAATACGTTTAGAATTTCCTTACCAATGTTTTATGACTGTATATTATTTAATCTTGCATGTTAACCACAGGGACACGCTCCTGATCATTTACGTCCTTCCTGCATTCCACCACACACACACACACACACACACACACAGGCACACTATCCCTGCACAATGACCCCCATTTACAGTGCCTGCCTGCTCACTGTGCCCCGAGCAGAAGGGCATTAACATTGAAATGCCATCAAAGCTTCAGAAGGATCTCTAAGGAGACGGGAGCTTTACGGTGCAACTCCAGCCTCCAGGCCCCCACTTCACTCCCTCACACCTCTGCGTGTCAAACGAGCTCCGGGGCGAACGCAGCACAGCACATGTAGCGAGGAAAAAGACGGAGGTGGGTGGGAGTCTTTATATTATATTAGTGTTCATTCATGACTCGGAAGAGAGGAACGTGCCAAGAGCTGGCAGAAAACTGTTCAACTAGCTTCCATTCACCCTCTCTCTCTCTCTCTCTCTCTCTCTCTCTCTCTCTCTCTCTCTCTCTCTCTCTGGATAGGAGACAGGCTGTGTTTATGGCCTCTGTTAGTGATTTAACAGGGTACATGACCTTGGGGAAACGGCTTTTTGGAAACAATATGGGGCAATATGGGAAAAATCAAAACATAACTCCGGTGGAGCAACACTGTAGGTTATGTAAACACATCCTGCTCACACTGTTGGTCTAATTTATCGACACTTGGGTAATGGTTATGTGGTTGTAGGTGAGCACATGGTAGAGCTGCAGGAGGTGCACTGTGTTGGCTAGTAGTTGGCTACAACTCATAATTATGGGTTGTGAAAATGTAATATTTGTGCAACATAATGTTAAGAATTAACTATTGTTTTGTAAGATGAATTTAAAGGAAAAACAAAGCCAACAAAAAACTTGTTCACCCCAGTGCACCCTGAGCAGCTGCTCTCCCATCCACTCACATCTGGATCCATTCACCAAAACATTTCAATGGTCTCACTGTTCACACAGCAACCCCCCCCCGAGACAAAGCAGGGCATTAATGAATGAACAAATAAAAGCAAGGCCATGTCTATCTCTGGGTGTATCCTCAGCAGTACAGGTGCACCGAGGTTAAGGTCAAGGGAGAGGAAGATAGGACCGATGTCTGGATCTGCCCGAGGATAGTGATGATAGACCAGCTAGTGTGTGTGTGTGTGTGTGTGTGTGTGGACAGAGATAGTAACAGCTGAGTGTGTGCAGCCGTGCACCACCTGCAGCCTGCAGCTTCTTATCATCTCCCAGCTGGCCCCTGGAGGACAGACGGAGGAGGCACCTGACTCACCCAGACAGCCCAGCGACGGGAGCCTCTCACTGGGGCGTGCTGACCAGGGAGGTGGGGGGGTCAGGGGACAGAGGGAGGAGACAGTGGGACTGACTCTGGACACATGGAGCCAGTTTGCCTCGCTAAAAGCTAGTGTCATGTCTGCAACCTCTCTACCTTGTCATTATCTGTCCCTGCATGCCCTAATTTCAGCCCCCACGGCTCCCTGGGACATGGCGTACCTATAATGATGGCAGAGAGGAGGTCTGGTGCCAGTGGAACAGGCCCTGGGGCCAGCGGTGGTGGTGACTCACACTATAACAAGGGAGAAATGAGCACGCAACTTAGCTGGACTTTGAGATGCAAAGCACACCGGGAAATGAGAGGTGGCGTAAACATGCATGTAAACACGCAAACCACCAACTCCTCGTCCAATCCCACCAGCCGCCACTGGTCCATAATTGGCTGAGGATCGTGCCCCTTAGCCTGCGGACCTGCAGGCCACTAAGGGCCTCTCTGGGGTTATGGACGTAGGTGGAGATGTGTGTGCGTGTGTGTGCGTATGAGGTTTCCGTGCTCCCGAAGCCTGTGTAACGGCTGTATCCAGGACTAATTCAAAGCTCTGCTGAGCCCAGCGCCCCGCCAGGCGCTGCACTTTAATGTCAAGGGGGCATGGACGGAGCCTATGGTGCGCCGTGCAATTATCAAGCATGATGGGACACGGAGAGAGGAGAACATCTGGCACTGGTGGATGGGGGCGGGACGCACCTCCAGCCTCCCTCCCTCCTCTCCCCCTCTTCTTCTGCACAGGAGAGGCTTTCCTTTGATCTCCAGCTGGAGCTGTCTGCCGTGCCTCTCCAGATCAATCACGCCGACACGAGATTTGCTTAGCCATCAGTATCGTCATACTGTAACTGTAGTCAGCCATCTTGTAGCCTAAACTGCACATTAAGAGTTCAACCCGAAAGGTTTTCTGGGCTAGAGGTAAAAGTGGGTTGTGTTTTCACCTATTAACCTCACTCCTGCTGCACACAACCCAGCATGTCCCCTTCTACTCATACCTGTTTTCCTCTGCTGCAGTGTGCAGTCAGCGGTCTTGCTGTCTGACTCTATTTATCATTTTTCCCACTGGCAGACAGACAGGCGGCCTCCCAGATACTGAGAAAAGGGTTACAGTTTAACTTCAAAGTCCCCTGCACTGTAACCAATATTGGACATTTGTTACTGGCGGATAATTCACCGTCCAAATGAAAACAAACTGCTCTGTCATTACAACAAAGGGAGTTTATGCTTCATAGGCTCTTACTGTAATTAATTTGGATCTAATAACACAACACATGGTGTGAGGTGAGTCACAGAGAGCATAACATTTATACAGCATCTCACTGTCTGTTTACATGGCTGAGCCCTAATGTCTTTTAATGATTAGAGCTGTGAAAACAGGCCGAAGACAAAACAAATGAAGGAGTTCTTCGCAAACATGTGTTCGCCAGTAAAGAATGCCATCTTGTCATGTTTAGGACGTTATAGAGCCATGTGACATCATATTCCTGACTCGCGGGCACACTGTCCTTTGTCCAATTAGGGATGTTATGGAGTAAGGTAATGGAAAACGGATGTGTCCTCTAAAAACGAAAAAAAAAAACAACAACAAAAAAAGCAAAAAGGAATGGCTTAATTGGAAAGTTAAACAAAATAGTTCAGTAAATCTCTGTGGCCTCTTTGAAAAGGGAGGTTTCAATCGAGACCAGGGACTAGTGAGTGAAACAAAACCATGCAAAAACAAAAGGGAAACTTTCTGGGTTCTAACAAAGCCAGCGTATGAGGGGCCTGAAGGCTACTACCCTCAAGTGACGTCACTGATGTCATCTTGATGGAAATATATATATTTTTAAACTCCATCAGTGTCCAGACATAAAGATTGATGTCCTCTTGCTTTGTTGTGTGCAAATCCAATTGTATCAGATGACGACAAGCACTGTGTTCCTTTTCCTTCTCTTGGTTACCCGGTGCCCAGAATTGGACGGCATTACAAACAGATGTTGCACGAAGATGTTTGGAGCACTTTTGTTGACATGGGCCCCTCTGGTATCGAAAAAAAATGAATTAAATTATATGATAGTTCTTTTAATAGGATTCACTGGAAGTTATTCAAAGCCTCTGACATTTTCATTGGAGAGAAAGGAACGATGCGCCTTTGAAATACCAACCAACATGGAGCGGTTATGAAGGCAAGAAAAGCCTATTTGTTTTTCTTCCATCTTGGTTTAGATACAGCTTTATAACTTTCCTTGCAGACAACAGATAGTAATAAGATGCTGAGTGTCATTTTGGTATTTGGAAACTCTGGGCTGTGATCAAACACCAACTTTTGATTTAAATCCCTTAAAAACTACACTATGGTTACTGTGTTCTAACCGCCACAAATAGCGTCTTTCACTTCTCTGTCTTTCTTCTCTAAATATGGGGTTTGGGAGTTTCTCAGCTTTCAACAGCTAGCTTGAGGCACGTTGAAAGGCCATTTCTAGCTGCCACTCCCCACCTGGAAATACACCTCCGAATAACATGCACAGCAGTTTACGTCATCCTTTAGCCCGGTTACAAAGAGGTGAAAGGCAGGTAAAGTCTTAAGGAGTGGGCCTCATCCCCTTGGAGACACAATGGAGAAAAAAACTGCATAATTGTACATGGCCTTAAATACATTTTTAGCCAGTCTAATGCGCCCTGCCTCCATAATCCATGAAACAAGCTCAAAAACTGCAGTGAAAGTAACTCCAGCAAGCTGCTGCTAGCAGAAATAATCCAAGCTCACAACCTAGCCTAGCTAGCTAGCCAGAGCTGGTTGTCGGTTGGCTTGTTGGTTTATTTATATATATTTTCACTTCATGTATTTAATATTTATTTAATATCACTTTATTTATTTAATACTGAACACGTTTAAAAATACAGATCATGCACATTGTTATGATGCCACAGTATTACAGACCCTCTGCAATATGTGTAAATCATGTTTGTTTGAACAGGAGAGGTTAGGCCCTAATTACACAGCTGCAGGGCGGCTCGAGGTGAAGAGGCGCCAAGGTGAGCTTCCAGCACGTTCATGTAACGAAGGAGAATGCGAGGAATGACACGAGGCCTGCGACAGAAACGGGACGACAGGCGCTTTTCACAGAGGTTAAGAGGCAGGTAGGAGGAAACTTCACCATTCCACGCATTGCTCCCCGTCATATATCAGGCCACTTGAACAGGTTGTGTGAAATGACAGGGGCAAAGTTTGTCAGACACTAAAACACCCCTAAAGTGTTGTTTGTGCCTGTCAGCAGGTCACTAATCAGTGCCTTCTAATCCTTCATGTCCATTGCTCTGCACTCTGCTGCCTAGCATGACATCTTTAGACTACATCAGGTTTTTCTCTGTGGAAACTCACATGTTTATGTAGAGTTTGGTGCTTTTATCATATCACTTCCCCCTCCACAGCACCAATATCTTGACACTGGCCTTATGTGCAATGAGTGACAAGACAGGAAGGGGGTTATGTTTGTGTGATATGAGTTGTAACATACCCCGACCTCTAATCTAAGGCTTATACAAATAAAGCCTAAAACCCTGGAGCACTTCAAACAGACTTGCACAGTACAGCCTTTGATCAAGAATCACATCACTACAGTATTTGTCTAATAATAAAGCACTGTTTCATCACAGCAGCTTTATTATTTCTTCCATTTTCTAGAGCATTTCTTATTGCCTGAAAATGAAGGCCTCTCTCCCTCATTCTCTCTAGCGTAGATGGTGTCCTTTAAGGGTCCTCTCAAGGTCATACTGACAAGGTCTCAGAGATAGAGTAGGTGGCACCGGACCAGGAGATATCCTTAACATACTTGTCTGGATGCTTCGTTCCTCTTCCAAGGTTTTCTTGGTGAGCAACAGCGAGCACACAGCAGATAAGGACTGAGAGCCTCCGACTGTGGAACATGTGTCCGCCAGTGTTATCACGCAGACAGATAGAGAGAGAAGGAAAAATGATTGGTGGGTTATTTTCTACAAGGGAGTCTGGAGAGGAAACACTCTCACAGAGCAAGTATGTATTCTTTCAGACTAATATCAAGAGTTGGATACGCAGAGAATATCCAGAGTTCATCAAGTTCATTCTCTACCAAGACTGCACAATCCTCTGATTGTAATGTTTTTCACTACAGAAAATGTGTTTAATCTTTGTCAAAATGCATAATAGAGTTTCAAACAGTTTCATGTGTAAAAGCTGTTTTGGAGGATTTTTCATCTTGTCAGAAATAAAATTCTAGTTTAAACGCTAAATGCTTGTTTTGTTTCTTGTCCTTCTATGCTCATCCAAATGGTGTTTTTGAATATACTGTATAGTCTTAACAGTGCTGAAAACAAAAGCTGTGCTGTGTGTCCTAATGAAGGTGATCATTTTGATTGACCAATAAACACTGAGTCTGTTCAGAAAATCGCTGGTCTGGATTAATCTTTCCCTGACAGTTTGTGGCTGCCCCTGTGCTCTCTCTCACCGTGTCCGCACTCAAGAGGCCTCTGTCCATCCCCAGGCTCCAGCCCGCTGACACTGGGGCCGGGTACAGCTCGGCTCGGCACAGCTCTGTCCCTCTGAACCCGAGAGGACCGCCCCAGACCCCGGCGCGCACACAAAGAATTCATTGAAAGGCAAAAAGCGAGGGAAGACAGTTTCTCAGGAGAAGGACAATGGGCGTTCTCCTCCATTTGGCTCACCCTTTCATCCTCGGACGTCCACAAGGGACGCAATTGTTTGGACACAATGCGATATGGGGCAAAGCTTTAGAAGACGCATCGCTTTTAATTAACTGTTGGTAATGATCTCATTATTGGGGCTGAGTGGGTTCCCTGGGCCCAGCGTTGCGCACAGAGTTGAGTCTGGGGTCATCGTTCTGAAGGCCCCACGCTAACCGACAAAACATGGAGGAATTTGTCATGCCGCCACGGTGCATAAACTCAGCCACTGTCAAGCTGGACTACTTCACTCAGAACAGAGGGGAAATTATCTTTTTATATCGGTTAAACAGTTAAACAGTTGGGGATTAAATTCCAGTTTCCACTGGTGTTTTGATTTGGACTCTTTCCTTCTTGTTGACATCTTCTGCAACAAAAAAAAAAGAAGTAAAAAAGATTTTTTAATCACTGAATTGGATTCAACCTACAATATAGACAACATTGCCCAGACATACAATTCCAAGCATTGTGTTAAAATAAAAACTGAAAATGAGGTTCTCATGGCACCTGGGCCTGTATTTATCAAGATATCACAAGTTCTCAGAGTGACTCATTTATAATTCCTTTTAGGAAAAGGAGAAAAAGTATTTTATACCCTCTCTTAACTTAGGAAATCCCTCCTATCTTGGCTGATATTTAGGAGAGCTCCAGAGGTGTCCTAACCTGTTAAGAGTTGACAAGAGATGGTGTTCAGGCACAGACATAAGTGCACATTTTGTAGGAAGAGATAGTGTATTCATTGATGACAAATGCGTTCATGAAAATCATGGGTTTATTTATTCATTCATGTATTCATTTAAAATTACAGATGGCAGAACCATATAAGTAATATGTTCATATTGTTATGGTGTATTATGGTGACATTAAAAAAATGTATCATTTTCAGTGAGTTTGTACCCCACAGAGGGTTTAGAAGCTGTAAGTACTTGGTTGTTCACATAGATAACACCCTAACCTGGACAGTCCATGTAGGACAGGTGTGCACACATGTCCAACAGAGACTACACTTTTTGCACAGGCTTCAAGTGCTCAGTGCGAGTCAAAAAAATCCTGCTTCTCTTCTATCACACAGTAATAGAGAAATTTCAGCATGGTTTGGCAACCTGTCAGTGCAGTTAAAGGCATAGGGCAGCCGCCTCATACAGAGGGGCTATGAAGATTATGGGAGTCAAACAACACCCAGATCTGGAAAACATCATCTCTCAGGCCAGAAAATTTATTTCTGACCCGACTCGTATCCTTAACAGTGAACACAGCTCCTCCCCTCAGCCAGGCGTTACAGAGTTCTTCAGTGCAGTCTAAACAGATACAAACACTCCTTCATCCCTCAGTCCATTAAAGCCAATAAGGCCACCCCAGTAGCCATCAGTAGCAAGGTTTGATTGTTGTTGATGATGATGATGTTTGTGTACTGTACTGTATGGTGAATGTGGGAACATTCTTCTGTGTTTTACCTTTTATTTTGAGGATCTCAGAATTTGGAGTATTTATTGATTTTTTGTTTTATTCTGAATTTTTTATTGTACTTTTTTATCATGGTATTTTTGAGATGTATGACGTGTAGTAATGTTGAATTATTTGGTACTGTACAGCAGCAGCATTGTGTGTCCAAGGCAAATTTCCTTGTGGGGTCTTATCTTATCTTAAGATTACTGCATTACATGTGCAGTATTGTACAATACATGCACGATGCAGCACTATGACAGGCATTATGAAACAATGCAACTGTTAGGGCAGATTAGTATAGTATGTTGCGCAGCTGAGTTTAGCTACTATTTTAAATTGTATATAGATTAAGCAATGGAAGCGGCTTGCCAGCATTTACTGTACTTGCAGCCTATTGCAAATGGTGTATTGGTATCATTATGAGATTTAAGTTCTAACTTTATTTTGGCATGATATTTTTAAATAATAACTTAGTCACCTATATTACCTGCAGAGCCATAAAAAAGGTTTAGACAAATGGTCTAATACCATTGTCCAATACTCCAAACAGCAACTGTCAGAGAAGTACAACACGTCATCATAACTTCTGCTTTGCGGTTGTGGTCGTTAAACAGCGACATCACTCCCTCTTAGGAGTGAACCTTCACCTTGCTGAGTCCTGCTGCAAAGTAGGTGTGTTTTTAGTCTCAAATAACAATGCTGAGATTAATAAAAATCTCAGTATGGACCCTGGACTGCTGGCAGTGCTGACTACAGGACTTAAAGGAGGTACTGAGGTGGGAGAGGACAGAGCAAGGACACAGTGTAAGATGAAGGAGGAGAAATGGGGGATTTTTCAGAGGAGTGTTCAAGGTCTTATCTGCAGACAGGCCACAGAGAACGGCTGGCTCCCCCAGGGACGAGCCTCAGCCACTCCTATCCGCCTGCCTCTCATACACACTGACCTAAGATATCCCTACGACCCAGCACTGATGTGTGTGTGTGTGTGTCTTGGATTGAGTGTGTGTGTGTGTACTCACATGATTGCCTGCATAAGTATATTCACATGCATCCATGTACTTTGAAGAGAAAGAAAAAGGGGGATTTTTGCTTTTGTTGTTTATGTGTTTCGTCCTTATCTGATGGTGCAAAGTGTTCTCTCCCCCAGTTTATTTCTGTGTCTTCCTCTAGGGTTGTCTTCTTATATCTCAGTCTGTCTCACTGCAAGAAGCCTTATCTGCCTTCAGAGAGGTCACACTGGTGGCTCTGTATGCCCTCAGTATATCATAATCAGCACTCGGTTGCACAGAAGTAACATACCACTGAGGTTGTCTTTGTCTTGATGCTGATGGGAAAAAGACCCCATGAAAGACTGCTGCACTGAGTGAGATTCTCTGCTGTTTCAGTTTCAGAAGTGGAGCCACACATAGAGACAATGACTTAATTATACCGTACGTAATAAAGACCCAGCACAACACACCTGAAGGTTTGATGGGTGTGGTCCAAACACTGAATCAATGGGTGTGGATACTCTTTATACCAGCTCTAATTATGGGATAACAGTGTGTAATGTTTGCCTTTATGTACGTGAGTCTGCTTTGAAAATGGAGCAGCTGGGAGACATTTGAGGAATCGTCCTTCACCTGAAGACCTCATGCCGGCATGTTGGCAAACATCTGCTTTACTGAAATGTGTATAACAATCTTCAGTGAAGAAGCAGAGATTACAGTGTTGGTTTTGATCACTGCAGCTTCTGGAATCTGAGGTCCAGTCTTGCAAATCTGCCAGAGATATGGAGCCAGTCCCAGTCACACAGCTTGTTGGTTGGTGAGGTTTGGTTCTGGTTTTCAAAGTTGCATTTGGGAACCTTCAAGATCCAACGAATGTGTTAGTGTCCGGATTTCACCCTGTCTCGTTCATAAAAAAGTTAAGTTTATATACAACTAATTTGCATTAGCAAACATGCAGCCCAGATGACATTTTATCAACATTTTTCATTGAACATGTTCATGCAAAATGCAAAATGTTCATTGTCAGCATATGTGTTTTGTATATTTCCCACGTAAACCTCCACATTTTTTTCTTTTATATTTAAGTAGTCCCAGAAACCACAGAGCGCATGAACTCTATGTCCCTTTTATGCCTACATTACCCACAATGCAACTCAAACACCAACAGTTAATAGTGGTTAAGATACTTCTTTCTAACTCCACAGCTCCCACAGATTATTTTCATTTTCAAACTTGTAGTCTTCAGCCCCAACCGATGCTGACTTAAGTGACATCACTTGAGGCAGTTTATCAAATTTCACACAGCTCCTTCTGGAGCCACAAAGGGCTTTTTTATAACTTTTTCATATATGCAGTAGTGAAAGACTAAGACCTGTCGACAGACTGAATGTAGCATACAAGTTGTAGCAGCCTATAGGCTTGTGTTTAACCAATTAGCAAACTACAAGTCGAGCAAAGTTCACCCAGAAAGTTCCTTGGCTATCAGAAAGTGGTACCCACTAGAGCAGGAACTCTTTGTGGGCCAGGAACTATGCCTGGGAAAAAATGTAGACCCTGGTTCCTCATGTTAAAATCCAGAAAAAGGCTCCTGAAAAAGTTCCTGTGACGGAAAGAACCATAAGCACTAGTTTTAAACATCGGGTTTTGGAACCTTTTAGCCTCTAGCCAGTTTTTGCTTAAATGAGGCAGATTAATTTTCTGTAATTTATGGTCCCAAATAGAAAGTACATATAATGATGCTGAATATAAGAATCAACAAAAAGTTCATCATCATCAAAGAGCCAAACCTGTGTAGCCAGAAGCCAAATTGCTCCATCCTGCTTACACACATGTATCCTATCCTGTGGTCAAAGCAGAATCAATCTCTTCTCCTCTGAATCAAGGAGCACAGCAATAAAAAATACTGTAACACAATTAAAATGTCTTGTTAAAAACAGAATGCTACTTTTGTCTTTGACTAAAATCCCAGAGAGAAGTGGCTAAAGGAACCCGAGCAGTCCCAGCAGCAAAGTAAATGCATTTGACAAATCTCATGTTTTATGTGCTCTCTGTGCGCTGCTTGAGGCTACACAGCTAATTCAATTCAAGACACTGAATTATTCTTTCAACCGCTTTTATCGCCTGTGTCTCAGCATTTCTGTTACTCCATTTAGCAGTTCTGGCTGTGACGGGGATGAATACACACATTGTTTATTTTATTCATTATTTGGAGGTTTGCCAGGGAGCCTATTATGGCTAATAGACTGTTCTGTGGTGCATTATAATATAAACAGAATGTTTTACATGCCCATAAAGACAAAATGTGAACGTTCCTATAGTGAGGCTCTAACTGGATCCATATAGGCCACAGCGGCTCTAAACCCAGAGCTGGGGAGATGCTGGAAGGCATGCTTGGGCTTCTTAGGAGCTTCAAAGGAGGGGCGTTTCCTGGACTTTTAAAGACTAAACACAGGGAGAGCACGCAACATGCCGTGTGTGTGTGTTTAGAGTACCTGAGGGCTGCAGATTGCACACTTTAACATTGTGTGTTCTGTGTGAGTAAATCAGTCTGTGGTCTGATGAGTCAGTCACCTCACTTGTAAGACCCCCTTTCTAAACATAGTGCGGTGGGCATCCTATGTCAAGTGGTACACTAGAGGAAAGAAAGAGGAAGACTTCCTGATAACAATAAGATAAACACTTCCAGGCTGATCCGGTGACAGAGACTCTGAAGTCTTTAAGGCTTTACACAATCCAAGGAGCAGCAGAAACCACAACAAGAGGAAGAAAGGAGTCGTTACCAAGTGCTTGTTTAGGTTTGTTCTTCCAATCATATCTCATCACTTCAAACACTATCCACTCTCATGACATCCAGTTCGCTTCTCTTCTACAGGTGCTGCATCTGAGTCAGACAGGACCTAGTGTAACTGCAGTCCATGCATGCAAAAGCCACGACAGCGTCACGCAAGCCGCGCGGTGATCTCATGCATCATCGTAGGCACGGCACGCAACCTGCTGCCGTGTCCGAAACATCCAGCCTCATGCATCTGTAAAGCCCATCCATCCAGTCAAGCTTGTGTTCTGGGTGTGGATGAACATGACGACATCGGTTGAAGGCAACTAAAACCATTTCCAGGGCAGCGCGGGAAACACAAGGGACAGTTGTTTCCACATTGGACATACAGTACCAGTCAAAAGTTTGGACACACCTTCCCATTCACTTGAATAAGAAAGTGTGTCCAAACATTTGACTGGTACTTTAGGCACACACACACACATAGTGCAGTGTTGAGGTTTGTGCTGAGCAGGACGTAGTAGAAGATAAACCCAAATACACCTTCAACTTTTTTCCCCATAACATTGTCAAGTTGTATTCACTCACTGTTTTTGGTTATAAGCCATTTTAACTGAAAAATACCAGGATTTTTTTTAAAAAGATGGGGCAGATTGATTTAAATAAATTTTCACTCAGATTTTATGTAACTGACACTTTTAAAAGTAGTCTTTTTCATGCTGTCAGCAGATGTGGATCACCGCAGTTTATAGTAAACAAGGTCAGACAAGGCTTCCAGTAACATACAGTCAAGAGAAAAATTCTAAGGGTATGCATGCAAGCTGTAATTATGCAACAGAGTGCCTCTTAGTTTTCACTCACTTTTAAAAAAAAAATAAAATAAAACATTCTGAACACAAACATCAAAAAATTCCCAGATTCAAAAGCAGAAAATAATTCTCCCTAAAAGTGGATGTTTACTCTACTTTGGCACGAACACTGAAGCAATATGTAAGAAAGAGCAACAGAGACTATTTTCAAGAGGCTAAATGTTTTTTTTTTAACATTAACAGGAAGTTCCAAAAGTAGAATAGACTGTCAACATTGCAACATTGTCAAATCATTGGAGAGCTAGTGGCTCCAGGGATGTTAATGCTCGACACTCTTGATAAGTGTCGCTCAAGCGGCTCAACAGAAATCAAAGAGTCGCGCAACGTTTTCAATTTATGCTTTAGCGAGCGACCTAAACTGATTAAACTAATTAAACAAGGACATGAAAGGAAAGCATCAAGCGAAACTTTTCTCTGTCAAAAATACATCAAGCAACACTCATCAAAAGTGTTGGCATTTTGTACAAGCATTCACGGTACCCAGATGATGTATCCTAATGACTTTGGTGATCTCCTGAATTTTCCTCTAGTGCCACCAAAAGTTGACATTTGTGGTTTTTCAGTCAAATGTCCTGGCTGGTTGTCAAACACTGGCCGTATCCTCTCCTGTGTCATGCTGCTGCTCTCTGTCACCTGCTCTGCCTACGACGGGAGCAGCCGCAGCTAAATGTATAAGAGCTACAAAACCAACAGTGGAAAAATAAGAAAAAACTGCGCTCTGATGTCTGAATGCGCCCCGGGGCAATTACGTGCCTCTTCCAATCTCTTTATTCCTATTTTCTCAAACACTGGCTTGCGTTCACTCATTTGCTGCCAGTTCCAATTAGCCATCTGTACAGCCGCAGCATTCATTCGATTACTGAGACCATACTGTACATATATGTTGTGTCGGCTGCGAGTTGTGATGACTCTGGCTTTGTGCGAGTATGAATTTGATTAAATTTAAGGTAATGAGTGTTGGATACAGTGCTGGCTGACTCAGTGTACACAATGACATAACGAGATTGGCATTGTGTTTGTTGGGTGGAAACCACTCGGCCTTACGGCTATTTTTCACGATGACGCAGAGTTGTTTTTTCAGAAATGTAGGGTGAAGCATTTGTAGCTCAACACCTCCCTCCATGCAACACATACTCTGACACACACATGCTGATATGAGGGTTATCTTAAGTTGTGCAGTAGTGTGTGTTAGGTGTGTGTGTTAGGTGTGTGTGTGCGTGTGTGTGTGTGTGGTCAAGCGAGTGTGGCTCCTTCCTTTATCTTCCTGCTACTCCCTTAAACGGCTGAACACAAACTCCCTAAAAGAAGGAAAGACAAAAAGAGAGAATGACAGTGTGTTTGTGTGTGTGCACCTGTGGGTTTACTGCATGTGTGTGTGTGTGTGTGTGTGTGTGTGTGTGTGTGTGTGTGTTTGTGGTGCTAATGGCTTCAGTGTTAGTCGATGAAGGCCTCTGTCTAAACATTCCTCTGGGGGTTCTCAGTGGACAACATAAACACTGTTTACATAATGAAGAGCTGGAAAGACCCTCAACGCCCCCCCCCCCCCCCTCATCACACACACACACTTCACCACATACCTCCCCCGGCCCAGCAGTGCCTACTACCACAGCCCCACCCTGAAAACCCCACTCACAGATTCACGCTGAAATGACAGAATGTGCAAGATGCTTTAATTAACACACACACATACACACCTACGTTCACATCTTAAGCACACATACAACCCCCCGCCTTCCACAGAAGCTGAATGTTTGTACACAAACTACTGTCTGCTGGTGGGAGCTGGTAATTGAACAGCCTCGCCCTCCTCTAAACACCCCTCGTCTTTCATTAAGCAGGCCTCCTGGGGAGTTGACCGGACAGCACGGTAAATATTTGCCCTCTATCTGTCTCTCCTCCTCTGCTGACATGAGTATTTGTTACCCCCCCCCCCCTTCCAATCCATTTCCAGTCCTTCCCTTTCTTCTTCTCCTTTTTGCTTCCCTTCTCTCGCTCTTCTTCTGCAAACAGAGAATGAAAGCGAGGAGCCGGCAGGACAAACAAAACGCTGAGGGTAAACATTCAAAGAGCTGCTTGTTAAGCTTAAACACATGTCACGCACACCGATGAACCGTCAATGACGCGCACACACAGACACACACATACAGAGCATTGTGACAGGAGCAGCTGCACTAAAATGTATGCCACACTTATTTACATCATGTGGACACTGATTTATTTTCAGCGACTTTAAAGGTTTCTAGTAAACATGCAAAGGCTCCTGCTGTTGTCCAATGAAAAAGCTCTTTTTTAGCGAGACATATAGATTTTTTTGACTGGTTTTACAGGACAAAACATAAAATACTGAAGCTAAAACAAAAAAATCAAAGAGTGATGAAAAGTAACTAAGTAAATCTAGTACTGCACCTGAGTAAAATTTAGAGGTATTTTACTTGAGTATTTCCATGTTAACCGATACTTCTACTCCACTACATTTATTTGACAGCTTTAGTTTCTAGTTACTGCAGTTTAATGTTTTACTGGCAAAATATATTAGAAGTTTATAAAATCTGAGGAATTTTTATCAGGGTTGAAACCTGGGAATTGAGATTTTTAGCGTGTGTGCACTTGTGTTTGTGTACTGAATACCAACATATGTACTTAAACAAAGATAACTTCTCCAATCCCCAATAAAGCAAAATTCCTACCTTGAAATACCTGATATTAAGGTTATATAAATGTATCAACTTTTAAGCTGCAGTGGTTTCTTCCCAAATCGCAATTTTGTTTGGCCATGTTAGCGAACAGTAGTCTAGTTACACAGCAACATTATCATTCATTTGGGGTCATGTTTGTGATCACCTGACAAATCCAAGTCTAATATTTGGTATCCACCATCTCCTGACAGAAATATCTGGCTCTTTAGCTGCTAAATGCTCCACTATGTTCACCAGCTAGCCGCTACTTTGTCTTTTGTGTGTTTGGTGCTGAACAGATAGCATATAGTGGGTATAGAAGAGGTTTTTCGCTGAAAACAACTGCATGTTGCATCTGAAAACAATGTTATGAGAGTGGTGAGACTGAACCAAAACAGTAAAGTTGCTGTGAAAGCAAAACAATGAGCTGAAAGGCGCTAAAATTCTCCGTAGAGCTGAGGGGAACTGCAGTCGGGTGATAATTCTTTGTGGGTTTGTCACTACAAGCGACACCTTTCACATTACACAAAGTCATTTTACCCATTGTTCATATAAAAATATTGGCAAGTGCAGCAACCAATTTCACTTGTAATCGAGTATATTTACATTGCTTCTATTATTTAAGTAAATATTTTGAGTACTTTTTCCCTCACTGTCAGTTCGTCCTTCAAAAGCATTTACGTGTTCTCGTAGAGAAACATTCATACATACCATTCACTCTCTATGGCTGTAAATCACTCATTATGAATGCCATAAAGTGTGTTGGCCACATGTTTAGTCCAATCATCAGAGACCTGACTTGGTGTTAATGTATGTAATGTATGTTTAAGAGTCTGAGCCAACAACTGTTTCAGAGTATAATAGATTTAATAGATTTAAGCCCTGTAATGTTCACGTTTGGCACCTTGGTCTTTGACATCATCCTGCTCTGCAGGAATGGAAACTGTGAGCTTATGAGCACCGACGTCACTGCTCGCTACATACTAAAGCTTCCTACAGGCTGAATAACTGGCATGTACAGTATTTAATTCTCTAATATGCTATTAATGTTTAGACACAGTACATGCCAAAGTGGGATCATGGCTTGGAAAAAAACAGAGCTACAGGTCTGTAGAAATCAGACAGCAGACATTGCCAACTGTATCTGTTCACTACAGCATGAGATGAACAGAGCCCTTTCTGTGGATCTTGGCCTACAAGGAGTCCCAAATCCCATAATGATTTATAATGTCAAGTAATGGCACTTCTTAAACCTTAAATAAGGCCTCAACAAATGAAATGATGCAGGACATTTTTCATTTTACATCGCAAACAGCCTGCAGGCTACCCTCAGACTTTCCCTCCTTATACCACATATTCACCACATGCAAATGTTCACCCCTGTCTCTGTCTATGTAAACGTCAAGAATCTATGTTTAGTGGCACAGCCATTATAAGCTGGCGCTGAGATGCAGCCCTTTGGATAAAATGAATGGAGAAAACCGAGGGAAGATGAGAGGTTTGCAGAGGTAAGAACAGCTCAAATGACAGGGTGACGTGACCTACAAAAGCTGTCCCAGACACTCGAAAAAGTCTTAAGTAGTGGCGGAGGGTAAAAGTTTGTCCACAGTTTTTAAAATATCATTGTGTGATTGGTAACGCTGGATACTAGAGAGAGGAATCTCCTATCCATCTAGTGTGTTTTCCTTCTTCTGCATGTCTTAAAGTCAAGGTGTTTGTTTCAACGTGTACTTTTTTTGGTTAAAATACGTCTAACCTATCTTCAACAATCCCCTTTTATATAATGTGTGAGGAAAACAGCACTGAATATGTTGGAGCTGCATATCACTCAGCAGGTGTTAAAAAACATGAACAAAAATCAGAGTGGTACAGAG
The DNA here is from genome assembly GCA_038419695.1 of Scomberomorus guttatus. Classification (NCBI taxonomy): domain Eukaryota; kingdom Metazoa; phylum Chordata; class Actinopteri; order Scombriformes; family Scombridae; genus Scomberomorus; species Scomberomorus guttatus. The sequence goes on from CM076464.1 coordinate 7,223,092, forward strand.
CAACCAGTAGCTAGGTAGGCTAACTAGTTTTGTTTCTACCTTCCGATTGAAACATAGATTTATCAACACAATTGGTCCTCTCAAATGTTGAATGTTTAAAAGAAAGACGTTTTAGACGGCTAACACTTTATAATCATTGCTACAGAGAGTGGAATTCATGACATCATGACCGGGCTAGCCTCTGTTCCACTAGCTTCTGTAACTCAGTGCAATCTCTCATTCAGCATTTCTTTCACTGGTCTTTCTGAAAAAAATGAAGCACGTTCCTGCGGTTTACTTAACATATTCTAAGAAGAACTGCACCCACTGCTGCACTTGCTATCAGAAGTTAAACAATTCCTTTGTGAGCATACAAAAAAACTATAGCTCCCATGAAAACCTACCAGCGCAGCAGCATGAATCTTTGTCAGCTGGCTTCGTCCATGTTTTCTAAAAATGTATACACTGTTCAGTCCTCTGTGTCCAGCACACAGACATATTACATCTTGTTCCAAGGCCGCATTGTTGGATATTTACATTACCATGAATGTCAACAGGATTTTGAATGAGGTTTCTTCCTATAAGAAGATATACAGTATGACCCAGTATCACCCGCACACTTGAAGTTTAGATGTTTTTCCACAAATATTCCCAAAATCAGTTTTCTTTGGAAAAACAGAAGAATATGAACAATAGCTGCATTATCACAATAGTTTATATTTCTCAACACAAAATTTCAGTTCAGCTTTAAAGGCTTTGATGTCGACCCTCCTGATGGTGTAAGAAGGTTTGAGATATTCATATTCCAATTCAACCATAACAGAGCCCCAAAGGCAGAGCTTAAAGTCAGCATTTCTTCGTTGCCTCTCAGAGTAGTCAGAAAGTCCCGTTGAGCTGGTTGAAACCAGTTTCGGAGGTTAAATGACAGGTCTGGAGCTGCTGGAATTACACAGTTTGGTAGAAAGCTTCTGTTCCAGGAAAATTATGGCAGAAATGAACTGTCATTGTTGAAACGCCTTCATGTTTTGGAAGGTGTGGCAGGTGTGTGGAGCGAATACTTCCTCAGGTCCTTCTCATCCCAGTTTAATATCCGGAAGGAACGTCCCAAACAAGTTAGTGGTCACCCGTGTTTGTGTTCTCACGCCTCTGTGTTTGTGAAGAGAGGGAAAAATGCAGCCGAAACTTTGAACTCAGCACAGAAAACCAGCTGTTCCTCCCTCGGCTTCCCAGGTGTGTGTGTATGTGCATGTGCATGAGAGTGTGAATGCGGCGCTTGTCACCAGGTGCTTCTTCTTATTTCTTCAGCGGTGCTTACAAACACTAATTACCGTGGTAAACCATTCCCAGGCCAGAGTGAGGTACACATTATCACGACAAGTGCCTCTGGCAGTGCAGCACGGCAAACAACACCTAGGAGAGAAATGCGTCCGAACGGAGGCCCAATCAAACTAGATGTTTGATTGATTACAAGCTCATAATGTAGCAGAGCACCTTGTAATGTTCCAAGATAGTCAATGAGCATCACGGGGAGGAAGATGTCAGAGGAGTGACACAAAGGCAGGGTGGCAACCTGAAGATCAGGTCTTCAACATCAAGACCATGAATCCATACAAGCAGGAATTTTTGGAATTCTTCAATATATTATTAGTATCATCATATGAATGGTTCTTGAAATTAAAAACTATAAAAAGTAGATATAGTTCCACATCCCAGCAAGTCTAAAAAAGAGTGAGATAAAAAAAAGAATGTGTGCAAACAAGAGACGGCGATCAAGATTACACACTGAAGCAGCGTGAAATAACCGCAAAACACTCAGCAGATCGTCACTGCTTGGCACTCTGGAGTTCTCACTCTCCTTTTCCTCTTTTTCATGTTTCTTTTGCAGCCGTTCATATCTATTCAAACATCAGAGTCACACAGCACTAAATATAACACATGACTTTGAGTTTTTTTTCACTCTGTGTGAAAAAGACATTTCAAACATCATCCAGGAAGGTGTTGCATTGGCCAATCAAATACGTGCAAGTGCTGATTCCTGGTAGATTACTTGCTAACGTAAACGGGTTTACCTCACAATCGTAAAGGCAAAAGATAATATGATTGCTGTAAAATCCATCTCATAGTAGAGTAAAGCACTGTGCAGTGTTTTAGCAGCTGATGATTCAAACTCATGGATCTGTTACTCATTTTGTATCTTAGGTCAACTGACTCTCTAATTGTAGGTGCAAGCAGTTACCATAGTGATGCATCTTCATTAGATCCAAAATCATTACACACACAAGCATTGGGCAAAAATTTAAAGAGGTATGACTCGCTCGTGATGGACGTGTTTCCCTGCTCGCGCCCTCCTGACTTTTGGATGGCACTTACTGAAAACCCAAATAATGACTTGATTAAATTAAGCCCTGAACTATTACATATAATTAGGTAGTAAATGAGGGAAAATACAGACAGGGCAGACATAATCTCGCTGTGCTCTGACGCCTTCCACGTAACCTTTACTGAACTAAAGACAATGTAAGCCTTTCATTTCATGTGTCTGAGGGAGTGTGTGTCTGTCTGTGAAAAGGAGAATCTCTATACCATACCCACCCTGAGACACACACATATTACATTACCTTAATTTCGTCAAATCACCCAGTATGCCAAATGGATCTCATAAACTTGCATGCAATTACAGTTTGGTTTGGCGTCTGTGGTAACAAATCAGGGAAGTGGGAATGGAATTTATACAAATTCACTAAATGCACAGAGCTACACACACACTAATGAATTTTTTTTTTTTAAACTTCCAACTACCGTCTCTGCTTCCCCCAGCATCTCACTGTGTGGCACGTCTTCTCCTGAAAACTCATAAAGTTGCGGCTTTGTTGAAGAACTCGTTACATTTTCGAGCCTCTCAGCACCTCTGCTAATGGCAAACATAAAATTACAACTGTTTCTGGTGGGGCCAAAGTAGCTGACAATGGGATTACTGACTCAAGGATGAAGAAAGGAGTGATGCTTCAGTGCTGGTGAGTCATCGCTGCTGGTCTGCATAGAGGACAGGAACTTGAATGAATCATAATTAAAAGCTATTGGTGTGTGAATATTGTACTTAATAAGGTTCTTGTCTAAAGTCAATGTTTGTCTGAGATCCTAAAGACGATGACGTCTATGGAGCAATTTTCTTTTTCAAACAAGCCTTGATGCGTTTCTGTCAAAACAACCCAGCATTCATCACACTGTGATGCATCTGTTTCAGACTTTTACTGCATTCTTTGAACAGCCATTTTGGAGATGCATGTCATGTCTGGAAAACATTGGCTTTTATCATTCGGAGAGCAAAAAAACAACAAAAAAATAAAAACACACACACACATCCCTCCAGTTTTCCTGTAGCTCCCTTTCTCTGCACCAGGAAGTCTGGTGGCATTTGAAACTGTAACCAAACCTGTGTCGCCCCCACCCCACCCGTTCCTCTCCTCTCAACCCCCCATCTTTGATGAGTGTAGTTGGGAGTTGGTTCCATGGAAATGAAAAGGTACGGCAGCCTCAATGACGTATAATCATAGAGCGCAATAAAAACAGAGAAGGAACATGAGTCACGAAAGGGGAGGAGGAGTTTGCTGTTGCTGGAAAACACAAAAAAGGGGATGAAACTCTCCTGAAAAAGAAGTTTAAATGAACAAAACAAGACCTCTGCATCTTTGTCTCTTTCTAATTTGCATGTGAGTCTGCACATGTCCTGTGTGGAAGGACAGGGACAGACAGAGAGAAAGGAAAGGGAAGGTGGGAGTCTGTGACGTCTACTAAACTGTAGCTGGTAGGCTGCTCCAGGCTGTAACAGGATATCATAATGAGCCGGCCCTCCCGCTGGGCATCTCTTCCTGTCTCTGCTCTGCCTGAGACAGTCTACCTGAAGCAAAGCACACTGTTGGCCTTCCTCTCACTTTGTTTAAATATCTGCTTCTGTCTTTGTTTTTTATTTCCATTTTCTTCAATTTTCTTTCATCAAATCTTCGTCATTGAAAATCTATTCCTTTCGAGTGTTTTCACATTTTCTGCAAAACATGTTTAACAAGTGAATTCATGCATGCTGAAAGTCACAGTAGGTAAGGTGATTCTTATGTGAAAACATACCTGCTTTATCAGCCTAAGGGTATGCTATATTGGCTTTATGACATAGTGTAGGCACAGACAAGGGGCTGCAATGTAAGTGTATATGGAGGATTAGCCATACCGCCACTGCCTCTAGGGGGCAGATCTGATCCGATTCATTCCTGGCCAACATTAGACATGGAAAATCCTTGCCAGAGTCTTTCCTTGAGGACCTCTAATTTTTCATAAAATAAAAACAACCCTATTGTCAGAAAAGATAGATAAAAATTCTTGCTTTCTACAATGTCACAGAATGGTCAAAGTTAGGGAAACGTCATGGTTACTGTTTAAAGCTAACATTAATTACAAGTTGGTGACCAGACACAAACTCCGGAAAGTTAGATGCTATACTTCCATTCACACCCTCCTCCACACCCTGACTTTCTGCCCCGCTAAATAAAAGACACAGCTCTGACACTGAACGTAAATTGTAAGGTGCAGAAACATCCAACATTTGGACATAATTCCTAGGAATACAGAGAAAAAGTTAAGTTTCTCAAATTTGTTCAGTCATAGTGTTCATTTTTCAGGACACGCACAATTAGCTGAAGGAACCAAGAATACATTGGGTAGGGTTCTCTTTAAGTTGGAGTGTTACATACATTAACTGGGGCGGCAAAGAGTCACATATTTTTTTTAATTTGATTTTGGAGTAAGTGACACATCAAAACTTCCTATACAATAGTGAGTTATTGAAGGCATTTGGGGTCATTATTTCTGTTTTCTTGCAATCACAAAAGTAATTTGTCAAGATCACAGAATTCTAACTTCATGATATTGACATAACTTTATTTTGCTGTGATCACGACATAATTATTATAAGATCACCAGAAAAGGTTCCAACATTATGTTGACCTGAATATTTATGCAGTGATCATGAGACAACGGTGCAACAGCTAGTTATTATGAGATCATGGAATCACATACAAACTGTTTCCTTGCGATCATTAATTAATCATTTTGCAACATTAAAAAAACTTATGAGATCATGAAATAACTTAAATAAATAGCTTTCATGGGAGGGTGATCCGTAGAACTGGTGGTAAAAAGTAAAATTATTCGAGTAATATATAGTAAGAAAATTACACTTGACTTTTCATTTGCATTTCAAATGCAGATTTTTTTCCCCAAAGGTTTTAGGAAATGTAGGAATTGAATACACAATTCTAGATCAAACAACTTGTCAGGATCTGTATTTTTTTAGTGACTGTGTAATGTTGTCGTTTCCATGACCTTCTGCATGGCGCCCACCCACCCAGCAGACTTTACTGCTTTTCGACATTGACAGCTCCCTCCTCTCCTACTGGAGCTTTTCCTCCTCTTCTTCTTCCTGAAGTTGGAGAAACAGGAGAATATACATTGTTGAAAAAAAGAAGAAGAGGGTGGGCTCCTCTGCTTTATGAGAAGCAGGTAGGAGCTGATTGGAGCTGTGATGTGTGTTATAGCCAGCAGACATGGGGAGCAGGTTGGGGGAGGGAGGGGGTAAAGCTACCGTGGAGATAGACATGCAGGGGAATGAGTTTCATTAGCAGAGCACTCAGCAGGCCCCTGTCACTCACCCTGCTGCTGGAGCAGAACACTGAACAGCTAAATATGAGGGAGTCTAATCAACACCATGACAAGAAAAACAAGCTTCAAATGAAACAACTGAATATAGAACATCCCCCTCCACCTTCAGCTCAGTCAGAAACACTTCTGTAAAGGAATTGCCCATAAATAGCAAATTGTAAAACAGTCAGATTTAGCAGAAAAGAGTGACCTCGCAACGAAACAATTTTACAGGAAAACTAATCTCCCTTAACAAGTATACTGTACACATGACGATTAGATCTTTGTTAAATCAACATTAACAAAAATGTAGCACATCAGGAGGAGGTTGGAGAGAGGCAGCAAACAGCGTTAGCATAAACATATTAGCAGTGTTGTTGTCAATTGTGAGACATGTTATAATGGCTGCACTGTTCACCTGCATCAATATGATTGAATGTTACTAGCTGGTAGCCGAACAGCTGATGAATTAACCAGTCAAGCATGAATGAAACAGCTGATGCCAATCAGCTAATGCAAGAACGAGATCAGTGCGCCTGAAGTTGTCACTAAAGTTATTATTGGATATCTGCAAAATTTCATGACAATCCATCCAATACTTGTCGAGAAATTTTAGTATTTACTCGACATCCCTCAAGTCATGCCGCTAGCTAGGCTAAAAGAGTTTATCCAATTACCTAGATGTATAGCAGTTATAATGCTTTAAATCCCATTTAAAGATCACCCTTGGCCAGAATTAGTTCAAGTCAAGACATAACAACAAAAATGGAGAGAAGTTACTTGCCAGCACTTGCTGAGCTTCACCTCCAGTCCTGTTATACTTGGGAGTGAAAGCCCTCTGCAGCTCACTGATGCCAATCACATCATCTACTCTTGAAGGGGTAATAACATCCCAAATTCGATTATACACCAGCAGATCATGTCGCTGAGGAGTTCTGCAGGCCGTGAGAACGGTCCTATCCTGGTCGTGTCAGTGTCTGCCTCTCAAATCTAATTAATTAGAAGCTGCGAGGGAGCTCTCGTAGCCCTGAGCCCAGCATCTTGGACAATACTGCAGCTCTTCTTATTGTGCAACTGCTGCACCGTTCAGTAGGAGAGTTCAGAAACCTCACCGCAACCAGGCCATGGGAACTGAGAGAAAATGTGGAAATTGATCCAGAATGTGGTCATGAATTCATGTTGATATTCAGCGCAAATGAATGCGGCAGGAAAAAAACTCTTGGACTAGAAGTGATGCCGCAGATGCTTACAAATGAGTGACAAATTGCTTCTACGACCCATAATTCAGCTGGGATCCCACAGTTTGGCCTTTGAATGCTGTGTCTTTAACACACCACTAGCAACCTACAGGACCTTGCTATGTCACATCCTGACCTGCAGTTTAAGACACCGTGCTCCAATAACAAGATCTTGCTTTTGATAAAGTTGACCTTCTGCAATTTAACCTCATAATCAACCCATTTTACAGAATATGATCCTCACTGGGGACATCTGATGTAGAGTTACCGTCTTGTCGGGACAGTTTGGGGTCTGTGGTCGGACCAAACATCGCTTCTCTCCTCACCAGCGCAGAGGGGAAGCCTGCCTGTCAGCCTGTCAGCGCTAATCGCACCTCATCTGGTTCCTGTTTGCAGTTTTACAGGGCTGCTGCCATGTCCCACTCAGCTTGCTCAAGGTTCCCAGCACCACCACCACCACCCCCACTTGCATATTCATTTGCTTGCACACTTGTTAACTCAAGTTTTTCTTGAGGACACTGCAACAGGCCACATGGAGTTAAACCTTTCCTCCATCCTGCAGCCAAAACAAACACGCATACAAAACCTCCTGTGACAATGTGGTCTTCATTGAGTTTAGATGAGATTAGATGAAACTTTAATGATCCTTGTGGTGAAGCTGGATGGTTGCAGCTGCACGTAATTGGACACACAGCCAGGATAAAAACAAGATACAAACAAAAGAGTGGAGCAAAAAGGGGCTACACAGCCAACATTAGACAAATATTATCAGCTGCAAATTTAACATAATATTATAAAAGCACTGTACATGGAGATTAAGTCCCACCCAACCGTGCTGCTGCAAAAGTTTCATTTGATTTTTACATGACGGTTATATGCAAAAGGGGGAAACCAGAGGAATAACCGTCATAGTGTTTGAAATTCATGAAGATGACATCACACACTCTTGGTCATGAAAACAGGGAAACGGATGATGAAAAATTCCTGGACGCCGCTGTGAGAACGGAAGGGTCCTGCCAACAGCGGATATGTCTCTCACACACACTAATCCACGCATATGGGCACAGTGTCTTTGTCTCATTCACACATACACAGCAGACCTCCTCTGTGACACTCACTATTCTGACGTTATGTAAGTTGGGAGTGGAGTTCTGCTGACTTGAGGTGATATTTGCCTGTTTTTGTATGTGTGCATATGTGCTTTTTCACGTGCCTTTGTATGTTTTTAACCTTTAAATGATTAAACATAAAATCAAACATCATACTTCGGTACACGGATGATGAAATGAGAGACTTGCCTTTCAGAACTGGAGGAAACGTCACATTATGGTAAAGACTCTTTCATATACACATGGGAAACATATATATGAACTGCTAACATTTACAAAGCTCTGCCTATATTCACAAACCAGATTTTACATGGCTCCAGTGTCCCTGAAGCTGCCAGACTAGACTGTAGATTCTTTAGACTCAACACAGCTCGACTTTAAATGCAGCATTTTATTTTAATAGGAGCAGATTCTCCCTGCAACGCCATATTAAAAGCAGAGGCAGTTAAATAGGCTTCGTGTTTTTTTTTTTCCACTGTGCCAGACAGGGGCTCTAACATGGCACCAGTCTGTTAGTCATCCAGCTCACAGTGTTTATGGACTTATTAACAAGAACATCAGTGATGGTGTCAATCACTCCATGTTTCATAGAGAGGCAGTGACTGGCTCCGAACACTGTGGGTTAAAATTTTTATTTGTATTTTTTCTCAGACGGGGTACATGAGAGAGTTCTGCCAGCCTACCTGAGACGGGTAAAGTCTTGGCTGAAGTCGGATTCGCCTTGAGTGGAAAGAGCGAAAGAGAGTGTAGACAATGTGTAACAGCCAGATATTTATTCTGGTTTAAAGAAATTCAGCATTCATACAATATTCAATAATTCAGCACTTTACTTAATTTGCTTATTCCTAGAGAGTTTGATTGATACCATTCTTGTGTCTGTGCACTAAACATAAAACTAGGGCCAGCAGGCAATTAGCTAGCTAAGCTAAAAGACCAAAAAGTTACTGCACCCTGCCGCTGGTCACTTAGAAACATTTACCAGTCATTTTTACATTCATGTTTAGTATGAATTAAACCAACAAGACACAATGTGTTAATTACTAGGATTTACAGGTGCTAAAAGGCATATTTTTGAACTTTGGAGAGAGCCAGGCTAGCTGTTTCCCCCTGCTTCCAGTCTTTATGCTATGCTAAGCTAATCTCCTCCTGGCTCTAGCTGTGGATTTGGCGTATGGACATGAGAGTTATCAAAATTCTCATCTAACTCTCTGCATGAAAGCAATATTTCCCAAAATGTCAAACTATTCCTTTAACTATAGGCTACAGCAACTATATTTTATCCCCTCAAGTCACAAATTAACCACTGCCAAAAATGCACATTTTCATTCTTACTTTTTTGTGTCTATTTTTATTGTCTAAATACATTACACACAAATACTTACATATGAGGTACAAATATATATTTTTGGTTTGAGCTAAGGCTATCACAGGTCCCATCAAAGCCAACCCATTCCAGGCTAGGCCGGGCCTCCTGTCATCTAAATGGGACAGGAGTGAAGCCAGTGCTTCCTGTCAGACTGCAGGGCTCTCAGGTTCCACCTCTGGTCTAAATTATGTCTGTCTGTCCCAGACTGCCACACTAACCCTCACCCTCTCACCCTCCTCCCCACACCGCCATCATCCCCATGCCCACATCCCTCTCCCCCTGTCACTACTCCCCCAAAGCAGAGTTGAAAAGACTACCAGATACCCTGCTCACATAGAGAAATAGACCTGCTGGAACAAAATTACAGCATTAAAAAATTGGATTTTTTTTCCAACTCTATCTTAATACAACACAATTTAATACTCACACGCCATATGTAAGTTGAATAAATTATGGGACTCCATAGTGGCAGTGGCAATACATTCAGAGAGCAACTACACTGTAAGACATATGGGACGAAATCCACAGTTCTTGTTCTGTTCTGCCAAAGCTAATGTGAGGCTTCAACCATCTGAAGCTAATTTTCACCTCGTGTAATTTCTTGCAAATGTGACCCATGAAGTGTTTGTGTAGTCTGTGTTTATTCGCCTCAAACAGCCAATATACCGACTGTATAAAGGTTAGCTGTAAGCTAGCTAGCAATGTATGCACGACCATGTGTGTGTAGAGTGTGTCTGTTCTGTGTCTGTGTGGTGGCTCAGTCTGACTCTTTTCAGAACTCATTAGGAACTCCCGTTCCTTCTGCTATTTCCCTTCAGTCTCCTTTTTCCTCTAGTCTCTGTACATATATGAAGTGCAGTTCCAGTCAAAAGTTTGGACACACTTTCTCATTTAAGTGAATGGAAAGGTGTGTCCAAACTTTTGACTGGAACTGTATATTCACAAAGCTCCAGGATACGCACACATTTTGACAAACTTTTGAGTAATTTGACATCTTTACCTCAGTTTGCCTAGTCTGGGTGAATTTTCATCAAATTGCACCCATTTGCATCTTTCTATTGATTTAATTGCACTGTGTCTAAAATTTGCCTAGCTTACTGTCTGAACACACCTTCCGTTAGCCTAATTGATTAGTTAGTTAGTTGTAGTAGTTGTGTAAGTTTATTGTTGCAATGGTCAATGCTAAGGAGAGTCCACCAAATTTGTATTTTGTGACAATAGGCTATAGTTCAAATTTGAAACTGAAAGGTAGTACTTCTGGAGTCAAATTTCTAACGTAAACATTAGACAAAAAGGTACAGCATATATGTAGACTGCAATAAATCTCCTCAGTCAAGAGAGGAGTGTAAATTTAGTTACTTCCACCGTGGCCTCATCCCCCCTGACTGTGCTGCAGACTGCAGAGGTCTGCCCAGTGTTGAGGAGACAACCTTAATCTGCTTCTCACTCTTAATGCTCCACAGATGAAGGACGCCACCGTCGCTGTAACCACACAGGACGTTCCTGGCTCCTGGACTGAGTAGCTCTGGGCTAGAAAAAAAGTTTGGTGTTGCCAGTCTGGAGAGGAGAGCAGAGAAATGACTGGTAGAGAAAAGAAGTGGGGCTGCAGTAAAAGCATTTTCCTGTATACCCCACAGGGGAATCAAAGGAGTGGAGGGAGGGGGGGATTATCACAAAGATCTTTTGAGAGAGGGAAAAACTTTAATGTTAAAAAGGTTAGAGTGGTCACGTAACCTCCCACACTGAAAAAAGAGAGCAAATGAAAGACAGAGCTCCTGCTTCCAGCTCACAGGTTATGGAATTAAAAAAGTTGCCATGGAAATGTAATGTTATGTTTAATTCAATATGTCTCAGGGCAAATAAAGTGACATTTACATTAATGTGGAAGAATAAATAATGGTCAAGAAGGGAAACAGCCACAGGAGATAGATAACCAAGCGTGGCGGATGTCTTATCCTGAAACTCTAAATGGGTTTTAAATGTCCTTTTGTGGCTTGAACTTATGAATCTGGTTAAAATGGGCTTCTTTTGGCCCGAGGGCAGAGGGGCCCTGTTAGATATGATCTTCAGTGTGGCCGTTGCATGCACGGGGTGTGCTTTAACAACAATGGCTCTTCTGAGAGAGACCGTAAACATGTGCCTGGGACCTTGACCCCGGCAGTAAACAGTCTTTCCACCTGATGATGAATAGCAGAGCTGGGCACGGCGCAGAGGAGAGGCCTGTTACTCCCTGCTTCTCCTTCCATACTCATACACAAGAACAGAGCTCACTTTAGCTTCGGCCATTGTAATAAATGATAAAGCTGGGAATATCATATTTGTTTTTCACTGTTAAAAAATCCCATGAAAAGACCAAAACCAACAATGAATTGATCCTACTAACAAAAAGCCTGATATATCTTATTCCTCTGTGCCATAGAGCTCCATTGTTGTTGAAAATTTTAAAAAACAGTGAGCCACACCTTTGCACTAGGTGACATGTTCCTTGACAAGGCAATTGTTTATTTTGTGTCTGTGCCACATACACTGTTCTGCTGCTGTAAATACTTACTAGAGCACAAAATGTGTATTAATCCGCCGCTGAAAATAGTCCCCAACAGTAAATAGCCCTATTTACTCCTGTTTGAATAACGTTTGCTAAAAACTACAGTGCCCATGTGACGTGGAACATCAGGAACAAAAATAAGCATCATGTGCAACAGTTTTATCAAGTTTTAATCCAGTGTAGTGCGTTATAGTTGAAGAAAACAGACGCAGCATCTAGGACGCCTCATGACGTCCCGACCAAAAGACTAGCGCTTCAGAATTCTTTCTTTTCTCTCGCCTAGTTTGACAATTTCTGTGACGTGTCCTGTATCTGATGCTTTGCTTTATTCAGCCTCACCACCACCGCAGCATCCACCTGCAGGCTCTGACTTTAGTTCAGGGGAAGGATATCTGCTATCATCACTCCCCAATGTGTATGCTGTGGGGAGTGATGAGGTCAAAACCAAGATGCCAAACATTAACTATATTGCTGTGCTGTAATCACATGTGAAAAAAAGAAGTTTTCTGCTTGAGTTGACTGACTGAACTGTAAACATGGCAAAGCAAAAGAGGAATGACCTTGCTTGTGCTGTCAGGTGAAACCATGAAATTCGTCCCTAGCACCACCTAGTTTTATAAGTGTAGTCTGTTATGTCTCCAAGTCACAGCAAGACTTTCTGACTCTATGACCTTCTCTGACACAGTGACCACCTCAAAAGATGACAATATTGTGCAGTCTGGCATTATTCTTTTATTCTCAAGAGCAAGAACACACACATACATGCTCTTGACTAATAGAGTTCAGTGTTTTTAAGGCTCTGTTAGCCACAGGGAACCTCCAGATTCCCAGTTCACAGAGGCCACAGCAAAGAGTCTGCGAGGAGCGGACAGAGGAAGCCCCTTGTTTGTTTTGCTTGACCTGTTCAGAGGCAATCCCCGGAGACAAGCCTGTGCCTCAACATATTTATGTCTGGAAGTCAACTTCCCCCTTCTGTCCTATTAGGGAAGAAGTCAAGAGTTATTTTTTATTTTTATCGTTTCACTGTAAGGGAACTCTTTTCCTGCAAAGCTAGTGTGATGCCTGTGGAGCATATCAGGTCTAACCCCTCAACCTTTCTGGTTTCAACATGGGAGATATGAAGGATGCAAATGAATTGTGTGTGAAAATTGTCTTTAGCTACAACACTCAGAGAGGCATCCTGCTGAGAGCTTCAAACACTGATGTTATGATGAGGTCACTTCACACTAAAACCACCGGCCACACCAAACCTGCCTAGGAAAACATCCACAGTACCACAGAGTAAAGAAACAACCTGTCCTGCCACCAGTTTTCCTTCTGGATGCCAGTTTGACCCTGGAGGGCTTAAAGCTGCCTTATACCAGATAAAGGGACAGACAGGCCAGAAAAGCACAGGCACCGCTGTTTATCTCTGCACAAAGAGACTTGGGGCACACTGACGTCTGGGCTCAACTGATGCACTAAGTAAACTTACTGGATGGATAGGATCTTTTGGCAAACAAGGCAAAAAGCTCTGTTTGAGACTTGTTTGCTAAAACACATCAGCATAAGAGTTGGAGCGCACCTCTATCACATTGGACATTCATAATTTGTGCCAATAACATCAGCATGTTTTTACTTTTCATTAAAAGAAACTTTAAAGTGTTGCTTGTTGCTAAGGTTCTCTGAAGCTGTCAAAGCAGCTTGTAGACATTTAGAGAATATCAGTGAATTACATTTTAAAATTCATTTTATGCTGCGATGAGAGAAGTATATACTTATTGTACTCCACTATATTAATCTGACAGCTATAGTTAGTAGTTACCTTGCAGTTTAAGATTTGATTGCTTTCATTTAAATGTGCTTCATTGTTATAGATTAAGATATCCAGTATATAAGCAGTTTGAAATGTCAAGTTTCAGATGGATGTTTTTTTTTCCTAGTCGTATAGCGATTAAGAAAATGTTATTTTTTCTTTATAAAACTGCTGTAACTACACTGATGTAAATATCTTTCCTCTTCATTTTTTCCGGACCGCCTGTCCTGCTCTTCAGGATCATGTCAATATGTGATATATGCACGTGCACAAATTACATGCTATGTGCTAATGCACAGGTCACTTATTTCCAAATTTCATCCAGTACATGAATGCATCGTTTCCATTTGTATCAAGCGTGAGAAGGGTGGACTCTGCCACTGACAATCTATATTACTATACAGAGAGGAAACTAATGAGTGTAAATACATTTATTGGCTATAGCAGAATAAATGTTTGTAATTGTAATGGAGTATTTTTCCAGTGTGGCATTGCTTCTTTTATTTGAGTACGTCTGTAGGAATACTAAATACAATCCACAAGGCAGGTTTTTACAAACGGCTGCCAGTGAAATACTATCAACAGTAGTGGAAGTAACTGGCTGGTGTGACAGGATCTTCCATTATTTTGGAGAAGAACCACAACATAGACTGATATCTAATCTCCAACATGCCGGTCCAACCTCAGTCATCTATGCTTTTACAGTGAAGATGGAGGCTCATCTTATCATTGAAAGCAGATGAGCTTACATTCTGTGTTTAACATGACTTGCCAAAAATTAAACAACTTAAGAGTTTGACCCTCTCAGATCAGCCGCTCAAACTGACAGTATTTCTCTGGTCTGATATGGTGTACTGTATGACTGTGTGCCTATAGGCACATGCATGTTCTGGGGGAGGTAAATGAGGACTTGATGGGGGAGGCGTTGACCCCTAAGTGTCTGTGCTACAGGGGGCAGGTTAAGGGCCTCATGTGCTGGATCACTGGCTAATAAGTATCCGGTCATTCCCCAGGGGAACAAGGCTTGTCCGGACAGAGTGGTGGTGGTGATGTTTCTTTGTAATTTCCCACTGAAATTCACAAACCATCGACAGAAGCAAACCTTTCATGTTAAAAATTCACTTGCACATAATAAAACCTGCTTGTGTTTATTTTTCATGTATTCTGCTGTACTGGTGCCTCACTCAGCACCATAATATTAACTGGCCTTTCCTGATTTCTCATGATTAATATAAACATTTGAAACATTCCCTAGGAAATGCCACAAAGCGCAGGATAATAATTATCCAGTGTTCACCAGCATGCAGCAGCTCCTAAATGTCATATTTTACACTATGCTACGCTCAGCATGTGGTAGCTGTGTCAGTTAGCGAGCGCTCAGACATGAACAAATAGATAAATTCATTTTGTCAGGTGGAGGGGATTTTAGGCGTGAAGTGGTGGGTCTTCTCTATCAAAACACACACCGGAATTTTTTTTTTCAACATGTTATACAGCTTCACTCGACAAAGCCAGAATAAACACTAGATGAAGAGAGAGCAATAAAATACCTATAGATATACAGTCAGCCCACAGTATTTAGTCTGTGGGATTCTTGTAACCAAATTTACCAGAGTAGTACTAAAGAGTACTAAATAAACTTCTTTTCATGTCTGTAAAGTTGGCAACAGCTAAAAGACTTACCACCTCACCTTAAAGAGAACATGAGATAAGCAAATCCTAAATCCTAACATGAGCGGAGTTATGATTAAGAGACTGTCCCTCAACCAGAAAACCAGGAATCAAACCTGTGTGACTACCCTGCTTAATAGTCTTTGAGCCAGACATTGAATCCCTACCAGCTCCAGGACAGTGGAGTCTTTTTAATCAAAGAAAGTCAAAGAAATGTGTGTCTCACCTTGAAATACCCCCCAGAAATTGGCAATACTTAATTTTATGGATCACATAGTTGCCTATAATATCTTCAAAAAGGAACTGCTATATAACTGTAAACTCATACAAAGGTTCCTGAAAAGGAACACAAGTAATTTTGGACTATTTATAGCTAAAGTGCAGTTAAATTTTCACACCTCCAATTAATCAGTTCCAATCAATTGCTATCATAACCAAGAGAGTGTTTTATTCAGTTCAGAGTAGGACAACCTAAAATGCAAAAAATGTGAAATTTGTCTACAGGCAAGCACAGAATTCAACATATACAGAGAGTAAAGTTTCCAATAATAATTCAATAATGAATAAATATTTACTTGTGTTTAAATGGAGTCAATCTATAACAAGAACTTCCTGTTAAGAGCCTCAGAATGCGGTCTTATTTTGACTTATTTTTCCTGCAGTATATTAATGCAAATGTGATGAATAATATACGTAACTAAATGTTTGACTTGACTCTTGGAGTGTAACTGTATGTATCAATATGGAATTATGGAGTTAAACCTTTCAGCTGTTACAACAGCTCTAATGTAAAGTCTGGAAGAATCTGTCTCACCAACCGCATGTTATTTTAGACCACTTCCTAAACTCAGATAGTGGTTTTAGCCTCGCTCGTACAGAGACGTCAGAAAGACACAAGCCTCTCTGCTTTCAGCCCGGTAATCCCTGGGATCTACACTCACAATGAGCACACATCAGAGCCAGTCAGCTAGCATCAAGTCCCGAGGCTACGCTGCCAGCTCAAGGTGCACATCTCTGTTAGGTAGACGGAGCTGGCCTGCTGCCAAGACAAATGGCTTTGTGGGAGCCATTATCATCAGACTTCAGCATGCACGCAAGCTTTAGGTCGCCACACCTCTGGGTGCCCATCCTCCTGCTGCTAATATATGTCTATTAAGTGTTCATTCATGTTACCATGGTAGCTTTTAGCTTGCAGGCATCATTGTGTATGTATGTTAAAAAAAACTGTTCATGTATTCCTTACTATGTGTTCTTATACAGGATTCTCGTTTTAAAACAGTCTAGAAACATTAAAGTCAGCCTGAGACAACGTTTTCAGCTGACTAATGGAGGTGACGTTAGCTTAATTAGCAAGCTAGCTAATCCTGATCAAATGTGCTAGCAACAGTTTTCTCATTTCAGCCAACAAATCGTCGGTCACTGGACAAGAATAAGAAGCCTGCTTTTGTCTACCACTGTCTGAAATCAAATACCACATAGTTTCACTTAGTAAACAGTCAATTACTCAACATGGTGGCAAACACAAATAGGAAGGAAAGGTTGAAGAAATAAAAGGAAGTTGAAAATAAACAGAATTATCCTTTAATTAAAGGAATAGTATAGTATTAATGAGCAACTTCAAGTTTACACACAAACACATACACACAAGGGACTCTACTGTCCATGTACATTACATGATACTATTCATGTCGTATGGGTGGCTGAGTGGTTGGAGAAAGTGTCAGCTTCTTAGAGCAGTGAAGGGGGGCCAAACTGTTCTGCCATCTGTCCTTAGGGGCCCCACAGCCCTCAGCTGACAGATAGGGTCCAGTGAGTGCCCTTAGCTGCAAGAGGAGGACAACATGTGTCACCACGTCATCCATGAAACTCCTGAGAAAGTGGACCTGCACCTGACAGGTCCACTTTCATTGACACTGAGGACCAAAACTGTGTGTATGTGATGCCTAGAGGCTTGTACATAGGAGTGTGTGTATTTGAACTATTTTGTTTGCGCTTTCTTTCTAGTCTTCACTGGAAATCCCGCTTTTTGAAGCATAACAAAACTTTTCTGGTATTTACAGACAGTGACATTTAGCTTAAAGAGGCCCGGTCCGTCCTGTAAACATTCCCAACATTATTATTTTTCTTTTGGGGCAGATTTATATCTAAATGTTAACAGCACACTGGGGTAAATGTTTAGATGGGGGGGAGGGGGAGGTAAATGAGGACATGCACTGAAGCCATAGTTTTATCCACTGGAAGGAAATGAATTGGCTAAATATTTAGATCACGTCTTATTCCAGCGGATGTCTGTCACCACAGAGGATGATTAGTCTCTGCAGTCATGCAGATTTGTCAATTAAAAATCCTAATTTTTTTGTCTCCTGGAATGGCAAGTTGTGTTTATTTTCTGGAATGTCTCTATTTGTTTGTGGTTAGGAACTGGTAAACGGCCTTCAAGCATCAGTGATATGATTTAGACCAAGACTACTTCACACTGACAGAAGCTGCTATTGTGTGTCAAAATGGTGCAGCAGCTAAGGGTTAACAATCTGTTAACCTGCCAATTCTTATCCTTCGATTACTCAAATCCTTGTTTAGTCTATAAAATGCCAGAAAACAGTCTTTTAAAAAGTTCCCATCACAATTTCCCAGAGCTCAATGTGACAACTTCAAATTGCTTGTTTTGTCCAACCAACAAGCCAAAACAAAAGAAATTAAATTAAAGGACCTCACTACGTTTCAAACTAAGATCTTGTTGGGTCGTCTAACAGCATTTGAAACTCCCTTACAACAGCAGAATCAGAGGAGGCTGCATAGCACAACTGTACAACTAGGAACTTTTGGAAACAGACAATCCGACAAATCACGCCAACAGGAATCACGTCCAAATCGGATGATTCTGAACCTCTCCATTTACATCCAACGCCAACATTCAGTGTCAGTGCAGGCAGTAGTGTGACCTGTATGCAGTGTTGCAGGAAACAAGGGTGTGGAGGTTCAGATGGTGGATGGGCGTGTAGCAAGTCAGAATTTCATGCAGGAGACCTTCATTTTCGTTGCCTAACCCTAACCATACATTAACCATAGTGTACTGTACCAGGATCTTTCCCTGAGGTTTGCTGTAGGGCTGGCCCCTAAAAGTCGCTGAGTTGATGCATCAGCCGAGAAGCCCGAGTCGCATTTTTTCAGTCGAATCATTATTTTTTTAACCACGTCATTATACGCATGGCAGGCTGTAAACTTTTACAGATGCTTGTCTCTAAATAATCTAAATACATAACTGTGATGGAAACAGAGAGGACAGCATAACTGTGTTTTCTGCTCCGACCACTCAGCTCTGCTACTAAATGCAGCAAATTCAGCTAAACTAATGTATAAACAGACGCATACCAGCATCTGTACCGTCTCCTCCTCTACCGTCCAATGTGATCGACTCTTCGGCTGACGGCACAGTCAGCAGCTGGCAGGACAGATGCTCAGTACTGCGCTTGGATTTTATGACTAAACTAATACCAGGACGCACAGGGAGATCAGGGAGGCAATTGGAAAGAAAGATTTAATATTGTTGACAATTAATAGATTGACAAATGAATTAACCAACTAAACATTTCAGCACTATTTCAAAGCAAAGCAAAATCCTTGGTTGGTTCAGGTGAATGTGAGGACATGGAGGGAAGCAAACCAAGAAAACCATACAAGGATTTAGAAAGGCCTGTTACTACCGTGGGAGGTGTGCATCCATTACCGTGTGCAGGTGTTAACAGGTTCCATGTGTGTTTACACTTCATATATTGTTCCACATGGAGCTGCAGCCATAGCGGGTAGAAGGCCTCTCTGGACTATTACTGCATCATTGTGAGCCTAGCAGGGGAGAAACAGGGGCACCCCTGCTCTTAAATCGCTGCATGTTGTTAACCCAGCATCAGGAGTGTCACTCACCTGAGGATGGGGGAACACTGGGGTCTGCAGGTTTTAGGCGCTGGAGGTGGTGGTCAGTGAGATTTCTGCCGGAAATCAGCTACAGTTAAAATCCACTGGCAAACTGTGGTGGGGGGGGCAGCATGAAGTCGTTTCAAAACAAATTGGGGCTCTTTTGATGGCGACCGGTCGGTCACCTCATTAAATTTGCATGTGAATACAAACAGCTTGACCGCCTAGTGCTGCACAAAATGGCCGATGCTAATGACCGTGCCGCCGCTGCTGGCTCCGGCTATTGTGGAGGCTGAGCTGTGACTGCTGGATGTCAGTGAGACAGGAGGAGGCCTGGCTGCAGCAGAAGATTCTAGTGATGTGTGTGTGTGTGTGTGTGTGTGTGTGTGTGGTGGTCTAGGCGGTGGTGTGTGCATATAATTAAGGCACAAAGCAGCCAAAGAGTGTGTCTCCTTGCAAACATACCACTGATTTCTCCTCAAGTTAAGATAAAAACACGGATTCACTTTTTAGGCTAACAGATGATTTGCTCACCTTCCCGCTGCCACCTGACACCCAATTGTGAGCCAGCAAAGTGGAATCAGGCTAAAGAAAACAGCAGTCACATTAGGCAGGCCAGGCAGAGGACATTGTTATTATTACAAGGGTAATAGTCCTGGGGGAGGCCCTGAGCGTTGGCTGAGCCTCGCTAATGCAAGCTGCCGTTAAGTGGTTAGCTGCTAATAGTGTTTTCCTGTCCTCCTAATGGAAAGAAACAAGGGTCAGCGCTCAGCACAGAGACACACTCTTCAGTGAAGCGCACCTCAACTTTAAACTACTTACTTGTGTTACCATGGTGACTGAGGAGACAGTAGGGTGTGAACTTTTCAACCCAGGCATCCCCGTCTCGCTTTGTGTGACACACACAGTCCAGAATACGCTGACTGTTGCGGTCCTATCGTGATTACTTTGACTTTTGGACTTTGAGAAATGTAAATATTCAGCTAGAGTTGAGAAACTCCGAAACCTAACCTCAACCTCCAAACAAACTGTCAAAATCAAGCTTTTACCGTTCTACTTGTTGCTGTTTACATGCACATTTTGCAAGATTTCAGCCAGAAAGTATCTGTCTACCCCAGAAAGCTTGTAATATTTTGTTCCCATAATTGGTGGCAGTGCACTACTTGTGATATTGTAGCACAGAAATTGAATTGTTTTGCAAAAGCAGTTTTTCAACAGAACTTTTATCCTTAAAAGGTCAGTTCACTAAGATCAAAATTTTACTCTGGATATTCCAAAGAACACACTGTCAGCAGTTTTGATTGGAACTATTTTCTACAAAAGAAATAGTCCCCAAGTAAACAGTTTACAGCGATGATGTCTGTGGGTTATACACAGTAAAAGGGACATTGTCTCTGGAAAGACATGTTGCTGTTGTAATTTTCAAATATAACAAGAATTGCATTTACTTTCATTGTATTGGGGTGGAAGCCAAAACCTCAGAGACAGATATCTCAAAACCTGGACAAATAAAAGTATCTGTTTGGCTTGAGAGCACTTTGTAGTTTGAGCGAATAAACCCTTTAAAAACAAGCAAGATTGTTTTATTTTTGTACAAACCAATGTGTTAGTCCGTCTCTCAATACTTGTGCAACTTCCCTACTCTAGGCCTGAAGCCCATTGTTTCCACCTGAAGATGTTCATCTTTTAAAAAAAAAAAAGGGCTCACAAATGTAGTTTCATTTTTTAAAAAGGCTCAGTAATTTCCTTAAACAGCTGGGCACTGTAGTTTTTAGCAACTGTTACTCAAACAAGAGGAAATAGTGCATTTGTAGGGGACTATTTTCATTTGCGGATGAATACACATTTGGTGCACTAGTGAGTATTTACTGCAGCAGGTATGTGGGACTGACTCAGTGGCCATGTTCATGGTGATAGTGACAATTAAACTCTATGGCAGAGAAGAATAAGGCACATCAGACTTTGTATACACAAGTTATACATATTAGCATGTTGGTTTGGATCTTTCATTGGGACTTGTTGACAATAAGAAGAATATATATTAGCGCAACACATATCTTTTAAAGCGTCAAAAATGGTAAGTGTGGCTATTCCTAATTAGTACACTAGACACAGGAATTTATCCCCAAAGCGCTGACTTAACAGCATAATGATATTGAAAACCCTCCTCAGACACCCTACTTAACAAAGGAGGGACAGTGTTTTCACTCACATCCAGAAACACAGAATAAGGGAGGTGCTTACTGGCATTAGAGTGAGTGTAAAATAAATATTGCTACTAATTCCAGAATAAATCCAACCAGTGAGGAGGGGGAAGAGAGAAAAAAAAATGTTATTTGAAGCTGAAACCCTGACCTCTGGAGAGAGCTCAAGAACGACTGACAGATGTAGCAGCTCTACTGTAAAACAAGGCCTTACTGTCAGTTTCACCGCACACACACTTACAGTATGCCAAGGCCACACTACCTAGCTTTGAAACATCTCACTGCCAAAGCAGGATGGCAGTCTCACACCTCTGTATCCCTGTTTTTAACAACATTGAACACTGGCTCTGACAGATGTAAAGCACATGGAGTGGACTTTTTTTTTTTTTTTTTTTTTTAAACTTGTTGGTGTTTAGTGTTTTGAAGGCAAAATATACAGTAAAAACACAAAAGTGAATCGTCAAAT
The DNA here is from genome assembly GCA_038419695.1 of Scomberomorus guttatus. Classification (NCBI taxonomy): domain Eukaryota; kingdom Metazoa; phylum Chordata; class Actinopteri; order Scombriformes; family Scombridae; genus Scomberomorus; species Scomberomorus guttatus. The sequence goes on from CM076464.1 coordinate 7,245,065, forward strand.
AAATAAAAAGTCACTTTTAATGGAAGTTTTTCTTTCACACTCACAATCAAGCTTATAGTCTGATCACAGAGAGAGATGTTGGACATTCACCCAGAACAAGACACACACCGGTCAGTTTTGTCAGACAAAAATATATATATTTAAAATCTTTACAATAAGCTTGAATCATGAAACGTACACAGAGGAGTGTGCACACCTACAGTCAAACACTGATTTTTTTTACTCCTCAAACAAGTCCTTTTTTGTACCCTGGTGTCAGTGTAAAATTCTTGTTTTAAGCAACGACAACTTTTTTTTTTTTTTTTTTTTTTTTTTTTACAAATGTGCAAATAAGACAGATTTGGAATCCTTCAGCGCTCAGTGTAAAAGTCCAGGATCCTTTAGGAGCAGTGACAGAGCTCTCACTCCACCTCAGGCCTGCCCTCTCAAGTTTAAATACAGCTCCTCGTTGCCTTGCCTTTCATTTTCAAGTAAAGTGCTCCTCTAGCAAAAACCACACGGCATGAGATCAGTCTCGTATTTTTTCGCCACTGGTAAGAAAAAAAACAAAAAAAACTGAAAACACAAACCCAGCAGTCCAACAGATCAAAAATGTGGGAATGTCTTTTAAAGTAAAAAAGCAAAGGCCAACGATTGAGAGGCAGTCCTGGCTGTTTGTGGGGAGGTGACAGTCATATAGTTCCCAGCAGGAAGTCATACAAACTCCAGCTTGCCGTGGCCGCTGTACATCCCCCAGTGCACCAGAGACAAGATCTTGTCATTGCCCAGGTCAGCCTGCCTCATCTTGTCGCAGGTCAGACAGCAGTTCTCGTGGCCCGTGACGGGCACCATGCACTCCAGGTCCAGCTTGGCTACGTGGCCCTTCTTGGTGTGGTGGCCGTGGAAGCTGTAGTGGAGCCGCGACAGCATCTGTTGCCGCTGGTCCTGCAGCCGCTTGTTCTCGCTGCGCAGCATTCGCAACGCCAGCATGATGAGCAGCACCAGTATGAGGCCGCCGGCGATGGGCACGGCAATCACTGCCGCCCGGAACCACACCTCTTTGGCTGAGGCCAGCTCCTGAACCCGGGTCACCAGGTTCCTGTTGTTGCTCTCCGGCGGGTACCGGCTATGATCTGCACACACAGAGAGATAATCATCTGTTTAACTGCACGCTCACATGTTTTCCACTGCTCCACGTTATTACATACAGATTTATGTACCATAGTATATATTCTTAAACAAGTTATTATCTCTGACTGCTGTTTGTAACTTAATGAAAAGCTTTCACAGAGCTGCTTCTGCTCTACAGTCATGCCAGTAAAGTAACCACAGAGAGAAAAAAATAAGACGACAGACGAGAGCGGGGAAGTGAAAAAGGGCAGCGGGGGCAAAAACAAATGAGTCACCTTGTCCCAACTGAGAGCCAGAAATTAATTTGAGCTAATAAACTATAGTCTGCTGTGGACAGGGTCACAACAGAAAGTCCCCTTCCTCTCTGTCCCTCGATGCACCTTTTCATAACTCCACAGCAAGTATTCCTGCCCAACATGTCAGGGAATATTCATTCTACAAGGCCGATTCCTACTCAGTGGGAAAATTATATGGTGCACACACAAAAAAAAAAAAGAATATATGTGATCTCTTTCCAAGTGCTTAAGGTAAACTGGCTGCTCCCTGCCTTCCCAGGCACAGAGCTGGAGCCCATTAAAAGTCAAATTGAAGTTCTGTAAAGCTGGGAAATAGAAAAAAAAAGTAGGAGGGGGCAAGGGTGGCCTGCATGTCCATAAACAGCAGAGTGTTTGAAGAACCCTACAGCTCAATGTATTGCTTCTGGAACAGGAAAGCGGAAAATATTGAATATTTACTGAGGAGGAATCATAAAATCCCACCAGAGAGTCCGATCATTTTAAAAACCGGCTAAAGAGAATTTCATTTCAATTTCAGTGAATAAACAAGCGTCCTGACAGCCAGTGAATCAGCCCGGTGATGTTTCTTCTTACCTGTTGATTCCCTGGTGTGTGCCAGGTCGTGCAGGCCTCTGTAGTTGCACATGTCGTCGTGGCAGCACTCCAGCGCTGTGGGCGAGGCCCCGCTGAGAGCGTCCGCGCCCCTCTGGCTGCTGCAGATGTCGCCGGCGTTGGCGATGGGGTCTAAACACCCGTGGGTCAGGGGAGAGTTAACGTTGAGCGGGTCCAGGACCTTGGTGAAGCAGGCGTTCAGTTCTGATTTGCACATGTATCCGGTGGCCACGCAGTGCGGCGCGTCACAGTAACACCTTATTTCTCCTGGAAGTACACAAGAGGCAGAAAATACAGTGTGAAGATGAGATTAAAGCTTAAAAACAACATTTTACTCTTGACACATACATCATTTTGGCTGATATGATAACTGTAACACGGCCTAAAGCTGAGCTTAGCAGTTTAGCATGTTTGTCAGAGTGCTTGGCAGGGACAGGGGTTAAAGGGGTGATTAATATCAAAATGTTACTATTATTCTGCTCTCTAACAGTTGGCACTTTAAGTCAGTGTTTGTCATCTTTTTAGATACAGTATACAAGCATTTCCAACAACAAAAACACTTATCAGATGCTGTTTTCAGGCTTAATCTTGCAGTCTGAGGTCTAATGCACATTTATTTAAAAGTCTTGCTCTCAGAGTGTCCGCTGAGTCTGCCATTACGAGACCTCAAGGGAATATTTTACTTTTTGCATCAATCCAGCAAATATGCCTTCATTTTAAGAGCTTCTTGTGCCAAATGGCCCTTTTGTCTGTATTACAAAACAGGAACCGTGTAGCTTATAATTAGTGGTTTGTTTGCCAAAGTCAATTTCTTTCAACCCAAATGGAAACTCGTAAAGAGGGGGGCCGGAGCGCGGCGCAGGAGCCTCCTTTTCCCCGTTTGCACGCAAAGCTTTACTTGTGGTCAGGACTGCCTGGGGGGGGGGGGGGGTCATGGTGCACTGAGGTCCCATCTAAAAGAGCTTCCAGCAACCTTATCATTACGGCTGCCTGCTTTTACACGGGCCCACTCATTACCTCATCCGAGGCCTGTTTTTAAAAAAAACTTTTCAAAACATAAAATGGCAGGAAAATCTGGGCCAACGACCTGTCCAAAGAAAACAAAAACATAACTTCAGAGCTTATATTTATGAGCTATGAGTGACTTCATGCTTTTAAGTCCTGTGATGACTTTCTTTTCTTCAGGAGACTTATTGTAAAATTTGGGATTACTATGATGTTCTTCATTGGGTTGGTGCCTATTTTGCATATATTCCTAACAAAAGAAATATGAAAAACAGCTCCAGGAATGAAGCAATAAAAAGTAAACATCTGCTACATTCAAACAATGACTGCAACTGCATGTCACAAAAACAAAACTCAGTGCCGGTGTCTTTTTGAATGCACCAACTTTCAGTGCAGGAGCACATTCATCAGATCAGTGTTTTCCCTGTGAATGATGGGAGCAGCAGGGCCCGGGCAGGTCATTTGGAGAATATTTCATTAGAAAGGAGAGGCCCCTCTGTGGGCTGAGGGGGGCAGAAACAGGCCGAGCACTGAAGCTTTTTGGCTCTGCTCAGTCTTGTATGAATGGCAGCTTCAAAACTTGAGTTATCCAAGTGAAACATACCAACCAAAATGAGATACGGTCTGTCTATTATTGTGTGGAGGAGAATTAATAAGAATGTTTCAATGAGTTTGGATATTAATTTGGTTTTTCATGTGTACAGAAAAGCTATAAGACGACTATAGAAAAAATGAATAATTGATGTTAAGATAATTTCAATAGTTCATAATGTAGTCAATTAAGAATTAGATTTGAGAACATAACATATGTTGACATCAAGGAGAAATTAAACACTAAATCACTAAAGGTGATTTTGAGTCAAGAAAAAAAGTTGATTTTTAACAGAAATAAGAATTATTCCAACCTTATTTATTTCCTTATTTGCTAAAGATAAGATTTTAAAGGCTAAATGCTACATTATGGTCTTGCTGAAAGTTATATTTTGAGAAACATTGGCGCTGGAGTGTGCTGGTGAAGTCAGGGCTTGTTTTATCACTTCCAAATATTGTTAAGCCTGATTTGAAGCAGTCCCGACCGCAGAACAAAGTCTATACCTTTAGTAAGAAGAACAGCCATGGCACAGAGTTCCAGTTGTAGCCAAATGGAAATGAAACTGGACTGGCGATCCATTTACACCAAATTAGTGCGCAAAAAGTCCTCTTATATCCAGTAGCAGCAGCAGCACAGTCCGCTGGGCAAAGAGCTGGACGACAAAAGAGATTTACATGGAGCTAAAAATGAGGCATTCCTGTGCTGAAAAACGACAGCTCACAATCCTTTCTGAAACACAAAGTAGTAAAAAAAATAGCTCCGAAATGTTTCCTCTCCCGCATGGAGACAGAAAAGTTAGCGAATTGGTTTCTAAAAGCGGTCCGACCTTAGCGGAGACGCAAAAAGACAGCGTCTTCTTCTTCAAGCCGAAAGAGGAAAAAAAAAAGAGAAATACACTCCTTGGAAGAGAGTAAAATAGGAGATAAAGTTGTCACCGCTGGTCCTCCTCTGTCTCTCTTTGCTGCCGGCTACGGAGAAGCATCACTTTTGTATTCCTGGACGGAGAAATGTTAGTAAAAGTCGGACAATCCCGCTTCTCCAAAGACTGCAGACAGACTCCGGACAGTCGAGATTTAGCAGCAGAAATAGCTGTGGTCTGTCAGAGCTCCGCCCACTCACAGCTGATTGGTCAGAACACAAAGAGACCAGTTAGGCACAGTATCCGGTAACACTTTTCAAAATAAGGTTTTCAGGTTTTCACAGAGGCAACTGGAAGTCCTTTACATCAGTGGTTCTCAAAGTGGGGACCGGGGACCCCCAGGGGTCCTTGAGAGTGTTCCAGGGGGTCCCCAGCAAAAAGTGGAATTTATTTTCACTATAATTCCATCCATAAATAACACAATGACAGAAGGTATGACTATTTTGGTCATGGGTTTCATACACTTTCTGTAATAAAACACCTAAAAGCAAAAATCTTATCAGATGGGGGTTGGCGGTCTATTTTGTGTCAGTTTAGGGGTCATTGATGTGAAAAAGTTTAAGAACCACTGATTTACAAAAAACAACAAAAGGGAAAATGAATGAAATTAAATTAAAATTCAGTAAAACAGCAGGACAAATAAAATAAAACACAAATAAACTCAAAGAACTAACAGATAAGTAGGCCTGTCACAGCTGAAAAAAGGCTGGGTTTCAGACAGATTCTGTTATGTATGATAAAAGCTACTCTTTTCACATATTATTTGAAATGTAGGCTATTGATAAACAACAAAAAGTTACCATGTTATCTTACCACAATGACTGATTAATGACGGGATACGATTATTTGGTTGATGATCCTGATAGGCCTATATTACTATAGACTCTGCATCAGCATACAAGGTGTTTTAAAGTCTTTTTTAACCTTTATTTATTCAGGGCAGTTTCACTGAGAGGAATCCTCTCTTTTGCAGGAACACCCTGATCACAGTCGCACAGTTACACACATTCACACCAGTACAACCACAGTCTGATCTGCCGGCTGCTGAGCACCACTAGTGGAACAGCTGGGGTTAAGGGCTTTGCTCAAGGGCACCTCAGTGGTGATGATGAGGGAGGGGCAAGCTCACTTTCTCCACCAGATGGGGATTGAACCGACAACCTCCTGGTCACAAGCTTGTTTAGGCCACCACTGCCCCCGTTTATTCAGAACTATAATTGATCGCATTTAAATATAACTTTTTTAATCACTGCTGTAGTTTCACTTAATATTTCTGTGATGATTCCACTTATTCTGATCATTTATTGTTCATTTTACCCCAGTGACAAACTTGACACTTTTATTTTTTAGGCTGAAACCCCCATGTTCCGGTCTTACTGTGCCTGTCACTCTCTGGTTTGATGCTTCAGGTTAGTCCAATCCCTTCTTTTCTATAATACCATATTCCATATGTCAGCACTGGATACCATTGGTCCGAGCAGCAGTCACTCCACCAGGTTAACAAACCTCACTCTGCTCCAGAGACTGTCAAAGTCTGAACTTTAGAGTTAATATTTGTTCAGTGTTTTCATATCGAAATATACAATGGGAAGAAATTTCAACATTGCATAGCTTTATGATGTTTATTGTCACTCCGGTTATACAAGTACAATCGTGTCAAATACTTTGGCTGGGAGGCTCCATCCATTACAGTAAAAAAAAAAAAACACACACACACACACACACACATATATATATATAGCTAACTATATATGTATGTTTTAAAATATATATAAAAAGATAAAATCAGTGAATTTAAACCCTATAGAAGGTTGTTATACAGACAAATATGAAAAAAGTGCATGTCCTCAACATAAAAAAATACTATTTTCTCTTATTCTGTTTGAGTAACTTTGTGCATTGCACAGCTTTATGAAATAAATGTTAAACCAGGAGGATTATGCAAAGACATCTAAAAAGTAGTTTCCCAGAATGTCGATAATTCTCCAAATAGAAAGAATTCAGGCAGAATGATTTAATTGCATTAAAACATATAGTCATATAGTGCATCATCCCTGGGTGCATTAATTACACATCACTGGAGCGGTACTGTAAATGTATAAAGTGTAGGCAGTAGCAGCTACCTGCAGTGTCATCCCTGCTGGCAGCCAGGTTGACGCCGCGTCTTCCTCCAGGCTGCAGACTGCTGCTGCTGCTGCTGCTGCTGCTGCTGCTGCAGGGAGGAGCGGACAGCCGCTTAGAGAAATTAACAATCCAAAAAGGCGCATGGCGCCACCGAGGCGACACACACACACACAGCGCGCGCGCACTGACACAATTGCCCTTTAACAATCAGCAATGCAAAACACACGTGCGCGCGCGCGATCTCTATCAGCGCCAACTGTTTTTTTTTTTTTTTTTTGCAGGTTCAAAACATAAAATCTTTCCAGAACATGATAATAACATATATTCTGCTTGTTTGTTCTTTCATTTTTTACATTAACCTGCGAGAGGAAAATACTCTGTTAAAGTATATTATATCCTGGGGGTGGGGGTGGGGTTGGGGGTGTGGGGGTCATTAGGGAAGACCCGGTCTGACTACATTTAGAGCTTCATGTCTGCAGAAATGAAGCATCCACAGGCCTAATTGTGCCCAACAGACAACAGGATGAGGATACTGCTTTAGGGAACACAGAAAACTACACACTGCAATTACCGTAATTATCTGCAATTCCACAGAGGCGCCAGTCCGCGACTGGCGTTACATCATTTATCTATACTGCATGAAAAGGGCTGAAGTCGAGAGAAATACTAGTTTTATAAGCTGCAGGATCATTGGTCATTCTCATGAGAAATTACTTCCTATGGTCTTTATCAGTTTCTGTGATACTGGCTGTAATTCAGTATCTTTGTAAAGGCTCAGTGAAAGTTCAGGTACAGCTGAGAACCACTAATCAACACAGAGCAGCCTATGGCTCCTTTAATCAGCACATTAAGATATTTGACATAAGTGTGAAGTGGATTTTGTTTGTTAAGCTACATATGATTAGAAATGCCCATCTCCACTTTAAACCTGGGCTTGCTTTTAAATGATAGGTATATGTTACCATCTAGTGGTTATAACTGGTAACAAGCATTTTATTTCATATGATGACTTCATCTCAGACTATAAACTTGTTGAAATCTCCTCCAGAGCCACGACTACCGGACTGGGAAGCATGTTTGTAGTAAGAAACCAAAACTGTGTGTCTTTTCATGCTGAGAGGATGAGCGTCAACAAGCTTTCAGCACAGGAGGGGTTTCATGTAAGTGGTCTTTTTAGAGAGTGATTACACCCTGCAGCTTGTGTCTGCTTTCACACATTAGGCTGCACTTGTAGGTGTGACCTGGTACAGACAGTAGGAGCTTTGCTTAACAAAAGACTCCCCCCCCCACCCCCGGCTGCTGTAGCAATGACGGCTTTGGAAGACGATAGAGATAGAGGCAGGGGGGGAGTGGAGGTCAAGTCTACCTGAGATAGTAGACAACCCAAACCAAGTCTGAGATCTAAATTTAACCTAACAGCTCCAAACCGACTCTGTGAAGCACTCCTAACAGACCAAAAGTGGCCATACTCTGTGCAAATATCCCCACTTTGAAGATCTGAACCTCAAACTGGCACTCTCCGCGATACATGAAGACACACACCAGGGCAGACAGACTTCCTCCAACACCTCCCGGCTTCCTCTCCTCTCTTTGATGTGAGCCATATCAAGGTTGCAGATTTCTCTCTGAAGAAGCCAGAGACAGGCAGACTGTCTCCATCCTCTGTGATCTATTTTATTCTCCTGGAGATAATGGGGCAAATATTCTCTGCATCAGAGCTGGGGATTCAACAATTATGTGGATACATAGAGCGGACGTGCAGGGAGATGGCTCACAGGCAGCTTTGATGTTAAAGATTGGGTTACAGGCTCTGCATTCAAAAGTGCTCAAGCAGACTTTATCTTGAGTGCCCCCGAGAGAAGAAACTGATGGCAACCGCCTTTGTGTTTCCACTTGTTTTATGTTGTGAATTAATTCAGTAGCACTCTGTTCTCTTATCCACATAAGACTTTGTAGATAATCTGTGTTTGATCATCAGGAGTGATGCACGGCGGCTGATCAAGCCTCTGTGATGTGAACTTGTAACTTTAGTGACAACATGGTAGAGTATAAACGAATTATTCTTATTCTGCGGGTCCAGTTTTAGTGTCGTATTTCAGTGCAGTTTAAAGGGTTTTTCAAATACAGTTGTGGAGGAAGGAACTGTGTTTGTCATTCATCAGCATAAACAAGCTTTGTTTTAAGTTCATTTTTTGACCATGGGAATATAAATTTGACAGTCATCTTAAATCAAGGTCTACTTATGAGCTTTTCCAGAGCTTTCACCCACATCTCACAGTCTTCATCAGCAGATGGGGTTTGTCCAAATGGTTCTCAACTGTGAGATGCAGTTGAAGGCTCCAGAAAAAGTTAGTAAGTGGACCTTGTGTCAGGATTATTTTAAAGTTGTTACAATCCACCAAGGCAGGCGCTCTGTACAGCCTCAGAGAGAAAAGATAATGCAGCTACTGACCTCTGCAGGTCGCTGACGTTATGACCAACGATTTGAGGCAACTGTCATAACCTTTTAAACAGAAAAGATTCGTACATTTCAGTAATCAGGCTGTGTTGCAAAAACTGCAGATGAACTTTAACTGGATTACTGTCTCAGTGAGAAATGAAACACAGACACACAGTGAACTCTTTTCATTTTGACACAATTATTTTGACATTTGACTGTCTTGGCTTAAGCAGTGATAAAGGCAAATGTCATTGTGATGACAGTGATGCACTGACAAATGTATTTACATGTGATTGTGCAGGATAAAAGTGTTGCCCTGCATGATTAGAAAGTGCTGCTCAGTATAAAATGATGTGGTGGTATCACTTAATGTTCTAAGAACTGCAAAATGTGATTAAGAAATTGAGAAAAACTGAAAGTGGGTTTTACTGGCTGTCTCCATCGTCTGAATTAGATCAGTTAGACGATAAAAGCTTTTTTTTTTCGCTCTCCTTGGGCCTTGACAGCAGACAGTTTTTTGACAGTAGGTGCTGAAGGTTAAACACATTCCACCCTCAGATAGGATCATTCACATACTAACCAACCATGTAATCTCTAAAAAAAAAAAAAAAAACCTAGGAGGCTTATAGTGTAGTCACGTCGGAAAGGTCTTGTTGTGAATGCTCATAAAAAAAGTTGCTTTGCAAGTTGAGACTAGAGCAGGACATACCAGGAAGGTGAACCAGTTATCTTTGATCTGATAACAATAATCTACTAAACAGAGAAGGTCAGACTTCCCACAGTCTGCAGTGCAAGACATGAAACCACCAGCAGGGGTCAGTAGAGATCTAGAGGATAAACTGTTGATGGACATTGAAGAAATATATTTAATACATTAAATTGCTGAAGCACAAGTTTTTTCAAATATTAAGTGCAATCAACACTTCATTCATCCTGCAAAACCACGTTTGTTTTATTTCCCCTGCTCACATACTTTTTATGTGACGGTAATATAAGACAGAAAACAGAGAAGCAGTGTAATCTGTTTTAGTCACAGAGGTTATCACAGTGCATCACTATTTGTACATTGACTTCTGTATGAAAGCAACAAGTATACTGTTGTGAGGAAATGAACTATAGATTTTCATTTGACAACTGTGCCAAAGCAGCTGAGAAAAACTAAGTCATTGGATTTTTTTCCCCTCTGAAAATATATTTCATTCATTACTCAATGATGCAGGCTGCATCATGCAACGTCCTCAGTCATGTTTCATGAATTGTCATGAAAATGTTTGCTGGGTCACTCTAGATCAGTGATTCCCAACCAGGGGTACTTGTACCTCAGCGCACTAAGCTCTGCAGTTGCCAGTGAGTATTTAGAAAGGCCTAATTAATTAATTAAACTATCTAAACTAGAAAATAGAAATTCAGATTTGATTAAAATAACATCCACATACTTGTGTTAAGGCCACAAACAACAGCCAAAACAGAATTAAAAACTGGTGTGATGGTGATCCTTATAATTTTACAATAACCAATAAGCTGACGCACTGGTCACCATGTTGCAATGGAAAGTGCATGAAAACTATTAGCAAGCAAGCAGAGTTGAAATTGTCTAAAAGTAATAAATGGATAAATAATAGAAAGTTAAAGCTGAAAAATAATGTATTAACAGTGGAAGTTAAAAGTAATAATAGCCAATGTTAAAAGTAGAAATAGCTTAAGTTAATGTATAAACAGCTGAAATAGCCAATAGAACTGAAAATATTTATTCAGTATTTTTAGCTAAACAGTTAAATAATGGATAAATGGTTGAAAGGTCCAACTTCCATCACTTCAAGTGGCAAACCTTAACAAAGCAACCCAAAAATAAATAAAATATCCACTATTATTTAATTAATAGTATTCAGTTGTATCCAGTTTATAATACATTCATAAGGGCATATTTTGCTGCAGCTGATGAAAGGGTGCTTTGACTTCATGTGACATGGCTGCTGGGGTTACGGGACCACTGCTCTACATAACATACTGCTTGCCCTCAAATGGGACCGTCAAAAACCCAAGAACAACACGGCCCTGGAGAGGCATATTTTATTTCATTTGTCAGTATACTTCAGGAAACAATATACAAAGCAATGATGTGGTCACCTTTACTGAATGTGTGGTGCAGTTCAGTTATAGACTCAACAGATAGTATGGTGGAAAAAAAAAACAGGCCTTTGCAGCTTAGGACCCTGCTCTTCAACAGTGGGGAACAAATAGAAAGAGGGATGGGACGTGCTAGAAAAACAACCCTATGTATGACATGCGTGTTGAAGATCTTGTTGGTCAAACAGGATAAAAGAAAGTCAACAGGTGTGGGACGTGTAGGCGAATGAGGCTGTGATACTTAAGACTTTCAACAAGGCACTAGCGTATGAACCAAACCTAACACTCCAATAAAATAACCAGTGCTCACTTTAGTTTAACATGTTTATTACAATAACGTACATTTCACATTTTGACCTTGTGACCTCGTTGCCCTGCTCTGACTGAGAGGTGATCAGCATACCTCTGCCCAAACCTGTCGCTTGCTTTATGGTAACACCACCGAGTGCAAAATGAAACTGTGGATATCATTCAGAACATATTTACTGCTCATCACTACAACTCTTATAAATAAAACCTTTTTTATTTGGCTTCCTCTTCTTAAAACTCCACTGTAATGGTAGCAACTGTACAAAGGAATGAACCAGTGGTACCACCTCAGCTTGAAAAGTACAGCTCATTACAAATTCAGAGGGAAAAAAAGAGGAACAAAAAAAAAAAACAAAACTGTTGGAACACAAAGTAAAAAAAAAAAAAAAAAAAACTACAAGGAGGGTGTGAGGTGTCGATGTCTCAGGAGAGGATGTGGCAGCGCAGGGCTGAGGCCAGGGGAGGGTAGTGGGAATGGTCCAAAGCAGCACACCATCGCGTCTCTAATTTTTCTTTTTAAATCACTCACTCCACCACACCACCAGGCACTGTTTTTTTTCAGACTGGGGAAATGCAGGGCCACCAGAAGCTGCGAACAGATCACTGAACCATTGGGAGCAGTTATGCTAGACCTGCCTGTAAGGAGATGTTGACCATGCCTGAGTACGTTACAGTTCACCCCAAAGGGCAGAGGGAAGAAGAGAATCCAGACAAGAGTGATCAGTTAACCGATATTTGAGGAAAGAAAACTACACTGACACCAGTGTGTTCTGCTTTATTCTAGGCTTCTGTGTAAATAAATGGCTTCAAACATCCTTCTCTTGTTTACATGCCGGTCACACACATACATGCTCAATGGTTCAATGATCTATGAATTGACAAAATGAAGCTTTTAAGTCTGCAGACGAGTTAACATGAAGGAAAGGCTAGCTAATGAATGTAGCCGCCTAGGCGTTGATTAGTTTGGATGTCAAAAGCTTTGATAGGCATGGCTTTCCATGGCTTCAATCTACAAAACATATTTACAACATAGATAATAACATCTACAAGAAATCTACATTTTTTCCCACCATGGGTTTTTACAAAACAGAGTCTTGTAAATCACCCCCTCCTCCTCCTCCCAGCTCTTCGTTTTCTCCCTCTTGGTTCTCCCAGCCCGAACGGTCCAAAGCCAAACCGACTGCAGCTCCTGTGTGTGTTAAGACTGGGTTCAAGAGGAACTGAACAACTGCTCTCCCTCCAGCCTCCAACTATGTGCAATGGGTCTTCCCCCCCCTCATTCCCCACCCCTCCCCAACGCCCACTTTAACTCGCAACCAGAAGTTCTCAGACCATGAAAGAATTCTGATTCTTCAACTTTTCAAGTTCTTTGATTTGCTGTCTCAGAAACAGTATCCTGTGGGAGAGAGAGAGAGAGGGGGAGAAGACAGATGAGTTGTGTGTGTTCTTGGATTGAGGTTTACTTTACAACAGGTGTTCAACTCACTGTATACTTACCTCTGCTCACGCAATGTCGCTTGTATTTCACAGACTCTGACCAAGGAACGGAGGTTTTTGAGCTCGGTGCAGTTCTCAGACATGCAGATGCTCCCCATGGTGTGAGCCTCTTCACGTAGTCTTGATGCCTTTAAAATGATTTGTTTATCACACACAGAAAAAGAGCAAAAACATACTGATGATTGAAGTTCATTAAACCACTGCACGGTTACATTCTTCCACAATGATACTGAAAGTAGATTTGTTTTATGACGTGTAGCTGTGAATCACCACAGCCAGCCACAAAGCTATTTGACTTCTAATTAAGGTAAATTAGAGTGAAATGTAGGAGGTACGAACCTGTTTCTCTGCGTGCTCAGCAGGCCAACCCTGGACATGTTTGATAAGATTCTCATTGAAGTGGGCGGCAAGGGTGGGGGTGAAGGTGCAGGAGGGCCGGGATGCTGAGGAGGTGGGGGGAGCGGAGGCAGAGTTGGGGGCGTTGCTGCTGCCGGAGGAGACATGGTTGGGACCCGGGGAGGGACTCCTCTGACTGTTGCAGTTAACACAAGTTGAGGAAGAATGTTAAGTGTTAAAATGTAATGTTGATGGAGAAAAGCTTTCTGAGCACGCTGACCTTTCACAAACAAGACCAATCAACTCATTCTCAGCAGCAATGTTAAGAAGAGACTGGATTTGGAAACCAAAAGACATTTTGGGCAACAGTTAGGCTACATAGGTCACATCAGATGTATCACAGCTCGCGGTTTGTGCACCTAACACAGCCAAATGCCTGTTGCCACAAACCCAGTCAAAAACTCAATAAAACAGCACAGCCTCATTATTAAAATGCGGCTGGGAAAGACTGACTGGATAAACTGACAGAAGTACGTCGTGCCAATGAGCGCTGATGTTGATTGCTAATGTTCAGTGGACACTTCTTCACTGGTGTAAATTAATATTTTTTAATCTTAATCAGCAGCACTCATGGCCTTAGCGATTAAAGATCATGTGTGTCTACATAAATCAAAGCTATGCACAAAAACAAACTGCAATTAGCTTGTTAACACAGACTTAATTTAAACATCTTCATCTGCAGTAATGACTGATCACAATGACCACAAATTGTCTCCCTTTTTTAAAACACTTTCACAAACATGAATGACTTCAATGAATGAAACAACCACTCAGTGTTCCATCAATGACCAGCAGATGGCGACACAACACTACACAATAAAGACTGACTACAGTCAGCAATCAGCTTCTTGTGTTGTGGTAAAAACTCATTCATGAGAAGACGGGAATGGGCTGTCCTACCTTTTGACTACTTTTCAGTATTTCAATGCTACTTGGCTAAGACTATAGAGGATATGAAAGAATGTACAGTAGCAACCCTTTCAGTTGTTATGAACAAAGAATTTAACACCTGTGAAATTTAGGAAGATATATTTTCACATCATTTGTTTTCATTAATTCCAAATTGGGATTTGGGACACCTTTTCTGCAGCATCAAACACTGGGGGAACAAGAGCTAAAACATGTACTGTGTACAGTCAATAATACTCTATGACAACAGAGTTGGATGTTTCATGACTAACAAATAATCAACGCACATTTTACAAAGTGCCATTAATTATTGTCTAAGGCTGCCTTTGGAGGGGTTGTGTGGCTGGACTCACCCATGGCGCTGGAGGGTGCGCGGGGAGGCGGTGGTGGCATCATGACTGTGCTGCTTATCGCTGGAGAGGGGCTGCTGGGATGTTGGCTGGGGATGAGATGCCTGCTTCACTGCTGGCGTGCTCACCTGAACACAAAATAGAAATACTACATCAAAACAACTCCTGTTCATATGATTAAGATACAAGCTTACACATATAAACAGCATATTCTGTCCAGCTGTATATCAGAGTCTGTTTCATTCATCCACAACATGCTTCAGGAGGGAAATCAATGAGACCAGATATCACTCCCCTGTTTTTCCACATTGGTCTGGTTGGGATGCCACGTGACTCAGCATGTTGTACAATACAATACTGTTTTTAATATCAGATGCATTCAACTCTATTTGCAATCAATTTCTCTTGCAAATGCTACATTTCATTCAACTGGGAGAACACTAAAGACCCATGTCATCAAAACAACTTATGATACTATCAGTGTGTCCCAGTTTAAAAAGTTTCAGCTACACGTAACAAGGCTTCAACATGTACTCCTTTATTTTCTTTATTTTCATGACTATTTACATTGTAGATTCTCACTGAAGGCATCAAAACTATGAATGAACACATGTGGAGTTATGTACTTAACAAAAAAAGGTGAAATAACTGAAAACATGTTTTATATTCTAGTTTCTTCAAAATAGCCACCCTTTGCTCTGATTACGGCTTTGCACACTCTTGGCATTCTCTCGATGAGCTACAAGAGGTAGTCACCTGAAATGGTTTTGACTTCATAGTTGTGCCTTATCAGGGTTAATTAGTGGAATTTCTTGCTTTATCAATGGGGTTGGGACCATCAGTTGTGTTGTGCAGAAGTCAGGTTACTACACAGCCGACAGCCCTATTGGACAACTGTTAAAATTCATATTATGGCAAGAACCAATCAGCTAACTAAAGAAAAACGAGTGGCCATCATTACTTTAAGAAATGAAGGTCAGTCAGTCCGGAAAATTGAAAAAACTTTAAATGTTTCCCCAAGTGGAGACGCAAAAACCATCAAGCGCTACAACAAAACTGGCACACATGAGGACCAACCCAGGAAAGGAAGACCAAGAGTCACCTCTGCTTCTGAGGACAAGTTCATCCGAGTCACCAGCCTCAGAAATCGCAAGTTAACAGCAGCTCAGATCAGAGACCAGATGAATGCCACACAGAGTTCTAGCAGCAGACCCATCTCTAGAACAACTGTTAAGAGGAGACTGTGTGAATCAGGCCTTCATGGTCAAATAGCTGCTAGGAAACCACTGCTAAGGAGAGGCAACAAGCAGAAGAGATTTGTTTGGGCCAAGAAACACAAGGAATGGACATTAGACCAGTGGAAATCTGTGCTTTAGTCTGATGAGTCCAAATTTGAGATCTTTGGTTCCAACCGCCGTGTCTTTGTGAGACGCAGAAAAGGTGAACGGATGGATTCCACATGCCTGGTTCCCACTGTGAAGCATGGAGGAGGAGGTGTGATGGTGTGGGGGTGTTTTGCTAGTGACACTGTTGGGGATTTATTCAAAATTGAAGGCACATTGAACCAGCATGGCTACCACAGCATACTGCAGCGACATGCCATCCCATCCAGTTTGCGTTTAGTTGGACGATCATTTATTTTTCAACAGGACAATGACCCCAAACACACCTCCAGGCTGTGTAAGGGCTATTTGACCAAGAAGGAGAGTGATGGAGTGCTGCGGCAGATGACCTGGCCTCCACAGTCACCAGACCTGAACCCAATCGAGATGGTTTGGGGTGAGCTGGACCGCAGAGTGAAGGCAAAGGGGCCAACAAGTGCTAAACACCTCTGGGAACTCCTTCAAGACTGTTGGAAAACCATTTCAGGTGACTACCTCTTGAAGCTCATCGAGAGAATGCCAAGAGTGTGCAAAGCCGTAATCAGAGCAAAGGGTGGCTATTTTGAAGAAACTAGAATATAAAACATGTTTTCAGTTATTTCACCTTTTTTTGTTAAGTACATAACTCCACATGTGTTCATTCATAGTTTTGATGCCTTCAGTGAGAATCTACAATGTAAATAGTCATGAAAATAAAGAAAACACATTGAATGAGAAGGTGTGTCCAAACTTTTGGCCTGTACTGTACACTGTTCAATTCCTGCCCGGAGATCTGTTTTGCATGTCATATAGCCCTCTCTCTCCCCATGTTTCTTGACCAACCTCGAAGAGGAAGCACTTACATTTTTGCAAAGTTAAAAGACTGTATTTTAACGCCAACTCAGTGCTGTCCATTTAAGAAATCCAACAGACTAAAAGGAAAGCTTAGGTCTTCACTCAAAGTATTTCATTCATCCTTGGCGATAGTTATTTTCCCAAGAAAAATGTCCCAAAGTTCACCGAACTGGATACTCTACATGCTTCTTGGATACAATGTAAATGTTTGTCTTACTTTTGGCTGTGAGATGACAGGCTGCGTGCTGAGGAGGGGTTTAAGAGGACCAGCATTGGTCTGTGGTGTGCTGATCCTCGGAGAAACGTAGGACCTGGGCGACGAGGCGTCCGATGTTAACGACATTGGTGACTGGTTTGATTGCTGAGCTGCTAGACAGACAAACAAAAAGAAGACAATCTAAGAGATCAATATAATGTACTAAATTTAACATAATGAGTGTTATAAGTGCAATTGTCATAAATACAAGTAAGGAAATTGATTTTCTGCTGGCTGTTATCACCTTCATCAGAACTACTTATATGTAAGTGACTTCATTTGCACCAGCACACAGCGGTGTTACAGAAATGCTTTTGCACTGACCTTGGTTGGAGAGTTGAGCAGCTTGAGAGAGGATAGTAGTGATATTGAAAGCTGATGGTCCAGCAGTGAGGATCTTATGGAGCATCGACTGTAATGAGGCTTGTGTGACGGCAGCTGTGAGAACTATAGAGAGGCAAACAGACACTCTGTTACCTCCTTGCACTGAGGAATTAAGTCCTACAACTAGAAGGTTTTCTGCACTGCATCATAGTCAATATTCCAAGCAAATGCTTTAATGTGTCCCATAGAAATATTTCCGGTATGACTCATTTTGCTTGAACAGGCTATTGTGAGACCATATTTCAACTTGCATGTTTCCACAGAATGCGGTGCTTTGAGAGTTGGATGGTATGGCTGGCAGGTAGGGTTAATGATTCTGAACTTCCTGAAATTCTTTCAGTTTTGCACTGTTAGTTTGACATAACAAAACATTTGAAGACGCCACCTTAAGGCACTGTAATGGATATTTCTACTGTTTTCTGTTGGCTTATAGTCTAAACAATTAATGGAGGAAGTTATTGGCATCTTTAACTGAATTAAATGAAGAAAAATTATTAGTTGCAGCCCAACAGTAGAACACTGACCCTTTATATTCATCTGCTAGACAAACTGTGGCTGTATGCAGCTTGGTGAGCCATCAGTCTTAAACCTCAGCAGTGAAAGCTACACTATTCTAAGTGAGACAAGACCTACTCAGAAAAAATGTCTAGCTATATTCTAGTTACTAGTTATTAGCTATATTCAGTTACTGAAATAAAACTGCCTGACATTGCAGAGAACAATACGCAACTTCAGAGCCTTTTCAAAGTTCACATCCCTTTGAGACAGACTTCTCTCTGTACAACACAACCTCCAGAGGTGTACAACTCCTTAGTTAGGATCATAAAGCAAGAGGGGTGGCAGTCTTTGGGAATCTCACAATTTGATTCCTCTGGGCTATTACTGCAGTTAAATGTCCCACTCACTGTCTTACGATCAGAGAAAAGCATAGAAAAGTGTTTGAAAGTTTGCAGCTTTTTTATTAAAAAAATGTTAACTGCATTAATTTGGAAGTTTACTGCAGCCTTCTGCCTGTAGTGAAAGTGTAATTTACTGACCACCATCAACGGCTAAATATAAGGGGGAGCAAGGAGGAGAAAAAGTGAAGCACTCTGCTGTGCTGTCACTGATGTTATGACTCCAGCAGTGGAGAACAGCCATCGTTATCCACAACTCTGAACAGACGCAGGACTTTGGAGATTAAACAGACTGTGGACAAAGTTATTTTCTTCACCCGACCAGAGTTGGCCTAAAAGTTTTGCAGTGTGTGTTGGTTGGTGTGCTCGTTTGCTAGTGCTGCAGTTCAGAGTTTTGTCTTGCAATCCAAAATGTGCCTGGACACTTGCCTTCTTTGAAGATGAACTATAAAACACTGTCCGGGTGCCAAATTGTGTTCTTGCGGTTGAGTTCTGCCTTTTCAACATCTGTCAAAATAACATTTTAACAACAAAAAAAAAAATCTATTTTGTAAAATGTGAATTGATGTTTAAGTATCACGATTCTTATGTAACTTGCTTTTTTCTCTCTCACCCCTATAAAGCAAAGACTCAGACAAGTCAGGAAGCATGATGTGCCCTCTACAATGTCAGCCAAGTTTCCCACTGCTGGCACAACACTGTCTGTTGGACAGTCATTCATATGGCTGCCGATTCCAGGGGGCTCACAGCAAACAGTATGGTCTAAAGCATATGTAGTCCAAACATTCAGACTGAAATACAAACAGGATAGGACCATGGGAATGACAAGTAAGGACACAATAATCGACTCAGACCAACAGCAGGCGTCCTCAGATGTGTGGACAGATTATCACGTATATGATATCATGTCAAAACCTCTGACAGTGAGCAGTCAGACCAGCAGCTGATACCAACACAGCATATAATTTAAAAGCATCTCACTGTAAACTACTGCTCATCAAGCAGTTACTGCAGGCAGATGTATGTAGTCAGCGGCTGAATGTACATAAATGCATCATGTGCATGTTAAATCAGCAATTTTTCTTACCTTCGTTGATTTTTGCCATGTCTACACTGGCATTATTGAGCTGCAGGGCAGTCTGAAGTGCTGGGAGAAGCTGGCGAAGCAGGGTGGGGTCCTGGAGCAGTGGAGGGGCGGGGGACTGAAGGACTGGGGACACGGGAACTGTGGAGGCAGACGATCCAGGGGGCCCTGATGAGGGGTTCAAGCTCCCTGAGCCTGAGGATGATGACTGGGACTGGGTGGCAAGGGTTGCTGTGGGTTTCTCCACCTGGGCTGACTCTGTGAGGGCAACAGAAAGGAGGATGTCATTACATCATCGCAGGCATGCTCAGAAATATGTCTCCAACTGGTAAGATAGCTCCTTTTTGAAAAGGCTGTAAATTCATTCACACTGTCCTGCACAAACAGCAGCTCCATTCAAGGATTGCAATCACAGCTTGATACCAACTGTGTATGCAATTTAAAACTGGGCATGTGGATACACGTAAAAGAAAAAAAAAGTGAGTTGCTTTATGTAAGCAGACCCCTGTAAACAACCACTGTGGAGCTTCACATCAGCTTCAGTTACATTTTTAACACATCTTGACTTGAGGGCAGGAGCTATCATATCAGCCTCGTCAAATACATGTGACACACACAGCTCCTGATGTAGGCTTGTTGGTGCAGCTACAGG
The DNA here is from genome assembly GCA_038419695.1 of Scomberomorus guttatus. Classification (NCBI taxonomy): domain Eukaryota; kingdom Metazoa; phylum Chordata; class Actinopteri; order Scombriformes; family Scombridae; genus Scomberomorus; species Scomberomorus guttatus. Next base: position 7,265,218 of record CM076464.1, read on the forward strand.
CCTTACAAACAGTGCTGAGCTGCCGTAAGCTGTGATCAGAGCCGCAGCTACAGGCGTGTTGCCCTCAGTCTGTTCTCAAGTCTTTATTATATGCTGAAAATTTAAGGTTTGCTTAACCTAGAAAACGCCTGTCACTGCCTCTATATCAAGATGCACTTACTGTAAAGCACTTTAAAGGGAAGGGTCGTTCTAGGATCAACATTAGCTTTCCACAGCAAATGAACAGAGACTCCCACTGTGACAATATCCTGTGACTGTATTATGTAATGTTATGGATGGGGGATTGCTGTGGTGATGGCTGGTCACCACACCTGAATTAATGCTGCAACAACACTAAACTATATGGTTGTTTTTTGTCTTTGTATGCTGTCTATGTATCAAGCTTTCAACTGCATTCATTCATGAACATAACTGTGTCATGTAATCATCAGAGCATGAGTGGGTGAGTGTTTTCGGGAGTGTTTAATAGGTATTCAGAAACAGGTTATTCATGATGAATGACATCTATTCTATGATAACTCAAATAGCATAGGAATACATGTGCATCACAGACTGTACAGGAATCTTTATAGAGGAGTGCCACAGTGTTGTAGGAATGTTCTGCAACATTGTGCCTCAAACTGCCTTTTAGCAGCCTTGATGATTTCCTTATAACAATGGAAGACATCTTTACTTAAGGGAATCATTAATATTCTGTGGCTAATGTGATACAATGCTGAGTGCTTTCTCTTTAGCAAAAGAGCATACGCCACTATGATATGCATCAGTACAACTAGGGGATAGTGCAGACTACAACAGACTTTTGCCACAATTTGCCTGTGCCAGACAAACTGCTCAGATCTGAGACTAAAAACCCTAAAGCCTGCATGGAATCCGTCGTGACAAGTCCTCTACTTTAAGCTGTTCAGAGACACCACGTCGTGAGCTGTCCCAGAGGCTATGACAGTTTTCAAACATTCTCCTAGATAAAAACAGAATTCACTTGTAGTTGGGGCAGTCTGAGACAGGATAAGAGCAGTATCCAATGAGAGCGCACAGGAGGGAGGCAGTGAATCCCGACACAGAGCTGCCCACAGCCTCTAATCATATCATTAATGCAATAGGAGTCATTAACTGAGCTTCATAGGGAATGAAAAGGAGATGGATAGACAGAGTAGAGAGAGACAGAGCAGGTTGTCTAGCATCTCTGAGCAGAGGAGGTGGAAATGGTGTTGACAGAGCTGGACGCAGGAACAAAATATCACAAGTGCCATTTCAGCCTGTGATTTTACAATTATTTGAATGTCTAGTTCAAATCCAAGTTTATCACTTAACCACAACTCCCCACCCTCTGTCTGCTTCTACAAGCTGACTGAGGAGATACTGTATTTTGCTGTAGATCTTTCTAAGAATTTCAAAACATTTCTGTGGAGTGCTCACTTTATGTCTGATACCAGTGAGGTTTCTGTAGATTACATGTCATTTCCCCACCACCACTTTCCTTGTGACTGGTTTAAATCCCATATGTGCCATTTTTATGCCTACTTTTTTGATTGATACATACACCACATGCGTTTCGGACAGGATGTGTCACATCTGCATCTGAAAAACTGGTGCACTCTATCCCACAGTGACTACCTCCCATGTTTTTGTTGAATACTGCTGAAGTTTGATCCAGTCTTAACTTTATCCAAGGGGATTAATCTTGTAATCAGGGGACCTCATCTGAGGTCTGTTGTGTAGTTTGTGCACCCTCATGTCAACAAGAACAGTCTGGGACAAACAATGTCTTGTGGTGTGAGCAGCACAGCAACTCTGATTTCGAAAGTCTTGTAGTCTGCATTTTGGTTAAAGCTGGGAACTGACCTTAAAATTGTTGAAACCTACGCAGACCAGACAATACAAGACAACTACTTCCAACATAAATAGATTTTTTGTAGTCCTTAAAGGTCAGAAAGGACATATTGAACAACTGAGCAAAACAGATTAACGCACTGACGACAGGCAAGGACTACAATTACATGTCATGTCAACGAAATCCTGCAAGAACACAAAATTGTGCTTAAGACAAAAAACGGCAACAGACATTCATCAGGAACAGTTTCGTATGTTAATTTATGATGCAATTTGAATGAAAAGGGCAAAGAAACGGAGGGGAAAAAACACAAAAATAAAATAGTGTATGACAAGCCATGGGTGACAAGAACTCTGCAGAAGAGAGCTGGAGGTAAGTGACCTTGAATATAATAGTGAGGTTAACATCAGGTGAGCTGTGGCTCTGCACAGAAACCTCATGAACTGGATTATATTTCAGTTCTCACACATAGCACTGTTTCTGTTAGCTTGCTGTTTTCAATCAGTAAAAAAGGACAGGATCACATTTATCAAATCTTCCTCGATACAATACTCACATGCCGACATGAACATTCAAAGAGATATTGGTTGCTGAAATTGTTCTTCCTGTCCGTACTGGCTGTGAAGATATCCCTTACTAATGTGATTTCAATGTCAGAGACAAACCAGACAATTCTGTTGTTTTGCAAAAATGCATTCAAAAGTTCAGCTGAAGCTAATATGTGGCTGTTGAACTTTAGAATGAGGGCTGTAGAATCTGTCCCCCATCTCTCACATTGGAGGCATGTTAGGATGGGATCTCTTCACGGCCAGTATGGAGACAGGAATGATTACAACTAGGGATGTCAACGGTTAACCATTAATCTCTTAATTAGTCTTATCAGACCTAAATAAGTTAACTGCCGAGAATATTTTTGACCAGTTACGCATGTTGGGCTATAGGTTAATTTGCATACTAGGGTTGAGTACTGAACTTGTTACTTCACATTATTCACATTAGATAAATCAGTGCCAAATTTCGGTACCTTGTGGGACTGAGAGTGAGCCCAGCCCTGAAATAAGGTTTCAAAACGCACATTTACTGAGCGAAGCGTTTCACACAGAGGCTCCAACATTGACAGGAGCACCAACCTGCAGATACAAAGAGACGTAACGGATCCATTTTACCAGCCTGCACAGCGGCTAGCAGCTAGTTAGCATGGCTAGCATCATTAACATAGCTGTGCTGTGTGTAGCCCATAGACTGTATAAAAATAAGGTGTAGCTGTGGTGTCTCTGGTTTAACAGCAGGGCTCTGGGCAGGTGACAGGTGTGATTACAGTGTTATGTGTGCTTTGAAAGATGTCACAGCACGGATATTAAGTCACACCGCTGACAGACTGTTAGCCTAGCATGCTAATCCTACGGTATATCTGTAATAACGCAGGTGTTACTTTGTTATTAGGTCATCACCCAGTTGGTGTGCTGAATGATTGAGACTGATATGCTGCCAATCAGTGTGGTAGAGGGCGAGGGACTGAAAGAGCTAGTTCGGTACCTCAAGCCTGAGTATGTTATGCCATCGAGAGCTACTGTGACTTTGAGGTGAAGAAGGATGAGCTAAAAGTCAAGTTAACCAGTGCAGACAAGCTAGCTTTGACCACTGACCGCTGGACTGCTCTAACAAACGAAAGCTACATCACAACCTTTCTTAAAAATGAACCGGTTAGTTATCAGTTAATGGGTGTCGGTCTATCAAAAGCAAAATTAACCAAAACTGACATCCCTAATTACAACAGATAATTCTTCTAATGTACATATAGAAATATGAGTATTGTATTATGATAGACTTGAAAAAAATGTGAATCCATACTTTAATAAAAACAAATAGGCAGCAACTTGATCAGTACACAATCATTTAGAATCATCCAACATCACACCTGTCAACACTAACTGGCCCAGACTGTAATGGATTCGGTCCATCATGGCCTGATGAGCTGGATCACACATTCACAGCCACGGTATGTTGCATAAAGCCACATCAGCATGCATGGTTAAGATATTTGTAGTCTCAGTCTTTTGGTAAGCAATTCTTTAGCATCCATCAGCAAAAGGTCAGCTCAACAATAGTCATCATTGACTAAACAATAACAATGCTTAAGCAAAAGGATTTCAGGTAGATTTGTATAAAGATGGTGACAAAGATGGGAGAACTCTCATCCCTGATATTTAGGACCAGCCAAGCCAAGAAACTAACAGACAGATAAGTAAACAAAGCATATGCAATTCATTAAAGATCAGTTGCAGCGAACAGGTAAGGAAAATATGTTATACACTATGTAATAGTGTATGTAGCACTTACTAGCACCAGTAAAGCCGGGGGCAGCCGATGCTTGCATAGCCTCCCTTCTGTAGTCCCTGTCTTTGGGGAAACTATTGACAACCGTCTTTGTTGCCTCTTTTTGCCTCTGTTCTCTGTGAAACACAGATACAAGTATGTATCACAGTGATGTATCCAACCTTTATGTGACACTAATTAAAATAAAGTGTGTACTATCAAGTGGTTTGGGTAAAGCAATTATATCTACCTCTCCAGCCATTCTTTGGGCTTCTCCCACTGGGACACTTCTGTCCTGCAGTTGTAATAGTATTTCTTTCCAGATGAGCTGATGTGCTCTGACCAGTCGTCACCAGGTTCGTAAGGCTGAGAAAAGGAGAAAATATTTAGGGAACAGAAGCAGACAGTAAGCAAAAGTGTGTGTGTGGATGTGTGTTGAGAGCGTCTGATGCAAGAGCTTGTAATGTAATCTGAAATGTACAAGCGATATTTGGGTCGAAGGCAGATAGCTACAGCTGGGTGGTTTTCAGAGATGCTTTTTAAGTGGGAGGGGAGGCTCATTTCAGCCTCTCCTCAGGACCATAGCATGGACTGGTGTTAAATAAAGTTTTCCTTAATATGTGTGCCCAGTTTACTGGATACTTATCACAATAATCTGATAGAAAAGCTGTTACTGATATCAAAGTTAAGTAGTAGAAGTCAAAACAAAATCTAACATCTACATTGGATGGCAAACTTACTGGAAAGCAGCCACAGCAAAGAGACAATTTAGGCCATTATACTTGATAAACAATGTTTAGCCCTTCATGCAATGGCAGAGGCAACACTTACTGTGTCTGAGGTCTTGCTGGGGTTAGAATGTGAGTTGGAGCTATGAAGGGAACTGTGGTTGTGAGAATTTTCTTGTGGAGAATAACTGGTCCCTGCAACAAAACACAAGAAGAGGAAAATACATCAGTAACAGCCAATAACAATAACATGCCATGGTCATAGATGGAGCTGTGAAAAGCCTGGCTGAGAACTACACCTTCACTGTTGCCTCAGAAAAAATAAATAAAAAAGGTGCTCCAACATTTGATATCATGTCTGAATTAGAGGTTGACAGATTAATCAGTTTGGCTGATAAGGCGTTTTACAAACTATCAGAATCAGCGGAACTTGGCTCCGATAGTGGCTGATGGCTGCTCAGCCTCCACCCGTCACATAGGAATGCACATCACCGTTTTGCATGGAGGCTCCATACACAAAGTAAAGGTAATCAGGGTTTTCCCCACCATTATAAGACTCAGGCAGAGCACCTAAGTGTTCAGAGGGCCTAAGCCGAATGAACAGAAAAGAAAAGGAAAAAAAACTGAGTCTCTACGATGCTTTGCTGTCATTTATGGTCATGCTGCTTCTCTGTCCTCTCCTCTGCGGTGGACAAATAAAAAGCCAGTAAGTACTTTATCAAGCCACCTGTTCAATAAGCATAAACATGCAGAAAACTGATTTCCACCTGCTTTGTCCACAGTCTCCCGGTATGTTTTAAACAGCCAGAGTGCCTAAGCTAAAACGAAAGCTGTCTGTATGTAGTCTAACTGTTTATCTTTGCCATGAATCTTAAAATGTGAAATTCTTGTAAACTTAGCTGCTGGCTCAAACCAGCCCCTCCTCCCTCAACCAGCAGCAGAGGAGGAGGAGAGAGGACAGGATGAATGACTGATACTGACTGATGTAAACTTTACTCAGTATTTTGATGTCAGAAATATTATTTATTTTACTGACATGGTAATCTGTTTCCAGTGAGATATTACAGAGTTTATATAGAGTTTATATAAACTTTGCTGTTGTAAACATTACTGTTGCTGCTCTAGAAACAGTATTTAGTTGCATTTAAAAAATAAATCAATTCTAATCCTGTTCTGAATTTATTCTTTTTTTAAAATGATAATTCTTTTGTAATGAAAAAGAACCAGGCCGACAAGAGTATGGATAAGATAAAGATAAAATCCTAACATACCCATCCCTGGTTAGTGGCTTCGCCTGGGTTTTGGGAGGATGAGCAGGTTTTAATTATTTATTACTTTGACTTAGATGTTCAATTCAACAGTTACCCAGTTTCTAATAAAGTCAAAGATTGTTCATTTTCGACAGTCAAATTTTTTCTCGGGGGCCGGGTTGTGAGATATTGGTCGATTAATCGGCTATCAGCTTTTTCAAACTATCATTATTATATCGGCCTTTAAAAATCCGCTATCAGGCAAACTCTAGTCTGAATAAATATTCCTGTTAATAAAAACTACCAAAACAACATTGTAAACCCAATTAATATTACAGAATCGCAAAACCATATAAATAAGTATTTGGAGAGTTAGTTTTTGTTCTTCAGGCTCTGTGCTTCAGCACATTCATTTTGATATAAAGTAATGGATACTACATTAAAGTAATCTGAGTAGTTTTACATCAATATTGACAGAACTCTGTGGGAGATGGCAAACAGACAAAATGGCAAACAACCTGGTAGACCGAGGAGCACAAGTCTTGTCCATGAACGGAAAATAATTTGCATGGTGAAGAAAAAGCCCTTTATGACTGCACAGCAAGTCAAGAATACTCTCCAGGATGTAGGTGGACATGTTTCCTTGTCAACATTCAAGAGAAGACTTCATGACCATAACCTCAGATGATTCACCACCAAGATGCAAACCCCTGCACACTGCCACTTACTTATGATTTTCACTGCTGAGGGAAGCAACAGGATGAATGCAGAAGTATACAGGAGCAATCTGTGTGCTCACATTCAGACAAATGCATAAAAATGCATTGGATGACATTTCATCATTTAGCAGGACAACCTTAAATCTTAAACATACGGCCAAAGCAACCAAAAAGCTTTTCAGGGTGAAGAGGTGCAATATCCTCGACTGGCTGAGTCAGTCACATGATTTCAATAAAGACTGAGCTGCGTGCCACCTGCTGAAGACCAGACTAAAGGCAGAGAGAGCCCACAACAAGCAAGAGCTGAAGGTGGCTGCAGTGAAGGCCTCGGAGAGCATCACCAGGGAAGATACAGTACAAACCATGTCAATGACTTCAGGCGGTCATTGAATGCAAACGATTTTCCACTAAATATTAAACATGATGATTTTGTTTGACTTCATGTTTATCTGTCCAATTACATTTGAACCCCTACACTTAGGGCACTTTGTGTTAAAATGGATATATCTCCCACATAATTCTTTCAATATTGATGTAAACCTACTCAAAGCTGAGACATGGCACTTTAATCTAGTATCCATGATTTTATTGCAAATTGAAGCACATAGCCTGAAGAGCAAATAATGTGTAACTGTCCAAATACTTACTGTCTGGACTGTATGTCACACTGTGCAAGATGGGTCTAATAAAATCATAGTTGCAATCTGTGTTAGACTGTAAAATATACATTTTGAAGCATGTCAGCTGGTGCCATGAATGCCTGGTGAATCAGAGCACAACGATTAACTAACATTTTAGTCAAACCCACATGCCAACCTCCTGATGGCGTGAGAGAAAAAGGGAGGCAACCACCAAAGTCACTGGGATACATCATCTGGTCGCCATGAATGTCTGTACCAAATTTTGTAACAATCCATTCTGTAGGTGATGAGATATTTTAGTCTGAATGGACAAACTGACCAACCGGTCGACATTGCCATCCCTAGAGCCCTGCTGCTAGCATTGCTAAAAGAAAGCAAGCAGAAACGTGTCATCGACTTGCATCATCCATCTTCACCGCTCTCATGTTTTGTAAATGTAAAACAATAAACAAGTTTTGGCCACAGCGCTGGCACTTTTATGCTTTAAAAAACCTCAAGGAGGAGGAGGAGATTGTAAAGCGAGCTGCGGCCAGGGAAAAGAGGGCCACATGACATGCTGTTTCTGCAAAGTGAGTTTGAGGTAAATATGTTTTTAGCACAAAATATTCACTGGCTTTCCCGTGTATTCCGGGAAATTTCATGCTATATTCCGATTTGCTGGTTTGTAAACGTGGGTTGTAGCAGCAGTCAGGTTGTGGGATTTTGGATTTTGATGCAGGTCTTTAGCCTCCAAAGCTCTAAATCGGCAGTCTGTGGAGTCTCACAGTGACATCCAGGACCACCGTACTAAAACGATTACCAAATATTTCATCATGTTTCTCCCATAATTGTTCCCTGGGACAGCCCGGTATCACAGTGTCAAGAGGCCTTCACAATAGTATGTTTTATAGGATTCTCCCAGAAATTTATAGTGCAGTGAATTTCAAAAGTGTGCTGTCAACATTTTTCCCATATGTGTGTTTTGTTTTTTTACAGAAAACTACAGTGTAATATCAAGATCAAGATATATTTTTAACAAGTCCACTAATGTAACAGCATTAATTAAAATTGTTGCTACACCTGTTTGGCTAACAAACCATCCTAACCTAACCTCTGCCCCAGTCCTCAGCTGCCTTCTTCTTACACTGATTTGAGAACAAAACAAACACCATCACAAGTCAAAGAATGAATGCAGCAGACAGAAGGTAAGACTAAACCTGTTTGGCACAACCCATGCTCTCAGCTCCGTCCATCTATTATTAGATGCTACAAGTGTAAGCAACTTCAGGATATTTTGACATTTGTAACATTTTTAAAATTACTACAGGGATATAATTATGCGTCATTGAGGCAGACCACGGCAGGGGAGACGTGCTTGAATGAAAGGCCTCTAGTGACAAGGTCTTCTCACATACAGCAGGGAGAGAAGGATGCACTGTGGCATCTGTGGCCATAGGAAAAAAGTGTATAGCAATCTGTGGACATACAGGTTTGTCAACAATCTGTAGCAAGTCAGAAAGCGCAAAATAAAACCTTCAGCTTGTAAACTATAGCATTCAATAAGAGTATTTTACTGTAGTTTACCTGCAGCTGGGCAATGAAAAACAACATACAACAGCTAAAAGCTGATTGGTATCATTGTTAGAGAAAAAAAGGCAATTTTGTGGCAACACTGCTTGTGATTATAACTATGTAAGCCAGACACTGCTGCCAAAAACACTGGGGACAAATCCGTTCAACATTACATTAATAAAAACCCTTTTCCAAGTACCTACTGATTCTCACCACTGTGTATTCATAGGTAGTCACTGATGACTTCAATTAGGGCTAGGCAATATCACCTAATCAAAGATTAACTGTCATTTTCCTCTGCAACAGTTCAAACGATATCTTATTAAATACACCTGTGCTCGAGATTCTCTGTCCTCACAGTGGAGCTTGTATTAATTATTTGTAATGATAATGAAATATCTGCAGTCATGATCCTTGGTTTTTAGTTTATTCTATTTACAATATTAAGTAATTCAGTATTACTACTGTAATACTGAAGTAGTTCAGTATTACAGTAGTATTCAGTATAGAGTGACGTTATTTTAACAAATGCTAACAACTGCTGTGTCTGAAACAACCTGCGGCCTCCAGACTGTGGTCAGGAAGCACAGGGGAGACTGCTTTACAATACAGGACTACACTGTAGCTACATCCGGGGTTACCATGTCAATATATTCAGCTGCTGGTAAACAAATCTCTGGAAGTTGTTTTGTCCACACTGGACACGTATGGTTAATAACATCATTATGAACTGCAGGTGAAACAATGCAAACCCGACTTGTGAAATTATCCACACAGCAAACTGACTGGTTGTGTACCTACAAGGTTATATTTGTCAACCTTTCAAGAGGTAAATGAATGAAGGCAGTATGAAGGAATTAAATTGTCATCTCTTTGTTACATTTGATCCTATTTACAATTGTCATTTTCAACAGATCACATAGGTCCATAGTGTTATATGCAACATCTATTTTGAACCCAAGGCCTGTTAACTGTGTCCTGTAAACTGCTGTCCCAGCAGAGAGTAAACAAGTGTGGCACATAACTACCTACATGACACCAACAGGCTGCGACACCTGTACACTTAATATCACAACATCTTTAAAAAGTTTTTACACAGAGGTGGAAAAGTTGGTGTATCAATAAAAAGCAAAATCTAGGTTGACTCAGCTCCTAATACTTGCATAACGACGGTGGATGGAAATTTTCCTTTTCATTTTCTGTTCAAATTTGTGCTACATGTGTTGATGATGTGTGTGTATCAACAAGTGATGCAAACAGAGCATCATCAAGTAGAAGAAATGCCTTTTTATCAGCATTATTCAACTTTAAAAAACTGTTCAAAAAAAGGTGGCTCACATGTGCAAAACTTTCTGCCACAATAGATCCATACTGACACGGCTCTCTCCATGGAATATACAAAATACGACATTTAGATGAAAATCTAAAGTTGTACCATAAAATGCTTGAAATCCTCTTCAGACATAAATAACATTTCATGAGTGACTAAAAAGTACCCAGTCTGATCAACAACCACACAGATATCTTTTCTAGTGCAAAATTACAAAAGATGGTTTCTAACAGACCACACATTCCCAACCCACAATTAGAATCATTTGTATTAAGAAAGCCTAAAGCCTATATAATATGCTGACCTGTAGCTGAAATTATAACAGGCCATTTAATGAGTGCATGGTCTGGCTTTCTAAGCAGCTGTACAATATTTTTCTAAAACCCCGCAGTATCCAGCAAGCACGAAGTCGATAACATGAAACAGAGCTCTGAAGGGCAACACGCACCAGCAGCGTATGAGATGCGTCAGAGCACCCGCCGAACCCATTGTTGTCTATGTAAGCCCACACAAAGGCAGAGTCTTGACACGTCATCATGTCAGGATCTGCCGCTGTCCTATTTCCCTGGTTCGACGTGCGTCAACCCTCCTGATAAGCAGCCAGTTTTTCATATTTGTTCCACAGATCGGCACATCCTGGCTAACACTCTGATTAACTTTTCTGTCTGAATGGCACGTCTGGGATGCACAATAGGTGTCAAATGATTCACATCAAACAATGTGATGGTACATGATGCCGCCAATGTGTTTTGCACATTAGAGTGGAGTTTATCAGCGACCCTTAGAAACAGATTCACCTTTAAACAAAGCACTTTCAGATTTCTAACAGGACTTCAGGATCAGAGCAACAACAAGCACTGTCAAAACCCTGAGGTAACTGAGACTATAATTACTACCGGTGTAGGGGAAGGAAAATGAACACTAACTACCCAGCGTGGTTGTTTGCCCTGCTGACCATCGTGCCAAGTTGTGCAGTTCCCCTGCTGAGCCTGCTAGTGTGCAGATCTCTTCTTTAGCCTCTCCCTGTTTTCACTCACCCCGTATCCGGTTCATTTGGTCCAGATCAAGGGGGAAAAATTATATATAGTTGCCGTTTAGTTTGCATTCATGCTGACTTTTTACACAAAAATCAATAGGTGTAAAAAAAAGTTATATGGACTGACAGGTAACTCATTCATTTGACAGGTTAGGTAATGATCAGCCCACATCATCAGCGCTACATGAACCCACATGGGGTAGTCACAGCAGGAATGCATATTAATGATGGAACTGCACAAATTCATACATACATCTGTTTGAACTACTTTCCACTCTATTACTGAGAAAACTTCCTGCACTCACGTGGGGACACGCATAAGTAAATTATTGATATGATATGCATAAATGCTGTACAGATTCTGACTACTGAAATTGACATGACGTGATCAGCAACATTGGTTTAAGGTGCATTAGGGCTGAGCACCTTTAGCAAGCTGAATATCTCACATTTTTGACATATTCGGGCCTTGTGAGTTGTTATGAATAACAAACAATTGCCTGTTTACACATCTTGCAGACTCAGAGCAACCTTAGGATTCATTTGGAGTGGTATTTCTGTCCACCTGAGTCCAATATTCATTCTCCTTTTAGCTCTGTTTTGGCCTCTGCCAACTCCTGAGAAATATTAGCTGGGTCTCTAACTGTTAAATGTTCACAAGTTCGCTAACCTTTTCTGTGTGCCGTTTGGTACTGGGCAGGTAGTGTACTGTGGGTTAATCAGAGCTTTTCACTGAGAACAGCTGCCTGCAGCATTTGGAAACAGGGCTGATTAGAGTAGTAAAACTAAACCACAACAGTAAAGTTGAGGAAGTACAACCAAAACAATTAGCTAAAAGATGCTAAAACACTGTGAAGAGAGACCGCAGTTCGAATTAATTCCTTGTTGTCACTACAAGCAATACCTTTCACAATGCGCAGTCATTCAACCCACTGTTCAGATGATATATTATTAGTGCAGCTACAAGTTACAAAACAGCCCAGTTCTTCACACCTTTAAATCTGATTCCCATTTAACTTTTAAAAGGTTTGGAAACTATAAGATTGAGTCACAAATATGGATGCAAACACTGATATAAAGTCAGGGAGTCAGCTGTATTAAAGTTTGTGACCAAGCTCAAATTTGAGTTATGGTAAATTTAACTTTAGGTTGTCTTGAATTTCATCAGAATACAACTGTTCAAAAAAAAAAAAGCCATCACCCAATATGGCCTGTGTGTTTTATCACATACAATTATTATCATATTAACATTGTTCACTTACATTTTTCTTTATTTTCCCAACACAGTCAATGATTTATGGTTGTCATGAGTAAGATTTCAGTTTAAGAACGGCACTTGATAGCTGATATTGTGCATCAGCTAGGTAAAAGGTAATTCTGGCCAATATTGGCCAAAAAATGAGATCTCATTTTTTTCCAAGCCTGGAGACAATTCACATCGATTTCTTCCCTTGCAAATTGCAGGAAGACTAATTTACAATTGAAACATCATATTTTAGGTCTTCATTTTCAAGATAGTTGAGCAAGAATAATAAATGATGCATATTTAAAAAATATGTTATCATTTACAGCTACAGACTATCAGTACCACAAGCTTCAATTAAGAACAGCACAGCCATCCAGTGTCTCTTAAAATGTGTTAACAAATTTCAATAATCTCATGTGTGTTCCTCAGGGTTTGATTTACAAAGTAGCCCACCCCACCGGCAACATCCCCACCAGGCTTAGCGAGGGAAATCCTCTACTACTGTAGTCATTTGATACATTCAGTAGTATTTTGTATTGTGTTATCTGTAAACATGTGGTGTTGCAAACAGAGCAGTGACTGCTGCAGTCAAAGATTAGTCCTATAAAATATTTCATGAATGCGACACAAAAACGCTGTGCCTGAAAACTCAACTTTAGCAACCCAACACAGCACTCATATAAAACTAAGATTAAGCCCCACAACACATTAATGCTACCTCATTCACAACATTTATACCGCAAGCATGGATGAAACTGCTTGGTTCAATGAATCATATTTGCAGAAATGTAGGAACATTTTGTTTTCTTACGCTTGTTATCTAGGAAAGAAAAAAAGCTAGGAACCTTCTGCACGTCAAGATTTAAAGCTCATATATTCATTTTTTACTCTCTATCACTGAAAATCCACTTTTTCAAACAAACAAAAAACCCGAGTGTCATAGCCTCAATGAAATTGGCAGGCTACTCAACAAATTCTGATATAACCCTGAACAATAAAGGCACTTACTCCCCCCTGCAACGCTTGAATGCTTGGACAATGTGTCTGGTCCTTAGTTTTCACTCCACTGCAGTAGAGAAAACTAAAATGCTCATTGTGGTTGTTACCAAAAACCACAATGATTATCAAATCAGCCACTGACAGCTGAAGTTTACTCAACTGGTTAAAATAAAACTAAAATTTAGTTGATTGCTACTTAAGTAGCAGTGCATGTATTTTATGCTCCAAAATGATAACAGCTGGAATACCTACTACTTCATACTACAACATAAATAAGCAGGAGGCAGGCTGTACTTATGTCTACTTAAATTACACAGCTGCAGAGTTTCAATGTTAAAGTTCTTGGTTGGTAGGATGAAACATCCTCTCTGTTTCTGGCTTAGGTGACAGCATCATCTGTACCTATGAAGCTAAGCTATTTGTTTTGAATCTAAGCCCATTTTATTCTCAATTATCAGGGTGTCTCACCTCCATCCCTGTCTCTGGCCCGGTGTGTGTGGACAGCCTTTGCTCTGCTGTGCCCCGTGCTGTCCATGTGTTTGTTTTCAGGGCTGTCAGACCTCCTGAGCATTTTGCAGGGAGGAGTGACATCTGAGGAGTCTCGCATCTTTTCATGTCGGTGGTCCCCTCCAGGATGGCTCTTGGACGAGTATTTGAGAGTCTGTAGACACAAATCAAACACCTCACTACTCTCTAGCATGTACAAATTATGCACAGTGATTTCAATCTTTTATCATCACCATTAGAAGGCATCACTCTCTTTTAACACCATGTTCAAAACACTGCAAGTATGCATCAAACTTATTTCAGGAATTAATTTGCAGAGCTAGTCTCCATTCATGTAGCTTGTGATTCATGATTTGAGAGCAGCAGATTTATCTCTGTCAAGTCTTTCTAGTACAACATCACTAAATAGCCATAGTTTAATACTTGGTAATGTATTAATGTATACTGACACATTTATAATTTCTGACGTTGGCGAACAAAACAAAACATTAGACAAGCAACTATTAGCCCTTATTATTACCTTTTAACTACAGTTTGAATTTAACTTCTCGTTCCTACATTGGTTTATAGTGTATGTTTGGAGCACTTTAATGTAAAGACAGCTCAGCTAACGTATATCCTTAAAATGACAGACTGCGGTCAGGCCCTAATCGGGACTAGCAAGCAAGCTAACAGTACCAGGCTATCATTAGCTTTGAGCTGCATTTAAACTCGCCTGTATCTCCCCCAAAACTGCCGACTTCGACGAATGCGTTCAATCTACTTTGTGTTTACCAGACAATATTTACGTTAGGAAACATTTGCAGCTCTCAGACTGCAATTTCAAACAAAATCGTTTACTTTTCCTTTTATTTTCCGCACTGACTGAGGCCTGTTGTGTCTCCAGAAGCCTGAACTAGAGTGTCCATTTTAATCTTATTAGCAGGCTACGTTTAGCTAACAAGTACCTGATAGGGCTGAGGCTCTCTTCGGTCGCACCTGCAAATAAAAAAGAAAACAGTTGTGAACACGAAGCTTCAAAATGACAAAGCTGACTTGAAAGTGCTTCAACAGCTGAAGTTTCCAGACACTTATTTTGGTTTCAGTAAAAAAAATGGCGGATTGTCAAAGCGTAGCTACGAGGAAAAGGAAAATCAGAGTATAAGTAACGTTAAAAAAAAGATGTTTACCCATCGCCGAGTCTCGGTTGTTTCCTTGCATACATTACCATCAATGCCGTGTTAGTGTGTTTGGAGTGGGATGTGAAAGATTGATAACGGTGCTATGTTTTTTTCTTGTTGATTCAGCGACCTGAAATCGTCAATTTATTTCAGCCTAGCTTGTTGGTGTTTGAAAAGCTGTCGGCAGCAGTGGTCGAAAGAGCGCCCTCACTCAGTCCTCAGTCCATCTCCCACTCAGACGCACCGCCGCGGCTCCGTCTGCACTCAGCACACAGCTGAAGTCAGCTTCACATTGGTAGGTAAGGGGCATGTTAAGGGAAGCGTAAATAATGATAGTTTAGCAGCTGATTCTCCGTTGTTTCACCATTTACACGTATGGAAAAGTGTTAGACATAGTAGCCAAAAGCCTTAACGCTGTTTAAACCCACTTTCAAATTTGTGAAATCTTTATTTTGCTTATGAAAACACAAAAAAGGGCGATTTCACTGATATTTCTCCATCCAGACCACATTAGACCAGGTCCAGATCAAATCCCACTATACTTAGACTTGTCAAATCTGGACTAGGTTAACAAGGACAAGAGTCATTAAAACACAGTTTCAGATTCGTGCAACCTTTATTCTATTTGTGGAAAATGAAAAAAGGGCGATTTCACTGCTCTTTTCCAATCCAGACCACATTAGACAGATTAGAAAATTTGCTCTATAAAGATCATTTGTGATTGCATTTCAAAAGGTAGAAATAACTTTTCTACCTTTGTTTTTAAGTGGGAAAGAGGAGCTCTGCATGGCTATAACCAATGTAATTGAGAGACGTGGAATTGTGCTGTGAATTTCTAGTGAAATTGCCCTTTTCTTCATTTTCCACAAATACAATAACACTTTTTCATAAATATAAATGGTAAAAAAAGAGAATCAGCTGCTAAATATCATTATTTATGTTTCCCTTAACTTTCCCCTTAACCACGTATCAGAAGCTGACTTCAGCGTCGTGCAGTGAAGCTGATCGCAGGGTTGCCAGATATCAAAGCTTGCCAGTGTGGGGAAAAGCCTCTATAAAATCAGTAACACCCAATAAAAGTAGCATTATCTGTGTTATTGACAATATCAACTTGAGGTGGTGTTGTTGCTTGCTGGTTTATATGTAAATATAATTTGCCATGTATGTTGTAGGCTATGTGAGTCGCAAATATGGAATTTGTGACACAGCTGAGTTATGGTAAATGTGTCTTTAGATGGTCTTGAATTTAGTCAGAATACAAAAATATAGATTGTTAAAAAAAAAAAGCAGGTATCATCCAATATGGCCTGTGTGTTTTACCAATTATTATCATATTAACATTGTTTACACTTACATTTTTCTTTTTTTCCCCTGACACTGTCAATGATTTATGGTTGTCATGAGTTAGATTTCAGTTTAAGAACAGCCCTTTTTTTAATTGATAGCTGATATTTTGTATCAGCTGGTAAAGGTAAGGCTGGGCGATTCACTTCACATCGACATCAGACAACTGCTCTACTAAACTTCAAGCAAATGTGCTAAAGGAGGAATATGCTCATGTGTCAGAGTTATGATTTAGCTGACAACGAATCCACAACATGTAGCGTTTCCATAACACCCATCAAATATAATTGACAAAGGTGGGTATAACTGTGCAGACCTGGCAACCTTGCCTGCAAGCCCGTTTCCACCTCCCCCTTCCGATGGCAACATACGGGACACACACCGGCTGGAGTCTCAGAAACTTGTCAACCCTTTTATTTGCGCTGTTTGGTCGGATAAAGTGTCATTCTTATTCCACAATTACATTTAAAACGTTTAAAATAATTGAACAATGTCCATTTTCAATCAAGAGTTCAATTAGACGCTTAAATTGAGCAATGACTTGTTCTCTCCTGACATCTAGTGGTTATACTTTGACATCGCAGGCAAGGTTTATCTAGATATAACCATAACAATTAATCCCTACAAACACCCAATGATAACTTTGTCATATCTTTGTATGTAGATACTATCCACCAAAATGACCATTGTAGTTATTTTTAGAGCACACAATTTGCATTTTCAAATTATAAATGGCTAGTTTTTATTTAAACACTTGAATTTTAGTATTCACTGTTTTTAGCTAGAAAGAAAGTTCTGCACTCATCACTATGTTTAAAGACAACATAAGATTGTATCAGAAAGATATTATACCAAAAAATACAAATATATCTAAGAATAATCAATGTATAGTACCACAAATATGTAGACCACAAATCTCTTGGGTGTATAATGATCATTTCCAAGTCCACATTTAAGCCTTTGAAATGAAACAGAGTGTGCATGCAAAGCAGAGGCTTTGACCAGGTTGTATTGATGCTTCAGAGTGAAGAGCTGTAAGCAGAGGGCTGCTGGGCTCCATTGTTCCCAGACAATATATCCCACATCATATCCCAGGCCGAGGACAAAAGAAGCTGTGGTTCAGCGTTTTGGCACACAGCGCACTTTAATGTGGGGACAAGGGGGCACAAAAGGGGGTGCTGCTATTGTTAGCACATTTCTGGAACTTGTTCACACGCAGATAGACACACACACACACACAGGTTTTTATGAACCTGTATCCTCAATGTAGGATGTTCTCTGTCTTTGGGTGTTTATTTATTTATTTGCTGCGTTTAATAAGAATGGAGATTAAAAGATTAGTCAGAACAGATTGATGATCAGTGGGGAGAGGACATATACTTCACTGTACCTAAATAGAAACATTGGTCTAATGTCAGCTCCCCCATATTTAAGACACATTTTAAAACCCATTTAGTTTACAAAAACATTTAGGCAGCATCAACTCACATTCTTGTTGCCTTTTCTGGGCTTTGACTACTTGTTGCTTTATTGTCCAAACATGACCTGTAGGGGGAGGTATCAAACCACTGTTATAACTTTGGTAACACAACTAACACATCTAATACTAACTTGCATTACCTGACTGGTTATGAATGAGATACAATTATTTTTTTTAAATAATAGTGAAGTTCAAGATTGTCTTTCTTTCAAAAAAGAATACTGCAAAATATAATGAAATATCATTTCTGTCAGGACCAGGATATACAAACTGACAAATCATCAGATAAAACACATTAAACACAAAGACAAAGCATAAAAACCAAGATGCATGGATACATAAAAAACCTGAGTGCATTAAACATCTGAGTAGATGTCAATGGTTTTACAACTGAGGTGCAGATATAGAATATAGCAGGCCAATACACATCGCCTACGTGCAATTAAAAGTTCTGAATGAAATTTGGTGTTGCAGGTATAACATTAATAAATCACATTAATTTGACATAGATCTAAATAATGTTGGAATGAACTTGCCTAACATTGAAATGAGATAAAATTAGATAAACTTGAAAAAAATAGCACCCCACATACGTCACTCTGTTTGTTTGTTTGTTTTTTTGGCACTTGCAATGTATTAAGAATATTGACATGTGTGTGTGTGTGTAAATACTCCAAGAATTCAAGAATTAGGTTGTCCAAGCGCTACTGTTTTTGTTTTCCTCTGTCGGCGGAGTGGCGTATATACGGCGGAGGCGTTAGCTGATGATTGACAATAAAGCAAGCCAATGAAAAGACAGCACTGAACTTCTGAGCACGCCTTAAAACAAAACTGACCAAGGAGCGAACAGATTGGGTGGCCCTGTCCGGTACAGATCTAAGGACAGCGCGGTGTTGTCCCGTGTCCATCTGTTAACGTTGTGTGTTACAGGAACAAACCGTTTCCAAATCAGCACCTCGACAGACCGCTTTATCCGTCTCGGAGAGTGGCACAGCCGAGGCGTAACATTTTGAAAGGTTGTGTTCGGCAGATATACGCAGAGACCGAGGGGGAGTTCAGGAGATTGCGGATCAAATCACGGTTTCGAAAGTGGGAAATAAAACAAGTGAAAAGTTTTGTTCTTCGAAGGAGCAGTTGGAGTACACTGTGACCAGCAAGAAACCATTCAGCTCCGACCTCCGATGCAAAGTGAGTATCAACATATTGCATCTGGCTAAAAACTTGTCTTCACAATTATCAAAAGCCAGTGGAAACAGAAATGCGGTTCCAGTGGGAATTTTCGAAATGAAAGTTGTCGAAAATGGCGTAATTGTTTTATGAGGAATAAAGAGGATGTAGCTAGCTATGTCACTCGGTGTGTGTGTTTGTATGTGTCTGTGTGTTTGTTTATTTGTTTGTGTGTGTCTGTAACCAAATAGAGACCTTCTGTTGACGCTAATCTACAGCTAGGTGCATGATATAAACTAGCATAGCCAGTTGTAACGTATAGTTTACTTGCTAAAACATTGTTAAACCTCATTGACAAGCTAACCTCAGACTTTCTGAGAGTTTTTACACACCAAAGGTGCTTTTCTTCACCAATGTGAATTTTAGTGTTTTTATTTTCAATGGGAATTCACCTGATATCTGCTTGTTGAATGTTTTCGTGGGAAAATGCACCGTTTCTGCACTTTAATGACTTTCTTATTGCACTACTGCCATGTTTACAATGCTATTTGCACAGCTCTACTACAGATACTTTCAGATATATACTACCTCATATATATAATGCAAGTTTGTACATATGTTGACAGTTTTAATGTTTTTGTACTATATTATATTACTATATATTTTTACTTTATTGTGCCTTACCATGTTTATATACTGTCTGTTTTTATGCCATGTACATACAGTACTGTATGTCCCTATGTGCCCCCTCCCCCGCACATTTTTGGTGAATCCGCAGCCCTCCTTTTGTTGCCCGCACAATATGTAATGACAATGACAATAAGAATTGAATTGTGGTAGTAACACAGGCAGCTACAGATGCTACAGTGGACCCTCCAGACCTTAGACTATAAAACAAAAGGAAATAATAGTCTAGATACGCTAACATGCACAAACATGTGCATAATGACAAAATTTCCTAGTAACACAAGCCTCAAATTCCACAAAACACACACAGTTCCTACTCTCCAGTGTGTGTGCAGTGTGCCTTGTCACTTGGCCAGAGGGAATACAGAGCCCTTGTGCCCTGCAAAGTCAAGTATGGTGACACGGAGCTTGTCACTGGCTGTTAGTGCCAAGCCTCTGAGCTGACTCAGCACTTGGCCAGCTTCCATTACATCCCAACTTAGCCGTTTGTTTTGCATACTTTTAATTTGTATAGAATAATGACACAGGACACCATGTGTTTTTGTCTTGCACCATTCCTTCATAACCATTATTGCCAAAGGGATATGAAGGAGCACAGGAAATGATTAAGACCATTGTGTATCTTTACTTTGCCATTAAAGTGCTCAGTAACTCTCTCTAAAGCTGTAATATCAGTTTCTTGATGTGGTAAAAATTCTTAGACGTCAGTAGTAATTTCTTGAAAGTGGAAATGCCATTATTTCTAATTCCATTGAGTCATTTGTTCCCCTTGACAGTTACAGTCTGCATATTTCTTGAATGCACACATGGCCATCATTTAGCAGAGAAAGTGTAGTGCTTGGGGAAAAAAAAGTTCATTCAGTTGTTAATTGGTTTGCATAAGTATGGTTAAAGGAGCATCTTTGCGGGTAAAATGAATTAATCAAGACAATGCAAAGCTGCATTTCAGTGTATATTGCTTTCCAAATGTTAATTTTGGAGTTGGTTTTCATCCTCACAGTTATGGTGCTCTGGCTGTGAGGAAAAGAGAAACACAGGAAGAGGATGACCTTCTTTCCCTTGCATTTGAATGCCACTGAGGGTAATCTCTAGAGAAGAGACATTTCACTGTGTAAACTCCAAAACCTCAATGGTTTGTCTTGCAATTTTGGCCAGCTCCTTTGCTCTCACTGGGAATAGCCTAGTTCTTCTTTTAAATCTTGTCTTGAAAAAGGTGGGAGGCCTTTAGCCTGCATTCCAGCTGGGCTGGGAGACTCTCAGGAGACTTTGATTACAAGTATTTTAGTCCAATTCATTACTCTGGCATGTGCCGGTATTGGGTCAACAGCCTTAGTGTCATGACAAGTTTGTGATGCTACATTAAAAATGGGCTCACACGCTCTTCACTGGCGATTTAAGGTGCCATACAAGTTGTTAAGAGCTGCAGTGGCTTGCCTCCTGGAAATATTCATGGCTGGACTGACACAGATGTTTGTTTCTTGGTTTTTATGCACACAGTGCTGGAGTATGTATATGGAAGCAGGCGAGGTCAGGATGGGGTCGGATGCAGAGGCTTAGACGAAGCCCAGCGTAGGAGGGTTTGCCCTGTGTTGGTTGTCTGAACAGGTGTCTCAGAGCTGCAGCTCCACATAGTTCACATTCCCAAGGTTTTGTTCCTGGCGTGGAGGGTCACAGAGTAGGGGGAGGGTGGTGTGGGAACTGAGAATGCTATGCGCGCAGGGCTCGACTCCCAGAATTCATCCAAGCAACCTGCTGATTGAGACAAACGGTTCCTGTCATTACAACAGCCTGGCTTGTGTTGATGAGAAACCTGTCAGCAGCCCATTGGCCAGGCACAATGCTGAGAGTTGGCTTCCATAACTGCTTGTCTGCAGCAAGGCTATTTTCTTGGGGCTTAAGGGTGGGTAGGATACAGTGCTTTAAGACTCTTAATCCAAGCATTAGTTTGGATCACTATCAGTTCGCTCAGAATCACAGGACATTGCCTCATATGAGGACAAACGTTTTCATGTCACTACTCATCCTTAATTTCACACACGTTTTCTTCTTACCCAAACATCTGCACATCTCAATGGTTTGACTCATTGTAACTGCCTTGAATACGACTGTGGACAAATCGAGATTTCAGCTCCTGCAGAAATGCAGTCATTCTGGTACTGCAGTGAAGCAAATGACTAAAGTAGCCAGAGCATGTAAAGAGGGGTTGTTAGTTTGTTTTGGCTTAATAGTGACTGTGTTTCTGCAGCATTTGCTTGTATTTAACTTAATTGTAACAGCAGTTTTTTAGTAGTTTACAGTAGTAGATTTCAAATATCAAGATTTATATCATGTATCGTGATATAGCCTAAAAAAAATCATTATTTATAGGCCATATCGCCCAGACCTACTTGTAGTGAGTTCTCTGCCTCTTCAAGTGTTGAGTGTTTTCTCAGCTCGGGTCTCTGAGTGCTGCCTCTTGACATATTGAGGTGAAATTTCTTTACTACCAGCAATAGCTAAACTTGGCAACATATGAAGTATGTATACAAGTACGTATGTCGTTGCAGCAGCTTAATCCAGTTATACAGTCTGAAGCCAGACTGATCAAAATATCATCATCCTGCATATGCATTTTTTTCCCGAGCTCTCCAAATGTCAGAATTTTCTGTGATTACGCTTGAACAGAGCGTTGCGTTCTGACAGCTAAAAGATGATAAGATTATGAAAGCAAACTTCCAGGAACTAGATCAAAAAATCTGCTGTCAGTGGAAGAGATCATCTTGAGTCAATCTGCCATGGCACACTAACTGAAAAACTTATAATTATGGTTTTTTTTTAATTGAGCAGCATACATTTAAAGACAGGAACTCCATCTGTCCATGCAACCATCCATATACCCACAGACACATCTGTCTTTCCATCCACCCACTCTTCCATTTATCTAATCATTCTTTCATTCATTCTTTTACTCACCCAACCATCTATCTAGTTGTCCCTCAATCCATTCATCCATTCATTTATCCATCCATCCTGTTCTCCATGCATAATCACCATCTTACTCCATGCTATCACTAATCTCCGTTGCGAGTCCGCAATGGACTTGTCAGCCTACTGCCGCTCAGCTGATCCCAGTTGAGGAGATTAAAGTGATGTACTTGGCAGGGTCTCTGGCAGGGTCACAGTTGATGAGCATCACCAATAGTGGTGCTGTTTTGTTTTGCCCCTGCCTGCCCTGCAGAGGTGTAGAGTTTCTCTCAATAACCCTCTAAGTCTCTGCTGTGCTGCGCCAGAATGAGCCCACCCAGCAGATACCAGCCATCAGACACCGACGTTGGCTTCGTTATATTGCAGCTCATGTACATAAAACGCTGACCCTGATGCTCACCCTTCAGGCATGCTTCCCTCCTGACTCAGTGCAGGTCATCTTTTTGATGGAGAAAGCAGAGCGACTGAGGGAATGGCAGTAGAATTAATAAAGTAGTGGTTGTAGGAAGGCAAGTCAGGTCCTGAACCCTCCGGGAGAAGATTAAGCTGTAATGTGTTTCTGCATAGAAGTCTACATGAGTGGTCCTAAAGTGAGGTGTTTAGTCATGGGACACTGATCCAATCCTGTTTTAAGATATACACTATTAGGAAGTTGAAAGCTCCAGTTGCAAAGTACAGTAGTCTTATTCAGCTATGTTTGTAGCCTAACCCATTGGTTTGCATTTATAGCCTTTGAGCTAACAGGAACCAGTACTACGAGGTATTACTGGGAATACTGTATGCACAAAATGGCTTGATCACAATCTTGCAAATTAGAGGTTTGTAAGGTTTTCTAAGCCCATTGTTTAAAGCTATAACATTGTTTAAAAGGTATTGCTTGAAAAGGAATTGTTGCACAGTCAAATAGAGACGTACTGGGAGTCTGTAGCAGCTTGTAACCAATTTGTCAGTAGGCAGTGAAGGCTATAGCCTTACATAGCGAGGCAGTGGGTTCACTTGACTGATGTCAAGCTTATTTGTCAAATGTTGTTTTATTTATGAGGGTTTTCCATGCATGCACCCTGCCTAGAATTACTATGCCTATTCCCCTTATGGCTGCCCTGTGAATAATTCAACATACTTGGAGCAAACGGAACCAAAATAGGCCAAACTGTGTACTTGTTTGTGGCTCTGTCCAGTAAATCACAGCAACCACAGAGGATTTGTGTAGTTCTAGTTTGTACATATGTTAGTATTGTTTACTAACTTTTATGGAAAATCGACTGAAGGCATCTCCAAATTAATGTTACATATGTACACAAATGCAAAGGATTTGAAGGCAAGGCACTGAACAAATAATTTAACCTCACAGCTTCAAGTTTACACTGTCAGCACAAGAGGATCTATGTCACCTGTCAGCAGTGTTGGGCAGTAGCATCACCACAAGTAGTGGCATTACTAGTTTAACTGTATTTCTCAGCAGTGTGGTGGTAGCGTCTCTGTTTTCTGAATCAAATCAAATACTGAATCAATTCAGTAGTGAAGCTCTTTTATTGATCAAGTAGTGCTGTAGCGTCCACACAAGCTACATTTTCCCAAGCATTTTTTAAGCTCAAGCACAGTGGAGCTTTCTGCTGCGGTCTGACATAAAAATAAGGATCAGTACATGATGCTAGCGCCATACATGGACATGTACTGTATGTGTAGCCAATTGAAGGACCTCCGTATGATGCTGACATCACGTACCAGTCTTTGAGCTTATGCCTAGTACGTCTCTGGTGCAGGGGAGTACAGGGTGCGGCCCAACACCCACACTTGCTGTCTTGAGCACTTCTGTGCACACTCATGCACTGCCAGGTAGTAGGCAGGTGTCCCACGTTTGAAATATACCATCACACACTACACTTAACCCGCACTGATGCACATTTCTCCTAATACCATTTCAAAGTGACATTCAGAGCCAAGTGTACCACACAATTGACCATGGTGTATTGCACAACACCAATCCAGTTGTTGGCGGTAGTGAGTCTATAGGCTGGTTTTAGGATCGACAATAATCAACAGACAAGAAGAAGTTGAAGTTTATATGTTGTATTTAGCATGAATATTAAAATTATTATCCAAACACTAAATTATGGCAGAACCTCCACAGATAGATAGTTATCCATAATATATATAAATATCATATCCATTATCAAAGATTTTGAGAAATATGCTCCATTTTTAAAAAAAAAATCAGACAGAAATCATTCAAAATGATATTGTATTATGTCTCTTTTATGTATCCTAAGTTAAACCTACTTGCTTCTAGATAACATGATTTAATTGATTTGACTGTGACTGTAACACTGTTTGGTTGATCCAACTCTTAGTTCATCAAATTAAAGGAGCTTGATTGTGCCATTTGTGACGGGAGGTCCTTATTAATCAACAGTGACCCACTGAGCTCTGATAAACCTCCACACTCACAGTCTTAACAGGTACTGTGACTGTGACAGTAACCAGAAATACGTCATACAAGTAGCCACTTGACTATTTGCAAAATACAAACTAAAACAAATAAACAAATACATATAGGCGATATAGCTACTAGCACAGAGTGGGCCTAATAAAATACCACTTTTAAAACTGCCAATCATATAAAATACAATAATAATAATAATAATAATAATAGAATAAAAAATATGAAAGTAGTTTCAATGTAGCAAACTACTGGTTGATAGCTTCAATGTAGTGGTAGTTTAATGTAGAGTAACTGATACCTTAGCTCACTACACTTTCCATGGAGCTTGCCCAGCGCTGCCTGTCAGTGATGAGTATCCAGTACTGTATTAATGGACTATGAGGTTGCAATATTCATGTAGCTTGTGTTGATATTTAGAGTGCTTGGGAAGCTTGGTTACCATACACCAGTCCTGTGACTGATGTTTTCCTTCCTTGCCTTGATCTCTATAGATGACAGCGACAGTATCATGATCATGCCATGTAAGATATAGACTGTAATTAATCTAAGACTAATGAGAGTAAAGATATGTTGTAATACATTATACACTGATGTAACTACCAGCCGCTCCTTGCTTGTTGCTGTGAAAGCCTTTTAAATCGCAGACCAAATCCGGCAATGCAGCACTACCACACAGGGTTCTGCGGAGGTGTGGGCGTGTCACTACATGGCCCATTTGTGTGACGTATCTGATCGTAGCACAAGTAGAAATACTAACCAGAAATTCCAACTTGCAGCCCGACACAACGCCAAGCGAGTGCGCGGCGATTTACTTCTTTGTACTCCCTCATTGCAGGGTTGTACAGCTCTGGAAAGGTCATCACGGCGGTGATGAGTCTCTCTTCCATCCTTACCGTTCCTCGGTAAACAGTGGAATGCTACGGTGCTACATGGTAAACAAGGTTCTTCTTCGCGTGGGAGTCTTCAGTCTGATCGCCGGCTTACGTGATTGGCCAACGCAACGTGATGTTGGGTTTTGTTCCGGCAAAAGTTGATTCCGGTTTAACTTTTACCTGGATGACTACTGCGGTTTCTTGCTGAGTCCTATGCGGCCTCCAACCCCACAGCATTAACGCACGACATATATAAATGAATGGGAGGGCTTCAGTTTTTCACGCATTGCCGGATGTGGTATGAATGTGGCCTAATGTTGGAGGTTATTTTGCTTGTTTGAACCATATAAGCTCTTGGAGATTGCCTCCAGGCAGGTAAGGGATTCTACTTCCACTACATGACTCCTCTTTGCTTCCCGACTGCAGTAATGATTGATATCAAATGCAATAAGGAGAGACAACACAGATGTTCCAGGGTTGCTTTCCTCCCTGCATTCAATTAAACCATGTGTGATTTCCTGGTGCCACTCAAGATATCTATTCCACCCTTGACCTTGATGAAGTATAAGCTTTTATTTGGTAGACAGGAGACAGGCAGGAGACAGGGGGAATAGAAATAGGGGAATAACTTGGCATGCAGGGTTCTTTGTGAGTCTGGGTGGGGTTTTGTGGAGGCCTTGAGCCTTCCAGAATAGTGCTGATTAGTCTGAGAGGGTTTTCTCTAGCTGCCTGTTTTCTATCAGTTGTCAGGGACTCTTTCCAGACAGCAGCACGGGCTAAATCTCCCCTTTGTGTGTGGGGCGTCTCAAGTAGTGTCAGCTGTAGCTCTGTACACTTGTTGCTGTGTCTCCTGCCACCTCCTTCTGGGTACAGGCCCCCTGAGGCTGCATTTTCATTTGCCTGTTAACATCTCAGCCCCCTTATTTGCCTCTTTACGACTCTCCACAACACGTAAATGTTTGATCGGCAAAAGGAGGTCTGTTTGCATGTGTGTGTGAATGCACGCTTTTGTCTGTGAACTTGAAAGAATGTTCTCAAGCTTTTGTGTGTGTGTGTGTGTGTATGTTTGTGTGTGTATGCGTTGGACAGGCAGTCATTCATCTTTAGACCACTAGGCCCATTATGTGTCTATTCCCTTGCTGCTCATTGAGTGCAATTAGAGCAGTTTAACTGTGAATACCCCTTCACAACGGCCTATTAGAACCATTAGCTATGCAGTCTTCACTCTTTGATGGTTTTGCCCATGTGATTGTAGTATTCAATCTGGATGATAGAAGACAAGGGGGTAGTATTTTGAGCCATCTAAACCAACTAGACTAAGTATGAAATAAAGAATAAGCCTAATGTGTAACGGGGGTGTAACAGTTCTGCAACCGACACCAAAACTGCGACACAAACATCAGGGTTTCCGCCAGTGTATTGCAAGCCCGGCAAGCATTTAAAAAAAAAAGTATTTTAAGATGTTTTCTACACTAAAATGTGTGTGCTCCTTTGAGGAATATCTCAGTGCGTAGCGAGTGTGCGGTCAAGAGAGAGAGAGCACGCATGTGTGACATGAAGGCTGCAGCCACCGCAGTAACCCGCCTACCATCCGAGACAAGGCTGAGCAGCCAAAGAGCAGGAGAGTTTCTGCCTAAAACAAGCACCAAGACCCGGGGAGACATGAGATCAGCTCTAAGCTAACAACTTTTCTGGGGGAAACCCTGAACGTCCATGGTCTGGAGACACGGTTCCATCTTCTGTGTTGTGGTCCCCACCCCCAACCCGCTGCCACCACTGCAGGTGCGGCCTGTTGAGCCCTCATTACGTGACAAATGTAACAAAATTCACACAACCCCCGCGAAATATATAATTATAAGAATTTGATCCATTTGATTTGGAAGAGCTGCATGATTAAATTATTTTATCCCCATTCAAGTTAGCAGAGAGCTAACCGGAAGTTAACTGGCTTGGCCAGCAGAAGTCTCTGTTGCGGATTACCTGTACACAATTACCTGCACTAACAAAAAATTAACGAAGCCAACAGAAGCAGATCAGAAAACAAGGAGGCGTCGTACTAAAATATGAGCAAATATACTTATCAAACAGAGGGAATAAATAGAAATAAAGGCTTCTCTCTAATATAAGCCTGCTTCCAATAAAGGCCTGGTACCCTCTGCAGTTGAGGTAAATAAAGGGTCCAGCAAATATAAGAGTAAAATCCGGTAGTTTTGTTTACTTAGTTAATATGTAGACTGGTCTTAAGAGAAGTGTTTTTTAAATGTATTTATTTACTTTTGTTTACTTAAAATATGTGAAGTTAATTTATAAAGGTAATCGACCTTCATAGTGTTCTTTAGTGTTCTTGATATTCTAAATAGTAGTTGATTTAATAAAACCCAGTAATTTATTTCCCCTGGCTTATTTCTTTTGATGTAGCAAACTACTGGTTGATAGCTTCAATGTAGTGGAGCTTCATTTAATGTAGAGTAACTGATAGCTTAGCTCACTACACTTTCCATGGAGCTTGCCCAGCGCTGCCTGTCAGTGATGAGTATCCAGTGCTGTATTAATGGACTATGAGGTTGCAATATTCATGTAGCTTGTGTTGATATTTAGAGTGCTTGGGAAGCTTGGTTACCATACACCAAACACTGAACACTCAAGGAAACCCCTTGGTGCCCCAACTCATCTAAAATAAGGAGTGCCTCCACTAATGTCAGAAGACATGATTACATTTTTTATGTAATATACTATGAGGCTTATTAAGCTTCAGGGAAAACAAGCAGTGGTGTTACATCACACAGCAAAGGCCACACAATTATTGAATTATGCGATAGGCCTTTTTCACAGCAGACATTTTGACTTGTTATAGGAAAAGCACAGGTGTTACTAATAACATTAACAGTGGCTCTGCTCTAGTGTCCCAGTAAGCCTGCCTGCTAACTTTGTACTTCCAGTATGCTACCATGTAGTTTGCCATTTACCAGTTTATACTAATTATGCCCCCATTGGAAGTAAATGTCCAAAAACTGCCTTCAGATTGTTTAGATAACAGGTAACCACCATGAGTTGCTGGAATAATTTGAGCCTAACTTTACAACAGATGTAATTTGGTGTTTGCCCTTTATTTAAAAATTTAAATAGCCGTAATCATTCTCTGCTGCCTATCATATGGGGCCCTCATATCAAAGGACAGGCTTCTCTGCTAACTTAGCTCTTTGCTCACCACTAATTGCTAAGTAACCTTATGGAAATGCCTTTGAGTAGAGCTTTTTGGCTCTGGTGAAATTGAAGTGTGATATTTATAGTTTGTCAAACCATGATAACAGAAGGCATATGGTTTTCATACAGCAGTGTGTGTAGGAGTACTTTACTTTGTCTGCAATGATGGTGAGTGCATCATCATGCAGTTTGTAGAGTCAGTTTAGATTTGAATAGAGTTTGAATAGATGTACTCCGCAGGGTGGAGTTGGGGTTTGGTTTGTAGGTTGCTGGGTCACAGGGTTTGTTTATGGAGCATAGTACAACATGTTAAAGGACTATGGCTTGTCTGACATGACTGACATGTTACTGGATAGTGTTTCAGTCAGTCCAATTGAGAAGTGGATAGTAACAAGACTACTAGCATACTATATAAAACAGAAATTACTGTTGAAGTAATAGGCCATTAATGTTTTAATAACATCGATCTGATGTTTTTTGAGGGGATTTGACATAATGTGATGTGATGCATGACGTAATTACCAGGATGCTGCCAGTCTCTCAGCTCTCCTCCAAACCTCTCACAGTTGGTCATTACAATGGCTCTTGTAATGCTTTTTCTATCCTTCCGGTTTCCTCTCTTTCTTCCGGGGTCATCGGCACCAGAAAGAGACAAAGCAGCTCTTTCTTTGTCCATTTTGAAGTCATCCCTTCAGCGGCTGGCCGCTAATCTCACTGACCATCAGCTTCTGTCATGGTCAGGGACAGACACAGAGAGAAAAGACTGAGACAGATAGCAAAGGAGGGGTGAGGGGGGTTAGGGCGGGGTGGCATGGGGGGTGATGACTGGACCATTTGGCATCCGGTGAACAGAGGAGTATTGTGTGCCAGTGTGGAACTGTGGAACAGACTGCTTTTTTACAGGATGAAACTGGTGTTAAAGCTAAACAAATCTTGCGGTAGAGATCTGCCTGGGATGCATTCACCAGCCATCCACCTGAGACTGAAATGCCTGCCAAACGACTGTAAATGCAGACCTGAATGTACAGTATATTTTTTTCACACTTTGTCTCATAAAGTGTCATCATAAGCTGGCTTTATATAGAAAGCACCAGTCACAAAATCAGCAAAGTTGTAGATTTAAGGACAGTATGAGGAAGGCAAGATGCTTCCTTCAGAAAGATAACAAAATTTAGCCAGAATATTCCCATCATGTGCATTTTTGACTAACAAATTTACAAAAAGGTACAATTCAACCTCTAAATTAGTTGATTTCATTTTGGAGTTAAGATCTTTGACTTGGAATGTGTCAAAGATCTTCTTACAATGTGTCTCTGTAATTTCCTCTTTTATGTCTCTGTTCTGTAAAGGCTTACCACAAGAGAAGGAGGGAGTGTGCACATAAAGCTTTCAAGAAAAGTAAATAGATCCAAGTTTCAAGGCAACGAGTCTCAAATGACCTGGATTCTTTCTCGACTGTCTTTGAAATTTCAAGATAATGTAATAAAAGTTGAAACTCCTCTTTTTACCTGATTAGTTAGAAATTATTGTTGGCAGATAATTTGTTATTATTGGAAAAGTGCACGTTACACCCAATGAAAGCCGAAGCCAAGGCATCAATATTATCTTTAGCAGAGACAAGGGGTGTTACAGCATCAGATAGGTCTGTGTGCACGATAAATCTCACAAATGTAAAAACTAACCTGAAGGTGAAATACTGAATGAAAGCATAAACATAAGATCTCTTGCACCAGCTTGTACTGTATAAAACTTTATTACACATAAATGTCATTTTTCTGCCTACAATGTAGTTTCTCAAGAAGAATATTGCTACTTTAATCTTTAAAATCTTTAAACTCTTCAGATTAGGTGAAGTTGTTGGTTTGAGATGTTATTGTTGGACCCCACTGGTGTTTGAAAAAACTCTTCACAGTAATAGAATAACTGACAGAGGAAGAGGTTAAGTAGGGGTCAAAGGTAAAGCCAAGACGTCAGCTAGCTATTTAGGCTTGGGTTTCACACCATGTTATTATGTTCTTAATTGTCATGACCCAACACAGTGCATATTGCACTCCAAGTAAACAGTGCAGAAGCTGAATTTGCTGAGAAGCGCAACTTCAGGTTGAGGGAGGAAGTAATAAACAGTGAGATCAGATTCTGTAGGGTTTGGAATAAAAACCTGCAGGCTCTTGGGCCATATTGGCATTTTACATCATAGCCTGCTAGGATTCATCATCTGTATTTTATTATGCATGGTATGAAGAGTTCTTAATCTGCAGGATGTCATAGGTTCACTTGAAAAGCTTGGTTCAACAGCCTTCACTCTCCACCATCAGCCTAGCCTTTCATTAAATCATATTTAATATAATGCAACTGACACACAACCTATGAGCCAGGTAGCATCCAGGTAAAACAGGGAATCACCTCCGAAGAAGAAACCAGTGAGGCAATGGTGGAAAGAGTGTCCCAGTGTCACCTTAGATTGATTGGTGTTAATCTGGTTTTAAATGAACACAGTGAGGATTAGAGCCTAGTACTCTCACAGATGAGGAGCCTTGTTTGTGTGTCACATACATGTGTAAGCCTAGCCTAATACAACAAACATGTCTGTAAGACTAGTTAAAGGAAAGTGACAACTGACAAACTCCTGTCTGAACTTTAGTGTAGGGATTCTGCATGAGGTAAACCATCCAGCTAAACTGTCCTCAGCTGAGCCAGCTGTTTTACTGTATTGTGTTGAAAGAAATCTGTGAAAAATCTGTTTCTAATGCAGTTGGCTATCAGACATTTTATATAGCAGATTTGACTACACTTTAATGAGCTCAGTTGGCAAATGTATTGCATTACCCTGCAATGACACCATATGGATTGTACATATGGTCTAACTGGTATAACTTTTTAGGTATGGGGAACAAAAAAAACAAATTCTATCCTTCTACAGTAATGACAACATTTTACTGATAAGAGACATCACCATCTATGGCAGAATATGGAATGGAAATCTCCCACAGTGTCTCTTGAGTATTGAAGCTTCACTCAACATAGAGTGAACCTTTCATTTCTCTTCTCTTGTATGTGTGTTTGATAGAAAATGAGTTGATATTTTCTGCTGTGGTACGGCCCTTTTGTACTATCTGATAATGGAGACGAAGATCAGATCCAAAACAAGATAATTGCTCAGACTAATTGCAACTTGTTAATGTAACTTGGGATTGTCGTTACGCATTTAGGTGTGAAAAAATAATCATTCACACTATAAAGCTTGACTGACTTGCATTAGCTAAGGGTGTGTAAAGTTGTCCTAACAGGGGAGGCTTATGTAAGCTCCGGACAGTTCTGGTTTGAAAGGATAACTGCAGAGTGTAAAAGAGAAAACAAAGGATGCCGGCAGAGGAGAGATGTAAAAATAACATGTCTAGCACAACACATTATTCCTGTTGTGTGACTGAGGTGTACAAGTGTCTCACGCTCATTTGCATCCTCAAGTTACACTTTGTACTCTTGCACATAAAAGCAGTGAATCATATTTGTTCAAGTTTAATCTTCAAAGCAAAGGTGTCAAAGCAGAAATGATCAGATCCTAAATGGGGAGAGGTGAATGGAGGTGGTGACAGAAAAGGGCTATGTGATGGCTGGTCTTCTCTTATCTCTTCATTCACTGACACTATATAGCCTCATGCAGGTGTACATAATTAGCTGTACTCAATGACAAAGTACCTTTACTTTATAGTACTGTTTAGTTTCTTTGTTGTTGTACGTTCATCCTCCCCAAAGCTCTGAGAAATTTCAGCAGCAGCAGCAGCAGCCCAGTGTGGGTTTATATGGAAACCCTGAGGAGACTGAAAAGATCTGTGGATCTTCATGGCTTTTGTGTAATTTGCATTATCTTGCAATAACATTCCTGTATAGGCACATAAATGCGCACACTCTATACCATAATTTAAAGCATCTGTGTCCTGAAGCAGAGCGTCATGTGATACAAAGAGCTGCCTTGTGTAAGAATCTCCATTCGATAGCGGCAGTGATGCTTGGCAGGGAATTAAAAACTGTTAAAAGGTTACATGAAATGCCCTCCATTTTAGTTTTCTAATTCAAAATCTAATTTAGAAAATGCGAAATTAAATCCAGTTTTCTTCTTTCTCAAAAAGTTTTCTTTGTTTCTTTAAAGAACTACTTTTCTCAACAGTGTCATCTCAAGGCTTTACCAGACTTTCATACATTTAGACCTGAGGAACGCAAACACAAAAGTTCTCAACAAATGGATGTGTCGAAGCAGCGGTGATAAAAAGCTTGCTGCTGTGTGTGTGTTCTTTGTGTTGTGTACACCTGAGTGTATTTACACAGAGTGTGTGTTAAAGGTCGCTCCTCAGTTTGCTCCTGTCAGCCACATCAGTGGCAGCTTTGTGCGCTCTGTTTATTGTAAAGCCTTGTTCTGAGCACTATTCAGCAATTTAGGTTGCCTAAATAATCATACAAATTCTCGTTCATCCCTAAATGTTGTTTTAAGGTCAGTCAGGCCTTTTAAGGTGCGGAAAATGCATCAGTAGTTCTGAGTGATTTAGACAGCTGCCTGCAAGTGTGAAGTCTACCAGTGAAAGAGCTGTTGTGTAATGAGGTGCTACAGCATTTCACTGTAACCATCATTCACAGAAATAAGGATTATCACTGGTAGTGCTTGCCATCCCAGTCACCTGTCCTGTGTGTGTTTATGCATGAGTATTTTCTTATGTATAATATGTATCACAGTTTAAAATGTCAAAATAATAATTTTAGACGTTGGTCACAGTGTAGTTCTGCAGAGTGCTCACTGCTCGGGTATCATTTCTCAGCACTGGCTTTATCTCACTCACTCTGCTGATAGCAGCCAGGTACTCCTCCACTAACTCAGTAAGAGTCATAAGGTTTTTCTCAGCCAAAGGATGAGGTGATTTCCAAGAAAATGTTATCTAGGAAAGTCTAGAAGTGTCGGTGAGCTGCAATGATGGCTACTCCCTATTTGGAGACCTGGGAAACGTGCACTGCATATGTGTGGTTGAAAGGTCTTGAATGTAGTTAGTATTTACAGTGTTAGCAAAGTTTAGTCTTGATCAAGGGTTTGTCCTCTCTCCTGTGTTGCCGGCTCCAGTAATGAAAGTGTTTTAGTTGTTTATTTAGAATCTGCAGAGTTCATGAACCACGCGGTTTCTGACGGATTTGTGCAGAGTCACTAGCTTTCCAGTTGGGACCTAAAGTGGTTTCTGTAATATAAGGCCTCTGCATCAAGAAAAGAGAGAAAAACAGTGACACAACAGCATTTTTTAACCAAACTGGTTGCACTTTTCAACCCAAATGTTTTAATGGGCAAAAAAAACAAGTCAAAGGTGGACCTGTTCTTTGTTCACTTTAACCTTTTCCACTTCCACAGAACTTCACTTTCTCATCCTGTAATTTAACCTGATCAAACACTTAAAATGTTTGCATGTTACCCACCCAGCACTTGTTGTGCTGTTACATTTAACATTGGTCCTGAATTGTGCAAACTTTTTAAAGACTTCCTCTTATTGTTGTTTATCTTTTAGAGATTTAAAAAAAAAAAAGTTTTACCTCAGGCTTTATAATCTGCTGCATCATGTCTCTGGTTTCACTGACAAAGCAGCAGTGAGATGAGAGGCAGGCTGTGGCAGAAAACGATACCGCTCCACTCGAGTGGAGGAGGAAGTGCTGGATGTATGTCATTGTGTGTGTGTGTGAGTGTGTGTGTGTGTGTGTGTGTGTGTGTGTAATGTGGAGAAGAGTGGAGATGAGAGCGCTTCAGAGTGAGTGAAGGAGGTGCGGAGGTGGGAAGATTTATTGGAGGTGAGTGGAGTTTGAGTGCATATATAATGTGTGTGTGTGTGTGTGTGTATGTGTGTGTGTATCAATGCATTTGTGTGTATTGGAATCCCTTCTTCTGATAATCAGGCTGCTGACAGGTGCTGCTTAGCCACTTAGAGAGGCTGTCGTAGACAATAGTGTCATTATTGGCTGGACAGAATGTCTTTCAGCTCAGCAGCACACCAACATCTAATGGATGTGACGGAGTCTGAATCTTTAATTCAAACTGAATCGCTTACATTAGTGACGCATTCATCCACTGTGGTGTAAAGTCCCTCGATGACCCTTTTCAGAGAATTGTTAGCCACTTAAAGACTTATGGTATTTAAATGAGGTGAGTCATGTAGAGTTTGGGGTGCCACTTTGTGACTCAATTGAGGCATTGTTCTTCATGCCCCCCGCTTCATGCCTACTCTCTTCTTCCTAGCAACCAAAGCCCAGGCAAATGATTTGGAGTAGCAGGAAATGAGGTTACACACACTCTTGTTTTCACTTCAGTCTAATATGTCGGCAAGCTGCATGGCGCGGTGGAGGTATGTGTTAATTGGTGGAACTAACGGAGAGATAAAGGAGGCCTTCTGATACAAAAATTCAGCTGACACAGAGTTCATTTCCTGCCTTTTGTGTTGCTGGATCATCCAGTTGTCTGTTATCCCCACGCCTCGCCTCAGACACACACACACTTTCCCAGCAACAGTAAGCTGCTGAGCTACTTGACTGCACATGAACCTGCGCTGATCTCTCTGTAAATACCTCTGTTTGACTTTCTCCCCATACCTCACAGTGTCTCACAGTCTAACTGCTAATTGCGTGTAATAACTCGTCCTGCTCTGGCTAATGTTTTCATTCTGCTGAATTATCAGCAGCGGGTGTGCAAAGACAGGAAAGAAAGACTTACAGTATGCTGAAACACACAGCAACTCTGAGATTAATAAGGCTCTTGATGGTCCAGAGAGGTAGTAATTATGAGTAAACACACTCAACTGCCTCAAATAGCCGATTCTACTAGAAGATGTATTCAAGTAATTTGGGTTTACAACTGAAACACAGCAAATTCATCAAGGCTTGAGGAGCACTAACCCCAATATTTAACCCCAATTTACTGGGATCTTTTGTTATACAATATAAGGGATGCAAGTGAGTAGCTGGATATGCATGTCTGACATGCTAGTTTGAAACAGAGACTTTCAAATTGTAAGTGAACTCAGTTTATTCAGAAGACTTCTGCTGGTTCCTCTTCTTTACTTTTCCTCTTTGTCCCACTTTATATTCCTTGGTCAAAATCCTAAATTATCAGGCACTACCCCCCTGCAGCTTCTAGGTCACCAATGTGCTTGGAGAAACAACTATGCAGTCACTCCAAAGTAGGTGTATAACATGCATAAGTGTCCTTGCATGCCATATGCACATCAAAGCCATGGAATGAATGCAAATTACAGCTAAAACATGTTAGTGGCCCTTAAGAGCTGCTGCACACAGACCTGTTTTTACAAGCCATTACCATTACCCTTATGCTACCCCGCTTCCAAAAAAGATTATGAATTGATTTTCATCTAGCACATAAGCCGCGCACAAACAGGCGTTGACGTGGCTTCACATCAGCCGACAGCTCTTGTCTGATCTTGAGTCAGTTTAAGAAATCAACAGCATCAAATGTGCTGTGGAGCCAAATAGATGTCGAGATCATGTTGTAGTCCCTTTTTCTTTGCCCAGACAGGCTCTGCTGAGCCCCCCTACCATCTAGAGTTACTGCTCAACACTTATCTAATCAAGAGCCAGAAATCTGTGGCTAGACAGGCGCACTGGGACATACTTACACTATCCCACCACCACTAACAGCCCAGTCATCACTTTAGCTTACCCCCTTTTTGCCGCAACCCGACTCTAAAGCCTCTTCTGGCTCTAAAAACAGCCCAGAGTCTTACCATGGAGCCCCGCTCATTGCTGCGTCAATCCCTTTAATTGGAAGGAGATGACCCGGGAGTCATTACGCTCAACTACAGGACCCGTTTGAGATCTGCCTCTTCCATTTCCAAACGAAAAAAATCAACCTGAACTTGAGGCAGCAGAATAGCAGACGAGCAACGCAAGGGTCACACAATTATAAGCCTGAACTCCTGTTGGCATCGTGAGAGCACAACACTTGTCTAGTCACAGGAAAAATCTCAAAGAGTTAAATGGTTCTGCTGTTAATGTCTATCGGAGAGAAAGATGAGAGTAGAGGAGCTGTGGTAAGACTAAAGGCTTGGCACACACATGCATCTGCCCCTCCATGTACCCCCCCACACACACACAGACATCCTCACACACACACACTTCTCCCCTGACCTAAGCTGCAGATTCAGAGTATTAAGCTGCAGGTTGACCTGAGCGTGTTGGTAATTTGGGAGGTGCTGATCGCTGACACTCCATTATGGCTGCTGTCACTGTGCCATGGGACAGCTATGATGATACTTCTATTCTGACACCCTGTGTGTGTGTGTGTGTGTGTGTGTGTGTGTGTGTGTGTGTGTGTGTGTGTGCGTGTGTGCGTGTGTGCGTGTGTGCGTGTGTGCGTGTGTGCGTGTGTGCGTGTGTGCGTGTGTGCGTGTGTGTTTGTGTGTGTTTGTGTGTTTGTGTGTGTGTGTGTGTGTGTGTGTGCGCATCACGTCGCTCTGTTGTGGAAAACGCTTCATTTGCAGTCGTCAAGGTCAAGCTGTCTGTCTGTATATATATATGGTATATGACACTGAATTGTCATGATTGATTTTGTAGATCCATCCCATCTGCTCGCGTGCGTGCGTGCGTGCGTGCGTGCGTGCGTGCGTGTGTGTCCACTCTCTGAGGGGAAATAAAATCTTGACAATGTGACACGCTGAAAGGATTATTCAGAAGTGCTCACACACTCTGTCACACACACTGGACAATGATTGAAATCAGTCCTGGACTTAATCATCAAAGTCTGATATTGGCGAAAATACATTAGATTGTCTGGTGCTTTGCTGACCCTGGCTAAGAGTTGCCTTGTTGTACCCAGAAGAGCAGCTTTAGTGGAGCTTCTGCTACCAGCAAAACTGCCAACACACTATTTCACCACCTTTTTCCGTCTGCTCCGTCAGGCTTTCTCCATCTGTTAGGACATAAGGCAGAATCAACATCAACATGGTTACTGCTGCCTGACTGGTACCAATATGTATATTGCTGTATATGGTGAGCAAGTCTCCAGGGAGACAAATTGCACAAGTTAAATACCATATTAAAAAAATACTACACATAGTCATTACTGTAGTATCCCAGGCTATATACAGTCAAGTTGTACAGTATGTATACTATACATGTAAATGCAGTGTGTTCACACAGGTATAACATTGAGCACTCTAACTGTATAAATACATACTCTCAGTGTTGTTGCTTGTCAATGATAATCTGAATCTCTCAGTAGACAGATCTTCACAAGCTGTCTCTTCTCATGCACTGTCAGTATACATTAATGATGATGTTGTTAGATACACATGCGCACGCACATACTCCACAGCCCCTCTTATGTGTCAGTGTCGACTGTTAGAGCAGTATAGAGTTTCATGTGATGAGGTAATGCCCATCAAACAATGGCGCACAGCCGAGCTTAGCCTGCAAAGCACGAGTGGTTATTCATGCACGCTAACCTGATCGTTTCCATGTCAACAGTCATCATATTAAAGCTCATGTAAATGTCTAAAAGGATTTGCATCATCATCGTCTTCACTATTCCAACTTCCAACTGAGCTTTTACTGAGTGCACGCTGCACTAGGTGTTACATAATTGCTTGTATCACAGGACTTTTAAGGAAATTAAATGGGCTGACTCTACTGTGGTGGATGCTCCATGTTATTGTGGTCTGTTAATATTTCTGGTGTTATATCTATATATCTTTCATATCTATATCTGTTACTTGGTTCAAAAATACATTTAAAAAAATGCTCTACAACAATGCCAGCAGTTCCTAATGTCATGAAGGAGTATTATTCATGTAATTTCTGCTTACTATTCAGGGTTTTGTATGTTGCACGCACACACACTTGAGCTTCCTGTGTGCATTAAGCTGTACATGTGTGGGGCTCAGCTGTTGGCTGCTGCAGCCCATCTGTCTTTGTGTCGGTGTGTCTCGGTGAGGGTCAGGTCTGGGTCATTTTGAAGACGTGCTTCATTACTCTCTAGTGGATCATATGTCCACATGGGGGGGGGGGGTGGATAAGTGAAGAATAGGGAGCAGAGTGGTAGGGGCGGAGGGGAACGAAAGAGATGCATTGGTGTTTTTTGACTGAGGAGGAGTGTAGGAACAACTCCAGGTTGATTAAAGCATTCACTGTGGCTTTGTTGAGTACTGCTGGTCTGATGTGCAGTCAGCTTGTGTAGTCCTTTTTCCACAAAAAAAAAAAAAAAAGAAGTGGGAAAACAAGCCTCCCTTTTCCAATACAATTTAAGAATGCCACTAATAGTGTTGTCCTGACATCCATTCATAAATTTACCTCCTGTGCAAGCATGGTTCTTCATACAGTGGTTTGATTAAAACTGAACTCAGGAGGACTTGGGTGCTTTTTCTTGCTCCACAGGTAGGCTGCTAACCTGCTCAGTTAAAGCATTCATATTACCTAAGTTTTAGGTGGACAGCTCTTAGATTCTAACTAGACTGCCAGTGTAACTGTGTCATTAGTGTCAGTTGGTGTAATGCAGTGGTTACCAATCTTTTTCATCTGATGTACCCCCACAGCCCTATCAGATGAGCGCAAGTACCCCTTCATGGACACCACTCATTGTGTTCCAAATGTGTTGATTTGAATTCATTTTAAACTGGATATTTTTTTAATAACACCAATAATGATATACAATTGAATATTATTATAGTAATTATTTCATACAAGATGTGATCTGAGGACCATTTGTACCCAGCATACAGAATTAAATATCCTTGGGAAAAAATTTGTATTGCCAGGAACTGGGTTTATTTGTTTACCTTCTGCAGCTTTCAGTTTTCATTCTTAGACATTTTATGCCATGTATTGCAAGCAACCTCGTTAAACATCCCCACCGCAGGTTGAGAATCATTTTCAAAGAGAACAAAGCAGCATCTGTGTAAAAACTGTCCTTGACTTTCTTCAGTAATTTTCCCACTGATTGAAGTTGCAGCAGTAACATTACATATCAGCTCTGTGCGTCCTTCTCCTCCGAACAGAGTATCTTTGTCCATCCTGAGAAACGTTTCTTACTAAATCATGCAGTACTGGACCTATTTTTCACTTCGTGGAATCTCACTGGGCTAGCGTTGGTATTCAACAAAACAACTTCTCTTTCTGTAACTGCTTCCTCATTCACACGCACAGACATAATTTAAACCTGCCTCTTTCATAAGTGCTTCTTAAGAGGCCTCTGCTGTCTTTGGACACTGTGTGGGAGGGTGAAGGAGGGTGATTGAGGACGAGGCAGCATTGAGGATGCTCAGCGGTTTGGAATCCTCCTGCCAGAGTGAGTAACAGTGCAGATGGGAGAGATGTCACCCCGGCTGATTTACACCTGTGTTTGTGTCCTGGGCAGCAGGAAGGAGGTAGAGGGCAGAACTGTGCCCAGTGTGTGGTGCTTTATAGGAAGAAGTGGCTCCAGTGGGTGGCATGGTGGCTCCTAGAGAGACAAAAGTCTGAGATAATGGCAGGATCCAACGACTGGATTTTGAATGTGGTATAAAAATGGCTGTAATTGTGTTTGTGTTTTGGCTGAAAACATTTTTTGTCCGGTTTTTGAGGAGGTTGTGAATTGTGTTAGTGTTTGTGAGGAAAGCCACTTTCCACTTGAAAGCCAAAAATGTGTCTGCATGACTGCATCCTTCCCTCTTCTCTCTGATGCATTTTTCCATAATGGCTTTGCACACATGCACAGATGATGCAAAAACTGTGAGCGTGGGGAGTAAGGCAACACTCTCATTAACGATTCCAAAACTTCCTCCAGATCTCTATTTCCTTTTTTTTTCCATCTTTCTCTTAACAGTTTCATTTTTTCTTCATTCCAGACTGAACAAACAAAAAAGAAAAGAAGTATTTCTCCTGTTTTCTCACTGTGGTGCATCCATTTATTGCTGTGAAGCCCCGTTTGTGGCAAAGATGGTGCCACAGCACCAGCTGGGTGGCATCTAGTAATTGTTTGTTTTCTATCATAAGCAGCTTAGCGCCAGGATTATCAGTCACTACAAGTGATGTTTTTGTGTTACAGCAGGAGGGAATACTTGCGTCTTATTTGCCAAGCCAAAACATGAAGATTAGGTCATTATTCCCTCCCAGTCCCAGGTGTTGTTCTCCCTTCGGAGCTGGGCGTGGCTCTTTTGGTTCTATTGTCAAGCTCTAAAATAGTAAAAACACAAAAGAACTAAGAAGCACCTTTTGTTAGTGCTGTTAAAACACCTACATGTAGGAGGTAAGCCTCTCTCTGAGGGACAGACTGGAAAAACCAAACAATTTAAACATGTCATCTTGGGCTTTAAACATTGTGACGGACATTTTTACAATTTTCTGAGATGAATCGATAAATGACTGTAGTTAAGAGAATTATCCTTAATAGCAAATGATCTCTTTACACTAAGCTTCAAGCCTGAAAAGCTCAGAATACTTTTTGCATCACAGTACAGCAGAACTGTCAAGTGAAAACAGCATTTCCAAAAAGCTACCTCTCTGGGGATTAACTGAATAAAAGGCCTATTTTTAGATTGTTCTCTCACAGTTAGAGACTTGTAGCTGAAGCTGATGAATTCAATTCTACCTGCTCACAGTGGCTGAACAGGTACACACTCACTTCAGCACTTCATGTGGCTGCTAATTTGACACACATTGCACTTTCAGTCTTATGTTTAATATGACTCACTGAGTCGGTGAGTGGCTGTGTTAGTAGCTCATGTCTCAGACTCAGCTAAATGTTTATTGCTCCATCTCCTGAGTGTGATCCCATGTATATAATTCTGCTATCTGAGCTGCAACCGACCCCCCTGACTCAAGACTCAGGACTAAAGCTAAATATTAAAACCTTAATACCTTTTTTGTACCAACTAAAATAGGACCGCAACTAACGATCATTTTCATTATCGATTAACCTGCTGATTTATTCTCTTGATTAACTGTTTACAACAATGTTAGGAAATCATTATAAATTTGCAGAGCCCAAGGCGACGTATTTGGACCAACAGTCCAAAACCCAAAGATAACCAGTTTACTGTCACGTATGACAAAAAAATGTTCAAATCATCAAACATTGAAGAAGTTGGAGCTATCGAATGTTTGGTGTTTGAATTTGAAACTAAAACTTGTCTGTAGCACAGAGTTTCAAAGACTTTCAGGAAGTGAGAGCTGGCGTTGAATGTCTGGTCATATTTGTAGTGTTCCTTACTTTTCTTTGATCAGATATTTACTTTTGCCAGTTAAAGACAAGCTCCTGTAGGGGATGTTTGTGCTGATAGGAATTTACTATTTGAGAAGTTAAGCTTTAACTTTTGCTAAATGAACAAAAGGCAGAAAAACACATTTTTATTCCTCAAAATAAGGTATCATTGTTTTGGTATCGGTACTAAAATTCAAGGAGTGTATCTGTGCTGGTATCAAAAAAGAGCCCATCGCCACTCAGAAGAGATTTCTCAGGTCAGAAGTTGGCCTGATGTGACCGGTTTCGTGCCTCATGTCTACAATTTTAACAAGAGTGCATGTTGATAGTATAAAGGATTATTTTTAGAGGCAGTTATGAGTGAAGGCTAAAATAAGGTTATTTCTGCCATTAGTGTGGTACACAGCTTACAGATGGACTGATGATGATTTCCACACTTCTTTTTCTTTCTCTATCTCACTCTTTCTTTATTTTTCTATATTTAGCCCCTTGACTTTTCTTCCTTTCTTTCTTTTTGTTTCTTTCCATCATCCCTTTTATCTTATTCCATCCCTCCTCTCTGACTCTCTGTCCTTCCACCAGCTCTATCAATTATGCATCTATTAATGGGCTCACTTCCACTTCCCGCTGCAGCTCTGTAACTCGTCCTGTAAACACACACAGCAGGTGTGCGTGAGTGTGTATTAACGTGCAGGAGAAGTGTGACCCAGCTTTACCCTGATGGCCTCCGGGTCAGTTGCATCACTGCTTTCTTATCTGTTTCATCCCAAACTGTCCATCTGTCCGTCTGTCAAAGCAGCTGTCTTTCTATCCCCCCCACCACTCAAACATTCCAGGTAGTGTAATTCACTCCAGTAATATCTGCTGAGGATGTAGGTTACCCAGCAACACTGGCATTTAGAGGGACTTCCAGATTAGTGAGGCTTATGGCTACCTGCTGTTCTCTCTCTGTCTCGCTGCTATTTGCTGCACACGTCAGTCATCTGCAAATCCATCATCATCTAATTAATCAGTGGAAGGTGGAGTGACAGAGTACATTTATATTGTTTGTATAGGGGATTAATGCATTGGCTTCTCCCTCCCTATAAATAAATATGTAATTCAAGCACAGTATGTTGGGTGCTGCAGGGCTTAAGTAAAGCAGTAAGCACTCACATCAATGATATTTTTCGATTAAGCAAAGTGTGTTTTACTCCTCCATTCCCTCCGCCACCACCAATCTTTCCATCCTCCGTCTTTCTGTCCTCCTGTTGACTTTATGGGAAAATGAATTCTCCCATTTCATGTCTAGGATTAATTGAATTGGTCATTAACAATTCTGTGACGACCCTGCTGTGTGTGTGTGTGTGTGTGTGTGTGTGTGTGTGTGTGTGTGTGTGTGTGTGTGTGTGTGTGTGTGTGTGTGTGTGTGTGTGTGTGTGTGTGTGTGTGTGTGTGTGTGTGTGTGTGTGTGTGTGTGTGTGTGTGTGT
Organism: Scomberomorus guttatus; assembly: GCA_038419695.1. Classification (NCBI taxonomy): domain Eukaryota; kingdom Metazoa; phylum Chordata; class Actinopteri; order Scombriformes; family Scombridae; genus Scomberomorus; species Scomberomorus guttatus. The sequence goes on from CM076464.1 coordinate 7,309,373, forward strand.
GTGTGTGTGTGTGTGTGTGTGTGTGTGTGTGTGTGTGTGTGTGTGAGTGTGAGACAGTGGAATGTGTGAGTGGTGACTGATAGTAGTGACTGTGGCCTCCTCTCCCTGTTAATGGGTCAGAGAGAGACAAAGAGCTGCTGTGTCTGCATGGGAACCAGATAGGAAAGATGGGAAGCGGTGGATGAGGTGTTAAAGCAAGGAAGAGAGTACAGTGTCTGGCTGCAACTAATCATTATTTTCATTATGGCCTCATTCTTTATATGAGTAATCTTTTATTCTGCAAAACACAAAACAATTTCCAAGGCTTGTATTATTATGTAGTGATGTCTTAATTGTGTGTGTTTAATATGGGAGCTGGACATATAATAACAGTTTAAAAATGTGTTTGTTATTGAAGTTATTGATGAAGACTTTTTTCACAGCAGGCACTTTGACCAGTAGGAAAAGCACACATGTTACAAATAACATTAACTGTGGCTCTGCTGTATTTAAGTGTCCCAGCATGCCATCAGTATTTACTGTGCTGTATGTTAGATGTACCAAAACAGGTGATTTTTTTTTTTAATTCTCATTGCATCCAGCAATAAGCTCAACAGCACGAAATATTGCTAAATCATCCCCTAAAAAGTTAGTGTGTTATTGTACTTATTAAAGCAGCTGGAATTAAGAATAGTCAAGATGTTGATGTGACAGAAAGATGCTGCAGTTCTAGTAGTTTTATTCCTCAAACTGTATTGTGACATGATTTCATAATAGCTTTTCATAATCATTTTTTTGATAGCCTGCTGCCAGCCTGTGTGGCTCCTCCTTGGTTTTAGTAATAATGGGGCCCAGGCAGCCAGTGGATGGGACATGTCAGGTCATTATGAGGACAGAGAAAATATAAACAAAAGCAACCGTACAGACTGACAGTCTGCTATGAATAAAACCTTTCTGCACTATGTGGAGACTAGAGAATGTTTATGAGCAGATTGCTCCATCTAGTGGTCAACTGTTGTCACTACATGTTGAATGGATACTGTATTTACCTAATAGTGAGAAATATGATATCATGAGTTTAAATGCATTGTGTTTAAAAATGGAATTAATTAATATGGGAATCTAATTCTGTTAATTTAGGCTTCCTCCCCCTGTGAAAATACCTGTATTGGCTTGGATTTATTACAGATCTATTCCAGTAGGAAATTTGAATGCAGCACATTGTTTAACCAAACTGTTGCAACACTTTATTGTTGAAAACAACATGAAGAAATCAACATCCTTTAAGTTTCCTGCAGAGTTATGAAAAAGTCACAGTCAGAGTTTTTTTTTCCAGCATCACATTGGTTTACACTCTTTCTTTCTGTTTAGAAGCGTGTAGTAGTGTGGTGTGAGGTAAAAGAGGGTGGAGCATTATGAGCCTTTAGGCAGGAGAGGAAACTCGAGTTTCAGGTCTGTTCAGGTGAGCCGATACACCTGGTGGGCGGGTCTCTTCCTGTATGGGAGGATTTTGCTTGCATGCACTGTAGTAGTGTGAAGCTGTGCCTCTGTTGCAGGAAGGAAGTGATCTGGTAAGTCCCTGCACGACTTTGGTACCACTCTGTGCCTTCTTCCTGGTTGTTTTCACGATCTGCATTCATATATTTTTCTTCATTTGACCTGTGAGATTAGATCTTATCATTTCAACTCACTTTAATTGTGCTTAAACAGATGAAGCTCTTTATTATTGTAGCACAAGTCTTTCTGTGTTCACAGCAGTCTTGTAAGGTCAATGTCACTTTGACCACTTATTTCTTACTGGGTATTGTTAGTTTTGTACTTAGTTGAAGGTGATAGGGATTCTATTAAAACATAATACCAAAATAACCCATTGATTATCTCTGAACTGAAACCAGACAACTAACTGGGAGGTGTGAGAATTGCAGCTGTAAAGCCTTAAAGCTTTTTTGACAGACTCACAAGACATTCATTGCAGAACTCGGCAATAAATATCTACTCACAGCACGTCACCTTTGATTCTCTTGGAGGGACCTGACTCATATTCTTCCATATCAGTGAGCTCTGAGTTCCTGAAATCCATCTTTCCATTTCTCCTGTAAATGAAATGAATCTCTCTTAAATGCAGATTTTTTTTAATACAATGAAATGCTCCAGCCAGTTGTGTATTGAGGCAGCTTAGAATGACTACAGATGTTTTAAGGCCCCTGGAAAGACAGGTCGACCTAAATTATTTAGGTCTGATTTATATCTGTGTGTGTGTGTGTGTGTGTGTGTGTGTGTGTGTGTGTGTGTGTGTGTGTGTGTGTGTGTGTGTGTGTGTGTGTGTGTGTGTGTGTGTGTGTGTGTGTGTGTGTGTGTGTGTGTGTGTGTGTGTGTGTGTGTGTGTGTGTGTGTGTGTGTGTGTGTGTGTGTGTGTGTGTGTGTGTGTGTGTGTGTGTGTGTGTGTGTGTGTGCTAACAACACATGTACATACACATAAGCAGATGTATTTTATGTGGAAAGACTGGACGCTTATGAGCAACACGTGGCAGAGTGCTGATTCTGAGCTGTCAAAAAATCCCACCTGAGACTAAGAGACGAGAACTCACTTTTCCCATTTCTCTGTTAACCTCTCACATTGGATGAAGCCACTCTCGTTGATGTGCACTTATCGTCGTCATGGGTTAACAGGATTCATTGATATTCCACATTTGCTCCCCTAATCTGTTTCCATTTGCTTTTTAGCTGTGCGCATATACTTCTTCCTATTTCTCATTGTTTTTACTGCTCCTGCACATCACCCCTTAACTATCCAATGCTAGCCACACCTCCTCCTCCTGTCAGTCATTCCAGGAACATCAGCCTTGCCAGGTACTGCTGAGTCTTGATTTAAGCAGCCCCAATCCCTCGTAAAGCTAACGGCTATTAACGAGAAGTCGTATGGCACACGCCTGAAAACACAACCCTGTCCCGCCAGCGTCACGCGCCTCATGCTTAATAGGAATCGACGTGGTGACATTTTGGCAGCTCTGAGCTGAAGCAGGAGAAAGACATTATTCAACAATGTGTTTTTCCACAGAAGAAACAGAAAAGGCAAAGGGCTGCCTATGCAGCGCTGGCATTGGGAGGATTTTCGATTTTGTTTTCTTTTTTCTTGAAACGGTATTTCCATTTCAAAATGTCATGTGGATGAACATTCCCCTCGACCATGCTTTAATACACTGCAATTATGCACAGCCCATTGAAATGTAGTTCCACTGTGTGCTTGTGTGTAAATGAATGTTCCCCTTTACCACAGTTGGATACACTGCAATTATACTCTTATGATTGTGTCATGTATGGTTGTGTGCATGTGGCTGTAACTCTATCTGCTTCTGTCTGTCTGACTTTGCACTTTGTGGTTCCTACAAGCCAATATGATGTAAAGTAGCTGAAATACAAATTGATTTTACATCCAATCTGTCTTCACAGCTACCCCATACTAACACCCCATAGCAGAAGCTAACCAGTGAGGCTTAAAGTAAAAGGACATAGTTTTCCATAAAAGGAGCAACTTTATTCGTTCTTTAAAATTCGTGGTAGTGCATCTCTCTTCTTGTGACTCATCAGCTATCTCAAACTCTCTATTTTTCTGAACAGCATCACAGCACAAATATTTGGATGCCTCTTTTATGGACGAGAAGATTGTGTGCTTTCTGCTACCATCGCTGATTTTTATGGAAACACAGAAGAACATGTGAAAACAAGATAGTGTACCCATTAAAACATGTGCAGCTGTTAATGACACACCATGCATTTAATAACACAGGCCTGAGGCCTTGGATGCTGCAGGATTATGAAGGAGTAGGCAGTTGGCTCAGATAAAAACGGGCCTTCTAGAACGGATTTAAGTGATTGTTTGAGCTATTGGGGCCAGGGGTGTTGATTTTTTTTCTTTTCTTTTCTTTTTGCAATTTTAATGCCTCATAGTTTAAGAGACTAGAAAAAATGGGGAGAGAGGGGAAAGACGTTAAACAAATGCAAGCTGAGTTTTAATTTTAGACTTAAAATCTGTTTTGGGGCATCTATTTAGCAAGGTGCCACTAACTAAAAGAGTATTTTGGTGAAGTAAATTATTACATGGCACCAAGTGTAGTGCTGTGTATTAAACCTCAGTACATTTTTGGTACTAACCAAAATGTGTCCATAGCACCAAGTCTAGAAAACTGTCAATTACCAAAAGCTGACGTAGAATGTCTGGTCAGACTTGTACTCTTTTACTCTTTGATCAAATAGTTCCAGTTTGAGTATTTTGTCTGAGCAAAGATCTTTTACAGCTGCTTGTGTTTAGACAAAATTTAACATTTGAGAATGACTTCTTTTGTTTAATGAAATAATGTTTTGATAAAAAATTGTTAATATTTGTCAGGTTAAAGTATCTAAAAAAAATGTATTGTGTAGGTGTCCGTTCTGATATTGTATTCCAAAAGATCCCCAACGCTACTCAGGACTGGTGCCTCGGCTCAGTAGTTGGCCTGATGTGACCTGTTTTGTGCCTCACATATACACTTTTAATACAAGTGCTTGTTGATGGGATGAGTGGAGGGATTAGTGGCAGTGATGGATGAATGCTAAAATACATTTGTTTTTAGGCCAAACAATACCCTGCCCTGAGTGTGACCTCTGACAAATTGAGAGAGCAAAGTAGCTTCTTGCAACAAGTCAAGATTGGAGAGATTCGTGAAGACAAAAGCAGCAGCACAGTAGATGATAAAACCTGATCTCCTTTATTTTACCCAAGACTGAGATAAGTGCGGGACCAAAGCCTCACAATGTTGAGGCAGACTGGACCGATTTGGTAACCTGAGCAGGTGTTACACGGGCTGCCAAATAGATCTTCTATCATCTGACCAAGGGTCAGCGTAGATAAACTGATCAGAATGGAGCGACTCTGCAGACGTTGAAGCTGGTGGATAGCTTTGGAGCAAACTGGTCCTTTGAGCTGTAACCAGAGCAGGTGTGACAGGGGTGGCTTTGGATGGGTGTCTATCATGTGATGAAGAGAATCAATATAATTCATGGTGGCCTGGTAAAATCCCCGGCCAGTGGCTGGCCTTCCGGTCATTTGATGTGGGACAAATTAGGACAAAAAAACCCAACACCCCAACAGTACCCTGGGGAGGTTTCACTGGCGTCGAATGGCAGAGCTGACCTCTGCCTTGTCCTGTTGTAGCACTTCTGTCCAGGCCCAGATGGACGCAGCATGAATAAAGAACCATTCCAACCCGTGAACCCTGTGAATGCTTTGGAGCATGACATGTTTTTCTCCTCGTTTCTTTGCCTGATTAGGGATCTTGTTGCCTTTTGGCCGATTCCTTTGAACGGTGAACTTTCCACAGGAAGGGAAGAAGCAAAAGATTGAATAGTAAAACTGATAAAAAGTTATAAGCTCATAGCATATTTTCAAACTGTTGACAGGCTCTTACAAATGACATGTCTTGCAGTGTTTTTCACTGTCAGTCATTCATCTCCTGACTTTGTTATTCTTCTCACTAACTTCATCAACATCCAGCTGAGAGTCAGACAGCTCCACCCGTGCTTCCCTTGGCTGGACAGACAGGCTTATTTTTGAAAAGAGAAGAAGAATAATGGTCTTCTATACCTCCCTCTTTCCATCCTTCCATCAATCCATCCATCCATCACCCTGACCTATTTTCTCTTTAAATACTGATCCAACCTCAAGTTTCACACGCTGAACAAGACTAAGCAGACACAGACAGGGTTTCCGAACATACATACATACAGGTCTTTGTTAGGGAGACATGCTTCAATTTGTGTCCCAGCTGGGGTTTTAGGGTGACTTCTCCTTGTAGTAGTGAAAGTTCCCACTAGATGGTGGTAGAACCATTTAAAGATGTCAGACTGCACAAGGGTAGAAGGGGGAACATCTCATTGCAATTAAGCGTATCCCATCTCTTGTCCACATGGCGAGGTGTCCCTTTACTCCCCTCATGACCAACTGATATTGTGTGATCTGAACAGACACGGTTAGAGCATCTGACAGTGGAGAATGTTTCTTTAAGTCTGTCTATTATGGTCCTTTTGGGACTTGTAAAAAGTCCCAGGTGTTCCCGGCTCTGCGACATGCTTCCTGGGCCTCAGAAAGCTCCCTGAATGGAAAGATGGACGCGTCCTCAGATTGGGGAATATGTGGTCATTCCCCTTTGGATGCAACAAAAGGCAAACGACTGATATTAGGGCATACCTTCAGAGTAATCCAGCCCCCCCTTCATTCCTCCTTCCCTTGTCTTTCCTTAAGTCTGTCGTTCCAATCACAAAGCCTTATGACAAAACCGTGCTCTGTGAAACACTGAACTGATTTAGCATGGGTCAGTTCTCTTGGCGTGAGCTCAGTGGCTGTTAGGTTCAGTCCCCTGTTCAAATGGGCCTGCTGGAGAGATTTTGTGGTCATGGCTTGAGGCGCCACTACCCTTCTCTGCTGGTCCTTTTAACCTATTTTATGGAAGTATACAAAAGGTTGAACAGCGCTGAACTCCAATTTCACCAGGTTTTTTGTCTGTACTTTATGCTCATGCAAACGACCAACAAATCTGGCCTACAAATTGGTGCTGGCGTGACACAGTGGCAGGGATTTGAATTCATCTCCCAGATCTCCTCTTGTTGGAAAATCGATCCTTTCTTAAGTGCTGTTTGATGAATGCACCATATTTTGTACATCTCAATCCAGAAGAAAAATATTCTTGTGCTGATATGCTCTCAGTGTCTTGCTTACCTGCTCACTCAGGCATCTTCTGGACTGTATTGTCTAGATGTTTTTTCCACAAGCCTCCACCTGGGGTCTGCTAGGCCCTGAGGTGAGTTCACATCACAGTATGTCAGACAGGCGTGGTAGCATTTTGCTACGTGGGCTGTCGTCTTGGCTGATTGAGCCTCGACCTCTGCGTGTGTTTGTACACACACACAGGGCCAAACGCCAGGATATAGTCAGTCTTGTGCAGCTGTCACTGCGGGGGCTGAGTGAGCGATTCTTTACAGAAAACACATTTGTAATGAATTTCCGGTCCAGTTTTTCAGCCTCTCTGCATTTCAAATGTGTGACTTCAAGTGTGTGTGTGTGTGTGGCCGACACCACCTAACCTTTGACGGGGGTCCCAATGAGCTGGAAGGGAGCAGGTGTCTTGGCTGTCCCCGTCTCCGGCCAAGTGGTTCTGAGTCAGCTACAGTATAGCACACTGTGACCCAAGCCTCTTTCACACATGCACTGCAACCCTTAAGTTTTCCGGACATTACCCAGAGGAGCTGTATGTGAGAATGCAAATGTCCAAATCACTTGGACCGGACATTAAACGGACTTTACCCTGCCAGCTCCCTAGTACAAAGTCCTTGTAATATCCGATTGAGCTCGTGTGAATACAGCAGGTCAATTTCCGGATCATTCACAGTGAGTGAGTGGGCGTGTTGATGACATTTCTAACATCTGAGAGTGAAGAAGAAGGGTCATTTACACAAAGACGCCAACGACGCTAACTGGAAAAACGACAAGATTCAGGAACTTCTGTTGGTAAGGGCTGACGCCAAAATCGTCAGACAAATTCAACGGCAAGAGACTCGGTTGTTTATAACCAAATTACGAACTGGTGAATGTGACCATGCGTACTTTTTGCGTCATGTCCTCCTGCTTTTTATACCCAGGCGCCGCCCCTCGCCTAAACTAAACGGAGTATTTCCAGTATGTGAGAACGCATCTGACACGGACAATCTCCTGATGTGTGCCACATGTCTGAAATGTCCGGACCTGATTCTCCAGACATTTTCTGGAGTTCATATGAGAAAAAGGCTTCAGTGTCCATCTCGAGACAGTTTTGCAACAGTTATCAACATGGGAGACACATAATGTAGCTTATCTCACTGCTGGTGTTTATTTTGAGCATTTTCTTCCAGTGACGTGAACTTCTAATAGAACCCCAAGGCCCTACAATTTAGGTAACTGAGTTTGATTGGACCATGACACATGGGAGCTGACATACAATGGATCATTAAACTGCATGCTGTAATGATTCGAAGGCTTACACCTAAGTGTTTTCCATTCTCCCTTTTTTAGATGAAGCATTCATGCTGCTGGCAGGAACTAGCCGGACTCAGGGACCTGTTGAGGTTTCTTGTGGCCTTTTGAAACATGCTGATGAATGAAACATGATAAATGTAGTATACATGGGGAAGAGGTGGGGAACTGTTTAAGGTTCATTAAGATTGTCTGTGACTGAGTCAAAGCCAAGGAAGGGTGGTTGACATGGAGCCGAGGGCGTCCACTGAGACCCCTCAACTACTCATACACAGATTTCATCTTACTTTCTGCACTGCAGTAACAGCACCTGCAAGGGTTTACGACAAGACCAGTACATAGCCCCCTCAGAGGATGAAACAAATGCAAAGACGCATTCATTCCCAAAGCTCTGACAACTTAAGACTTGAATAAAAGTTTCAAGAAAAGTCAGGTCTATATGGAGTCATGGCAAGTCATGTCTCAAGTCCAGTCAAGTTTAAATTAAATCTCAAGTCTTTGTTTTTGTGCCTTAAGTCTGACTCGAGTCTCAAGTCTACAGCTCTGCTCCACACTTGCGTCTACCAGGCTTTCTTGTCTAAATTAATACATATTACCTGTTTTCCCGCTGTTGTGGTTCAGGAGTTTATTGCATGCTACTGTGTCTGTCCGCACATGCTCATCCACTGCAGGGATAGATTTCAATGAGCCACTGACTTTTTATTTGTGTTTTACATCCTCTTTCTTCCTGTTCCTGCTCTACCTGGCTTTCCAGTTGAGCGCCATTATTTACGAAGCAATGCTTTTCCATGCCTGTTTGATTTTTCACAGGTCTGTTACAGTTGCTTGCTTACTTTCTCCTCAGTGGATAAAGTTTCCCTTGTTTCCGCTGGATGCTGAATAAAGTGTGGGATAGCTGTGTGTATGTGTGTGTTGAATTTGTGTACCTGTATATATGGGCGCCAGGTGATGTTGGCTCATGTACAAAGCAGGATGCTCAGCAGCTTAGGAAAGGAGTATTGGGTCGTAAACCCCCAGAGTCAACTGTGAACGTACTGTCAACACACACATAAGCACACACATTCAGTGAGTTGTTCATTGTCAGTTGTTGGCTCACCTACACACAAATCCATATATATGCTAGTCGGGCCGGGCTTTACATCAAATAAAGAGTTTTCAAGATTTTATTCAAATCTTGAAAAATAGAGCCATATCCCCCATACAATTAAACTGTAGTATGGTAGATATTCATATCCATGGCTACGGATAGCTATGAGATCCCATAACACACACTCAAACAGACACACACACGTGCATGCGGCCGTTCTGCCATTTGACAAGTAGGCTCTAAAATCTTGTTCTCTTGCAGGGCTCCATGGCATAAAGCCCGTCCTCAGATTCAGTTGGACCCTGGGGAGAGCTGCCGAGGAGCTCACCACTCTGACGCCCCACTGCCATTTTCCACAGCCTGAGGGGAACCAGGAAGCAGCCGGCAGGAGCCATGCCTGCCCTGGCCACTGGAGCCGGCCACGAGCCAGGTACGGACCCCTCAGCCAGGAGCATAATCTGTAATTCAGTGTTTTCTGCAAAACATAATGAGATGAAACCTCGGAAATGCAACCATAATTACAAAATTATTTTACAACTTTGACATTTTTCTGGCCATCATCAGTTCACAAACAGAAGCACCTATGTGATCCCAGCCTTGACATGAATATATATATATATATATATATTTTGCTAAATGCTAGCGTAGCCTGATGGTGTGCCAACCACTATAAGTGGTACCTAAATTCAATTTCAGATTGGAAATGAATCACTCTTAACTTGTCAAAGGTTGCTTTTTCTTCAGTGGAGTGGACCTTCTAAAACTGTGTTTGGAAAATAAACCAAAGTCCACTTTCACTTCATTTTGTGCCCTGCAAAATGAAAAAACACTATTGCAATTACACAACAGAGTGTAAAATAGCGTAAAGATACATATAATGTACTCCCCCCTGCCCCCCCCGTCTTTCTTTCTCCTCTGTTATGAGGAGTGTGTGTGTGTGTGTGTGTGTGTGTGTGTGTGTGGATGAGCGTGTGATGTCAGAGTGAGGAACATGTCAAGCTTGTCAACGCCGACACAGCTGCCAGAAATCATCACCTCTCCCCTCAGGAACACTATCCTCCTCTCAGTCTGGCTTAATGGCCGGCTACATCATCTCACAGACACATGCGGAGGACCTTAACCCAACATGCACAGGATAGCAAAAGGACAAAAGAAGGACAGACATTAAGTCCCGCTCTGATGGATAAAGAGTGTGTGCGTTTCTGCGTCCAGACTTTTAACAGAGTTACCGTAGCCCCCGTCGTCCTGGAAATTTGTGCAGACAAAGTAGAAAGCCAGACCGTCAATTACGATTAGAGTCATTTTGGGCAATTACCGGCACAGACTCAGGTTTCCAAATAAAACACGTAAAGACTCCTCCGGCCCATCTCCTCTGCTTCCTCCTTGATGGTCCTATGAAGTTGTGTGCAGGTGAAACATGATGAACATTATGGATAAACTTTAGGTCACTGATCTCCAGGCCTGGTGGCAGTGGGACTACCCTGCAGTGTACCAAAGTTTACAGAGAATACTGGTGGTAGTATTGCGCTTGGTAGTATGATAATGCTGTAGATTTAAGAGATAAACCCCTGTTAGGATTATGGAAAATCTGTTACATTATATTTACAGTTACTACTTTCAGTTACATCTGTTCTTGTTCAGATCAGATAGCGCTTGAGACTTTGAATAATGTAATAATGTAATAAAAAGAATATATAATTGCAGACTGACATATACTCTAATACTATTATTGAACTATTTTAATACTGGAATAAAATTGAAATTTGTATTATAGTTAAGTGAAACAATTTTTTGAACTTTGAGTGTTGTTCAATAAAATGAACATTAAGGTGGCAACATATTTTGTCCCCATATCCACATCATACGCCATTTCTCAAAAGTTTCTGTTGCCTTCTGAAAGCCCCAATAGTCATCCATCCATCCACTTTCAAAATAACATATTTGATTAAAAGTATTGTGCTAATGATATTTGATTTAGCCACTGTGGTCCTGTTGTATAACCTAAAGACTGGAATACATGTTGAAACTGAAAAAAAAAGAAAGAAAAACAAAATCAAGGAATTGTGTCAGCAAAACAAAGTGATCCAAGTTCTAAAATCATCTAAATTATAGACTCAAAAAGAAAAAAATCTGCCATTCTTTTCACCAGTTATCTATTGAATAAAATGTGGTGATCAGTAAGACCAAAGAGCTGTGTTGCGGGGGGCGCTGGGCACCTGACACCCCACACCCTCTCTCTGGACCCCTCAGGCTGGAGGGGCAGGTGGTGGAACAGGTCGAGCTCTTTAAGTACCTGGGCACTGAGATCGACCACCACCTGTCCTTCACACAACATGTTGACGGGGTCTACAAAAAGGCCGAAAGGTTTTAATGTCAGACAGGACATTTTAACAGCAGTATACCGGTCTCTCATCGAATCAGTCCTCACATTCAACATTGCATCCTGGTACAACTTCCTCACAGAGAAAAACAGGAAAAAACTCACAAGAATCATCGAGCATGCAACCAAAATCACTGGCACACTCAAACGCAACTCAGACCTTTACAGTAACGCAGTAAAAAGAAAGGCAGACTCCATCACTAAGGATCCTTCACACCCCCTTCTCCACCTCTTTCAACTACTCCCATCAGGCGGCAGCTTCAGAGCACCTCAGACCAAATAGAGAACTTACAAAAACTCTTTCATTCCCACTGCAATATCCATTTTAAACAAATAGACTGTCAATACTTTTTAATGCAGCTTTGTACAACTGCTCTTATTTATTTATGGAACTGTTTGTGTTTTAATGTAATTTTCTTTCATGGGTGTATGTTTTTATGTTGTTTGAGCCCCTAACCTAAGACAGTTTTCTATCATTATGTGATAGACAACACATTTTTTTTTTAATCTTGAAGTTATCATGTTTACATTCTCTATTTACAGAAGAGGATCTGAACTTTAAACGGCTTTACAGTAGTAGTAGTTTCATTTTCACGTGCACAGCAACTCCAGCGGGACCCTCTGCGTAGTTCTGGAGATTTGGCATGTAGGTAGCGACACCTCGACAGGCTAGCATAAATCCACAGAGATGAATAATACCTCCTCCACATGTGGTGGCTGCCAATAATTACAGAGACATTGCAGCATCTTGCCAGTACCTTAGCTTCTTTTCTTTAGCAGCCCTGCCATCTGTAGACCCTTCAACACCAGCCTCACCACACACAAACACAGACAAGATGAAGTACTGTGCTTAGGCTTTTAACATAATGGGGAAAATATTATCATTAATATAACTATTCTTCTGTAGCAGCTCTCCTATTTCATCACCACATTTGGGCAGGAGAATGTGTAACTGTGTGTGTGTAGACATTATTAAAATGCTCATTATTGGAGTGTTTGGAGAGCAAACACGTGGGCAGACAAATGGAGGGCGCATGTAAGATCATACCACCTCTCTCTCTCCTCTCTCTCCTCTCTTTCTCTCTCTCTCTCTCTCTCTCTCTCTCTCTCTCTCTCTCTCTCTCTCTCTCTCTCTCTCTCTCTCTCTCTCTCTGTCTCTCAGTCTTGGCCCAAATAAACAACTGGCCTCTGTGTGAATTAGAGGCTAATAAATGAAACCAAATAGTGAGAAAATAAACTTGAAAAACAATAAAATGTTGGAAAACCGGCCTTAGAATGTGGCCATGGGGAGTGCTGGAGAGGCTGTCCTGGTGATTGAGTTACTGTGGACTCATCTCGCTGTGTGACTTTTAGGTTTATCATAAATGCTTTAGAAGCAGATTAATGACAGGGTTTTAGTTGATGGCAATTGGTGTTTGAAATGTTTTATCTTAATGTATCCAGCCTCCCTGCCCAATGCTTTAGGGCATTATGTGACATTTTGCTGGCTGCTATTCTTGGGATCTAATACACACACACACACACATTAATTCACATTCTAAGGTGGCCAAGAAGAGACAGAGAATTAGCTTTTAATTGTGCAAACACTTCACATGTCATATAATGGGCAGCATGCTCCACAGGGACGATAAGGCAGTAAGTCAAACCTCTGCTTAGATTAACCTGAAAACTCCCCTGTAACCCCACCCCCCCCCCCTGCACCCCCCCCGCACCCCAACAAAGCTATGCAGCTGCTCTCCAGGTCTCGTCTCTCCTCCAGACAGCTGCTGTTTAGTCATTTCTCCTCCTGCTCAGCCGTGATGGAGTTTTGTTGTGGGCTCAGTCAGGGACAGATAACTGCTCCGCCTCCGCTCAGTTTGGCTCACCTCATCTCAGTTTATTTCAGCTCCCACTCAGGGATCATCAGACAGACAAACCCAGCCCACTGCTCTGTCTGCTACACACCATTTATTTCCCTACAGAACTCCATTAGCCGCAAGGTTAAGTAAGAAGTTTTTTTTTTACACTGTGTGGGTGCCTGTTTTGCTGCATTTGTATTGTGGCTTACCAAAAATCTCTTCCAGCCCCTAAAGCATCATAGGATGTCCAGTCGGCCTCAATGTCAGACTGCTGCCTCCATGCCAGAGAGATTCATTAACCTGTACAGAGACACACTAGCACTGGTATAAAAAATGGGGTTAAATTGAATTAAAATTTTAAAAAATTCAATTTAACTTCATTTAAAAATGAAATGCGTAGAATATAATTTTCCCAATTTTTTGATTAACATAGCAAAGTTTGTCATTACTGTCTTTTTTTTAATCAGTGAGAATTAAATTTACTGTCCACTGCATACAGTAACACAAACTGTAAACTCCACAAACTTGGAGTCATTTCATTAATAACTTGCCCTCATCACTTGATCAGAGTTGTACAGTAACGGCAGCTCAATTTCTGCAGATGAAGAGCTCCCCATTGCTCCTAATGTCTCTGATGTCCCATCAGAAACCCTCAGACATGCAGCATCTGGTTTATACCATTCAGAGGTCAGTGAGCCCCCTGGAGTGAGAGTGGGTGTTTGCTCCTTGTAGCCCCATTTCCTCTCTGCTTCTGGAGTTATGTGATTGAGCTTTCGTGGTAGAGTGGAGTAGAGTGGGGGAGAGGTAGAATGGAGTGATATTTGTGATTGAGAGCCGGAGACTTCGGAATGAACAGCTAGACTTAAATTTTCCTCAGACAGTAGTAGGCGATGCCTTGCTATCTCTAGTTTTAAATGTTTCACATGAGTCAAGCACAACATAATACAGCCCGACTGACAAACTGGCTGGGCTGATATATCGACCAATGTTAGCTTATTGTAGATATATTGGTATCCACGTATACGTAGACATAACATATGTTAGAGGTAATTTAAAGTTACGCCAATGCATAGGTCGTTCACCAGAGAGCTCTTACAAGTTCATTTTTCAACTGGAAATATGTCCTACTCAGTATGTGCTTTGGTCACAAATCATAAAAAACTAAATTAACACATCCTTCTCAAAAATATTTACGTTTATGTAAAAAAATAAAAATAAAAGGGCCAATATATCTTATATCAGATTTTTAAAAACTCAGATATCTAGCTCGTTATGTGTCGATCGGGCTATAACTTCTGCTTATGACTGCTTATTTTAATGAACTAAACTCTCCCAGAACACAGCAGATATTTACGTTATGAATTGAATTAGGTATATAGAAATGTGGCAGGTACTTCTCTTGCCCCATCTGCTTTAATCAGTAAAGGAGACACTAATTGGTGTAAAAGCTGACGTGGTCGTTGTGCGCTACAGAAATCAGGTGTTGTTAACTTACTGCCCTGCCCAATACCACTGCCAGGTCAACAGCTTGCTGACAAGCCTTCTCCAGTGTGCCATTACCGTCACTGCATGGTGCCCCTTAAACTATGCACCCGAGACCAGCTCAAAACTGTGCACGCACACTCTCAAACAGGCACTTCTAAAGACCCAATGCCCTTTTATTAACCCTGTTAAAGTTAACTGTGTTATTCCAAGCTGTACCTGCATGTTCTATCAAGGTTTACAGCCCCCGCACAGCATTTAAAGATAAGGGTGGTTCAGC
The DNA here is from genome assembly GCA_038419695.1 of Scomberomorus guttatus. Lineage (NCBI taxonomy): Eukaryota > Metazoa > Chordata > Actinopteri > Scombriformes > Scombridae > Scomberomorus > Scomberomorus guttatus. Next base: position 7,324,460 of record CM076464.1, read on the forward strand.
CCTGCACAGCTGTGGAGGAGGTGGGCGACACTCGCATGAAAGACTACACATGGAAATCTTTCGATGGGACAACGCTTTTACCAGATCCACTAATAACTTACTGGCTGCATGTGTGCATGTGTGCATGTGTGCATGTTTGTGCATGAGCGATACATGAGAAATTCCAGCCATCTTATTCTCTGCAATCTTCACCACCCCCTTTTGGAGAAAGTGATGGCTCTATAATGATACTGGGTAATGAGATGCAGATATTGCTATGGTGAAGCACTCTGTGACTTCCCTGCATTATTGCTTCCACATACACATACTTTTGTGTAGGACAGATGCATACATAGAAGCGCACATCTTCTGAATAATATGAGTGATATGATAAGAATATGGCCATATTGTTTTTTTTCTCTGTCAAGGTTAACAGTAAATTTTTCCATCCTGATGTCAAGAATCCTGAGCATCTGGCCTTGGCCGGTTTTGACTCGTGGGAGATGCTGGGGAAGGATGGGGGAGGACTTCACCGGTGCTGGGGGGGTGGGGGTGGCGGTTCCTTTGGGAGCTTCCAGCCATTTGTCGTGGTCCCTGGCCGGTAGCCGGCTCTGTGCTGCAGTGATACAGTACTGAAACACAAGGATTTGTTGCCACTGGAAACGCTCCCTGTTTCCAGTTACATCAGAACTAAAATTTCCACATCATTTTAGCAAAAAATAAAAAAAATAAAAACACAGTCAAAGGAAGCAGATGTAAAAGAAAGAAATCGAGTAAGTGCGACTGAGAGAGAGGAATGATGACTTATTTGTTTGAATACGAAGAATTCTTTCTCTTTTTGTTGAGGTAGGATGACATCCTCCACTGTTTCCTGCCAAAGCATACAGGGTACTAAATCGGTCATTGGCTGGTAGGACATGCTCACTTGCATTAGAAAGAACCTGAAAACAGCTTTACAGACCATGTGCTCTGTTTGACAACCAGGCAATGGGATGTTGAGTAATGGCCTGCAACTTTGAGACTGAGACAGAGAAAGATTTAGAGTGTAAATTTATAGCACACATTTTCATATTTGCTGCTATTAATGTATGATCAAAATGAAACCATTTCAGGTGGTGTTGGCATGTGTGTCTCTGATATCCTTGGAAGATTTGCTAGAAATGAAGAGCTGGCCATGGCTTTGGATAGAACATGCCGGCCTGTGCCAGAAAGTCTGCTGCTGTTCCATTGCCACAGTAAGCAGAGGTGGCAGGTCATTTGGATCTGGCCGGCTTGTTGTGGCTTCTGTGTTTTGTCTACCATGTTAGAGTGAATCTAAACTCAGCCGGCTCCGACTGGGCCAAACAGCAGCCTTTCATCTCCATCTGGGGAAAGAGAAGTTCTGGATGGCCACTGCCAAACTCAGCCTTCCCACAGACTCCAGGACCTTCCATCCCGGCATCCAACAAACACTTGACTGGCACTGCGCTATATTCTCCATCCTCCACATCTCATATATCTGTCTTTATCCATGATACCGTCTCTGTCATCATCTTATTCTCTTCCCAGATACTTCTAACCTTTCATCTTTTCTCCATGTTTAATTTTTCTCCCTCTCGATCTTTCCTTACATTATATATCATTTTGCGAGTTTTCGGGAAGTGGGGTAGGAGGACAGTTTAACTGCTCAGACTTGGACAAAATACCAAGTTCCCTCTCAGTTGCTTCATTCCAGCCCTGCTGCAGGTGCCTCTGCTCAAGCCTCACTTGTGACTTTTAAAACTGTTGAAGCTGCAAAACACTACTGGCTCTACAGGTGGCTGACGGATCCTACAGACTATATGCCTTCAATTATGTTGATTAGACTTGTACTTTTGTCCTGAGCTCCGTTTTCAATGTGCTGACAGCCCTTTGAAGTGTAAAGGTGTGACGAAGCATAGAGCAGAGGAAGAGTGAGGCACTTACTACATGATATTCAATGGCATATTGAAAATTAGGTGAAATAAAGTAAATCCCTTTTGAAAAGCTTGGCCCGTCCTGGCTCTGAAATTCAACTTTGATAAGGTCCTGCAACCTGGATTCTTTTCGCTCGCCTGAATTAGGCATGATCTCAGCAAAGGCCACAGATTCTTTGTAGGTCCTGAAATGACATCCATCCAGAGTTCAGCCTGCAGTGGTGAAACAGTCGATATATGATTGGAGTGACGGTTGATTGCACCTGGACTGGCCCACTGTACTTGCTGAAGTCATTTTTCCATGCTGTGGAGCCCTAACTAACATTTTGCAAAAGCCACTCACTCTTTTTTTCCTCCCGAATGATGGAGTTATTCAGCAACCGTGACATTGAAATATCATTGAAGATTATATTGGAGGGCTCAGTCCCCTGACCTTTTTTAATGTGGAGAAGTGGTTTGGTCTTTGGAGCTGGTAATGGGAGGCTTGCGGGCTTGAATGGAGCACAGACTCCTGCTGTTAGGTTTTTGGGCCAGCCTTATATATTACCTCTCTCCACGGTCTACCACTGTCACATCCCAAGTAGAAAGCTGCTGGACTCATTGTAAGTTATGTTTTAAGATCACAGCTTCTGCTCATCTAATATATCGTGTAATACTATATAATTGTATGTCTGGTAGGTGATGCCGCACCAGTCAAATGGTCACTTGATCCAGACAACCAATGCTAGTAAAAGGAAAGTCAGGCGCTGGCAGTCTCCAGGACAGAGCAGAAGCTGCTTGGGGCAGTAAGCAGATGACGTATACTGTTCTGTACTGTCCTGCGATGGCTGTGAACAAGTGGCCTAAACCACTTCTCCTTTTGTTTGGCACCTGACTCTCGTTAAATCCATCTTTCCACCCACCGTCTGTCTAGAGTTTCTCCCTTCGGACAAAAATGTGTTTGTATAAGTGCAGGAATCATTATGACTGTAACTGTTATTTCTTGTTGTTGCAGAAAGCCATCAGTCTTCTGTCTTTTTGTGGTGTTCCTTCTCATCTTTGTCCTTAGTGTCATCATTCTTCTTCTGTCTGCGCATATGCTTGCATCAGATGTTATTCATGTCAAAACTCAGATGTTGTGTCACCGAATCTTGCTTCAATTCACTCTCCTCCTTGCTCCCTTTTTCTGTCTTCCTTTGCGATTCTTGAGGCATACTTTCGGTCTTTCTCGGACAAAATAAGAGTTGAGCCTTAAGTGGAGTAGAGATAGACAGGCAGGCAGGCAGGCAGGCAGGCCAGGGTTTTCCCTGCCTATCTAACTCAAAGGCAGGCCGCCTTTGGATTACTGGCTGCCACCTCATTCAATCGAGAATCGGTTTTGAATAGAGAATCGATTCTAAATCCTATCAGCAGCATCAGCAAGTATTGTGATAGTATTCAATTGGGAGATAAGCATATTGTCCCAGGCCTACAAAATCAACACTGTCATTTGTCACAGCTTTTCTTTTTTTTTTGTTTTTTTTTTTGTTCCATCTTGGGCTAAAATTTAAATCCCTATGGACACTTTTGACGGTCAAATCATTTTTTTCAGCACACAACACTCTAAAGGTACACTCACAAACTGTGTACACTGCACCATGCACATTCTCCAACCTTTGCCACCTTTGTCTCAAAAAACATCCAGGGAAAACCCTGCAGACAGACAGACAGACAGACAGACAGACAGCAAATTGGGAAATTCCTGTGTTATAGCAGCAGGTCATTCAGGCATTGCACAGGAACAGTAAATACACAGTGAAGTAGGATACACAGTCTGCAGCTGCTTCTCTTGCTGCCACCCGCGTCTGCCACCATTTTTCTCCACAGATGGCCCTCAAGCATGTTCACAAGGCAATGTTTGAAATACTGACCTGCTTAGGAAACTCCCACATGTTGTCACATTTCTCTCCCCCGCTGTCAACATTGTGCTCTCTATATATTCCTGAAAGATATATGTAGGAGGCCAATAACTCATTCAGCAGCACCTGCGAGAAAGTGCAGGGGGAGTAAATGGAGTCCAAACCCAGCGTTCATTTCCTGTATTCAAACAAGTTCATTACAGACACAGACAGACAGACACAGACAGACACAGACACAGACACAGACAGACACAGACAGACAGACACAGACAGACACAGACAGACACAGACAGGCACACACAGACACACACAGACAGACTGACTCTCAGCAGTCAATATACCCTTAGTGTGGTGTGTAAGTAAACACTGTCACGTTACAATGTCATGGTGAGGGTCATATTTTACAAACATGCAAACTCTGTTGTTAGATTAGTCCCTGTAATTTCCTCGTCTTGCAATGCCCTAGAAAAACCCCTGAGGTCGTTGACCTATGTGACTAGCAATTTGATGCGTATCATGTTTAATGCATTTCATTGTCTGGGATTTTTTTTTGTGTGTTTTACATAAAAGGGATCTGTGAAAAACACTGTTATTTTCTCTAACCGCTGTGGAGGTGTGGGCGTGAGAGGGGAAGTGCTGTTTGGCACTTAAAGTGGTCACTTCCTCTGTACGGGAAGTTTCGGAGGCCCTGGCCTCTCCGATTTCTCTGAAAACTGTTTCGGCCATCCTGTGTAACATCACGCTGGTCTTCAGGACCTCTGGGCTAGGCTGGTCCAGCGCTAGCCACAACAGAACCTAGTGGTCCACTGCAAGACATTGCCAGGTCCGCTACACAAAGCCGCCACACGAGAGGGTCCAGAATAGTCTGGCCAAAACAAATCAAATGAACCCAGTCCAGCCCTGCAAGAAACAAGTGTGTCCACCCTTTAGTGGTGAAGAGTTGGCGCAATCTTGCTTTCTTTCTTTCTTTCTTTCTTCTTCTTCCCCCCTCTCTCATTTTGTCTCTCTCTGTTTGTGTTAGACATGGTTTCTGATGTTACACATCTATACATGTGTCTATACATCTGGCCCTGGATTTATTTGTCTCTCCACTTTCTATAGTGTCCACATACAGTGATTTTACCACCACTGTGGTTGTATTTTGGCTCATTTCCCCTCTCTCTCATTCTGTATCCATTTCTTCTCCTTGCTTGTCCACCCATACATTCTTATATTTAATTTCAGCTTTGCAGAGTCCTTGTTTAGCTCTTGGCTCCTCCGCAGTTCTTTCTGTTGTTGTTTGAAACTGGGTTTTCTCAAGGTCACAGGGTTCAGCCTGACACAGTGACCCCAGAAGGTGAACACAGTGGCAGCTTGTCTTTTATCTTTTTCTGCCACATTATGTTATTATTTCTGATCAGCTAACGCAGTTGATGTGTTTCCCATAATGTGCCACTGGCACACACCGCACAGCCTATTTAGGTTTTCTCGGTATGGACAAGGAGGAATTGTTGTCAGAAGGAATAAAACTTTGAATAACTGGGAGTGTAGACAGGAGGGGATACTTCACACATGGGGAGAATAATGCTTTGGGACTCTCTCCTTATTTTCCTCATTCCCTTCATTCCCCTCTACCAGCATTTCAGCACTGCCAATAGTAATGACATTACCATATCTCCCCCCCCCCCCCACTCTCACTGCCCTTCCTACACCCCTCCACCTAATCCCATGTTCCTTTAAATCTTTTTTTTATATATTATGTGAGATGTTCAGTTGGGAGTTCCAAGTTGTGTATGACTGAGGGGGCCAGCTGCCCTCAGGCAGGCTTGTGTTAGCTAGAAAGCAAGGATTCGGGTGATGAGGACCCCAGAACCAGACATCGGATGATCACATAGCAGGGACAATATCACACACTAAGCTTGAGTAAAACCACGGGAATGGCTGTAATAAGACTGCCGCACATGTGTTGTGTGTAAAACCTCTCTTGTTCAGTGGCCTTTTCTCTCCTTTGTTGTACTTCTTTCTTTACCACAGAACGTAACTGTGAGGTATGAGGCGCTAACACTACACAGAATCTGTGTTGTGAGCTGAAGAACAGGGATATCATGTTGATATATCCTGTGTGTCTGCTCAAAGATCTCTGAGACCCGACCCCCCCCCCCCCCCCCCCAAATCACCTCCAAATGGAAAGCAGAGGGTTGAGAGTGGCAGATGACACTCCATCTATCTAACTGCCCAGCAGCAGCAGTGCATGAGCTGAGTTAGTCAGTCATGGCTCTTCCGCCAAATGGCCTTAGCTGCCAGCACACACTTGCTCTAACCCAGTCAGCCAGCCCTCCAGTCCAGTCAGTCAGTCATTCATCCAGCCAACGCCGTCAACTATTGTTTTAAATCAATCACTTTCAGCTATGAATTACTCTTGCATCGGCTGTGCTTTTTCTTCTCCCTCTTTCCTCTCTTTCGCTCCGTCCTCTGATGAAAGACACTCTCAGAGAGGTAGCCAAGCTGCTCGAGTTTGTTTTGACGTTTCAATGGCTCCACCGTGAATGTGTTTAGAGTTCCTTCACATGATCAGTGTTAGTTCAAAGAGTTTCAAGCACTGTGTGGTTGTGTTTGAGGAGTTTGAATGTGGGGGGCCTTTTCTGGTGCATTAGTAAAGGGGTCTTTGATGCATATAATCCAGCTTGAATGACTGTACTCTGTATGGGCCTGACCTTCAACGTATCCCCCAGTTTAGTGGATGACGGCCACGCTGAATACCAGAACTGAACAACAAACAAGTATCTGCTACTACTCGCCATCGGTTGCACTCCAAGACTCTGTTGTGTTTGGAAGGAACCCCACTCACTCGCTGGTTTTGTGCTCTGTCACTGAGTGCTTCACCTCCCTTCTGCTTAATCTTGAAACCATCAGCTCCCCAGTCTGGTTCTCTTTAAATTGAATTTGAAATATTCATTACTTTTATAAGCGGGGTTAGTAAACCCCAAAGGGCCTTACGGATTTCAGCACGTGTCGTTCTGAGGGGATTCAGATTAAGCTATGGGACTGCTGATCCACGCACCCTGTTTTACTCACTGTCACCAACAAACTGTGGTCATGCTATGGAGATAGCTTGTATTTGGGTTATATAGGCCTGGATAAATGCAAAAGTCCACTGTCCTCGTGAGCTCATGACATCACCTGGTATACAGCCAAGCCTGTTCACTTCACTTACCTTTTAAATTCAGTCCTTTTAGGTTCAAGTTCAGGTCACTTTATTTGTACCCGTTGGTAGATTTGGTATGCAGTAGACAAGGCAGCATCTTGACACATTTTACAAACAGCACAGACAATAGACAGACATGATATAAGTGCTCAAGGCTCCAATAATCAGGACTTAAAAAGGAAAAATAACAATAAAAACCACTAAAATAAATAACCACTAGAACAAATAAAGTAAGATGTAGGTAAAAATAAATAAATACATAAACGTTGCTTCTAAAGCATCTGTGCAGTGTTGCTACGTCTTTTTCATCTGAGTGACGGCTGCTGGAACAAAGCTATTTTTATACTGCTTTGTTCTACACGTTGGGACTATAAACCTCCCTCCAGAAGGAAGAAGCTGAAATTCACAATGCAAAGGGTGGGAGTCATCCTTGAAAATCATGCTGGTTATCCGCTGTAACTGTGTGGCGTACAGGGACGCTGGGTTAAGCTGTGACTCCCCAATCAGCCTACTAGACCATTTAACAATTTCACTCAGAAATTTCTGTTCTTTAAAGACAGGTTTCCAAACCATGACACCAAAGAAAAAGATAAAATCGATTCAATAAAATAAAATAAGTTCATTGTGGTTTTGTCAAGGTGGAAATAGCAAACGATGGTGCCCCTTTTTTGCCCTTTTTGGTTCACAATTTGCTTGAAAGTTCAGTTTTTAGTCAATAATTGTCCCCAGATATTTGTAAGACTGCACACATTCCACTGTCTGACCCTTAATGGATATGACTTCATGTGTGTGGGCATGTCTTCTAAAATCAATTATCATGTCTTTGGTTTTAGATACACCCCTCGACAAAGTCGTCAATGACTGGGCCGTGCCTAGTCTCATTCTCCTGCAGCCGACTAACAATAACAGAGTCATCTGCATACTTTAAAATGGTCCTATTTTCACCTGCTCTGACACATATCTGTGAAGAGGATAAGTAGTGGGGGCGAAAGCACACATCCTTGTGGGGAGCCAGTGGAGGAGCAAACTTGGTCAGACAGAATTCCATTTTCCCCTCACTCTTTGTTTGCTATTAGTTAGAAAGTCAAGAATCCAGCCCACAAGATTGTTACTTAAGTCAACTTGGTCTAAAAGCCTACTGGTTAAAATACGGGGTTGAACTGTGTTAAAAGCAGAGGAAAAATCAACAAATAAAAGTCTAGCATGAGACCCATTTCCCTCCAAGTGTTTAAAAAGTAAGCTAAACAAAGTGACTGTGGCATCCTCTACTCCTCTGTGTGGCCTATAAGCAAACTGCATGGCATCAAGTTCTCCTTAAGATTTCTGACCTTACTAGGTTTTCAAAGGTTTTCATTAAAGTTGATGTGAGAGCAACCGGTCTAAAATAATTAAGAGTTTTGGGAACAGCATCCTTCCAAACCATAGGTACATGCTGTGCCTGTAAAGACTTATTAAAAAATGAAGTGGAATACAGGCCTTCTTTTGCACAAGATTTAAGCAACGACCACAGATGTTGTCAAGTCCATGACTCTTATTTAGTCTTACTGAAAGGAATGCTTTTTCAACATCCTTTTGGTCTATGTCAAAGTGCTGACTGTCAAGTTTGTGACTCAGTTCTTGAATTTCATTACTAAAATAAAAAGTATCAAAACGAATATAAAAACGATTGAGGGCATTAGCAACCTCAGTATCTGAACTGAAGCCATCTAAAATGACATGACGGCTGTTCTTTGGATTCCGGAGGCCTGCTATAGTTTTCATGCTAGACCAGCCTGTGCCAAGGTTGTTTGCAGCCATCTTGTTCTCTAGTTCGGATTTATAATTCTTTTTTGCTTTTAAAATGTCTATTTTCAGCACCTTGGTAGCTATATGCAGATCAGAGGCCACTCCCTGCTTAAAAACAAGTTTCTTTTTCTGTATGCTAGACTTAACGGATTTGGTCACGCGCGGTTTGTTGTTAGGATAAATTTTAACTCGCTTACAAGGAATGATCATGTCCCTACAAAAGGCAGCATATGAGCATGTTACATCAACAAGTTTGTCCAAATCATCACCACAAGACTGTTTAAACATGTCCCAGTCAGTGCAGTCATAACATTCCTGCAGGCAGAGCACAGATTCTTCTGTCCAGTCTTTTATGTCCTTTGTGCTTTCTCTCTCTTTAAAACCGTTTTATATACGGGCAGTAGATGCACAGTTATGATCCGCAGAGCCCAGTGGGGGTAGGGGGAGTGATTTATAAGCGTCCTTCACTGACCCATAACAAAGATCTAATGTCTTATCCCGTCTGGTTGGACAGGAGACATATTGGTAAAAGTTTGTAAGTGTATATTTAAGGGAGACGTGCTTAAAATCAACTAATATGAAGTTTGGTGCGTCAGGTGAAATCGACACTACATCAAAGACAGTGCTGGAGGCAGAGGCAGCATTTTTCTTCGGGTGGGTGTACACTGTTGTTATAAAAAGTTGTGGAATATCGTGGGGCAGGTAGAAAGAATGCAATGTTACAGATAAAAGTTTGGTATCTGGCGTACAAATGCGTTCTCTGACAGTTACAGAGCTACAGTATTGTTTCTTAAAATATAAACATACCCCACCGCCTTGAGTTGTCCTCGTCACCATAGCCTTTTTGATCCAGACGAAATGGAGCTCCAAAAATATCGATGAACAGATCGACGTCGTGGTCGCGCTCGGTGAGCTATGTCTCAGTGAAGTTGCAGCAGTCTCTGAAGTCCTTCTGAAAATGAACATTTGCCTGGAGTTCGCCCACTTTGTTCCTCAGGGACTGGACGTTCCCCGTGATCACCGAGGGTAGAGGATTCCGGGTGAGCCGCTGTTTCCTCAAGCATAGTCTGAGGCCTCCTCTTTTACCCCCCCGTCCTCTTCTTATCCCTCGTTGCACCACAGGTTTCATGTGAATCTCTCAGAATAAAGTCCAGTAACTAATGTGATGTCTGTTACGTGAATTAAACTCGAAAAAGTTCAGTTGCAGCAGCACATCTCTGGTGTACTGTGTCCTAGCCGGCAGACAGCCCTGTTGACGTCGCAGGCAAGCGGTAGATCCAAAATCGATCAAACAAAATCCACAAAGCGGCAGGATGAAGAAGATCCATTTTAGATTAGCGGCACTAGGAGCACTCAATCATAACAACACTCAAATGATTAATTTAAGAAAGGAAAGGACACGGAAACATTTAAAACAAGTATAAAACACCAGCGTGAGGACACCAAACTCTCACTGCTGGTTGCTACGTGTGCATGCACCCTGGAAATACAGCAACCCAGCGCATAAGGTCATTTCAGAACAGTTCAGTTTCATTTTAGGTTCTCAATCGTAAAAAAAAAATACTGACATACCCAACACAGCAGCCACATAGACAATTTATCCTGAGTACATCCTTCGAAAACTTCTGTTTAGCAAACACATGTGCGCTTTACTCCAGAAGTTGATTGTTTATAGGCAGGGAAGATGTGTGGATGGAAAGCCTCCCGAGGCATGTGTGCCATCTGTTCAGTAAAAAAAAAAAAAAAAAAAAAGAAAGAAAGGAAGTTCATATTGAACTTTTCAACTGATGAAAAAGTGGAACTGACATTGAGTTTTTAAGGTTGCTCCTGATTTGAGACAACAGTGGTCTTCCAACAACAGGAAAGGCTGGAACAAACGCAGGAAGTAGAGGCTGGCGGGAAATGCTTTATTGCCTCAATGTTTCCTTTTGCTGCCAGTGCTAATTTGCGTGTATATGTGTGTGTGGATGGGCGCATCTGAGGGAGTGAAAGAAACAATAAGAGCAGCCATATATAAAAACAAGTGAGTAGCATACATATACAGTATGTATGCCTGCACACGTATAGCACATCAGTGCATTTATATATTTTAAAATTGGTATGTATGCACATCTGTTTCTATGCGTGTGTTTTTCATATGTGATGCATGCGTACATTCATACCTCCCACTGCCATGGTGTTACTGTTTCCCTTTCCCCCTATGCAGGTCTGTATGAGCTGCTGGCGGCTCTGCCCTCCCAGCTACAGCCCCATGTCAGCCGCCCTGAGGACAACACCTTTCTCCAGGACATGTTTGGGGAGAGGAGCCTCCAATCACTGGTCAAGGTAAGACAAAAAAACCCACATCTTTCTTTTCTCATAGTTGCATTTTGAAGATTTGTTTAGATGGATTTTTTAATGCTTATGTTGCTATAGCCACAGCGCTGTGGTTGTCAAAGCGCAAATTCATATCCATCAGAGTTAAGGCACTTCAGTTCTTTATAAATGCATACTATCAAACTAGCAATTTTTATTTCCTGCAGTGTAGAAGATCATGTTTTTGCAAGTCATGTTTTCTTTAAACAGTATGTAGTTAAAGTCACATCATGTAATCATAAATATTAAAAATGAACTAGCAATCTCACCACAATAGCTGCAAAGTCCTCTTCATATGTTTAGAGAGATTAAATTCCAACCTGGGAGCAAAGTAAAGCAACATTTAGGTGGTCATAGAGGATATCAAGTAGTTGTATTTTTTAAATCTTTATAATAAAAAAAAAAATACATATGAAAGGACAACAGAAAGTTATCACAGCCTCATGGCAGACAGACAATCTAAATTTTAACACTCGATCTGATATATCCTGTACAGTAAAATCCTTCCTCTTCTGGGACGGGACAGAATCTGAACCCTCTCTCCCCCGACCCCCACCTCTGTGCCGACATCTACAGTTCACATAAAAACACACTTGCACCTTTGTTCAATACAACTTTATTCAACCTCCTTCCTTCCAGTCTCATTCATACATCACTAAGTTTATTGTCATTCCAACAGTCTACCGACCCAGATCTTTTAACTCTCTCCCCCCCCCCCCCCCCCCCCCCCCCCCCCCCCCCCTGCCAGTGTGAATGGGCCTGTGGTCTGCTTGCTGCCTGTTAAACCAGATAGCTGCAGAGTTTGGGGAGAAGATGAGCAAACTTGATATCTTTATACGCTAGCAGACAGACAGAGGTAATGAATGTAACACATTCTGTCTGTCTGCCCTAACCTCATCTTCACTTGGGATTCTCTGCAATATGCAGCCAATCCCCTTCTCCTTCTCCTGCTATTTGAAAGGAAACAGAAGGGTTTTTTGTACTGTAAATCATCTTTCAACCAGTCACCATTCAACCAGTAAATATATGTGACACCTGCTTTAGTTCTTTCTCCTGTTTATTGGTGTTACTGAGAATGCCTCATAAGTCAATTTACTAAGTAAATTTCCTCTGTATCATCTGTATATTATCTCCATTTTGAAAGAATGCCCAACACTGTTTTCATGTGCTGGCATGATATATTTCCCCCTTTGGTGGTCTCTCTTTCTCTCCAGCCATAATCATTATGTCACAGAGACGATTGAGAGAGAAAAATCGACATAATTTTCATCCCCTCCCTTTAAAGAAATCTTTTCTGTGTAAGCATGTTTGTTCAGGATCCAGGGTTGTAACGCGCTAATGTGAGCGTGTAAAAGTGGCTGAATTATGGCATACCTCAGACGCTGAAGTAAAACCCTGATGTCGGGACTGGAGGAAACCAGAAGGGTTTCATTTGATGCCTGGGTTGTTATGGATGGCCAAAGAATAAGGCATCTTGAACATGGATAATGATGGGCAGAGCCTGTGCATGTTCGGGCTCTTATTCTCGCCGGCCCCAAAGAAAACACTGTATAATGTGGGACAGATAGAATGATGCTAATGAAGGTGGCATTATGTTTCTGTGATACATTGCCATGCATATGGGTGGAGCTCCCAGACTTCACCTAGCCCTCTAACCACCCCTGATTATACCTAGCTAATCTTTCAAGGGGAGCTCAATGGGGAGAAAATGTCAGTGCTGTTCAGTCAAGGGTGCCATATCCTCACAGGCTCTTTACCAGGAGTAGAAAAAGCTTTGCACCAATTGCAAGAAAGATGTAGCTTTATATGATCAACAAGATAATTTGCCTCTGCAAAGAATAGTCAAAAAGTCGCACAGAAAAACGTTGAGCGTAAGATGGACCACAAGCTCAGCAAGCTGATAGTTGCAGTGTTGGCAGAAAATCAGGCATTGTACTGGACTGCCTTGGTGGGAAAGGGAAGCTCTAAATTTACCTATCAATCTTTGAGCTTTGGGTAGTGACCCAAATAATTAGTTTACTGATACAAGCAAACGAAGGTTCCTTGCAGTGTGTTTGGGCTCACCTTTAGAGATAATGTGATGAGCTAGAACTGTTGATCCTTTGCATTGAGAAGAGCCAGTTGAGATTTTTGAATCATCTTAATCAGATGCCTACTTGTAAGGGTATTTCAGGCACGTCCAACTGGGAGGACACCCCGGGGCAGACCTAGAACACTAGGGAATATATCTCCCATCTGACCTAGGAGCATGTTGGGATCCCCCAGGATGAGCTGAAGAAAATAGCTAAGGAGAAGGAGGGACTGGGTTACTTTGTTTAGCCTCGTACTCGTGAAAGGTGGCGATGGATGAATGGATGGATGGATAAACAGGAACAGGGTGTTTCTGCAATACCAACTGTACCAATGGTAAAAAGGAGGTTACTTCTTTAGTTTTCCCCTTCTCCATCCTTAGTCTTTTTCTCAAACAGCTTGCAAAAGAGTGCCCAACTTATTGAGCCTCGTGTGTGTGTGTGTGTGTGTGTGTGTGTGTGTGTGTGTGTGTGTGTGTGTGTGTGTGTGTGTGTGTGTGTGTGTGTGTGTGTGTGTGTGTGTGTGTGTGTGTGTGTGTGTGTGTGTGTGTGTGTGTGTGTGTGTGTGTGTGTGTGTGTGTGTGTGTGTGTGTGTGTGTGTGTGTGAGAGAAAGAAGGGTTAAATGGTAAAGTCAACTCTTTGTTCATGTGCCAGCAAGATACTGAGTGGCTCTCACTTTGGGGCCCATGTCAGTACAATTCCATAAGTATCAGTCAAGGTCTTTGCGCTAATGTGTGCCAATTCAGTACCGCTACTGTAGCAGAATATATACCACCAGTACTAAACAAAAGGTAAGATGCTGTCCTTGCAGCCATGGAATAATCAAATACATTAGTATAACATCAAGGCACACTGTTGTCTTTTCACCGAAATAAACCTCTTCTACCTATTTTCTCATTTTCCTTTTTTATTCAACTGAGAGAAACTGAGCTGCTTTTAGCGTCTCTTATCGTTAGCAGGGAGGCGTAAGTGGAGAGTCCCACTCCAGACAAGCAGAACTGTGTGTTTCCTCTGCTTTCTACTTGGTACTGAGACGTGAGCCAGCCTGTCAGCTAGTGAGCCAAATGGACAGACGGGCAGAATTTAAAACACACAGAAGTACAGAACAACCATCTCGGCTTACAGCAGAGACCAGCGTTCAGACGCAACATTCAGGTGAACATGGCTAACGTCAGTGGCACACCATTAATAAAACCTTAATTGTCCTCTTCCTCTAAAGCCCCACCACCGAAGCTCAACAGATTCCACCTTTTATTCCACAAGGCTGTGAATGGGATACTTTGGGAAAAGCTAAACAGCAGAAAGAAAACACACACATCATGTTAATCTGACAGGCTCGGCAACCCAGGTCGCTCATATGGAAATGCTCAGGCCTCACCTGGGTAATTATAGATCATCAGTTACTGGTCAGTCTGTCTCGAGGAAGAAAGAAGGACCAGAGGAGGAGGTGTCAGAGACAGAAAGAGAGACAAGAAAGAGGAGAGCATTCAGACCTACATGAAGACTTAAACCAGACTTATTTTCTTTCTGTCTTTCCTCACCTGCCCTCATCAGATGGTTAGGACAGTCTCTCACGTCCCTCCTAATCCGATTATGTCAAAGAGATGAAACAAATATTTTCTAATATAATCTTTCAGCAGGGCCTAGGGCTCACAAGTTCGTCTCATTTTGCAGACTTTTCATCGGTGCAACATCGGAGCTGACATGAAATGTGAGCGCTGGCGTGTATAGCTAGCATGGCTAAAACGACGCAGGACAGTTCCTCTCTTTTCAATTAAAGGGAGTTAATCAAGTGTGCTTTCTATAAATTCCACCACACTCACTGTTCTGCTGCCAAGTTCCCGCTCCACAAAAAGCCACAGGAAATATAATACAATATTCAATTTCCACCTGCCTCAGGTGGGGCTCTCCTTTAAGACCAAGTTTCTGTCAGCAGGACTTTAGCCAGGCCCCTGAGATCCCTTATTTTGTGGTCAGTCAGTTTTCCTTTAAATTCTGCTCCTGTTAGTTGCTAATAGGCTTGGCACTTGCATCGTTGTTACACAGCAATATTGATGTGGGCTTGCCAGTTTGTTCTTCAGTGCTACAGGCCTTTTAATGACATGTAAAGGTGCTGCAGCTGACGCTTGTACCCAAGTGGAAAGTTTCAGCTATTTTTGATGAATGAGCTCATTTTCAGACAAACTGGACTGTATTAGTTGAGACTTGGTATCCAATGAATACCTGGATCAGGCTCTAGCTGGCCCTCCAAGTTTTATGACTCACCCTGTAATGTCCATCAACAGTACTCAATGACAGCAACCATAGACTTGCACTTTGGACACTTATCCTTTCCACACCTCAGAGCATACTTTGCCCCCCATCCCTATTACCAGGGAAGATCACAAAAAGGACCTCTCACCCAGCTGCAATAGCTCTCTGTGAGTTGTTTAAGCCCCACACCCCGTATGCAGCAATAAAATCTGGCTAATCATCTCTGGTGCAGGGCTCAGCCTGTAAACTTATACTACCTCAGAGATCCATTCGAACTGTCTGTGGTCAGCACGTCCTGTGCACTGGTTGCACTTGAGGTCTGTATTAATTATTTTGGGGGTATAGGAACCCTCGTTGGGAGTTAAGTAAATACCTGCAGGCTGCTTTGGAGAGGGAAGCCTCCATCCTTCATGAGCAACTGAGTTTGTTAACTCAGTGTTGATTCTTGTATTCCCTTTGAAGAAGCTTGGCACTTTGGTATTGTAGTGATTGTAAATTAAAAAAACTTTATTCAAACTTGCAGGCTTTGGTTACACAGATTCAACTTGTCATTTGTTGCTAGAAAATATTCTTTCTGACACAAGCCGGGTGGTTATTTACGGTTTAAAAACTTCACTTGAATCCAAAATAAATCCCCTTCCTTGCAATGCTATACTCTGCACTTAGGCTACCTTCCAAATATTTTCATAAGAGTTTAATGGTCGACTACAGCATGAAGTCTAAAGATCATGCTCAACGTCCGCAAACAAGTACCTCCAAATTGAGACAGAAGAGCTTGATGAATAGATGGTGGATGAAGCCAAAGGTTGTAACAGGGACAGGAGAGAAGTCCTTACTGTAGTAGAGCAGATGAGCTGCAGAATGACCTTTTGACTACTCATTGACTTGAACCATGTCTAGAGCACTGGGGGGACAGTGAAAATGAGGAGAGGCCTACAGATCCACCAGTCCCCATTCTATCAGTCAAATGTCTGTATTGGTAATCAAGGAAATTCTCTGTGATCCCACAACCATTATTCCAGGTCACTTTGGTTGACCCCCGATTTTGTATTGCTTAGGGAAAAAAGGACTCAAAGTGAAACCAGAAGGTCTACGCGATACAAAGCCAATCTTAATAGGAGCATAGGAGCAATACACAGAATATGGAAAATTAGGTTCACTGTGCCATATAGTGTATTTATGGCTCCCCTATGACTCAAGAACTGCCTGAAGACATCACAGGCTCACCTGGAGCTTTTAAAGATAGTCTGAACAAATTTATATGTTGAATTGACTGCCTAAAAGTACTCAAATCAATCTAATTCAGTAAGTCAGATGCATTTGTCCTGGCTTTATGCCCTCAGTTGTTCATAACCCTGCTTCCTAACCCTAAAGCAGCTATATATCACATGAATGAGTTGCTTGATTAATGTATGCCACTCGCCTTTATTTGCTGGTGATGTCTTTGGTCTGTGTGCATTTAGAGGCTGAAATACAAACTGTGTCTCAAGATGGTCTTCATATGTACACAAGTGTGATTGTGTCCTGCAGTGTCCTGGCTTTACAGCATTCATGGCATTTATGGAGGTGTGTCAGGGGCCTCTCTGCTCCCTTTCCCAAGAGCTCCAGGAGGACTTGTATCCTGTATCTAAAGGATATGGCTTTCTTGAACACTTGGCCAGCTGCCCCGGCCTCTCTCTCTCGTCCATTGGATCCACTGCCAGTTCTTAATTAGCTGTCACATTCTCCAGGCCTTTTCCACAACAAACAACAGACAAGCTTAGGCACCAGACCCCTCTGTATGGGGTCTTGGTCAAGAAAAGCGGATGGTTATGTGTTTGTTTGAATTATTTGCCTAACAATGTAAGTATACATCAAACAAATCATTTTGCACGTTGGCCCATTAAGCAGTTGTTGACATAGTGTGATCAAGTCCCTCAATGCACTTTTGTGGGTCAGGATTCCAGTCCAGGACAAGAGATTTAACTGGCTTGAAAAATTAAAGATTATAGAAGAGTTAAGAGTTTTGTCACAGTCTTGGGGCCCCCATTTTCGTGGCAGTGCAACAACTAGTGCAAATATTATTGTGATCTTGTAATTCGCTTTACCCATCTATGTTGGGTTTTTGGGGCTGAGTGCAGCGTGCATGGTGCACAGGTGGGAGAAGAGGCATAATAAGATGGGAGGCTCATTCAAATGAGGCCGTGAAAAGCACATTTTAAGTATTTTGGTCATAATTGGGTCTTAGACGTTACTCTGAAGACGGATGTCTCAGAACTACATCTGTTTCTGGCATGCCACTTTGCTGGCATCTTACTTTGAGCAAATGCACAGCAATGATGGAATAATGCTTAAAATGTAAAATAAACTGTTTTAATTAAACAGATGCACCGTACCTTGCACACAACAATTTAATTCCCTGAAGAAACATCTCTCCATTTATGCAGATTGTTGTCATGCTTCATTGCGATTGGCACAGCTGTTTCAGAGCTATAAAACCAGTTAAGTGAGTGTATTTATTGTAACTGGCAGGGGCAACGTTGACTGGATACTGTCAATCCTTGATGACAGCAGGTTGAATCAAATTTTTGTAGCTATAAACTTTAGTTAGCAACATTGACCTATTGTACCCTCAACAGATGGATGGAGAATGGTACTGTCATCTGGAGGATTTTTCACCAACCACAGCACAATGTCCAGGACCCTGTGCCATTATGCCAGGGCCAAATCCTAAACTTTGCAAACTGACCTACTGTGACAGGAGGAAAAGCAAAATCTCAACTTTTCCTCCTTCTGCTTCTTGAGTAAACATATCATGTCACAGCTATTTCAGTTACAACCTTGCACGTATGTCTGTAATCCTACTTCCCTGTCTCCCCAACCTGGTCTAGTCTACCAGGCCACGGTGCCTTGACAAGGTGTTCTGGATCAGAACAAGAGATCGGACCCGGGTGGATTAACGGAGGCCTGATACTGGATCCGCTCCGGTGGGTAGATATAGAAACAGGAGTGGGAGAAAGATTGTCAACCCTAACCCATCCGACATGAAGTTTTCTGGGCAGTGGACATTAACCAGAGGTCTTGAGCCTCCTTGCAGGCCTCAGAAACAGAAACACTATCCAGCCCTGTGATCTCCAGAACTCTCTTTCTCCTTCCATCAGCACACCTCTCCATCTATCAAGCTTTCAGTCTCTTGCACGCTCTCTCCCTCGTTCTCTGCCAGACTTTGCTTGCTCAAGTGTGTCTGGATTAGTGTTTGTAGACAGGCTTTTTTCCTCCTCAATGCTTACACAATGACAATCAAGGCTCAAGACTGTCATTGTTTGACTTTGATCATGAAGAGAATATAAAAACAGTTGGAGTTTACTGAATTCAATCACTTAAGGTTCCAGGAAAGGTCTCCGAGTGGTCTGACCCTTAACCTTAACAATGATCCTTCGCAGTGGTTCAAGCTCTTGTCTGAAGAAGATGAAGATGGATGTTATGTTTTTGTTCCTGTCCATTCTCATTGGAAATTTTTCATATCAGTTCATACCTGTGTTAGTGTTTTTCCTCATATTTTTTTCTCCTCATGTGTTGTGTGTATTTTAAGCCCGCGGGGTATTTCTGGAAGCAAACATAACTTAGTCTGAGGCCTCTGTGGAGACGAGACACACACTGCTTCTTTGTAGCATGTTTTCTTGAAGCTTTCAGTGAAGGTGCATATTCATTCATCTTTCCTGAGCCTGTACTTTGGGGAGCTTTCCTCCCTGAGTTTGGAGCATTTTGATCCCGAGGCTGAAGAGCCTTATTTTACATAGAAGTACCACTACATTTCTCATTGGAGCTAGGAATGTCACGATGAGGAAATTTTCCCACCAGTTAATAAACTTGTGACAACACCGGTGTTACCGGTTACACCGGACATTTTACAAGATAAGATATTCGTTGATGATGCTCAATATCTGTAGAGTGCTTACTTTGATCTTTAATGTTAGATCTTTAGATCCTCCCCCTTACTTAGAAATTAGTGACGGTGGGCTTCAGACATGGGGACGAGCCAGAGGACAACCACCACTTAGAACAAGAACCGGAGCAACCTGCCTGCCATCCAGAGAGAGACACAGGCTGAGCAGGCAGAGAGCGGTTTCTGCCGAAAACCAGCACCAAGACCCGGGAAGACATGACAGCAGCTGCTCGCTAACAGCTAGGTGTGTTTACAGCAGAAAACAGGAGGGAGGACAGACGTCTCACTCTGCTACTCTGTGCTGTGACTCTGCTGCTGCTGCGGACAGTCACAGAGCAGACACTTTGAGTTTATAATTGTAGCGTCCAACTATGTATTGATAACGCACTTAGTATTTTACAAATTAGAGTTTCCTTTACGTGGTGCAGACACACGAAAATGAACTGAATGCGTTTCATTTCTCTAAAAATAAAAGCAAAATGATGGTGTCCAAGTAATGTAGTCATGTATTCCCTAACGTGTAACACCGGTAACATCAACTACTGCGGCAAGCCTAATTGGAGGAGCTTCAGAATCCCCGTCTTTGATTCGCTTGTGTGTCCTGTACTTGTGTTCTGGTTTGAGCTAAGCCCTCTTTGGCTGTAGCACACTGTCTCTCACTGTTTTTTTTTTTTGTTTTTTTAAATTCCACCAGGCCACTTCTGCCCTTTGCCAGGAGCACTGCTGCCTCACCAAGGAGAATGCGCTATGCAAAAAGAGGGGTAATGACTTTAAAATACATTACTGCGTCATGGACAGGCACTTGGAAAGTGTCCTGAACTGTAAATAAAAGCATTTCAATCTCGCATTTGCTCACAGAGCAGAGGAGAAAAATTCCACAGTAACTAAGTAAGCTGAGGTGGTGGAGCAACAACTACCTAAGCAGATGTCACTAGGACTGTGGTATGTTGGAGAGCTGAAGACACTGGCAACCTCCCTCATTTATTTCATCTGTTTTCTTACAAAGATGATCAGGACAGATGAAGTAACCGGAGCTGCCTGCCTGTCCTTTTACGGCCGTATACTGTAGAAGAACAGACAGAAGAGTCAGAGCACAGGGTGGAGTTGTTGGGACTTCATGAACAGTAGAGAGTAACTGTTCAAATATGACATGGCTATGTGAAATTAAACAGATGAGGATAAAAATTTCCAGGAATTGCCCTACAGTGGCAGTCTTAAATTTGATGCCATAAAACATGGAACACAGCAGTTTAACTCAGCACCACTTAAACATTGGAGTCCACTCAGGCTTATGTTAGCACCACTCCAAACTTGTACTAATTTTTATCTCTGTCCGTAGCCTCGTTACTAGTTCCCTGCTCCACTCCAGGCCATTACAAATCTACTGCTTTGTCTTTTTGCCACCATTTGTCGAACTTAACATCCCAGGCGTCTTGTTCTGGGGTCCTCAAGTCCCAGATTTTTTTGCTCTACAGCTGAGTTGAGTAACCATCTGCCTCCATTAGGCCTTCAACAGATTACCTCCACGACACGCCTAATGCACCATGTTTTATAGCCGAGTAATGTAGGCTTTACACAGGGATTTGAACCTCTAAGCTGACCTTGAAACATGGCTGCTCTTTTGGCCAACACGGAAAGTCCTAACAGACCATGATTTATCATGGGAGACATGTGGATAAGTTGAGCTGTAATGGTTGTACCTGTTTAAGGCCAACAGTCAAACTGGAGTTTTGATTGGCTGAGAGGGGCATACTTGCAAATATATTTAACACATAGTTTTGTTGCATTTTTCTCAGCAAAACATAATTTAAGTGCCTTTGGAACGCTGACATTAGAGCATTTGTATTGCGTTGTTAATGGTATAATGTTTTGAGTATCAGATTTCAGTTTTCTCTGGTGGTTATAAAAAGATTCACATGAGCTCATCTATACGTTATATGTCTTTTTGCTAATCAAAACTTCTCCAAAATTATTCTAACTTCACTTCCCATTGTGTCATCTCACAGCATTCACCTCAGCCTGACTAGCACTCAGCAGTAAGTGCTGCTACTGTAGAATGTTGTCTAGCTACAAAAAAAGGTTGTGCTGTCAGGAGAAAAAAAATATGTTTAACTATCTTCAGACAGATGTTTTAATTGTATACAGCATCTGTAGCTGCTCATAATGTGACAGCAAACAAACTGCTTTTCTTGTTGCTTTCTGTCCTACTGAGGGATTTTATGTCGTGAATTGTCACTGCTCCATCTTTGTGTGTTTCTGTGTGTGCGTGTGTCTGTGTGTGTGTGTGTGTGTCTGTGTGTCTGTGTGTGTGTGTGTGTGTGTGTATGCACCCACATGTGTGGATTTGGCCCTGCAGACACCGAGCTGGCCCACGGGCTTCTCTGTCACTCTCTCTTCAGCCAGAGGGCCTTCTGTTCCACCATCGTGCTGGAATGCTTTCTGGGACATCCAGCTGGAGCTCCAGGCCCGGGGCCCAGCTATCAGTCAGATCCGTGGCCTACCTCTCCTTCGCCATGCTGGGCTGAGGAGAGACTCAATAGTGGCTGATGGGAGGATAGTCATCCCTGCCTGTTTCTCTGATGGGACCTGACAGCAGCCTGTAGGCTGTCAACGCATTCCTGCACAGCTGCTCTTAAATCACAAATGGGATGGCTCTAGTGTTTTTTTGTGTGTCTGTGTGCGTGTGTGACTGTGTATATAACTGTGTGTGCGTGGGCTCAAGCGTGCGCCTGTGTGTATAAATTATTCCATCTCTGCTCCACATATCAGTTTTTGAATGATGATGTGTTTTTGTGTGTGTAAATGAGTAAACGTTACACATGAGCTGCCCTACTTTCCATTTTAGTAACTCTCCAGAGATACAGCTTTGTCTCTCTACATTGTGCAGTGGCAGTGTTGAGGCTGATAAGGAAATGTTTAGCCAATTTAAGTAGACTGTTGAAATGATTTGGAATCCTCATCAGGCCACTAGGGCATATCAAATGCATGGTGGAAAACTGGATTGTTTGTACAGTGGCTAAGCGAGCTGAAATACTTAGAAGCCCTCTGTTGTGCTCAGGCGAATGAGTCTTGTGTGAAGTTATGTGTGTGTGTCCTGTGGGTGTTTGCAAGTGTGATTGCTTGTCTTTTTGATCTACTCTGAGTGTGTACGAGTGTAAGACGGTGTGGATGGAGGTTGTACATGTTTTCATACATGTCTGCATGTTGCTGTGCACATGAGCTCATGTGTGCACACTTTGTGTGTACTTGCTCACACGTGTGTGTTTGCTCAGGGAGGCCTCACTGTGGCCCCGGCAGCCCAACGTTGACCCCTCTTTCTCTCTTTCTCTCTCGCTTACTGATGAACACAATCTGTCCTTTCAGATCCATGAACGGCTGCAGCACTATGAAGAGAGCAAACCCATCCCTGTGTTGGACAACACAGCAGCTCTGGCCCATGAAGTAAGTTCTTATTTTGTTGCACGTACTGATGAGTGACAGGCGAAAGGAAAAAACAACCCAAAGTGTTGTAGTAAGGTGTTGGGCCACCGTGCGTCTCCAAAACAGCTTCAGTGCATCTTGGCAGAGATTACTAAAGCGTTGAACAGCATTCTTCCAAAAAGATATTTCCTCATTTGGTGTTTTGATGATGGTGCTGTCTAACACTTTGGTCTCTTTATAGGTGTTCAGTTGGGTTGATTTGGTAGATTTGGTGACTTGTGAAGGCCATAGCATATGATTCATATCATCAAACCATTTAGTAAGGAAGCATTTGCATTCGTTATGTTTCTCCACTCATTTATTCAGGTTTTTCCTTCAATTTGTCACCCACCTACGCACAGCATTGTCTTTTCTCTCTTGCATGCCCTGTCTCTGTTTGTATTTGAAAACCAAGCAAATGTGATTGATTTGCTTAGACTCAAATCCAGAGAGACTTAGTGTAAGCAGGTAGGTTGATTGTGCGGATCAGATCCTCAGATCACAAGTGCCAAGCGTCTCTTCATCACTTTTTATTATGTCTGTAACACACATATAAACACAGTCATTGATACATGCAGTTGACACACTTTCCAGTAGCGTGCAATAGCCTTGACAGTGTTTGTCCTCTTTAAACTCTTGCCCTGGAACGAACTCTGAACTGTCTATTTCTCAGTTTGGTTTTCTATACTCTCTCTCTGTTACAATAACACTACACTGTCCCTACTATACACCGCCAACCCTGCCGCCTGCTTTCTGCCCAAACGTCCAGCCATACACCACAAAATCGAAAACCCAGCTCTGCAAGGACAGAGACTAATCATTTTCTTAGCGTAGAAACCGGACAGAAAGGCCACCAATTCAGAGGAAAGCTGAAGACAGACGGGCACGCTTTGACAGATGACATCAGCAGACAAACTGAACACATGAAATATTTAAATTCAAGCAGAGGAAGCATCATAGCAGCATCACGTATGGCGTGAAGTTCCTTTTTAATAGTTAACCTGTTAGTAACACGTCATGTCTGCCGTTATGCAGACAATAATGGCACCATCAGGACCACTAATGACTGCACTGATGATGATTTTCTTCCATTGGCCCTGACGCTCTTGTCAAGCTGTGAAAGATATTTAGTCTGATTTACTGAGTAAATGTCCAGTGTCCTGACATTTGTTACTGTATTGTTCGTCTGCAATATTTATTGAAAGCCACGTGTGCACAAAAGCATGCATATGTGCCCCGCTCACATTCACACACACACACACACATACACACACACACCTGTGTAAACCCAAGAACCAGCCTGGCACGGTGAACGGAGAGGAGGAAAAGCCCCTTTACTGGTGTGCGGTTTTGTTTGAAATCCCCAGCTCTGTTTATTGTAATCAAAGTGCCTCCGACTATTCCACCCCTTCTAAAGAGCCCGCAGCCATACATCATCCTAATTAGTACTGAGTCAAGGGAAAGACGAGAGAGAGAGGGGCTGAAATTCTTACAATTTGGTTGGGGTAAGGACCATGGAAGAGAGAGTCCAGAGTGTCCTGAGACTGTCACGAAAGAAAGGCCGTCTTGTGGTCTAGAGTGGTTTTCCTGACCTTACAGGCCGCACGTTTCAGTGTGGGAGCCAGAACCTTTCATCCACACACCAGTATAGATGACAGTAGTCCTAAACCCTTAACCAAACCAGGATAGACTAGCCTGTATCTGTAGGGACAATATAATCAAATAAAAATTTTATTGCTTCTTTTTCATCTGTGTGTTTGTGTTACCCTACTTTTACTCCTGGCAAGGAACAACTAACCAGATAACACTATAACAAGAATTCCAACAAATTCAAGCAGCCAACAGAGTGGGAGAGATCGCTTCTGTTTCTCTTTTTGTAGTCTGTGCTCTGCCTCCCCAGGTTGTGGCAAGAAGCCATAGTCTGTTCAAGAGACACCCAACTATCAGCCTTCATCTTCCCTCCCCCTTACAGATTTTCTTTCTTATTCTTCTTGTTAAATTACAGACTTTCAAATTTATGCTTCCTGGTAAATGCCCCGCAAAGCGTCTCCCCGGGATTATCAGGTATCGGGATAAAGCCCAGAGATGGTGTATCAAAGAGTCTCACAGCACACCGCAATCTTGAGTCTCCCTTCCTTGGCTGGGGGAAAAAAGAAAAAAAGAAAAACTCCCAACCCGGAGCGTTGCAGTATATTTTTAAAGCGGATTGTTTTTCAACCGTGTCGCCACTCCAAATGAACGCTATTGAAGTGGTGGCTGAGGACTGAAGTGCAAGGGGAGAGAGATCTACAGTTAGATGAAATTCATTTCGGGCTTGGGTTTCGGGTAATGGAGGCTTAATTTATTGCCTAACATAAAATGACACTTTAACCCCTGTCTGCCCCTGGCTGCACTGTCTAGCACACACAGCAGGTGACTGCCACTGCTCAAGCAAACTAGCACCACCAACCTGAAACACAATCGATACTGGGCTCTGGGAAAAGGTGCTGTATTACATACATATAAAGACATGTCGGTAGGCGACTGCACACACACTTTTTATGAATGTACATATACATTCTTTACTGCACACACAGTTTCTCTCCAGCGCTCATTAAGACTGAAATTGAAGCACTCTTGCCTCATTGTAAAATACCACATTGCATTAATCAAAATGGGCAAAGCAGCCTCACACATGAACCAGCTCAGTGAAAGTTCCATTCTGTCAATCCAATCAGTCTCGATCAATCCTGTCGAAAAAGATAAACACGCCACATCATATGTGGAACGCCAGCTCACTGTTCCAGATCAGTGTCCAGTGTTTGACCTTTAACCGTATGTCCTGGTGGCTGACTTGTGTCCTTCTACTTCTCTGGCCAAATTCCCAACACCTTTATTCTCACCCATAGACCTGCTGTTACATGGAAAAACCACTTGGTGCCATCAGAGAGCACTGGTCCACAACTTCACCTACAACTGCTAATGGCACAGAGTCAGACAAACAAGGAGTGAGAGCGGGCTTATCAAGTCATGTCAGGTGTCTCTTCATTGTTAATTTTTACTTACAGCATCTTATGGTTCCACAAGCCTTTGCTACGTCCACTGTCTTCATAATGTAAATGAAACTTAGACCCAGGACCAACTGAATATGACACAGTTACAGTTGGACAGGGATATAAATAATAAGATCACACAGGATAGATGCTGTATTGAATAGAGATGCACTCTTGAAAGAATGTGAACGTTAAACATTGTTGGTTACTGATTTAGAGGTCTTGTGCAGCTTATTGTCTAACTTCATTTGTCATCTATAGATATGGTTTTTACATTAGTTTCCATAGGGGTCACATATATTACATGTATATACACAACTTATCACATATATATATATATATACACAACTTTTGAGTTTATTCAAGATTCAAGAAACTTTATTGTCTGTCACATAGTGAGAGAAATAAGAAGACAAAGGTAGACAAACGTAACAATAACAAAGTAGAAACAGTAAAAACATTTTAAAACATGACGATAAAATAAGTCATGAATGCTAACATCAATACTGTAAGAGGACAATTCAGGTGTGAATATATCTGTATGTGCCTAGGGGGATGCAGGAGAGTTTGATTTAGTGTTTAGTGGCAAGTTTATTGTACCAAGATGAAATATTGAAGGTGAGTATTGTTTCAATAAGTGACCTGGAAACCATGACTAGAATGTCTTTGTTAACTATTGGAAAAGCTGATGCAGTAAATGCTTCTAAGTCATTTTTGCATGTTACAAATAAGATAACTTGAGCATTTACATCTTACATTTTAGCTCCAAACATGAACCCATTATAAATACATTTGGATTTAAGTCACTTTTAGAAACTATTTTCTCTTTGAATTGGATTATTTGCATGAGAAGATTTCATGCATTCATTATTTCCTTTTTAAATTTGATTTTTGTAATGGTGTGAAAGCCAGTATTTAGACCATGAGACTTTAAAACTTTTATTGAAACCCATAAAATATAATAATAGGAAAACATCTTCATGCATAACTGTGTAAAATCTAATCAAAATGCTCTGTGGGAATGAATTCAGCTTTAACGCTTACTGTAGGCAACCAGTGTATTAATGATCGCTTACACAACAAATCAAGCCAAATAGCATTTCATCCATCATATGAAATAGATGACGCTGACTGGCTAAAACCAGATTTTTTTAATAAAAGATCAGTATTTTTAATACCATTTTTAATAAACGCTTTTATAAAAAAAAGAGGTCAGCTTGATGTATTGGCAGCTATATATCAAAGTAGTGAGCCCAGTAGTGAGCTATAAACTGACATGCTGGGATCAAACTTATCTAAACACTGGCGTGCCTGCCATGACATTTAACAAATGAAATACACACAGTCTCAGAGGAGACCAGCATTAATTTTTGCCCCCTCCCTCACTTTCTCTGAAGGTCTGAGGATGGAAAATGTGATTCTAACGGGGCAGCATGAAGGTAGAGAGCCCAGTGCGATGTCAGACATGTCCCATCTGTCCTCCACGCTGAGTTATGGGACAAGGTGCTTTAATAGGACAATATGAGGAACTGGAAATTTACAGTTCTTTGTCTCTCTTTTCTTCCCTCCCTTGCTGTAAACAGCTTAGCGATGAAATGATGGATGATGCTGTATCAGAGCTGGAGATGTTCCTTCGCTAAAGACCCTGACCCCGACTCCTCTCCATCTCTACCTTTCTCGACTCATGTGTAACTTCCTCTGTTTTTCTTCCCTTTTACTCTTCTTTGATCATGCGTGCTCTCTTTGTTTTTCTGTCTTCGTCTCTTCTCCACCTTCTCCTTTTCTTGCTTCCTTTGTCTCTCTCTGACCTTGCTCTTTCAGATTGGATTTGTTGTATATTTGATAAAGTGAAGTAATGCAGGGTTGAATGAGGTTCAGCTGGAGTAACCTTGACCACTATGGCTATTCATTAGTGTGGTCTGTCTCCCTTGGGGGGTCAAAACTAATGGAAATAATGAAAAGACCCCCCCAGCCAAAAGCACATGTTCCTGTCTTTGGGTAAAGTGACATAGCATCCTCCCTAACCCCAATCTAACCCTCAGCCCCCCGCCTTTACCTCTGCCTCACCTCTGGTGCCTTATTCCCGCACCCCAGGAGTCGTTAGTCAAACAAACTATATGTTTTTCCAACCTCTGTCATCATCTGCCTGAGCGTCACACACACACACACACACACAGGAGAACACTGCACTTTGGGGAGATTTCCCTGTTCAGATTATCTGTTATGTGATGACAACATAGGCACCAAAAAAGTTCCATGTGTCTCTTTATGCTTCTTTGCTACACTGCTTCATAGACCTTTAAAACACAAAGTATCAGTTTAAGTGTTAATTGGCATCCTGTTAGCAATCAGTGAATTCATCTTTTTGTTAAAAATGTTTGGATATTTTTATTATTTGACTTGTAGATTTATCATTAATGGCCTGGTACATTTTCAACCACTGTACGTCTGCTGTGGCAACTTTACAATCCTCACCAGATTTTCTATTGTTTTATATATCAAGTTTTATATTGTTTATTCTTTATATGACTTTTTCTTATGTTATCAAGTCAAGCAACAGAATCACAAATTTCTCCCAGAGGGCTTTATAATCTGTACAACACCCTCTATCCTTAGGCCCCTTGATTTAGATAAGAAAAAACCTTTACAGGGAGAAGAAAAGGGAGAAACTTCAGAGCAAAGAACAGAGGAGAGATCCTTCTTCCAGGACGGACAGACATGTAATATGTGTTGTATATACAGAGAAGACAGAAGTATGAGTAGTAGAATTACAACATGGAGAGACAGAATGACAATATTAAGTTAATAAAGCACATATTAAATAATATTAAGTAAATATTAGGTGTAGCATGATAAAGAGTTTCAGGCAAAGTGTAAAAATTTGGAGTGAGGAGGGTGGATCAGCAAAGACGTTGAACAACTCCCAACAATGTTGCCAAGTGTTATTTCATTATTGTAATTGAGTTATAGATAATAATAATTATTTACTTTTTTTCACCAACTAGTTTCTTGTTTCTTCATTGTGCTCTCTTCAGGGTATCAGCTGTTATTCATCTGTTTTGGTTTTGGGCTGAATTTTGTTTTATTAGCCATTTATTAAATGTTTATCCCCTGCTTATAAATGCTATGAAGGGTAGCAAAGTGTGTTAGCTTTTCACCTTGTTAACAAAGGAAGTAAAGTCTCCAAAACAATGCATACTTATTTACCCTATTTTTTTCATGTCAAGGTTTTTTTATCATAATTTTTTGCCATTTTTAGCCAAAGAAG
The DNA here is from genome assembly GCA_038419695.1 of Scomberomorus guttatus. Lineage (NCBI taxonomy): Eukaryota > Metazoa > Chordata > Actinopteri > Scombriformes > Scombridae > Scomberomorus > Scomberomorus guttatus. The sequence continues at coordinate 7,353,581 of CM076464.1, forward strand.
GCCCATAGTTTATTTCTCTTTTATCTGTAAGCATAAATTATGTTCCTTCAGTTTCTCGTTTTCTAATATTTTCGCAATATTCTTGGGATAAAACTTATAAAAAAGTGATAAAGTGATGACAACTGAATGGAGCTATTTAAGGACACATGGATCATTGTGGTGTTGACATTCTTCACATATAACAAAGAAGTTAACCTAACCTAGTATTCTCTGCTTTATACCTTGCTACACCTGTGATACAGTTCACATACATACTCTCTGTACTACTTGTACACACATCTAGACACCCCAGCCTGTGATTTCCTCTGGTCCTGGTTATGTTCTTGACAGCTCTTGATCCCAGCTCAGTACAGGCAGGTCTTTGTGTGTGACGGCTCGCCGCTCCTCTCCCCACTCGCACCCCGTCCAGGAGGATAATCCATAAATCAGGGGGCAGCCGGAGGAGCGTGGCCTGGGCTTTAGAAGCAGAGTCACTTGTCTCAGAGCTACCAGACATTTATCATGAATTCAGTCCAGCTCAGTCCTAATGCTCAGAGATATTCTCAGAGCCCCCATTGTTTCCAAGAGGAGTGGACTGGTTTATTTTGTTCCTGAGATTTTCATTGAAAAATGATCCTACTGAATAGTAAATTTAATCAAAAGACAGGTGGCAACAACTGCAAATTTTAGGCACCATGACAAGGTGTGACCTTGCCTCCCACTAACCTAATTCAGCACAATATCAGCTTGCTTGGGGCCACCTGAAAGTACAAGTACAGTGTGTGCCCTTGAGAAAACAATTGTACTTTTTCCACAAGCTTTTGAGGTATTACTCTGATGTTACACACTCCTCTACTGCGTACAGTACTTTTGATTAGATCATCACCAGTTCTAAAATTTGATTTTGAACACAAGTCCAATAGTTAAAATAAGACTTGGAAAAACATGCTGGTTACTGCACAGGATTTTAATGCGTTACAAATGAATTTGTTTCAATTTAGTAGCAGATTTATTCCACTTGCTTTGACTGTACAGAAGAATGAATTTGACTTTTTGATAACCTGTAGGCAGTGGTGGTGGTTCACTCCCCTGGCAAAGTAAATCTGGGTAGGGAAAGTGGAACTGCAGCACTTGCCCCTCCTTCATTACCACCACTGGTAATGAATCTTTTATAGTTGTTCCACACTCAAAGGTCGTCATAGAGAGGGGCGAGACGCCACAATCGTTTAAAAGGGGATAACAGCACATACTTTTTGTCTCTTCGAAGGCATTCATAGTGTCTCTGTTTCTTCCCCCCTTTAGTTGTCTGAGGAGCTACATGGGAAATCAGCCAATGGAGAAATCAAAGAGCTTCTCAAAATACTGGCCAAAGCCCACGTGAAGGTGAGTTTGGTTCCTATCAAAAGATCTTATTCAGTACATTTTTTATTGAGTAAGTGTTGAACTACAACCCCATATATATTTGTAGTGGACCACACTATTTGTGAAAAAATCCTCACTCATGTCATCACACGAACAGCGCGGATCTTTGCTGTTTGTACAGTGCTGGCATTGAAGTGATGCGAGTATTATGCTGTACAAAAAATAACGAGGCGGTCAGATCCAGGCCTTGCTTTTTTTTTTTTTCTTGTCCTCTTGGCTGCGGCCACTGGCCTTGTTAGCCAGACACAGACAACTACAAAATAAATTTACACATTTTTATTTTCAAACACGTAACTCGGGCCATCCATCAGGCCCTCCAGGTGTCTCAGCCAGACAGCGCTGCCTTCATGATGGCGGAATGGAAGGAGAGCTGGACAGCCTCCGTTTTTAATGCACCCTTGTCATGCTTATTTGGGCTCTGCCAGAAACAACAGCTCAGTACAAAGTCCTCCCCCAGCACAATACACACACACACACACACACACTTACAGTGCACACAAATATTCAATACCTCTCAGTGTCAAGAGTGAAGAAACAGCGGGTCCCAAAAGGATCAGGGTGAGAAGTCAGATCGTTTGTATTTTTGGACGTCTATTCTACTGACGTAATGATTTAAAGAAATAAAAATAATACAGTCACACACATACAGGAAGATGTACAGATACGGAACAGAAAGGTGTGAGATAATGGGGTCAAGTGTAATTGAGTTCACACACTTGAACAGCACACACAATCCCACATAGACACATGACAGTGGATACACACTCCCAACAAGCACTCACACAGCCAGTCTCTCCCGGAGACAAACGTTGGGAATCTATCATAGCTTTGTTTACGGTGTAATCTCCTTTGTCTCCGTCAACCCCCGAAGTGAAATGCGCCGGCAAATGATCACCGCGCTCGCAGTGAAGCATGCCTGTGTCAGAAAGGCCACGTTTATTATTTTAATTACGCTTACAGTGAAGGTATTTGGCGTGGCAAGGGTCAATCCATCAAAACACAGAGCTCGTGAAAGTCATCGATCAGGAAGCTCAGCGCCTTCAACGGATGAGGTGAAGGCAGGAGACAGGACTGAGGGCCAGGTGCACACACACACACACACACACACACACACACACACACACATACACATACACACACTCCAATAAAATGTCCTGCCCTCTCATCTATGTGGTTTTAGAGATAGATCTGATGGAAGGTAAGGTCTGTATCATATGTTACTGTACTTTATAGTAAATTGTAAGTGTTCTTTTATAGAAAGTGAAAAATTCTCCTAAATCCCACTAAGTTTATAGAGTAGAATCTGAAATCTTCACTTTCAAATGTGGAAATAAATCTAATAAGAATCATATATTTGCCAAAAGGACTTTAATGTAAAACAACCAGATTGGAATATTTAGGTCACTGATATTTTTGTGGAGAGTCTGCACTTTTTCTGTTCTCACCTAACAAATGTTATGGCCCCTGTAACTGCCCCTGGCAACTCTCCAGCCCCAGAGTCAATCTGAAGTCCTTATTCCAACCGAGACTGATCATACTTACTGAGATTAAAAACTGACCTCCAGTGCTTTAACTTCTCACCTTGCTGCAGTGATGTAGAAGTGTGCTTGAGGGTGTGTTGACATCACTTTTGGTTGTGGGATATATCTAAATAAGCTGTTGTGGCTATTTGACTAGTCCAGTGAAAACAATACCACCTCCGCATCGGTACATATTCCTCTCTTCAACTTCACTTTTGTCTACTGAGGAAGAGCCTCACTGGTGTTTACTTATTTTTACTCTTTGTCTATTTGCTTTCTCCATTCACTGCTATCTCTCTGTTTTCCCACCACCTCCACACGCCGCTCTGCCGACCTCAGCTGAGTGCAGAACAAGGTCAGCCAAACAATTCCACACCAAACAATGGAAAATATTCAGCTACTGCTTCCTCTACTACTGGCCAGTGCACCTCAGCAGACAGCAATGTCAGGAGTACAACAGCTGAAGCCAAGGAAGGCGATCTTATCACTGAATAGGGGCTACAACAAACATTTCTTCATTTGTTTGACACTGATATCTTTATCAGGGATTGTCTCACTCAATAAAAGCTGCATTCACCACTTTTTTGATATAAAATGAAAGTGGCTGGGTTGAGTTGTGTTAGGTGCAGTGTTGACCATTACTTTATATGATTTTCCTTTTAAAATAAGTAAGAAAAAAGGAAACAACTTTCTCGGATATCTGTAAGTTACCAGCATCAGGTTTTTGAAGGAAAGTATCTTACCTGGTGCTGTCAAGTTGAGCGATTGACATCTGTATGTGTTCACACGCACATACACCGTTTCCCACCTTCCCTCTCCACCCCTCAGCATCATGACCTCTACACTTGCGTGTTGAGTCTATCAAAAGGGTTTTGAGCGTCTGGGCTTGAAACTGCCAGGCTAAGCGCTCCTGCTGGCTTCATCGGGAGCACTCGGTCAACAATAGATTAGTTCCAGCATCTTGGTTTGGAGCTTTGACTGTAACATACTGAGGCATGGAGGCTTTTGGCATTTCTTTACATTGTGTCTCAAACCGTAGGCAGCATGTGGGCTTCAAGAATGAAGTATTAAAACATTGCTCTCTTTCTGTCTCCATCTGTCCTCCAGGGCACTTGATACCATACCAGCCAGCCCCAGTGTAAATCACAGGGCCGGGGGTGTAAAACACAAGCAGATGGCTGCTGCCTTTGAATGGCGTCTCTGTACGATAGTAATTGTATCACTCTTAATTATGGCTGAAATGATCCATTCCTAGGGTGGGGATATAAATCAGGCTCTTTAAAACTCCCCTCTCTCTTTCTCTTCCTTTCTCTTTCTTGCTTTCCCTCTCCGCCTCAAACTTTCTTTTACGATTTGCACATGAAAAAACAACTTTCACTCATATTAACCCCCCTCAGCAAGACTAATATTGACAGTGATGAAAGTGCCAATTATGATGGCCGCCTGTTTCCGCCGGCGTGCATGGAGGTAGGTGTGTGTGTATGCACTCTTGCAAGAGTGTGCTTGACTCCGGGCAGTGCGTGCTAAGGTTCAAGGCTCAGAGAGGGTGGGCGTGAGTGTCGTACCTGAGCTGGCCTACAGCAGCACCTCCGGGGCAGAACGCTCACAGCGGGGTCCCTCCCGCCCGGGAAAAGCAGTTAACCCGGCACCGATCGAGCGCCACCAGCTGAAAAAGGAGTGGGCCGGTGACAGGGCCGGGGGCTTTAATGAGAGGCCAATGCCAGGAATGTAGGAGCAGGTTTATTTAGTCAAGCTCAGTGATCTGTTTTTCTAGGATCCCTATTATGCCTAATGAACACAAACACACGAACCGAGAAAGGACGGGATGCCTGGAAAACAAGGGTGGTTTCGCTTCCCTTCATCTCTCTTTCCGTCTCTCACTCTTTCTCTCCCTGCTTCTCTCTTCAGGCCTCAGCTGCAGGGCCGAGCTTACACAAGGATATAACTCTAGATTTGATTAGGCAGCTAATCCACCAACACTGAGGCATAACAAGACCCACTGACTCATATAAACCCAGGAAGAAAGCTTCTATAAAGAGACCCTTGTGTGTGTGTGTGTGTGTGTGTGTGTGGGAGTATGTGTGTTAAACATATCTGTACCTGTGTAGTTGTGCTCCCATGTCAACGGTCACCAGCCAGGCCATGTACCATGTGCTATCTATTAGCATACAGCTGTTACTGCTACTTCCTAGACCGTTTTTACAAGGAATTAACTGTGGCTCTGTTATGGTTTGTTAGGCATGGCTATGGGGGGGGTATGTGGCAGTGGGGAGCAATGCCAGATTTAAGGAAGTGCCATCGATGAGAGGACACTCACAGGTCAGGATATTAGGCCTGATGGATAGAGTTCAGAGGAAACAGCAACTGGCAGGTTAGTGGTTGAGGTGAGCATGAAAAGGGAATGCGTGCATGGAGACGGAGCACAGGAAATTTTTTCTGTGGAAGTTCTTTGTAACATTTTCTTTGTTGTATCCTATTATTTACCTCTGCAACATCCAGATTTCCTAATGAGATTATTCAAATTTCACGTAATTGTAATTAAACATCTATAAAATGTCAGAAAATAGGAAAATATGCCCATCACAGCCTCCCATTTTTAATTAGACTATGATACAAAATAGAGAAAAGCAAATCCTCACATTTGAGAGGCATTTTTGCTTGATTATCAAAATTATCTATTTAATTTTCTGTTGAATAACTAACCGATTATTTGACTAATTACTTCAGTACTACTCCAATCTGTAAGGCTACACAGCAGCAGCGGAGCACTGTAGTCCTGAGTCTTGGGCACCAGGCCTTCAAGGGTGTCCTACCCTGCTGTGGGGGTGATGGACTCTTGGCAGACCCACATGTTGTCATGACACAGATCAGGTGCTATGACTGACAGTCAAACACCATTAGGAGAGCCACAACACCACATGTATCCAACCTCAAACTTAAACTCACTTCCCTCTATTCCAGGTTCGCTGTCGCAGCACTGGCCAGCTTTCACCAAAGGATGTTTTCAGAAAACTCTGGGAATTCGATACAACGCCAAATTAGAATTGGTTTTCTCATACCCCCTGAGGGTGAGAAAACAGAGAAGAAGAAGGGAAAGAAAACGGAAAAAGAAATAGTGGCTACAAAGTCGTTCTTTAAATATTTGCCCTGTGATATTTTATTCAGCTTTGAATGGCTATAGCTCTGTTTTAAAGTCATGTATGTTCACATGTGGTGCTCAGAGAAATGTAACATTACTGATCACATCACAACATTGTGGAAACTGCAACTGCAAACTCTTCATCCATGCCTTGACACGGCGCTATGAACACAATTTATGTTATATCAAGCACAGGTTTTGGGATCCCAGTCCTATTCAGTTTGCTTTTATCGTTCTCATCTGCAAACAGTTTTGGTTTCCACTGTGTTCCAAGAAAATATTTCAATACTATAATGACAGCATCCCCAGACATACAATACAACACAACGTGTGTGTTTATGTACCGTGCAGATGAAAGCCTGGAGCACACTGTTGGGCCTGTTCTGAGAAATGAACAAACTGATGCTCGGCAGATTTCTGGGGAAAATTCATGAAAGATAAAACTGAAGAGCAAACAAGAATAGAGAGGATTAATAGTATTTGAGAGAAGTTTGGACAGGAGGACCAAGAAAACAAGAGAAATTTAGGGAGGAGAGAAAGAGAAAAATGCCGATTAAATTTGAAATCTACAGGAATTTGAGTCAATTTTGTCTTGTCTGCGTTTCTTCAGCTAATAACTTTAGAGTTAGAACCTTATTTAGTGTTAGTATCTAGTGAAGGTTTAGGATACGAGTTGAAATTAGGCTCAAGTTATGTGGTTTTTTTTTTTTTGTTCGTTTTATTGCACCTTGGATCTTACTTTTGTAGCTTTGGCTATCGCTCCTATCGGATATGATAACATTGTATTCACATTAACTGCTGAGTTCTGGGAACACTGTGATATTACAACAACAAAGCCCAACAGGACAAGAACAACCTATGATTGTCTGACTGCCTCTGTTTCTTGCCTCAGTGGATTTTGTTTTTAGTAATGTTACCATGTTCTCAGATTTAAGCAATTAACTACATGAGTAGAATTTAAAGGCATTTTGTGCCTTTATTACAGATTGGACAGTAGAGAAATGACCCTAACCCTAATCAGAGGATGAGAGATGGGAGTTGACATGCAACAAAGATCCCCAGTCGGACTCAACCCGGGGGCCTTGCAGGTCGCGGTCATAACCCTAAACCCCTAAGTCACAGGAGTGCCCCATAAGTACAAGGTTCTCATTGTAATGATGGCTAAAACTATAAATAATAAGGCCCAAGTAATAAACTGGAATAATCCTTTAAGGTTACAGTTAGAACAAAGGGAATAAATAGAGCCAAGTCCTCACTAGTAAACAAAATAAACTGTGTGTGTGCGCATGTATGCTGGTCAGCTTGTCTCTCAGTGGATCCCAGCCACAGAGCCTCAGTTGTGTCTCCTCCTCTCATCTGCTCCCAGTTAGCAACATCTTGAACGCTGTACTGCAGCATGCTCCCATGTCATAAAACACACTGCTCCTCTTCTCACCATATCCTTCTCTCTGTCTCTCTCCTTCTCTCTGTCTCTCTCTCTCTCTCTCTCTCTCTCTCTCTCTCTCTCTCTCTACTTTTGTCTGGCACATGGGGTGGAAGATGTTTTTCTCACTTTCTCTCCCCTCCTCAACCACGGAAAAAGCAGCACGCGTCCAGCTGCATCTTGGTCCGGACATGGAGTCGTTAAATAGTTTGAAAAATGAATGTCTCAATGGCATCATTCTTGTCTGCATCCATCTCTTTTTTTATGTCTGCTCGTGAACGTGTGAAATATCTGAGGCGGCTGAGAACTTCATTACTTTGAGCCTGCCGCTGAACATCGCAAAACATTGCTTCTCTGAGTGTTCACCACCTTGAACTGGAAAGCATTGGTACTGGAAACAGTGGCCAAAGTTGCCCCCACCCTTCCACTCACTATCCCTTGTGAGCAATGGGCGGGGGCGGGGGCTGGTTGCCTTTAATCAGAGAGATGTATGGAGGGAGAGAATGGACCTAATGACAATTAACGCATGTAGCTACAAGTACTGGCCTGAGTGCTTTCAAATCCATCACCCAGCATTTCAGGGAGACACCCCAATTCATAATCATCCTCCCTGCAGTCTCTGCCTTTTCTCTATCCTGCTTAAAAAAAAAAAAGATAGATTGAACGCTTACTAGCATGTTTTTTTTTTGCTAATTAGACTAAGGTAAGGTTAAGGCCTTATTGGTTTGACTGATAACCCTTGCCTATTGTTTCTTTCCTCCCTTCCTTCTATCTCTCTCCTTCTTCTAGAGCCTCCTGTCGGTCCACGACACAGTTGCCCAGAAGAGTTACGACCCTGAACTACCTCCACTGCCTGAAGACATCGATGACGATGAGGATTCAGTGAAGATCATAAGACTGGTTAAAAACAAGGAGCCTCTTGTAAGTCCTAATCTTAAGAAATTATGTATTTGATTAATTTGTACATAATGGTTTTCAGAAGCTCCCAGAAGATTGCGAGATGTGTTTTTGGAAGTTAGGAAAAGGATGTCTCCCAACATGAATTTATCATCAGGTTCTTTTTTATTTATGGCTAACATCTTTATGTCAAGAAAATCCTGTTATCTAGGCTTTGTTCACTAATCCCTGCATTTCTGAATCCATTTTGTATTAAAGCAGTATCCACACCACAAGTCAAGCCAATACCATACATGCTTTCGAGGTACTAGCCTGTGGGAATCTAACCCACAACCTTGAAGTTGTAAGCACACCAAAACCAACCACAATTACCCTCCTCTTGGCCATGGGTATTTTCAGCCAGTCTAGGCTCAGTGTCTGTGAACGGCTTCCTTTTCTATCCTGGTCAGTGTTGCTCTCTCATTCTAACATGCTTCTCATGTCCGTGCTTTTCAGACATTGTCCCAGACGTCAACAACCGCTTGTCTGTCTCAACCTCGGGCCCCAACTGTACGGCAGCGACATCTTGGCCGGCCTTCTCATTTTCACTCCACCCCTCGACATCCTGGGTGTCTGTCTGCATTGTCCGATAACTGCCATTCCTTACATTCCCCTGGCTGTGTCAGCTAGTCAGGCACATTTGGGAATGGGCCTCTGCAACCCCGCCAAACCTAATTGGTGCTGGTTTCAGATCTTTATTTTTTTCGGCTCTCTTGCATGATTTTCTCCGTTTTGCCTTTGTTGTGATCCCTTGATTCTCTTGACTGACCTCAGTGTCCTGTGACACATAAACACTCCACTACTCAAGTCCTCGATGGCCTGTCAGAGACCTCCATCTGTCATCATAGCACTTTGTTGTGTGCTGAGGCCCCGCCTCTCTTTGATCTGTGCCGGACATGTCCTGCCCCGGCCGCCTCTATTTTCACTTTGTGGTTTTCACCCTGACCACCATCTTGGCTCCAGGCCGGCGCACTCCTCTCACCACACCCTAGGGAAAGCAGAACACACCTAAGCCATTTTTGGGTTCCTGCCTGTTGCATATTCTGTAGAGCTGCTGAACGTAATAATGTGGCTTGGAGGAATTCTCACTCTCTCTCTCACAACACACATTGTCGCGGGCGCTTCCTGCTCCGGCCTCTCCTGAGTCTGATGTTGGATCACATTCCCTGAAACCATAATGTGATTTACACCCGCCCCAGTCAGCTTAATCATCTAGCTGGTGTTATTCCATTACGCGACTATATTCTTTTTTGTCTAAGTGATTTGGCTCCTGAGAACACCTGAAACACACATTTATGATGTGTGGTATTGTGTATTATTGCACAATATTGAAGGTGCTAATTGTGTAGAATATATTTTTGTAGTGCTCAAGTGGCTCAGTTGTAGTTTATAGGTTAAGTAAAAAAAAACAGGTCATTGTGTGTTTCAAAGTGACTGTATCTAAATAGAGAAGTTGCTGTTCCTCCAATGTTCGGTTATGGGTCAACACTAGGTCAGTTTTATAGAAGAAAAAAAAACTCTTCTAATTTAGAGAAGGTATTATTTATTGTTTTCTAAAAATACAATGTGTGATCAGTATACCCACAATATTTTTGCACTGGCAGCCCTTTGAGAACTGTTTTCTACCGCTTAATTACGTACATCACTCCCCACATGCTTTGATGCACAACAGGCTACAAATTTAGAGTTATAGCTGGGAATCAAGTCATGATAACTTCCAAAAATAACATTTCATTCTTAAAGGTAATAGCAACAGCCACTGAATCTGTCAATCCCACAGCAGTGGTGGTTGGTTACAAATGTATAGCTACATTTTGGTGAGAAGACTATACAATAACATCTTGCATGTAGGAGTAACAGGAAGCTCTTTTCAACTCATTGCTGAGAAGCGGTTTCACCCCTCTAAGTCTTAACTGCCCTCTCACTGTCCAAAGGACCCACAGGGCACAACCTCTGCCCATAATCTTCTGTGGCTATAATTTTAGGCTTGACCGTGGTGTGGACAACAGTAAGATGCTTCTGTGGGATAGCCAGCTGTATGTTTTTTCTTTTTGTGTGTGTGCAATGACAAAACAATGAATACTAAAGGACTAAATGTCACATGTATTTGTGCTATATTTGTACGACAGCACAAAGAGAAGAGCAACTTCAGTCAGCACAGATGTTCAAGCACAGTGCAAGAGACTCAAAACTGGCCTCCGAGCAGCCTAGTTCTTGGAACTGTACTTACCTCAAATAACTGACTATATGCCTACATCTTCTATCTTCTCATTTATGTTCACATACCTTTTGGTCAGAGCCTATAGCTGTTCTCTGTCGATGACAATGACAAATTATAATGTCCAGTCTACATAGTAGACAGTCCACCAAGAGCGTAAGACCTGAATTTATCAAATAGTTCCTGTGGGACTAACTTTCAGGAAAAAAGTAGAACTTCTATAACAGCTACTTTATACATGTACTACTGTGTAGCTAAAGGCTTTTTCACAGTCTCTAAGTCAAGTCTGAAAATAAAATATGGTCAGTAATTTGTCATTTTTACTCACAGTAACCTTTCACACCAAGTCAGCACCATTTTTCTTCAAATAAGACTGCAGCAGAAAGAAGTGAAACCTGTGAGCATATCTCTCTGTGTTATGTGAGTGGAGCCAGGAACTCCACAACACCTTCACGAATCTCTGTTCTTTTTGTCCTTCCTCCTGCCTGCCTTTTTGCATCATGTACCTCTCTTTTTCGAGGTTTCTCCACAATCCGAGACCTCCTCCACTGCAAACATGGTTTGAATAGCATTTTAACTTTAAGTTATGACTCACAAGGGTTGCGTGTGCACCAACAGAGATCAATAATGTGCACACCCACTGCCACACACTTCAGGCTGTCGATAACCTGCCATAATGTTCTGTTCTGTGCCCATTGTCCTGCTTCTAATACAACTCTTTGACACAATTGTTGCTTGTTTGGACACAATACTGTACGTGAATAGCAGCGATTTAAAAAAAAAAAAAAAAAAAAAAAAAAAATTTAAAAAAATGAATATAGACTTTTTCTCTTGGTTATTACAAGTTTTAACACAAGAACAATGTTGAAATCGGATTGTCAGAAAAATACAGTTTCTTACTTCAATTTGTATGGATGTGCTGACATGGCATTGACATACGTCAAAATGTTGTACTTTGTATGAAATGGCCCTAATAGTCCTTACTGAACGCTCATGTTACTCGTCATTTGTGAAGGTGAAGCTGCGCTGTTTTTGTGACCCTCTAATTTGACAGTAAATGTTTCGGTTCTGCATTTACCCATCTACCTCTGGCTCTTGGATATGGCAGGAAATTGTCATCCTATATGTCTTTAAAGGGAATCGGACCCTAATGAACAGTTCGATCGTACATTAAGGAGACAGACAGCAGGTCAGATGCTCGTGGTGAAGTCACAGCCATTCCACTAACCGATAAAAAACCCTCTAATTGTGCAGGATCTTCATTCACCGCCGCACCAAATTGATTTGGATGTGCCCTTTAACTCACAATTTCATATAATCAGCCTGAAATTCTCAAACTTGACATCATAACAACAGGGCTGTACATATCTAATTTCCTTTTCGTCTCTCCTTACTTTGCCCTCTTTTATTTTCTTTCTCGTTTTCTCTCTCTTTCGCCATCTGCCTTTGTCTCAATCTATAGTTCTGTACTGGGCTGTAGTTAGCACGCAGACCCCCTTTCCTTATGACTCATCCATTAAGTTAATTGTGATTAGTTGAGTGGATTGTATTCAGTAGCTCTGATTTATTGCTATCATTTCTCAGAGCGTGACTTCATGCCACATTTCAGTGAAACTATCTTCCAGTTCAGCCTCCCTCTTCTTCTTCTTCCCCCTTTCTGTGTTGTACTCCCTGCTCTCCCGCTGCTCTTCCAAACCGGCTGATTTATTAGCTTGAGTGCCGGGACAATGAAATAATTGGGTTTGGAGAGCGGCATAAACATGTGTGCGCATACAGAAACATTAGCTCGGCCATGTCTCTTTATTGAAAGAATGTGTTATTTTGGATAAGGTTTCAGAACAGTTTTGGTGGGGGTCTAAATTTGAGTGTTACGGGGATTGCGTCAGGGCTGAGTATGTGGCGGGTGTTGCTGATATACTGGTGCAGTTTGCCTCTAGTGATAAAGGATTTGAGTGCAGACTGACTAATAGGAGAACTGTAGACAAATGCTGGAAGAAGCCAGAATGCACTGGTGTTACACAATTCAAGTCCATCAGCCAAAAAAAAAGACCCAGGAGCTTGGGGGCTCTAGAGAGGCATAAAACATGCACTGCAAAAGTCCACCTTAAAAAGTCATATAGTGTTTAAACTTTTGTTGTTGTTAATGAAACCTCAAATCAGCCATTTCTTCTAATTGTCATTTCCTTGACACTGCTGCATTTTTACTCCATATTCTGACTATTTGTAATGATTACTGTAAGAATTACATGTTAGAGAACTTGCTAATTGTCATTTATTTGCACTGCAAGCACCACAGCGTCATCCCAAAGCATCCTGGAAAATTTAAATTCTCACACACAAAATGAGTTAAGTAGCAAAAGATGACTTTGAACGCCCACAGGCGGGCACACCACAGCTGCTCAGGGTGACCATCGGTATGATGTGAGAACATTAGAGGCTGACAAGCCTGCTGTGGCCGGCTCTGTTCCTCTCATTTGGATGTTCTCGAAGCCCTGTGACGCAGATGTAAATAGCAGACTTGCTGATGCTCGCTGCGTATGCCCCGCTGTTTTCGCGTTCGTTTTATACATCATTTGCCGGCTCTCTCTGTGGCACTCAGTCGGTGCCTGTTCTCATCGCTGTCGGAATGCCGTTCATTCATTTCTCCCACTCAGTTCATCTTAAATTGTTTTCCTGCTAGCACACCATCTTTCCCTTTCTCAGTGTCTCGCTTGCTCCCACTCTCTAATTCATTTCTTTCATCTGGTTTTGCTATCAGGTCCACTTTCTTTTGTCATTCTTATTTATTTAAGCTTTTGGGACACACTTTTTATTTGTTAAAGTATTAATGCTTTTATGAGATTACTACTTACATATAATGCATGTCACTGTCCTTCAAGTAAAGAGTTACACCTTCTGCCTTCTCTGCCATGCTTATATGGACACCTGTTGTTCAGAGTTACGGACTATGCTACATTCCTGTTGTGCATTTGCGCAAAATTATCATTACCAGTACAAAATTGACACTCTATCCATCCCTCTCTCCCTTGATTCTTCCATCCCAGGTTGTTAGGCATCATTAGCAGCCATATAACCCCTGCTGCCAGGAATGTGACAGGATCAATGTCAGGCTCTATCACTCTCCTTCTTCTTCTTCTTCTTCTTCCCTCTTCTTCCCTGCTCTGTGTTGTTGCACACAGAGGATTGGTTTTCCCATTATGACCGGGTGTCATTGGGTGCAACTAAATGGAAACTGTAGACTGCAGGGTCTGTGCCATCCACTTGGCAATGCCAACCTACATTGCATCCTGCCTGGCACCATCTAGCACCAATCAATACAGCTATACCACTAGTGCGCCCGGCCACCCAGCCGACTCAGCCACTGGATACCAGTGGATCGGCTGGACTTCTCATTATAGACCCACAAATAGCACCGGTTCGACTTCAGAGCTATAGTAGTCACTGCACATACAGATGTAGATGACATGTCCAACATTATTATTGTAAAAGCTCCAAGTACATGATTGATGTCGGTGGATTTTCTTTACTTAATAAGGGAGTTGATCATTACGACGAGACAGGAAAGTCTTGCGATCGATTCGGTTTGTGACGAACTTAGTTTTCCATGAATGGCAGTCGCTGGAATGAGCTATTGGCAATTTGACATGCCATGCTTTTCTCATCTGCGGCAGGCGGGCCTCCACTCCTGACACAATTAGGACGGTCGGATTGTGGCTGCTCTGATTCCATTTGTCTGGAAGCCTTCACAAACACATTCATTCAGAGTTGCAGACAGTGTCCTTCTCAATTGAGTCTAAATACTGTCCACATTATTACGTATTTAAAATGTGCCAGTGGGAATGTATACAAAGACAGATTTACACATGAATAAACCCCAACATTGCTGAAAACCTTGGCTAGAATTTCTTGATTGAGACAGTTATCAAAGGAAGAGACTGGATAAATCTATGTGTATTTTTTTAAAAAAGTGACTTTTCTATTGTCTGTTTACATCAGAATGTGAAAAGCAAGGGGAAAGTAATGACACTGGCTGGGAATTAATGGAGCAGCTAATGAGATTAGAGCAGACAGCACACATGTTAGTGTTTTACAGATAGACCCATGTGCTTTAAAAGCAATACATCTTTCATTTGATGGATTAGGCCACAGTGTCTTGGGAGCACTGCAAAAGAAGATGGAGCACTATACTCGAAAACATGAGGGCAAGTGGAGAGCACTGCTGGTGTTGACTAGCTCGCTTGTGTGTGTGTGAAGCTTATGTATATGTGCTTTATGTGTGGTTGTAGGAGAGTGTGCGTCCATATGTGTTGAATGTGTGTACATAAAAGGGCCTCAGTTCCCTTAATATTGTATATTCCCTTAATTTTATATAGTATAATTTAAAAAAATACACTGATATTTGGTATATCCTATAAATGCAGGAGATTGACAACTGGAGCTGACAAGATAGACTGCGAATTTGCTGTGATGTGCATTTGATATTCACTTTGCACAACTCAACACAGAAATATGAAAATAAGTTGCCAGTCTAGCATTTTTTATTGTTTTTCACAGAAGACCCTAAGTGTTTGTCAAGAAAGTATATAAATATTAGGGGTGGGAATCTCATGATTCAATTCAATTCCGGTAACTCTTGCTCCAGTATACTGTGTGCTGAACCATTCACTGATGTCTTTAGTCCACTGAAAGACAATATGAAACATAACTGGCAGATAAGATAAATGGTCCACAGCTTTTTTTATTTTAAAAAGTTAGCTGCATTAATGAATTAATAAATTAATGTGAAAGCATCTTACAGTCTCCTGCCTGTATGAGAATAACAAACTGAGTGGGAGGCAGAGTGCTCCGCTGCGTTATTAACGTCATGTCTCCAGCAGTGGAGCAGCCTCCATGCTGCACCGTTACCTCCAGGAAAAGCCATCAATGTCCAACACGCTGAGCGGCCGCAGGGTTTTTAAAGTGAGACAGACTGAGCACCGAGTTATTTTCTTCAGCCCAGAGTTGGTTTAAGTTGTTAAATGCTGCAGTGTGTTGATCAGCCGGTCTTGTTTGTTACTGCTGGAATTCACTGCTCCGCTAGCGTTAGTCTCTGAGTGCCGGCATAGACAATATACTTCACATTCGTCTCACAAAGGTAATTATTTAGACATTAAATCAAAACATTCTTGCGACCACTGCCTTTTGTGAAGATGAACGCTTGCGTGTGCAGAAAATTGATTTCTGACATTTGTGAATCGATGCAGAATCATCCGTGTCCACATTGGGATGCATCTTAGAATCGATTTTTTTCCCCCACCCCTAATAAACATTAGCCTACTTACCTGTCTGCTGTATTCTATCAATGTAACTGATAGAAATCAGTAAAAAAAATGTATAGGCCTACTGTATATGTTGAGTTGTGTTGAAACGTACAGCAGAAAGATGATTTTGACTCCTGCACTTCTTACAGTCAAGAGATACCTGCTGAATGGATGATGTAATTCATATGACTTTTATTAATTTATTTGATTTGACACCCAAATGCCTTCTATAAAAAAAGTTTAAAAAGTAACAAGTGGACAGGGTTAGTGGTTTAGACACGTACCATATACTTGCAGAATAGCCATTTTGATTCCAGTTGTGGACCTGTGTGGCATGTCCTACCTCTGTCTATCCCCATGTTTCTTGTCTATATTTCTACTGTCACAACCTAATAGAGGCAAAATGCCAAAAACTAGTAACATATTGAGACTAAAATTTTATTCATTTAATGATCATTTCTATCATTATCAAGTCTATAACAGGTTATCATGGGGAATCTTTAATTCCATTAAATAGTTTATATAAATGCAATAAAATATTAAATGTATTAGTATATTTCTGTGGAAAAACAATTGAGAAACTAGATGGGAATGTGTGCAATTGGCTAATCCAGTAATAACATGCTTTATAGATTAAGGTACATCATCACATTCATGCAAACATCATTTAAAAATCCAATATTGCATAAAGCAGACCTGGGAAAGCCTCTGTGTTTGGTCGTATGTGTGCTTGTACTACACTCAGTCCAGAGGCTATTACACCACCCTTGCAGCCTGTTGAGTTGTGAATGTGAAAACATGCACAGCTTCCAAAGCCACATCTGAGGCATTTCCCAGATCCTAATCTCACGGCCCTCTTAAATAAAACGTCTTCCTCCCATCATGTGTAATCATAAACGTAGACACACATCCCGACGCTCCTGCTCTTTTCCGCTTGCCATTCCGAGAGCCAGAGAGCTCGGCGACTGAATGTGGGCATTGTTGCCCATCAGGCCGGGTGCTCCTTAGTGGCCCCACTTCCCAGCCCACTTTGGAAATGAAAAGTGACATGTGAAAGTGCTGTTTTCTTTGCTAGGGATAACGGCAGGGAAAACACTAAACAATCCCAGAGCAGAGATGGACCTCTCTCCACGGCACAACTGTCTCTTTGTATGCGCTCATACAGCTCATGCAGGGCTCTCAGACAAGACAGACACACACACATACAGTACATAATGACTAAATATCTGGCACTGTCCAGCTTCTAGCAAAGAGATGCCGATTCCGCTCAGTCTACATGGTGATTCATGTGGACAGTATGGAAACAAATAGACACACTTGGTGATTCACACTGATTCACACACCCAAATTCACCAGCACCTGTCTGAAGTGCTGAGGTGGGCTGCTAAGTATGTTTTCATAGCAACTGGGTAATGACTTGCTCTAACATTAAGGTTTAAAGAGGGGGTGGAGGAAGACAAATGAAGGTAAGCCGTCCCGTCACAAGGCCCTCTGCATTACATTACCTGGCAGCTTCTCCTGGAATCCATCCTGCTCACCATAATTATCATAATAATGACCTGCAATTTTCCTTTTTCTCAGTATACTTGTTAATTACGACCGGTAGGTCAAGACCAGGGTTAAGGAAATAAAAAGGGAAACCAGAGCCTGGTTTAGTGCGAGAGGGAGACTAGGTATGAGAGAGGTAGGGTGGGGGTGAGTAGCTTTTATTAGTTGCAATCACAAGTGATTTAATAAAACAGGTGGAAAGGCATGCAACAGGTCACCCAGAGGGGATTGGCCTGCAGTGGCGGCTCTGTTGCATCAGCTAGAAAAATCATTTGACATAAAACCTCAAGTACCTTTCACTGCTCTCCGGCTTCTTTCTCTTTTCTCCCTCTTTGCAACAATAATGTAGGTTTTCATCTGTGCTCCTGCTAATTCTTTACAGCACTATATTAATCTTTATAGGTGACCATAACAGTAAGTGGATTTTCTGATCATGACCGAATACACTAATATTACATGATTTTACTCTTTCTGAGTCAGAACTGGAGTCTTTAGCATTTGAGGAAGTATGTAAGAACTCATAAATATGCTCAGCTCAGTGTGTGGAGCGGTCATGTGTGTTATGTGTGGGGGGCACTATGCCATCTCAGTGAGGTAAGATGAAGTGACACACTCCAACACCAGATATGATTGGAGGTAATTGTATTTTAATGTCCAGGAGGCCCATTCCCACTTTGTATTTGGTTTTTCCATGGTCGACATCTGGTGTGAAGAACACCAGCATGTGTTTCCACTACACTTGTATTTATACCTCTAAACATAGCAGTCAACACAGCAGTCGGCAGGAGTTTATTGTCGCCGTTACACTTTTGCTGTTAAGTGACATCATGTCAAAACACGTCGGCCTCTTTGCCCAGGCTGCGTGCGTTTGTTTTCCCTTGTCACTCTCAATTTGGAGGGAGAAATAATGTTTGTCAAATGCCACGGCGTTCCGTTCGGTTCACAGGGTGATGTTTTGAGTGGTCGTTACGGGCCGAGGGCCGCGGGTTTGAAATGGAGCCACGTGCTTGTTTTCCCTGGCGGGTTAGGAATTGTGGAGTGGCTTTGGTTGTGGCCGTGGCTGTGGTAAGAAGATCCTAGGATCCTTCTGTTCCACTGTGGTACTTTCTAGACAGGCCACACATAGCCTGCCCCAGACCCCGAGACGTGTGATGAGCTAGGCCAAGACAACTGGCCAGCCCTCTCGTCATCCATACAACCGGAGTACAAGCCAGCTTCCATCATGTCATCCAGCCATCCATCCAGTCCATCAGCCAGAGGGCACTCTAATTGCCCTGTAAAGATTTAGCTTGCCAGACCTTCATTTTGTCCAATCCCAGCCAAGCTAACCTAATGAGACATCCAACATTCAGCTTGTCTTACTCCTCTTATCTGCTGTAGGTTCATGGCACTACCGTGCACTGACAGTTCCCTGGACAATATCGCCTCCATTCCATTCCCTCTAATAAACACACACTCTTATACATGAGCAGATCCAAATTTCAGTCCCTGTTCGATTTTTTTGTCTGCACTGTATGAGGTGTGAGCCATTTGTCATCACATACTTAATGCAGCTGCCATGTCAGCATGTGCGCTCCAGTGCATACGCTGGGAGGGGTGATGGCTTGATATGGACAAGTGTCGCTTCAGTTCTCCTCATCACACAGCGAAGACTAAGCCGTTGTGTTCAAGCCAGCCCAACAATAACAGTCAGAGGCATTTATGTGTTAGAAATGGAGGAATAGAGCTGGGAGCAGCAGCTACATATGGAGCTGATCACGTTAGGAGTGGAGGCTTTGGATCGCCTTACTGATGACTAATTGACCACAGCTAGAAGGCCCTCCTCAGTCCAAGATGACCCCCCTCTCGTCTCTATTTTTGACTGTGGATTTCTGGGCATTTCTCTTTCTGCCCTCCAACATTTAATTTCTGGAGAGACTTGCTCTTTGGAGTCTATTTTTATGCTCATCTAGAGGGCAAACTGCAGCAATGGTTGACAACAGGAAGGGAGAATCAGTCCCTAACAACATTAAAAAAAAAAAGTGTTTTTACCATCTTGTGTGCACACCATGCTATCTTTTTCCATGCAAATAGCAGAGTTGAGCCACTTGATGGTTAAGTGGCGCCTTGTCTCTAATTGCTAACATAGCGTAGCCCATTCATCAGGCTTAGTGACTGTCCAGCATCAATCATCCAGTCTTTTGAGGTTTCTCTTGGGCATGTTTGGCCTGACTTCAGGTAGAAACCCACGGCAGCGCTCTCATAGAAACACACACGCAGACACGCTTGCATACACACAAAAACACACCTACACATGCTGTCACTCATGCGTGCATGTGCTTTGACAGACGTAGACATTCCCCTTCTGACTTCCTGCACTGTTTCCATGCACAAGGAATAGCCTGAAATGGCTTCCATGTGCCAACAGGCGTTGAAGGCTCAGTGTAAACCTAGCCATCAGTTCATGCTAATGTTTAGCTGCTACACCAGGAAGCCCATCTTGGTGCTCGAGAGTCTTTACCTGCTTTGTTTCTTCCTTATGTATGCCCCCACACGCACATCTTGCAGCTTATTTAGGTTCTAGCCTGACTGTTTATGTATTTGTTTAACAGAGCAGGGACTCCTCATTAGTAGCCATGCATGGCTGGATGCTGATGATAGCACCCACAGGGTATCGAGGCACAGGGGAAGTTGATGCTGAGTTCAGGAGGTTGGATTTGCCCCCCTCGTTCCAGCTGCCTCTCAGTGCTTCCAAAGCATTCGTCAGGCCTCCAGGAGAGGCTGATGTACCCCTGGGGGATTGAGAGAATGAAGGCTGACTGTAGCTTGTAATGAGGTGGAGGGGGAAGTTTAGTGTGCTCGGATATAATCAAAGATCGGGAAAAATTGGGGTCGTACGGAGCTTGGGAATGGTGAGAGAAAAACAGGAATATGTGAGGGGTTGTTGATTATTCCAACAGTTTGTGATAAGTTTGAGCAATAGTCCTTTCCTCTGCTACATTTTGTTATCTCACCATTTACTACCTGCAGAGGGCCGGAGTGCCTTCACTGCTGTGTACTGAAACCCTACTTTTCCTCACATGTGTTTGTTTCATTACTGAGCAATTATTCAATTGTCCCTTCCCTTTCTGCTTCCACTTTTGTCTTGCTCTTCTGTTTTCTACCTCAAATAGCAAAGATTACAAGATGAAGAATACAAAGAATACAAAAATCCTTGTGCTGTTATGAGGTACAGTACCAGTCAAAAGTGGCAAGGTGTGTCCAAACTTTTGACTGGTACTGTATGTCATAATCTTTATTCTTATACGAATGTTGTAAAAGAAATTGCCAATGGGGTGAAATCATTTTCCTAGTCTGTAGTACCGTTTTTTGTTTCTAGCATTGGAGAACTAAGTATGATAGCCAGGAATTTTAACTTGTTATAGGTAAAACTGTATTTTATTCTACATAATGTGATGGTAAAGGACTTGAATATTAGTTGCAGTGAGGAAAGGTAAGCTTTCTGTTTCTTGGTGGCTCTAGGTCCCTCTCCCAGTCTTTAATTCTTACCTTCTCTCTTGATCTCTCATCATATCCCTTTCATTTATATTTCCCTCTTACTCATCTACTCATTAAGTCACTCATTCACACCCACATTTACTGTCAACCCCAACCCCCAATCGTTCACCCACTCTCTGCCTCCTTCACCTCCCTTTCAGTCAGCTTCTCAGTCCTGACTCCTCTGGTCTTTCACTTATCCTCCAGGTTGGCTAGATTGTGTTGCCAATGGAGCGCTTTGGCTTCTCTCAGCTTTTCTTATCAGACAGAGCTCATTTGGCTACCGTACCAGTTCTGAGTTCAGACTGGGGCTTGCCAGATTATGAAGGGAGGTTCCCCCTCCCTTCATAAATTCTCAACTCCCTTGCTGCTGGCTTGGCTGGCCTATGTGGTCCCTTCACATTGCAGGGCAGTGGGTCAGATGAAAATTGCAAGTATAAAGGCTTTAAAATGACAGCAGACTGTAAAATGACTGCAGCTTCAAATAGCTCCTAGTAGAGAGTCAGTGAGATGTAAAAAGAAAATGAGTTGGTAAATTTGTCCACTGATACCCAAGTTTGTTTCTCCACTGGTATAAAAACACATCAAGTGTGGTGGTTTGAATGGGGATAAAATGGTCTACTCACTGCCCAGAGAATTGGGTTCACGACCCAAACTGTTCGTGTTTGCATGCTAAATGTGCAGCTCCATAATCACCATTGCCACTTGCAATAAAAGTTGTAAAAGTGGTGTTTCTAAATGGCATCAGGGTTTCAACATGTGATTTAAGCCATATGTGCCAAACGCCATATACAGTGGGGTCCGAAAGTCTGAGACCACTAGTCAAAATACTTTTCAAATGATGGTATCAGCTTAACAATTTGAGTGAAAAGTCAAAAATGTACATGAATTTCAGAATATCTTAGTATTTGATATGTCCCCCTTTTGCTTTAATGATAGCATGCACTCGAGCTGGCATGGACTCCACAAGTTTGTGCAAAACCTGATGACCCATGTTACAACCCTGCAGGTTTCTAGGGATAAGGGAAGCGACACAAAACTGATGTGATCAGGCAAGCACTGCCATTTATTATTTAGTGTACCAGCAACAAAAATTACAAGCTTATTGCTAAATAGTTAAACACAAAACAATTAACAGAAATGGAGTTGAGCATTGAACATCTGAAACAACAGAGGCGAGCAGAAAGAAAGAAAGATGGCTGCGGGTGGCGCCAAGTCAATGAAACAAACAGAACCAAACATACACTTCTTAACCCAACAGAGCCCCACTGACTCACTACTGCTGAAAACAGCTGAAAGAAACAAAATAAAAACCTGCCTGGCTGCACTGCTCTTACCTGCCGAAATAAAAACACACACTAGCAACCACCCCTAGGGCCTAGTGTTCCAGTAGGCAGTCAGACTTCTACATGTAGTGCCAAAATAATAAAAGTGGGAAAATAACAAACAAGGATAAACCTACTGCCCAGATCCCAATCCCGCTAAACAATTGCTTCAAATGAGTTAACATTGCTTACCAAATTACACACAGCGAAAACCTATGTTAGCTGCAGGGCTAACTATCACACAGGTTAACATCACAAAAGAGAGGCACAGAGGCGGACTGCTCAGCCTAAATCACAGCTGCCCCCAGCATTTGCACGAAACGACTTTATCATCTTTGGTGATGGTCCAGCCAGGCTGGTGATTGGTGGCTGGAACCAGTGATGAAAAGAGGAGGACCAGCTGAAGACGGGGAAGACTGGGGTACAAACACAGGTGGGCAGTACAGAGGCATTGATCAGAAGGGAATCCCTCCGGAGGGGATGGATGACGTGTTGACCAGCCCTAATTGATAGAGGAGGCTGCACCACAGCAAAACGTAATAGTATAGGGAGCTGTCACCTGAAGACCGTTAACACCCATGTTATCCCAGCATGATTTGACAATGTTCCAAAGAGCTTCTTGTGATGTCACAGAGTGCTTGTCCTTCTCAGTCCTCAAGTGCCCCCATAAATGTTCAGTGGGGTTGAGGTCAGGTGACTGTTTAGGAAAGTCTATGACAGTCAGGACTCTTGGTCTTCTTTGGTCTACAAGTAGTTCTTGCAAAGCTTTGAGGGAAATTTGGGGTCATTATCCTGCTGCAGTATGAATCCTTCTCCACAAAGATGCAAACCAGAGGGTGCAGCATGTCTCTGAAGAATGGAGTGGTACTTCTCCTTGGTCAGGATGTAGTCAGTTTGGTGCAGGTGTCCAACTCCAGAGTAGGCAAAACACCCCCAGATTTGAATATTCCCACCACCATGTTTCACTGTGGGTTTGATACAATGCAGTATCATTCTCTCTCCTGTCCTGCTTCTTACATACACCCTTCTGTTACTGCTATAAATTTAAAATTGGATTCATTAGTAAATCATTTTTTCCAGTCATCCACTGTGAAATGCCGGTATTTCTTACCCCACCTCAAGCATTTGGCCTTGTTTCCCCTCCTGAGAAGTGGTTTAGAAACTGCTACTCATCCTCTGAGACCACTACAAGACAGCCTTCTTTTGACAGTACTTTTGCTGACTGGAGTTTTGCATTCCTTATTTAGCAAATTCTGTATCTGTGATGAAGTTGCTTTTCTATCTCTCAGGGAACTAAGCTTGATGTATTGATCTTCTGACGGTGTGGTTACTTTTAGTCTGCCTGATCGTGCTATGGATAAAAGTGATCCAGTTTCTGCAAAGCGTTGTAGAGTTCCATGAACTGCCCCCTTAGAAGCCCCTCTTTGCTTCGAATAACAATTTGACTTCTGACACTTTCACTTAGTTCTGAGTTGTGATGCCATGTTTCACAACGTGGCATCACAATGCTACTTAGTAAGCAATGATCTGCTGGAGACTTGAGGCACAGCCATATTTATAACAGGTGAACACTGGCTGCAAGTTGAGTTACTTGAATGAGCCTCTGATGAGTACATTTTCAATTTGGTCTCAGACGTTTGGACCCCACTGTATATCTACACACCATATGGGAGCAGATTCCATAGATAGCCATAGACATGCGGTGTAGAGTACGTCTGTGGAGTTTGTGCAGACAGCCTATGGTCGTTACAGACTCTTGAGTCCAAGGCTGCCTCTCTGCTGTTTAGTTAGCCTTTAGACTGCCACCAGCCACCATAGACCCCAGGGGACACAATAAAAACATCCATCATACTACTGGCCATCAGCCAGTTTGCAAAAGAAGGATAGACAGAAAGAAAAAGAAGTAGAAAGAAAAAGTTAATGACCACATGTCTGAATACTCCTGTGAGATTTCCTGCAGACTTCTCATCTCACCCTGTTGTCTGTCACAGTCCGTGTCTTTCCCTGTAGCACTCTATTCTTTCCGACACACACACAAAAAGGCCTCTCTGTCTGTCTGGGGGCCATTGCATCACAGACAGCTGCTTTAAGTCACACTGAGGGGTTATATGTAACCCTGATACCAAGGTCTGACAGTGCCTTTCCCTCTTGCTGACCCGCTCCACTGATTTCTCTCCTACTGCAACCTCTCAAGTTTCTTTAATTAGCCCAATTATTCTATTAAGTCTGCAACTCTTTGCAGACCCTACCACTATCTTATCCTGATGTCTTTCCCTGTTTTCATCTCCACACCCACCTTAAAGGCCTTGACGAAACCATTATCTAGGAGGAAAACCATTAGGTGTGAATAGGTTGTGAAAACAACCAAGATGACATGCTAATGGCATTGCCAAAGTGGCACAAAACAGAGGCTCCTTTGGTCTTTGAAGAGCAGGGGTTTTTGATATCTCCTCCTGCGCTTCCCATTGATGGAAGCAGCCAGAACTACTTTGGGCCTGTTGGAGGAAGGTAAGCCAGAGAATGACACAAACCGGAGCAGCGTGACACATGGCGAGCTGTTGTTGCACATCAGCAGTCAACCCGGGCGGCAATGTTTAAGGACAGTTGAAATAAAGCATGGCTGCTGAGCAGGGTGAGGAAGGCTCCAAGCCCATTCCTTTTTTTGTACCAGAAATAAAAACAGTCTTTGGGGATGATGGGAATAGCAGGTAGGAATGGGTGGAAGAATGGGTTGCAGCCGCGACAAAGTATGTGTCGACTAGACGGCGCATCTGTCTGGTTTGGGTCGTCCAGCCCAAGTGAGGATGACACCGCACATTGGGTTGCAGTGTACTGTCCTCCTCCATCCTAAATCCCAGCTAACCTGCTGCCTAAATGGTGTTTGTGGGTGGGCTGTGACAGGTTGGCACCCATTGAGCCCACTGTTTTATCGTAAAAGGAAAAGGCTATTTGGGTTTACTGGTAAATGCATCACTGCTGAACACTATCATTTCAAATAGATATTGAAACACTACGCTCTTCTCCGTGTGCCTTTCTGACTGAACACCAAGCCCATAAAGGATGTTAGGAAGGGCTTGAATGAATGTGTTTGTGTATTGTGTGTTTGTCTATTACCTTCTACAGTACCTCGCCCCCCCCATCCCTCTCTCTTTTAGGCTAGTTTTTCATGAAGCATCTACTACTGCAGTGACTGAGTGATTCAGACTCTAAATAACAAACAAATCTACCCACAATTTCAGATCACATAAGAAAGGTCCTCACTCCCTATTTTTAATGAAATGCATAGTGTAAAAATACCTGTCCATCCCCCTTAATAAGACACCATAGATTTGCTCTATTTGCCATTCAAAAGAAAAATTTCATTATCAGTTAATCTCAGAGGAAGATGTATTAACAATAAATCAGCCATTTTGGTAACATTGAACATCATGTATGCTGTTTAAGGACTTGCCATGCATGATTTCTATCTTCAGAGGTGAAATTTGATCAGATACCTCTTACTGTCATTTTGGGCCATTATACATTTGAACAGTGCAACTTTAAGCAGACTGGAAATATAGTGCAGTTCAATTGGTAATTCTCCTCTCTGATTCTTTTTGTAGGGAGCAACGATAAGGCGTGACGAACACACAGGAGCCATCCTTGTGGCCCGGATCATGAGGGGAGGGGCAGCGGACAGAAGTGGTCAGTTCCACCTCTTTTTTCTGTCTTATGTGGATTCAACCATGTGTGTATGGTGTCAAAGAAGGCATGTGTGTATGGTGTCAAAGAAGGCATGTGTGTATGGTCTGACACGAATGACAAGTTCACTGAAAAGCAACGCAATGTTGTCCACATGTTTTCTGTTTGATTTTTGTATTTATTGTGTCCAGTCTGTTTTTCAGCTCTGCTACAGTGAAGCCAAAGGCAAATTTCCACATGTGTCGATAATAATGTTTTGATTCTTTTCCAATCTCAAATGCCACCATGACGATAAACATTAATCTGGTGTACTGTACACATCCTCGGGCTTTGTGAGCGCTGGACTTTTACACAGTAGCTCACTTATATTAGGATTTTCAGGCTATATCACAAGAAAATTATCTTAACAACATTAGAAAATGTTAATATTTTTAGATAGAGATTGATTTTAGATATGCAAACTTTGTGTGTGTGTTTGTGTTTGGTAGGACTGATTCATGTTGGGGATGAACTGAAAGAGGTTAATGGAATCCCTGTGGATGACAAGAAACCAGAGGAAATCATTCGTATTCTGGTAAGCCTCATCTGTTTGTGTGTCTGTGTGTGTGTGCTATCCAAGGATCTCTCCCGTGTTTCAGCTCCACTCCCTTGGCAAAAATAACATTCCTTGTTTGTGATGGCAAAAACTATCCCTAACTCATCCAGGACCCAGTGCCTCCTATCCTTGTGCTGAAAACCAAACACTGGCCTTTCTCTACAAGTCTTTCCTGGCCTTTAGACCACATGCATTGAGCCACACCGTCCCCCTGGATGAGATTGATGCTATGTAGTTCTTCCAAGCAGGCTCCGCCGCAGGCCTCAAACGAGTTCTGTCATGGGCCAGGACTCTACCAGGGGAGACGACTTGAGAGGAAAGAGAGAGTCTCTTAAACTCTGGAGGCCTTCTTAGACACAAAGGCCTCCGGAACAGATGATTGCTCTCAACACTCCTCCTTTTTCCTCCACACACACACTCTGTCCCTGCCAAACAGAGTCATCCAATCCTAATAACCCTTCCATTGTTGAAAAATCAAACAGTGCTTTGCATTATGAGACTTTCATTGGATTAGGTGCTTTGTGAGATATTTGCAGAGCAGATGACTGCTGTTTCCACCTCCTCCATCTGTACCTAACTTTTACATCTATCTTGTCTTTCCCCATATTCAGGCCCAGTCACAAGGGGCCATTACCTTTAAAGTTGTTCCCGGCATCAAGGAGGAGACGGCAACCAAGGAGCCAAAGGTAGATCCTATCCTGGCTTAATCGTTATGTTGATTGTATTACATGCATCGACTTAAAAAACAGAGAAAGCTTCTCTGTTCCAGCATGATACCTTTTTGTTGGATGCAGAACATTGTTTTTGAGCTGCAGTGAGGAAATGATG
The DNA here is from genome assembly GCA_038419695.1 of Scomberomorus guttatus. Lineage (NCBI taxonomy): Eukaryota > Metazoa > Chordata > Actinopteri > Scombriformes > Scombridae > Scomberomorus > Scomberomorus guttatus. The sequence goes on from CM076464.1 coordinate 7,381,011, forward strand.
TATGTACAAGGAAAAGGAGAGAAGGGGATACAGGCCCTTTGTAGGTTTATGGCTGGTAATAGTCTGAAAATCAGTATGAGTGCTGATGCATTCCCTGAGTTTCAGTACAATACCAAAATGATAATCTTAGCAATACCTTACTTGTAGGAATATAAACATTAATGTTTAAGAGCAACTTAACACTTAGTTTTAGTTTGAACTCGCTCCCTTCACATATTCAAAATACATCTTGAAACCGAAACACACACCTCTGACCTCCTGGTCACCCCATGACTATTGACAATATTGTCCCCCGGGGCTCTCACAGCTCTGTCAGATCACATCCCACTTTCTTTCCCCCTGACTGCCTACACTAGACACAATTTAGCCATTTTAATTCCTACATAATACATCTGCAGGGTTTTCCCTGCCTATCTAACTCAAAGACAGGCCGCCTTTTTATTACTGGCTGCCACCTTTGTTGAAAATTTCAGCATGTGATGTTGACGGAACAAAAAAGGCGGAACTCGCCTGCGAGGGCAGTGCAGCACCCGGACAGTGCACAGTGTTCACATGCTAGAGTTATTTTGTAATTCATCTTCAAAAAAGGCAGAGGTTGCAAGCATTTTTTGACTTGTGAAATATATTATGAATACTTTCTATGCTGTCACTCAGAGACTAAGGTTAGCGGAGCAGTGATCAGCAGTAACAAACGAGACCGGCTGACCAACACACATTGCAACTTTAAACAACCTAAACCAACTCTGAGGTGAAGAAAATAACTCAGTGCTCAGTCTGTTCCACCTCAGAAACCCTGCACCCGCTCAGCGTCTTGTACAATAAGCTAACAGTGCAGCAGAGAGGCTGCTCCACTGCTGGAGACATAATGTAAAAAAGACAGCAGAGCACTCCGCCTCGCCCTCAGTTATTCTCATACAGGCAGGGGACTGTAAGAGGCTTTTAAATTAATTCATTCATTAATTAATGTGGTTAACTTTTTAAAATATGAAAAGGCTGCGGACCATTTATATTATCTGCCAGTTATGTTTCATATTATATTTCAGTGGACTAAGGACACCAGTCAGTGGTTTGGCACACAGTATACTGGAGCAAGAGACTGAAAATAGTGCCCCCTTTTCTATTCATTCAATTGAGAATCAGTTTTGAATAGAGAATCGATTCTGAATCAAATCAGTATCTTAATAGTATCGAATCGGAAGATAAGCATATCGTCTCAGGCCTACAAAATAAACATTTGTCACAACTTTTATTTTTCATCTTTTTGTTCCATCTTGGTATAAAATTTAAATCCCTATGGACACTTTCATCTGTCAAATCGTGATTTTTTTCACTTAAGACACAACACTCTAAAGGTGCACAACTGCATGCACAAACTGTGTACGCCACACCACGCACATTCTCCAACCTTTGCCTCCTTTGTCTCAAAAATATCCAGGGAAAACCCTGATTTGGCAGCCATCCAGAATTCATAGAACTGTAGTTACTAAGTCTTGTTTTAATGTCTGCATCGGTTGACTTTTTTACTGGCCAACATGGATAGCGGTGTTGTCTTGGGGCGGCATTTTCACATAATTTTGGACTATTATCATTACAATATTTATTAAAGCAACAACACAGGTTGTACTTTTTCACCGTACACTCAGACATTAACAAGAAGAAAAGTGAAACAAATATGCTCACTGATGAAGTAAGTGCTATGTCCTGACCTGAAGTTATCCTTTTTATTCCATTTTTGTGAGTGATCGCACTGTGCGCCATAAAAAATAATAATCACAAAATAACATTGGTAAAACAAGGCTTATAGTGAAGGGATTTGAACAGCAATTTTCTCATCCTCCCATAGTCAGGGTGTAGCCACTAGCCAACTGTAGGGATGGGTATTGTTACAATTTTATCTTTATCTTACTAAAAACATTTTTTTAATTATTATTGTAAAAAAAAAGAACAAATTCAGAACATGATTAGAATAGATTTATATTTTAAATATAACAAAATATTGTTTCTAGAGTAGCAACAGTAATGCAAAGTCACTATATAAACTCAGTAATATCTCACTGGAAACAAATCTAACATGTCAGTAAAATAAATAATATTCCTGACATCAAAATACTGAGTGAAGTTAAGAAAGAATGAAGTACACAGACATCAGTCAGTATAGGTCATTCATCCTGTCCTCTGTCCTCCTCCCTCTGCTGCTGATGTGATTCACTGCTGCAGGTACTGCTGGTAGAGGGAGGAGGGGCTGTTTGGAGGGGGGGCTGCCGTATCAGCCAGTAGTTAATTTTACAAGAATTTGACTAGTTTTAATATATGTGACAAACTAAGATAAACAGTTAGACTACACACAGACAGCTTTGGTTTTAACTTGTTCATTATAATTAGCTGTTAGCCTAACCAGCGTGCTGTAAAACATGCTGGTGGTGGATGGGAGATTACAGACAAAGCAGATGAAAATATCATTTTTCCACATGTTTATGCTTGTTGAACAAGTGGTTTGATAAATTACTCTTATTGGCTTTTTACTTAACAAGCGTTAAGCGTTGTCGTCAACTGCAATAACATGTTGTCTTCACTTCGCTTGGTTCACTGTGTCCACCGCTGTCTGTCTCTCCTCTGCTCCACTCCGTGTGTGTGTGTGTAGGAGCTGAGCCTCGCCCTCGGTCAAACACCAACACAGAGAGCAGAAGACAGAGAAGCTAGTGCGACCATAAGTTACACCAAAACGCGGTAGAGACTCTCAGCATAGTTTTGTTCTGTTCATTCGGCTAAGGCACTGTAAGCTGTGAAAAACGTTGTCATAGACGTGCACAGTAAGGCGGTTGTTCATATTGGTGTATGTCTGTACACTGAGCTGAAATGCGACGAATGCACATAAATTAAGTAAATAACATAAACAAACGTAGCCTATTTTGTTTCTTTCAGGAGGGACAGGAGGTCCCTTTGGTGGGGCAGGCCACCCCTCCAAGGCAATGGTAGGGGAAACACTGAGTACAAACAGGAACACAGGAGAGAGATTTCAGGGGCACATGTGTCGGTAAACCAGGAGGGATTTTTTGAAAGGCTCATAAGGAATTGTATCAATATTTATTTGAATTCACAACACAACCTGCTCTCAAGGTACCAAAATTTGGCACCGATTGATCTGACATGAATGTACTCACATGCCATGTTGTAATTGGTAATACCCTTAAAAATACAGAGTTCTTTACCCAACCCTAATTTTTTGTGGTCTACAGGACAGCATTACTCATTTCATTTTCTTGGGAAAAAGGCAAATACTGTATCACCTGTTGCAATGAACATGAAATACTGGGATCAGAATCATAGTATAATAAAGCTACTGCACATATAATTCACCAACACACAAAAGTGGATTTAGTGTTAAGTTACTCTTTAAATCTTTAAATACAAGCAGCTGCACAAGAACTTTAGTTAAATTAAATACAATCTAAAATTGGAAAGAACTATGATTTCAATCCAAATCTGTCTGATCTCAAATATTGAGTAGAAATTACTACAAATCTGATCATACATTCAATGCCAGGTTACCGTACTTGACAGTTTACTCTGCTCTACTGACACATCTTCTGTTGGTACCAAAATAGTATTAAGGTTTGATACCTAGCCATGTGTTGGACAAGATTATCTTAATTCATGTGCATTACCCCAGTAGACAGCAGCTTGTAGCCATCCATTTTGAGGACAGTTTAACTGTCACTCCAACCAGCATACAATCATTCTCACCCACTGGGGTGTTGATACACCATTTCTCACAGGCTCATCTATCAGTAGCAGACAGAGGCTTGATTCAGTCCCCAGTTTTAAGCTCCAGGGTCGAAGGTGGTTTATCATTACTCACAATGCAGCCCACCCTGCATGTGTAATAGAGGCGTACAGGACAGGGTGGGCCACTTACATCCTTCGTCATCGTGTAATGGTTGAATCTGTCTGGCTGTTTAAGGAATCCATCTAAAAAACTGTCTGCAAGTGCCAAACACTCAGCCACTCCTTCATGATAATAGCCTACGCGCTTACATCAGGTAGTGTAGATGTATCAAAGGGCAGCTAAGTGGCTGAACATGTAAGCGCCAAAAAATGTATCCAAGGGAAGAAAACTAGGAGATCTTAGCTTGTAGATGTATGAGTGTGTTCTGATGGTGGGTTTAGCTGCCAAAGCGGCAGTTATGACCCAAACAAAACATCTCTGTCTGAAACATAATTTCACTGCATGGCACAAAGCACTCCTTAAATCAGTAAGACATCGAAAAATTTAATCTCTCCCTCCCTCTCCCACGTTTTCTCTCTCTCACACATATACACTTTTCTTCCCTCTCTCTTTTTCCACATGTACTGAGGTATCTCAGGAGTGATAACTCATCATGACAGCACTCAATTTGGACAGAAGACACAGCAAGGTGCTTTAGGTTGCAGCTTACCGCCCCCAACAGGAAAAGATGTCAGAGATTTTTCCACTACAAGGTCCAACCTCCTTTGTGTTGATGAGGTGTGTCCCACCCCCAATGCCAAAGTGAATTAGAGCAACTCCTTAAAGAAAGAAAACAACCTTTTTTTTCGGCATCGGTTTGTTCCATGGTGTGGAAAGATTACTGATATTAGTTTTTGTTAAGAATTAGAGAAAGTCAGCGGGTGGAACAAAGCACTTCCAGCTAGAGTCTCTGACTTAGGAGATGTTAAATCTCACCACACATGGAATATTGTGACAAGGCTTAGTCCATCCTAAGTGTTGATGGAACAACATGAAGAGACTAACTTGGCCACCAGTTGCAGGTTTCAACTTCTGATTGTGCTGACCTTTCTAGAATAATCACCCTGAGCGTCGGTGAAGCACCTTCTGTGTTTGCCATGATGGTGATGATTTTGAGTTCACACTCCATACAATAGAGGGAAAGGTAATTTACGGTGAACTCTTGCTTTTTCCTGTTGTGCCTTCAAATCAGCTCTTTGTTTTCTTCCCTTCCCCTCCTCTCCTGTATGTCAAGGTGTTTGTGAGGGCACTCTTTGACTACGACCCAAAAGACGACAAAGCCATCCCGTGTAAGGAGGCTGGACTGGCCTTCAAGAAGGGCTCCATCCTTCAGATCATGAGCCAAGATGATGCAACCTGGTGGCAAGCCAAACACGAGGGGGAAGCCAATCCCCGTGCCGGCCTAATCCCGTCCAAACAGTTCCAGGAGAGGTAAGGCACAACCGCAACTAGAACAATCTTTCCTGTCTACCTTTGCTTCTTACCAATGCTTGCCCAACTGTCTTTACAGTTGTCACAGTCACAGAAGTTTCACCCTCTTTTTCTCTTTCTCCCCCCCCCTTTCTAATTTTTTTTCTTACTCCACACTGCCAAAATAGTCTGGATTTCCGCACAATGTCTGGCCTGAAATGAGTAATGACAGAAAATGATAGCGCTGGTACCGATCCACTTTGGACGGCAAGTGGATGGAAAATCGCACATCAGTGTGCGCTCGGACGGCCGCACTTGATGTGCAACACAGAGCTCGGGAGGCTGGGGCAGTTTCTTGGCATCATCCAAGAGCACCCGAGGAGGAAAAATAGACACACATAAAAGAGGGAGGGAGGAGAGCAAAAGAAGAGAACAGCACTCATTTCACAAACATTCAGAGTTAAACCTTAAGTTGTGTCAACAGCAAGTGTTATGTTTTTCCTTCACCTCTACACTCCTTCATCTCCCTTCTTTTCTTTCACCGCGCTCTGAAGGAATGAAGCTGGTGGATATTGAAGAGTGGTTTCTCTCTAGCGTTGCAGGGAGTGTTTATTATTCCCCATGCGCTCATAAAAACTGATGGTTTTATTGTGCCTTTCTCTTTTCCTCTCTTTCTTTATTCTCCTCTCTCTTCATCCAGGAGATTCGCACTGCGACGACCTGTTGCAACTCTCCCGATCCAGAGGACATCTAGCCGGCGATCATGTAAGCACATATTATCAGCTGTAATGGGTCCTTACAAACCAGGACACAACAACCCACTGCAACAGGTGTGGGCTTAGGAAAGGTGATGCAGGGGAAGACATAGCAACTAACAAACAGTGAAAGTCAGTGATTTTAGCCAGGACAACTGCTGAATGATTCACACTCATCTCTGCACTCTCAGGCCACCGCTGCTGTACAGTTGCACTGCTTCACGCCTGTCATCAGAGGAAGTGTTGTGTCTGGATTTACCTTCCTCCTTATTTTCCTGTCTGCTCCATGTTTCACTCTCTCTGTCTCTCTTTCCCTCTCTTGCCAGACTCTCTTGCCTCTGTCCCCCTCTATCTTTCCATGTGTTGATGTGGTCTAAGTCATGCAGGGGCTTTAATGGGAGGAAGGAGGAGGTTTGCCCTCTGGAAAAACTCTCCGAGCCTTTACACCTTCCAGCCAAAACACCAGTCGGCCTACCTTTCCTACTCACCTCTCCACATCTCAGAGAGCCTAATGATAGATTAATGATCTGATACTAGACCCACAGATGTGATAGAGGCTCAGTGCTGCTCTGTGGAACACATTTATGTACCTTATTATGTGAGCCTGTAAAGTAACCCCAACCCTAACCCTAACCCTGGCCAATCTAGCCAGGCAATAACAGAAATGTGCTATAACAAGCCTGGTTGTAGGAGATCAGGAAATGGAGGGATTATAGCTAGATTGCCCTTATAAATCTTTTTGCTGTGTGCCTCATAATTAATACAAAAGACATAAACCAGGTTACACAAGAAAAACACGGCTGCAAAAATGATTAGGGATGGCATATATACATTGGTTTGAGAGTGAAGAGAAGAAAATGGGTTTATATTCACACCAATACAGTGAAAAAGAAAAATATCACTATAGTAAAAGGCAGTTTCAAACAGTAGGTAATCTAATGGTGTCAGTAAGGGTCAGTGTACTTTATTGTCAAGATTAGAATGACCAAGGCCACTGTTTTATGATTTAAGATGCCAATAGTTACAGATTACATTTAAAAAGATTAAATTGAAATGCCAACTTGAATGTTAAAAATTCAGGACCATGGATTTAGCTTGTGCCCTTTATGGTCACCGATACAAACTCTTGTCAACACTTAAGAAGTGATGAATCAACCAAAATGTGAAAATATGAAGCAAAAAGAAGCCAGCAACTGGTCCACGGGAACGGGAATGTTCATTTAACAATCTTCAGCATCTCCACTCCCACCAGTAAGAGATGTAGGCTGTGGAGTGTGCAGTAGAAGTCTATACATCCCTGGCCTCTTGAGACTAGCCCCCACCTTCTCTGGTTGCTGTGTATGCCACAACTGTTTGGACTTTCTGCCACACCTGACTGAAAAGCTCTGTAAGAGATTCACTGGCGTGATGCCTCAGAATGACAAATGCATCAACTACGATCTACAAACAGCTGCCAAATAGCAATTTGGTTTGTATATGGTGAGCTCCAGTGCACTAACAGAAGGCTATCCAGCTTGCATAGTGACTGTGGAATACAATATGGCTGTGTGTGCCTCCCTGTAAGCATGGAGGAAGAACCCACACTGCTGCAGGTCTTATAGAAAATGTGGGCCAGCCAGATCCACATCGCATTTAGCCTGCAGTTTACTGACATCACTTATTTGATGGGTAGCAAATGTCTTCAAAAAAGTCAACACTTAACGCACTGGTATAATCCAACAGAAGTGCCGATGCCTGCGTTGGGGCATCCAACAATTTCTGTACTTTCCAAAACCCACAATCCTACATTCACGCCAGGTGTGCAGAGGTGAGAAAGGAAGCAGGGTTTGAACTTCTCTCAAGCTCTTTTCATTTGTTACACAACTATTTCTGTCACTTTTCATGTGTACAAACGAGCCTAACACTACAGTATGAATACCCTCCCAGAGAGACTTTCGGAAATCCCCATATTAAACAATTATTATGTCTCTCCCTTCAACTGTGGCCATTCAGAAGATCTATTACTGCCTCCTTGCAGGACTTACTTTGCTTTATCTCTCTGCCTCCTGTCAGTCGCACATATCTTCATATTCATAGCCAGCTTTTTTACCCTAATGAGTGCACATAGGTTGTCCCCTGCAATGTACAGATTGTCTCCCTCCATGCATTCTGCATACCCCAAACACATAAACCCTCAACAGAATTGGCTTTGTAGGTCTGCTCTGGTCTCACAACGACCCTGCTGAACCTAAACCTAGTTCTTATTGCCCATATTTTTCACTGTAGATTACCACTTTGAGACGGACATGTCCATTTGACTACTTGTTTCCCTCAACATGGCGGTGAGCCCTTAATGTAATGTGACTCTTTCAATATGTAGCTCTGAAATAACTAACAGAGCTACGCTGACCACCTCTAAACTTAGCATTAGGCTCTTTTACTTCAGATTCAAGCCCTCGGGTGAATTATGGATGTTGTCATTTCCTGGTTATGTTCAACCGCATACTGGCATACATGGTGCAGGATGGCCAAAAATAGCCTGCTAAAAAGTTTTCGACAGACAGTGCTGTACTGTTCCCTTACTATTTCATTTTAATGGCCCAGTTCCTCTTATGACTTATGGGATTTGTAACCCCTCTCTCTATGCACAGAGGGCAGGTGTAAAATGTAGTATAGTCCTTTGCGGCCCCTACCAAAGGAACATAAGTCTCCTTTTGAGCTCTAGCAATGCTTTCTTCCTAATGTCATACATACCGTAAGGATTAGTTGTGTGTGTGCACTTGCCTGTGTGTGCAGCAGCAGTAGTAGGAAGTCCCTTGACATGGCCCTCTCAGGACTTGATGAATAACTGGGGAATGATAACAGTTCACTCTGTTCACTCTGAGACGCACACACACACACACACGTTTTACCGGTATTCCAAAAAAACCCTCAATTAGAGAAATATGTTGGATCCAGTTGGAGTGTAAGAAATGAGCTGAATGAGTAAAAGTGAAGGGAGTAAAAGAAAGTCCAAACTGAAAAGAGGAAATGCAGAAATGTAAAGAGGGGTTATGGATGGATGGCGGGAGGAATAAATGGAGAGGGAAACAGTGGAGGGGTCACATTCGGTAGCAGATGTGGCCCTGTGGAGCAGTGGTGGCTGGGTCAGGAGAGATGGAGGGAGACAAAGCTTGGATCCTGGCCCCGCACAGGGCCGGTCTGGCTGGGCCCCGGGGCCATAAACTACAACCTAATTGAAGGATACCGTGGAGACCCCACTGTTACCAAGCGGAGGACAGAAGTGGTGATTGAGGAGGGGGTCCCTTTCTCTCTCTCTCTCTCTTTCCAGTCCGGGAACTCCGTCGGCTGGAACAATATTGGTGTTGGCGAGGGGCTGCGGCGCGCATTGCTTAACCGTGTCCATTTACGCCTAACATTTGCAAGATATAAATAATCCCTTTCCTCACTGTTGCTCTTGCTTCTTTTTTAGATGGATTCTTCGGTTATGAAACTGATGTTTAAAGTGCCATCAGATGCCCTGTTTAAGCCAATTATTAATGTGCTACAGGGGTTAGATCAGCTATTTTACATCTACAGTGTCAACATGGCCTACCTGCCTCCTCTCTTTTTACCCCCCCAGCTCCCTTCCATTGATAGCTGGCGCTCCTCCAGCCTCCCCATCTGCTCTCTGAACATCCTGACGGCTCTCTGGGCTTTCTTACAGCATGTCTGTTCCTCTGTCTGACATGCAAACCTCTCTGCTGTCTGATTGTTTGGTTTGGTTTGCAGTCTGCCAAACACGTGGACACACTTATCGCTCACCTTGGGGTCTTTCTACATCTCTCTCTATACATTACAGAGCAATCCCTCTTTCTCTCGCTCCCTCTTCAGTGAATGACTGAACCATTTCGAAATGGCGCCCGAGATTGGTCTTAAGTGGCCCTGAACCTGGACCTGTGTTGGATTTATCCGTCCATTTCATTTTTCAACTTAAATGCTTACAGGCATGGGAGTAGATTTAGAAGCGCAATGGGTGCAGGGGAAAAGTTCCATTATATTCTCAAAGGTTGGGCCCAGACAACCTGTTCAGAGACCACCCTTAAAGTTTTATAGTTATCAAGTTGTTATTTTTTCCCCTCACTTTAAAAGTCCCCGCATATTAGTTGATTATCAGTATAGCAATGCAGAGTTACTGTTAACATTTTATAATATATAAAGTCAGCCTTCTAATGCAAACCAGCTCTCCTCTGTCTTTCATTCATTTCCTTATCCTGACTTTGAATAATCATCTCTACGTTTGAAGGCCAAAAGATGCATGACAAAGATCTCATTCTGTGTCATCTGGAAAATTCCACTGGTCTCATGTTGGTTGTTTAAAAAAGAGAGAGATATAGCGAACAAGAGAGAAAGTGACAGCGTCCAGTTAGTTCAAGGAGAAGGCCATCTGTATGCTGGCTGGCTGTGAGGGTGACATCAGCCCATAACTCAGGCCTATTTACAGGGTGCTGACTAGGGGTCATTCCTTTGTCTCTTCCTCCCTCGTAAGGGGATAGCCTAGAGATTATCTCGCAGTCCTGCAGCATTGACAAACTGCTGGATGGTTGACCATGCTTACAGTATAAGCCACACAACTCCAAAACCAGGTGTAATCCAAAAAGCCCCGCACGGCATGTAAAAAGCAAAGATACCAACAATTTTATGCTAATCTAAAGGGTTGTCCAAAATCACTCCAGCTCTCCTAACCGCAAAATCCAACAATCAACCAATCAGTGTCACCATCCCTGGGGTTAGCCAAACAGAAAGTGAGGACAAGCAGTAAAATTATTACTGAAACAGTCTGTTGTAAACATCCATCAAAGTTTACAGACCAACTTTCTAAGCCAATGAGGGATTATTACCAACATTTTGAGTGTACTTTCTTTCGGTTTTACTTTCAAATAAATTGGTTTAGATAATCTGGCTAAACTGTTAGCTTGTTTACAACCTGTCTGATTGTGAGACTGCTCATGTTTCTTTTCCCTTTAGACTTATTTGAGATATTGTCATGTTTCCAAATCCTAGAAATTACATTGATGAGTACAGCGTGTCAGCCAAAACTATGAAAATAAGACCAAGTTGAAATAAACAGGAATTATCCTTTAACAAACCATCCGCTCATCTTTCCCTGTTTGCCATCCATCCTTTCTCTTCATTCCAGCACTACCCTCATCTCACCCTTTCTGTCGTCCTCTGTGGTGAATCTTTGGTATGTGGGCGACATGTGATATACCCCTAAGCGTGCATCCCTTACCAGGGGGTGGGAGTCGGCCATGAAGTATCCAGTCAGGCTGGTTAGCTGACTGGTGGTAGACTGGTTGACTGCACACTGAGAATGTCTGAGAAAGTCTGCGGCCGCAATCCGGGCGGCCATGGCTCGCTGTGCTCACTAAATGATAGGCTTGGCTGCCACCATCACTGCAGGCCTGGCTGTCCACATACAGTATACTCACATCAGAAGCATGACTTCAGCTCAAGCTCACTGCTCTCAAAATGTTTCTTTGGGCAGACGGGTGAAATGCACTCTGAGAAACTCAAAGGGGTACACATCTACCTTTTAAGTGTTCTCAGACAGGTTGAGTCCTGTCGATTTACATTCTACAGTGTTATCACACGGTGTTTCGTTAGACTAGGAATGTTGGTGTACAAGGCTGCAGTACGAGGCCATTAAGCAATGCAAACCATTCCTGTGGCAGATAGGCACCAGATGAAAGCCTTCCAGAGTGTAATAATGGCAGCACTTGGAAGGATTTTAGATACCTTTATCATTCTCATATTGTCCTTGTTGTTTCTTCTTTCATGTTCCCTTCTGTCTTCCCCCTCCAATTACCTCTCATCCTTCCCAAAATGTGGTTTAGGTACTGGTTCAACTTAAAATGTCACGTTAAAATGGGAGCAGGGCAACATCAGTAGGAACATTGCCGTGAACACTAACATGTGAAACAAGATGTCAGATAAAGGCGGACACGTTTGGCTCCACACTTCAAAACAATCACCGCTCTCAGGCCTGACGTTTTTCTAGCATGAAACAACCTTCGCAGTGATCGGTCCTGACTGCTGTTTTGGCTAGTCATTAGCTCCGGCTGTGACGCAACATCTCCCTGAGCTGCAGTGTGCTCTGGGAAATGAACACGGTGCTGTAAAGCAAGCCCCATACTGTGGTAGATGGTGTTCTTTATGTTTTTATTTAACCCTGTTTGGCTAAAATGGGAACACGTGAAGGGGAGGAAGCATCTATAAGTGCCTCCAAATGTTCATGGTATCTTAAACCAAACACACACACACACACACACACACACACACAGAACCTGCCTCAGCTACCATTTTAAAACTATCATCTTATAGCTGTTTGGATGGTACTTTTAAACATCTGGAGTCATTTCAAAAGTTAGCTTAAATGAAAATGAAATCCTTCAATATATAACACATGCCCGTCACTAATATTTTGGTATGAACCAATTTTTCGTAGCCTCTTTGAGGCTTTTGAATCTAAATATCTTTCTCTCTGTAAAGTCACAGTGGATGCACCACAGACATGTACCACAGACTGTGTGTCACTAGGTAATGTCATGTCTATAAATGTCTCTGTCAAAATAGAAACAGTAGAAATATTTAGTATTAATTTAATAGAGCGTGAAAATTCCTTCTTGAAAGTGGAAATAGCAGTTTGACAAAAAGAAAAAATCTTAACTCAAGGTGCAGTTACATTTTTTTTTCTGTTTTCAACTGCATCTCATGGTCTTCACCAGCAGATGGAATTTGCTTAGTTGTCATTGAGATGGCTGCGTTATCACCTGACCTACTGTAAGTATGGAACTTTGGTTACCTGATAAACGGTGGTCGTACATGGGATGACATCAATCAAAACCCTGTACTTTATCCACTGCTGAAGAGAGTGAGATGCAGTTGAAAGGTTTTGAAAAAGCTAGTAAGTGGACCTTACTAAGTGCAGTCTTTTTTCTTTTTTTCAAACTAATATAGTAAATTTTACTTAGACAATAGTGATACAAGTAGAGTGACTGATGTATTTGCATGGTAGTGGAGCTGAGCACTTTTCACAAACATTACAAAATGAAATAAAATTTCAATTTTGTATGAAAAATGACTCAACTTATAATAATTGAATTGTTGTAATATTGTGTTCTAGTGTATCATATAACAGAGACAGAAAGCAACTTAGACTATAGTTTAATTTAGGATGTTTTGTGTGTTTTATATTAGATTTTAACTCTTTTTTTTGTAATTTGTTTGTCTTTTGTTTTGCTTTTCTAAGATGATGTGGCTGTAGAGTTTGGTAGGTGTCTTCTTATTGTCTCATCTCATCTCTTAACGTCCTTTTTGTAATCCAACACTTTCTCTAACTTTGACTCGATTCCATTCCTTGCTTCCTTTGCTGCTTCTCACAGCTGAAGAGATTGAAGGTACTACTTGTTTGACATCTCCCATTGGATAGGACTTTACTGATGGGTCACTTGCTGATAGTGACGCAACACACAAACCGTAAAACCATTTGTGACTGGTTCCCCTTCATAATATTTGTGTGTAAAGGAAGGTCTACCTCTCACCTCTGCTCTCCATCCTTCCTGTTTTCATCTGGCCTGTCTTCTCATGTCAAAGCTAATCACTCTTAAAGGGGAACTTCAGATGTCATTGTCAATTTCTCCTCTAAAAACTGTGGTGAATTAGCAGATTATTGGCTCTTGCATTGTCTAAAGCCTCATATTTCACCATCTAACTTGTCATTTTCATTAGAGTGGACATCTTCTGGAGAATCATCCTTTCACATGTACACCTCAAGTAAACTTATATCTGCCAAATGCGCTCATAATACTGAATTATTAATGGACTTCCAAAGAACATCCAAAGCAATGGCCAATGATGTAGTGAAGAGTAAACCTAAATTCAGTTTATGCTAATCTTTATTTGAAGGATGTTGTTTTTTAAGTAGTCAATGGAGATTGTTTTAGAGAAAATTAAAGAATGAGGGTTTTTCTTTAACATCAATGCCACTACATCAATGGCTATGACTTTGGGACAAAGTCAAATATAATTAACTGATTCTCCATGAACATAAATAACACCAAAAACAAATCTGTTCTATATCTGTCTTTTGTGCTGTGTATGTTTTATGTGCATTCCTACAGATTTGTCCTTTTACATTTAGCTTCATCTTTCCAGTATGTGGTTTAAAGGGTTAGGTGCCTGTGCTGTCATTTCTGACTATTCTCTTTTAACTTGATGTTGTGCCTCTCTTCTGGCTTTTCCTTTCTTTCTCTTCTCATCACCAGAGGATGCTGACTATAGTAGCGGATTCCACCTAGGTGAGAGATGTTGTCTTCTTCTCCTCCTTTTGTCCTCCTCCCTCCTGACGTGGCTGGTTCATCGATACATTAACTGTGAAGACAGTGGCAAACACTGTGTTAGACATGTGACCCCTCCATTTATCCTTCCTCGACCTTTAACCCTTCCTTCATAGACCAGCTGTTAATAGTTTGTACTCTGTTGCCCTGAGAAATAGTTACCTGTTTTTCATAATGTACTTGATATATTTTTTAAAGCTTATAGTGATTTTGGTGCAACTGATTCAACTTTGATTCCCATGTTAAAACACAAAGAGTAGTTCTGTAGTGGTATACTAGCCTACAGCGTGCTATTTCTGCTCACTTGCTGACAGCATGAGTGTATTGGCAGATCATGTGATGGATTTGCAGAATGTAGTAGTTATCCTGTTCTGTCTCTGCTGTGGGTCTTAAGACATCTTTGAGAATGGTTCTGGATGGATTTGGGTTAAAAGGACGGCTTGTTTTCCATGCTTTGTTCTGGAGGTCCGGCCGAGGGCCGGCTTTGTTGATGTGGTCCTGGTCAGACTTAATGACAATTACCGTGGCCCGCTTTGGTTCTGCAACCCTTTCCAGAGAGCTGCTTCCAATTCCCTGTCTTGTACAGAAAATGTTCCCCCATCATGTTTTTATTACCACTGTCATTTTCCCGACAAATCATAAGGTATCGTCCCTCTGCAGGACCACAGGCCGTCTTAGCTGGCTCATACACAACTCCTCTGTACGTCCATCTCTTTCTCTTTCTGTTTCCTTCTTACTTTCTCTGTCTTTCTCTCTCCCCTTTTGTCTATATTCAGATGTTGAGGTCAAGAGGTGAACTGGCCTCAGAACTCTCCTTGCACACTACACCATTTAGACTCCAGATTTCACAGGATATCCAGTGCACACGCAAGTTTATAAATACTAAGTTTGAGCCATGTCTGCCAAGCTCAATCAGGGTCACTTCCCAATGCCGAACTATGCCAAACACCAGTCCGTTTTTCCACTCCTCTCTGTCCCCTTCAGGCTTGCCCTCATTGTCACCCTGCCTCCTCCATGAGGTCAATGACCTCAGCCTCTCCTTTTCCTCCTCGGTACCCAAACAACATCCAGCACTCTAGCGGGTTAGCAGAATTTCTTGACTCCAGCAGCCCAGAACGAGGTTTAACTGAAATGAGAGAACCTCAGGAGGAGGAGAGAAAAAAATTGTGAGTTATAATAACATCTCTCTATGAGAGTACTTGCTGCATGGCTTTTCAGCCTGTTGGATGTGGTTGTATGATTTAGAGTTGGCCCGTCCCTAACAGTTTGAAATCCTAGAACTTACAGATGCTTTTGCAATGCTACTGAGGTTGCATGGGGGAAATAAAGGAGGCGGTGGGAGGGGGTAGGCTGTTGTTGTCCTTAGTTTTTGGTTTGTTTTCTCTTCATGCCTCTCTCAGTGATGCAACGTCTGTAACGACCATTGCCAAAAGTGATCCTCGAGCACTACTCGGGGGCGAGCAGATTCCTGCGCCTAGAGATGCTGCTTGATTTTAGAGCCAGCAGACCAGAGAATGAAGCCCAACATAGGAGGAGGAAAACTATGTCCCATGGTGCCTTCCCATCAGGCCTTTCTAGAAAGCACTGCTTGGAGACTTCAATTTGTGTCCAACAAAGTAAAGAGTGGGCTTGACACCCAGTGTGCATTTCAGGAAGATGCACTAAGAGATTATATGTTTCTGCTATCCATTAGAGCTCTTTAACCAGACAATCTATACACCTGCACTGTTTTATGGAAGCCAAGCCACAGTGACATTTCACATCTCTATCATAATCCTCAAAAATTCCAAAAGTCACACTCTGAATATCCAGAAGGAAAGATTGATGGATGGTGGGCAAGCATGAAGTTTCAAATCAGTTAAAGCTGAACAAATGGGGGCTGTGATATCCATCAGCCCCTCACAATCCAATTACATCCAAGTTATGGAAAAAAATGGAGTGAAGTGTTATAAACTGAAATAAAAACGCTCCAGTTCCAAAATGAGATGAGGTTGCAGGTTCAATAGTTGCGGATGTGCAGGAGCCAATACATTGGGATTAGAGTGTTTTTTCCCCAATCCGAGTCCAAACAGAGAGGAACTTCACTTTATAAGGTTGCAGTGATATGCATTTTAATGGATACCCAACATTTGGATAAAATCAGAGCAAGGTATATGCACTGGCTTGACAGGTGTGCTTTTAT
Source organism: Scomberomorus guttatus (assembly GCA_038419695.1). Lineage (NCBI taxonomy): Eukaryota > Metazoa > Chordata > Actinopteri > Scombriformes > Scombridae > Scomberomorus > Scomberomorus guttatus. The sequence continues at coordinate 7,397,481 of CM076464.1, forward strand.
CAGCTTTAGCAACCAACCATTCCAGTTGTTTAAAGAGTTGGAAAAGAGACATGGAATTTCCTTCACTGTGGCTTTGTTGTAGAGCATCTTCTCTGTCTGAACATCAGACTGATGAGACAAACAGGAAAGCAGGCATTTAGCCTCAGTACTCTTGGCACTTAGAGGCCCCTTTTGGCATGTTGATAGCGGCTTCAAGGACTCCAGTAGAAGCAGAAGTACTTCTGTGTGCGTGTGTGAGTGTTTTTTTTTTTTTTTTTGCCAACACATAAGGCATCAGGCATCGTTTTGAGACGAGACATTCCTGAGCCCAAAGAGCTGTGGGATAAGACGGAGGGGAAAAACAAATAGCACTCGACACAAATGGACCTCTTGCAGCCAAAGGTCTAGAGCACTATTCCACCGTATAAGCCTGTAACAATTGGGTTGGGTACCACTTTCCAAATGCTTTGTGCGGGGGAAGTGGAAACTACTCCCAGAATGTGTTCTCCCCAGATATTACTCTAATGAGTTCACCACCGTGGACTGCTACACGTACATATTTCAAATGTCACACCAACAAACTTTTTGCTTCCATTGTGTTTTATCAGGAGAAGAGTGACGTACATCAGTTCAGCTGAAGTTAAACTTTTGCTTGTTAACATCCCTAAAGTCAAAAGGTTGTGTCACATATTATATGTGTATGCTGCTGAGATCTTGTCCAAGAAACAGTTAGACGCTTCATACAATCAAAAATCCTAACATCAGCCATGGAGCACACTTTATGACTCAACTGTAACCATTTTCACAGATGCCCGTTAGCATTTGTAGGAGAGAGATGGGAGCATTTGAAGGACACACACTTGTCTGGATATGTCCACTTCTTTCTTTTCACTTACTATCCTTCCAGCATCCTCCTCTCCTCTCCTCTCCTCTTCCAGTTCCTCTCCTCTAGTGATCCCTTTCCTGACTCCTCTCCTGTCCTTTCCTGATTACTCTCCTCTCCTGATTCCTCTCCTTTCCAGATTCCTCTCCTGTCCTAATTCCATTCCTCTCCTTTGATTTCTCTCCTTTCCTGATTCCTATCCTCCTCTTCCTTCTTGAATCCTCCAGCTGCATTTTACAGTCCATGATGTTGGCCCACAGTGACACCGTTCGACATCTGTCTTCACAGTAATGTCAAAACTGCAGAAATCCAGGCATATTTGGCCATGAAAGTCTAGCATGTTTCCCTGTATTATGCAAGAAAAGCAAATTGGTGATAAATCAAGCAGAGCAGTTCTTCCTTCTACCCCAGACTTTTGTATTTTTGTCATTATGAGCAGCAACACTCTTCCTTTTATTCACTGTTGGGGTAATAATGGCTGACAGTGTGGAAAGCGTACTCCTCCTCGCTAGTTACCTACCATGTGCCTTCCTCATCCCTTCCAACCAAGCCAATAATGGGCACGCATAATGAGGCCGAGAGAGCCGGTAATGCTTCCCACATTTGGTGCCCACGAACGGGACTAAGTGTTACAGTGTTAAACCGCAGCGTGCGGCATCGAGCCGAGAGTGCAATGCTCACTTAATCCCCAGCTGCCATGCCTGGTTAATTCCATAGATGTCGTCTCCATTAGTCTCAAGGAGAGCGAGCCCCCTGTGGCAGAGCCGTGATGGCACTGGAGCTGTCAGCAGGGTCTCCTGTAGTTAGGCCACGGGCCCCAAGACGTTGGCCCTCTGCACTGGGGCCTTGCAACAGGTGGTTTCACTATGAGCTTTTTCCTCTTAGCTTCACTACACTTTTTCTCTCTCCCTCTCTACACCAAAGTTTGATTGGAGGGAAAATGGCAGTCTTTTTTTTTTTTTTCTTCTCTGTGTTGTCATCTTGCTGATCGCCTACGCGTGACGTCTGGAAGACCTGGTGCTTGTATTGTTCTCAGGCTTCTCCGCTTTCGGACACGCATTGGCAAATGCATGACTTAAGTCTTTTTGAGTCATCTGTTATTTTTTTTTGAACATTTGTCTTATTGCACCAACCTTTTTTTTTTTTTTCTTTTACAGTTGTAGCAGTTTCTTTTACAGGTGTGGGGTAGTAGCATTTCACAAGATGTTAGTGTCCGAGTGGGCAGTTTGTATTCACAGTTTGCAGGGGCCTCCGGGCGCTTTCTTTACGCACATGCTGAATTTCCTACGTGGCTGTAAGATATTATCACACTGGAAAATGGGCTTGCAGGACTGCTGGCGACTTCCAAGCAATTGTGTGTTCATGTCTGTGTGTGTGTGTGTGTGTGTGTGTGTGCATAGTCACTGCTTGTGTTTACACTGCGTTAAATATGCTCATCTTTTTTTCCTCCACTTTTTTTTCATGTTTCTGTTTTACTGAAAAGGCTTTGAATTGAAGTGTGTTTGTGTGAGAGGGAGAGCAAGTGAAAAAGTGCGCACATGCGTACACGCAAGTTTTCAGTTGCAGTTCTGGCGATTACCCAGTCACGGCCTGGTGCACACCATTAGGAGGTGCGTGTGTGTGTGGGTGGAGGACTTAAGCAAGGAAACTTTAACTCCATACCCCAAGACACAACGCTCTTTTGCAGAAAAACACACCAGTACACTGCCATTACTCAGCTCTCATTCCAGGCAAATTCAAAGCAGAACTATTGTCAACAAATATGATTTGACCTGTCACACTACTAAAAGAGATATTGGATCTTGGTGCTGCACATATCATACATTCCTTTTCTGACAGTAACCCTTATACTTGGATCATCCTGTGACAAACATGTTGGTTTTCCAAAATAGCCGATGCTTTTTATGACAAACAGCCAGGCTTCCTTTGTTTCAGCAGAGCCTGAATCATTTCTTAATTCTGGATCTAATTAATTTCCATCCCCTCTGTCGTTCTTCATCAGTACTGAAGGTGAGGGATGGTACTGCTCACCATTGCATGAGGCTTTAATTTATTTACCCTCAGGCAGCGCTCGGGGAAAAGAAGAGAATTCTCTCCATTATTTGGATAGAGCTGTCTAGGAGGGTTTAAGTGAATTTGAGGGGCACTAGATTACTTAGTGCCCCCCCCTCAGCTGAGGAATGGCAATTTATATTAACTGTTGAGACTTGTAACGATTGTGCACCTGTCTACCCAGAGATTTCCCTTACCCTGAGCCAATGAGATGGCAGCTTGTCAGACTCCAAGACAGATAGAATTAATGACTCTTATAGTATTAGTTAAAGCCTAATTAGCCAGTCGTGTGTTTACATTGGGATAAATGACTGACCAAAGTGGGGTTTTGGGAATGAACTTTCAGAAAATGGAGTGCTCATTTTCAATAGGATATAATTAACATTATACTCTTAATGTTTATTATCAAACCCTGTGGATATCGGTTGCAGTTTGATTCCTCTACAGGAGAAATGCAGATGAGCGGTGTATGTTTTCCACTGTGTGGCGGAGGTAATACTCCCTTGGTGGGAGGAGGGGGGGGTGCTGAATGAGTAGATTAACCACAGGAGAAATGGCACAGACAACGTAAGCCACAACTTGCCCACAGTGGAACAAAGTCTGCCCTAAATGTTCAGTGTAACACTATATTCAGTACACTGGCGCGTGTGGACACTCGTATACACAGGCTCATGCAAAAACATTATTCTTCTGCTCCAGTGACTTACAGTGTGTTTCATTTGTAACTCAGCATAGGTCCACAGCTCCATCCCTTATTAAGGGACTGTTTGGAAAAGAACAAGCTGAAAAGAATGCAGACTCTTTTCTCTTTGCTGCATGTCTGCGCAGCCCCACAGTGGTTTGAAAATGTTGTGGAAAATATTAAGGGGGTGGCTATCAGGGATTGTTTCAACTCAACTGATTTTCTTCCCAGTCCATAATTTTCATGCTACCTTAATCTTAGTTCTAGAGTTCATTAATTATTGATTAAAAACTGAAATAATGAAAGAGAAGGCTGAAAACAACCCATGACCATACACAGAAATAGGATAGTGGATGTCCTTGGTTCAGGAGATTTACCTCTTTTTAGGTTTAACCAACATCTGTCATAAATATGAAACCGTGATCCTCAAATTAGGATGAAAGTTTTCCTTTTGATACTGTCGTAGATCATCAGATCAAGGCGTGCATACTCTTGGATTAGTATGTTAAGAAGCCTTTGTAGCGGCAATCCAAGGACATGGTTCACACCATAAACCAATCAGAGATGATGTAAAGTGACCCACACACACAGGACAAGACAGCCAGCCAGCCAGCCAAAGAACACTAAATGACACGCACATACACAGGCGTTGCGCACACAGACCTCACTAATATCTAAAATTGTAACCTGAAGGAATTGCAAATCATAGCTTGACAGTTACGTGAACAATCATTAACAAACTAGCGCTAAATTCACATGCTGTAGCAGTGAATTATATTGAAAGAATATCTTGTTTCTTTCGCTTCTCATTATAAACTCTCGGCAGAAATCTGGCTTCAGAAGTCACAAGATTCCAAAAGTACCAGAGAAATATAAAAGACCAAGGGTGAGTCACTTTTAGCTTGATCAAAAAGGAAATACAGCCGCTGAGAAAACATCCAGTAATGTTTTGTGTAGCTTTTCACAAATGTAAAAGCCCTAAAACCTCACCACAGTCTTCAAGAGATGCGTGTATGCACAAGAGAATAAAATTAAAACCTATTAAATGTCACCAGGGGAAAATCTGAATCGAGCATTTCAGTGCAATATTCAGGGAAATTGTTTGGCTGCGTGCTGCGCTGTCGTTCTTTCAGACAGCAAAGATAGCTGTCATAAAACTGAGCTGCACAATACAATATGAGGTATTGGACATCGAGCTGTGGAGGTGTTTGCCAAGACACTGAAATGACCATAAATCGAAGTGCACAGCTGCGGGCTTATATGTACATACAGTTGCATTGGAATTTCAACACCCTCATAGACACTCACACTGACACAACATTTTTTTTTTTGTATCTTGTAGATTAATGTGTTTCTTTCTTTCTGTCTTCTTTCCCTTCCTTTTTTGTTTCATCCTGACCTCCAGCTGGGTTCAGGAGGAGCTTCCGTCTCAGCAGGAGAGACAAGAAGACCAACAAGTCCATGTACGAGTGTAAGAAGAGCGAAATGTATGACATGGCTGACGTGCCCACATATGAGGAGGTCACCATGTACCGCAGGCAGAGTGGAGCTAAACACAGGCTGGTGATCCTAGTGGGTGAGTAGTGAGCTGGACACCAAACACTTTATCAAAAATATGACACTCTGATATCACTGCTTACCTCACACATTGCACTGTTTTTGAGTCAAGTGCTGTTAAACTTGGCACTGTAGACGCCATAGCTTTTAATAAAAATCCGCTCCTCCCTTTATGGTGACACATACAGCTCACAGAAACGACTGTGACTCAGAGTTTTGCAGCTCCACAAGTCCCAGGTGGCCTGGCCTTGCCCTCCCATGACCCCCAGCCCAGAAATGAGCTTCCCAATGCGGGGACTCACCCGCAGTCATCCGGGGTCTGCTTCATTTAGACTTTTAGCACTCAGTGAAATCGACAGAGCAGACTTCATAATCAGTCATATTTAATACTTTCATTTACGGCGCCTCACTCTCAATGTCCCTTCAATTTTTCGAGCCGATGGAATTGTTAACACTTGCCTCAAGGAGCGGGTGTTACAAAGCCCTCCAAAGAGCTTTATAATGTGCCAAGGTCTTGAAATGAATTTAGCGGTTTCTCATTCTGTATTTGTGGTTGGAGGACGAGTGTTGCCAGTGGAACAATATTCTAAGCCAGGTGCAACAGTAAAGACTTAAATCTTTCTCAGGACCAACTGTACCATCAGTGAGCTCTAGCCTTTTCCACATTTTCCTTTTTAGGTTTGTTACTTGTAACAAAAAATGACAAGAATGTCCCAGACACAGATGGAACAAAACATTCCCAAAATTTTCAGTGTGATTCCTTCCAATCGATTTCCATTCATCAGGGCAGGAGATGCACTCAAGGAATGAGAACTCAAGTCTGTTCCAGACTTCATCTTCTATTTTAGATGTCCTGACAGCAGTTTTTAAACATTCGTGAGGTTAATCTATAAATGAACACCACTGGCAACAAGGGTACACTCTTTTTCTTTTCTTTTTTTTTTTATCTTATGCATGCTCTCTCCAGAGTTGTGCTCCTAGCCTGATTGACTAGGCCTTGGCTCACTTAAATACGCCACACAGAGCATGGACTTCATCAGGCGTGTTGCTAATTAGCAAGCCCATTTTGCTGCCAGCATGTCATAGCCTTACACAAAGGATGCTGAACCTCTCCCACCCGTCATGCTAATGTAAATATTTTCAATTAACTTCCATAATTTCGAGGACAACCTATGGACAATTTCACACGTAACGAAGCAGAGGGCCAAGGAAAGATCTGCTTTATGTTTCTCTGCCTGCCGCTCTGCTTCCTTCTCTCCCTGGAGCCTCTAGATTTTTCTTATTAGAAATCTTTTCTCTCTAACCCCTCTTACTCAGGGGCGATACACTTCATTCCTTAATGTATGACTTGAGGAAATTGCTTTTTAGCAATAGTATCTGCCCTTCATTTAATCCATAAAAGCAGCTTGTATTGTTTAGATTCCTGGCTGCAAATTTTCATGCAACTTCCCCAAGCAGAGGTTAAGTCGGCGTGTATTGTAGGGCTTCCAGACACAACCGGACACAACCCTCTGTCCCTGACTTGCTCTCAGCTCTGCACTTTTTCCACTCTGCTCCAGCACGACACCCCCCCGCCCCCCCCCCCCCCCCAACTATTTTCATATCAAACATCTCCCCTCTCCCAAAAGCTGTTCAGGAATGCCTCAAGGCATTTTTTCATTCATGTGGTCACTCAGGTCAGCAGTACCCACTAATGAATGACCCCGCTGCTCAACTCCTGAATTTAAATGGAGTGCCGAGTCTGAGATCCGTTTCAAAGATCAAGATGCTTATCTGGTTTTTGTACGTTTAAAATTTAGACAGCCAATGAAAATATATTTTTATATACTGTATGCATAGTTTGACTAAACCACTGCTGGTTTTGAAAGAAATTTGATTATTTAACCTGACAAAATGGTGTGTTGATTTCCACATTTCCTTGTAACTTGACACACTGAACTTAGAATAAGATTTTGATGAATTGGAAGTTTTTATGTTGAGGTTTAGCCCTAACATATTTCAAATACACTGATGCTTAAGTGAATATTTATGTGATATCCAAACATATAAAATTGGAACTCTATTTGAAGACTTTGCCCAGTTGAAAATGAAGTAGCATTGTGTTGTAAATGATCTGTGGTTCCTACATTGCACCACTGTCATCTTTTAAATGTGGTAGCAGCAAAGCCAGCGCTGTGAGTAGTGCTATAATACTCCCTGCCCTGGATGTGAGGCAGGCTGGGAGGTTTGAGGTTGGGTCGATGCTCAGGGGCTCGGAGCCGGGCCTTGTTGGGCCTGGCCTCAGCCTCTCGGTGCAAGCTGCATGCGATGTGCTCCGCGTTTGGCCTGGAAGTTATTAAGCTTGCGATATTAAAGGCGGCGTATCTAATGAGTGTGGTAATGAAGTCTGACACTTTTACTGGCACAGCAATCTGCAAGGCCAGAAGTACCACGAGAGGGCCAGCAAGAGAGTCCGACGGAGGGAGAGAAAAACACATAAACACAATGTAAATATGCAGCTTAGTCCAGAAAAGTTGGGAGAGTTATGCCGCTTTTTATTGTGGTGTTCAGATTTATAATGTAGCTGTTGTATTGGGGCATTGTTAAAAACAAACAATGCACAAAGAGGTGGCGTATTTAAGGTCAGACGGTGGAACGGGAGCACAGGGCACTGCTTCTGCTTGTAAAAGACCTGGTGGTGGGCCTGTTGGGCCCCCTTGGCAGGCGGTGGTACAGCTGGAATAAGCTTTAATCGCCGTCTGAGGTATTCTGAAGAAGGCCTTCTGCCATGCATCATTGATATCGCAAGTGGCAAGCAAGGGAGCGATGTACAAGGTGAAAATGGTTTTATGAGCATGCAGAAGTGGGGCCGTTAGTCATACCGAGGGTAGCACAAATAGCTCTGTCGGCCCCATGTGCACGGGCCCTGATATCCACACTCAGATTCAAGCAAACAAGCTTGTGTGGAGGTTCCTGTCTGCGCCACTGTGATAGGGCTCATAAAAGAGCCTCTATTACCACGGTCTGCCACCTTCAGCACCTACAACAACATTGATCCACAACCTTGTTCAAACAGCACAGCTGCATTCCTCGCGCGCTCCCGAAACAAATTCAAAATGAACTCCATTTCCTCATCTTAATAAATCACCCAAGCCCTCAACCCCCAGGTTCTGTGACTTTTTTTTTTCCCCTTACTGAAAAACTCTGCCCAGTTAAGATTGATTGCTGTCATTGCTTGGCTATGTGCTTGTTTATGTGAGACGGCAACCACAGAATGCCTCGCGCTGACGGCCCAAAGAGGGTTGGGGTATTTTTCTGTATTTTCTTTATTTTTTTTTTTTTTCACTTTTTGAATTCAGAGTACAGTGTGTGAGTACACTGAGGAAACAGGTTTTATCACTTACAGCAGTCGCACAATAGGACCCAAACCATGTGTTGCTGGGTGCAGAGGGAAAGGGAAAGCGTGGGGTGTGAATTTGTCTGCCTGCAAAGGCTGCCAGTGTTCAGAGATTATGCTTAAAAGGGCCTTGTTGTCCACACCTATTTATCAGGTTGTGGATCACTTCAAAACCTTCCTGGTTCACACCAGATGAAATGTAGAAGAACAGCGCAGATAGCAAGAGAGGAAACAGGGGCAGTCTTTCTCTAAAAAATACAGAGCTTGTGTTTTTCAACATTTTTTCTCTCTCTCTCTCTCTTTATCCCTCTCCCTGTCTTTCCACCTAATCCGCATCGCTGAGTGAACTCATTGTCCGTTTGTTTTAGAGGAGCGACCTGCTAAACACATTTGCCTGGAGAAATGAATTTCCAATAGGATTTGATGCGATTGTAGTGCCTGCCCAGAACGTTAGGCATGCAAAGAATCTCGAGCCCAGATCAAGCTCTGTCTCTAACTGTCCACACACTGCAGAGCTGTGCTAAAACACTGAAAGGCCCAGCCGTGCACTTGTAACTCCAAAACCACTCTGTTAGAAGACACTGATGCCAGTTGGTTCAAATTAGGATGATGTAGCACCCTGGTAACAACCACCAAAACACTGGAGAGTGTCTTTCAAGTAAAAGAGACTTCCACCAAACCAAAGTCAGGGTAAATTTATATCTCTGCTAACTGCATAAAAAAAAAAAAAAAAAGTTTGTAATATCTGTTCACAATAGTTTCCAAACTGCCATATTTCTTGTTTTTCTTAATATTAAAATTAAATTCATTTGCTCAGTTTGATTAACTTTGACATCTCCACATGCTGGCTGGCTATTAAATGTTGGAGTGGTGCTTATCTTTTGTAGGTACAGTTGAACCAGTAGTTAATAGTCTCTCCTGCCTTCTCCTCTCACACTCTTACCGTCACTGTGTTTTATTATTCTGCCAAACTGCAATGAAAGATGACTGTAATTGTAGAATTCTTGTTGTTTCATCGCATTAATCAATTCTCTGTGCTTGAAAGGCTTCTACTGGGTTGATTGTGTTTTAATAGTGTGTGAAATTAATTTTACACTGTGGCTTATTATGTTCATAATATTATGAAAAAAAAAAAAGAAAGCACTGAAAATTTCTCACTTTCTTCAAGAACAAACAAACGACACAAGTAAACTAAGCCTGGTCACTGTAACAGGAGAGCTGAGAAAAGTTTAATGCGTTATTTAATTTTGCTTTAAAGGGGCACTCCACTGATTTTACACATCAAATTCAGTTTACTTATTATGAGGCGTACTACTCAGCCTATGAAAATATTTAAGTGTGTAATGTCTTCTGAACTTTTCTGAAACTCTGATGATGTCATATTCACTTGGGCTTGAAGACTTCAAATTTGAAACTGAAAGTCTGCGTTATAAACTGGGAGCATGGAGTTTAAAAGACGTGGGTATTTACTAGACAAGCTGAGACTGAGAGGCGCTATCAAGTTGCATGTAGGATCCTGTGTTTTTGGAGCTTGACCCATACTAGAAAATAGAAGTCAGAATATGTCTGCCTCTGCAACTTCAATTAAGTTTTTTCTCCTGTTTTTTGAGTCTCTTTTTTTTTTTTTTTTGACTCTTTTGAGTCCTCCAGCTTTAAGAAACTGCAATACTAAATCAATGGAGTTATTGATAATATTGATGATTTTGATATTGCATGATGAATCTGTTGGTGTTGGTCTAATTCATTTTATTATTTACACCTGTGCTTTTCTTACTCTGACGTCAAAATGTCTTGTATGGAGAAATATTGTTTCATTCCCAGTAACACCATCACAGACACTGAAATCTTGACCTTGTTTTATCTACAAGGCAGGAAGGGAACATTCAGTATGACACCAAGCCTCTCTGGCCCTATTGGAGATAAGTAGTGATAGATCATGTGACTTCTGTCCTTTTCATGATGCGTTTGTGATTGTGCAGGACCCACCGGAGTTGGTTTGAATGAGCTTAAGAGGAAACTGTTGATCTCCGACCCCCAGCACTTCAGCGTGACCATCCCACGTAAGTTCACTCTACTCTTCTTGCTGAGGTCAGGTCAAATCCAACATTAGCTGAGCATCTTTCAGTAGATTCAATTTATCTTTCAAACGTCTCCTCTCTATGTTTTTCCTTCTTTCTTATATGCGTGTTTGTCTTATGTGTGAATGTATGTTTTATACATCATGTCCCCCGTGAGCCGTTTACCAGACCACTGTTTCAGTTCTGCGATTTATTGGCAAATAGCTTTTAAAGGGAATGAAGACACCGGCTTCCTCCACATGCTGCACAACATGGTGATCCTGATAAACAAGATGTTTACAGCACAAAACAAGAAGTTTCTACTTTTAAATAATACAAAGTCAGTCAGAGAATGACATTAACCCATCCAAACTACAATTTGCCAGTTTATTCTATTATTCTAACATTTTTAAGATCTGATTTCTTTTTGCTGCAGAGGAAGGTAAAAATATTGGGGTAAAAACTTTTATCAACAAGCTTTATTTCTGTATTCTGTAAGCGGAGCAATTGTTCTCTTGGTAAAAACAAACAATTCTGACTGTAAGTGAGCTCTCAGTATAACTGATGTACTGAGAGCTGTAAACATTTTGAATAATAACTAATAAATACAGTTTATATCTTTTAAGTCACCTGTTGATAAGCTGCTGATCTCTGGAGGAAGGACCCTCTGTAAACATTAAATAACTGACACTACAGCTATGTTGTCATGGGGACACGTTGCCTCGCTCTTTACTCTTCTGAATCTTCATTTGCGCCCAAGAAGCTTCTTGTACCAGATTCAATTGCGAGTACACAGCACCCCGGTGCTCCCTGTGAGTGTTTAGCAACAAATCAAAGTAATCACTTTAGGTGAAGGATGTTTAGCTTACTTGTTCCAGTTAAGTTTTCACATTGTTTGAGAGTTCTTTTGCTGTTTGAGTGATGAAAGTCCAGTCTGGACACACACACACACACACACACACACACACACACAGAGTAACTGTGGCAGTGAGTAACACCCAGAGCAGCTCTCAGGCAGCACGGCTGGTCCTTTCAAAGCCCAGGCTCTTGGTTCTCCTCCTGTGTAATTGTCAGCTTTTCACTGTCTGCCTGACAAGCTCTGAATGATGGAGGAAACTGTGTTTTTCTACCTCTTGAAGAAATGCCATTCCACTGCTTCACAAGTTGGCACCAAGCTACTACCTCTCCTTTCTTTCTCAGTTTACTTCTCACTTTCTTTCTGTCTTTTTCCTGCGCTGCCTCCTCCCTTTCTCTCCTTTTAAGGACCAAATGACAGCTTGCCATAATTCTGAACACCATCCAGCTCTGCTGCAAACGACTGGTTCTCCACGCCTTGCCAGCATTTTTTAGTTTTTTGCAGTTCTGGAATGTCCCACAGCCAACATGTGGGGACAAATAAATCTTTTTGATTTATACATTTAAGCAGGGCAATGGCACTAGTAATTGCGTAGTTACCATCTGGGGCTTGGAGGGAAACTGCGACAAGAGTTTGAGGAAATATGAGGACCGCTGATATTAATTGCCATGTTTGTTACATGCCGTGTGGCATAATGGATGTGTCCCAGTCAAAGTCTGACACTTGAAATGTCCCTGGTATTAAAATCCCATCGGTGGGCCTTTTTTTTTTTCCACAAGGCCTGTTAATTGTTCTCAAATGTGACCTGTGATGTTGTGTTTAATAGAGCCCAGACACTCTGATTCTGACCCATATAGAAGACGTATGGCACAAGTCTTGGCTCTCATTGAGATCTCGTCTCCCTCTTTCTGAATGTTTGATTGCTGCCAATGGACACATGGATGTGTTTAACACTTGCTGTTGTTTCAGATTAAGCCCAAAAGCGTTACTCTTTTTTGTTAATTTGAAAACCGGAGTTTGGGAGACCACCGGCTTGTGGCCCCGGTTAAGATTCAGGATTTTTTTTTTTTTTCCCTCCTGCTTGTCGCTGTAAAATGTAAACCAGCCGTCTAAGAAACACAAGGAGCATTGCAATAAGCCATTAGAGTTGGGGGTTAAACATTTTGATTCCAATCCAAGCTTACTGATATTTTCCATGAATTGGGGAATGAACGGATGCAAATTCTTTTGTTGCACTGTAATTATTTTCTGTGCCACAAAACAGATGCCAAAATAATGCATGGTGGACGGGGTGATGGTCGAATTACCGAGAGACTGTTTGGCAATGTGTCTTACACATTTCTAAATGTGAGGCATACTAAGTATATGTTATCTTATGACAAGGCTGTTCTGGCCTTCTCCTTGTGTGTTTCCTACTACTGTTGTCTGGGACTGATGACAGAAAGTCATTGATCTTCTTCAGTGTCTTCCCCACCATGGTTGAATTTACAGCTGTCTTTCCTTCTCAAGCGAGTGACACATTGTTTTCCATGAACCCTGTAGGTCAGTATGGACCATATAATGGACCATATAAAGGAAAGTCACTGGTCCACCACGAGGACACAGCCTCGGCACATGCTGACAAAAAAGAAAAACTCAGAGGAGAGTAAAGTAGAACTTGACAATTTTGAGTTGCAGGTGATAAAAGTTTAATAGTTTGTTTTGGAGCTGTTCAGAGTGTCTGATGGGTGCACACCTCTCCCCTCTGACCTTTTGAAGCACTCCCGAAGCGAGCCAGAGTGCGAGTCGACCCCTTAACCCTTACAAATCCACCACTGCTGCCTGCTCACGTTCCCTCCACGTGCCGCCCCCACCGCCCACTTTACAGTGAGGCTTTATGGTTTATGGCCAAGTAAATGTAGGGACTTGATGTTAATTAGAGCTCCCAAACTCAATTGCCTTACAGCGGCTAACACTGGCAGCTAACGCTACAGCTTCTGTTTCTACGGGCACTGCAGCCACATTACAAGAGACAAATTTAATAAGACACAGTAAAGCTCTGCTGCATGTCAGTTAAGTGTCTGAGTTTAGTGCTGCAGGTTGTGTATTTTATAGTGCAATTACACAATAATATATACAAGGGTTGGCATGGCCCAGCGTGCTGTGTTTCAGACTTCCAGCGATGTTAATAAGGGGCTCAGTTCAGATGGTTTCTGCCCCAACAGTGAGTCAGACAGTCTGGGTTTGAGGTAATCACTCCTTCTCTCTCTGTCTTCAACCTCTCTCTCTCTCAGACACCAGTCGGGCCAAGAGGAACCAGGAGAGCGACGGCGTGGAGTACCACTTCATCTCCAAACACCTCTTTGAGACGGATATCCACAACAACAAGTAGGCACAACTGTATCTGGTATAAATAGAGAAGGAAAACTACTGACCTAACACACTGTACAGCCTTCAGATTCTAACTTTACAGTGAACTACAGATAATCCTAATAAGAATATTTATCTTTAAAAAACCCAAGACCTGCATTTGCTACACTTTATGAACAACACATTTCCAATAAGACACAGAGTTGAAAGACATTGAAATAAGTGAAAATCGGGTTGCACAACTCTTCTTCCAAGTGCTGTGTTTATTTCACCATTTTACAAAAATCTCTATCTTCTTGAGTATTTTTACCTAAAACAAGAGCCTGATAATTTCTGTCTGTTTCCAAAATAAATAAACTTGTTTTAGTGGTGTCTAAATTGAAATGTAATTTGTTAGTTTGGAAACACGTTGAAATAATTTAACTGCACTTGATCAAGACATTTAGGACTCAATAATAGATACAAATCACTTGGTGTGATGGAGATTTTTTTGCAGTACAAACATTTTCAAAGGAGTAACAGGGGGAATTGTGAAGAAAAACAAATCTGAGATTGCGGGAATAAAGTCCCAAAGTCATAATTTGAAGCAAAGTCAAAATATTTCAAGAATATAGTCATACAGGAAAAAGGTTGTTATATTTTAAGGACAAACTGTTGTCTGTAATTTATGACACCATAAACCAATGACACCATCAAAAAATGTGTGTATTTTTCTGATGAATCAGGCACTTGTTTAGTCTAGAAAATGTCAGAAAATTGTGAAGAATGGGCATCCTTAGAGCCCAAGGGCACAGGTATTTTTTTTTTCTGGCCAAAAGTCCAAAATTCAAAGATATTCCAATTACAACAGAGGAAAGCAACACATTTGCACTTTGACTTATTGATTTTTGGTGAAATGTGGATCAACTATGTTTAATGTTTATGGAGTAATTGTTTCAGCACTAATCATATTACAAAACATGACATTATTCCAGCCACATGTATTTAATGTTTATTTCTATAATGTAGTTTCTGCTATTTCAGTTTTATATATAAACCTCTATTGAGATTTGACAGCGCTCACCCTGGTGCAAACAACAGAATCCACCTCTATCTCTAAACCACTAGAGGCAGCATAGCAGTGAGAGCAGCAGTCTGACTGCTCCACTACTTGCTGCCACTATTCAAACACAACCTCCCTGCTGTCGTCTGTGTGTCTCTGTAACTGACTGTGAGCTGGTGTTGACAGGGCCGGGTCCTGCGTTGGTAACAGATCTCCAGACAGTGGCCCCAAGGTCTCCTGTCTCTGCTTCCTCCTTTCCTTAGGCGCGCTCTCTGAATCCAGCCACACCGCGGCCCGCCTTGACATTTGTGGCCAACAAATTGAAATGCAAGTTGTAATAGTCATAAGAATGATTGATGCCTTTCTGCCGGTCTCACACGAGCTGGAAGGGGGTGGGGGGGGGGGGGAGATATAGTGTAGGGTGCACATGCAAAACATTTACGCACGCAAACACACACATAGAGCATATATGACATAGAGGGAAGCCTGTGGTGGTGAGTGCATATAGAGTGTCAGAGCATGCAGAGAGGAGAAAGGAAAGGGGGGCTGTATATTTAGGCCATGTTGTGGTGTAGGTCGAGGCATGCAATGTTTTTCAGGGAGTCGGAGGGGTGAGTGACAGAGCTGTGATGTGGGGTGCATGCGTGGGACACTCGACGCTGAAATTACAAGGCAGCAAAGTAAACGAGGAGTGAGATGAACTTGTTTGCGTTATGCCTCATTGCATGCAGCAGAAACAATGCGCTCTGCGCAGAAACGCTAAATAAAAGGTCTCTGAATTGGGGCCACAACAACATGTGTTTAGCTTGAACAACTTTCCCAAGGGAAGCCCTGTTCTGTGTCAAAATGGCAACAATCCATACTCTCAATATAGCCAAACCTCCACTGGCATGCTTTACTGTAATCTATATACCTTCTCCTCTACCAACAAACAGTGCCGAATGCTGCAAGGTGTGAGTTTTTAAATACAGGCTACTGTAAGCTCTTAAATGAATTTCCCATAACCGAATATGAGGTTTTTTTTAGAGACTTAAACCTCCCTTTAAAAAAAAAAAAAAAAGCTGAGTAAAACTTTCTTACATTGGCAATTACCATAAAACTTTCTTTTTACATGGCATCAGTCACACTGAGGCAGTCATTCTGTCCGACACTCGTCATGAACAGACTGTGAGCATACCTCACCGTCCTATTAGCTTGAAATTCTTTCCACGTCGTTACTCCGCTCGCTGCCTTTTTTCCCCTCCTTGTTTTCAGCTAAAAATACACTAGTGGCTTTCTTTTTTTTTTTTTTGTGACAGCTGATTGGTGCGAAAGAGGGAAGATTATCTGGTGGAAAAGTGTTTGTTTGCTTGCACCCAGTTGCTTGCTGGGCTAGAATCCTCCTGGATTAAGGAGGGAAGGTTTTGGCATTCAGGGGCTTTGTGGTCTCTCTGGAACAAACAGGTGTTACTGATTGAAAGGGTAACGTAGGAGATTATATAAAAACAAGCCCGGCCAAAACGTCTGGTTTTTAAGTTCTGCTAAAGAATGCTATCTTCAGATCTGTCAGCGGTTGACAGAGTAATCCTCCTGTCTCTGTGGATTTGTTGGGTTTTTATATATCATTATTTCTAAGATGGATCTCAGGAGTGTGCTGACACAGTTGACCAGATTAGGCCCAGATTCTAATGTTACTCCCAGGGGATATAAGTCTTGTACTAGATACTAATTTCTGCACACTTCTCTCTTTCAATCTCATCTCTCAGATTCATCGAGTATGGCGAGTACAAAGGGAATTACTACGGGACAAGTCTAGACTCGATACGCTCTGTCCTCTCCAAGAACAAAGTGTGCCTATTGGATGTCCAGCCTCATGTGAGTGACACAAACCCTTCCCCTGCATCCCATTCTCTCTCGCCTTCACCTCCCTGTATTTTAAGCCCTTTGGCACCTCTCTCCCCACCTATCTCGGAAGATCTCTCTTCTCTGGCTTTCCTGAGGTCTTGGCTGCTTACTGGGTTACCAAAGCGGGTTTTAAAGGGGGCATTTTGAGGGAGCAATTACCGCTAATTTCCTCTATTTGAAGATTTCCTCTTTGGCTTATGTGTCTTGGGTGGTGTCGATCAGACCCTACACAAATGGCCGGCTTGTCGCTGAGCCCCAACATACTCTCTGAGCATGATTTCCCATTATCCAGGGCCGGGCCCATATCGTCCAGCTTCTACCCCACGAGATCTTCTGTGTTTGTTTTTGCCCAGTGGATAATGACACACATGAGGCACAAATACACCATTATGTAGATTAGCCTGGCACGTTCTCAAACCACCCTGGCCTGAGCAGCAGTGGGAGCTAGCCGTAGAGCCCTCGGCTCAAGTGTGTGAGAGAGAGTCTGTGGAAGCTCATGTGGGTGAATGTACATTTACTTGTGTACTTTTTTTGTTTTTTGGCATACATTTGTGATGTTGTGTAAGCTAATAGCTAATAGTCATCCCCCCTACCTCCAGTATGAGCCCATTCTCCAGCATGACTCAAGGATCAGATCAGTTACAGTGTCAAAGCGTGTTATTGCTGACTGATACTGTCTGCTGAGCCGCTGATGAAAGACCAGACCGGCGATGAATGGTTTCCAGTGGTTCCGCTCCTGCTCCTCCTTTGGGTTTTTATCCATCTTCCTATCAGTTGTGGGTTCAAACTCACCGCCTACTAGCACAGTGAGAAGCCATGATCGCGTTGCCAGAGCCAGAGGAGGGCGCGAAGCCTGACGCCACCACTAACCAACTTTAACCTCTGTTCTACCTCTCTGGGAGACCACAGACCATGTTTTTTCATGCAGTTGTCACCAGAAAGAAGAGACAAGAAGCCCATGCAGATGTGGACAGAAATGTATCTTCCAAAAGAAGCACATTCACCATACAGGCAGGACTGGTCACCCATACATTAAACCAGTGGCTCTGGATGCTCTTTGGTTGCTAGATGGTAACACCTCACACTCTTGCTGTGTTTTCATGCTTGCTCTGTTTTGTCTTTCTTCAGACGCTAAAGCACCTGCGGACAGCAGAGTTTAAACCCTTCGTAGTGTTTGTGAAGCCTCCAACGATCGAGAGACTGAGGGAGACCAGAAAGGGCGCCAGAGTCATATCAGGCAAGGACGACAAGGGATCCGCTAAGTCGTTCACGGTGAGTGAAGAGTGCATCTAGAGGGGAGGGAGGACTTTTATTTTCTCACACAGAGTCACAATCAGACATTAACCAGCATAATATGTTGTTTAGACTTGAGATAAATTGCTTTGAGTACCAGATGGGTCAGGTTTACCTTCATTTAGACAATTACAGGAAATCAATTTAACATGCTTTTCATAAGTAACACTCTAACACTCATCTGAAACTCCAGCCAGTGCTCCCAAACTAGATGATATTTGTAAATTCTATCCAGATTAAATTACGTTAGATGAAAATGTAATGATCCATGTGAGGAAATTGGATCATTACAGTAGAAAATAACAGGATACAGCAAATAGGGTGTACACTAAGTAACAATACAGGGATATCCTAAACGTACAGCAGATGCAAAGGGTGTTCGAACATAGTCAAACATAGTTATTTAGTATGTTTTCATACAGGCCACGACTGTTTGGATATTGCATGAAGATCACTCACTTTTGAAGCTTATAGCTTGTGAACACACTTGGATGGTGTTGTGCTGTAGAAACACATGGCTTTACACCTAACAGATTAACAGCACAAGAAATAACAGAAACACTATCTGGACCCCGTGTGTACAGTATGTGTGTGTGTGTGTGTGTGTGTGTGTGAGTGATGAGGTCATCCCTTACACACCTTTATGCCGGCCCAGCGGGGACGCAGATGAAACCAATTAGCCGGTGTTCGGTGCCGCTGTGAATTTGACGGGTGGGAAAGAGGGGGGCTTGCATGATGGTTTTCCCAGCCCCATCGGACCTGGTGCTTGCTCACTTGCTCGCGTGTCTCGCTCACAACGGGTAGCGTTAAGGCCAAGTTCCCAGTCAGCAACGCAGACTGATGGGAAGCCAGGAGGTGTGAAAGGTAGAGAGGGAAGCTGAGAAAGAGACACGGCTGTGAAAGAGATGGAGACTGACTAATCACAAGCTCGCGCCTTGAGAAAGAATCAAGGGAGCTGTGGAGGAGGCGATGGGGTCAATATTGTTTTATATATATTTCTTTATTGAGAACATATGCAGAGAACATGGACAGACAACTGAAATGCTACATTTACCTAATGTTTTTACATCTCCTGCCTACTTGCCTCTCTACTGTCCTTAGACCCCCAACCCTGGTTCAAAAAGTTAGTCAAAATGTGCCACATGTATAATCTTAGTTGACATAAACTGTCAGTGTTTCACATGTAATTTAACATTACCTGTCTTTCCACCTAGGTCTCATCAGGAGAAAAACACCTGAAAAACAAGAGAATAGCTTGCCAGTGGGAGTAACAATACTGATATTTTACAAAGATGTACTGCAAGCTCTGTGTCCAATAATTTAAACCTTTTAAGCTTTGCTATTTTAAAAAAAAAGTAGCTCCCTCAGTAATTCATCACTGCCAGAGTGGTAAGCATCTTAAAGACCCCATGAAACGAACTTCCCAGAAAACTTTCATGATAAATAGTGCATCTTCAGCGGTGACCACATGCTGCACCAAAATGTCCAGCTATTAAAGTCATCAGACCTTTCCTTTCATCCTATCAAATCAAGCTGCATTTCACTGCATAACTAGCCTCACATAGCCTCACTGGTATACACCTACAAGCAGAAGCAAACTGGAATTTGGTGAGCTGGTAGGAAAAAATCAGGAAGTAACCAATCATGCCCGATCAGCTGTATATTTACATTTGGAGCTTATTAACTCCAATCAAAAGTAGCTCCTGCACTGATCTGTATCATTGTGATTGCTGTTCCTGGCAATGATGCGGATACATTTTTTTTAAAGGACGTGACAGTGAGACCCAAAGATAGTTAGAACTGATCAAAAATGCGGTTTAACTCAAATAGTGAGAGACAACCGAAAGCAGCATGATACTCCGCCAGTTAACGAGCAGCCACCTTTAAAAAGCAGTACGTCATTTACTCTGTTTTGTGTCAAATAAACCCAAATTATGCGATTATGATGCCCTACAGACCCAAGACCCGCTGCAATGCAACAGGACCCTTCCCAACCTAATTAGATAGAATATCATTTGAACCTGACCTGACCCACGTTGGGTCTCAGATGGAGTCTGGGGTACTAGAAACTGAGTGGACGTATGAAAAACTCTACTCAAGGCGTTTCTATTCTTTGATTGATCCCTCAACAGTAATTGTATTACTCTAAGAAATACTGATATGATTTAATGGGACATTAAAACGTGCGTAAACCTTTACACAGACCACAATGAAACACTAAAACCTCTGTGGCAACCCCTAACAGCAGTGCAACAGTGCTACCCTTAAACTGTTGAGTAAAATTATATATTCTCTATCTTATCACCATCTTAAATTAAATGCACAAGCTGATTCCTGGTTTCATCTAATGTCATATTAGCAGCCTCACACACAGCATGCAGCAAGGCCACAGCTGAAGTTGGCTCAAACTCAGAACATCCTGTAGATATTTTACTTCCCAGTCAAACTTTTAAAGCCATTATACAGACACAAAGTCAGCTTGCATTATTTGCCCAGTGATATATAATTTTGCCTCGGCCTACTCCTTATTTCCTCAGTGGGAGTCCTGAAAACAATGAGCTTTAGTTGTCAGAAACAGGATGATTGCTAACAATCCATTGCTGTTACTTTTATTACTCCGTCCCTTTATTAGCTTCTGGTATTCTCTCAAGTAAAACAAATACACCTCTATAAAACAGTGTGACAGGGAGGCATATTTCAGCCAGGTAACAAACCAGGTTCTGTGTAAATGTTCATGTACAGTGACAGCGCGTAAGTCACTGCAGGTTTGCTGTTAAAAGCTTTGAAAGAGAAGCTGTTGTTGGGTGAGTTGTCTCAGACGTATTGGATTCACCACCAGCTGTATTTCTCTTAGACATGTCTGGTCTAATGATAAAGGCTGAGGAACAGTCGTCTCATTGTTTCTGCAGAGCAGTCTGACTTTAGCCCCATTGTTTGAGCTGGAAATGATTCAGAATAGATGTAGACACGTCATCACAGCGCAAGAGGATCAACTAAAATTGCTCTCTGAAACTGATTTCATTTCTCATGATTAATAAAAGTTCTTGCTGGACCATATCTGTTCAGTTATTGATGCTTCTTTAAATACAGAGGTGTGTTAAATTGGGCACTGTACTAGTTGATCCCATTCAAAACGTGCCTGTTCGGAACAGGCTAATTGCTTATTATGTCTCAAGAACCGCATATGTGTGTATCAGTCGACAAACGTATCAATTTAAACAATAAGGAATTAATAACTTAAATGATTTAAATCCAGACAGAAACTTTGCCAGTGAGACTAAACAGAGGTTGAACCGTAGAAGCAGTTTACGGCCTTTCATTGGTTGGTTCTGCTGCCAATCAAACGTGTCTGCGCTCCTATTGGCTACTTTTACTGCCTCTACCTCTGTTTTTTTTCCTCCTGTGTGCACTCGTTCTTCTCTCTTGGGCAGTTTAACTAAGCGGAGCGTGTGCCCTTGTCCTGCTCAACAATACAATATTAATATACCCGCCAAGTGTGAAATCGATCGGATGAACAGTTCTCGAGACAGAGATTCATTGCTTTTTAGTTGATGAACTGCAGTGACTGTTCAAAATGTGTCTGAGACATCCTGCAGTATGTCTTGAACGTACATGCCAAGTTCAATAGTGGGCTTAAAGCTGGAGTGCAGGACTTTTGTCTGCCCCTTCTGGCAGTGAGAGTAAAGTGAAGCGCTTTCCTGTGATTGCCTGACACAGGCATGCAGCACGCTCTCATGTGTACCCCGTATGACAGGCACACAGAGAGGGTCAGTAAAAACGTATATGTTTTGATGGTTGATGGTGTCACACAACCCCCGTGAAATGACTTGTTTCACTATCAGAATTTGATCCATTCGGTCTGATAACATTTGGAAAGTGTAGAAGAGCCGCATGATTAACGGTCAAACAGCCAGCATGGGAATGTCGCCCCCAACATGAGATTTAAAAACTCTGTATACTGTGAAATACAGAGAGATTTATCTGGCGGTGATAGGCTTAATCAGCATTGTGTGAACTCGTTTGGCAGGGGCTTGGAAGTAACGGACGTTCATTTATATGTAAAAGTTCCGCACTGCAGGTTTAAGCCTCTTAAACTTTGTCAAGTCATTAACACTATGGATGTAATCCCACCTCTGACCACAATATGGGTTGCAATAGCAGAGTGGTGCTGTCCGTATTTCTGCTCGTTGACTCCACAGACAGAAGAAGAAGCATATCAACGTTGTTTATGAGGTATTTTTATATATTTCTTGAGAACCGCTCATCCAAACAACTTCATACTCGACACTGCACTTCCGTGAGTCCCCAGCAATACACCCGCCAGGTATGAAGTAGATCGGATAAACGGTTCTCGAGATATGCGGCTACCTGATACCTGAGGCGGACGCATGCTGTTTTGTGACACTAAAGTGTTGAAAAGATTTATTCTCCTCTAAGGGGAATCTCCCCTCTTGACGGGGTTTAGAGTAAAACATACAGTTAAATCACTATAAATAAAACCATAAAAATACAAGCCATAAAAACATAACATTGATGAAAATATGCTGTGTATGAAGTGCAGACAAACAGTGGTAAAACCAGGCTGTGAATCAATAGCCTAATATTGTGCAATGAAAACTGCCATTTATCTGTGCTTGGACAAAGTACTTAAACAGCCACAAGACGCTACATCATTTCATGTGGAAATTAACCAATCTAATGGCAGTGGGGATAAATGAGTCCCCAGTGCTTTCCTCCTCCAGTTTGGCCCTCTAGAAGTGGCATCAGCTCAAACTGCCCTCTGAGGAGAGCGATCCAGCATGGATCACTGGATGCCAGAGAATATCCACTCCTTCCTCCTTGCCCAACTTTCCATTTACCTCTTTTACCTTCATTAAATTCCTCTTTCTGCCCCTTTTATTTCATCATACATCTATCTTATTATTTTCTCTTGCAGTTTTTTTGATTCTCTTTCCATCTCTCTACCCAGCTTGCTGTCCCTTAAGCAGCCTCTTGCTGTGATTAATGTTCTTTTACCTGGAATGGCCTAACTAGAGACAGACTCAGAGACTCGCCCGTGGACATGGAAAAATCACACACACACAAAACAGCACAAAGTCTCCCAGGTTCATTTAGTTGCCAGGACAGGTCAGAGAGGTTGTCTTCCTGGCGTTGGACACAGTGGTCATCTGTTAGTCCTTGTCCAACAGTGGAAGTCCTGCGGGGGCTTCCGTCCAGATCACAAAGAATATAGTCCCACAGTGGAACAGTTTCCTTCACAGGCTAACAAACCTCCCTAAGTCATCTTTTAGTCTCACCCCATCCTCTTCCTGTCATCCTCTGAGACGCGGGCTGATAAAACCATCACATCTTCCTCCCTCACAATAAAAAACAATAGAGCGTGAGATGGTGTGGGTCGGTTTCTGTAACCCGCCTGTAAGGTAGATACACACTAGACAGACAGGCAAAAGAAAAGAGGAAAAAGCAGACAGGACTTTTTCTAAGTGTCACAGAGAGTGAGTGTTTATATTTAGCTGCGCAGCTAATCCATTATGAAGCGGAAAACCACCAGAAACATTCTGAAGTAACTCCTGGCTGGAAGGAGCGTCTCTAAAAACGGAGCCGTTTAGGAGTTTTAAATTTTAACGAGGCTGTGTTTATGTGCGTACACATCGTATGCACACACTCAGCTTGATCCTGCATGTTTGTGGGTGTGAGAGCATGTGTGTGTGTGTATATGTGTGTGTGTGTGTGTGTGTTTGAGTTTCTGGGCATAGATGTGCATCTGTGTGTATTTATAATTGTGTGTTTGGCAAAGGGGGTCACTATAAAACCATATCTGTCCAGAAATCTAAAGTTGAGTGTTCCCAGTAAAAACATGAGGCTAAATCAGTGCAGCTACTTTAGCCCTGTTGTTGCACTGAGGGCAGTATGAGCCAGGGCCCACACAGCTGAAACCAGAAAGCCTCAGAGGGACCACCATGGAGAGATACCTGCGCTGTTTGAGAATAGTCTATCTATGAATACAGGAGCCCCACATAGGTAATATTTACTCCCAACCTGATAAAAAAAAATATGTTATTTGGTTGTTCCTCACAGTTAGCACGTGTTTTTTTTTTCCACTGGACAGCTAATTTGCATAGTGACTTGGAAAGACTGTCTGTCCCCCTGGAAGACCACTGTTCAAAACTCCAAGTCAGCATGCAATGATTTTATGTAGCTCCCTCATCTTGTCATTAGAATCATTTGTACTATCTGTACCGAGCCTTTTAAATCTGAGTCTTTAATGCAAATGCAATGCGATTGGGTGCTGTCAGGAAAATGGGTTCATAATCTTGGGGCTTGGTGAGGATATGAAATCTTTCCAAGTCAAAAGCCTAAAGTCCAAGTTAAGTCACGAGTCGTTGATCTTAAAATCTTTTTTTGATTTTGTCAAGTCTTTAGTCAAATTCAAGCCTCTGCGCATGCAGGTACACATGAAACTTTAAGATTATCACTCAAGCCTTTGAGAAATGTTCAGACCAAAATTCATTTTTCCCACTTCACTGTTTGCTCCAGTAGATTTAGTGGGCTGTGCAGCAGGTTCACACAGCCTGAGCTCTCAGTGGAACAGCACTGTCCACAAACTGTCATTTCCCCATCACACATATAAAATCCAGACTGGCAAAAATGAATGTTTTACATGTCTGTCTTTTGTAAATTATGGTTGTCCTCTGCTTATTTTGAGGATATTTTATTTTCTTAGTGAATTGGATAACCGTGTGCATTCAGTGGAGGAAATGATGGAAAATTCCTTGAGGTCAGGTTCTTGTATGGGGAGGTTTTAGTGCGTGGTCTGTGCCCGGGTTCATGTGTGGGTACCATGTCTTTGGGAGGTTATAACGGGCTCCGTACAGGCCACTCTGTTAATTTGCGTGTTCAATGCCATGTAATTTGTGTTTACAGTATGTGAATTTATCTCTCCCCTTGTTTACTGTGGCCAGTGTTTTCTCTGCGCAGCAGATAGGCAGCCTGAAATGAACTGTTCTGCCTCTCTTGGTTTGTGCATGTTTCTCTGCTCGTCGCCTTTTTCACCTCCATTCTCTCCTTTGCTCTCTGTTTTTACGTCCACTGCAGGAGGAGGACTTTCAGGAGATGGTGAGAACTGCCCAGGTGATGGAGACTCAATATAGTCATCTGTTTGAGAAGGTCATAGTCAACGATGACCTCGCAGCCGCCTTCAGTGAGCTGCGGTTGGCGCTAAAGAAAGTAGAGGCGGAGACTCAGTGGGTTCCAATCAGCTGGACTCACTCCTGAGACCCACACAGACTGTAAAAGGAGAAAAGGGAAGGGCTTTGACGAAATATGCAGGTTTTTATCTTTCTATGTCTGTTGTGACTGGTGTCGGGGGGGATAATGGGAATATAACAAAGCTGTACCAGACTGCCGTGTCGCCATACCTGAGCTGCACAAAGCTAAAAATGTGCTTTTGCCTGGAGTCAGGTTGAATTTAGACCTCAGCTGTGGTCTGGATGTGGATCTCCAGGTCTGACCAGAACTGACACTGCTCTGGGTTGAGGCTAAGGGCGTCTGTCCAGGATATGGCCTTTGGACATTGATCTGGGCTTTATTCTGGGTCATAAGTTGGAGCTCTTTTGTCCAAACCAGAATGTGGAACGAGCCTGGACCATCACAGCAGCAGTCCTGCCAGCACATCAACAACCCCGCCAACCAGAACTCTGTCTTTAGTGTGTTTATAACATTAGACCATTAGAAACCAAAGGGAT
The DNA here is from genome assembly GCA_038419695.1 of Scomberomorus guttatus. Taxonomy (NCBI): domain Eukaryota; kingdom Metazoa; phylum Chordata; class Actinopteri; order Scombriformes; family Scombridae; genus Scomberomorus; species Scomberomorus guttatus. The sequence goes on from CM076464.1 coordinate 7,423,236, forward strand.
TTACATATTTCTTCTTGGTGGACAACTTACATGCACATGACTGTAAAAGAAAACAACCTCTAAGGAGAAAAGGGGAGGAATGAAAACATATTTGCCTTCTGTCTTACTGTATTTCTGTGCTTCTAAATTGCTTCCATGACTGTTATTCCAACATCCAAACAAAACAATGTCAGGTACACTCTCAAGAAAGGGCAATAAGTGTAATTTTATTTAAAAGAAATTAATATATTTTCTAATATCTTCCAGTTGGTTTTTTTGCATACCTTTTATATACATATCTTAACTTTCAGAGCAACCTGATCTCAACTGTAGCCACCTCTCTGACAGATTTTCCACTTGATGCGTCTCTTTTTGCAGTCAAGTGTTTTGATTTCATCACCCTAGTCTAGTTTTCCCCCTACAAAGCACATAGAGAGTCATTTTATTTAGGTGTTATATATTCCATTTAGGAGCATTTTGAAAAGCCACCCTTCTTATGAAGGTGCCCAGCATAACAGCTTTGCCATTTAAAGTCCCAGAACTAGACACTTTTGGCTGTCTGCAAGAAGCAAATGTTCACAATTGTGTTTTATTAGGGTGGAGTCTTTATTTTTATTCACATAAAAATGGCTTTAGCTAGGCTGCTAATATAGAGGGTCCATACTACACTTCCAGGACTTTAAATCAAGAGAAAATGCTAAGTAGCTGCTCCTGACTTTATGAGCATCATGTGTTTATTGCTAAGTGTTTCCAATTCCTGGTCTAACTTGGTCATTTTTTACTCAATACTTTTTTCTTCTATCATATCAATATTTAATCTAGGTAATTGATTTTCAAAGCAGCTAGTCATTAATCCCGAGTCCATCATTATCATTAACATTATTGCAACCCTTGTGTGTCATTGGTTTTCTGCTGCAGTGAACCAGAGTTAGAAAAGAAGATTGATACCATCCTCATGTCTATATGTTAATTAAGGAGGTAGAGCAGGGAGGAGATTCGCTTTGCTCAGCTTAGCATACAGTTGACTGGAAGCAGTGGGAGATGACTAGCCTGGCTCTGTCCAAAGTTCAAAAACACGTCTACTAGAACATGTAAAGTAGTGGTTTTACGAACATGTCGTTTTTACATTTGTTTGTCTGTGGATTAAACAAAAATATAATTAACGTTAATTAATGAACTTAAGAGGTCTGGAGAGAGCCAGACAAGGTGTTTGTCCCAGTTTCCAGTCTTTATGCTAAGCTAAGCTAATCATCTCCTGGCTCTAGCTTCATGCTTAAAAGGGGAACTGCACCGATTTTTTAATAAGTTGTATGAAGCCTTTTGTGGCTCCAGAGGGAAGTTGCCTCAAGTGATGTCACTTGAGTCAGCATTGGGGCTGAAGAGAGTTTGAAAATGAAGAAAATCTGGGGGTGTGAACATTAGCCGCTACTAGCAAAACACCCCCAAAACTTCAGGTCACGTCGCATTGTGGGAAATGTAGACATCAGGTTTTGTCAAGGAAGAGGAATACGTGGAATAAAAAAGGATTTTAAATGCGTGGATTTTGATGGAAGCAAAATCTGGCTAGCTGTTTCCCCTTGTTTTCGATCTTTGTGCTAAGCCGTGCTAAGCCCAAGCTAACCAGCTACTGGCGGTAGCTTTATATATACTGTACAGATATTAAAGTGGTATCTATCTTCTCATTTAACTCTTGACAAATAAGCATATTTCCAAAAATGTCAAATTATTCTCTTAACTATGCTGCTATTGGATTTAAACAATTGGCCACCATACAAATCATCAACCGAATTAATATAGTCATTCTCTCATACACTAGCTATATGTCCAGCTCAGGTTGCATTGCCCAAAATCTCTTTATTTTACCTTGACCACCTATATATGTATGTATATATATATGTGTGTTTGTGTGTATATATATATACTTATATTGGCATACATACTTTTTTATATATATATATATATATATATATATATATATATGATTTCTGTCCATTTGCAAAAGGGTAATATGAGGCTTTATGCTGTTCAGTGATAACACACTTGTTAAAGGCACATACTGTAATCTCACCCCTATACTTTGCCCTAGATTTTTATTCATTTTAGTACGTCGTTATATTCCCCTTTTATATATTATTTTACTTGTTCACGTCTTCATATCTTATGCCTCTGCCATCTCTTTTATTGATGAAACTCAGATTTGTACAGTCACCAGAGAATATTTTTAATTTCTTGCTGTAAATGAAATGCTGTTTATTAGGCAACTTGTATGAATTTACATATTCTTGATAACTGCTACATTTTATATTAAAGAAAATACAACTAAACTTGTATTTCCACTGTGTAGAATGTAATTTAATTCACGTCTGTTATTCGTGTCTTCAACTGGGCAAAGATTGAGAACAGTGATGTGAGAGGTGGAACGGTATGAGAAAAATATTCCAGTGTTTCTGGGATTTGTGCCCTTGAGTGCCATTCACGTCTAGTTTTGCTCAGTTTGAATTTTTGAGAAAAACCTTCCAGAAAGATCTTTCAGCTGCCCCACAGAGGTTCTCTCTGGACTGCACAGTTGGGTAAACAGAGCTGTCACCTTTCATCTTGTAAATGACAGCGCTGGAGAGAAGTAAATCCCAGTCACTGGCTGTTTTTCTCACCTATGGGCCATTCATCTGTATTTGATTTAGTCAATATCGAAATAATCCCCCCCCCCCTCAATTAATGAATTTGAAGTTGTACAATTAGGGTTACTAGTAGCTAAACAGGCCTGTTTCTCTTTTCAACTTTTCAAACTTTCCAATAAAGTTTAAATGTCCGAAAAATCCCTAAAAACTGCATTCTTACAAAAAAGTTAAGTTGCATTTTGGCACTGAGTGCAAATTTTCACACACTTCATGTTCATGTAACCTTGTTCAAGAACAATTTGTCATCACAGGTACACCACAGGACTGAACTAAATCTGTACTTAGTTGTTACCTGGACATCCAGGTGGAGTCTGACCTCCTAAAAACAGATTTTGTAGAATACTTGGATCAAAACAAGATTGAAGGAACGGGCCTGCTGAAACCTCCAGAGCAGTGCAGCCCAATTAAACCCCAGTGTCCTGCTACAGCAACGGGCCAAATTACTAACTCAGATGTCTCTGGACCTTTGAAAACAGTGGTTGTGGGGACGGGTGGAGTTGGTGGGGGTGGTAAAAGGGGGCTCTTGAGAAGTCCAGCCTCCAGCCAGCAACCCACCAGAGGATTCAGCAGGCCTCCGCTTGATGAAGTTCCAAAAAATTCCCCCACCGGTCCAAATCAGGTCGCCTAACCTTCACATTTCCTCTTTTCCACAGTGCTCACTTTGATGGCTGTGCGGAGCAGGGGAGGGGGGTTTTACAGCCAAGGCGGATAAGGACGCAGTGAGGAGGAGGTGGCAGGGAAGGTCAGGAGGAGGTAACGGCACTGACTCAGGCTGAGGGGAGGAACCAGCTATTCCATAGCTCACTCTTTCTTTATGTCTTTCTGTCACTCTGTCTTTCTTCCTAATTGGGATAACAGAGTGACGGGGGGAGACTCAAAGGCTGCTGGCTTTACGTACAGGAACATGGCGCTGTCCCATCATGCCCTCTGAGTTAAGGCAAGCTTAGTGAGTGAGTGAGCTAGTAGGTGAGTGAGCAAGGTTTTCCCTTCCAAAATCCATTAAGCTCAATGATCCGTGTTTAACACAAGAAGAACGCCACCCTGCGTTGTCCCAGAGAGTTCTGCTATTGTGGGAATTCCATGGCAGTGACAGACATAGACATAGCTTCTAAGTGAGTGTGAATTGACCCCATTTCCTCTCACATCATAATGCCCACAGCTGACCAACACTCAGGGCCTTATACCCCAGAATCTCATGAGTAAAGGTGACCCCGTGTCAGACTTGACGGAGCCAGATGGCTAGTGCCACCTTCTCCGTCTCCAGAATCTTAGTTTTGAGTTTTCCCTCTGAGCTCTTATTTCACTCTTCGGTTCCACTCATTTTACTGAAGTTCATGTCTTTATTCACCTACTATCTCATTCGCTGTATGTTTTTCCTTGTGTTTATTTGACTGTGTCTGACTTGAGGTGTCAAGGGTATCGAGCTATGTTTTGATAGCACTCCAGTTGCCCTGCAAGGGAGTGATGCTCCCTGGTCTCCGAGGACGTTTCTGTTACAAACGACCAGAGTCTGACAAGGCATCATCAGAGGCGGTGACGGACATACTGTTTTGCGTATTGATTTTTAGACGTGTCATCAACCTGCGCCTTGAGAAGCCCACACTGTTGTCAGAGTGATCAGCATGTTGCACCACCCCGGATCCTGTGCTTTATTTGCTTTCGACTGAGGAGGACAGAAACACGTGTTCCCAGATTCCCATAACACAGATAATGAAGGGCCAGGAATCGGCCATATGCCAAGGTACTTTAGATGAATAATGATGTAACACTGAAAGGTACTATGTCTGTGCATTAGGGTCTGTGTATACTATGAAGAGGCAGAACAGCAAATGGCATTGCCCTACAGTAAGTAGTAGCAAAGAAAGAGACGCCTTCATAAATCTCCATATACTTCTATAAAAGTCTGCCTGCAGCCCCTGACTGATTTAAGATAACAAATCTCCTTCTTCCTCTTTATTCATCTCTCTCTGTCATCCCTTGAAACACCAGCTGCCGTGTGAGTAAAGGCCCAGCGATGGCTTCCACAGCTCAGACATGGATACTGGCACTCACCAAATCAAAGAGCAGGTCTTTATATATTCCCCTTTCATTCTGATGACTGTAATAGTTCAACAGAACGCCTTCGGAATCTGAGGATTTATAGTAAGTAAAATTCAGCTTTTATCTCAGATCCCGGAGATTAATGTTGCCCCTGTGTGTATTGCTGTAAGGTCTCATGAATCGCTCTCTTTCTTGCCCTTTTGATGTATTTATTTTCATGTCCATAAATCCGTGCATTAACTAAACCCATTGTTTAGGAGGTTAGAGCCAGAGCCAGACAAGCAGGGTGGAGGCAGGAGGAGAAGTGGGCTAATCAGATGAACAGGGGGGATTAAGTTTTGGAAAAGTCAGAAAGCCTGTCCTGTCCCGGGCCCAGCGACATGTCATAGAGGTTCCTACAACGTCCCCCTTACGCGTTTCGGAAACCATTAAACAAAATGTCTCTGTCTCACATTACAATATATGCTGCAATCATTTTGATTTACTGCCTTAAAATTACAGTATCAGGGCCAATATCCTGAAGGGAGCTCAATGTGATAAGCCCTGCCTTTGTAACATGACAAATTGTACATCATGAGCATCAGAAGAGGGAAGGCAGGGTAAGAAGGAGGGGGACCCAGGCTCCTGCTGAGATTTCTCATCTTTTTCTTGAATGAGCTTCTCTTTCGCTCACTTCTCTTTCTCCAGCGTTCTGCTATCCTGCCTTTGGCCAGCCTTTCATGTGGTGACTCAGCCCATCACCGTGGCTTTACCGTAGGAGCCAGCCAGTGATGCCGCTCTGTTTTCCTCATCCCCGGGTAAATGCCCTTGACCATAGGGAGACTCTACTGTAGACTAATGGGGGCTTTGGGCCAGGAGCTTCCGCCCACCCTGTCTCCTCAGCCTAATTAGCTTCACCATTACCTCATGTCTGTAGGCAAAGGTCTTCAGGGCATGTTACCTTGAGCTGTATTTCTCAATTACAGGAGTTTAAGAACTGGAGGGTGGGGAGTGAGAAGAGAACAGGGAATGCCCTTCATTCCTCCCTGGCCTGAGAACACCTTTTCACCCTGATGAGAATGTATGGAAATCATAACAACACGCTCAGTCTAATAGCCGTAGCACATTTGGTCATTAATGCAGGGTGGCGTATGTATACACTGGGGCTGCACAGGTTAACTTGACTTTGTGTGTGTGTTTGAAAATAAGACGAAGGGGTAAAAGTTCACCTGGAGGGTCCACAGCGCTGAAAATTCCTCTGACACATGTGGAGCTAAAGCAGGGTACAGAGGCCGAGGCTGTACAAAGGCATTGACTATGTTAGGGGAGTACGAAGCTGTCCACCTGTATTTTCTTAAACTTTCACTGCAGCCTTCCCCTGAGCCTTGTTGGCCTCTATCGAAGCAGTTTTAATTACACAGACTCTCAACTGTCATCTTTAAAGTTAGAGTGCTCTGGAGGTCAGGACCTTCCTTGTGTGTGCTACAAATTAGTGCAAGTCTCCACATCCACAAGTCAGCCACATTGCATGATTAGGGTGTGTGAGTGCCAGAGAAAGACAACAATATCACTTCTTTCCAAATGTGTCTATTTTGATTGCATTGTAGCATTTTTAAAATATTCTTTATTACCCTGATAGATTTCCAGCTGTGCTGTCATTTGAACAACTTTGTGCAGCTTTGTAAAATCCAACACATGCAAATGTAAGTAGCAAAACAGTGTTTCTCCATCGTCCAACTATACACCACTCAAATGGAATGTAGCGGTGCGTCCAGCTGGGGTATGAGAGCCCAGCAGCAGTAGCCATGCTGACCCTGTGTAATGACGGTAAGTGGATTACAAGGAGGCCCTGGCCACTGGTCATTAATATTGAGTCTGCTAAAGTTACCTCCATGTGGCAGCAGCTACACCACAGGGACGGAGCCCAGGACCTCCAAGATACCTGAGAAGCTCATTTCTCTGTACAGAGCCTCAGATGAGTTGACAGCCCTCTGCAACTGGAAGCTTTGAAAAGGACCTCAGAAAGATCAAGGGAGATCAGAGAGGTCGGTTAATGTTTTTTTTTTTTTTTTTTTTTTTTTAATGATTGATCCAATATTTGAGGTCATCTTGGAATTTTGTGATGTGGATTGGCTTTCAGGGGTGAAATTAAGTCATGCAAATCTTTCATATCCAGTATTGTAACGTTGGTTGACACACAAATTCACAGTCTTGACCAACAGCAAACCATATTAGTTTTGTAGAATTTTGAGACAGGAGTCAATGTTTTTAGACAGTTTACTCAAATAGGTCTTTTGAATAGTATGTGAACTTGTTAGCATTAGCGACCAAGCTTTCGAACATGCTAATGGATAGTGAGTAAGCTAGCTATATTGGAGAGCTTCTGTGACCATGATTGTGACTTGCTAGCACTAGCATGTCTTCAGCTGGCTAGTGTGTTAGCCAATAGCTCGCCAGCTGCAGTAGTTTACCAACTAGCCCTGAATAGTCCATACAAAACCACGCTTCACAGTGGGAGGAGCTATTTGTGGTGCCCCTGGTTTCCATTCATTTTCTACAAAGACAATGGCTGGTGACTCACAGTTGCGGCACTTCTACGGTTTGGACTGGCATGAGACTGTCCCAGTTGAATCATCGGGACAAAAGATGACCACTCTGATTTGCATCTCTAACTGGCTTCTTCCTCAACAGCAGGCAAGATTCATGAGCCATCTGCCAAGCCAAAATGATGGAAAAAAAAAAACATAATTCCAGAAACAGTGGTCCCTCCCTCTTTGCAAATCTATTTCACTAGGATGCACAGATGAACTGTGTCACTTTCTGGTGACACAGCGAAGGCCTTTACCTAGAGTAATTCACAGAACATGCTGTGGCAGAAACCTCAGAGGCAATTACTACAAAACCTGGACAAATAAAACCAAAACTAGTGTACCTGGATACCATTTGAGGTAAGTGTGATATATTTGTCATTTTGATGAAACAACCCTTTTATTCTAAATTACTGCTCATATCTGATTTAACAAGGTCACTTTTCACATATTGACGACATAACTCATAAATGATCCCAATATAAACTGTCAACAATGTCAGAACAACACATGTACAGAGTAACAACTGGTGAGCTAATTGTGGCATAGGTGTTCTAACACTTTCAGTCTTTTACAATAAGTTACAGCTACATGAGATCATATCACCTCTACTTAATCCTACTCTAATGTCTGTCCAATCATTGATATAAATCAATAGTTTTTTGTGATTTATTCTATATCTAATATCTGGTACCATAACGGATGTCTGTGGTATCCTTTGTGTAGGTGTGCAGCCTTTATGGCTTTTACAAAATAGCCTCGATTGCCAAATATAACATGAAATACATATGTGGTCTTAAGGGTTTGGAAGACATGTGCGCTAATAAGAGGAAAAAAATGTCAGATTCCCCATAGAAATGTTGAGACATAAGTTTGATTTCTTATACTGTAATTCCACAAGGCTACATATCATCACATTATGAATCTATACATTTAAGAAAACAGTGGTACACTTAACGAGCCGTGTTCACGACTGTAACAAGCACTACCATGAAACCCTGGAGGTTGATAGAATGTATATCTTTTCACTGATGTGGGTTCTCACTGCACGCAAAGGCCTTGTAACAGACATGTAGACATCACATTGTTATTGCCATGTTCTGGGAAACATGGTGACATGTTAGGAACTCTTGGCATCTCTGTATCAACACAGTGTGGGGTTGACAGGGGCTAGACCCTGATCATGACAACCACAGATGTATCCCTCCTCTTGTTCCCAGAGCCTAAAAGCAAAGGCCTGGTCCCTGAACCTACACACTCAACACACCATGTTTTGACATGTTGTCATCCTCTTTTTTTGGATGCCTAGGTATGAGGAAGAGCACAAGGTGGCTGCATACATACTCACTATGTGCTTGTGTTTCTAATCAAGCACTTGTCCATCCTTGATGGCCTGCCTGCCCACCTGGGAGGTATGATGGGAACTCACGTGATCCAAAGGATGGAAAAAAAAACAAACAAAAATCAAGATGAAATGATTTAAAGGGGACCAAATGAGAGTAGGGAGAGAGACTTTCGTCTTTGCAAAGGAAGAATAACAAGAAGCAGTATGATTTTGTAATGGGTCATGTCCCTTTACGAGGTGACGTAATTTCCAATAAAGAACCATAGGTCCAGTGAGGATGCCAGTATATTATGTGTTGAGCAGACAGGAGACTAGACTACCAGGTCCTGTCCAGACTAGACCTGGTGGACGGAGGACAGATCTGTGAAAAGGTCTGTTCCACAACACGTTAAACTGTCAAAGCACTCGTGACTCTCATGAAAGAAACCATGTGGCAGGGCCCTAAGACAAACAAACCGTAAAGCGGTTCTCCTTTGCCGACTAATAACAGTTAGCTTTACACTGAAGTGTGATGACTTTCGGAACTCTTAGGCGTCTTTGAGGAAAAACAGCATGAGGTAAAAAAGAAGTGGCAGCCCAAAAGGGCATCTGACAAGCAAGGCATCAGGAAAAGAAAGAGATGCTTGGGGCCTTGTTAGTCAAAAACCAGAGGCGGCAGAGCAGAAGGGAGTTCTTCCCAGCAGTCAGCCAGAGCCTGTGTGTCATGTGTTAGCAGGTGTTGATGGCGAGGAGTGGTGCTGCAGCAGCTTGGGGAGCAGTTAAGGTTTTGGCTGCAGACAACGGGCCCTAATGAGTGATGCTCCACAGGGGCTGGTTCAGCCAGCCAGAACTTGAGAGAATGGAGCGCTCCTTTAACTGAAGCCATCTGAAAGGAGGAAATGCCCACAGTCCAGAGTCTAGCAGCCTGGCACTGTGACCGCTCTGCCTCCAGAGACGCTCCCACCGTGAGGCCGAACCCAACCCAAACCCAACCCCCGACCTGTGCAGCGGAACTCACACGCAGGCCGCAGACAGACTGATTAGTCCTCCGAGCTTTATGATTAGACTACATTGTTAGCATTGGAACAGCACAGACTTTGACTGCCTTTCCATGGCTTGTTGAAAACCTGTTGAGAAACATATTGTATTTCCTAAATTCTTAGTGGCTAGTGGATACTCCCAGAGTGTAGCTGTCCTTTTCTTTGAACACTGGGTAGGCTACTGTTTGGGAACAATAAGCTTTTTTTTTTTTTGTCATTTGCCCAAAAGTGATATTAGTTGATGCTCAAGCTGAATCAATTGAATAGTCCCTCCTTCTGCTGCAGTAACTTCCTCAGCTTGTTGCTTAAGGCCTGAAAGGAAATATGTCAGGCAAAATCTTGAGTTATACAAGGCTTTGGCTATTGGTCCCGAATATGGTGTCAATGTAAATAATTCTCAAATTGCTTGTAGACTATGTGACTTTTAATTTACATTTGTATTGCTATTACTTATACTTTATCTGCTAATACTACTGTCAATAACTTGAGTAAAAAAATACAAATGAGTGAATTAACTTAATACTGCTATCTTGAACTCAGCAGCCCCTTGGCAAGAACTCAAACCAAACAAATGTCTTAGTGGACTTCATCAGTCTATATTTGACTCTGATTAATTACACTAGAGCACCTTAGCTGTTTTAGAGTTTAATGCATTTTGCTCTGCCAGTAGTAAAACACTCTTCCTGTGCAGTAACACAGTCAGCTCCGAAGAAATAAAACAAACACAATATTTTATATGTATGGCCAATTCTAAAGTTATCTCTCCATGAATGCCTCATGGAGAGATAACTATTGATAGCCATCAGTCATGTGTAATGGCACTGCAGGCCACCCTGGCAGCCAGCTGATGTTGATCTCACCGCATACCTGGACTCCTGCCTGTTAATGCTCAGCATGGAGTTGGTTGAGGATTATAAGAAAAGGGCCAAGTGATGGTCAGGCATGTTAAAGAATCCAGCATGGTGCAACTCATGCTCAACGTTTCACAGGTTTCACACATAGCACGTCTCAAAACTAAACATTTACTCTTGACACAGAACAATACTGTTGACACTGTCAATATTATGTTTTCTACCACCTTGTAAAATAGATATACTCTACATAAACATACACACATTAGCACTGTGCGGAATGACTGTGCTACAAGATAGTAAATGTAGTTCTTTTACATTTCCTCCTTTTGTTCCTGTTGTTATTTTCTTCAACTGGCAAAACATGCTCTGGATCAGTTGTTCCCAACTTGGGGGTCAGGACTAAGAAACGAGGAAAAAAAGTTTATGTAATTAAAGCAATAGTTTAGAGTATAATGCTTATTCACTTTATTACTGAGCATCACATTACACATTACACATCTGAAAAAAGAACTATTCCTTTAAGTACACATTTCCTTTTTTGAATTTTTTTGAATTGCTGTATAGTTTTACCTATTCAGGCCTCTAAAAATGAACCTCAACTGAACCTAATTTGAGGATGGAAGATCTCTCTTTAATTGAACTGCTGACAATTCAAATGGCATACAACCTCAGTCAAAGGGTTGTAAGTACATATTGTGTTGAATTAAGGTGTCCCAAGCAAAAAATTTGGAAAACGCTGCCTTAGGTCAATGTTATGTCTTTATTAAACAACAAAAAATAGTACAACAGTAGTGTAAATGCCACCATCACTACTATTGCACTACTACTACTGCTAATGCTAATATGAAAAACAAGGTGAAGAAATGGAATTTTAAATTAACTTTAATTAGATTGCTTAAATGAAAAAACAAAAGGAAAGCCAAGACTATACAGAGAAATGACAAAGGTTCTGTTCTCAGAATAAATTATGTGATGAACAACAGAGTCGTCTCTAGGCAAAATCCTTTCTAAATTCTATTTGTCTGCTCACAGGGAAGTCTCCTTTTCTTGCATGCCTTTCACAAGGATGTCTCATTATTTCCAAGGAGCAATATTCCTCTCTCATTCTCTTGCTGATTGGTCTGGCGGCACCCATGCTGGAGCTGCACCAACATAAAGGTCTCAAGCAGCACCTCCTCTAATGATGGGAGGACAGGGGCGTCCTGACCAGCCTCCTCTCTCATTCACCTCTCACTACACTTAACAAGTCGCACTCTTCGTCTGTTCTCACTCTCTCTTCCCTTCCCCACCGTTTCCATTACCATCTTCCACTCAACATCTATCTCCATTTCAGTCGACTCTTTTCATCCACGTGTTCTTCCTCACCCCGCTTACGAAAATAGGCCTACCACTCACTCTTCTCCCCTCCCTCCTTGCTATTTATTACCTCTTGCCTTGCCCACTCTCTCCTCTCCTGTTCTCAGCTGTTACCTCAGCTTCCCCTTCATCCTTAGACAGGGGAGTGAAGGAACAAAAGGCCCCTGATGTCTTCCTGGAGACGATATAAAGCAAAAGTCAAATCGTATTAGAGCTCTCCGAGCGTTAGCAAGTGAGGCAGTGCCAAACGTGGACGGCCTCTCAGACCGCACTTTCAAAATAATAATTACACTGTTAGAGATGAAGCGAGAGAGACAGAGGAGCAAGGAAGTGAAGGGAGGAGGAAAGAAATAGAGGGAAGATCTGTGCTTTTTATTTAAGCGGGCTGAATGTCTTGAAAGAGTAGAACCAGCTGCTATCTTCAGGGCGAGGTGAAGGGGGAGGCAACGAGATCAGTCTAGTAGAACGGATCTTGCCAGCTCAAGGGTATTTAGAGGCCTTTATCTGGTAATCAGGTCAAGGTGGGGCCAACATGTCTTCACATGAACCAGACAAAAGACAGATTTAACAGTTGCCTTTTTAAAGTAATGTTGGAGGGCGTTTTTGCCTTTAAATTGACAGCGGACAGTGGAGAGGTGACAAGATATGTCAGGGTCTTTGACCCCTATAGGCCACCAGGATGAAGGCTGGGATATCAGCCAAACAAAGTGGGCATCTGCCTCAGGGCCCCCCAGGTGTGAGGCTCTATAACAATGAGGGTGATGTCAGCCATCTTATGGCCTTATCTTGCAGAGGATCCCTGTGAGAAAATAAAATTTCAAGAGCTTTTATTGTGATCAGACTGTAAATATTCCAAAATAAATTTGTTCAATTAAATTGCTTCAAACTAATTGACACACAGAAAATCTGGGACCAGGTGGCATTATTCTATTGTAGAAGCAGTGGTTGTTTTTTTGGTCTTTGTGTGCACGGTACTTGATGAGAACTTGGAGGGGTGTGGAGAAAATTATTTTGATCTAGTTTGATCAATTTAAGCAGCATTTACACCTGTTATGGACAGGGCACCAATAAGGATATCTGAATTCTCAGTTCCTGTAACCAATGTTAACTTGCATGTTTGGACACAGATTCTTCCAATATGGTTGAACACATTTTTTCGGGAACAACTTTAAATGCCAAAACACACAAATGTCCATCCGGGAAATGTAATTTTAGCTGAACTACTACTTTTATAGTATAGCCTGTACCTGTAACTGGTGATGATCTTAGGTGTTTCTCATCTATAGTACCGATCAATAAGCAGGGTAATTGGTCCCTGTTCAAAGGATCCTTTTCTACAGGGGCCCACCAACAAATTCTTGCCCTGGCCCACCCAAACAGGTTCTCCCAGCCTTGACCAGGGCGGCCCATGTTTGCTTTTGTACACAAAAAGTCAGGTAATAACAATGTAAAAATAATAATAATAAGTCAAAAAAAGAATTAATAAGCAACAATAGAGATCAGGGGTTCGGGATTAGTGTTAGGGTTGGAGTTAGGGGTCAAGGTTAAATCTGCTCATAACATCTACGTTGTTAACATGGCTTCATATTTTGTTTTCTATTTTAAAATGAAATGACAACCTGCATATTTAAAGAAAACACAATATGCACATCAGCACAGCTACAGAGCCTGGGAATATTCAAGTTTATGATGATATGATTTTCTCAAAGATATGTTTTGTGGTCACTTGCACTCATTCAGCATTTCTGGAAATACATAAAAGCTCTTGTAATGTTTCTCAATGATTTAGCAGCAGGAGCCAAGTGTCGCTGTGCAGAACTGCAACCAAAATAAACAAAATGTGTTTTAAGTCATGTAGATGTAGACGTTGTCATTGGTTTCCCCCTAAAAGCCCTATAGCCATAAATCTTGTGTGACTTCTATATTTGACAAGCATCCATCCACTCCAAAGAAAGCACTGGCACTAAGTGATTGCCACTTGAAATACATACTGTACACAGTATTTGAAAACCACAATTGCAGGTTTATGTCCATAAGAAGCTCAAGCGATGATATTGTTTAAAAAAAAAAAAAAAATTCAGCAGTATCAGGTTTTGTTTGCTGAGACTCGTTTAGAAGAAATACATGGCTTTTCAAAATTAATTTTCATCTGCCTGTAGTGAGAATTATACATCCAACATGAGACATATAATAACATGAATTTGACATATTTTATCGGCAGCCATATCTCTCGCCTGGTAGCATCAAACAATGATCAGTTAATGTGGAGATGATCTTCAGGCTGTGAGTGATTTATTATGCTCAGTTTTCTTTGGCACCACTGTCTTTGCTTCTGTTTTTTTTTCTTTACAGAGTGAGGATGACCTAACGTATTTTCCATGGGCTTCTTGTACTTGTGCCTCTTCAAACAGTCAATGAAACAGGCAATTACTTATAATAACTGAATGATCTCACAGTTTTCTGTTAGATAAAAAGATAACCTCATAAGCAGTGAGCCAGAGTAAAGGTACACTACAAAGTACTACATGTGTGCCATAAACTACTCCTCAGAAGAAAGTTATACGACAGGTCATCATGCTTCTTGTCCATCACAAGTCACCCATGCGAAAATCCCGTTTAAAAGCACTTGTCCCTTATTCTCCGTGCCTAAAAACACAGAGACAGGATTCTGGAGCTTTTTACAACCAGGGGATGTGGTCACAGCCTCTTGTTAGAGTCCCTTTTACTATTTTCTATTTTGGATATTCACATGGATTAGTGCGACACATCACGCAGGTACTCATTACAATGACCAGTGTCACCCTTTTCCTTTCCTGCTTTAAGCACGCAGCTGTGAGCCGAGCTGAACTGGATCTGACACGAAGCCTGTAAAAACATGAGAGCTCTTTGGAAAAAAAAAAAAAAAAAAATGCAGGAGATACGCTCTCCAGCTCCTTTTAAAGCAGGAACAGGAACAGTAGTCGACTTACCTCCTCCTCATCACTCTTGTTACTCATGCACACAGCCTTTGTGTATGTTTAATCTGAGTGTTAATGGAGTGTTGTGGAGGTTGGACACATTGTGAACGGATGCAATCATGATGTCCATGTGTAAAGAGGCCGGGCTACAGTACCTTTCTGTGTGCGTCATCAGCGTGTTTCCATGCAGTTCAATCAGCGGCTGAACTCAAGCATTGGAGACACGGCATGGAGAGCAGTTGTGTTTATTATGCTGTATTAAGTTTTAGTCAAAGAACATCTAAGACTGAGCAGGTGCTTCTGAGCATGGAGCACATTTGTTTTACTTTGTAAAAGACCCAGGCAAGGCAGACCGTTTCATTTAACCCCTTTTAACGAACAGCAATTAGGCTCGCTAATGAGACCCTGGGTTAGATGTATTAAGACTCTCGTTCATCCTGCTTTTTCTTCCCTTTTTTCTCAGTCTTCCATCCTTCTTTACATCTTTTTTTCTCCTTACTGCTTCACAGACAGGCAAACTCAGACACACACAGATGCACGCACTTTACGTCAGCTCTGTCTGAGTTCACTCACCGCTGTGTCTGAGCTGCACTGCCTTCAGCTCCCTCAGCTCCAGCACCCATTGCAGATTCTCAGTGCTTCTTAATTTAGACAGCTTTTCCCTTGTTCCAAATAAAATACCTGGAGGGGGAGGCAAACTCATAAATCTGCTCCTCTAACAACAACAACATCCAGAATGATCTCTCTTGATACTAGAGATGAGCTACTACTTCTCCTCCCCCCGGGGGATCCCTGGTGATTGATTTACATGCAGGCTCAGTCCAACTTACCCTAACAGTTTAGAAGACAAAGTAGTTCCACCTGCTGTGCCGCCATGCACGCCAGGCTGAAAGGGATAGGTCTCAGCGCCATTGGCGCCGCTGGCAGACCATGTGCCAAGCAAGGCACGTGCCAGAGGAAATCAGTGGTTTCATCATCCATGAGATACTTCTTCTCTCAGTCAGCAATTGGACATAATAGGGGTCAGCTGCAAAACAATAAGGTCACTTTTTTTTTAATGGGAAGGGGTTTAATCACATAGATCACATAGACATATCTGCACCCCATTTATGAATCATGTGACTTGGAAAATGCTTGAACTCATGCAAGCTGTCTACCATATTGTGGGGCCTGAAATGGGTGAAGATTTATTTCTGTTGGACATCCACGTTGTCTCATATCTCATCACTTTTCAGTGTGTACAAAACAAAGTCAAAAGGATGAAAGCATTTTCAAAAGCATTTTCTTTAAGTGTTGCCATTGTCATACTTGCAAATCATGCTTATTATATGGCACCATGTTAGGTCGACTGTCCTCAACCACCATAAATTGATAACTGTGGAAAAAACACACAGAGAGAAGAGAAGGCTGTTTATATATACAAATGCAGAATGTCCGTATCAGTGGCTTTTCCTTTAGTTACCATTCCTGTACCTGTATTAATTGGTTTTAGGCTTATTAATTTTGAACTGAGTGAACTCATTTGCCATGTGTAAACATATATATATATATATATTCACCCAAATAGACTGCGTTCACTACCCAATGTTTGTCTCCAGGACAGCGCCAAACCAGCAGTGAGAGAGGAAATAGGCTCTTACATATGTGGTCATGTGGACACTGTAAAAGGAAAGCATACATTTATTTTATTGTTATAACAACATTTGACTTGACATTTTAGATTCTCTGACGTCTGTAAATCACAATACCAAATCCAAAGTTAGACTTGACACAGGTAATTGCAATTGCTGGTTTTTAAATTAAAGAGTTTTTTATTTCTTTTGAGACCCAACGAAGATCCAACTTGGATCAAATGTTGTCTATTTGAATATATGTGTGGTTTGGAACCAGTGTGCAGGCGTTACTCTTTTCATCCCTGTGACAAATGGATAAATAAAACATTCAAATCTTTGAAGCAATATCTAGCTATTTTGCCAAAACTATAATAAAAATTGAAATTTGAATTAATGGCAGAGCAACTGCGGTCTGTGTATCACGGAGTTCCTCTCTCACTGTCAGTTATGCGGTTATTTTTCATTTCAAAGTTTGGGTTTGGTGATTTTTGACCTTGCTCGCGTTCCGTTGTGTTTGGCTGTATCACAGTAACCGAAGGGGGCGGGTATTGCTGGTAGAGGGAGCGTGTTGTTTCCATGGATACAGTTGATGGCTAAAGGATCGGTAAAAGTTTAGAAATAGAGAAGCAACTTGAAATACACGGTGAGTTTGCTCTTAAGTACATATGTAGACGTAGCAAATCATGGTTGAAACATGTTTTATTGAAATGGAAAAAAGTGAACGTGCTTGTAGCCAGGCTAAAGCCAAATAAAACACATTGGTAACGGTTGGTAACGGGACTAGTTAGCGTAGTTAGCAGTCGGTTATTAGTACAGCAGTGTTCTGACTAAACGTCGAAACATTTTAACGTGAAGAAAACTTGACAAACAGCATGTCCCTGTCAATTTTTTAAAAAATTTCCAAAGAAAATACTGTAAACCCCTGGACACTATTGAGCACCATAAAGACAACATGTCTTTATACGGGTTTAAATCATATTCACGCTTTGAATGCAGGGCAAAATATAAGAGAAATTTCGGTCTCCAGTATTGTCTGTCGTCTGAAAAAAGTTACTCAAAGCCAAAAAAGGGGGGCTGATTAGTGTTGCATATATTTGCTAGAGACTATGGTTTTTCAACGTTTTTTGGCATTTTGACCAATTTGAAAGTCGTAAACTTTCCCTGACCTCAGCAGCAGTTAGAGAGTAATGAGATAATGAGTGTTACATACTTTTGTGTTATATTTTCAAATAAATGGAGTAAGCTCTTAATGGATTAAGTACACTACATGAAAATAGTGAAAAATATCACAATTCACAAAAAAAGCCCAAGGTAACACCTTCAAATTGCTTGTTTTGATATCACATAAAACAAAGAAAAGCAGCAAATCCTTATAATTTAAACACCAGGTTATTGCAACCAGGTCATTTTTTGCATTAAAGGTTTAAAAATGACAATTAGTACATTATCAAAATCGTTGCTGATTAATTTTCTGCTGTTTCAGCTCTTAAATATATCAAAAAATGTCATAGAAATCTCACATGAACTTAATATCTTAATATCTCTACATGAGAGTAAAGTGAAGCATCATGCTGAGCCCTTATAAGCCACACACTGTTTAAGATAGTGTTGTTTTTAATGTTTCGTTTCAGAATATCCCAGCCGATGCAATGGGGGTATCGCTGTCCAGGGCAGCCCAGTGGACCACGGCCAGCTCTGGTACTGGCAAACTGGAGTTCACGCCAATGAATGAGTCCTTGTTGAAAGAAATCCTGCGCTTTCTGGAGCAGTTCAGCTCCCAACACTCACAGGAGGCAGAGCATGTGTTCAAGGAGCCGCTACAGTGGAGTACCACTTTAGTGGCATCTGATTTCAAAACAGGCTATGACTTCAGGTTGGTCTAATCATGAGGCAGGCAGCTGGTTGGCCAGTGCTTTCAGTATTACGTGTCTGTGCAGGATATGCTGTCACCATGGTGTC
The DNA here is from genome assembly GCA_038419695.1 of Scomberomorus guttatus. Lineage (NCBI taxonomy): Eukaryota > Metazoa > Chordata > Actinopteri > Scombriformes > Scombridae > Scomberomorus > Scomberomorus guttatus. Next base: position 7,441,603 of record CM076464.1, read on the forward strand.
CAAATGTATTTTACCTTAGTTATACTGAAAGCAGTAGGCTATAATTAATTTGTTTTTCAGCCTCAGTAAGACTGAGAACATTCCTTTTTATTTCATCAGAAGATCTGGTCTACTTTCAATGTGTGGCTAGTTTTATATCTCGGAGCTGAGAGGCAGTACAAAAAGAAAAGCACAGACTATGATATTGCTTAAGTTTGTTATAATTTTTAATCTAATACATAAAAAAACGACAATAAAGATAAAACATTAATGGTATTAATGGTTTCTTTTCTCCTCAGTGACTCACATGTGCACTCCCATGAGAAAGACAGCGAAGGGCGTCCGTTGTTGCAGCTCTCTCCTCCTACTGTTTATGTGCGCAGCTTCAGCCAACTCTCTAAACTAGTTCATCTGGCAAGTGATAAGAAGCTGGAGGAGGTTCGAGCATGTCTTGAAGGTAAGCGCGATGACCACAGGATGGGATTTGAATCCCATTTGCATCCTAAGTAGTCCAGCCACCAGCATTCCTCCATAACCCACAGACTTAATTTGTTTGTCCTCCTTGTTATTCTCTACAACCATCCAATTATGCTGCCATTCGTAATTCTTTACAGAAATGTATTTACTTTAGGACTGCTGCCAAAAAGAGATAAGGTAATACTGTCTGACAGAGGAATACATGATGAATATGGTAAAACCCATTTTCATTGCCAGTGGATTTTTTAGAAGCACAGAATGTTAGCTTAGTTTGTTAAAAGAAATGCATGTGGAAAAAAATACCGCACATACAGGCCTGCTCTACTGTTTAAAATTATCCACTTAAACCTGACCCAGCCTTTCTCTGGGAGCTAGACTTGTGCTCTTATCATGCAGGAACCCACTAGAGACATTTTGAATCTCATCTCACATTTTCAGAAACACTGTGAAAAGCATCCTAATACAAATAATTGTTAAGGATAACTTATTTTACTGTTCAGAAAATAGACAACCCGTGGTTAAGATTCTTGGTTCCAGCTTTGCCACCATCCTAGAGGGAGAAGACCCGCATTCTGATTTGCTGCGTCTGGTAGACAAAGAGGAAGTCCAAGGCGAGGACTGGGAGGTCAAGGTCAAGCTGTTCCACCTGCTCCATGATATGGACAAGCAGCTCCTCAGAGAGCTTCTCAAAGAGATACAAGAGTGGGTGCTTTTCTTTTATCACCTCTCAGCATTCAATCAAATTATCTATTTGTCTTCCATAGCTATTCTCTCTCTCTCAGATCTAACCAGATTTGCTGATTGGAATAGGCAGCGAGTTTAGAAAAGGAACCGTGAAACGAATGAGATGAATTGGATGTTTATTTAGTTTTGTTTTTCTCCATTTTCATTACAGACAAGCCGGGCTCGACCCCACCGCAGTGAAGAATGAAGTGGAGTTGTTGAAACGGTTCTGCAGTGAGGGAGAAAAGAGGGTGTTGAAGTCGGTTCGATACACATCAGGTTTGAATTATCTCCACATTTCACTGGGTCGCAAGAAAAGCAATTGCTATTAACACTAATGCTGGATATTCCAAAGCATAAAAAGACTGTGTTCGACCACCACAAAAGACATGGAAGTCATTATATCTGTCAGATTCCAGTTTACCAAGTCATTAGTCACTACATGTTTTTCTGCTTCATTGCAGTGGATTTATCATGCCATAACAAAGTGTTCATACACTGCAGCATGTGCATGTCAAATGATGGATGCAGTTTGAAAAAAAGTGTCCCCTTTTTGTAAAGTTAAATTGACACTCTTGATGTAAATATTCTCCAAACCAGCTTTAAATAAGCCAGTATCTCTTTTTTTGTGGATGATTTACTATATTATTGCAAGTGAAACTATGGCTTTACCTTGGCCTCATGTAATTAGCATCCCAAGCACTTGTGATAATATTCCCTTTTTCTCCACTGTTTTCCTCTGTTTCCTGTGGGGACAAACCTGTTGTGAGCCAGTATCAGACTGCACTATATATTATAGAATTTGCTGCATGGGTGCCAATTTTTTTCCCCCTTTTCTTTTAGATTATGAATTTTCTAATGGCTGTCGTGCCCCTCTGTGGAGACAGCTACACGGTGATATTTGTTACCTTGTGATTGACCCGTGTGACACTGAGACCCTCTACATCACCTGCAGCGGTGCTGGAGTGTTTCTCAATGAGGTGAGACTGGAAAGATAAAGCGCTGTGGACTACATCAGCTGCAGCAGTCAATGTAATGTTGATTCTGTGTGAGAAGAAGTAGATGAAATGAAGGGTACAGTCTGTGATCTGTGAAATGTAAACACAGTCCTGACCCCAGTCCAGGGGATTTCAAGCAGCTGTCATTCTCTATTTGAGTGTGTAGACGATGACTTTATGACAAATGTTACCTCAGTAATAGCACAGCCTATGCCTATATTTCAATTATGATGAGGTGGCAAAAGTCAAACTCTTTTGCTAACAATTATGTACAGTATGTAGATATACCCCAAATTTGCCTGGCCAAAAAAACTCCAAACTCCCTCCAAAAAATCTTGAAGGGTACTATTTTATAGAGAGCATCCAAATACTTGCCAATTGTCAGGAATCTGTCGGAATGTGTTTGCAATCATTTCTAAGAGAGGATTTTGCACGCTGCAGCACCTTTCACTCCTTCAATGACTTTGCTGACAAGCCATAGGTTTCCTGTCTCTGTTTCTTCACCTGGAAATGGTTCGGCCAAGGTGAAAAAAAAAACTACAACCTAAAACTGAATGGGTGACATTGATGCAAATGAAACCTCAAAGAGCAGTAGTGTCTTAAACCTAATTTAGTGGTTTACATGGTTTTACACTTCCTCTTTTGAGGCTGCCTGGAGATACTCTGAGCTTTCTAACCTCAGCTGTTTCAGCTGACATGTGGGTGACATTATAATTGTGGTTTTTAGAATTAATGAAGCTGTTTTTCACTCTGTTTTCACAGGGAATAAAACAGGAGGGCGACGAGAATGCCTATGAGCGAACAAGTGATACATACCGAGACCTGGTAACACTTCTGAAGAGCAGATCTCCACATTTTGCTGAGAACATAAACAAAGAGGTACAGTGGAATACAGGCAGATGCACATTTTTAGCTCCCTTTTATAGCCTTGAATTATAGCTCTCAAAGCAAAGATGTGGGGGTGTTGAAACGCCCCTTTGTCCAGTGAACAAGGTCCTTCTCTCTACACTGCTGATTTGATCACTGATGCTGTGTGACTCATGTGTAAACAGAGTTAGGATTGTGTAATCACTGTCTGTGCTGTTGAACACTAGTGAGCTAGTGTCTGGTTGTCACTGTGTTGAAAATTTTTTGAATCAACCTCTTCCGTGTTCCAACATCAAAACAGCTCAGCCCCATCACACTCACCCCCCTCCTCCCCCCTCCACACACACACACACACACAGACACACACGCTCATTTCCAGACGTTGAAATACGCATGATTTATTCAGTAGTGCTATTTCCTGCTTTAGTAATTTGACGATGTAACAAATTGCCTCAATAATAGATTCCAGCTGCACCCAAGAACCTGTTAATCATTTAAGAATATGATCTTTTCTCACTTGCACTTGTGTTTTTTGGAAAATGTGGCATCATCATAAGTTCATCAGAGTCTCTTAGACCACTCAGTGCTCACTGCCTGCTCTGTGTGGTGGTCTGTTGTTTTTCTTAAAAGATAGAAAGACAAACTTTTAGAGAAAATATTAAGTTAAGTTTCTTTTTTTCTTTTTTTTTGGTTTTATTAAGATGTCATTCTTCGCCAAACAAAATGTAAAGAATGTTATCATTTGCCCAAATCTTGCTCTCAAAGAAAGAATCAAAAGTACATCTGTGTAAGTAATAGAATTAACAGATGTAAACTAGGATTGACATGGAAATGTATTTTGCCCAAATGATTTTTCAAAAGTATTTTACTTCTGTGAGGCCAGATGATTTCACTAAACTATTCTGCAAGTGAAGTGCCTTTGGGACAAAAGACAACAGAAATATTTCAACAAACAAAAATGCTTTTTGAATTGTCCAAAGAGATTTTCCATGCTAGGATTTATTCATAGACACAGTCACTGCCTTACACTGACTGCTATAAGTTTTCTTCAACAGCCATTAATGCTGAACCTTTTTTTATCCACCACGTTGGTCCAACAACTACTGGATGGATTACCATGAAATTCTTATACAGATATCCATGAATCTTACTGACTTTGGTGATTCCCTGACTTTTCCTGTCACACCATCATGACGTTGACATTTGTGTTTTTTAGTATAATGCCTCAACAAGTACTGGACAGATTGCCATGAAATTTGGTTCAGATATTCATGTCCCCTTCATGATTTATTGTAACAACTTCAGTGATCCATTAACTTTTCTATCTAGTGCCACCATCAGGTCAAAATCTTTATTTTTTCCAGTATTTGCAAAACTAATGACATTCCCATCAGCCCCAGCTGTTCTTGGTGCTAATTAGCAAATATTAGCTTGCTAAGATGGTGAACATGGTTAACATTGTACTTGCTAAACATCAACATGTTAACATTGTCATTGGAAGCTTGTTAGCATGATTGCATTAGCATTTAGCTCAAAGCACTGTTAGCTGTAAATCCCTAAAAATCACTCCATATGGTGCACTGTATTTACTCTCCACCATTTATTTGAGTCCCGAATTCTTAGTGTGCAAATTTATACACTGAATAACACTCAAAATTCCCACAATGGAACAAAAAAGCTAGTGTCCATGTTAAAATAGATTATATAGTGTGGAATAGCGCTTCCCTTATATTGCAGTTGGTTTGTATTACTTCTTAGTAGGCGATATATCTAACGGTGCCATAGTAAGCTGGGCTGGGTTTAGTGAAAACTTTAATAATCCAATGAGTAGTGCCAGGCTGAACCATGTAAAAAAAGACATTCAGGCTTTTATGTTTTATGAGTCCTGTGTGAAGAGTGATGCCTTGAGTCTGAACAATCTAAAAATGATGGACAGCTGCAGTAAAAATAGCTGTGAACGAGTTTGTGGAGGCACAAATCATTGTCAAGGTCTTTTTCTCTTGGATTCTTTAACTGTCCTATAACTTTTGCTTCACTCTTACTGCAGAATATTTTCTCTGCCTCAACTTGAGCTAATCACCTTCATATGATGGGGTCAACTTAAAAATGCACGGCTTTGAAACTCGTTTGATTGATTGCTGACGACAGCAATCAAATGGTGCAAGAGGCATCTTACATCTAAGATATTAAGCAATTGCAGTCTTTCTCGTGGACATGATCCATTTCGAGTTTAATTTGAAAGAGTAATAGCAGCAGTGCGTCTGTCAGAAACACAATCTCGCATAGCTGCGGCTCAGTTCCCTGATTGCAACACAGAGAGCCCAAACTTGGAAGGTGATAGCCAAAGATAACAACACCTAATCTCCAAACATATCTGCTTGTTTCCAATGTGAGGAAGCAGATCTTTTTTAACAGTTCTATTAGATTAGACAGCCTCAATCAAATGAGCAGAGGCAGCCAAAGGAGACGAGGGCTGCAACACAGGGAGGAAGCAGACTCGCCTTCTCTGTTCACTGTTGTGGATTCATTTTGACATCACAGCGTGATTGGAAATTGGACATGCTGTGTATTTGCATGCACAAGATGCTCACTGAAAAGCAAAAACTCTCTGGGTTGTAAATTTGTTTTTGTTATTCACATCCTGAAATTAATATAGACTGCTTCACTGTCATAATCAGTCAGTAGTAAATTAATCTTGCCATTGACAGATGTTTTATGGCCAGTGGCTTCAGATTTGCAGCCCTGCTGATTTTCCATCAGTATGGATCAAGTAATTAGATTCAACTCTAGCCCAAACATATGTAAATAGTTGGAGTTGTACATTTTAGAATCAAAATGCAGGTTTGGAAAAAAGAGAAATGAAGAAATATGAAAAATGCTAATGATTGTCACCTGCTATAAAAATGTTTTCTGAGTTTAGGACTGCAGGCGTCAGTCCTGCTATACACAGCATTTGTCTCCAGCATATAGTGTTTTCAGATGCAGAAAAAGCACATGTAGTGGGTCTATTTACTGTGGCATGTCAAAGAATTTGTGTTCCCTTCTGCGTTAGCACATGGACTTTGTCCATTTCACATATAATAGAATTAAAGAAGGTTGGTTAGCCTAATAAAGTCAGACTGTGGGTCTGTGGTTCAGTGGACTGACTTGTATGTTTCCAATAGCAGGTCACTTTGTGTTTTATGAAAAACAAGTCTTTGGAAAAGTGATTGGGCATGCTTGGCTCCAGCTTGTGCATGAACACAACCCATAGAAATACATCCTAATTCTTTTTCCCTGCCCTTAAAAATGCTGAGACCCTAACAACCAATGACAGTCTGAGCTATTTCTGCAAAGCAGGTGTCTGTGATTAAAAACTCTCCTGCCTGCAAACCATTCATATGTGTCTTACTGGCATTCGTATATAGGTAGTAAAGTTTGGTATAAAGACCTTCAAAACTTAAAAAAAAAAACATAACTGAATAGCAGTGACACAAAGGCGTTACTTTGTCTGTGCCAAGCTGCAAGTTTTTAGGTGGAGGAATGTACAGAAGCAATAAACTTTTTGATATTGTTCAGCCAATTAACAGAGGGGGACCTCTTCTGTGTAAAACATTGGAAATGTGTTATTTTATTCCAATGGCTAAATAATGACTGAATTGTTATGCAGGCCTGCATATTGTTGAGAAGTGCTTTATGTGAATTTTATGTTTTTTATGTGTCACTCATACTGTTCTGTAGTTTTTTTTATGCCTCTTCTTGGAGTAAAATGGCCAAAACTCAGTCAGACATTAATAAGTTATGTGACTAGATGAACTAAAGGCATTATGTTAGATGTCGGTTGGAAAATATGGCGCAAAGCTTCACAAGAAGCAGAAGTGAACATGAGAATGACTATTTTCTTTTATTAAGCATCATTCAGGGAGGTTTACAACCCCATTACATGTGATTTTACAAACGAAATGTATTATATATCTCACCACTAGCATTTTGGTGACCTTTTTCCTCACTCTCCAGCCTCTGTCTTTTTCCTCTTACCAACAGGATTTTGCAGTTCAAGAACTTCCATCAACACAAAAGATCCAGCATGTGGAATCGGTTGATGCAGAGGAACAAGGCCAACCCCAGAGGTCTTACGAGCAACAGGAAAAGAATGTGCATGAGAAGCCGAGACAACAGCATACACTGAACAAGGCAGGCGGCGAAAAGAAATATGAACCATGTCCGAGATGGAAGGATCTCAGACTCATCTCTCCATGTGGGTATGTGATAATTTGGGAATCCTTCTTGTTGAAGAGATGAGCTTTAGATGACAGTGATGCCGGAGTCACGCCTTCGCCACATGTGCTCTCTGTGTCTGCCAGCAGTCACACATTATAAAGAGAGGGTTATATGGTTTATAAATTTTAGGGCAAGTGCAAATATTCCTGATTACACAATGATGAAGTTAATAAATGCGTTCACAGTGTGGAAACCCTTTCTGCTAAATTACAGACAGAAATCTTGGGAAAAGTCTTAGAAAAATCCCTAAAAAATCTATCACATATGGTCTTTGATTGATAAATAGATCTAGCAAGGGCTGAGCTGTTGCAGCTGTACCTTGTGATAACTGTACCCATTTGAGAAGAAACTGGCTCATGATAAAAGCCTCTAAATTGCTAAAAAAAAAAAAAGGGGGGGGCCTGCTGAACCCTTGTCTCAAGTTGTTAAATAATGATTATGTTAGAAAAATAACCATTTTCAAAATAGAAGCGGGCATAATGACTCTTATTTTATATCATTATAGTAAAGCAGAGGAAAAGAAACCCAGTAAGAGTTCTGGAGAGGAGAAGTCTGGTGAAATACAAAAGAAAAAACTGGGACCGGGAGCCAAGAGCAAGATGAAAGCAGATTTCTCTGTGTCCTCTTTACCTGGACGCCTGTCCTCCCAGAAAATGTAAGTGTCCGGAATTAGTTCTCCTTTGTCAGAATCTATAAGGGCTATTTTTTTCTCTGCAGGTGGAGTAACTTATACGGGATTTAGGCTCTATAAAGAAGAGCTAAATGCTCCTTTAGTGCTGATGACATTTGTAGTGGAACCTGCAAATATATCAGCTATTGTGCAGAATAAGATTCTATGTAAAATCTTTCTTCCACCGGCTCTTGGCAGCTATAGCTCCTCATTAGTCTCCATACTTGCTTCTGCCAATGTATACAGACTGCTAGTGCAATAAATTGACGCATTTGATTCTAACCACCGTCCATTGATAGCATTCGTTGCTGCTCGTCAGTTGGTTCAATAAAGACCCGAGGGTGCATTCACGCAGTCACAGTCATGACTGCACACCACCCAAGACAGTGTGTTGGCCTTGCAGCTTCATGAAGGTTTCTTGTTCAGTGTTTATCACGGCGCTTCCTGGAAAACGCTCCCTCATATCGGCTGCCTTCCTCTGATAATGGGCTCCCCTGGAAATGCTATTTGTATGTACATGGGAACTGTCTCTCAGCGGCCTCATTTGAATGTGTACCAAATTTCATTGCTCCACAGCGCCCTGTTTTCATGATACAGTTATCCAAGTGGCCCGAGCAACTTTAAAAAGCCATCTGCATTTCTGTTTGCATCTATGGCTGAGCAAGAGCCTTTGCTCTGTGTATGATGACGACTCCAGTCCTGTCATGACATTATTCCAATCTTTATTTTCCTGCTGCTGAGAATCTGAGGAAGTTCAAACTTGACACTTAAATTTCAAAATCTTTAATGGGTCTCCTTGTGTGGGATGACCAAGCTGTTTCTTCCATTTAAAACACAGGAAAAGAGATTTCATGATATTATAGTCCATCCCTTTGTCTGGCTGTGTATTGTCTAGTTGTTACACTATCCCACACCTTTGTAGTTTGTTATCTGCGGTCAAAAGTGCACTGTTATCTGTTCTTTTTTCTTGTTCAGTAAGACCCCAGCAGGAAGCATGCCAGCGGACGTTTTCAGTGAGAGTTCATCTGAGAGTGAGGAGGAAGAGGAGCAGCCAGAGCGCCGTCCAGAGAGTAACACAGACCTGCCTTCTGAGTACTGGCAGATCCAGAAACTGGTCAAGTACCTCAAGGTACGGGAACATTACCCTGCACACCACTGTTTCCTCCCTCTGATGGATTTCAACCCAAAATAGCGATTTGTACAGAGAGCCGTAATACTGCAGACAAACGTAGGCCACAACTGACAGGAAACAGTAAAGTTCATGCTCTTTTCCTGTCATCTGTACAAGAATTTTGATGCTGACCTGAGTCAGTATTCAAATTTCAAAAACCTCTGTGCGTGAAAAATATTTAGTCATGGGTGTGCAGTAGAACCAAGGACAGTCAGGATCATGAAAGGTAAATTTCCTATCACATGCTGTAATCCCACCTGTCTGTTTTGCCTCAGTCATATCAAAATGCCAATCAGTGAAAGAGAGGATGTCAGATGAAATAAAGTATAAGTTGCTCCCATTTAAAGCGGCACTTTGTAGGAAGATGCTTATTGAAGTGGTTGGCTCGGCTCGTGGATTCCTGGTTTCTGACACAGGCCTGTTTGGTTGCACATGTGAGCCAAGGCAGAGGGGAAAGAGCTGTCTGATGGCAGCAGCTGTACGCACTGTTTGCCCACACCGCAGAAGCATAAAAATGAAGCGCGCCTGTGATAGGTCTGACAGGGCATATGGTGAATATTAATGTGTCAAAACATGGAGGGAAAAGAAAAGAGGACAGAAACGCCAATGACCCAGACTGGCTGGGAATACCTCTGACCACTTGACTTCGAGATTACCCCGCCTCACTCAGTGGACCCTATTATCTAATTATCTGGAGAATATCATGTAGACAGATGATATTAAAACCGACTACATTTACTTTATTTTGACAGGAATGTGTTTTGTTACATGATGCAAACCTGTACCTTACTATTCAGCAGTAAAAATACCACAAATACTGCTCCAATTTAAAGAAAATGAAATGAGTTAATGTTATTTGAATGTGTAACAACAGTCTACATTACATCTTTTTATATAAATCTTTTTTACTTAATATGATTTCTGTGATGCTGAATAAGATCACTCACACTGCAACCGAGTAAATCTTTTATAGAAAACACTGCTGTAAAGTTCAACTTCTGGTAGATATTTTTAGCTGTGCAAAATAGAATATAATGGAAGGAAATTCCCACTCTAAAAGCAGGCTGCTACTCCTTTCCAGAAAGGAAAAAAGAAGATGTAAACGATATGAAAGGGGCAAATTCAGATAAAAAACCTCACTGGTTTGTATATTTTATACTTTTCAGTGGGATTGTGGCGTGAGCTTTCGGGTTTGTGTGTGTGTTCCTGCTTCAACAAGATGCAGCGCTGCAGTAACCAACATGTCCCAGCTTTCTATCTGTCTGGAAACCACACAGCACAGTTATTTATGGGGTTTGTCCAGTAGTCATTTTATAATATCATTACCATCAGACGCTGAAACTTACCATGAGCCAAGTTAAATATCTGTTTTATTTTAGGAGGAGATCTTTTTTTCCCCTTTTCCCCAGCACTATAGACAGCCGTTTGTACTCTAGGAAGTTTAACACGTTCATAAAGCGACACATGGATGTTCTGTTTTGTGTTTTAATGATATTTCTGTAGGAATATTTGCCTAGGGTTCCGATGTGTTTGTTTTTATACCTGTATGACTGGAGATCTGTGCTTGTAAAATGGTTACATGGGCTTCCACAAAATCAGGCATGCGGTTTAAGTCTGTGTCTAGCACACACATGTATATGTGTGTTTGTGTTTTTGTCGGTGGGCTGTATGTAGAAGATGTCTGCAACTTGCTGACATGGAAAACATGTATTAACATAATTCATCACCCTTATTCCAGTATGTAATGCATCAGTGCCACAACATAAGCAAACATTTTATCATACTTTATATTTAAGCATATAAGTTTAGAGGCTGTTAGTCGTACATGTATAGGTATATGTACAGCATAAAGGCCTTCAGTAAATTAGGGAAACAAGACAACAATTTTGCTAAAGAGACTCTATTGCAAAACGGATCATTAAAGGGTTGTTCTGCATGTCAGATCTAAAAACTCACATGGTAAGTTTAGCAACTGAGCCAAAAATATAATTAGAGTATTTTGTCTGTGTTTAAATACAGACAAAATTCACCAGCTGCTCTCAGTTAGGTTGGCCTGTGGCTCTTTAAACATAAAACTGTTTTCATATTTTCACAGATATAAATATTGTGTCTGATAAACAATATGTTAATAGTTAACAGATAAACATTTCAATCTTGTGTGTTGCAAACATTTTCATAATTTGGAATTTTTTAGATAGTTTTTTAGACAGTCACAACAAAAATATAGTTAATCAGACAGTTTGTAAAAATTTCTATTAGTTCAAGCTTTCTCATTAGCTTTAAAATTGTGTTTTTATTCCTGTAGGTTCACCTGAAGTGTAAAAGTCCTGTAGATTAACAAACCAAACTGGATTCTTGACACATGGTTTTGTGTTCAGACCTCATTAAGGTTGCTCCCCCTCTGCTGGGCAGTCACAGTACTACTGCTCTCAGGAGAACCATTCTACTAACTTCTACACTAAAACTAATCCTGTCTCCAGTTTATAGGAGCCAGTATCAGCTACTTTTCTCAACAGAAGTGAATTTGTAGCTAATTATTTTTTAAGTAGTTTTTTTTATGTTTTTTTAATAACCATAACACTAAATTAAGTCATTAAATGTTTAGTGCCTGTAATGCATTTTCAACATGTCTAATCTGGAGAATTTTCTTACGAGAATAATTGCATCATTTCATTCTCATGAGTTAAGCAACTTTTCAACTAAAAAACCTGACCAGACATTTGCTCAGCATGCACTGTGCTCAAGACAGAAAGGCCTATTAAGTGATCAAGTTTTATGTTATAAGAGATCTTATGTCAAATATGAAGCAAGAAACAACCAGCAATCATTCATTCTGTCCTTCTACAGTACCTTTCCCCTAATAGAGCAGGAGATTGGGTTTGTTCTTGTCATTAGGAGCCTTCTCTCTGGGTCTGCTGTAGACTACAGAGAAGTATGAAACCTCATGCATCCTCTATGGCTCGACCTCTGCCAAGACCCGGTACTTCTCTCCTACACTAAGCTCTATGAAGCACTGGCAGAAGCCCGAGTCCACCTGTCAGCAATCCAACATTACAGGCATACACATAGATGTGAGCACTTATACTCAATATCCACCTTCATTCCTGCTGGCGTGACACAAGCCACACACACACACTCACACACAACAAAACACCATTAAGAAAAGGGCCTGAGGTCAACAGGGTATCAGTGACAGCCCTATTAACCCCATCCCTTCTCCGGCATACTTAGTGCTGTGATTTATAGTCTTGGAGTGGCTCAGGCAGGGCAGTCTGTGTCTGCAGAATCCAGTCTGCTGCTCCAGGGGAACCAGACAAGAATAAGACCTCCATTCAGTAATGTGAAGGCTTTGGCCATTTAGTAGCTCGGGCTGAGACACCTGCAGTAAAGGAAGAGACAAAATGCGTAAAGCATCTTTAAGTGGCTGATATCAATTTCACCTCATGAACAGAATTTGATCCTTAATCTCTTCTAAATCCATTTAGAAGAGATTCTAAATGGAACCTCAAAGTATAAATGGATAAATCATTTATACAACTGTCTTTAATCACTAGATGAACTGCCATTAAACTGCTGATTAATGATTCTGAACAAATCCTATGTCACTTCTTTTTTTCATTTAGTGATTTGTAATATAATTTAAATGTATTTTAGCCAATTTTGGCAATGCCTGTCATTTGGTCAGTCGGTCAATCACTTTGGTCCAGACTGAAATATTGGATAATGATTGGATGTGTTACCATGAAATTTTGAACAGACATTTATGGAACAGACATTTATTTGACTTTGGATCACCGAAGTCAAAAGGCCAATGAAGCCTTTTGATTTTGGTGATCCCTGACTTTTCCTCTAGTGCCACCATGAGGTTCACATTTGTGGCTTTGAGTGAAATGTCTTAAATATTTGATAGATTTCTATTAAATCTGGTACACACATTCATGTTCCCCTCAGGATGAATTGAAATTTGTCCAGTACTTTGGTTTATGACCAAATACTTGCAAAACTAATGACATTCGTCAGCCTCAGTATACTTTGTTTTTGTGCTAATTAGTAAATGCCAGCATGCTAACATGCTAAACTACAATGAAGTACATGGTAAACAAAGTATGCTAAACATCAGCAAGTTAGCTTTGTCATTGTAAGCATGCAACCTTGCTAAAGGGCACCGCTGTGCCATAAGAACAGTTTCACAGAACCACTAACATGGCTGTAGAGACTCTTGTTTTCCGTTGAGTGAAATTTACGAAGACATTCATCGGTGTACTTAGCAGTAGCAAATGTCTTGACTGGGTGAAGCTCACTCTGGTTTAGGAAGCAAACCTGTAAAGACTTTTGTTTTTTAAAAGGACTAAATGAAATATATCACAACATTTCTTTAACCCCTGTATTTAAAAAGAAAGTTTACTTAGTATTATTATTGATGACTAAAATACCAAGCAGGTCATGGCATCTATGTACCACGGTAATATACCCCCACCAAGACAGTTCACAGATATTAAACTACTCTTTGAATTTCTTGCTCAGAGGTCGAAAAGTGGTTGAATTCGTTCCCCTTTGAGCATCTGCCTCTATCATGCTCTGAGAGTCAAAGATCTCCCACCATAAAAGACTGTCAGATGTTGTCAATGTTTTAAAGAATGTTGAGCAGTACTTCAAGACCAAAGCTAACAAAAAATGAAAGCATATGATCTGTTTTCTGTTCTCCCAGCTATCACTCCTAAACATAGCTTTTTTTTGTGTTGTTTTTACAAGGTACGAACCTAGCCTGCCGAATCCTTTGAAGAGTGAGAATGGAGGAGACAAAGGAAGCAGTAGATCCACTGCTGTTAATGGGCAAATGGTTCACATTTAAGCTAGCGTCATGATATGGAGAACACATGTGCCCGTTATCCTGCTGTGTCAGAGCGCTGCTTTGTGAGGGAGATATGATCAAACACCACTTGAGACTGTGGTATAGGCCTACACTGATGAGCTGGCCCCTCCAACAGCTGCATGAAACAGATTACTCCCCTAGCCTTCTATATAGTGATGGGCTATTTTCTACTTATATGGGTAGCTGATAGCAGGGCATGTTACATTCTTATGTTTGGTTGAAATAATCTATTTAGAACAGTCCCAAAGTCTCAAATTGTTTGCTAAGTGTGCAACTAATAAAGGCTCATGAAGCTTGGAACGGTGTAGGCGGCCTTGAATCCACCAAATGAGAATTCTATCTGTGGCACATTTAAACCACTGCAAAAAAGGAATAATATTTGATTGTTCACTTGCCAGGAGATTTTGGACTGGACGTTTCAGTGTCACATATCAAAGCCATGTAGCAGGTCTAGTATTACAGCAGCTAACTGTTGTATTTTCATACCATGAACTTCTGTTTTATCTGACTACTGATTTTTTCCCCCTCTCGTGATCAAAACCATTGCATGTCAACAAAGTTTGTTACGCAACTACACATGATACAGACTAAATATGGTCATATAAAAACACCATCGCTGCCTGCCTGGACAGTATGTTCACCATCAAAGCACCAACCCTAAGACTGGTATTTTAAGTGCCATAATGCTGTCAACATCCATCCACAGCTAGGACATTATGTGAATTTATGCAGTGTAAGGAGAATATGAAAAAAGACAACAAGCATTTGGACACTAAATTTAGGCGAAAACAGTAAAATAGAGTCAGGTTCACTGCCCAACCACACATGTCAGGATGTAACCACACATGCCCTATTTTAAGTCTCTGTATTGTTTCTTTATTTTTTTAGTGAACCCATCGTAGTTAAGTGGCAATAAAACCTAATCAGTTCAGTTTCCTGCCCCATGTGTGTGAAAGGGCTTGACTTTAAACCAAAGAGCAGATCTTCCCCCCATCAAACCACTTGTTGACTTAGTAGTGTTGTAGTTACTAAGTTGCTAATCGCTGGGGTGCGACTCTAAAATGATATGTGTGTATAGCAACTGTCAAAACATATTCAGCTTTTGAAATGCTAGCTCATCATTAGTTGCGGGGTTTCAGTGCTAATAGTGTTCTTTTTCATCTTAGGGGCAATGCCTAATGGTTTCTGGCCTTGGCGCTGTAGTCAGAGCACAGTGCTCTGTTAGCAAATCATTTCTTTCCATCAGTGTTTATCACCACAAAGCTAAACACTTACCAGGCTGTGGTATAAACAAAACAACCCCAGCAGGAGTGGTATTATGGGAGAAAACAACAGAGGGAGAGGGAGGATGGGTGATTGGAGGGAGGTCTGTATCCTCCTCCTTTTTCCAAATGTCTGTTTAATGTTTAATTTTCTCCTCCTCTCTTCCTTTTTGTCTCCAATTTTCATTCATTCATGTTTGGCATTATTATTTCAGGGAGGCGACCAGACAGCCACTGTGCTCACTCTGTGCGCCATGATGGACTTTAATTTGATGCAGGAAACGTGCCAACTGGCCATCCGGGATGTAGGTGGCCTTGAAGTCCTCATTAACTTGCTGGATACAGATGAAGTCAAATGCAAAGTGAGTAGCTGTGCCAAAGCTGGACCTGGATGGCCTGCAGGCATGAACAGAGCTGGCCGTATGTGCCAGCCTGTGTTTTAGTTACAGAAACACTAGTGCTTGGTAGAGAGTGTGCCTTTAAAGACACAGGGTAGCAATTATTCTCCAGTATGCCTAATGACATGTGTGGGTGCTTTTTAACCTGCTTTTATTACAGCTTTTTGTCCTGTCTATTTTTAGTGGAAATGTGGGTGAATGTTTGGCTACTAGATATCGCTGTATATGTACTCTCTCAGTACAGATGGAGGCCTCATGTTGGCACAGTCACACAGAAATTACAGCTTTGTTTCCATAAAACAAACAAATCATTTTTAAATTATCATACTGATTGTGAATGTTTGGTGTATGATTAGATTGGATCTCTGAAAATCCTGAGAAAGATTAGTCACAACTTGCAAATCCGTCGGGCCATTGTTGACATGGGAGGCCTGCAGAGCATCATCAAGATTTTGGACTCACCAGTCAAAGACCTGAAGGCCTTAGCCGCTGAGACCATTGCCAACGTAGCCAGGTTCCGCAGAGCAAGGAGAGCCGTCAGACAATATGGCGGTATCAAGAAACTGGTGAGTATAAGCACAGAAATGCAGCAGCAGAGAAAACTGCAGACAAGAGCCTGATCTTTCTGTATTGGCATCAATGAAATGTTATGTCCTACAGTGGCATATTTTTATATTAAAAGACTTGTCTGTTTATGCTTCTTTAGCTTCTTTATGATTAAGTACAAACATTTTTGTACTTACTTTACTTACAGACACGATGACCTGATATTCCCATTGCTATGTGCTTTCTGTTTAAAGTGTAAAACATATATCTATCCTTTGCTGAACTGTTTTGATGCACATCAAATCAATCACCCATTCATGCCTTTTCACACTGTATGTAATTGCCAGATAGTGGCCCATCCATCCTTTCATCACCCAGTCTTTGAAACACCAGAGTGGGTGCTTGGGAAAAAACAGATAGAATGTCCCCTACATCCTCTGACCTGCATTCATGTTTGTTGACAGAGAGACCTGTGATTAAAGCCTCCATGCCTTGTATATTTTCCTCAGCCCCAAATCGGATGTTCTCATGTGCAAATCACTCACGGAGGCAGATTAATTTCACGTTATGCTACAAGACCACCTTTGAACTGTGCAGTGTGTATAGCTTTGCCTGCTAAGTCTCACTAGCCAGGAACTATGGATTAGAACACTGAATGATGGCCATAAACCGTCACACTGGGCTTTTCAGGCCTAACATCAACATCCATCCTGACAGTTTTCCACTCCTAGCATCTCTGGCTTTTTTATCCTCTCAGACCCAGTGGTAATAGAATTTTAATTACACCCTTAATCACAGCCAACAACTTGCTACTCCCATCTGGAACCATGCATTATCACCCCAATCCAACAACTTTTCAGAGCGAGTGTATGTCAAGTTCACTGAGTTTGTATAAATGTGTGCATACAGCTATTGAGGTTTTCTGCTTGGTCTGTCTGCTTGTCTGCT
Organism: Scomberomorus guttatus; assembly: GCA_038419695.1. Lineage (NCBI taxonomy): Eukaryota > Metazoa > Chordata > Actinopteri > Scombriformes > Scombridae > Scomberomorus > Scomberomorus guttatus. The sequence goes on from CM076464.1 coordinate 7,458,775, forward strand.
CACATTTTATGTACAATATGTGTTTGTTTATCCACATGTAAGTCGGTGTGCCTCGTCTGTCTGATCAGGTAAAGCTGCTGGACTGTGTCCCCAATTTAGCCAGCCTGACTGCAAAGCAGGAGAAGGATGTAGAGGTGGCCCGCTGTGGGGCTTTAGCACTCTGGAGCTGCAGCAAGAGTACTAAGAACAAGGAGGCCATCCGTAAGGCCGGGGGCATCCCTCTGCTGGGGCGGCTGCTCAAGTCTCCACATGAGAACATGCTTATCCCTGTGGTGGGCACCCTGCAGGAGTGTGCCTCAGAGGTGAGGCAGCCCACACATATTATACTTGATGTGGTACAAGTTTTCAGGCCAAAAACCTCAAAGTCTGTAGTTATAAGACAGTCATAAAATACTGCTATGAAATGAAATGAAATATAAACATGTAATCTAAATAATGTACAATGAGTGTATTAAAGGATAAATCTAGTGATATTCTGTTTTTCCTATTGTCAACAAACCACATACACTAGTCTCCAACAAATGTAATATTTACTTCTGTTTGAGGAACATTTGCTAAAAGCTATAGTGCCCAACTGTTTTAGGAAATCTGAGGCCTTCTAAAAAAATGAAACTACATAGTTTTGACCTGCTACTAAAGACTGTTTCTGTTTTCAGAAAAGGGTGAATGTGCCACAGACAGAGTAGGGAAGTCAGAAAGTATTGACAGATTTTTGGTTTTGGTTTTCTAATGAAATTTAAGGACAGTAAAAAAATAAAAATAAAATAACAGCCATATACCATATACATCAGCCTTACCCTGAGAATGAGAATGAAAAGTATTAACATTTTTGCACACAATGAATGACATATAAAATATGTTTAAAATACACAAAAATCTGAAATACTTGAGGTTTGAAATTAAAGATAAAAGTATATTTGTCATATATAACAAATGAGAATAAAAAGTAATAGTACACACTAGTATGTAATGTAATTATACATGAATTCATGTTCATGTGGTCCACTAATTGTTGTGTCACTACAGGAAAGCTACAGGATTGCCATTCAGACTGAAGGCATGATCAAGGATTTGGTCAAAAACCTTAGCAGTGACAACGACAAGCTACAAATGCATTGCGCCAGTGCAATCTTTAAGGTACCTGTTTTACTTGCCTCTGCGTTGAGTCCACACGTGTTCAGAAGTGGAAAAAAAGATGTTTGTAGACTTCTTTGTCTCCTAATTAGACCCGGACAAGGAATTACTTTCCATCTTGACCCTGGGTTTTGCTTTGCAGTGTGCAGAGGACAAGCAAACCCGTGACCTGGTGCGTAACTACAAAGGTCTGCAGCCACTGGCTTCACTGCTGAGCAAGGCGGGCAACAAGCAGCTCCTGGCGGCTGCCACCGGGGCCATCTGGAAGTGTTCCATCAGCATGGAGAATGTGGCTAAGTATGGCGGGGGACTCAGGGTTTCACCTTATTACCTCTCATTAACGCACACAAGAACACCCACACAAACTTAACATAGCAGAGATACAGAACACACTGCAGCCATATCTTCTGAGATGTATGACTATGTGTTTGTAATTAGTGGTAACAGATTATTATGACTTTGACAAATCACTTGCTGTACAGAGAAACAGCAATCTAATGAGCCTCACTGTAAAGGGGAGCTAATAGCAATTAGGCATTTTATCCACATGTGCCCATAACTTTTGGAAATATGTTTGAGCTGATGTGGTTAACAGCAGTCTTAATGTATGTGAATACAGCAGCAGAGGATACAAAAGACAAGGGCTTCAGGCGACTTGCGTGCATTAGTGTCGTTATGCCATCATCACATATGCTACTTTTATAGGGGGCTGTCATTCATTTATGACTAATTGTGTCACTTTTTCCACTTGCATGCTGTTGTTATATCTCACTTTGCTTTACCATTGTGTCCGGTTGAAGTGATTATTTGCGCAAAATGTAAAGTTTTTGTACGTATTCTATTAGCTCTGATCTTTTATGTGAGAGTTTGCCGCTACAATTCAATCTTTTCCACTGTTAACAAAGGATGAAGTAAATGTGCTGATTTTATAGACTTCAGTGATGTTTTACTCAAGGCCTGTCAGTATTGAACTAAAGTAGGCAGACTGAAAGAATTGAGATGGTGATTTTCTAATGTCAGAAGACGTGGGCTGACAGAGCCTTTAATCATTTGTCATGTAAGGCAGAGGTTTATTTAAGTGTCATTTTGCCTGGTTCCTTCAGCAGTGACATTTCTGGAATGGTTTTTGACTTGTACTTTAGTGTCAGATGACTTATAGGTCAGTAATTTTCCCTCGAAAAATAAATAATGTCCGGAGAGCGTGCCCTGGCAGCTTGATACATTTCCACCAGTGCTCCCTTGAAAGAATGATTTAGCTGTATTTATTTTATTATTCAGTGTGAGGCCGAATAAGAAAATATATCCCACATGTATTGATCTAATACCTTGGTAACATATTAATTAATTCAGAACCTATTCTCTGCAGTGTAGCCAAGAAACTGATAATTTAATAATTATTAAAAGACAATGTCAATATGACATTGATATGATAAAGAGTGTTTTTGAAGTGTGAGGGTTTTTGCTGAGGTGAAATTCTGTGAAAATGTTTTTCCTCTGACTCAAACGCTGGATAGTTCAAATTGCAGTAGAATTCTAAAAATAACAAGAAAAAGGCTCAGTAGCACTCACGTGGGTCTTTCTGCACTTCATATATCATAACTGACAGAATGATATCCTACATTTAAAGTCTAAGTTAAGTCCTCCCAACTGGAACTGTCTGCTGCCACATCGAGTTAAGTGAGGATTCCTTTACAGAAGCAGAAACATGACAATAACGTTCTTTTATTGCAAGATGGACACAGATCACTGTCTCTTTAACTGACATCATGAGGTCATTTGGTGACATTTATTTAAAAGATTAAATAAAAAAAGTTTCATGAATATTTATGCTGTAGACATACAGTTGTATTTTCATGAATCAATCAATCAATCAATAAATCAAGCTTTAAAACATCTATCCACTGGAATCTTAATACATTCTTCAAAAAAAAATCCTTAAAAAAGACTGGCGCAGATTTGGAATCCTTCTGACTGCAGCTTGGCGTAGTGATAAAACAAGTTAACTGCACTGGCCATGAGTAATGTGGCAGCTTAATACACTTACTGCTAGTACAGGCCTTGTGCCACACGTAATTACTTGTCACACTGTTGCTATGTAAAATAGTTCTACTACTACTGATAATAACAATAATAGAAATAATTATAATGATGCCATTAATCACTTGTACACCACATTTAGTGACACTTCATTTACAAACACTAAAAAACAGTTTGGTTGCCCTCACTCTAAATTTAACATGTCATAAAGGTATCTCAGTGAGAGTACCAAATATGAATAGAGTTCTCATTTTGTATTTTCTTTCCTGTGTGTGTTGTGTTTTATTTAGTTTTTTGGATGATGTGGGCAGTTGGGTGTGAATGAAGGTGAAATTTGGCCACCTCTTCATGAGGAAACCAGCATGATGCAGAGCAAATGTTTTTAATGCACACTTAAATGTGTAAGTGGATCTGTTTTTTCATACTCTCTGGGGCTTATTTGAATCACTTAAAATGTCTAGGTCAGGAATAGCTTGGAGTGAAGTGACCAAGCCATTACTGTCAAAAAGGAAAGGCTGCTAATGGTAACAGGGTTTTAGGGGCATGCGCTCATTTCAGAATCAATCATAGGCTGAGTGGTGTACTGAAATGAAAATCATTTTGGAATATATTTTGCTACAGCAATAATGAGAGGCAGAGGGTACATTTTTCCCCTTTTCTTTCATTAAGTACATGGTCAAATGAAACAGACCTTGCAGTCCATTACAAACAGAATTATTTTTTCTTTCATGTTGCTGATGTTCTGCGTGGTCTGGACAGTATAGGGGTCGAGGGGGGAGGGGGGACCTCCACTTAAGACAAGTAGCAGCATGTGTTAGCCATTTTCCTGATTAATGATGCATCAAAATGAGAGATGATTGATGCCCTGAAATATAATTACATTCATAACTTAAGTGTGTTTGTTTAAAGACCACATCGTCACAAGCGTATGTTTTTCGTAAGACTTCCAATATTACAGAGAGGGCCATACCTGGGCCAAGGTTATATGTACTAGGAAAAAGCCTTTGTAAGTCCTGCTTGGAAACACTGAAACATTATTTTGTGCAGATTTATGAATGCATCGATATGTGGCCCCTTGAGCCTGTATACCGAGGTGTTATGGACACACAAAAATGCTGTAAAAAGCCTTAACAAAAGAGTGAGGGAATAACTTTGCAATGGAAAGTCACGACTGCCAAGTCTCGGACTGTATTTGCCAGCACAGTAATGTTTGGGGTCAAGATTGTGGGGTTCGCTTCCAATTACTGACTACCCCTCCATCTTACCTCTGTTCCAGCCCTATGATGAGCAGACCATAATTGCCTATCCAAATGATACTTCTCATTACCTCACAAAAGCTCTACGCTCACCCAAGTGATTCATTGCTCTGCTGTTTCCTTTCAAATGAAACAGATCTATCTGTCTGTTAAATTTCAAGCTGAATGAGCTACTGTCTCTCTCTGCATGGTCAATGCTAAATGTCTTGCAGGTTCTCCTCTCAGGATCCCTGAAATGTCTTACTTTCACTTTGGCTTGCCTGAAAACCCTAGTTAGTATAAAAAGCAGCATTTAAGCTTTCTGCACTTAGTTAAATGTGTGACTAGTGCAGATGAATGAGAAAAGGAAAAGGCAGACAATCAATCATAACAGTCGGCTGCGCAGAAGCCCCGCTGTGGTTCCTGTGTCTTCTGACAGGCTTTAATAAGCTTCCAGTTGTGTGAATCTCAGTGTTTGCAGGAGAAGCCGCTTCAGGCAGCTTTGTGTAATGTTACGCTTGCCATCACGTAATTGCTTTAGTTGGGATTGGCTTAACAAAAATAGACATGACTTACCATTCATTTATCAAAAGTTATGTCTGTGATTACAAGATAATTCTACTGTAGTCAACTGCAGATGACACTTCAGTGATGGCATAGGAAAACCATTGTTTTTCTTTATGGTGAATTTCACTGAAGTTAACTTTGGCAGCTCCTCTGTTCATTAGCAGTGTTTTCACTTGCAAGAATAGGCTGTATGTCAGTGGACCCTGACCAAAACCAAATGACCTTGGCCATCTACAATAGCTTACGAACCGTGATGCCAGCAACCGTAACTGTGAATAAAAACAGTCGTAGAACTTAACTGTACATCAGAGGTTTGTTGAGGTTTTTTGTGACCGCGTTATATCCCTTTTAAATGTTTACTATAGTTTACCACTCTATAGCACTGGAAAACAAGGCAAAATCACAGCAAAAAAGGGAGGGAGAGTTTCCAAGCCACAGCAAAGCTTTGGTCATGCAAAGTACGTACAAGGGGCAACTGTGAGCAGTCGTGGGAAAACTGCCTGTACTGCTGGGTTACATTAAGTGATCTGTGCCCATGTGGCTGAGGGCACTGTAGCTGCTACATGTCACTTAGTCAACTGACAGTTTTAGCCATGCTAGCAGTATGGCTCTATGGATGCTAATGTCAGTCTTTCTGTCTGTCTGTCTTTCTGTTTGTCCACCACTTTGCTCCAGACTGGATCTGTTCTGGATCTGATTGCCATGAAATTTGGTACAGACATTCATGGTGCCCAGAGGACAAAACCTAATGACATAAGTGATCTCCTGAATTATCCTCTAGTTCCACCACAACGTCAAAGTTTTCACTGATGAATTGGCACTAAATTTGGTTTAAACATCCACAATTCCCAGACAAATAATTGTGATGACTTTGTTGATCCCCTGACGTTTCCTCTAGTGCCACCATGAGGTTGTGGTTTAGAATGAAATCTCTTAACAACTATTGGATGGATTATGAAATTTGGTTCAGGCATTCATGCCCCCCTCAGGATGAATTGAACTTTGGTGATACACTGACTCTTCATCTGGCACCATCTTTAGGTCAAAATTTTATTCATTCCAATACTTTGGTTTATGAAGAAAACCTGCAAAAGTAATGAATTAATGATGCATTAATAACCAGTCTACCTCAGCTGTACTTTGTGTTTAGTGCTAATTACCAAATGTTCGCATGCTAAACGTAAGAACTAAAGATTTGGTAACATGGTAACCATTATACCTTATAAACATCAGCATGTTTACATTGTGATTGTGAACATATTAGCAAGCTGATGTTAGCATTTAGCTCAAAGCACCACTGTGGTACGCCTTAAGTTGGCCGTTAGCATGCTTGTTGACTCTTATTTAAGAAGTCTTATTTCTTGTTCATTGATCTCTACCAGTTCGTCCTCAAGTAACTGAGAAGGAATTGGTAACCTCATGGATTTTCCCCAATGATATAGCAAAAACAATATGATTAGTTAATATGATGCCTGGCCCTCTTTCTCTTCTCCACCCTTTGAAGGTTTCAGGAGTACAAAGCCCTGGAGACCCTGGTTGGTCTGCTGACTGATCAGCCTGAAGAAGTGCTGGTCAATGTAGTGGGAGCCCTGGGAGAATTTGCCCAGATACCTGCTAACAAGGCCACCATCCGCAAGTGTGGAGGCATTAAGCCACTGGTCAACCTGCTGACTGGAACAAACCAGGCATGTTGAAGGGTAATCTTGTCTTTAAATGTTTTTATATATTTGCATGTGCTTCTGATATAATTCATGCTTTTAATTTGTGTCATTTACCAGGCGCTGCTTGTAAATGTAACCAAGGCAGTGGGTGCCTGTGCCACAGATAAAGATAACATGGCGTAAGTCTCCGTTTCTTCCTTTGCACCCAACCAGCTAACATGGTCTTTGACATTTACACTACAGTTAACACAAGGCAAACAGCCCCATCTAAGGAGTCTCTTAAAATGTGATTAGTGGCTTACTCACTGTCATTACTGAATTAGCTCCAAACACATATCCTTGGCCATGTATTGATGTCATACTATATGTTTTGACAAGGGAATGACACGATCTCCAGGATCCAAACACAGTATCATTAACCTGTCATGGGCTGATGCTTAAAGAAATCTATGTTCTTTTAATTTGTAATTATGATGGTGGGTTTCTCTTTCATCCTCAGCTTAATGACAGATTTTAAAAGCTTTGTTTATTGTACCTGCTGTGTTAAATATGGTTGTGGTTTAATTCCCAGTGTTTTACTATAGCTTTGCGGTCACTGTCAGGACTTAAGCTGGTCAGATGAACATACCTAAAGCCCTGCCCTGTCCAAGACTACATGGCTGGGAAAACACAGTGAACCACAGTCCAGAACAGTCTTTGTTCTATGTTCATTTAACCTCACCCTAAATACTGGAGAACATTGTGGAGCTTCCATCTGTGCCTCGTTGCTTTTACAAGGCTGTTATGGACTACAAAACCCTTCTTAATTTGCACTGGACACAAATACAACTTAACGTCTGAGCTCTCATTGTTAGTTAGCTGTTAATGCTATCATATGAGCCTTTTACATTTGTTGGGAAGCAAAAACCAAGGGGCTCAATAAAAAGTGAAGCATGTCAAAATAAAGTCTCTAACTGTTAAACTTCGCACAAGAGGAGAACTGTTTTTACGTCAGTTCATCATGTTCTCCATGTTTTCTCACAGTAGGTATATTTAGGCCAGACCATGTAATCATTCAGCTTTAACACTCAGCTGTAAAACAGAAAGTTCTTATTTCAACGGCCGCTTTTTGTATGTTTTGTGGCAATGGCTTATTTTGAGACATGTATGTGTACAGTAGTTTGCTGAGCAATTAACATAATTCACATTTGATTGTTTCCTGCTCTAACCCAACACTGTCCGCAACTGTTTTTCAGATTCCCTGTGATTCGACAGTGTTTAGCTTGCTAACAAATATGATGATGATATATGTATATCCCTGCTGTTGCCACACATTTAACTACAACATTCCTGTCAGTTAGCATGACTTCATTTTACCAACAAAACCTTTTTCTCAAATACCATCTTATCTTCATCAGCGCAATCATTCTCTCATCATCATTCTGATGCAGGTCATCCATAACTACTGAAAGCCCAAAACAAACACTGATTACTTTCAAGATTTCCATGGAATACTCATTTGTTTGTTTTCATTCTCAACTAGTAGGCAGCGTGTGGTTAATGACATAGCACTTCCTCCAATGAATCCTGTGTAGCTACAAGAGTGAGCACACGTTGTTTAATGCCTCCAGGGTTTGTGGTCTCCTCCTCTAATCCATCACTGTCAGCTGCAACTTCATTGCTAATCTGTTTCATACCTGCTTCATGAGAAGACGGAGCTGTTTTGGCGGATGATATGACGCTTCACTTTTTGTTTTTGGTCCGGATTTAAGAGGCCCCGCAGACTGGAATCTGATGTTATGATCCCTCTAGACTGATTTATGTGCAAACGGAAGACAGATGGTGCAGGGGACGTCCCTGATGAGTGTTCGCTCTTTGCCAGTCACAGAGATACTGTGATTAGGGAGTGTTTAAGTAATTATGACAGCATTCAATGTCGGCCTTGTTGGTGGAAGCACACATGGGGAACACGTTACATGTTATTTATACCAGACAACGGGTGCACTGTGGCGTAATTCTTTGGGTCCCAGACCCTGACTGCAGTTTTGACTACAGTCATGTATACGGCCTGAAATACGGCTCATGCTTAAGTAAACTTCACTCAAACCCAATGAAATATAGAGCGACCTGTCTGTGGCTCTGTTTGATTTGGAAAGAGGTCCTCTTCTTGGCTCTGGTTGAAAAACAAGCCACCAACATAAAGTGTAAGTTTGTCTCAGTTTCTATTTATAAATCCATGTATGAAGTACTATACGCAGATATATGCCAGTTAACCTCTGGCCCTAGCATCCCCAAGCACTTCCATGAAGAGTGATTTGAGTGAACAGACAGTGTGCGGGTTTCAGGCCCGGAGAGGAAGCGAGCAGGACTGAATGCAAGTTCAATGAGGAGAGACATAGTGAAAAGTAAAGATAGTCTTTGGTGCTTAGACTTGCTTAGACAAGGAGATTTTTAATTGAGGGGCATCAGCCCGCCAGCAGCATAATAAATCCCCCCATGGAGTCCAGACACTGGTGGTGGCTGACGACTTCTGCTGAGACTGATGAGGCTGATGAGGCTGATGAAGTGGTGAAACTGATGAATCTGCAAAGACAAGGAGGTGATTGGGAGGTGGAGCGGCGCACACAACAGCAGCATGAATGCACTAAAGGCAGAGAGAGAGAGAAACATATTTAAAAAGATAGCAGCAAGATGATAGGCTAACAATGGAGGTGTGTCACCGTGCTATTGTATAGATATGAACAGCTGATAGCTCAATTGACAGCTCCAGACAATGACAGCAAGGGAATTATCAGTGAGCATGCATGAGAGATGAGAACAGCAGGATAAAATGAGAAATATAACTACAGGCCTATGCATGCAACTTATGCTGGAGCTCCATTTGTGATGAAAAGCCATTGCTGAAATCGATCGATCCTATGATCCGTCTTGGCAGTAGTTGTATTCAGCGTGCTGCTGGCCAGACTGATACAGCCAGCGAGAGAGAGAGAAACAAACATGATGAAAAAAGTTGCACTCTTAAATCTTCCAAGCATGAAATTATGGTTAATAAAAGGTCTGCGTGAACACTTTTTCTGTCTTGCTTATTCTTTCCTTGTTCATTCCTTTCTCTTTTTTTCTTCTTCTCTGCTCTCCCTTCTCACACCACTTTTCTGTCTCCCTACAGAATCATTGACCAGCTTGATGGAGTACGCCTGGTGTGGTCCTTGTTGAAAAACCCCAGTGCGGATGTTCAATCCAGCGCTGCATGGGCCCTTTGTCCATGTATTGAGAATGCAAAGGTACAGTGAAGTAATGTACAGAGCTTTTTTCACTTCTGACATAAAGTACATTTGTCTCCTGCCTCCGTCCTGTGTCTCTGCACGTGAAGCACACCAAAAGCACATAGATAGCCTGAGGTCTACGGAGTTCGTGTCGTTTTAGAATAAAGGGTTATCTGAGAGTTAGATCCCACTCACAGAACAGAAGCTTGCTTATATCACCGTGCTTGTCTCCCAAGCTCTCCCTCCAACCTGCTGCTGGGAGGTTAGCAGGGGCAGAGCTGTGTCAGAGGAGGCTTACATGAACCATGGGCTAATATGAAGCAGAGAAGCCTCCTTGGCACACTGGGATTGGTGAATTGGGAAGCAGGCAGGGAGAAAGACCGAGTAATATCCTGTGGCATGGCTTCTTATTCCCCAGCTGAAAATCTTCCCTCAACATGCTACTAGTTACAGAGGCACACGATCCAGGCATAGAGCAGAGGGTACCAGACAGTTTTCTCCTGTGATCCCGCTTGTTTAATGAAAACACAGCAAATATGGCTTGCAAAGGAACCCGCAGCATGGCCTGCTATAAAGAACCATTGATATAACTTATATAACTTTAGCTATTAAGAAAATGAAAATAAACAGGTCGGGGGTCTTTAAAAGTCGTAAGCTCTTTTATGCCATTGTTGCAGGACTTTAGCCCGGCATTACACAGCAGTGTTGTCAATCAACTCTAATTTCAGTTACACATCAGCAGGTCTTTCATCCCCTGAGTACTTGTATCATTTCCAAATACAAACGTAATTTTGTTCTATTAGATTATCGCTGTGATTAAGGTAAACAGCTTGTCAGTGAGACAATCTGGTTAAGCTTAAACAGATATATTGGGCCCAGACAGGTGTCTTGGGGGTGAAGCCCTTTTCTTTTCTTGCTGGCTGGAATTTCTCTGGCCTACAAGTGTAGCGAAAATGATGCATGGCAACCATATGGAGGGAGAAGGGGGACGGCGGACCTACTATTGAGGGCTAACAAAGTTTGACAATGTTTGTCTGGACGTCAGAGTGCCAATTTTGAGGGAAATTCATGAACATGCTTTTTGGGTGATTTTTGTGAGACGGGGGCAATGACAAGAGCTAAATAGTGCTCTTTGCCCATTGAGTTGAGGAACCTGATACAGCTGCTTTGGTGCAGTCGTTATTTAGATAAAAACACCATGTGGTTTGAGTTAGCAGTTCCATAGCGGATTTATGAGAGAGCCGTGGTATAAATGCATCTGCTGGATGCTCCATACTGCTGCCCCACAGACACAAAAACGCTGTGCTTCAGGCCCACAGGTCCACAACTTTAACACACTTAGTGTCATACAAGTACTGTAAAGACTTAATAATGAATCGTTCAATTATCTTTGTTCTTCAATCCAAGAAGTAGAACCTTCCCAGTTGCACGTAATGGGGTGTATCATTAATCTGCCTGGACACAGAGGCACATTTGGATGCTTGATTTATTTTTCCTTTACATAGTGGCCATGTATGTTATCGAAACCTGATTGCTTCAGAGAAGGGGTCAGGGCGTGCTTCTGCCATTTTGAGCTTGGCTTTCTCCCCTCAGTTTGAGATCACGCACAGCAGATAATGTGTTTTCTATTTCATTTCATCCTGGGTAAGAGGAGGGGAGAGAGAGAGAGGATAGCGAGAAAGGCCTTTCCGTGTGCAGCCTCATAATGCTGCGGTTTTCAGATCTGGGGGCCCATCCAGGCCATGAAAGAGATTCTGGCTAGTCTATCGCAGCTGGTGGCTTGAGAGAGCTTCCTCTGTCGCAGGGACTCCCGGCCAGCCGTCATCAGTATTCCTGAGGAAGAGCTTCCTGTGTGTGGTGGGGGGGTCAGCTCCTGGTCCCGGAGCCCCCCCACCCCCCACCCCATCTCCCTGCCCTGCCCTTCACTGCACACATGGCTCATCCTCTGGCACAGCATCACAGGGCCCATACACCGCACCCTGGCCAGAACTCAGCTGTGAGCTCTCTGTTAGAGAAAACACAACAGTACATCCAGCTCCCCCATAGTAGCTGCACACTAAAATGGTACATGAGCTACTGCTTTTTGTCAGTGCTGAATATGATAAATTTGCCTTAATTTATAGAATGAAGAACAACCATACAGTGTACATATTAAATTATGTGATTACTACACTCCACAGTACTGTGCCATATATCACCTCTGGACATTTAGATTGATGTTGAAATAGACTCAAATTAAGCGTGCTTTGTGATTTGCATCCAGTCATTCATAATTGTATGCTTTTGGGGGGAATTTCTGTTCTATTTTCAAAGCACTGAACATTACAGACTCGGCCACCTTGATGTATTCTTCAGTGGCTGGCGATACGGTGAGTTGTGATTTTAAACAGCGGCCTGATTTGCCAAGCCATGCTGAAGCCAGCGTCTCTGCCAGCTCTTCCGCTGTGGTTCTCTCAGCGCTCCCTACCAGCATCTCGGTTTGGTAGGCATGGCTTCATAAGTGGCTGAGAGTCCTGTGGTACCCGCTGGTGCCATGAACTCAAACCATGCAGCTTTGAGTCTACACTGTGTGTCAGCCTGGGGCTAAAGCTTTAAATGTCACCTCTAAGCTCTAAATTCCATGTTTCGTCCTCATCATGACAAGTTAGGGTGAGAGACGGAGAGGTTGACGAAGATGTCAAACTTATTGCTTGTTCACCCAGACAGTTCTGCAGTAGGAGAGGGTGTTTTTAGTTTTGAAAGCAACTATTATAGACAGATAAAGATCATTCTACTGCTTGGTTTGCACTAATGGGATTTAGCTTGTTGCCCAGGCTAAAGATAAATACTTTGCTTGTGCTTATTCAGTGCCCTTTGTTTTGTCTGCTAAAAATGCCCCTGCCTGCCTCTCGTCTTTCCTCACCGTCTTCATCATCCTCCTTGTTCCTTTCCACAGAGCGAGAGCACCAGCTAATAACAGACTCTTTGACTTTAGGATGCAGGGGAAATGGTGCGCTCCCTCGTCGGTGGATTGGAACTGATTGTTAATTTGCTGAAGTCAACAAACAACGAGGTGCTGGCAAGCATTTGTGCCGCCATCGCCAAAATAGCCAAAGACAAGGAGAATCTGGCAGTCCTCACTGATCACGGGGTCGTCCCATTGCTGGCCAAGTTGACTAATACAGTAAGTACACCTCACTGCTGGAGACAAACAACCAGGTTTTACTATTCAACAACACTGTACTTACTGTCAATATACAAATAACTGTCTTTAAATGGATTTTAGTTGCCCTTCTTGTACTCACTGCAGCATAAATCCAGCTAATGAGAAGAACATTGGTAGATTTAGCCAAGAGTCTCTTGCAGAGCTGTTGCTGAGCTTGTTGTTTTCTAAATTGTAAAGACCGGTCACTGGGGTCCAATAGCATCCTGTTCTCCTCTACGCAGACTGATGACAGGCTCCGTCGCCACCTGGCTCAGGCCATTGGCCACTGCTGCATGTGGGGAAGCAACAGGGCGTCCTTCGGGGAGGCTGGGGCTGTGGCCCCCCTGGTGCGCTACCTCAAGTCCAAAGACAGTACAGTCCACCAGAGCACAGCCATGGCCCTGTACCAGCTGTCCAAGGACCCAAACAATTGCATCACCATGCACGAGAAAGGAGTGGTCAAGGTCAGTTTGTAGTGCTGTTGAAGCTGAATTTCTAACTTCTTGCTATTGCTTTTTTTGTAGATAATTTACAAAGTAGTTATTTCTTTTAGCTTATTTGATGCTTTTGAGACTAAATCTGGCATAATTACATTGAGGAAAATGTGCTTTGGCCTCCCACCACCCTTGTTTTTGCGATGTGTGAAAAACACTGAGTAATAAACTTTGAAAAGCTGTGACTATTTTCAGAGCCTTTGACCGATGGAGCAGAAACAAAGTGGGTTTTATTCGACGGCGGAAACATGACTCCACTTTCTAGCCGTCATGGGAATTCAGAAAAGCAAACAGCTCACTGTGTGCGAAGTGCCATTTCTCCGGTAGACCCTAGATGCCATTACAGCACAAGTCAAAGGGCTGTAGCTGGGGGTAACTGTTGCTAAGGACTGTTCCTGGACATCAGGGTAGAATGCAGCAGCGATATGGTTCAGGCCAAGGAGTGGGGTCAGAGCTGTTCAGGGCTAAAAGAGAACAATGTTTTTTTATGGAAACGTTTTTTTTTTTCTTTGTCTACATCCGCCAGTTTTCTTCATCGTGGCAGTGTTGTGTAGCACTCTTACAAAAAGGAACAAGCATTGTTTTGTCTAACATTTGAGCCTGTTGGACTGTTTCCATGCTGAGCTCCAGAGAATGTTTATGTTTGTCTCTGACAGTGATGTAGAGATTTTATGTTAAGATTATGCTGTAATTGATGTCTTGTCACAGATGATCATGTGCCCATATTTCAGCATTTAGGAAAACATTGCTATCTTATTCTCTAATTCAATCATGTTTCACATAGAAAGACTTTCACATGAGAAATCTTTTTGTGGCCACAGTGAGTCTAAATTCTTTTTTTCCCCTCTAAATAACAACTGCGATATAAATTATGAAGTGGTTATACCATTGCAGCCAGATATTTTTTTCCCATGTTCATTAAATGGTGTACTTTAGCTTGATCTGCTGTTACAGTGTATGTGGTTCAACACTAGCCATAATTGGTAGCTGGACTGAACATTGGGTGTTCCGAAAGAGTTATGTCCAATTTGCAAAAGTCGTTAAGCTGAATGCTTTTTGTAGTTTGAGCCACGACAAAAACTGGACAAACCTACAGTGTGTGTGTGTGTGTGTCTATATTTGAAATTCTAGTGTGAGCTTGTGTGTGGATATGGGCGTGTGTGTGCAAATGCAAGACATACCACCCTTTTTAATCTGTCTCTGTGTTTGCCCTTATTAATGTACCACTTAAGAGTTGCAACACTACTCCATAATGTATTTTTGGATTTTTAAAGAGCTTAATTACCAAAGGCCACGTAACTGCACCAGCGTTGCATTTGTTCTTAATCTCAGACATGGAAACACAACACAGGCAGCCTCATTGTTCAGTCTGGCTTCAGTCTCAGCCAGTCTGGGCAGGAGGCTGATACTTACCTGCCTGACCCTGAGGAAACATTACAGTATGAGAGCTTGTCAATCTCCACCCTTCAGTGTACTGTAATACTCTGCTTTATGACATACAGGCAGCCCGTTGGGAGAATGTGCTAAAACAATATACCCACTAGTTCTGAATGGGTCGGAGAGGGTTTATCGACGATTGATACAGGGCTTTGTGTCTAATTTATGGTCCTGTGTAAAATTCTGGACCGCCTCTTGTATTATTGCAGCCATATTTCAAAGAGCTTTTCTGTGCCGTTGAGAAGCTCTCAAAACATGTTCACCCATATATAGTATATGATTTCGAATGAGCGAAGGTCTCTCTTACTCCAAAGTTGGTTTAGAAAGCAACTTTCCTCTCTAGCACACTTAATGGTGTATGGCCCAGCAGCTTGAGATTCAGAGGAAATTAAGCATTGAAAAGAAAGTATTTCACACTGGAAAATACATTAGTGACCTGTCTTAGTGTTTTTATTTTACCGCTTCCAAAGCCTTCAAAATTTGTCTTTTCAATTATTTAGTTTCAGTGCTATGAGTCTAAATAAATCGCTTTGATATTATGTTTTGGACACAACCTACTGTCATTCATAAATTCTTTTTGTCTCTTTTATTTAGCTGCCTAGATTTCCCATCAACATATTTTCTTTGGAATCTGTCGGCCTCTCAGATCATACCTTGTTCAACAAAGGCGATTCAGGTTCTTGCTCTCAGAGGAAACGCATACCAGAGGAAAGAGATTTTTAGCCTCAGAGATGAATCGCCTTGGCCGTTTGATTTGACATCTACTCATGGTATCTCGCAGTTTTATACGGATGTGCTTCATTTTGTGTCATGTACAAAATCAACATGCCTTCCCCTGCGCTTTACATTGCTTCCAAAAAGGCTGGGGATTGTTTGCTGAAACCATAAATCCTCGTAGACAGCTTCAGCCAGCTATTTGTATTAAAGAGGCTCTTTCATAAGAAAAGCTTTGTGAAGTAAATTGATGAAAATTACAAAATGCGGATGGTAATTATTGGTAATTTTCAACTGAAGGTATTCCAGAGCATAGCTTTTGCCAGGTCCTGGTATGTATTTTAGGCTTTTACTAATCTAAATGAGAAAAACGTTTGCACTTTTGTTGCCATGAACACACTTCTGCCCCAGCACGGTTAGTGTTTGTTTTAATTTTTTTCTCTCCAACACACTCAGGCTTCTGGAGAGAGAGTGTGCAGTGAGACTGTGGGGGGCAAAAATTACACCAAAATGTAAGGGAGGGAATAAAAACCAAGCAGAGCATCACGGGTTGACTTCTACAGTTTCCTCTTGGTTTGTGTGTAACATGATTTCAGGTTGTGGGTGCGGTGAGCAGATGATACAGGCGCTGTGCTGCCTGCTCTGTTATGACTACCATGTTTTTGAGATCTATGGAGTGTAATGTCTTAGATCCTTTGACTTAAGCCTCTCTCCCTCACGCCCTGGACCAGAAATGCGAAGCCGTATTCCTCAGGTTGAACAGGCTTAGGACTCAGACTGAAAGTTTCCCCTTTAAGTCACTGATTTGAAAGCTGCCCTCCCTGCTTTTCCTCTTCCTCTTTAGAGACACAGAGAAGGCAGCTTAACAGTCTCTGGCTCACTGGAGGCTGCAGGGAATGTTGTTTACCTTGACTTCCCTCACCAACTTCCCCTCGGCCCAGCTAAACACTGCTGTCTGTTTGTGCTGTTTGCCTACACAGCGGAGTCTGAAACATGGGAACGCTGGGAGCTGATGGAGCTATAATGACTGTCAGACCCGGCACAGGGGAATTTAAACCTGAACTTCTGCAGGCAGATGCGGTCCAACCCGAGCGCACTTAACACCATGACGCCTCCATGTGCGATAGGATGTGTGTGTGCACATGCAACAATATGCGCAGCCCTCCCAGACTGCACGCCCGCTCCTCCCCCTCTCCCCCTCAGCCAGGGGGGAGCGTGTTCCCTGGCTCCCTTCTTGGAGGTCAGGACTCACTGGAGTTCTCTGAAGTGCAAAAACCTCAAAAACTCACGATTCACTTTTCAAAACGTGGGGCAAGTGTTCATGTTGCCACAGTCAGGGAATATCTAACAAGTGGTGTATTATATTCTCAGAGATCCCAGCTGGGAGGGAAAGAGCAAGCTAGAAAAAAAGGCAGCAAAGAGAGACACGCTTATCTTAGCCTAGCTGTGCGCTTCGGGAGACCTGATTTGGCGACGTCTGAATAACATGCTATGAGGTTGGCAAAAACGCTGCCTCTGGCACTTCTCAGGCATCCTCTCTTTTCACAAAAGAGACTTGTTTAGTGAGCTGCATGTTTTCTGGAGCCTGTGGATGTAAGTTTGCTCTCGGAGGTGTTTTGAATGCTATTTAAAAATCATATAAAACCTGAGGGCAAATGTTTCATCAACACTGGTGCATTGAGAAGAGCTGACACTTTGGACTGCTGCATGCCTTTTTCCACAAAATGGAGTGGTTTTAATGTGGAGGAAAGATATTATTTTCTTTTTAGCTAGACTTACCATACATTTTACATTTACAGCCCTTTCAAGTTCATACACACAAGCTAGCTCACCCAATTTGTCATCTGTTCTCCTTTCACTGTTTATCTTTGTGCAGAAAATCCTGGGAATGTCTTCTCTCTGCTTCTTTGGCTGTTTGCTAACCACACAAGTGTGCGGAGCGGCGTTTAAAGTTTGCATGTAACATGGAGAGGGGTCAGGGTCAACCTCAGCTCTGCTCTGACATGCATTATGAACACAACTCAGGTTTGACTTGAGCACTGATCAGCTGTTTCATGTGGAAGATGGACGAATGGGGATTAGATGATTATTCATAGAAAAGATGAGACTGACATTTCATTAGTGTGACACAGGCGTAGGAATACCATCATTTCCTATGTTGATACGTGGAGCCAGTGCTGAACAGGATGGGAGAGTTTTGAATAAAAGGGAGACAAGGGGTGACAGACACTGAGAAAATGGAGATTAGCCAGAAGCTTTTAGAATCACTCTGCTGTAAGTTTTAAAGAAGCTTAGTTCTTGCTTCATTTCCTTTTGACAGTGACAGTGTAGGTATTGTCTTATGTGTTGCTTGTAGGATCAACTAGGATGTTACATTGCTGCACTGTTACCAGGGAAACAATCCGGATGGTGTTCAAACACCATTGTAAGCCTGCTGCAGCACATTCTTCTTTAAAGGAATCTTTTTCAAAAACCCTTTTTCTTTCAGTTGAGAACAAGCTCTTGATATATGGGGCTTAAAAGTGCCTCAGACATCTCAGCAGTTACTGTATTTATCAAGACTTCATTGTGTTTAGAACCAGGGAGTCCTTAAGTGCTTAGTTGGGGGATGTAATGTTGCCGTTGGTTCATTATCGATGTAAACAAGACTATCCGAAATAATTGCAAATGTGGCTTGGGAAACCTCAATGGCACACCATTGTGATTTTACGAAGGAGCACACATTGAACAAATTTAGATTCATCCATTGCACCAGAGTATTTATGCTTACATTCACTTTTATTTTGATTCGGCCCCACAGCCGCCCACAAACATAATGTAGTGATTTTGCTCAAGATAAAATAGGAAAAAAAAGCTCACCCCCCCAAAAACACACATGCCACTCAGTGGTAGTCCATATATTCACTGTGTTTCTTTTTGCTTATTCCTACATAATATAAAACTCTTTGAACGTACAAAAAACTTTTAGATGTTCAATTTTATGTAACCAAAACATAAACTTCCAAAGCTCGGGATTTCTGGAGAGCGCAAAACCTTGTTCTGCAATAAGACCTAACGAGATCCATTACACAAGCCACTAATAGTCGGATATAATCTGACCTTTGGAGCAGCGGAAAGGCTGTCGAGTGGTGTGGTTCATGCTCAGGTTTTTAATGTCGAGCCTGCCCTGCATGACTTTCATCTGAGCAAACTTACAGAGGCATGTGTGCTCGCAGCTGTAACCCCTTTGCTGAGGCATGGTTTGGACGGGTAAAGTGGGACACACAGAATACACGCATACACAGACACACACACACACACACACACACAGGGACACGTGCCAGTGCGGCCTGAGACTGTCGCCGCACTGTCACTGTATATCTTTGCAGCTCTCCTTGGTGGCTGCGTGCAGCGACTGCTGCTGACATGGCAACATGTGCACAAGTGTTTTTCCAAAGGTGTGTTAGTCCACTCCTCTAAAATAATGATTTTTTGGAAATCTGCTCCTGCTGCATACTGTAACCTCTGTCCTGTGTACTCCTGCAGCCCCTGATCCACATCATGGGCTCTGATGACGAGATGCTCCAGGAAGCTGCTGCTGGCTGTGTGCGCAACATCCGACTCCTCGCCCTGGCCAATAGGAATTCCAGATTATTTTATTGATAATCAATAATCACAGCACCCTGGAAGTACTCTTAGCAGTACTGATGGGCCAACTGTGACAGCACTGGTAAATATTTACATTATCATTGGCAGCATGTCCTGTTGTACATGAACTTCAGAGTTTCAAATGTGTTTGAAAAGGTTTTCAAATAAAATGTTATGTGAGCAAAGTGTCTCAAATATAAGAACCACAAGTGTTTCAAATATGTTGTATCAAATTATCTGAGAAGGGTTTGAAATAAAATGTTTTATCTGGATTGATGAGTGTATGTTTATTTGCTAGTTTGCTTCTCTTCTTCCATCCCGAGCTCTGCCTTCACATCACTTACCTCATCAGGAGTTCATACAAATATTTTAGTTAGCCCTCTGCTCCTTCTCTGTCTGTGATTGTGATGATAAAAATGAATGTGTCTTTGTCATATATGTTCGTACGCCAAATGCCCCACACTGTACGTACTTTGCTAAGTAAAATACTTAGAGCCACGTTCTATGCAGTAACATTCCATAAGTAACCCACACGAGACCACTATATCTAAACAAGATCCACATCTGCTTGGGTCCCTCAAACTTCCACTTATACAGTTTGTATACAATTTTACTTACTGTATATGAATATTTGTAACATATCCAAACCTGCAATGAGACATTTGGATAAACAGAATAACTCACTGTTGGTTATATAGCACCAATGTGGAATACAGGGAGTCTGCACAAATATTTTCTATAAATACCACACAATAATATGAACACATAAATTCATGCCATGTTAGCATTAGTGGATAAGAAATGTCTACAACAATTAAGGGTACAATAGTGTGTCTTGTCTCCACCACAGATATTATGTACAAGAATTAATTTAAATCATAATTTTCCACATTACTCACAGTTTACTTACAGTAATTTCAGATTTTGTAGAGGCTTTTATTATAAATAATAAAATATATCTTATAAACAAGCTCATTATTTTTGTCTGTAAAAACAAAAATGTTGTAGATATTTGGCCGATCGCTTTACCAAAACAGTTGCATGGCGTTTAGTCAGTCAACTATAAAACAATCTAATGAAGGATTTTTGGGAAAATAGAGCAAATTGCTCAGCTTATTTCCAAAACGTAGTCATTGTTTTTGTTGCTGAATATCATATTTAATGGT
Source organism: Scomberomorus guttatus (assembly GCA_038419695.1). Taxonomy (NCBI): domain Eukaryota; kingdom Metazoa; phylum Chordata; class Actinopteri; order Scombriformes; family Scombridae; genus Scomberomorus; species Scomberomorus guttatus. The sequence continues at coordinate 7,479,273 of CM076464.1, forward strand.
TTTTTCCATACGTACCTATATATCCTCTGTATTTTTCTGTATGAATGTATAGTAGACACTGCTGTAGTGATGGTGTGTGAATACTGCTCTCTGCAGCTGAGCTGAGCTCATCTGATCTGTCTGTCTTTTGTTCTTGTTTATTGTAAACAGGCCGTGTCGGGCTCGACAGTCTTTTGCACTGCAGATTTCAGTAAAAGACTGTTGGCTTTGACCGCCGCCACCCTCTTGCATGTCTGTCAGCTTCTCTGTCTCTCTGATCCTGCTGTCCTGGTCCCAGTTAGCTTAGATGCTCAGCATTCAACCCCAGAGGCTGCCACAAAATCTCATGGGACTTTCATCATTAATATCAGCCACGTGCTAAAACAGAAAATTAGCAAAACATTGAAAATATGTGGTTGAAAATCTTCATCACTCTTTGAAGTTTAAACATTACCAGCTGTTAGCAGGGTTCACTGGAAGAGCACGGATGGTGGAGAGTGGATGAGTGAAGAAGCAACTTCCTCCAAAAAGCAAAACTAGGAGCTGAAGGAAGCCACTGCCTCCAAAACATTCAAAGCAAATAAATGTACAATGATTAATGGCCTTTTAATTCCACACAGCAAGCTTTATGGTCTCTGCAACATGCCCGATGTCAAAACCGATTCTGAAGAAACATTTAAATGAAAAGCATCTCGTCACTTCAGCAAACAAAGTTGGAAACATATTATTTTCTTTTGTGGAGCAGCATTTCCTTTTTTCATTCTCATTCTTTCATACCCTTGTATTTATACTTATATTTTAGTTCTTTTTATCACTTGACAAACTTCAGATGTTGAAGAATTTACAAGATGTGCCACTCCACTTTTAGCCTTAGCCTCATGCAGACAATCATATGATCAGCAATATGTAGCCTGCAGATGGTTAGCTTAGCTTAGCTTAGCATAAACAGAACCAGAAACAGGGGGAAATGGCTAGCTAGGCTCTATCCAAAGGGAACAAAATCCACAAAATCCAGCACCTCTAAAGCTCACTAATTAATACATTATAATTCAAGTGTTTAATCCGTACAAAAACTGAAGTGTAAAAACAACAATTCACTGTTTTATGGGAGGTCATGTGCCAGAGTATTTCTTGGCAAGAGTGAAGAAACAAGATGAAACGTGTTAATTTGTGAGCTTTAGAGGTGCAGATGTTGTTATCTGTGAATAAAGCCAGGCTAGCTGTTGTTTTCAGTTTTTGTGCTAAGCTAAGCTAACCGCCTGCTGGCTGTTGCCATACATTCATTAGACAGACATAGGAGTGGTAGCATTCCTTTTCATCTAACTCTCCTCCAGAAAGCTAATAGGTGTATTGTCCAAAATGTCAAGCTACTGCTTTAAGCCATGTTTGAAAAACAGTGCCCTGATTCTTGGCCATACAGTGCATATACAGAACAGGGTGTCTAATGGGGTTGACAGGATCCTCAAGATGTTTAGCATTCAAAAGAGGGACGCAGTTTCTTCATCTGCTTCCTTTTGTGTGTCTTCAGACCTTGATGAGCCTTGATTTGCAATTTTTAAATACTTGTTGACAAGAAACACTGCTGCACTTGACTTTTTGAACCTGATGTTGAACCTTGTGGAGCACAGGGGAGAGGCTGGGAGGAAATAGTAAGTTGATTTCAGGAGCCTGGCCCTCAGGCCCATTGGTCATAAAGCCACATTTGAGTGTATTAGTTGAGCCACAAACCCTCTGAGAAAAGAAACTGCCACTTTTTTTGGCTTGCTGTCCGACATAGGGACATTATTCACGGGAAATTAGAGGTTATGCCTCCACGCCTCGGCAGAGGCAGCAATTACGTCCGGCTCTGGCCTTTCTGGTAACCATTCAACATCCCATGCTTCTCATCACTTTACGGAAGGGATGGAAATAGTGGAGGGATATCCCTGATGTTGTTGCTCCTGTTTTGAGGGATCATGTGGGCCATGGCATCTGCCACACCCCTGTACATCAACTGGTATGTCTCACCATTGGCCTGACCTTCACCCTGTCCAGACTCCGACATTTCCCATAGGTCAGGGTGATGGATGCAACCACACTTGAGGACTTTATTACATATTACACAAGACTTATGTGTGGAAATATCCTTTCTGCAGTTGTGAATTTTGTCTGTCCGCATCTTGGGTGGACAGAGCAATGAATATATATCGCTTATTTTTATGGTCAGAGTCCTTCAGAGAGTACACTGTGTGTTGTGATACTAGCTCAATTGTTTTAAAATGGAGCTGCTCTTTTGAAGTTTTTAAAGATCCCACATCTCCCCAGCCGTTTTACAGCAATATTTCATAAAAGAAACTAATAAACAGTAAAAGTTCTTTCCAAATATTAGAAGTGGCTTTTGGTCCCCTCCAGTGTCTAAGGACCATTTTTTAATATAAATCACAAACTGTTGCACAGCAGCGGCAGCAGCGTGGTTTGCTTGCGAAGCTGCCATTAAAAACACGCGTGTACACAACGACCTCTCAGAGCTCCATCCAAATAGAGAGCAGCGCTCTCTGGTAGCCCAGGACCGGGGGGTGAACACGGCTTCTGTTCTCAATCTGTAAATTAACTTTTATATAATTACAGCATGCTCACACCACCAGGTCTGTCAGTGTGAGCCTCGCGTGTCGTGCTCTCTCACTGTTTGCTCAGCGGCCTGCCTCCATGCATCCATTTCCTCCCATCAGCCTCTCACAAGATCTCACAATTCTATACTCCTCAAAAGGTTAAAGTGCTGTCCTGTGATCCCCTTGCATTTTTCAGTGGTTTTTAGAGACATTTTAGAAGGGCTTTGACGGCACTAATGAACCCTGACATTCCCTTCCATAAAGTGTAAATAACAAGCTGGCATGACAATAAATAAACAGAGAAACGAGTGGGCAAATACCGCAAACGTCTGGGTCACATTTCAAGGCTACAAGAGTAATGTCTCCATAAAGATCTCAAAATTATTAATAATACCTTCATTGGTCATGACAGTTGCGGCTTTTGCTCACATACATTAATTACAAGCATTTGGCTATTTTGGGAGGAAGCTTAAGGTGTCAGTATGCTTCAAACAAACTAGATGTGTTGTCCGACCATGTCTGAAGGCAAAAATGTTTATGGCCACACTTGAAGGTTATATTATATTTGTGTCTCAGTTTTGAGCCTGTAATGAGAGATTTTGAACAGAGAAAAAGATTTTTTGCAGAAATTATTATCACACAAAGAATAATTTGATTTGAGCAAACAAAAATCCCTTCTGCGCTCAATAAATGTATTTGCTGTTATTCGTATAAGCACACAATAATAACCTCTCTCTATCAGTGTTACACTCATTTCAGGGAGCCAGAGAGACACTATGAGCAAATTAGTCATCCTGGCTCATCCCAACCGGAGCTCAACATCTAAGCATTTCTAATGAAACAGTCTTTACTCACCGGATCTGTTGTCTGTCTGTTGTAGTCGGTGTAAGGTAGAAGGAGGGGGGCCTGGAGTTTAGGATATGCCTGTCAGCCGCATTAACAGATCATAGCTTTTTTGTCTGTACCTGACCTTGAAATTGAGGAAATTGTGAAATCTTAGACACTGCTCTGATTTGATGAAACTTGGAAGGTATGACTCTAGCTTTAAAAAATTGCACTGATTGGCCTCAAAAGGTAACTGCATCTTTTTAAAGGAACAACACGTTTGCAGTTACTGTATTTCTTCACATGCTGATTTACTGTCTTTCTCACTCTACAGCCCTCCTCATAATGTGACATGATCATGTTCCGTGTATTTTTCAGCTGCGTGTTCACAGAATTTTTTTGCGTGACCTAAAGCCTTTCTGGACCTTTCCTTCTTGCAGTTACATCAAACTGGAAAAGGAGACGATACTGATAGCCAACAGGCAGTTATATTCATTTGCACACAAAGGATAATGTCTAGTAAAGATGCTCAAAAATGCCAAGTTCCTCACACAGCAGACAGTGATGAATTGGTACATGCTCCAAGCAGCACAGCTGTGAACCATAAGCCCGTCCAGGTTTCCCTCACTGGATCATGAACCAACCTGAGAGCTCCGTATGGCACCCCACCAAAAATTATATTATCCCAGAGTTTTCATCAGGATCTTTTCATCAAGCTATCACAACTCTGGACCTGAGGGGAAGACATGCAACTGAGGGGAATAGCATATCAACAAATCATCAGCAAGGCATTATAGAACATCCTATTTAAATCTGTAACTGATTATGCGCTTTGAGACATGAGGACAAAGTACAAAACTGTAGTAGACGCTGCCGGCTTGAGTTTCTTCAGAATTAAGAATGATATTTGTCAAAGTGGTCAATTAGGCCGTTGTTCAAATGTGCATTTTTTTCTGCTCTGGTGTGGTGTTGTATTGTTTTTATGTGGCATTCTCTCTCAAGTCTGATTTTTTTTTTTTGTCCCGCTCTAATTCTGTCCTTTCCCTCTGCGCGATGCATAAATAACCCCCTGTTCCAGTCTAGCTCACTGCTGTCTGTCAGTTTGCCCAAGCACTCCCAAATATTTCAGAGCTTTGCAACTTTTGGCTCATAAAGAAAAATACCTGGAGACTCAACAACCAAAGATAGTACTACCAGAGTTATAGAGGCGATGACACACAAATAACTGAAACACTTCACTGAGGTTTTCACACTGGCATTATAAATGACCAAGTCAAATATGCCTCTTTGTTATTCTAACATGAGTGAGTAGTTTTGGCAAGGCTTAGGTGCGCAAAAAGCACGCTTTGTCTGACTTAATTCAACTTGGATCGACAATGCAAGAAAATCAGAGAGTCCAGTTTACAAAGAAAGCATGTTATTTGACAGATGTATCCATCACGTCCATGTACGCTGGATACTGAACTGGCATCTCTTCCCTGTGAAGTAGTATGTGCCTATTTAGTAGCCATTTGTGTTTTCTTGGAAAGCCATATTTAGACAGACAACAGGGATGGGAGGGTTAAAGGAGTTGGGTGTTCCAAGTTGCAATTATTCCCCACTGTAATTTCAAGGAGCAATCCCAGTGACTTCTAATGGCATTTGGTTTTGACTCTTGATTGCTTTCAGTAGGCATGGACAGACAACACACGTTTCAACTCGCTGATTAGTGTCCCGAATGTTTAAAACCCCTCTGAAAACAGTAATTGGGTCATTTTAAACAACCTGCAAATTTTCTCCTCAGTCACATTTTCCACCAAAGCTGGCAAACTATTGAACAAATATGTCTGTGGCTTTACAAGTAGTCCGTGTGCTGCAGTATGTAATTCCAACTTGGTTTACATGGCGAAATTAAGTCCAAGTCTGGAGTGAAAACATCATCTTAAACGAGGGGCAGATTATAGTTGCAGAGACTGGGGTTTTAAAAAATAATTTGGATAGTAATGGCGTAAGGTGTTGACATAGAGCTAACACTGATTTCAAGTAATGACCACCTTTCATAGCCAGTTCCTTTAATACACGTTGAATGATGAAGTACCCCAAAGGCAAAAACAGGGTGTTCCCTGCTGAATCCACGATGTCTAATGAATGTCTGCTTTTCACTTTTACATTCACTGACTCAAAAAAAGATACATGTCTTACATTTGAGGCTGTGAAAAGGTCAAATGTGGATCTTCATATTGTTTACTTTCTCTGCCTCTACACTGTACACTGCAGTATTTTATTTATTAAAAGGCAGAAACATTTGATTCCCTCCTTAAGCGGCACATTTTCTGTAAAGGGATCTGACTTACATTGGAGGTTTAAGGAGAAAACAAATGTTATGAGTGCAAGGAAATAAAACTGTCACTACCATCGCCTCTCTGGCAGGCCAAGCCAAACCCACATGCATGAACTCCAGTAGATGTGATATAAAACAATAGAGGAGTGAGTGATGTATGTATATAAGACATGTACAGACATTAGACGCAAAAACCTGAGGTAAATGTTCCCAAAATTACATTGACATTTAAATTAAATTGTCTCTGATGAGGTAGAGTGACCTTAAACTAAAGTGAACTATGTGAACGAAGCTCCAGATGTTTGGGATATAGTGTGTCAGATACACATCAGTATACTGAAATATTGGAATTTGGGCTTTTATTAAAATTGTTAGTCTTAAAATTTCTTTTAGGTAAGCTAGGTTGCTAACTGACAGTTAGCAAGCTGTCTGTCTGTTCTGAATTTCTAGTCTTTAAGTTCAACATAACCCTGATGACAGGTTGTTTTCATGAAATATAGACAAATGGGACATGAAATATATTCCAGGAAGTCCAGTTTGAGTAGCAGATCTTGAAATTTGAAGACTTCTCCGACACTGCACACGTGTTTGTAATACTCATAGCTAGGATTTTACTACTCAGTCATAATGGCGGAAACTATTTTATCTTTCGGTATAAGGTAAACGGTAGAAAAACGGTGTTCTTGCTACAAAGTAATCTGTCAGGAATGTGTGACGTAGATGACGTTTGGTTGCGTTGCAGCAAAAGTTGAGCCAGATTCAACTTTTTGCCAGACATTTTTTTTTACACAGAGCCAGTCTGAATACGCCCTTATTCATCTCGTTCACTTTTCGTTCCCTCACCATTTACAATGAAATAGGTGTTAGAGAGGTGTCACATGAAGGTCTATTATTTAGCCACAAGAATTTAAAGAATTTATGGGGAAAACACTGAATTCCTGTAACATTTGAGCATAAAAACGTTGAAAGATATTGAATATCTGCACCACGTCTTAGCTGTCTGTGACTCGAGACTAAAAATATTGTTTTCTATTGGTTTTGGTGCCAGGCTTCAAAACTAATTACTGGTCAAACCCAAGTGACCAGTAGAGCCACAACCATTAGACAACAAAGAAAGCAGTTGCCAGTATAATCCATGAACCCCAGCTTGAGATAAAACAGAGCCGAGCACAGGGATCGTCTGCAGAGTCGCTGCCACCAAACCCCTACGAGGCAGGACATCTTGATTAATGTTGCGCTCCTACCTGCTGAATCGTTTTGTACGCCCACACTAGACATCAGGCAGCAGTCTGAAACAGGGATGTAGTGAGCCAAAGTAGAGGCTTTGGAGAACTGGTGGATGAAGATTAAAGAGATGCTGGTGACAAGCCTCTATGATTTCTCATCTCCAGGGAAAGCCCTGTTGACCTCACGTGTTTAGGTAACAGGTACAAGGTCATGGCAGGTAACAGAAGTTCACTTCAGGCGAGAAGCAAAACTTACATATTGTGTATAACTTGAGCAAATAAACCTTCCCCAACCTTAATTAAAGTGATTACATGACTGGGCCATTCAGAGCATGTTTGCACAAGTTGTTAGTGAAAGTTAACTTCCCCCGTTAAATGAAAATAAGCACAAATAAACAATAATTACACGGATCCCTAACCCTTCATATGGGTCTAGCTGCTTAGTCACGTCCTTCGAATCACTACCTTGGATAAACCCCAAAGGAACACACAGCTGAGGACCTCAGAATCTATGAGTCACAAGCCCATTATGTGACAGGTTTTATAATGGAAGTCAATGAAAGGGTTCATCAGAGGTAATCAGCAGTGGCATGACTACATACAGTAAGAATTATGTTTTTTTCCTGAATGTTAGCAGAAGCAGCTTGGATAGTGTTTAGCTTGATTCTGATGGAATAATGATCATTGCAGGAAAAGTATCAGGACTGTATTTGATACCAGCTTTGACTTCAGGCAACACTGAGAAAAAGAATGATAATCTTTACTCAGACATATAATTCAGAGAAAAATACTCTGATTGTGTTCTAAAAAGTAATGTGGCAAGAATAAAACAGCAAAAAATGAACAGGACCATTTAGGACAAGGTGTGATCTTGCAGTGAGGGAACATGATACACTTTTTACAAGCATCCAAAACAGGTTTACTGCACTGTAAAGTCTGTCTGTAGCAGACAGTTGGTTACAAGTTAAACTCAAACACAATGCAGGGGCTGTAAAAAATGTCACTTCCACCAAGCAACTTAAATTTAGTGCTGAAAGCTTTTCTTCTGCTTTTCTTCTTCTGCAAAGTCACAAATTCTACAACTGTGCTGAGCTAATACTACTCGGTTCTACTGTTTCACTTGTCTGGGGAATTTCTCAGACACAAGTTTAAATACTTGGGTACAAAATGAGGATGGATTACCAACCGGACAAATCGGGCAACTGCTCCGGGGCAACAAACCCTGAGTGGCCCGAAAAACCCTGCATGGTCCCTGCATGTCAATAAGTTTCTGTAATTTGATTTAATTGCAAATGTAGTAACATTCACACCTGCGTTATTACAAACTAACATAAATTACATATTATTCCATCGTATGAGTAAAAGATGCACTGAATTAAAATGAAACTTTGAGGCGACAGGGTACATATGTATTGTACAGAGGGCGGTAGGTGGGGGGGTCAGTAGGGGCCCAACAGCATATTTTTGCCCTGGGCCCCCCTGGGAGGTTAATATGACCATGATGGGCACTGTTTCTTGTGCACCCTTCATATAAAGTGTAAAATTGAAACTAGGGGCTTTATTAAATGTCAATAAACCATTTTCTAAAGCTTTATAGTCATTTATAAGACATTAATAACAACAATTTTTGTGTTGCCAGGTTGTTAAAATGTCTTTGTCCATTTGCCTTCTGACAGAATTGGCTTATTAATGTCTATTAACTGGTCTATAAAGCTTAAGTGAATGTTTTAACCATTAATAAAGTCATTAGTTACTATGTATAAAGCTTTCATATAGGGTGCCTTATTAGACATCAGTGCCAAAATTTAAAATAAGAGAGAACATGATTGATTAGCAAGAAAGTTTAATGTGCTTCATTAAAATTCCTGACATCAGCATCAACAGTGAAGAGGATACATCTGATTTGAGAAAAGTTACATTTTTAAACTGTACCATCAACTCAGTCTTAGACAGCCTACTTTTTGCAGTGTGATGCCTCCCTCCCTCTCCTTCCCTCTGCTGGCTTGGGCCCCAGAACCGGCGTAAACCATCAACAGTATGTTCGCAGGCTCAGGCTGTGTACTAGGAAACATGAGCAGGGTGAGATATTCAGAGTCCCGGGCGGCGCGGCGCAGGCCGCTGGATAAAGCAGAGGAGGAGACGGCGGTCCGTGTGGTTTGAGCTCAGGATCTCAGGACGGGAACATGTGAGCAGGGAATGGGCGACTGGAAACAGGATTATTGTTATACACAGCAGAGAGACGCAGGAGGGGCGCGGGACAGGTAACTGACCGAGATACACCGGCACATTATTGCTTTGATGGACCGAAACGTTGAGCTTTGATATGATACTCAGGTTATTAATGTTTGGGATGTAGTAGAGGATAAACTTAAAGCCAGTTTAGACAACTTTGAATGGACAGGACCGCGTTTATACTGCTCATGCTGACAGACTGTTAGTCTCCATGACTTTAATTCATACAGAAACCAAAATAATCAGACATTTACAGGCTGCGCTGCCAAGACGTTTTGGTTTATTTATTGGACATCTCTGCTTGCATGGTACTAAACACATTTGGCAGCTTACTGCTGGTGACGGCACCACATCACGGTGCGTCTTTACCCCGTGACAGTTTCAATAATCTCAAGCTGTACAGAGAAATCCAAAATTAAAACTGAACAGAAAAAAAACAAAATGTCACCTATTTCTTCAGCCTGCAGAGTTGTTTGTTTTGCATTAAAAAGTGGAGAGCACCAACCAAAATAAACCATTCAGGGTTTATAGCGACATGCGACCGCAGTGCAGAGGAGGCACTGCAGAAATATTCAAATTGCTTGAAATGGAATTATAAAACACTTTAAAAAAAAACAGCAACAAATTAAGCGTTTAGGGTCCAAACCGCAGAGCATGCTCTGCAGATTGTCCTGTGGTGACTTCTCTGTTTTTCCAGAAAATAAAGTGAAAGTTCATTAAATATAATTGAGTGAAATTATGTCACTTGTTGTAAGAAAAGGCGGGTGAATAAGATATTAAACAGTCTTCAGTTTAACTTATGAAAGGGGTTTTATTGTAACGCTGCAGTATTGCGCGCGACTGAAATTAAATGTATTTACTCATATTATTCATAACCTCCATTCTTTTGATTTTATGATTTGCTTGTTTCTAAAAATATCTGTACTATAAGATGCACACCTAACTGATAGCACCTCTTTGGATTTTTTTAGGCTTCATAATTTTACTCAAATACTTTGTTATGAACTGGACTCGCAGATGCAAATGTTTACATAGAACGACCTTATAATGACGCATCACAACAGCGCACTTACGCACAGTCCGCTTTAACTCAAGACAGTCTGCAGGCAGTTTAATCAGTGCATTGTACGAGCAGGCATATGGTGGAGAGTAACTTGATCACTGAAGATATCAAATTATAATTTATCCGAGAAGTGCGTTTTTTCCAGGACAAATATTAAATGCTTATCTGGGAATGATTTTTGCTGATAATCAAGACATATTTTCTTTTGAACATCACCAACTCAAGGTTTAGTAAATGTGTGTATCATTTTGTAAAATATACACATTTCTTCCACAGGAGAGACACGGGGACACTGTGACACACCCGAGGAGATTTGTTTTATTTTTTTATTTTTGCGCAACAGAGAAATCGGGGGAATATCTGGCCAAAGATGAACACCATTGTGTTTAACAAGCTGAGCAGCCAGGTCCTGTTTGAGGAGAAGGCGAAGGAGGTCGAAATGAGCAGCAGAAATTACCTAGAAGTCATCGACGGGCAACATCCAGACCTCCTCTCCAGCAACCAGACCATCAGAGACAACCAGGCCATCAGACACAGGCGGAGCGGGTATGTGGACCATTCTGCTGTGTTTTACGCTGCTGGTCAGCATGTGTGGCTTGTGTTAACATGTGGATTAACTGGAGTCCGGGAAGCCCCCGGGGGGTTACTGATGAGGAGTGCTTCTATTTCACGGTTATTTCACCCAGCACAAGTTAGCACAGCGAGAGAGTGAGCAACAATAATGGACTTGTTATCAGAGCTTCAACTCTCCCCCCGGAGATTATCTCTCCACCTTCTGCGCAAAATTAAGATATGAAAAAAAAATCAAGCTCAGATAAAACTCCTTGGGTCAAATTCCTACAAAATAATTTTGGTGATCTATTTATATGAACACGAGCCTTTTTTGGGTTATTAAAGATAACTATTCATTAAACTTTGAATTGATACAATTGTTTCTGCTGTTGTGCGTAATTATGCATTTGCACACATACATTTACGCGCGTTTAAATATCCTCAAGGAAGCTCGTGTATAGGTCGAAAACTATAACTATTTATGCTTTACACCTCGAGGGTGAAACACCAATTTGATAATCCAGTCTGACTTTTTTTCATGTCTCTATAATGCATCAGGATCTGATGGATCAGATAATTCATATTTGCCGTTTTCCCCAAATCTGGTCTTAATTTAGGTGTTGGTGTTCACAGCTAATCTTGAAATTAATAAGTAGGTCAGACCTGTCCAGTAGCGTGTCTTATAGAAGTTTCCATCTGTTTCCAATAAATAAATTCACCCTTCAACTTTCTGTGTGGTCTAGTCAATCAAATATAGGTCTAGTGTTTTTATTTTTTAAGTGTTTTATTTAGTTTAGTTTTATTTTTTCAGTGACAGGCAACAGGTGTAAGAAAACATCAAGTCCAACCATTTTTTGTTTATGTATTACTTGCATGTTTATTGGGAGCATATGAGAGAACAGAGGGGTAGCAGTGACCTTAAAAAGCCTCCTCAAGGAGGAACCTTCAGTAATAAGGAAGAATATTATGAGTAAGTGAATTTACGTGACTGTAAGGTGCCGCCTTGAGGGCAGCATCAGTACTAATGACGAACTTTAATTGTTAAACAGAGGTGTGTGTGTGTGTGTTTGTGTGTGTGTGTGTGTGTGTGTGTGTGTAGTACGAAGAACAGGGAGTAAAATGTACTTTAGGATGTTCATACCGATCTAGATTACAAGGAAAATATTTGTAGAACATGAACCTCAGGCAGACTTGAGGCTAGACTAAAATATGTTACATCTGCAGTCAGTGGAGCTTTTTGGAGAGATAAAGGGAGAAGCGGAGTGCAGCACCATACTGACATCTACAGGTTCTTTAAACCTGAAGCTACAGGTGAGACTGAATCCCTCACAGCTCAGGAAAAACAACAGACGCACTTCAATGAGAAATCATGTCAATAATTCTTTATGGATTTACAGGGTGTCTGTGTTTCCAGATAATGAATTTATAGTGATTTGATCTTTTTTGGTTGTTTATCTGTTGTTCTTACAATGTCTTATGCAAGAGCTGATATGAGCTGCACTCACCACTTTTGCTGAACTGGGACTTTAGGATATGTATTTTTAACCAGGGGCTCCATGGTGTATTCTTATCGCTGCACTCCTGCTGTGATGTTTTTGTAACCGTCCTCTGGACATGTATTATAGCTCTTTTCTGTAAGAGAAAACCAGAAGTATAATTTCATTTTTTTTTGTCAGTCCCTAGTTTGGTGGCTTGGCTGTGACTTTGACCCTGCTACATTGTTCTTGATCCACTCCTCCTGGGTGTGAAATGTTAATCTGGCAAAAATGTGGTTCTGAGCGAAATGTTTTTGTTTGTTTCATTGCAACGTGTTGGCGGTTTGTGGGACACGCAGTGAAAAATAAACTGCGAGTGGCCGTAGTCTCTCTCTCTCTCTGGGCTCTGTCTGCTTCAGTCTCTATGCCTCTCTCTCTTTTAATCAAACCTCTCTGCAGTGCTTTGGGTGAGAAAATTGCATACTGTATAGTGTTCACTTTATGTGTCATGACTAACTAATTCAGACAACATGCCGGTCCGCTTAGGACTCCGCTTGCAGCTGTGTAACATTATTTGGTTCACTTTAATAAGCAACATAATCCTAATTCTCTTTTATGAGTTTTAGACCAGATTTTCCTTCAATTTGATGTTTAAATTTTGCCTGTATAACATCTAATGCCGAGCATCATGTTACTGACAAATGCAAAATGTGTACACACGTCAAACCATCCTTCTTACACTTAAAGAATAACTCTATTCTGCATATACATTTGTTGCTGTGTCAGATTATTAGTTAAAAAAGTGAGTGAAAATAAAAATAATAAATGTAATAGATAGAAAAGGACAAATAGCCGAGGTTTGGATTAAAACTGCTACTAAAAATGTGTCCAAATAATTACTTATTCATGAATATCTAGTTGCAGTAATATGTTTCCTGTAGTATATTCTGCCTACAGTGTAGTATCTGGCTGACATTACTCTACCTGCTCCTCCACAGAGGTCGGCCCAGCGGCGGTAAAGTGCGACACAAGCGCCAGGCACTGCAGGACATGGCACGGCCGCTCAAGCAGTGGCTCTACAAGCACCGAGACAACCCCTACCCCACCAAGACGGAGAAAATCCTGCTGGCCCTCGGCTCACAAATGACCCTGGTGCAGGTGAGCAAACGCTTTGCTAGACTCTCTCAAGCTGCCGGTCAGGTGCTGAAGAAAAAGTGACTCTGAATAAGTGAGAGAATTCATCAAGTAGTCGTGAGTGCAGCGAGGGGGAAAAGAGAAATTAGACTTCTGTGGCTGAGTGTCTAATCGGCTCTGAAAAGCTGGATTTGAACTTGAATTTGCAATTAGGGGGCTGTGAGTAGAAAGTGTTTTTACATCTTGAGCTGTTTATTTTACAACACTCATGCAGCGGGGAATATTGTTATTTCTACCTCCTTCGAAATGCTACAGTTGGCAGTAATGTTCTTTTTTTAATTATACACAAATACAAAAATATGACAAGTCATGAATAAAATTTGAAGTCATCTAGGTTAGTGGTTGCTGACCTTTTTGGCTTGAAATAAGCACTTGCTGACCCATGTCATAGATATGTTTACAACTTGTAAGCAATCCAACCCAAAAAGTGATTTTCTTTTCTTGTATTGTTTCTTTTGAATACATTTGAAAGAGCTGAAATGGTTAAACTATTCAGTATTTCACATGAAAAACAAGAAATAAATTTTTCTGAGGAATGTATTTTCTTTTTTCTTATTCCTTTCTTCACCTCACAACCTCTCACATTTATCATGCAACCTCTTGAAGGTCCCAATCCACAGGTTGCGAATTACAGATCTTGGTGTTATAAATATAAAGGTTTCTCATATGCTTTTAGTTCTATTGCACCCTCTACTGATAATACAGGAGTAACGTGACTTTGGCGACTGAAAAACTGCCCACTGAGAGGATAACCCAGTGGTGAATATGAGTGTGTTCTGTGTCTGGCACGTGCAGCTGTGTATGTACAGTATCATCTGGCTGACAAGGTCACTGATACGGCCTCAGAAAGTCTGCGGCAGCTTTTTCGGGCCGCCAGCCACGATGCTTAATCTGGTTCTCATTTTGGGGCCTGATGGAGCTGTTTGTTTTGGTGAGGGTGAGCAGAGTGCAGAGGAATGCTTTGTGTTGGACACTGGGATGCTTTGAACACACACGGCCTCACACACGCATACGTTTAAGCTGACACCCAAATACCATCAGGGGTGTCAAAGGTCGACGGGAGATTTCTTGAAATTGACGGAGGGTGATGACAGGCAGGTAAATGAATTTCATCACACTTTATGACATGAGGGAGGTTATTACAGAGAGCTGTGAGTAAATATGAAAGTTTTACTCAATTTATTTTATATTTTTTTGTTTGTGTTGCTGAATGTGGCACTAGTGTGGAAACAGAAAATGAACCCCTGAAGTAAAATGTTTCCTGTTTCTAGTTTTTGAAATTTGAAAATGACATAAAAACTGAATATCTTCAGGTTTTGCTACATAAAATAGACAAAACAAGTGATGTCATAGGTGTTTTTTTACTATCTTCAGATATTGTACTGTACAGACTAATTGATAAGTCAATTAAAAAAAAGAAACAACAGATAGGAGGCACTCTTTTCTTTGCCTATCCATTCATGGCGGCTCAGAACTACCCAGTTCTTCCACTGTTTAATCCAGACAAACCACTGTTGTTGCTGCCAGCAATGTAGCACAAATCACTTCCTTTGCATCAGATAATTTTCCCCTGGAAACACCCACCTGGCACCAGATGTTTAAAGCAACTAAATCTATCATGTTTAAGCAAAACAGCTACTTTTTTCCATGTAGATGTCGTGAATTATTTCTTTAAAGTTTGTGCTAATAACATGGTGCCATCTCTCCATCATCATGGAAATCCCTCCAGGCTAGCTCGCCTGCCTCGCCTGCTGTGCCTGCATGCCGTCTCTTCTACGGTACATACAGTACAGACGGGCTATGGGTGAAAGAGCCGGTTTGGCTGCTGTGCCCCCCACCCCCCCACTTTTTTAATCTCTCGGGGTGCCATCCTCCTCCTCCCTCCTCCCTCTTCTCTTTTCTCTCACCCCATTGACAGCCATCGTTGCTCCAGTCCTCATTAGCGAGCCGTCCTATGCCTCGCTTCGCCTCACTTCGCTTCGCCTCCCCTCCCCTCTGTCCAAGCCACATGTACTAGATGCCGCCTTCCCCCTGGTGTGCCACAGCGCTGGGCTTTAGACAAAGGGATGTGGGATGGTCTCAGTTAACGAGAAACACGATACTGAAAGAGAGGATCAGAAAAATAAGTACTCTAGCATAAGGCCCCTGTCCCAGCCCCTTCATAAGCCGCTTGAAGTCTATTGAGCATGAAAAGTTATTCTAGTATAACATCTAATGGTCTCCTTTCCCAGTGAAAGGAAGAGTGCCGGCTCAAGTGTCTTTTTTATTGCATCTTGAAGACAGTGTTGGAAAAAATTTATTATTGAAGGGAGGCTTTGTGAGTCCAGAATAAGCACCCGGGACGTACATCTCGGTTGGAACATTAGTTAATGAAACGTTGCGTTCACTGGCCGTCCGGCATTTGGAGGGTGTTAAATGTTTCTACATGGCGTTGACATAGAAAAGATGCATGCTGGGGTGTCTCTCTGGAGCGTCTGGGATGTTTCTTAAAGCGAGCTGCTCTGCAACCTGACTCTGTTTCTGTCTTTGCTTTGGTCTCACTTGGTTTTTCTGAATGAGAGTGATTGCAGGCAAAAAGCAGACGTTTTCATAAAGGATAGTCTTTGTTTTGCTATGGATGTGGAGGTGTTTGGAATCAAAACAGTAACGTCTTCCTATTTGCCTGGTCTCCCCGTGTCTTTCTCTTCTCCCTCTCTGTCTCTCTCTCAGGTTTCCAACTGGTTTGCCAATGCCAGGAGGCGACTGAAGAACACGGTGAGGCAGCCTGACCTGAGCTGGGCGCTCAGGATCAAGCTCTACAACAAATATGTGCAGGGCAACGCAGAGAGGCTGAGCGTCAGCAGCGACGACAGCTGCTCAGACGGTACGGCTCGACAACACCGTAACAGCATCTTCACTCTTTACTTTCCGTTCTGAGTCTGTGCCCCTCCCCCTCCTCCATTTAACTAAGTACAGATTTTTGTCATTTAACTAAGTACAGATTTTTAGTAATACCTGACAAGTTTTTACAATCAAAGATTGAATGATGCAGGAGCAAGAACCACACAAATCAACAACATAGAGGTTATTAACCCATTCATCCCATGGCCGCTTTTCAACAAAATGCCACGTGTAATCACATTAAAAATATCAGTCCTTCAGTTACTTATATTACTAATTTTGATCTTGCTTTTCTGTTTCAAATATAATGAAAGATAGTTGCTGTACCTCTTGATACACCTTAATTTGGCAAATTGAGAATTATCAGTGGCCTTGGTATAAATCACAGTATTAATAATAATAATAATAATAATAATAATATGTGCTTTATGGTGGTCATTATTACCCACTCCTGAGGCCCTGTGTTGTAGAGGGGCTCTGTGTCAAAATATAGTTTTAAGACCTTTATTATTTCAGCTGATACTGTGCCTACTTATTTCTACATACATGTTTCTACAACAAATGAATTTGACACAATCCTGTCAAATTAGGAGCACTGGTTGGTGTCTGGCTCTCGAGGCAAAATTGAATTAGCTGCTATTTTAGTCTGCTGTGTGCACTTGTACATGATGGCCGCTTGTACAGTACAGACAGTACACATATATAGAGAGCAGGATGAACAGGGTGGGTTAGTGGGGCCTGTGTTTTGTTATCAGATTTTTGTCAGTGACCCTTGAACCTCCATTATTTCATGTTGCTTTTAATGGTGACCCAGGAAGTTTGGGCTTACTTATCTGTTCTATTGTAAGTTGCTGTTGCTGAATCTATATGTCAAATTAAAAGAGCTTTTGATTGGCAGTATTTAACATAGGTATACAGTATATTAAAGCATGATGGAGAGCTTCCATTTCCCTGCTTCCTCCATCAGTTTGATGGATGATCAGTTCAAAGATATCACATCATAATGGCTCAGGCTTCCATTATAGATTGGTCACATACCCTGGCATGAAACAGATGCTCTTTGTACAGAGTAACTGGGAAAATCGCTTTACATCATACTTTATGCGTCCCTGAAATTTAAATCTAGCATAATAACATGAAAAGAGGCCAAAGGCCAGGCAATCTCCCTCTCTGCCCATCCTAAAGCGGGCTGATGCTATGCAGAGCCGTGTTCTGGGTGTATATACAGCCGAGAGACGCCGAGGCCGGCGGGCTGCGGCACGCTGTCATTAAGACACCCCGCTGAGCCAACCTCTGTCTCCCAGCCTACAATTGTAAATGAGTAGCTCTCTGTCAGCCGTGTATTTATTGCAAACACATGCTGATTCTCAAGGGAGTGACTGCCTTTTTCTACTCTCTGACAGCACAGAAAACATGGTCAGGAAACAAAAAAAAAAAAAAAAAATCATAAAACATACATACTCACGTAGTGAAAGGATGAACAGAAAGGAAGAGCGCTGTGGTGTCAGTGATCTCTAATTAAATTTTTGAGGAGGAGAGGCCAAACGTGCGGCTGAGAGAGGAATGTGTGCATGGTGTTTGCACTGTGTCCGCCACAGGCCACTGCACCACCGGAGGCTGTGTATATCTCCCTGACTCTTCTCCCTGTCACATTATGGTTATGAAGCTGTCCGCAGCCTGCTCCCACTTCTGACCCATACACTAAAAGGCCCTCCATTATTTTTAAAGCCTATGCTTTTGTTCCAGAGACTATTTATGGCACCAGACCTGACCCCACTGACCCAGCGTACATTTTTCTTACTGTCCTGATGTGGTCCAACTTGTTTTGTATCTACAGTAGCATACCCAAGAGAAAACGTTATTTTCTGCATAGGATCTGGAGAGGACACGCTGTCATGGGACAAGTATTATTAAGAGAGGTGGTGGACGTGGATGTGAAACAATACTGCTGTAGGATCATTAGGAGAGGTGGCAGACGGGTCAGATTTATTATCGCTTGTGTGATTTTAGAGAAGATGTTGAACTGGACATTTAGACGCAGCACTCTCTGAATTCTTCCTCAGACAGCACAGGGGAAGGAGAGCAAATACGCTACGTCCATGTGTTTCTGATATGTGGGAGCCGTAATTTTAATTTGGCCCAGACTGAATCAAAAGTCCAACCTGCCCAAATTACAAAATTACAGTCTTGGCAGAGACAGTATCTAGAGTGAACTTCTCCTTGATTTCCCTCCTGCCAGAGGATATCTGGTTTTTCAGTACGGTGTTTTATCTCCCCCCACCCCACCCCCGCTTCTTTCATCAGGTAGGGACCCGTGCTTTAATTCAATCTCTTCGGCAGTGCAGAGCGCCCTGGATATTATTTATTTCTGCAGGGGAATAGAAGGGTAATGTGCTTTGGATGGAGAGGAAGTAGACTACCATCCGTTATGGTTTGGTAATGCGTCTTAAGTCTCGGCTGGGCTTTCTGCTCTTGAGGCGATGCCAGCAGGAGGGCAGGAGCGCCAGGGTGAAATCTCCCTGCCCTGGAATTTAGATTCAAGATTAGCTCATACTAACCAGACTCTCAGTCAGTAGGGATGAACATGCAATGCACAGAAGTTAGAAAAAAATTGAAACTACAGAGGCACTTCCTGAAGAAAATGCATGTGATTGCTGTGCGTACTGATGCTTTGGATTATAGACATATGAAAACTAATTGAAATGAAGCTATTGGCTGAGTTATAGATGTAATGGGAGAGGACTTTTTATGCATTACAGTATTTAACTGTACAATGAACTTTCACATTCACATTTAATCAGTGCAATAGTGAGAACTTTGACTGCGGTTTGTAGTGTATTAGAGTGCTATGTTATAAATACAGTGGATTCTTTTGGGACTTCTTTTAAATATTAAAAATGTATAAGTTATGAATAAGAAAAACATAGCACACATTTACAAAGAATTACATAGATTTGACATATTAATCATCTCGGTAGCATTAAAACTGTACGAAAAGATACAAATCCAGAGGGCAGAAAGTTAAATTGTAAGTGCAGGGAGTGGGGTGGGGGGGGGGGGGGGGTACTATCAGATTTGATGGGTTCTGCTTTCTTTAACAACTGTTTGTTGTACAGTTCGGATAGATTTTTCTGATAAGTGCCAATCATTTTGAAAATCGGTTGCAAAATTATTGGCACTCAGCATTAAAATCTATCCGAACTTTACAACACACCCCCTGCACTTAGAATTTAAGTTTCTGCCCTTTGGTTTCCGCCTCAGACAAGTATCAGTCAAAACTAATAGACATAAATTCTCTTTCATACCGTCTGACATTTCACTGCTCAGCTCTGTAAAGTACAGGTCGCATCAGCACATCTCTAACCATGTCTGTTTCTCCTCTCTTTTCTTCACTGATATTGTAACTTTTGTATTTCATGTGTTCACATTTTACTCCTGTATTTATATGTGTTTTTTATTATGTGCGGTTATGTATGTGTGGTTTTTATCTTGTGTGTCTCGCCCTGTGTTGTTGTTTTTATTGCTACTGCGGCAGAACCAATTGCCCCTTGGGGACAAATAAAGGTCTTGCACTTGAAATAAAATGTGCCTATTGTAAATCTTGTTTTTCAGGGATAGCTCATTAAATATGCAAATCTCAGCAAATTTTCTGAAAACACAGGAAACTACTAAATTATGCATGTCTCAATATGTGTGTATATACAGTATGTAGCATACATTGTTTTTAGGAAGCAGTAAAATAGGAAGCAGTGTGCAAGACAATGCAGATAAGTAAAAATACAAAAAAGATGACTTTTCTGTGGATATTTATGCACTGCTATTATTCTTTGAATAAAATCTAAAAATCAAATTTTTTTTTTTTTTTTTTTTTCATGGATTTTGCCCCATGACGGATCAGATGGGGACAACCCTCAGAGGACACAGAGCCGCCCCGAGGAGCTCAACAAGCCCATGTACCAGAGTGTCATCAAGAAGGAGGGCTCCTCCATGGTGGGCATGGCCATGGGTATGGGAGCGGGCCTGCGCTCGGCCGCTGAAGCCGCCTCACTGGCCGAGGACTACGTGTCTCCGCCCAAGTACAAGAGCAGCCTGTTGCACCGCTACCTGAACGACTCGCTGCGCCACGTCATGGTGGCCAACGCTGTCATGGACGCTCGCAAGAGGAACCACTCCGGCTCCTTCAGCTCCAACGAGTACGACGACGAGCTGCTCTCGCCGTCCTCCTCTGAGGCTGAGGCAAATTTTGTTTATCGGGCTGGTAAGGAGCCACATTTCTTGCATTCTTTCCCTTCAAGAGTCTCCCTCACACACACGACATCCTTCACTTTTGTTCTTTTTTTGTCCCCCTCCATCTGCACATTTTGTTTTAATTCCTGCAGCTGGTCCATTATTTCCAACTGTCTGCTTGCTGCCTGTTTTCCTGCCTGTCTTGATATTACACTGCTGCTACCATCTCACACTGTTCTCTCCCACCTCCCCACTTTTATTTGGCGTTTGTGTGGATGGATGTGACTCTTGTGACTATTGTAAAGGAGATGCAGTCAAGAGGGCCCAGAGCCTTATAAAGTGCTCTATTAGATTTAAGCCCCCAGTGTGTCAAAAACACAGTAACACACATATATTCACATATACGCAGCACAGGAAACCATGTACTGTCACATTCACACACTCACACACACAAGCACAAGCACAGCGGCTGTCTCTCACCCACTCCAGCCAAGTAGAGAAGGAATTCCCCCCAGCCAGCTCCTCTGACCAGGCTTTAACAGGCCAGACACAACAAGGCCATGTGGAGCATGCTCACTTTCAGACTACTGTTTGGCATGCCTTTGATCCTGCCATGAGGTCCTGCTGAGAGAGCTGGGGCAAACGAGCTGAGTGTTTATGTGTCGGCAGACTGTGTGTGTATGATACATAAGAGCATACATTTCTTTTTTTAGACAACGAATTTCACCTTTAAGGAAAAGAAAGATAAAAGGAATCTAAAATGATTCAGAACAAAGTCGAATCTTAGATTAAAATGTGAGTTTCCCCTTCAAAGGTAGCATAACTTAAATAAGTTAATGGCAGTGATCTGGTCTGCATATCTACTTTACATAATTGTTGCTGATGTCTTTCCATTCGCTGGAGTTTGAAGTATCTCGGCTCGTTTTCCTCCTTTCCGAAAAAGACATTTGCTGCCATTAATTTTCTACAGAATTAAAAACACCTTCCAGAGCATTATACGAAGGTTTCATCAAACCTCCTGTTTTATTCTTCCTCTTTCTGCCTCTTTTAGTGTTTTCATATCGGTCAGCTCAATGCGTTCCGCTCTGTTACTGTGTCCTGGCACAAATGGAAGTCTTCACAAGGAAATAATCCTTTAAAAAATGTCGTCTTACAGACTTTGTTACTTTCACGTGTTTTTATTTAGGTCATCTTTGTTGGACAGCAGTTCATTTCAAGCTACACTGTAAGCTTTGAAAATCAATGAAAAAAAAAAACTAAAGGAAAAAAGTTTAATACGGCACGAATTGCAAAACGATTTGGGAAAATGTAGATTAGATGTAGACAGAAATAAATGGGATGTAATCACTATAAAACATCACACAGGAATTTAGTGGAATCAACTAATCTTTAATCATTAACTCTTTTTTTTATTATTTCAAGTCTATTCAACTTGAAATTTCATTTTCATTTTCAGAGCCATTTCAGAAACAAATGAGTTCTTGTGACTTCAAATCTTGTGTCTTAATATGATGAGTGTTTGCTTCACACTTTGTAAATAAGCATGTTTAGTGTGTCAGCAGACTTCCCAGCATGCTTTGCTTGAGCGTTGAAACTCTCCAGAGATCCTTCTGTTTTTGTAGTTTGAAGAAAAAAGACATGATGGAAATTTACTGTGTCTTTTTAAATATGTGTTAAATTAAGTCACAGTTGTTTCCGATGATAATATTGAAAACATTGCTAACCATGATGAAAATTAGTATCCACTTCATTTCGTAGCCCTCTACACTTACATTTACACTAATAATTTAACAAAATTCATATGTTGTCATGGTTGTTTTACATTACAATACAATACATTTACATTACAATAATCATGTTATTCATATTGAGTTCAGCTAACACATTTTTTTAGGCAGCAGTTATTTAAGTTGAACCAGCTTGAAATGTTTTACAGTGATCTAACTGACACCAATGTTCTCCCAACTGTGCAGAATTTAGTGTCAGGCCCTTGCAAATCACACAACACTGCGAGGCTTTCACAGTGTTTCAGCTCGCAACTCGTCTGAGCTGTGAACAATCAAGGTCAGATCTGTCCGAGTGTTCTTCTTCAGCAGAGAACACTGAGCCTTTGTTCAGGTGGACTTCATAACCGATATAGTAATGTTTTCACTTTCAGTTCGGCATGGACTGGACCCGGAGGGGGCGGATTTGAGGGTGTAGGTGATGGAGTGACGGGGGCTTTGTTGGGGGAAGAGCAGGTTTTATTGTGTTTCATTCAAAGCTCCTCTTCATGGACAAATGTGTTTCATATTATCCGAGCGTGAAGTCGTCTCCGCCGGAGGGTGGGGGTGTGTGCGTGGGTTCATATGAAATGCATCAACGACTGCGACAGTTACAATCCTCCTGAACCCTGTGACCTGAATGAACGTCAGGCTTATTTCACATTGAAGCACCTGCTGGGATTCACAGATGGAGAAAGAAAGAAAGAGATGGATGGACCAAGTGAGACTTGTAACTCCCTCTCTACCAGACTTTAATAAGAGAAATCCCAAAAAAAGGATTAATTCACCTGGCTGGCCTGCTGTTTTTAATAGAGAGTAACTATTTTATCTCTATGGTTAATATAATTTCTTGGCGCTGATGTCTCCCTCTTGGATTTCTCGGGCTCTGGCACCTTTACAGAAGTGTTACTCTGTTACATGCAAGAGAAGCTTTTGAATCCACACATGGAAAGTTCTCCGAGGCGATGTTGACTCATGGGAAAGAACACCTGCTGGGCCCTCCGATCCGATCGTTCGTCACAGAAACGAACAAAGAAAAGTTGAGAAAATGAAATTTTAATTCCACATCTGATCTCGCCAATGCAGACAGAACAAATGAAAGAGAGGGAGGCAGAGAGAAATAATTTTAAGCTCGGGTTTGCATCATTTCCTCTGCAGTTTTTCTCTTCTGTGTGCTGCACATTCCAGATATTTTCGTAGTGAACGCATTCCTCTTACTTTTTCTACAAATAGTTTTATAGTGTTTTTATAATCAAAGAAAAATGTTTCCCTGAGTAGCAGGTTTCACATAAATCTGTACTTTTATCAGTTATACAGAGAAAAAAAGACAGAATAAATCAGATTTAAACTCTTTCTATGTTCCCCCCACTTTCTGTTTGACAATGACAAAATGTCTGACATTTTCAGTCAGTAGGGAGGAAAAGAATTTGAACTTGAGAGAAAGAATACAAACGGTGTCTCTTGGCACATTCTTTTGCCGAATTCCTGTCTGTAAAACAATTGTGATTGGTCAAAGTAAAAGTGGCGTGCCTGGCAACCATCATCCCATTGGCTAAAAGTCCATTAATGGGCCAGTTGGCTGTTGTGGCCGCGGCCTGAGCCCACAGTGTTATCTGTGACTACAGAGGGCAGTCAGACGTGGCAGGAGATGGAGAGTGTAGATCTACCCCAGTGGAAAACTAAACTTCTGCTGGCTTGAAAGGACTCACTTGCACACGCACACACGCACGAATGTACCACTAACAGGCCTCATACAAGCGCATGCACACACACGTCCAGTACAAACACACGCAAGCACATACACCTACAGTCCAAAGCCTGTGGGGAATTTCATTGAACACAAGGAGCAGTAGAATTCCATCACACATGCCAGGCGTTTCATGCCAAATTACCCTTTAATGGGATATTAAATGGCAGGAATGTGGCTGAATGTTTTTCTTCTTGCTCGGTACCAGATTTCGCCCCGTCCGATATCGTATAGATCATTATACGCCAAATAAGTCCCAATGTTTCTGTGGACGGAGACTGAGAGATCTCGGTCAGACATTTTACACGAGGTTGACAGTGGTACGTTTACTCAGGTTCTCTCCTTTATGGACTCTGGTTGCAGCTGAGTACAGTAGCCTGATGGTGAATGTAGAGATCCTGCCAGTGCTTCTATTGATGTGGAAAAGTAGCGATAAGTGGAAGCAAGCCAGTGACCACCAGCAGATTTCGTTACTCTTTCGAAAACGGCTTCTATTAAATTAAGATGATGGATATTTTTATAATAAACAAGACAAAGAGCAGTTGTGAGGCTGTACTTAGTCACAGCTTTGAGCTAAATGCGGATTGTCAGTATGCTAACATGCTCACAATGACAATGGTAGCGTGCTGATGTTTAGCAGGTAATGTTTTTAGCCATTACTGCTTCAGCATCCAGACTGTAGTCGGGGAGCACAGGGGAGACTTTGTGTTCTGCTCCAGGGCCAAAGTTGTTGCTAACTTCGGGATTAACCCCCTTCACTTTACAGGTGGCAAGCAGGGGGACTTGGCTTGGGTCTTGAGGAGTTGTAGCATTCATTTTACCTACAAACTATAGCCTATATTATTTATTAAAAGTTTGACCCCATGATGGCGCTACATGAAAAGTCTGAGGATCACTGAAAATGATTACAGTTCATCCAGAGTAGGACATGAATCTGTAGTAAATGTTATGTCAATCCATCCAGTAAGCCTCGTTGTTTCGGTATTTCAGTCTGGACCAAAGTGGCGGACAACTGACAGACTGATATTTCCATCCCTAGAGCCGTGTCAAAAGTAAAATTTTAGAAGACATCTTTATTATTTTTCTGTTTTCTCTTCAGTTTTTTTCATACTACATATTACTCCCTCAATATTTTATTTATTATTAAGAGTGTTGATTGCTCTGAGAGGCTGGATAGGCACAAATGCTGTCTACTTTTAAATTTTTCCATCGACCAGTATCTGATTTAGAACTTTTTGGCCATATAAAGCGGCAAAGTCGTCTTTATTTTACAGCACTTAAGTGACTTATTTCTAAGTCAGGTGCAGTTTAACACACAGTTTTCTTTTAAATACGTTCAATGAAAACAGCAGTGTTTGACAGCAGCCGCTGAGATCCTAAGGGCCTTTCAAATTAGGCCACAGTGATTGCCAGACAGTTATTGAATCCTGGAGAGTTCAGTGGCACTTAAGGAGCTGTGGAGTCGTCCAGGTGAATGGAAGAAAAGTAATCTTGCTGTGGAAAAAAAAAAAAGAATGTTTGGATTTCTTGTCTTGAGGTAGGAAGGTAGAAAGGTCTGATGGTTGTGAATGATACAGGGAGAGATTTCTATCATGGCTGTTTTCATATTTTCGACTAACAAGATATACTTAACTGGATTTCCTTCACCGTTAATGTTTCTCCTGTGTCGTCTCCAAAGAGAAACCCAACTGTGATGATTTATATGGCAGCGTTGTTGAGGGATGGTGTATGTAGTGTCTGATTTAAGACTATGATGTAGCATTTACTGGCTGATGAGCAACTGTGTAATTTACTGTACGCCACAGAGCAAAGGGAAAGACAGTAGTGCTCAACGTGGGTCGCTCTGTGACAATGAGCCACTCCCGGACAGTGATTGATGAGGACTCCTCATCTTAGGAATCCAGAGATGTGGATAGACTGGCTACGATTAGCTCTTTCCACAGTTTCATAGGAAGGGAGAAAGGCAAGACAGAGAGAGGGGGAGTGGGGGAGATGTTGTTCCAAGGCAGCAGCTTTTGCCAAAACTCACTGGGTTCAGATTGGGCTTTAGGAATCAGTGTGGAAGGGATGAGAGGAGGAGAGGGAGGCACTTGTTCCATCCAGATCTAGAGTTGAGTTTCTCCAGCAGTGGCCTGTTGGGAGAAGAAAGACAGCATGGTGGCAGTGACTAAGAGACACAGAGGCTGTGGTTGGAAGAAATGAGAGTGTGTGCGTGTGTGTGTGTGTTGTATTTCTTCTAAGCTGGGGAGATCCACCAAAATGAAGACAGTCAGCCAGGCCTAACTTTAGTAAGAGGCTGTTTTCGGAACAGGATAAACTGGGGTGAAGGTAAAGGTTAAAGGGTCAGTTCATCCAAATTACAAAAAACATTTATTTGACAAAAAAAAAAACTTAACTTAGAGTCCATTTAAGAGCTCTTTTAAAACTCAATATTACACAAACTTTTGACTGGTACAGTATATATACACAGACAGGTGGCAAATTAAAGGAAAAACCAGTACAAGTCTGAATGCTTGACCCCTACAGTGAGGGGATCTGGTGGCTCTGTTATGCTGTGGGGGGCATGGTTTGGGTCCACTTGTCCCCTTAGAGGGAAGGGTCACTGCAGATCAATACAAAGTTGTTCTGAGTCATCACCTTTATCCTATGATGAAGCATTTCTATCCTGATGGGAGTGGTCTCTTCCAGGATGACAATGCCCCCATCCATAGGGCATGAGGGGTCACTGAATGGTTTGATGAGTATGAAAATGATGTGAATCATATGCTATGGCCTTCACAGTCAGCACATCTCAACCCAACTGGACCGACATGTTAGACAGTGCTCTCCACCATCATCAAAACATCAAATGAGGGAATATCTTTTGGAAGGCTGGTGTTCATCCCTCCAGTAGAGTTCAGAGACTGTAGAATCAATGCCAAGGTGCACTAAAGCTGTTCTGGCAGCACATGGTGACCCAACACTAAGACACTTCATGTTGGTTTTTCCTTTCATTTGTCACCCGTCTGTATATACACAACATTGATTTTGATGTTTGCTGCTCATTTCCTGACTTGACATTTTACAAAAGTAATAAAAAAATGTACATAATGTTTTATGCGGTGGTCTTATGGCATCCTTGGCTTGTCCTTAAGGCACCCTGTAGACAGTGAGGTCTGTGGATTGTTCAGAGTAACAGGGGCATTGTTTCTTGAAAGATGACGCCTCAAACCTCAGCAAACAAAATCAAAACTATTTGGTGGAAGAAGAAAAACATTAGAAAAAGATTAGGCATATAATAAGTCAGTCAGTGACAGTTTTAACAACTGTTGAGTCCACAGATTACTTTTGAATATGATTTGTACCATGAATCCATATGTGAAACTATTTTCTACCACAAACATACTCTAAAGTCATTTTTTGCACTCAGTGTGGAGTCTTTAGCAATGTATAAGAAAGACTGTGAAGTGTCCTTTAGGGTGTGGCAGGTCCAACGGTGGGAACAACTGGGAGTTGGCAGAGGTGAAGTATAATCCTGGCATCAAACTGTGGTGCAGCTTCATGCGAATGGAAAGGTGGATAAAAAGACAGAAAGAGAGAGGGAGGAAGAGAAAAAAACCCTGATGGTGAACCTCTGTCATTGGAAGATGGGTTATTGGCTTCCGACCACTAAACAGAGGCTGGGTGTGAGGCAAACAGAGAAGACAGCAGCAGACTGGGACAGTGTTCATTCTAGCCGTCATTCTGCGGAGAAGTGTTAACAGACAAACATCGGCACAGACACTGTTTATACGTAACTCCCTAACATAGAACTGGAAGAGAGCAGAATAATGAGCCCTCTCAACCTGATCGTTTTTAAAATCATCAGCACGCCAAGGCTTTTTGGGACACACACACACACACACACACACACACACACACACACACACACACACACACACACACACACACACAGGTCATCAGATTCAGAAAACACAGCTGCCCGCCTAGTCAGGGAAACCAAGCCGCACTGCCCTGCTCTGTATAAAACACAAATTGTTTCCATTTTAAAAAGCGGGCCGTGTCTAGAACAATAGGCTGCCATTGTGTTCCCACGGGATGGAGGAGGGAGAGAGGTTTAATGAGAGAGCAGAGGTGTGACCTTGCGAGGACAGAGAACACGCACACACAGAAATCCCCGACGAGTGTGAGAGGGCAATTCAACCTACCACTGTGAAAAACTGCAACATAATGATGCAGTGAGTGCAGCGCAAACATATCATTTGGCCTCCAGCTCCCAAAAAAGGATATTTTTGGGCACATGAAAACATTTAAAAATCCGAATAATGTTTACTCGTGGTTTTACTCTGCTTTTTTTTTTTTTTTTTTTTTTACTAATGTGTGTGTTTTGCGCATCGCAAACAACAGTCATTCATCCCAGAGGATGTTACTGGGAAACCTGTGATGAATCTGCTCGGCAGAGAAGAGTCAGCCTCTGTTTTGTCTCGTTCGTACCTGTTCTAGTATCAAAGCAGTGATAACAGGCTCATCTGTTCGTCATCAGGGGTGTTTTTCCTCCAGCGATGTGTCCCTGTTGTGATGAAGTCAGCATTTGCAGTATGAGCCTCTGATCCGCAGATACTATCACTGTCTCCTTTTCAATCTTTTGTGATGATCATTTTCATCTGAATCATCGGTTGTCATGCCAAATCCCAAACCCTGATCTTCGCTCATGATGATGATGTTGTTGATTCCTTTTTTTTTTGTTGTTTGTTTTGTTTGTCCATGACACCCCGGCAGTCTGCGCACACACCCACACATACACATAAAGAAGACACTCACACACTCGCCTCGACAATGTATTTACTTCTTTGTCAAGACGCTCTTCTCATTTTGGCTGATTTACGGGGGCCCTGATTACACTCTGTTTACTGGCACTCGTAAACACAATGACAACCTGGCAGTGTTTAAACATCTGAAACACTGTTATTATTTCTTCATCTAGCAAAAAGACACAAAGCGTAATCCTCATTGCCGGATCGTGGTTATCTGCCCTGACCGCAGCCACACCAGTGTGTCATCTGCCGGGCAGACACGGAAAAAAAGCAGCACAGAAAAAGAAAAGCAGTGGATAGGAGTCATTTTGGGCAGTGGTTCAGCATCTGGCTGTGTCAGCCTGTGTATGTACTATTTAATAGTGTAAGAGCTAATTATTCAATATTTTTTTAAGTGATGAAAGTGTTGTCAGGGCAAACGGAGAAGGCATTAAATTCACGCCGTGTATGATGTCTTTGGCTAACTGAGTGGAATTGACAGTTTGGTTCTTTGGAGCCTCAGACTCAGACATATTCACCACCCGTAGAGACAGAGAGAGAGAGAGAAATGGCTGGGAGGGGTAATATAAAAGTAGTGTTGGCAGAGCGTAGGCCAGAGGAGTGCCAAGGCATCTCTAACTTCATTTACAGACTCTTCTTGACATTATAAAAAGCACAGATCATTTGAGAAATATATTAAAGATAGATTTGGAAAAAAAGTTGAGCTCAAAAGCGTGAGTGCTCGCTGTGTTGCACCTCATGCTCAAGACTTTGGCTTGAGTTGGTTTCAAATCAAAGATATCATCAAAGGACGTCGCCGTAGAATGCCCAAAGCATTCGTCACTTCCTCTTTGGTTGGGACCAAAAGGCCAGGCTAAAAGAAATTGGTCTAAGCACTCACATGTCTGCACGTTCAGTAGTTTGAATGTGACTTTACATCTTTAAATTGCGCCTCATCAGACAGATGTTGCTGGAGGTAAAATTGGATGATACATTTTCTGTCCAGTGCAGCGTTATGACTCACCTGTGATGACAGTAACTCCTGACTCATCCATAGATCTTGACTCGGGGCCACATAATGGCATGATGATCTGTTCTCATCTTGACCTGTACTGCGGTTGCACAGGTCAGCGGTGAGCAGATTGTTGAGTCTGCAACACCACTCTGGTTGTCAGCAGGTGCTTCAGCGGAAATCAGCTTAGCTCATTTCCTTATTTCAACAATTGAATTTGGATCTGTCTGTGCGCTTGTGTGTGGGTGTGTCCAACTATTGATCTTCCCCCATTGGTGGAATAATTTTCTCATTCCAGTTGAAGTGAACTTGATGTCCTTTAAAAAGTGTTTAAAAGTTGTAACTAAGGGCTTAATTAAGGGTAAATAAATAATTTACTGATGCTTTGTAGATCAGTTTTAAGCCATTTTTTGAAAAAACAACTTATCAGTTTTATTATGGGCTTTTTAGCTGCAGGGTATCTGGACATTCAACTATTTATTAACATTTACATCTGCAGACTTGATCAATTATTGTAAAAACCCTTTATCAGTGACTTATTAACTTTTGCTGATTGATTTTAACAAATTTAAGACTTGATGGTCTATTACCATTTGTCAATGACTTAACATTTATAACTGTAAACCTGATGGTTTGTTAGCAATAATAACTTGACTATTAATGACTCACTAGCAAGAGATAGAAGAGATTTTTTACAACCTGACAACCCATTGAGTATTCTTATTAATGGCTTCTAACTGATCTATAAAGCATCAATAAATGGTTTATATTTGCGTAGCAAATTGTCTTTTGATCTTTACAATTTGACAAAATAATCTTAACTCAACTCAAGGTGCACTTGCTAGCTTTTTTCTGGAGCTTTCAACTCCATCTCCTGGTCTTCATCAGCAGATGGATTTGGCTTATTTGTCAACACGTGACCTAAATATGTACATTTCTGGAAGAAGCTAGATTAGGACTGAACTTCCACGTTCAAATTCCTAAAGGAATAGTTAGACATTTTGGGAAATAGTCTTATTGGCTTTCTTGCTTAGAGTTAGTTGAGAAGATTGATACTACTGTCATACCTTTGCATTAACAATCAAGCTATAGAGCCAGGAGTTGATTATCTTAGCTTAGTATAAAGACTGGAAGCAGAGGTAAACAGCTAGCCTGGCTCTTTCTAAAATTCAGAAATACACCCACCACAACTTCTAAAGTTCTGATTAACATGTTGTATCTCAATGTTCAATCCATTCACAAACCGCAATGTAAAAACAACAAGTTGTGGTTTTGAAGGGAGTTATGCAACCAGTGGAGAGTCCCGGAAATCACTGCACCAGGCCGCTAGTTGCTGAAATAGTTACAGCTGTTTGTGTACAGATTAAACGGAAAAAATATAACATTTTTATTAGTGAGCTTTAGATGTGTTGGTTGGTGTATTTTTGGAAAGCCAGGCTAGCTGTTTCCCCCTGCTTCCAGTCTTTATGCTAAGCTAAGCTATTCAACTCACGGTTCTAGCTACATAGTTAATGCCCAGTCATGAGAGTGGTATAGATATTCTCATTTAACTTTCAGCAAGACACAAACTATTCCTTTGAAATCTTTCTGTGCTTTTACCTCTTATTGTTTCATTTTTGAAGCACTTTTTTATGGTCATGGAAATGTTGTAAAGCCACTGTTTCTTTTTTTCAACATGGCAATGTTTGGAGAACTGACACTTTAAGTAACGTTAGATGAGACCACCAGCTAAAAGCCTGCCATGTACTGTAAATGTAATATAAAATATGTGCGTGTTTGTGTGTTTATTTGTCTGTGTAATTTAGCCCAGCCCTTGGTTTGTGCAATGGGGCCTGCCTTGTTTATTGTTGTATGTTGCTAACAACAGCACCAGATGGTAATGATGATAGACTCTCCTCGGCAGTCATCTTAACAGGTGTAACCTCATTCCCTTTCTAATTTGTCAGCCCCTGCTTGTTTTCCCTCATTTTCACCAAGTTTTGTTAAGACTAGTCAGGGGTTTTTTCCTCTTTTTTTGCCCTCTTTTTGCTCTCCCTCCATTACCCCGCAGTGATGTTAAGTGAACTAGTATTTTTGGACTTTTAGCATGACTCCAGAAACCATCAGACTTCTTAGCTTTCCCCTTTGGCGGTCCGTGAAACCCCACTGTCAGTGAAGCCCAAAGGCAACAGCAAAGTGGACTGAGTGTTCAGTAGCAAAGTAGTAAGGCAAAAAAAGAGAAAAAATACGGAAAAAAGAATGAGAAAATAATAAAAAGTACTCAGTGATTTATTGGCGATTAATAGAGTCTTTGGCAAAGCCCTTGTTTTAAAAAATCTGAGTTTTAGATGTTTTAGGCACAGGGCTTTGGAAATTGTGTTTTTGTGAGCAGTGGTGCATTTCCAGATCCTTGGGTCCGGGGTTCCTCGCAGCAAGGGGTGGTGTCCCAGTCCAAGAGAGGGTTCTGGGTTAAGGTGGCTTCTCCACCTGCTAGACACCACAAAAAACAGTTTTGTATGTTCTGAGCGGAGCATCTGGACAGTGGCTGCCTCACACACACTGGAAACACTTAAAGCTGTGGATGGAAAGACTCACACATTGCACTCCAGAGCCCACAGTGACTTCACAACACGCAAAAAGACACTTTCCTCTGCATGTTTGCCTTTGATGTTGCTACAATTGACCTTCTTGCTGCTGTCACCAACCAATTTATATGCTAAGCACCGTAGCAGTAAATATATCTTGGAGGAACATTAACAACACATGAAAACAGTGTAATTAGCCTGTAATTACAGTGCTGTGATTATGGAGAATGGTGCATATTTTTAATCAGGACCAATCTGCTTTTGAGCACTGGCAACAATCAAGAGAATAGATGAAGATAGAGTGCAGAGAGGATGCCTTCACACCCTTCAAGTATCTGCCTGGTTTTCACAGTTTAGGCCAAAACAACTGCAAAATATCAAAATTTGAAAAATGAAAAAAATAGAGATGATGAAAGAAATGGATAATATCAAGGGCTTTCAAAAACAGCCTTTGAAATTGTGGAAGAGGTGCTTATTTTTGACATAGCACAGAGTTACCCTTTATTAAAACAGACGGGAAACATTGCATTTGTTTTGGCTGTGCTGCCTGAGAATGGTCAGTCTCGAGTACCTGGATCAGGGGGTATTACAGCACATCACTGCAGCAAGGGGTGAACAAGTGGAGGACAGAGGACGAGGGAGTTGAGGAATATCAATAAAGGAGAAGGACTCGCTGATAAAGCGAGATAAAGACTGAGGGAAAGATAGGACAGCAGGGAGTTGTGGCCAGACGGGAATGTGAGGATTTTGTTGGAACACTTTGACGGACTAAAACCTAAAATCTCATTCTGTGGTTTGTACTTCTGGGTTATCATGTCCTCATCTCCCTCTCACACGTGCGCACACATTCCTCTCTTCTGTCTAAGAACGATCAACACAAGAAAATTGTGAAGAGTGAAGTCTATCGCTCTCTGTGGAATACACCTATTACCGAACGAAGGGGAAAACTACAGGAAATTTCATAATCGGGCCCCAGGCCTTGCAAACCCAGTACTGTCAGCGTGGGTCACGCTACATGGGAACATTTTTGGAAAACAAGGCAGGAACAGAGCAAGGCGGTGGGAATAATTAGGCACTTATGGCGGCTTGCAAAAGCCTGAACTCTGGATCCAGATCTTTGGAAAGTCTATGGAGGGCTTTGGCGAGGTTAGAGGTGACAAAGCAGAACGGTAAAATCTTGTGTGTTTTTTCTCCGACACTGGAGGAGTTTGGAGTTTTGGCTCTCCGTCTCTGTGGCTGTCTGTGACGATGCTAAACCCCGGACACAGTGTCCTTGCGCAACCTTTTCCAGTCCCTTCTAACAATCATGGGAATGAATTCCAGTGAAAATGAAGGGTGCAGATTTTCATTAGCAGGAGGGAATGCTCAGGAACGCCCGTCGATTGTTGTGTTGCGGTGACGGTGGCTCAAGGAATGGCTTGTTAAAACAGCATTTCAGGTTTAGACATTTGCTTAACTTGGGAATGTGGCGTGAGGGGTGCAGGCGACTGGGTGTCCCTGGGTGATGTGTTTGTGGTGGGACATCTGGAGGGGTGATGAAAAAATCACATGCAAGAGAGCAGAGACTCATTGTTTCACTTTAGCAGGACATACTGTAGGTATGACAAACTCTTTGATGCCTTCGGACTAAATGGAAATTTCTAGAGAATTTGCCGACTTTTGAATGTTCTTAAGTCGGCAAGTCATCTATACCTGGTCACGACTGAACTTCTTAAAAGCTTGGTAGGGCCTTAGCTGTGTGTTTAGTTAACTTAAAGAGAGCGCCTGGAGGCTGCACAGCTAGGAAATCCAGATGCTCTGCTCTCTTTTAATGCCTCATGAAACGCCAAGCCTGTGTCATCATATTCACTGCTGGGCAAAACTCACCTAGAGCTGGACCCAAGACAGAAGACAGGTTCAGCACAAACACACATCAATGAACCCCTCCTTCACCCACACACACACACACACACACATACACACACACCAACGTGCACATGGTCTTTCTCTCAGAGCATACTGAAGTAAACACACTGGTTGCCCTGAAGAGAAGTTTGGTTTCATTGTTTAATGACTTTGCTATTCCCCACTAATGTTTTACATATGAGATAAAGATTGCTCCCATTTGAAGAGAAAAAAAAAGAGAGCAGGCATCCATCTTTCTCTCACTGACTCACTTTCTGCCTTTTCATTCCCACTCAAATCTTTTACGCTCAGTCATTTTCAATCTGATTTCTTCAGACAACTCAATTACGTTGGCTGAGGCCCATTTGTTTTTGAACAAAATATTAGAGAATGGAGTTTATGAGTCATAAGCAGCATCTTTCAACTCGATCCTATTAGTCACCTTGTTTCTTGACGGCTTCATGCAAAATGTCCTTTTTGTCCAGAATCTGAGTAAAGAGAGAAAACAGAGCAACACATGTTTGCACAGGACAGAGTGTACACATACAGACCTCACACAAAACCATGCACACACACACACATATACACACACACACACACACACTCACATGCCTCCTGAGCCTGCATGTTCAGCTAGGTTTCAATAAATCCTCATTGACCCCAGAGAACTCTGCAAAATTAACCTTTTTTTTTCTTCTTGTACTTTCAGAAACCACAGACCATGGATCAAGTAAATGTGACAAGTGAGTGGACTTTCTCTCTTAGGGACTGTACGAATATTATTGGGGTGGGGGGGTGGTGGGCTGAACCTTATATGTTGCTTTTGAAAAAAGCAAGACTCTCCTCAGAGTTATTAAAGGAAAATTCAGATTTATTTGAACCTAATGTATTTCCCATAAATGTGGCCGTTGTGTCTCTATGTTTCCTGCTAGCTTTGCTCTCTGCAGCTCCATTTTTGAGATTCCGGAGATTCAAATTGAGATTTGGGCCAGTGAGGCCTTGCATATAATAACAGTTATTGGGGCAACCTCTGTCAGCCTCCTACTACTTTAGAAATAAACGTGATTTTTACATGAATCACTTCAAAAGTTTGTTTGTGAGTCTAAATGAAAGTAAACACAGGAACTAGCCTGTAGCAGCATTATGGCTAACTGCATCGGGAACTACATTTGGGGCAGTTTGCCAGCTAACTGAACCACCCACATATTCATCCACGCACGCCGGTTGGTTTACATCAGATTTTCACCGTGGTAAGACTGTGAGGAAACAAAAAAAAAACAGAGTGCAATGATTATCCCGTGGACTACTATGAGGACGATTGTGAGTCATTTCACTTTCATATTTATTTGAGCCGGAGTACACAGACAGGAGATAAAACAACTGAGAGAGGAAAAACGAAGAATGGAGGCAACAGGACCATCAGGAAAGTCAATGTGCAGTAACGGTTAGCTCAGAGAAACTGCTGGTGTTCCTGCAGTCACTACTCTGCTGACAAGTGAAGAGGAAAACTTTTTCTGCAGTCGGACCTGTTGCTGCCAGACTCTGAAAATCTAGAAGTGTCCACGGATGAGAGAAATCCCAGCTGTGTAACTACTGCAGTACACATGGATTTACAGCGTTTATCAACATTGTCGTCCCGGAGACCGTTTCACCTCCACAGAATCAACTGGAGGAAAAGAGCGAGGCAGGCTAGACCAAACGTTCAGCTCCACACAGTAAGAAAAATGTGATTACAACACGTAACTGTGTGAGGAATTACAGTCTGTAAGTCTCTATCGTCCAGCGGTAATCCATGAAAACTGTTCAGTGTGTATCTTGTCATTTTATCCTTGCAATTTGGAAACTTTCAGACATGAACCATTTTATTTCATCTACTAAGTTACTACTTCTCCAGCATGAACAGACACTGAGCTATCCACAGCCTCAGACTGCCCCGGATATAGTTCACTATGCAGTTAGCCATAATGATGCTACAGGCAGCTAGTTCCTGTGGTTACTTTCATTCAGACTCACAAACAAACTTTTGAAGCAATTCATGTAAAAATCATGTTTATTTCTAAAGCCGTAGGAGGTCGATGGAGGTTGCCATGATAACCATTGGTATACGCGAGGCCTCGTTCGCCCGAATCTCAATCTGAATCTCTGGAATCTCAATAACAGAGCTGCAGAGAGCAAAGTTAGCAGGACACATAGAGTCACACCAACTGCCACATTTATGGGAAAAACATCAGGTTCAAATACACCAGAATTTTCTTTTAATATTTACTTTGGGCCCTCTCCTTGACTCAGAAAAAAATGCAGCACCCTCCCTAATTTCTCAACTGAAACCTGGTTTCCAGATAGAAATGTCAATACAACAATATTTTTTTACTTGGCTCAAATTTTGCATTAGCAGTGGAATTAGCACTTGCAAAAAATGTTTAGCCTACCAACTGTCATGGTAACTGTCACTGATTAAGCAAAAAAAATAAATAAATACATAACCCTCCCCCTTTTCTGACTTCTCCTCCCTCCCTAATAATTGTCATACATTCCCTTACCTTGCAGTGCAGATCAAATCCTCTCTTTTCATCTATAACAAGTTGAACTTGACCTCTAACTCTCCTCTGTTTTGTTCTTTTGTGTGCATGTTTGCTTGTTCTGCTGATCATCAGTGGCAGCGGTGGCGTCGGAGCTGCGCAGAAAGAGAAGGTGAAGGGCAAAGACGAGACGTACTGGAAGGAGATCAATGCCGCCATGGCCTTGACCAACTTGGCGCAGGGGAAGGACAGCGTCTCCGGGACCACCAGCTGCATCATCCAGAAGTCCTCCCATATAGCAGAGATCAAGACTGTTAAAGTGCCGCTGATGCAGAAATATTAGCCCTGACGTCATCCTCCCGTCTCTCTATGCAAACCAGCAAACATTCCTGTTTCAGCAAACTCGCCGGAGTCCAAATAAACTCCCCCTGAAATAAAAAGAGGACTGTTGTTTTAGGAGGGGGGTGTTTGAGGCGAGGAAGTATGGAACAAAAAGTGAACTCATTCTTTTTGGTTGTTATTGGTGTCTAAAAAGTGCAAAAGAGGCCTCGATCATCCTTTTCTTTGCTGGGTTGATGTGCGACAGACAAGTGTTGATGATAGTTTCACTGCAGTATTTCCTAAAACAAGACACTTTTGTAATATTAACTTATTTTTGATGAGTCTGATTTTTTATTTCCTCTTTTTTTTATGCTACAAAATTTGTATTTTGCCAAAGTGCCTTCGTTCTTCAGACGAATAACTCACCGACTGTGGTCAATGCAAAGTACAGATACTGAGCTGCCTCTTTGGAATTTGTGAAGGATTATTTTACTAAGTTTAGAATCACAGTCATGATTCAGGATGTGTTTTGTGAATGAAAACTCCCCACAACAGCATGTGCCTTAAAGACTGAATGAGCTCACCATCCGAGGCACAGATGAACTCAAATAGCACACACACGCAGATACACACTCTCATTCAAAATGCCCAGGCGTAATTCCTTGAAGACATTGTGCTTATTTTGACTGGACTCTTCATTTTGACTGTAAACGGAACAATGTTTTGTCTCAGTCAGATTCTGATGCTGGCAGGCCAACAATAACTGTTGGATAAGTCGCTCTAACGTGAGCAGCAGATCGATAAGCAGCCAGCGTTCTCCACCTTGTCCGCATCTCGGCCTTGGATTTCATTAACCAGTGAAGGATTCCTTTCTTATCGGGGCTTTTAGTTGTTGAAACGTGCACAAAGCTGGACTCAGATGAAGTCACGTTCACTCACCCGGTGACACAGATGTACGTAGATCCACAGGCATGCTTTAAGGTTCAGTACAGTATCTGTTCCAACTGAAGAATGACATGACCTAAAAGGGATGTTTTTGCTTTGTATTATCAGTGTTTTATGTGGACAGTGTTGCCTTTTCACATGTTTGTGCTCAGAACAAGATAGTCCGGAGTGAACAAAAAAAAAAAAAAAAAATCCACCACCAGCTCCCCCAGCCTTTTGATCCTCAGCCCTCTCAGCTGTTTAGCATTACATTCAAATTGCTGTTTACAAGAAGCCAGAGGATAGACTTAAAAGTTTGACTTTCTACCCCTCGCTTTTTTTTTTGTTTGTCTTCAAAAATACATTTCAGTATTATCTCTTTGTCGGCCAAGCAAGTGTTCAAAGTATTTGTTATTGTCAGTCTGTATATGTGTGGTCGATTGTTTTTGATCAAACTTTTGTACTTGGTTTCACTTAACCGTACTGCATTAAGAGCCTCTTTTGTCATCCAGTGGAAAGAGTCTTTTTTTTATAGAAAGTACTTTTGTACGGTGCATATGTTATAAACGTTTGCGGCGACAGATGCCAAGTTCACAAACTGGGGAAATCAAGTTGGACTTATGGGAGAAACTGAAGTTGGCTCTCTGTGCTGACTTTTTAATTTTATGTATATCTTCAAGGTACTGTTTATGTGTGTCAAAATGTACACTCCTTCATAAATTGTGCAGTTTTAATTTTTTGACAACCCAGACTATGTTTATGGTCAAGGACGTGGGGAAGGAGTGAAGCTGCACAAAGTGACTTTTTGACCTTTTTTGTGTGTCTTGCCTTTTTTGTGCAAACCGTTAAAAAAAAAAGCTGCACTTACAGTTCTTGGTTTTAAATCAGAAAACACAGCCTGTTTTTACGTGAAGTTGAAGAGAAGTAAAAGAAATGAAGGACAACCCTATATTATTCCCGTTACCGTGCCTATGGAAGTATAATGAAATGAATCGCACTAGCCAATCCCCAGGCACTATT
This sequence comes from Scomberomorus guttatus, assembly GCA_038419695.1. NCBI lineage: Eukaryota > Metazoa > Chordata > Actinopteri > Scombriformes > Scombridae > Scomberomorus > Scomberomorus guttatus. The sequence goes on from CM076464.1 coordinate 7,518,360, forward strand.
TGCTTATGCAGTGGGGGTTGTGGGCTCCCACATGTGTTTTTTATACACCTGATCCAGGCAGGGTAGCTGCGGGGTAGTGCTGGGCCCACTCCTTGTGTTTCTAATCGCACCTCTGAACCTCTGGACCACTCGGGACCTTCACACCTCACACGATACCCGCTCGATGGGAAGAGACAGAGCAAGTGAAGGAGGCTTCAGAGACAACAGAGCAGCCTTTGTTGTTGCTACCTGCAGTCACTTCTCAACAATGACACAAGTACTAACAAAGGGGTTTCTACAGCCAAGACTTTGGTACTGTACACGCCTTTCTCCAGCACAAACCCTGCTTTCACAACCATGACGACAAATGGAAAGCAACGGTATGTAATAAAGCCTATAAATTATTATTACGGACTTTGTAAAAGACAAAGAAAATTGTGACCATAGTTTGTTTTTTTATTGTTAAGTTATATAAATTGAGATTTTTTTTGTTTGTTGTTTTGATAGAGACTGGATTTTCAATCCAATGACCAAATGCATATCTCCTTGTATTGTCCAATTTGCTCTCATGTAAAATTTCTTTTATAAAACAGTTGTTACTTGGTCAAAGCAATGAATAAACCTCTGAATGAAATGAAAGGCATCTTGTGTTTTTTACTTTGTTAATGTTAATCATCATGATTTATTTTTGTATTTGTATTCCCTTGTGTTTCTGTTAAAGCTGCATTACAGCACTTTTTTTAATATTAGCCACATGGGGGGAGTGGAGCAAGACATCACCTTAAAATAACTAGCAAAAATTTGCCTTTTGCACATATCCACTTGATACCTAGCAACATTAGCATCCATTTGGAGTCCTGTTTCTGGACACCTGACAAGTGAAAGTCCAATTTTCACACTCCTGTTAGCATTGTTTTGGCCTCCATCTATTCCTGAAATAAATGTCTAGCTTTTTATTAGCTAAATGCTCCATTTTGTTTATCAGCTAGTCGCTAACTTTGTCTGCTGTTTGGTGCTGGGCAGTTAGCGTACAGTGGATTTGCCAGAGCTTTTTCACTTGAAACAGATGTCTGCTCCATCTGGAAATAAGGTTGATGAGAGTGGCAAGACTGAACCAAAACAGTAAATTTGGAGGTCAAATCTATGGTTAAATCAAAACAATTAAAAACAATGCTAAAAAGCTTAATCTTAAAGCTTAGGTGATAACTCTTCATGGGTTTGTCACTACTAGCGACCCCTTTCATATTACATATAGTAATGTGATCCAATGTTAAAAATATTGATAAGTGCAGCTTTAAAGATGAATATAAGACATATCACTTATCATTAATGTTCTCTAAATAGCCTCAAATTATTTTAGTTTGAAAGCCATCCGCTGACATTATTGTACATTTTTCTCAAAAGAAAGAACTTTCTGTGGCAAACACAAATTCTGGCCTTTAAATGGTGACTTTAGGCTATTTTAGTTTTCCTTTGTTGATGTCACCAGGCTAAACTCTTAATTCTAACAATGGGCCACAACTCGACACAAATCGCAATACAGGAGATGTTTGTTTATGACACACAAGGCGGGGTGGTTTTAAAGAGCTAAACAAACTAATCATGACAAACCATTGGAAGAGCTGAATGTATACAGCAGCGAGCTGCGTCAACCACATACCACACATTAGTGGTTTGGGCCCCAGCGTTTGCTCTCCCCTGTGTATTTTTGCTACCTTCAGAAGGATGTTGGGCGTTTCACTTTATTTGTTGATTTGATCCGATCAAAATCTGTCTCTCAGGAGTTCAAGAGGGCAGCAGCAGGAAAGATAAATGGCTTTAAATAAAGATTTCATAAAGTTTGGGTTTTCTATATCCGCTGTCATAATGCGGACACTGGACATATGGGAAGTCTGGACATATAATTTGAACTCTTGTGGTATTGTGGATCCTATATGATACCGTCAATAGACAACCGAGCCTTTGTGCAGTGTCTGAGTCTGAAAGCATCTCAGGGAGGCCAGGGGAAGACTGAATTTATGTCTCACACTTCCTAGGTGTGCCCTTTTCCTCAGGGCTCAGTCTCCCTTCTCTTTCCTGTGTATTAATGGCTCTACCATGCCACGTCCTGAACTTGAGCTCTGCCACGGGGCTAAGGCCAGGACCCTTCTCACGTCAGGAGAGACAGAATGAGAAAGATACTAAAGGGGAAAACGAGATTGCAAGAAAGATTTGACAGACAGGAATAAAGATGTTAACAGCAGCTGTTGCCAAGCTGGTAACAGCAAACGCCACAAACTATAAATGCTGGCCAGTGCTGGAAGGCCTTGTGTCCTGTGGTTCCATTGTCAGCCAGAACCAATCAAAATGCAACCTGTGCAGTGGCTAAACCCCCAAGATGCATTGTTGCTTTTCCTGCTGCCTCTGCCCTGTGAGATGGCTCACCCCGACACTTCCTGAAATAATCCTATCAGGTTTTTTGACCTCTCATCCCTCACTGCACTGAGCGGGCCAAACCCCACCTTCACTAAGCCACAATTTCCATTGAAAAACTAAGTGATATTCCATGCTGCCTACAGCTCCTCGCTTCATTTTTTTCATTCATGCCTCCTCTCTCTGTGCTGCTGAAAGATTTGAAAGGAGTCATGGAACTGCACGGTTATCTCAGCGCAGGAGATGGACAAGTGGAGATTCTCGCTTGGCGCGGCCCACAACTTGACAGACTCCAGACTTCACCTTGGCTATTTAGTCCGCCAGGAACTCAACTTCACCATCAGCGGGTGAAACCACACGAAATGAAATCCAAGAACGCAGAGGTTCTGAAAATCATTTCCCATTTGATGAGGAAATATGATTCCCGTGGCATGCTGAAGTAATTAGTTACCTTGCTGTGAAGGATGCTCCAAGGAGCCCCCGTTCATTAGAGCCAGGACTTTGTCTTTTGCTTATTCCTGCCCTTGGACACAAATATGAGAAAAATTGCTGGGCCTAATTGTTAGATTCCTGAAAGAATTGACTGATTAAAAACTTGGTCCGGCCTTGCAATCATTTCAGGACTGGGGCTGTTTTGGATCAGCTGTAACTTCATGGGTGTTTGAGGAGGTGATGCATGCAGGCATTTACTCAGATCATGGACACTGTATGAACCAGAGCTAATCACACAGGGGACAAAGGGTCAGAGAAGCATTATTACTTTGCAGAAAAATTACACCACACAAATTAACATATTTTCTCAAAGGTTCTGTAGATGAGTGCAATTTGAGTTGGCATGATACAGTAAACTTCCACTGGATGATACTAGGAAACATTAGCTAACACTGAAGAGGAATTACACTGCACAGAGCTTACAGAGATTACTGACTAAATGAATTACGTTAATGAAGGAAGTATGCACTGAGAACAATGTGTTATTTCAGTATTAGCTTTCTGGATTTAATGCAGACATTTATAATTCTTTGAATGAGTTGCTCATACATATGTTCAATATGATCCAAGCTGTTCTCACCCAAGTAAGAATTAGATCCTTAATCATTTCCTTGCTAGAATGAACATTTAACGTCAGACAAGACATTTTTGTTGTCTCATTCTATTCCTTGATGTATCATTTCCTCGAATCAGTCATTTAAAAGTCAACAGTGCCTTTTGGGCTTGTCTTCTTGGTTCCATTATTGTATTAAAGCCACATTTTCCAGCTCTTCTTCTGGATCCAGCTCTGTTGCAAGTCTCCTCCTTGTTGAGCTAACCTTAAGGCAGTTGAAAAAAAAAGAATTCCTGTCTTCATTTTTCATAATAAACATATTCAGAAACCTCCAGAAACAAGAGGGAGAGAGCTTTGCTTACATGGAACTGCAAGTAAACGCTGCATTTGGCCAAATGAGGACACTCCGGGTGTTATTCCAGGTGGACATCATCTCCATTTTGTTTTGTGAGTGGATCTGGGTCTAAAACAGTGGGGAAAAATGTGACACATGCCAGTTTTAAACAAAAAGGGTCAATTGCGCTTGTAAGAACAGACTGTGGAGGCATGCACATTGTTCTGACCTGAGAACATTGGGAAATGGATAAACGTAGCTGGTTTAGAAACACTCTGCTCAGTTGCCAGAGTAAACTGCTCTCACAGAAAGGGAGACACACTTTTCATGAAATGGAACAAGAATGGGTCTCTGGTGGGGAGGTAGGAACGCAGGAAATCTCTGCTTTGATACCTGGTGTCAAGTTTTTGCTTTCATTCACATGATTTCATCGACCGCAGTTGGTCATACAGTACATGCGCTGCTGTCTGTTGTTGGCGAAACACCGCTTACACAAACTCCAACCACGCAAAACATTTCTTCCTCTTTGCTGTAAACTGACTTAATCCCAGTCACAGTTTCACCGCAAAGCAGTGCAACACAACAGGTCTCATGTTCAGGACTGTCGTACAGGGGTTTGTCCGATCCATTTCCATTTGCGTCCAACATCCAAACAGGCCCACCATGCACAGCCACATGCAGCGGATCTCCCTGATTGTTTATTGGAGGATAATGCCTGAGAATTTCCTCCCTGGATCCCACGTCTCAGTACATCCAAGAGTCACTCGTGTACACACACACGCACACACACACACACAGTAACAGTAACAGGGCTGGACAAGCAGGCAGTTTAGCTGCCTGCACCTCAGCTGTTTCCAAACAGCCTAAATCCTGGTAATTGGCCGTTCTCTGAGCTCCTGAGACAGACAAACTAAACAGCTGCTTCAAACAATGAGACCCCATTCCAGAGGTGCTGTGGGTCCGAGCCAGCGCACGGCTGCCAACACGGGATCAAGAGAAAGCACAAGAACCTGTGGAGAGCAGAATGACATGTAAGATGAGGGGTGAGAACTGGTACTTTCACTTGCGTTGGTGCAAACAAAAGTTAAGATTACGTATCTATTTTCATATACACATGGAATCCCTTCCAATGAGCATCTCGGCATTTCAGTGCTCGAAATTACCCTGAGAAAGTTTTGAACTCCTATTCTTTGATTTCAATCAGACATAAGCTTATTCACAGTCATTGTTTGGAACTGACAAAACACATTGCTGGCTTAAAGGGATGCAATCCTGCCAAACTACATGCATCTCATTTCAGGTTGAAAGGAGGACTGAGGATAGTCAGTGCTTCAGATTTGAAATGTCACCTCAGATCTGGGCTTATTTGGCTTCTTTCCTCCCAAATTTTGTATTCATAATTCAAAGTTTCTTTGCCAACATTTGCACTAGTAAACAATGTTTTCTTTTACTCTGTCCTGCCATGGTTGACCACATTTTTGAATGAACCACATCCTGACATATTGCTGTTGGTCTAAAGTATGAGGTCTAGTGCCGTGTTTACCAACTTGGGGTTGTGACCCCCCAGTGCGTCAAATTTGAGGATGTCACAAGATAATTAAGGGGGTTAAGAATTAACATATATTTCTGTAACACAAAATATTTTGAGCATGCAAGTATTTTCATGAGCTTAGGAACAGTTTGACAAAATAACAAATCTCAATTCAAGGACCACTTACTACCTTTTTGTGATGGTTTTGAACCATCATGGTCTTCATTGGTGAATGGAGTTTGCTCAGTTGTCATCTTATGACCTAAGTATAGAAGTTTGGTTACAACCCATGACCAAACAGATGAAATACTTGAAAGAAAACCAAAACAAATAGTAGAAAGCACCAGAAAATGCTGAGTAAGTGGACTTTGAGTTAAGATTATTTTTCACAAAACTATGTTTATTTAGGACATCTTGGTGGCAAAGTAGTTAAAACGTGCAACATGTCATGTCTACCCACTGATACAATCACTAAAGGCTGAAAATGAAAATTAAAAAAAAAAAAACATTTTCGTTCTCTGCGGGGCTGATTAAAATCATTCAAGTGAAAAATGTTAGAGGGAAAATTCACTCTTTTGGTTGAACTGCTCACAATCCATGTCCACACTAAAGCTATAAGCTGTGATGAGGGGCCGCAAGCAGCCATTGCTTCATTTTAAGCCTTAGTATAGCACAAGGCGTCATAGAAAGGCATCTGAGGATGTACTGTTCTACAAGACTTGGTGTACAGACAAAAGTCACCGTCTTCCATTGGAGGAAACCTCTTATTGCAGTCTTATTTCTGCTCCTGTGAATGAACTTTGGGTGTTGTCAGTCGCTGAGGCAGCATAATTCAAAAATAACACTCACGGCAGCACCATATGCCATGATTGCATGATTGCTGTTTTCACATTCTGTGGTGTCACCAACAGAGCCACTTTGCCCTCCAAAGTTCATCCTCCAAAGCCGGTAGGACTGCCCATTCCATGTGGGGTTTGTCCTCAACTACTAAAACGTTGGTTTTAGCCTGATGGATCGTGCTTTTAAGGAAAGTAGAATCTTGCAAGGTTTGCAATTTGCACAGACAGTGCTTCATGGAGGTGGCTGTATCATCCTTCCACATTTGCAAACCCACTTAAAAAGAAATGCTTGTATTTTCACCTCAAAAGGGAGTTAACGTGTTATCCTTCCCATGAGAAAATTACAAGTGGTGTACAAACAGTCAATAATTGCTTTATAACATTACTGACATACAGCATCAGGCATGGAAGGTTCTCTCTTGACCTTGGGATTAGTGTGTAAAATATTTTCAGATCTTTCAACCACATCTTATGGTCTTCATCATTACTTACATACTTTTCACACATAGAAGTGCATTCTCAATTGTTTACTCAACATGTATAAAACATTCAATTTCCTAAAGGACATGTAAGTGGTGTAAACCATTAATAAATACTGTACAACGCGCTATTAAATTTAATAAGGTACAAATATGACAGGGAGGCTTATCTTTTACTTTGAGATCATCCAATTCAATAGCCATTGAAAAAATTCTTGCTTTTTCCTTGCTTTTCTTAATAACCTGCATTTTTGTGGCCACTTTGGGGCAGTGCAACTACCTGTAAATACAACACTGACATATAGCCATTATATGAGTTAATATGGTGAACGTGTTGGCAAATTATTTACACATCCAGCAGACACGGAGAAACCATTTCATATTTCTGGACAAGTGACACATTTAAGTCCAATGTTCACTTTTGCTTTTAGCTCTGTTTTTGTCTCCAAAAAATCTTGGGAAAATAATCTGGCTCTTTAGCTGCTAAATGTTCCATTAAAGTAAAATGAGTTTATCAGAGCATTGTTGCTGAAAACAGCTGCCTCTCGTATCTGAAAACGTGGCTGATGAGAGCCGTGAGACTGAACAAAAACATTACAGTTGTGGGCTGTAAAACAAAAACAATGAGCTGAAAGAAGCTAAAATGCTCCATTGAGCTGAGGGGAGTCTGGCAATAATTCTCTGTGGGCTCATCACTATGAATATTACATTACATACATACAACATAGTCATTTTTTACATTGGTAATTTGAAAGTATAGATTGGTGCAGCTTTAACTGATGTTTTTGCTCTTTTGGTTTATGTTAATTCTATTTTGTTGTTCTTATGTCTGTTACTATCCTGTCTGATATTTTATGCATATCTTAACATTGAACAATTTGCAACCTTTGTTAAAAACTGCTTTAAATAAATCTTTATGCACTTAATTATTGACTGATTATAAACGTAACCATCTACAGTATAAATGCATGTTAGGAGTTAAAGTGGGCAGTTTAATTTCTGGACCATCTCTGATTGATCAACTTTCACGCAGAATTTTGGACCCCATGTCCACATTAGAACACAGTTTGAAGTCCTGTCAGGGCAAAGAGAGTTTTTCCAGCAGCAGCAGAAGCAGCAGCAGCAGCGGGCAGACTGCAGAGTAAAACAGAAGCCACAACTACTCATAACATAATGACAGCCGGGGGATCACAAATAAGACATACAGGAGAGTGGGGCCTGGTGTCTCTGTGTAATATTTCATCACAGAAAAGCTAAATAAATTCCTCAGTACAGTCAAGTGAAACCACGTAAATGCAGCAGATGTAAGAAATGGCAGCTGCCGGAGGAATGTGGTTTGGCAGCGCACAAGGCCTGGAGGGAGTCTGGAATGGTCCTCTCACGTTAACACTTTGTGTTTGGGAACACAAAGATACATTGTTGACGGACTGAGCGTGACTCAATCGCAACTCTGCCTGTGCTATGTGTGTGTGTATGTGTATGTGTGTGTGTGTGTGTGTGTGTGTGTGAATATGTGTGAGAGTGGTGGTAGGTCCGATCCCCTTGATCATCATATGGAAATATCCCATACAAAGTGGGCTTCCATGTGTCCAGACCTAGTGAAACTCCCAGGACATATTTTAAAAGGATGGCATTACAGAACTGTCATATTGGTATTTAAAAGGTATTAAATACAGATGCACACACACATTTTACTGTTTTATAAGAGCATATTGTGATATTTAAACATACAGGGAGAGACACATAGAGACAGAGTGAGAGGCCGTAGACCTGGCAGGCAAATATATACACATGTTGGGTGTAAAATTGTGCAGTGGAGCTGTCTGGATTCACAATCTCGCCACGGGTGATGCAGTTTGATGAAGTCAGGTTACGATTTTATTCACATCAAACATTCTGCATGAGTGGACTGAAATTCATCAGACAGCTAATCCTGGCCAAAAAGTGCAGGTATATATACCTTTAGGGAGACTGGTTTGACTACCTGCTGCATCAAACACCCAATATCTCATATATAGCAACAATTTATCTATATTCACTGACTAATTAGAAAATGTTAAAAATGGCCTGTTGGTACCAAATTTCAAGCCTTTTACAAAACCTTTTGGAGTGAACACATTTTTTTAAGCCATCTGTAATCAGAGTAGTGTTGTGTTTTCACGGCGTGCAAACCACAATGGAAGGCAATTGTTGTGGATTATCAGCTAGGCCAGATGTTAGTGCTTAATACTAACGGTGTTAACTGTTAAACCATGCTTGTAACATTTCTGATGCTGTTAAATATACGAGGGAGAGTTACAGACAGTACAAAACAAAAACCGTGCAATTTGTGCGGCATGTTCTTTTTTTCTGTCTACATCAAAGCCCCACATTAACATTACAAATCAATGCTCTCTTACAACATGCAAATGATATGAACTAAAAAATAAGTATATAACATGCTGAAAGTCAGACAAATGTCAGGCATGTACAAAATATATGATCAGCTCATCAAATATGAATCATTGTATGGATTAAACTACCCAAGAGTGATAAAGTTATTAAAATTATCTCCACTTGGACCTGCTACAGTGTAAAATGCAGCTCATAATCATAAATAATAATACTACAATAATATAATACATATAATAATAAAACATTCTGAAAGCCATTCTCCGTTTTGAGTGCTTTTACTTTTGATTCTTGAGCACATTTTACCGATAATACTTATTACCAGTAAAATATTGAATTGAGGACTTTTAATTGAGTGTCTTTACACTGTGGTTTTGCTAGTTTTGCTCAAATAAATGATCTGAATATTCTTCCACTGTAGTACTGGTGATATTTTTTCACCAAATGTTGTTGAGTTTCACCAAAACTCACTGCACTTCCAAAGCTCCACCACACCCTCAACTAAAAAAGGGTATTTGGCCTTCATTAACCTAACAATATCGTTACTCATGACAAACTACACTGATTGGCTGTCACTGTTGCTGGACCCACCTACCCTCCCTCCCTTGACATACCCTAAATTACCCTAAATTTGAAAAGTTAGGGACACTGAATATTATTAATTGTCAGGTGTGACAGTGAGGGGTAGTTCAGTTGTTCAAATTATGCAATTTCATCATGTCAAAAAGTTGGTGCAGCAACAAGGAATACCAGCTTTATCCTGCAAAATCCATCCGGAGTACAGACCATTTTAGACCATTCTAAAAATCTAAAATAAATGAACATAAAATGACTGTGAACATAAGCTGCAAAAGAAGTGTATGATGAAAAATAAGACCTCTAATAGCTAGATTTCTAACACTTTTGGTTTGATTATAACAAGTTAAACACTGTTTTAGGTTGCATAAAGCCTTGGTATACTGTGGAAGGAGAACCAGACAGAAGGAACTGGTGTCATTTTACAGAGAGATTTAGAGATTTCTGGACTTAAGTTGCTTTTCATTGATTATTGGTGGAGAAATTTAATTTAAAAAAATGATCAGTTCCTCCCCAATCCTGGACCTGCTTGATATGGACATCAGTGTTGACCAAAGCAATTCCAAAAATAAGTTACTTTTCTAGAATGGAGTCTGCATGGTTTCCTCTTTTGGTTATACAGCAGGCTCATCTTTAAACGTGGTTCATCTGCCTTGGAGGAGACCTCAGTGATGTGTACAGTAGTGCTTTACAGCCTGCTGCGTGACTTTAGCACCATTTGGCAGGGACCGCACGAGACCTCCTGAGGCCTTTGGAAAATATAGTCCTTTCACTGCCTACATAGCCGACATTGTGCAACAGTCTGAATTCTTCCTCTAAGTTCAATCATTACGCCTTATACCATTTTTGGGTGCAGATGGCTGTGGGACCACCTCATGAGGACATATATGGTCACATACAGTATGCTTTTCATTCAGAGTCGCCTGGCTGTGACCATTGTGGGCTGCGTTTCAGGCCTGGTGGAAGGACGGAGAGGAGGCTATTCTGTGAATCAGCATTACTAATAAGGGGCATGCAGAGATGGCAAGTTAGGTTGTATTCACACTACAGCAGAAAGTACATGTGAGACAGACCTAACTGTTGAATGAGTCTGCATGGAGTTGCATTTTGTTCCAATGGTACCAGATCACATCCTAAAGCATCCAACAAACAAACAGTACATGTAACTTAGAATTTGTCAGTGTTGCCATAACAGAAAGTAAATATTACACCATTCACCTGAGACAACTGTCATAATTTTTGCACCCGCAGCAGTTTGGCTGAGCCAGAGTTAGTATGGAGACCAGTGAGATATAGCAATTGAAAGAAAGCCTAATGGCCCATTTGGTTTGTATTTGGGAAGACAAATCAGTTCAGTCAAAACATATGTACTGAAACAAAAATGTGTCTAAAACAAGTGGGAGGAGTGCAGGAACAATAATAAATGTGGTGTCTTCTGTCATTACTACTGTGTGTGAGCCTGTCTTTTTGACTGAGTTCACACTGTTGCATCCAACAATAGAAATATATGATTTAAAGGAATAGTTTGAATAGCTCTATACGACTATTATCAATTATCCATACGATAATATATCTGTACAGTAAATCTAAGGCTACAGCCAGCAGCCAGTTATCTTATTTTAGCTTAGCATAAACACTAGAAACAGGAAAACAGCTAGCTTGGCTCTGTTCACCCACTGTTCCACCCACCAGCACCTCTAACTCACTAAATAACACATTATATCTTGCATGTTTGTTCCGTAAACCTCACAACCTCCAAATTCTCTTGACGGTTTGGTTTTTGTACGGATTAAATTAACGTGGTATATCATGTTTATTAGTGAGCTTCAGATCACTAATAGACGATGATTTTGTTACCTTCAGACAAAGCCAGGCTAGCTGTTTTTTTCCTGCTTCCAGTGTTTATGCTAAGCTAACCAGCTACTGGCTGTAGCTTCAGAGAGAAAGAGGTATCAATCTTCTCATCTAACTCTTGGCAAGAAAGTGAAGTGAAGAGGTGCATTTCCCAAAATGTGCAACTATTTCTTTAAGAATTGGAGAGCACAGCAGGAACTCCAGTAGTGTTAATGTAAGACCAGGGAGGAAGAGACAAAGAAACGTGAATTTTGAGCAGAGGAACCTCCTCAGAGTTTTTAAATCTGGTCCATTCTGAAGACAGGAGCCTTGATATTCATACAGTGGCGGTGGTATTGGATGGCAGCTCATGACCTCACTGAAATATATAGGCCTATGTGCTATCATCATATTCAAGAATCAGCAGTGTCTGCTGCTTGATTCGATGAATGTAAATATTTGAGCGCAGCACTGCTGCCTGCTGGGAAGCCGAGCCCAGGCATCCAAGGTTGGAACTGTGGGGAAGCAGAACCTACACCCACACACCACTGTTATTTTATCAGTTCACAGCCCCAGGAGGGCACAAGGCAGCGGTAGGTTGGAGGGAGTCGGTCTTTTATTACAAGCCACTCTGGGCACAGTGTTTGTGAAAGCTGATGTAAAGTAAGACACGGAGAGAGTCTGGAGTCACTGCCGCTTTGCGTTAAGACAAGGTGGAGCTCAGCAGGGCAATAACATGAGCCATATTGCAACTGAAGGTGGTGAGGTGTAGACAAAATAGCCGCCCCAGTACTGTAGTAACCATTACACCCCACAGCTCCCACTCTCACACACAGACACAGTCACAAAGACATTGCATGCAGGAAGGCATAAAGGAATGCCCACATGGATGCACATCTGGTTAGCAAGTCTGAGGCATCTGAAGGTGTCAGTTTCCTCTGACATCTGAAACAAACAATTAAAAACAGTGCTTCGCTAAATTCCAAGAATAGCACTGCTCTACAAACTAAAACACAACTATATATTTGCTCAAAACAGAGTTAGATTTATATGGTAAAATTTGTAAACTGCAGTTACACCAGCTAGGCTCTGGCTTAATCTCACAAGAAGGCTAAAATAAGAGAACTAAGGTTTATCTCGTTGGCTCATTGCTAAAATGTAATGTATGTAAATGTCTATGTAAATACAAAAATATATTTTGATGATCTGACATGTATGTAATTCTGTTTGATATGCCTTATAAATGAGCCAGTAGCTAAAAGGTAACTAGCTTAACAGAGTACCAGTGACCACCATCTTAGCTTCTGAGTCTGGTGGAACTTGTGTGATTTGGTGCAGTTAAGGTACATTTAAATTACACAGTAAGATGTATAAAATTATATATTTGCTTTTAATACTTAATTAATTAGTTCAAAAAGACAAGAGAGCTTAAAGAATTGTTATATTTGTAATACTGTGAACTATGCGTAGGACAGAGCAGTAAACTGCAGATTTATATTAAAGCCTACAAAACATCAAAAGAGAACTGGATATTTAGACTGTTCATTTTAATTTCTCTGAATCCAGATGTGTAGTTTCTTGTGATTAAGCCAGTTTCACTTCAGTGCATAAAAACAAAGGAGAACTGCAGTGTACTTTGGGCAATTCTCACAAGGACTGCCCTGACAAATACCCTGCTACCCCATTTCTTGATCTATAAGTAGCTTTGAGTAACCAGAGATCAAACAATGTCCTCTCTCAGCCCATTAGACAGACAGAAGTACCTGTGCGTGAACTCCGCTAAATGACTCTTGGAAGCTATGTGGTTACAAAACACTTGTCGCGCCTATGTTATTCCACATAATCTGATTGAAAGGAAATCCTGCGACAAAGTGGATAGTGGAAACACACAGTCTGAATTAAATGAAACCCACGTACATGTGAGGTATCTCGTGTTTGTGTGACCTGGCTATGATTTCCTTAGAGAGAGTTTTATTTGACTTTAACTTGCTGGTGGGAGGGTGGGAGAGGTAGAGGTTGGCTTTGCTTTTTTAAATTCAATTGTCCACTATACAGTCACAGAGCCTGAGCTTCCTGTGGTTTGCAGTAATAAACCTAAACTCGGGTTACATCCAAGGCACAAAGGACCACAAATGGTCAGGAAAAAAAAAAACACAGTGATGTGGACCTGTAATAAGGTAAGGCCCCAAACACCAAGACCCTGCAAGAACTAGAGAAAGTGCCAAAAGGTTTCAACCTCTGAACTTTATCCCTCTGCTCTGCTTGGCTGAGGTCTGGCCTGGTGGAAAAACAGTTTCCATGAAGCAACAGTGGATCTTCCAGGGCCTTCAAGACCTCCTTGTATCTTCAAAGTAAGTGAAATTGGGGTCTTTTGGTCTTGGTGGTTTACAACAAATTCTCTGCTCCAACCCCAAAATGGAGATCAGCTTGGTAAAGAAAAATAAGCAGTGCAATTACAACACAGGGGCCAGATTATTTATACAAAATAATGGATTTGTTTCTATACATGCCAATCATTTCACCCAAAAGGGAGTTTATTAATGTGGATTTTTTTGGGGGAGCAGAGTGCTGTAGTAGAGCATGTGTCCAGTCCATGACAATGTTTGAGGCATGTGGAAAGCTTACACCCAGTCCATGTTGATACAAAGTGATTAGTTTATTATAGAAGCCAAGGCCTGAGTACATGGGTATTTGCTTCCATGTTGTAGCGGTAGCATGAGTGAGATCCGGATGGGCGTCCTGACACACTGAATGACGACACGGCCGCGGAATCTGAGATGGAGAAGCGGCGTGTGGCCAGGGATATGCCACACGGGACGGGAGCACCGTGAACAAGGGGAAATATGGGTGGTGGGATGATGAATGAAGTTACTCATCCTTCCATTTTGTTTCTACAAGGCGGCAGTGCCCCCCGTTGCTGGCCTGTCCTCGGACCATGTGCTTATTGCCACAGTAACCTGAGGCTGGGTTGAAAGCATCCCCCACTGTGAGAGGAGTTTTCTCTTCGAGGGTGAAGAGTCCCCATCTCCTGCTTTCTTTAGGGCCTGTACACAGGGCACTGTATTTTTGAAAATAACAAGAATGGGTTACAATACAATCATTTAGGTTTAAATTAGATTGACAGAGTGTCAAATATGAGGAAACTCAATTACAGCTCTATTACTAGCTGAATTGACTTACATGTATCCGAGGCCAGAGGTTCACACCAAACAATGATAGAAGTTTCCTGCTTACCCGAGGCCTGTTCTTATTAAGTTATGGGGGGCCTGGAGTGATTGATGGGCAGACATACAGGCCTGCTGCCTCTAAGAATGTGGGTAAGCCTTTGTGTTGATAGAGTCCATATTAGTTCTTGATAGGACTTCCCAAAAATGTTTTTACTCCATATATTTAACACTATGACCATTCAGGTAGTCTTCTTAGCTAAAATATTACTCAATATAAAAAATACTTACTTCAGGCCCACACAAGGAGGTTCAAGGATCATCTGAGTAAGTCAGGAAAAGGGGGGGCATATTCTCTGTAACCCAAAGGACTTCAAGGCCTACAGCAGGTCACACAGCTCAAAACAGATCAGTCCTGAAATGGGACGCTCCCGTTGCCTGATGAAATGTCAAAGGGTCTAAATGTAAACGGGTGCAACAATGTAAACACAAGGTTCCACATAATCAAAGTGTTTCCACCTGCAGTGACAGAGCCATCAGTTCTGGGCAAGCCGGTCATTACCTCACAGTCTTCTGGTGCTTGGAGGGTAACCTAAGAGAGGCCAGAGCTAGGCTTTGGCTGACTTCAGAGGAAGGAAAGAGTGGGAGCAAAGGGGCATTTTCCTCTACCTCACCTCAGAACATAAACAGTGAAACAGTCTGCAGACCTACAGGTGGCTACAGGAGTCTTTTTGCCCAGAACAAGGAAGGTTGTCTGGAGGGAAAAGGGTTTGATTTAGTTTGCAAAGGTTAAACTCCAAGACCTGAGGGTCCTGAACTTTTCTCCAAGAACTCTGTAAAAGTGAACGCAGAGAAGGTCTTCTGTACCTCTTAGTGTCACCCAGTCCTATCGCATTATCCCAGAGTATGAAGCTCTGCTCACTGCAATATACAATTCAGGTGGTTGAAGCAGAGGGTGATCTTTCCAATCATCCTCACTCTTCTTTTCTCTTACAGTATAAGTCAGCATGGCAAAACAATTACCTGATAGCAAACCAGCAATGAGCATGACAAAGTGAGTGACGTCTGGGAACCCAACACCTTATGAAACGATGCCCGACGTCTCGTAACATTTTTACACATGACAGCATGACTGCTCTCCTGAGGGGCTTGTCTGAGTGCTAATCCATACGGACCGCCGCTGTGGCAGGCAGAGGAGGAGCAGGGAGACAAGACTGTGTTAATGAGAGCCAGATCTGCTCTGTTAGCTTAGTGGCTGGCTGTACGCTCAGACATTGACAGCAAGACAGAAAGCAGTCCATCAAGCTGTCCCTGCAGAGCTGCTCTCAGGCTTCTGAGGCAACAAGGTGGGGCAGGACAAGAGGATTCTGGGAGTTTAGCATATTACTAAACCTGGGTGTGCCATTAGTACTCCCTCCCATCTCCTTCTTGCAGTTTTTTGTTGTCAATGTGCAGCCAAAAGAAGTCTATGGCCCAGAAGCCATACTACTCTGTCAGTTGTTCCAAACCTTGTGACCCCAATACATTGAAACAATGTCTGTTTTTGACCCATTGCACTGGTTGCATATGTCTTTAGGGTATAACCAGGTCAACCAAAGAGTGGTTTTTTCTGTCTTATTTTATTTTTAAGTTTTTAGGGGCATTTCTTGCCCTCCTTCAATAGTTGAATGTAGAGAGATGACAGCAAATGAGAGATGGGGAAAGATATGCACCCAAGGTTTTAGATGTTTGCAGAGGAAAAACATAATATTAGAAATACACCTGAAAAATTAATATCATTAACCATCCTGCTAACCTTGCATCCCCCTGGCTCCTGACCCCCGACATGTTGATGGTACTCCACCAGTGCAAAGAATTTCCAGTTATTTTGACATATTTGTTGTAGTGCTAAAATGTGGATGTTTGATTAACAGAAAGAATTAATCTGCAACAATTTTGATAAGTGATTAATCATGTATGTACTTTTTTAAGCAAAAATGGCACTACTAACTGGTTCCAGCTTGTCAAATGTGAGTCATATGTAGTTTTGGGCTGTTGGTCAGACAAAACAAGCAATTTGATATCACCTTTGGGGCTCTAAAAATTGTGTTGGCAAATTGGCATTTTCACTATTTTATAATTTAAAAAAAATGTTTGATTGTGAAACAATTGAGTCGCAGCCCTAATTTAACCTTCTACTGCATACCATTGTCCTAAGGCAACAGCCTAATTGACACTCACATTCCTTACATTTATAAATACATTATTTGTTACACGTTGTAATATCTGATGACATGTTTCTGATGAATAAAATGAAACTCTGAAGTGTATATAATGTTGCATTTTGTGATGGGGACACCTTTTCAGAAAATGAAACCGCATGTGGATGAGTTCCAGAAAAAGCTAAGATTAATTTGACATCTTTAAATCAAGATTACTTGTTTGAAAGTATGTGCATGAATCTGTATAACTGATGGTTTAAAGTCATATATATTGCTAAACTGTTCTTTTTATTAGTTGGCTCTTTAGGTTATTGTTAGGACAATACCATGTTCCATGTATGTTCTAATATAATTTCTGATGCATGTGTTGCTTGTTTTCACCTAATAGTTGTTCTACAGAGATCTGACTTTCTAGGTGTTTTTGCACCAGTATGACACATTGTCCTAGTCATGTAGTGGAGGGTTAAAGAGTCCATTCTGGGTTAAATTACATTTCTGACATTTGCAGTGTACCAAATAAGCCTTATTCGGTTTTTAAAGGGCAGTGAGGTCCTTTTGAAGGGGGATTTTAGGAAGGCTACTACACACTGCCCTATTTCTCATGATGTGGCAGTAACAAGAATGTGAATCAACCAACTTTGTAAATTATTCTCAAAAAATATAGAATCTGTCATCTCAGCCCCTTGAGTAGCTGATGTTTTTCCAGTTTTGGCACGAGCAAACAGCAGCGCTACAGCTCAGCACATTGTTGGACCACATGAAGGCATTATTATGCTGTATGCCTCCGTTGTTGTTTGACTGAGACATATTTCCAGACGGCTGCCTGGACTGTGGCAGGAGATGAGGGATACGCTACGAGGGAAGAGTCCTCGCTCTCGCTGCCAGCCCCGAGCCTTTCATAATCGCCCAGGAATTATACACATCCCAGTTAAAGCACTGGTAGAGTGAGTTATGGCTGCAGTGGTGTTTCCTGACAAGCCTGCCAAAAAGATGATTTAGATAGATCACACGTCTGGGGTCTGAGGGTTCCTCGGACACTGTTTAAACACAAGTCTTTATTCTGAGGACAAGAGGAATGTGAAGGGCGCTGAGTGAAAAACCCCTCACCTAACAGTGACATTTCCAACACGGCAACCATGACAGCAGTGTTATTGGGCATCTCTCCTGAAGACTTGGACATTAAAGTGATTACTAGAAAATACTTATTTTTCATTATTATTCAACGTAGCTCTTCAAGTAACAGATGCCAACAGCTCCACAACAAAGCCTGTAGTCTGCATTAATACCAACATATTCACTTAAAAAAGAATTTTATTCAGTTTAATACATAGGGCGGTTTGTAGTGAAATATGTATACATTCAGCTTTACAATTCATACAGGAATTATCCCACCAAATTCCTAAAATACACACAATTTACAAAGTATACATGTTCCAACCTATTTCTGAACACAAAAAAGACAGCTATACCAGTTTAATAAGTAAAAGCATTCTTCCTTTTTGTACCATTAAATTCAAATGGTAAACCTGTATGCAATACTTTATTTTCAGCTAAATATAAGTTAAGGTGTTTATAGCAAATAGTCTCTGAAGGTCATTCACTGGACAAACAAACACAAAGAATGGCACGCAGAGTTTCACATGCAATTAAAAAAAAAAACAGATAAAAAAAAAATTCCCATCTTTCATAACACATAGTAGCATCCATGTCATTTTCATCATCTCTGTTACAAGATCAATCTACATTTCCCAGAACACACACCAGCACTCAAATACTACAAACATGGTCAGAGATCAGGGGTACAGTACATTTATAACTGCTTCTCAGATACAAACACAGAGATAGGAGTACTGTGAAATCCATTAGCAATGTGGAGCACAGAGCCTTTTCTTTGATTTTCCAAATTTAGTGGAAACACCCCTATGACTCACTGCCCTGTTTAATATTGAACACTTTTCCTTTGTCTCTGTCCAGTCAAAGGGATCTATATGAAAGACTGCAGCAGTACTAGTGATATTACTGATATTATCTGTCTGAGTGAGGGAGTGCCAGTAGGTCGCACTCCATTAAAGCAACTCGTTACAAAAAAAGGCGTGCAATTTTAAGAGGCTCCCTCTTCTTCAGCACCCAGTGGAAAGCTCACTGGTGCCAATCGCTTTGATTTATGCACTCTTCAAAACACACTAAAGGTTTGAAGTCAAAGTCAATAAAAGTAGTAAAATCTCATTCCAAACACTTGGTAACTCTATTATATTCTGAACAAACGAGGCAGTTGTATAGACAACAAAAACACATGATCCAAGCCTTTAACTGAGAGTGTTGAGAGGGAGTGTAAGACGGCTTGGCTTGATAAGCTTCTCCATAAGCAGCATATAGTTCATAGGTGCTATGCTAGCGGGGCAGGATCAAGTGCAGGACAGGGCAGAGGAAAGACAAACACTGGAAAAAAGTCGGCCCTGCATTGATACAGATGTGCTTGCTAAGGCAAGGTGCTCCGAGGACAAAAAGCATGCTGGAGACAAGAACGAAACCTTGGTCAAAACTGTTTCCATTCTCATTATCATACTTCACAGATTTAGCCATATGTCTGACAAACTTTGGTTTACACTATTGGACTTCACTGCCTTGTTAAAATTAAATTGCAGAGTATAAACTGAGAAATGGTTATTACTTTGACCAAGGTCCTGAAACTGCACAAAACTGTAACTCAAAACAAAACAGAGAGAGGGAAACTCGCTCAAATGTCATTGAGAGGAAGGCTGAGCTGCGTTTGCGTTTTAGCGCAGCGTTGTTTTTAGAAAGTGTGCAAAAAGTAGTGTCTGTGTGAACACAGGTAGAGAGTGTGGACGGTCAACCCCTTACAGCTCAGCGGAGAGGAGACAGCCAGACCTCCACTGCTTTCATGTCTGAGGAGGGAGGCTGTTCTTTCAAGTGTGTGTGTGTGTGTATGTGTTTGTGTGTGTGGTATTCACACATGTATGTTTGATCATGTGTGTATGTGTGCACGTGTGTTGTCTAGACCAGAGAGCAGTAGCCACCACAGGATCCGCCTCCTGCGTCTTCATCGGTGAGCTGCACTCCTCGGCCGTGGTTCTCACTCTGCCATAATCCTGGAGTCTGGATGATCTTCTCTACCAGCTCCTCAAATGCACACTGAACCCCGTCCCTGGTCTTAGCACTCGCCTCTGAGAGGACAGAGTTAAGAGGAACAGAAGTAGAGAGCAGAGGAATGAAGGAACAGTGACACAAGGAGAAATACAAAAAGCAAGTGAGAGAAACAAGAGAGAAAAAAAAGTGACGCGCAGAAAGAGTAGAGGAGGGTGACAAGAGAGGAAGGACAAAAAGAGGAGGAGAAAGGAAGATGAGATAGAGCTACAACAACTGTTAATGTCTGCACCTTGATGTCATCATCTGTTGGGCTTCCAGACTGGAGCGGCAAGTGGTGGAAAATCTCTCAACAATAACTGTCAAGTCCAGACATTAATAGTGGACCTTCTGAGGTTATTAGGGGATATGGGCAAAACCCGCTCCACAACTTGATAAGATCCAGAAACATTATAATAGTAATAATCACAGGATAAAGAAATAAATCTCATTTAGAAAGCCAAATCAGAGTTAATAATATTTGGAACTGCCTTGGAAATGTTTCCATTTCAACAAACGTTTTTCAGTATTTGATGAAGATAAAAACTAGGTGTTTAACACACAAGTCACTTCAACTGCTTAAAGTAGTTCTTTACCGAAAAATAAAAGTACAGTAGAAAAACAAGAGCGCATGGAAGATGATACATGAAGCCTGTTTTATAAATAGTACTATGCAAGCATTCCTCAGCAAGTATGAGAGTTATTTCAAAAGCTGTTTCCCCTGTGTAATAGTCTGCTGTAACTCATGCCCAGCAGGTCTTTGAGAGTAGGGAATCCTCCTGACTTACCTATAAAAAGCATGGAATGTTTTCTTGCAAACTTCAGCCCTTCGGCCCGGTCTAGTTCGTGGTTTTCCTAAAACAAAGGAGAGGTAATGGCTTATTTGAGGTCTGCCGGGCGGAGCTGTCAGCTACTGTGGTCATCACAGGGCAGAGAAGGAAAAGTGATTTTCACAGACAAAGAACAGGACACAATAAATTCATAATGCTCTACTTAGTGGGCATTTTTATCTACGGGTGGGTTTCACAGATGAACTCACGATACGATACTATGACGATATTCTTCCTATGATACTGATGTATCACAACAAAGGTGATTCTGCGATACACAATATATTACAAAGAAATAATCTATGACATATCATGATATCTGTAACTGAAGAAGAAAGAAAAAAATATTTCAAAGAGCAGGAAATAGTCAGATAATGAACAATGTTTATTAACAGTACGATAGTTTCACAGAAAAGAAATGTATAAATATCAGAACACTGCTAACTGTAGCCCCAGTTTGTGCCTCTCACAGAGCTGCTGGTAGAGTTAGCAAATCTGATAAGAGACAACAGAGAGTCGACGTCGTGCTAATAACCCAAAGATTTATTCCTTTTCTGTGGCAGTAAACACAACACATGACCCGCTGATAACTAACTGTGCTATATTCAGAGTTAACAAGATATTCAGGGCTAAACGTTAACATGATAAACAGCAGCAGCTATGTACTGACTCTCCTCTCGTATAGCCGCTAGCTCAGCTACAACACAGTTACCACGCAGAAAGTTTCACAAAGGGCCATGAATGTGCTTCTAGTGACAGTCAAAGCTCTGGCGGACTGTGTGGAAATATCGCCATATACTGCAATATCGACTTTTTGTCCCACCCCTATTTTTATCCACAGCGACTGATTCTGGTATCCTGGTAAAGGACGAGCTGCCAGAAATATGAAAGTGAGTCTGCCATGCTCATTTAGTTCAGAAGTTTGTCAACTGGCTGTGAGTTGACTTTTTAAAGATACTTATTTCATGTGTTTTGGGAAAGTCAAATGCACATCAAGATATAGAAAAACATAACATATTTTCATTCAACCTTAAATGATTGCTAGATGACTGGAGAATGTCTTTGGTCATAAGAACTCAAGCCAAGGCCAGAAATACTGCACTTTATATTAAGTTGTCCTGCGTATGTGACAAACTGAATTAAAAAAATGTTAATGTGTTGCTGATCTCTAATCAAACAGCCTTGTTTACCTGAGTGGCAAACATCATGAATTATACACAACCACAAACCCACTCACCTTATCAATTTTGTTTCCAACAAGCATTTTCACAATGTCATTCCTTGTGCAGTATGTCTCCAGCTCATTGAGCCAGTTGTCAAGCTTGGTAAAGGTTTCTCGTCGTGTGACATCATACACTGCAGTAAACCAGATGAACAACACATGCTCAGAATGAAAGTAATGACACAGACACACACACACACACGTTACATTTACATGAGTAGCTGACCACACTATAAGTCCAAAGTAAGACTGGCGGCATTGCTTTTGACCTCTGAATACAGCAATATGTTCATATTGAAAAATGGTAATTATATCAGTATAATCATGGTACCATCTTACATTAATAATAATAATATTAAACCATATTCCCCATGATTGAGTTATTTTAACAAAGAAAAACCTCAAACAAAACAAATTAAGCTAAAAAAATAACAAAAAAAACAGTGTCAAGTAATAACACATGAAAATGAAGAGACTGAAGTCTTCTGACAGAATCACTGGACACTCATAATCCCAGTGCTACAGCAAGGCGCCTTCTGTTTCTATATATCATTAGAGTGGTCAAAAACCATGGGCTGCAGAGGAAGTCTGTTTAAGAGTTTTAACTTAGTTCCTGTGTGTGTGCGCATATACATACTGTACATGCATGTCCATATGAGGAGTCTGACTTAAGGGTATAAACTAACTTCCAGAGAGAGAGGCCAGAGTGTGTGTGCGTGTGTGTGGGTCACAGGATGAAAAGCCATCACTCCCTTTACAACCAGGGGCTTTACTCTGAAGTGGAGAGGGCACACACACACACACACACACATACACACACAGGTGCTTGAGCAATAATGGCACCAACAGCTTGGCTTACCGAGGATGACTCCCTGGGCACCGCGGTAGTAACTAGGCGTCAGGGTTCGGAAGCGTTCCTGCCCTGCAGTGTCCTGCAAAACAAAACCAACTCAGCACTACTGGACACACTCAGAGGAAAAACTAGTG
This sequence comes from Scomberomorus guttatus, assembly GCA_038419695.1. Classification (NCBI taxonomy): domain Eukaryota; kingdom Metazoa; phylum Chordata; class Actinopteri; order Scombriformes; family Scombridae; genus Scomberomorus; species Scomberomorus guttatus. The sequence continues at coordinate 7,541,327 of CM076464.1, forward strand.
GCTCAAACTGGAAAACCAGGGCAGACTGACATAAACAACAAGAGCAACTCTTCTGTTTCTCAAGGCGTGTTTAGGCAGAAATGGTGTTACATTAGCGCCATCTCCTGGGGACTTGAGAGAACTTGGAGATTGTAGTCATGAAGGAGTTTGATCTGCTCTAACAGACAACAGCCACATGTTGTGTTTAAATGAGTGTTACTGAAGTATTGCAATCATTAGTCTGTTACTTACCCATATTGCCAACTTTGCCTTGTTACCGTCCACAGTAATGGTCTTCACTTTGAAGTCAACACCTAGACAATGAAAAACCAGTCGATCACTCCAGCTGTCATGATTACCTCACCCTGCTGCAGTCGCAATATGATGATTCCTACAGGTTTCACCAATTACTGCCAAGAATATTATATTATGGTGACAGACTATAATTATTGATGATGAATTGTCAAAACATACATACCACACAATGTCCCTGAACTTCTGCTAACCCCAGCTATCCAGACTGGCATTGTGCCCATCCTATGTCCTGTATTTAAATTATGGTGTGATTGTGTATTCATATCCACCACAAAAGGATGGTTTAGTGCCCTAAACTGAAACCAATACAGGTCTTTATGAAAGAAAAAAAAAAAATCTAAATCCACCACCTGTGAAATGGCTCAGAAAGCCATTATTCACCCCTAAAAATCCCTGCCAGGTCCCAAAGGATACAATACTGTCAATAATACTATCCCCCTTCCCCTCAACAAGTAAATCTCCTCTATTGCCTTTGTGCAGTGTCTCGGTGTGCAGGGCGTGCAGTGACTGGATGACATATCTGCCTGAGTTTTAGCATACACTGACAGATTTACCAGGGAAATATACACTTGTGATGGGGTTGTTTTTACATCTGTGACTGAGGTGGGGAGTTCACTTCAGAGCCAAAACAGGGGAGAAGAAAAGGGACATGAAGACAGACAAGACAGAGCGAGGATATAAGACATATACTGTGTGTGCCACACACACTTGCACACACATATACAGTCTGTTCACACAGTCAATCACAACAACTAGCTCTTCCTTGAGTCTGGCAGGGTCGCTAAGATACTGTTGCCGGATGCATGTGGAGATGAGTTTACACTAAACATTTCCCTGAACCTGGACCTGTCTCTCCTGCTTTAATTTACTAAGAAAGAAATCAGACAGACCTTACCCAGAGAACATACAGTATCTGTAATATCCCAACGCAACAAGATGCCACTACCGCTGGAAGTCAAGGCTGAGCTGATCTCTGCAGGCAAACTTGCTCATGTTGGACCTCAAAACAGCCATTCATCATATGATATAAATATGCTGAGAACACTACAACACACTCTACTACATTCAAAACACTAAGAGTTGCTGTATTGTCTCTTTTTCACCTTTTAAAATGACCACAATTTACTGGCTGCTAAATTCATCTATTAAAAAGAGTCATGACAGCAGACTGGCTCATCTGTAACCTCATTAAAACAAAAAGAAGGTGTAGTGTTACAGTGATTAACTACATAACTACCTTTAGATCAATAATCTATCTAATGTGATAATATATGATAAACTACAACCTCAGTAACCTAACTGTGGTGGTGTGGATGACAATACTGTAATTGAGAAAGAGTGCCAATAGATTTAAAGTGATTTTGATTGAATCTGAAAGGATTTCAGTTAATAAGTGAGGCTTTATCCAAAGAAGACATCTGTTTGGCAAAAAAATCCCAGCTGGCCAAGTAAAACAGTAGCTATCCATGCTTTGACCTTGAAAAAAAAAAAGCGTTTTTAAGGCTGCAACTGTTCTTGGAATCTGTTCTTTTGGTTGTTTTAACAAAGGCAGCATTGTGAGCTATTAGCTCTTCACAGAGTCACAATAGTTAGGATAGAAATACATGTGGACTCATAAAAAGGATTATGAATCTTGAGTTGTTAAATGAACATTAGCCCATTAGGGTAGTTACAGCACCAAGGCCACCTCAAAATATAGCAGGTGTGTCCTTGATCTAGTATAAATTTACAGATGCACCAGAATCTGGAGACTCCACTTATAAAATTCACCATTTCACCAAATAAGATGGATCGCCTGGTCTGCTGTAAGATTATTTTCACACTCCTCATTGAGTTTATAATAAATCAAATAGCTCTGTGGCTGTGAGGTCTGTGGCTGTATGGTATCGTGGTGACTTTTACTTCCAGATTGCAAAGTGCTCAAACCTCCTGTTAGCAGAAATTCTAACAGGCCAAATTTCTGTGTGGTGACCTCAACTTGACTTGAAAAACTTGACTTTTAATTTCTGTTTTGAATTATTTGCAAGAAACACTGGGTGTGCAACAGACACATGAAGCCAGTGTGGTGATTGAGCCAATTCGGCTCCTGGAGCAGATAACAAGGGTTCTGTCATTTTGTGGATTGTTGGACAATGTACAGCGTCTGCCAGCAGCCTCAACACTGACTACAGACTGGGGAGGAGAATTAAGTTCATAACAGTTTCATGTCCACTTGACTGAATGTGGCAGTCATTGTTGTTGACAGTAGTCATGTAGAATTTACAATGTATTCAGCTTTGTTGAAATATATAATTTCTTATCAATTTTATGTTTATTTGCATACGTGGGTATCATTACTAATCAGTGATGATATTAGTGAGATGTGTTGCTCCTAATTATTCAGAATTCAGATCCTTGTTTATACTAACCTCCTTCGGGTCTAAGTGCGTGTTCACTACCAAGGAAAAGTTTCATTTTGACTCTACTTATGACCGTCTGGCAGTCGCCACCACCTTCTGATTCACAGCACATGTTGTACACTCAGCCTTATTTTTGTTTTACTCTATCATCAACTGAGCTTCTATGTGTTACTCACCTATTGTTGCTGATTGTTCTGGGTCAAACGTGTCATCTGTGAATCTTAAGAGGAGGCTGTTGACAGAAAAAAAGGAAGTAATTAGATTGAGACACATTATGAATCACTAACAAACACAGCAGAATGGCTTTTTTCAGTTATTTGACTCTACTTAGGGTGAGCAAGCTTTTGGTCTGGGATCAGGTTTCTATTTGCCTTGCTGACATAAACCATCCGGTGGCAGCAGACTTATCTGATCCTGTGTCTCTGTCTCTTTCTATTGATCACTTAGTCCTCCTCATGCATTACTGGCACAAACTCCAGCTGACGTTACATTGTGGTCAGGAGGACAAGGTTCATTTCTTAACTATGACTAATCAAGTGAATATGCCTTAATCACATTGCTGATGATGTGGATAAGCTCACTGCTTTCCCTTGACCAAAGTACAACTCTCTTATTTTATTTTTTCATGCTGGAGTGTTTATTGTTTGAGGTCCATGCAGCCGATGAGCTACGCTCAGAGACAGCCAAGTTAGAAATGTATTCTGTGTAGGTCATTTGTTCAGGTAAAATGAAACGTATGTATTCCTTGCCAGGCAGATATCTGATGATATGAAGGCCTCTACAAATTGCAGGGAAACAAATTAAATATCTGTATGCTATTCAAAAATGAGGCTAATCGGTGTACTTGTTGATAGCACTACTGGCTCAAGATGATTCAAACGATGACAGTTGAAACTAATCATAGTCTGAAGTAGTTTATTGTATTAAGCAAAAAGCCTATTTAATAATAATACAAAATTACTTTCTGGAAACCCTTGGCCTCAATGGTGCACAAGCAGGAAGCGCACAGTACAGCTGGCCACAAACATGTCTGTTTTCTGGAAATATAAGCAAACCCAGGTCCATGTTATGATGTTGGCATAAACTCAATCTATGTTCAGTCCATACGGACCTGCAATCACAGTAAGCAAACTGCCAGCACTGCCAGAAAAAAGGTAGGTCTAGCCATCAACTAAAACAGGCACACACCCAAGATCTAAATTACAGTAGCGTGTCATAATCAATAAATTGTCAAAATAAGTATAATGCCAAAAAATGTAATAGAACAAGAAAGTACTAACACCAGAATTACAACTGCTACCAATAATGTGGAAACATTGAGTGCTGACATTAGCTGATGTAAAGAGCATGAATTAGTGCAAACATTTGAGGTTATTTACAATCTTCTGGGCTGATCAGCTGATCCATTCAATCCCTTGCTGTTCATGCTGAAGATCCCAGTCTTGTGATTACTATACACAAAGACCTTTTACCCTTTTATGATTCATGTTACACTTTGTTATTTTAAGCACTGAGGATTGGTCATCCGCCTGCACTGAAAGATGATTTTTTGGCCAAATAGTTCATTTGTAAGAAGGCTTACCACAAAGCTTTGGGCAGCTCATTATCTATGTACCGTGCTATGACTCTGGAAGACACGCTGTACTCAATACCATAGTTTTAAATGTGATGGTTGATGGCTCAGGCTGGCTATCAGGATTCTTTCATGCTGTCTGGACCACAGTCATGGAGAACAGAAAATCTGACCAAGCTCGTTGTTGGCAGTGGCATAAACTACAGACTGCCAGACTAATGTTGGTAAAAACATTAGTCTGCTTATTAGGTGCATTTGTGGTTACTAACAAGCACCTCTGATTGCCATATAATGGCAAAATCAACTGTAGAGAGGAGGACTCAAACATGATCTCTTAAATCAAGCTATTACATGTAAACCACCTGAACTTATAACGTTACAATAAATTTAAGGTTCAAGATTAGAAACTGGGAATGTTTTTTTGAATTGCTGTTCAATTTTCTACAACAAAAACAGTGACTGTTACCACTCTACTACTCTGTTACTAATCATATCTTCACTTAACACTAGATTAGCTTACATATGTACAGTCGATATCTTAAATAACTGTCCCTGCCTCTGGTAGTAAAGCCACGAAGTCCGGGCAGAAACCTGGTCCCTCGATTGCAACATCTTCAACCAACTCTGTCAAACGTGAACAAAGATGATGTCACATACAGCTAACGCCAGCTAGCTGAGGTTAGCTAGACAGCCAGCACACTTCAAGCCTTATATTAGCTTATATAAGACAGACAGCGTAACCTGTTTTCTAATAACGAAGAGGGCAACCACAGCAGAGTCATCTTCGCTATTTTAAAACGCTGGTACAGTCTTTAAACGCAACAATAAGTGGTTAGCTGCTAGGCTAACAGTTAGCAGTCAGCCACGACATCAATTTCTTCACGATAACTTTAGCTTACCTGGACTTTCCAACACCACTTTCTCCTATTATCAATATTTTCAACGTTGTTAGTGTATCATCTTCCATTTTCCTCTTACACTGAGCTGTCTCACCCTAGATAAATACAACAGACTGTTGAAAACGACGTTTATAAGTTCTTGTTTACAGCTTGCAGCAGAGATAGTTTGACAGCGTTTCTGGTAAGAAGTCTCACTCCAACCATATCCGGTATGACGTTTTCTCCAACCATATCCGGTATGACATTTTGGCACGTCCGGTTGGACTTTGTACACGAATATCTAATTAGTTTATCTTGATGATTACATAACAAAGCAGTGGCAGACACGATTCTAACACAAGAGAAATAATCTGTATATTATTAACCAACCAATTTCCACAGCATTGTATCGTATAAAAGTAACTCAAAAGGTGTGATGTACATGTAGTCATTCAATGTCTGTGGTTCTTATCCCCTTTTGTTATTACAGTTATCATAACATTTGTAGGAGATTGTTAATTACATGTAGTAAGTGAAATTATATCAAATAAAATATTTGGAGGCACCCATTTTATTTCTTTTGCAAAAGATTTACTATCTTATGCATTATCAATACAAACTCTGATTTAAAAAATACTTATTTTACCCTTTTTAATTATTACTTTTGGCACATTAGCCAGGATTTTCTCTTCAGTTGAATAAAGCTCAACACTCAGTCCTCTGTATGAGCCCCTATTAATAAACTGGATGTTATGGTCCATATGTTTAAGTACAAATAAACGGTGTATTGTGAACACTGCTACACACTGTATATGTGAGTTGTGTGTATACACATTTATATATTGAAATAACTGCTCTTCAGATTCTTTAGAAGTGATTTTTTTAAACATTAAAATATGGCTTTAGCTTTCAGCTTTAATATCACTACTCCTTTATGGCCCACTATAATGAAATAATTTAAGATCCACACCTGTACATATTTTTAAGAGTCACAGAGTGAAACACACAGTTTTTGTACTTTATTTAATAAATAACTCATAACAGCATCGGGAGAGAACATGGTATTGAAATAAAAGGCACTTTGAAAACAATATTGTAAAGGCTTTTGTGTGTGGTACTTCAGAGGCATTTGGGTGCGAAAACATTTCAGAGGTGATTCATGTGACGTCTGAACAAATACTTTTGTTTGAGTCTTACGTTCTAAAAAAAAAAAAAAAGTAACAAAACATCTCATATTGACTCACACAAATGAGATCACTGAACAAGCTGACAGAAAACATAATGACATATTTTTGGCGTGCTTGACAAGACACAGGAAAGGACCTGAGAATGAGTAATAAAGTCACTGTAGTTAGAAAACACAATATCTCATTAGTTAATTGCAACTCATATCATAACAAATCCTTTGATTGTTCAACATCGCTGTAATTTCATAATTTCAACAAGTGGTATACAGTCCCTTTGTGATAGCATATCAACAATACAAATAATGACAGTTGATATTAATCTTCATCGTGTGTATTAACTCCTTGAAGATAAACAACAGTACTCAATAAGAGTGCAATAAAACCTTAAACAATGGGTGTTTCTAAGCTGCAGTTCAAAACTACATTTACAAGTAGTCACCACTGCATAATCTATTGTGATTCAACATAATTGTCCAATCTGAGTTGAATGCTAAATATAATTCAATACTTCCTATTGCAGTTGCTTTCTATATATACACACACTTTGACATAATGTGCTGCTATGGCTGACAATTTACATATTAAACTCAGGTCCTGTCTGGAACACACAGAAACACACAGGAAGTCAGTGCACAGAGAGACACAAGGAGAAAAAACAAGAGGTGAAAGACAAAAGAAGAAAGAAAGTGTCCGAGGAAGAGACAGAAGCTGAAGAATTCTTGGACATATATTGTACTGTATATCCATGATGTCCACATTGTGTTGTAAAAAAAAAAAAAAAAAAAAAAAAAAAGCTAAATCCTCTGCCCATACCAGTCCTGTGGCAGGAAAACAAACTGCTTCAACTTCTGCAAATATGCAACTTAAAAGTATATACACATATTGTATACTGTACATCTAAAATACAACAAAAGCATATAAATCATACGTGTTAGTAAAAATACAGATGCAGTGGCAGAATGGTACATTATAATGACAAAGCGACAAGAGGAAATGACATAAATGCCACCATGAGTTCCCCTCAGAACCCAGACCTACGGTAAATACTGCAGTTGTCAAACACTTGATAGCAGAGTTCATTCGAAAACTACGGTGCCATCATTTGCCTTCATATTTGGGATTGACCACAGTCGTGACAGCACTTTTGTAGATGGGATTTTCACCCTGGAAAGAAAAGATTGAAGTTGCAGTCATGTTATTATTAGTCAGTGAAGCAATATAGAACAGTTTCGTTAGTATTTTACAATGTGTTCAAATCACACAGTAAAAACTGGGTTACCTTTACACACAAGAATACAATATTTAACACTGGATGTGTTGTCATCATTTACAGTACATGTCATCAATTTAGATCACACTCGACAAACCATCACAACATGCTTTCATAATAAGATAAAATATCTGGGGGTACAAATAAGGCCTCACATTTAATCAAATAACATACTTACCAGAAAAGGTCTTTGTATTTGTTGCCTGAAGACACTTTTTTATCGTTAAAGATCGAACTGTTTTATAACTTACAGCTGTTTGTTTATCACAGCACACTCATGCGGTCGTTTTCTCACTATAAAAGCAATATTACTCTTCTTATGGTTCCACTTGTCCACTTAAGCTTTCTTTGAGGTTTTAAAAAACAGCTGACATTTAAAAAAAAAAAAAAAAAGGTGGGAAGTAAAACTGAGTGAAAGCAGGAGGTGCATACACAGACAGTCCATGCAGGAAAATCAAGTGGAAAGGAAAAGAAATACAAACTTAAAGGACAGCAGCTTTTTGTCCATAGCTTGGATTCTGGAACTGATTGATAGGACTCTTGTATATGGGGTTTTCTTGCTACAGGTAGAGAATGAGGACAGAATAGAGTTCAACAAGGAAAAAAGTAACAGTAGCACAGAAAAAAAGAATAATAAGGCAGTGGGAGTGATGATAGGAAGACAATATGAGAAACACAGGCTGAGAGATAGAAGAATTAAAACATAAAAGATGTCCATAACAAGATGTCCCACTAAATAGTTTTGTTTAGCCATTTTCACAAGGCTCTATATTTCTGGTATTGTTAATCTTAACTCTAAAGTTCTGCTGTTGGTTCTGACCTGCATTAGTTTGTTTATGCAGAAGATTGAACAGAACCTGCATAAATCTTTTCCAAAGCTTCCTGCCACAGCAGATCAACACTGTCACAACTCTACACGGATATCATACAAAATACTATAAAAAATATTATAGAAAACCATCAACGGAAACCAGTGATGCAACTTATATTTTTATTAAGCTACTGCTGCGGTCAGACATACTGAAATATCTGTTTTCATTTCAGTGTAGGTTTACTGTAAGTATTCACTGTACAGCTGTGACACGTAGGGAAAAATGAAGGAGTGTGATTGCAACATCCCTACTTTAAACAAGCCCTAGGACTTACAGGCAAGAAATACTAAAAACAGTCAGTTCAAACAAAGACATTTGTAGTTGTTACCTTGTTGTAGAAGGTGCTATACAAATAAACTTGACTTGCCTATTTTTATTGTGTGATCACTGATCACAAGATGTGAATTATGTAATTTACTAAACCTTATTATTTAGTTAACGCTGTGGACCAGGATGGTGGGACTGCATCCATCAGAAAGGACAGGAAGGAGTTCATGCAGTTTCTTTGCCTTCTTGTTACTGTGTCTTATTATCTTGTCAGAAAACCCAGGTCAGTCAGAGTACTAACAGTCTCTAATTTTTCAAAATTACAGGGCTCTGGAGCCGTAGGCCACCCTGCCCATGGTAATAAGAAAGACCCCAACATACAGAGCTGCCTCATCGCTGATCAGGGACATCTGCATCATCAAACCCACATATACTGTGGGTATGACATAATCCTACCACTAGGTGGAGGCAGATCACTGCACATGAAGTTATGCTGGAACCCAGTTTTCTGTCATATTGATGTTGGCTGATGATTCTGCAGAGGGGAGGAAGCAGGGAGGGGAGGAGCTGTGGCCACTCCCCGGAAAAAGGTCTGGCTACGCTCAGAGTGCATAACATTCCCAAAAAAGTCCACACAGTCTCCGACATTTTTCCTTTTATTTTGAGCGGTATTCAAAAGCAACACATTGGATCTGTTTCTGCAGCTGTGAGACTGTAGAGAATGGGAGTGAGGTCCTTCATAATGATATCAACAGGTCTGAAAATCTCATCTGCTGCCAAAAACAACAAATGATCTTCACAAGTTAATTCCGTAACAGCGACTAGCTTTGCGGAGTGGCCAAACAACACCTGTTTTCCACATTGAAGTTACTCAACAATGGGGGAGCTCAAACGTCTGCCAAAAATCAAAAATATTATCGAGCTCATCTTTCACATAGCCCGGTACACTTCCAGACACTCACCGTATCCCATTTGGCGTTCATCTTCTCCTTCTCAAACTTGGCAAACTCTCTTCTGTCGTGGATGATCATCAGCAGCTTCCAGATGAGCAGCAGGGCTAAGCCAATCAGGACGATGCCTGCGACCACGCCCGCCACGATGGGGATGATGTCAGGACCAGCGGGGCAGTCTGAAACACAGCAGGGTGCAGTGGAGTGTTTAGGCAGCTTGAAATAACAGTGCAAAATAAGACTGTGGCAAAAACATACCATCACACGGCTGTATGTGAATAAACAAATAACCTATTTTTGCAACCCAACCATCACCACCCCTGTAATTAGCTTCTTCTGTAACAGAAACCTTCCACACCCTGCCTCATGTTAACCCAGCTTCCTACTTACCCAATGTGTCGACCACATGGACCTCCTTCTCCGTGTTGTTGTTGACAGCGTACGTGTAGTAGAACCAGCAGTCGTTAGCGTCTCTCTCCTTACAGTGCATCACAGGGTAGGCGGCGTCGTTGGGCTGAGGCAGCTTGTCCCTGTCCTTCACTTTAATCAGGTTGAAGTAGCTGCAGTCACGTTCACATGTGTCCTTCTTCTCGCCGGTTCCAAACGTCCGACACTGGACGCACTCTCTGGAGGGAGTGGAGTGTCGCTGTTAGTGATGAGCAGTGAGGTCGGTCTCGCCAAATAAAAAAAGACTTTCCTTTAGTTGTGTGTAATCATGCAGAGAGTTTTGGCTTTATTTGTCCAGATTTTGAGATATTTGTCTGTGAGATTTCCGCTCCCACTCCATGACAAGAGAGGTGAATGGAATTACATATGTGCCAAAGCAAAGCACTGAAGAATGACTTCAGCGTGTTTCATTGCTTCTGGCCTTGTTACACTGGATTATCCACAGAACACACAGTCAGACAGTTTTCATAAGGACAATATCTTTGGGAAAAAGTAGTTCAGATGAAAATGTTCACAGTGAGGACTGTGGATTATCCAAAGTAACAAAAACAGTTTTCTAAATGTAATTTTTCAGTGCTGTGAGAATCATGAACAAAATTCCATTCACCTCCATTTTACCTCAGGTAGATATATTAAAACCCAAAAACCATCTGCATGGCTTGATACCAATGGAAGTAAGTGAGAAATACTGTATATTTTATATTACTGTATATTATGGGACGTCTTGGTCTCTTCCAGTATTGCACTTTTTAAGGTTTCACTTTTTCTATACTGTCTAAAAATGTAGATTTCTGGCCTGCCTTTGTATAGTTTCTTCCTATCAATACAAAACAATGAAAGCAGAGTATCATTTGGTTCCTGTTAAGTATTAAAGGATAGTTTCAAATTTTTACAGGTCTGTCCTACTACAATAGTCAGATGTCAGAAGTATGTTGAAAGAGTAACGGGTCGCTGTGGGGGATGGAATCCACAGTCCTTGTTCTGTGTGAAAACACATTCTTAAGTTCAACCAAAGCTGATGTGAGGCTTTAGCAGTCTTAATTTAGCTGAATCGAGTGGGTATCTTTGACCTACATGCGACTACTGGGAAGTATCCTTCCACTGAAGGAAACAGTCCAGAGAAAAACAATGAGGGAATTTTTTACTAAACAGACTCTAACTTTGGAAAATATGCACTTAATTTGGCTAAACTCAGACTCCTGCTTATTAGTTTCACATGAACTTTGGAATGCATTTTTTCATGAAAAAAGGACTGTGAATTTTGTCCTCCATTTCTTAGAGTCTAGTGGCTACAGCAACCAATGACTCTTCAATGTACATACAGTGTATGTGGGTATTGTATTAAGATAGACTTGAAATGTATCTGAACGTATCCTTAACATTTGAAAGTACACCCTAAAATACACATGTATATGACAAACTTAAAGTATTCGGACTTACTTATGTTCAGTACACACTCCAGGACAGGTAGGGCAGGTTTCACAGGTGGGACCCTGGAATTTGGGGTCAGTGCACTTACAAGTGCCACACTCACACGTCCCTCTGCCATTACAGATCTGCTTGTTGCTGGCCAGACATGTGCTGGTGTCCAGAGAACAGTCACAGGCACTCCCGGTCCACATGGGGTCACAGACACACACCCTGCACTCACAGCGTCCATGTCCTAAGAAAAAAAAAAGAAAAAAAAGACGAGGAATCCTTTGATTAAGTTTTTCTCTCTCTAAACATCATCCTATATTCTTAGAGGAGGTCTTCCAAACAGCTTTTTATTCTCTGTCGAGCTGTCACACTCACCTCCACACAGCTTGTTTCCAGAGCGGTCACAGTTGAAGTTGTCACACTCGCAGTACAGGCCGCTGTACCTCTCCTCAGGATTGTCTCTCTTCTTGCACTCACATGTGCCGCACACACACTCTCCGTTGTTGCTGCAGATGTCAGTGCCGTTGTCTTTACGGCAGGTCCGGTCCATATCCTCTGTCGCCACGTCATTGCTGCTGCATTCACACTGTCTGCCCACACGTCCATCATTACACCTGAGACAAAAGGGAAAGGAAGGAGGGACGTGTGAGGTTGTCCTTCTAATCGATTTCTGTGCCTTATCACTGAAATATGAATGTTTTTCTGTATATACAATAAAGCTTGTAGAAATGTTCATAAACTTACTTGCAGGCTCCACATTCATAGGTGCCGTTACCATGGTGGCAGAGGTCACTGTTCTTGACACCATCTTTGTGGCATTCACACTCACAGATGAAGTTGAGAGTAATCTCCACCTCCTCTGTAAATCCCAGGGGTTTTATCTTGATGGTCTCAGGCTTACCTTGCTTTGGACAGCCCTTAGATGTCACACTGATGGTAAATGTGACCTAGTAGTGAAGGAATAAAGGAGAAAACCAGAGTCAGAGAGCGAAAAAGCTTTACACATTACAGAGAGTGAGTTTGCCTTTTAATATCTCAAAACAAAAATAGTTGCAAAGGTCTATCAATAGCGAGGTTTCCACACAGCATTAATGTTGAAACAAACTAGAATTAATGAGAGCTTACGGGCAGATCAACATGAGACATATTTTTGTGCACTACACATTGTAAAAGTGATGGGTGGGAAATCTCCCTTAAAACACAGAGGGAATAATTTGCTATTTGCATCTCGCGATCTGGTCAGAACTCTAGATTTTAATAATGTGGTGGATGGTTTCTCCAAGAAACTTTGCAGATTGCAGCCATCTAATATTATGAGCTTGTACACATATGTTAGACATCTGGTATTTATCTGGTATTTATCAGTCTGGTACATTCTGAAAGCACACTGCAAGAATTTTAATCATGCTAATGTTACAAATATTTAGCAGGAGCAGGCTTCCATGCTACTATTACTACTTAATTATTTACTAATTTAATTTCATCACATTCTATTTTTATATATTTTGCTTATTTTTAAATAATTATTTATTTCTTGCTGCAATCTTAACATGTGTTGCAAAAACATTTTGCTTGTATCTCACATACAAATTTACCTCTAAAAAGTACTTTTTTATAGTTCCCAGCATTTCTAAATGCACAAAATATCCATGAACTGTCTATACTATCATGACATCACAGCAATGCGTTTTCTGTCCAAAGCTATGTGCACATCTTCAATTGTTTGCAAATGGGAAATGCATCTACTGTTGAAGTCAAGGTCTAAGACAATGGTTTGTTAAAAACTTGGGATCTGCAAGTTTTCAAAGTCAAATTTCAAACGTGTAAAGACTGCTGTAATTTTACATGAAGTTGAGTTGAGTTGGACCAATGCAAAAAACCAAATAAGGAAACAAAATAGGAAAAATACACTATTTATGATTTGACTTAAAGGTTAAACTGTAAAATGCCCAGTATAAAATGTATCTGTATCATTAAGACTATTCTTTTTTAAATACAGGATCCTATGGACCCCGCTCTTTATTACTGTGAAACCATTCACTGTCATTGCAGGGACCTTACATAAATGCATGTAATACTATTAAGGGGATACATTTAATTTAACATTTTCAGCCTTTTAATGGCCTGAGGATGCCTTGTGTGATTTAAAAACTGACAGGTTTTATCAAGAGACATTTTCTAATTCTCACCTCATCTCCAATGGAGATATTGGAGCACTTCCGTCCACTTTCGCCCTCACTAACCACTCCGTTCTTACAGCGGGATGTGTAAGCTATGGTCACTCCCTCTGGAAGCTTGCTGTTCTCCAGAATAACCTCGGAGGAGAGAGACTGCCAAAAACCAGGAGATAACAACATGAATGTTGTTTTTTCTTGCACTGGAATGTCATCTGGTAGCTTTGTTTTGACAGTGTACAATACACAAAGGCTTAGCCAAGTATTTGATAGGAGGACGTGTTTGGACAAAGCAACTCAGTCAGAATACTTTAATGTGGCTCATGTGATTAAATGAACTTTATCACAGTATACTTACATTGTAAGCATCTATAATAAGGTTGATTACATTGCTTGAGTTGGCAGACAGGGTGCCCACTGCAGACTTTGGTATCAGATTTTTCAGCTCCTGAGGAGAGAAGAGAAGTTTAGAAGAAAGCATTTGTAAAAGTTCTGTTAATCTTGTGATCTCTGGAATCCCAATGAGCAACAACATAGGATCGGGAATACTTTTTTATGAACTTTTATACACTAGTGTTCCAGCTGCAGCACACAAATGCATCACAGTAGACACAAAACATACAGTTTTAACCATTTTATACCAGATTTAGATGCTGACATTATTAGGTTGTTATTGTTCTGAAGCAAACTGAATCTACTGTGAGGCTACGTAATGCAAAAACTTTGATCAAACTCAGATGGAACTGGGTTGAAAGGGCCTGAGAAACAACAGCATGGCAGAAGGAAATAATCAGAGCTTCAAGGGGATGTTGCCATTAACTCGCAGCAGATGTATCAATCCAGGTGGATACTTTTTTACAAACTGGGCAACACATACATGCAAGAGAAAGAGGAGTAAAAAAGGAGATAAGGGCTACAAGGATTATTTTTATTACTGATTAATCTCCTGATTATATTCTCAATGAATCTTTTGCTTCCCATAGCCAAAGTTTACATATCTGTAATTAAATTGCTGGTTTTATACAACCAAAGGCCAAAACCTAAAGATAATCAGTTTACTATTTTAGAAGACTAAGAAAACCAGAAGTTTCTCACAATTTGGATGCTGGAACAAGTGAATATTTGGCATTTTTGTTTAAAAAATGACTTAAAAGATTAACTTAATTTCCTGTTGGCTGACTAATTGACTAATTTCAGCCCTAAAAGAACTAACTTGGTAAACAGGCTGGAACTCCTCTGTGACTGCAAAGATGGTCTGAATGTTGTTGTCGCTCAGCTTCTGAACCAGGTGAGCAATGGAGGGATAGTCCTTAAAAATAAGATGGAGGAGAAAAATCAGATTTACACAGTAAAATCACAAGTCAACATAAGAAGAGATGTGAGCTGATGGAGACAATCCGGGGTCTTTTCTCCATCTAGAAACCTTTCAAAGCAGGTTGAACTATACTGAGCTACTTACATAGTAGTGGCTCATAGTGTACACATTGTTCTCCAAGTGACATTTTCCATCATTGGGCAGTACGATGCCACCCAGTTTGCCATCTCCAGCAAAGTGGAAACCAGCATCAGTGGAGAACACCAGCAGGCGAGTCACATTCCTCCAACCAATCTGCTCCTGAGAGATGAGAAAGAAATAATCAGATTAGTAAAAAAATAGTCTGCTACCAGTTATAAATGAACTCCATAAAAACAAAGGGGGTATCTGAGCAGCTCAGAATGTGATACATCCTCTTTTGATTATCCCTACATCCAAAAATCTCCTTGTAAACACCAAGGACTCATAAAATGCCTTTTCACACATCTCCACATAAATGCATTTATTGGCGTTGGATCCCTCCAAGCGAGTACCATAATTGTGAGAAAATAACTTCAAATTGTGAACCTGAGCGTGATTATTTCCCCCAGGATCACTGAATAGCAACAGCACTTTTTTTTTTTTACTGCGTACCCCACACACAGCCACTTGCATGATGGCATCGAAACCCCCCTCAGGAGAGTCCAGGTTTCCAGAGATGTGCTGCTGGCCCACCAGGGTGTTGAATTTCTTGCCGTCGCTGGTCAGCTTCAGGACGTTCTTGTAGCTGAACGGGCTGGTGCAGTTCTGGTCGCCTGTGCACGGGTTCAGCAGCTTGGCCGGGGTGGTGCTGATGTACGGCATGACTGTCTTCTCTACAAAGGAGCCAAAGCCTTTGGAAAACAAAAAAGAGAAAAAAAAGTTTGATTCAGAGTTTCATTTCAACTTACTTCAGATTGCTTGGTTTGAGACCGGGTGCTTGAGTCTAAGGGTAAGTTGACACTAAATAAATTCAGACGAGGTCACTGAACTCTGAGTGTTTACTCCTTTGATTTGTTTATGCAGGTCAGAACAAGGTCATTCAAACTTGGGTGGCACTAAATACCTACAGACGGACACCTGAAAACACAAGTCTGTCAGTCTATTTCAAAGAGAACTGTGCATTTCATTAGGATCACATGTCTGTACTAGCAATAGGAAATGACTACAAATCATTTTATGTAGTTTTTTTTTCACTATTTTTTTAAAATAAAATATATAAATAAATATTTTTGGCTACCAAACTGTCAGTGTAATCACACATCAGAGTAAAACTCCTCACCTATCCTGAAGTCAGAGGTGATCTTTGACATCTCCAGCATCAAACTGGTTCCCAGGTTCTTGACATTCTCCAGATCGTCCTTCATGGAGTAGGAGAGGTCCATCAAGTAGTACAGGTCGATGGGATAATCTTCTGCTCGTTTGAACTTCAAGTTGAAAGATTGTGGCTCGCCTATACACACGTCATACATTTACAGATGTTACAAGGTGTGGAGTTCTTAAAAACCAAAACAAGTTGAGAATATCTTGAGAAAAAAACCATCTCAAAGTGATTCCTCACCAGATCTGAGGGTGAGGCTGAGCTTCTGAGGCTGGATCTGAGTGATGTCCTCTGGCTTCAGTTTCTCTGCTCCCTTTCTGCGATTTGTCACCATTTTGTCCTTAATGATCCTTTGCTCTCCACGTGGGTTCTCAATCATTTTATCTTTACAGCCCCTTTTCTTCAGAGACTGCAGCTCATCACAGCGGGTCGACACAGTCTCGCCCTGTTTCAGGAAGTCCTAAGAGAAGCAGCACAGAGACAAATAAAAATTAAAATCTGTATATTTAACCTGTGGAAACATTTTGTATAATATAATGTCTCTTGTCGCTCTTTTTTGGCTCTGAAATAGCTTTATCAGGTTGGGCTTGGAAACTACAAATTTAAAAGAGGAAGCCTACATTACAAACTGGAAGCAAGAAGTTTGAAAGATGTGGCATTTACCAGGCAGAGGATCTAATGGAAGTCACTATCGAGTTGAATTATGAGAAATGTAGGATTCAGGGGTTTTTACCTATAATAGGCACTAAATGAATGAATGAATAAATCCGCTGGGGCGGGCCAGAAGATGTATGCGTTTCAGCCCTAGGCTTTCCTCAGCGTTGGTCATTTGTTATTTTTGTGAGTTTTTGAATCAGCACCAATTACTCTCTTAAGACTGTCACTTGAGCACGCCAGTTCTTTTGTTTAAGTGGTCATTTACATGACCCATCCCTCATGGAATTATTCAGACACATTAACTAAAAACAAACCAAACATTCTAGCATGTTAACCCACCATCATCTAACAATACAATACATAAATATCATCCAGACATTAACATAAACATAAACCTCCCAACATATAACACTCCAGGAGATATCCCACAATGGCAAAACAACAAGACAAAATCTACATCATTAGTGCCAAACACTGTATATTTGATCCAGTTCATAAACAAATAGTCTGCAATCGATATAGAATAGATTTTGAGGAATGTATGTATCATAAAAAGACTAAAAGTCAGTATATCTTGGCCTCTGCTGCTTCGATTGCCTGGTTATCCCTTTAAATTCAGACTGGACACACTGGGCAAAACCTGCCAGCAGCATCAATGGCAGTTTATTGTTCCATATTAATTCTGAAATGATTAATCAATAAGTTATTTATTGAGCAAAAAACTTGTCGAACTGTCTCAAATGTGAAGATGAGGGCTGAAACATATTTTTTTTCATTATTGATTAATCGACTGATTATTTTCTTGATTAATGGATTAATCACATGGTAGATAAAACATCAGAAAACAGTTAAAAATCCAAATCACACCTTTCCAGAGTGATGGGAACATCTTTAAAAAGCTTGTTTTGTCCGAATATCTTTGTCCAAACCCCAAAGATATTCAATTTACAAAAATCAAAAGCAAGGAAAGACAGCAAATCTTCAAATTTAAGAAGCTGGGACTATCAAAATAGTTGCTGATTTATTTGTCAATCAATGAATCAAATAATTGACTAATCTTTTCAGCTCTAGTGAGGATATCAATATATCATTGTAAATAGATAGTTCAACAAAACAAAACAAAACAAAAAAACTAAATAAAAAAACCCTAAAACTAAAAACTATTGAAAGACATCATCTTGGGCTCTGTGAAATTGTGTTTTTCATTATTTTCTGATATTTCATTGTAAACGATTAATCAAGGGATCAAAAACAGTTCTTAGCTGCAGCCTTACATTAGGAACTTTTCAAAATTACATGTTTATAATAACTATATTCCTTATGGCATCAAAATGGCATCATACTACATTTCTCAGCACTGAATATAGCTGACAGCTTCAATTCACATACTGGGTCTGTACACCAGCCGCATTTGGCTCCAGCCTGGATGCACTCCCCGCAGTATTTGGCGTTGGCATTGATGCACTCGTTCCCCTCTGGATGGAAAACAAAGAGAGAAGAGAGGAGGAGGCAGAGTCAGAGGGTACAGCACAGTCCCTGCAAAGTAAGCAGCCCGTTAAGCCCCCCTGTGTTTACACATCAGTTCATCTGGAACACTGTGTGGCTCGATGGTAATTGGAGACAGAGACGGAATATTCCGTCTTTTCCATTATCCTCTACTCTCCGTGATGCTAAGGTGGAGCTCCGGCTCTGGTCAATGACATCATTAAAAGGCTAAAGTAGCCTGCCTCTCCCTCCAGAGAAGGAATCATCATTATGAAATGTACGTCTACTATGCAAGCTGACATCAACAAAATGACATAACGTGACAGAATAATGATGTTATAGCAATATGCAAGCCAATCTTGTTTAACAAAATGAGAACTGACAGAGAAATCTTACCTTTCTGAGCATTACAGAAGACTCCTAACAATGCAGATATTAAGAGCAGCTTCAGGTCCATCTGAAAACACACACACACAAAAGATATTTAGCCTGATAGAGTAAAATCTTTCAAACATGTTGTGGTCCTTTTTTCACCAAAGTGTTTGATCTAGTGCCGTTTTGAGAAGTAACATATCATTTGCGAATATCTCTTTGTTAGCAATAACAGCTGGCATGCTTGCTGGCCTGAATGCTTCAATTCATAATTTCCTGGACAAAATGGTCCTGAAGAGCTAGAGAGAGTCTCCCAGATGACAGATTCAATCTCTAAATGGCTTGGTTATAATTGGAGGTGATAAATTATCCAGTGGCAGGCGCTTGGCTATTCTCAGTCGGTTGGGCAACAGGCAGCTAATTCAATTCAGACCACTTTTACAGGCAAACATGTATGCACATACACACATAATGTCACACAGACCTTCCCCTAGCTTGGACTGCAGCCTTGCTTTTCCCATAATCCCTTTTGCTGTAAATAGCATCGGCTCCCTAGAGTCCCTCTCTTGTCATGTATATTGATCCCTTGTCTGTGAGCAGGCCCTTTGGCCGGCCATATCGATGCATCATGTCCTACTCTTAATGCAAAGCTTTTGACTTACTAACGATAAGAGGACTGAGGACCTTGCACTCTCTGCACTGTACAGCTGACTTGTGAACAGTCTCCTGCTACGCTAGCAGTTCTGTGAGGCTGTAGTACAGCAGTGCTTTGAGCTAAATGCTAACATTAGCATGCTAACATGCTCACAAGGACAATGCTGACATGCTGATGTATAGCAGGTATAATATTAACCATGTTCACCATCTTAGTTTGCAGTGTTAGAAACTTTGCCAATTATCACTAAAACAGCTGATGGGAGTTAAATTTTAGCCTAATCATGGCGCTAGAGGAAAATCTGGGGATCACCAAAGTTATTCTAAATCATCCTGTGGGGAACACAAATCAAATTTCATGGCAATTCCATCCAATAGTTGCTGAGATATGTCAGTCTGGACCAAAGTGGTAGAATGACTTTACGTTGTCCAAATATTTCATTAAAAACCACAAATTTTAACCACATGCTGGCGCAACAGAAAAAGCCAGGGAATCAACAAAGTCAACTGGATACATCATCTGGTAACTGTGAATGTCTGTACCAAATTTTGTGCTAATCCAGGCAGTAGATGTTGGGATATTTAAATGGGTAGCGCTAAATGAAAAACCAAAACTGTCAACTTGCTGGTGATGCTAGAGCAAAAGTTAGGAGATTATCAAAGTCATTAGGATTCATCCTATGTGACCATGAATGATCACAAAATTCATCTAATAGTAGCAAAGATATTTCAGTCTACCAAAGAATGACAGACTGGCCATCCCTAGAGCCACGCTGCTAGTATGGCCAAAATCATGTGGGAAGACTTCCTTAAGTTTGAGGTTACAGCCTTTTTGACAATAAATAATCATGAGAACAGAGCTGAGGCTATATTTAAACTCTGTACATACAGTACAGAGTTTAAATATACTACCATTGTAAATTTTACATGACTGCTGCTGTCTCAAAAGATTTAGCTAGCATCGACATGCTTTTGGGATTCACACCAACTCTTTATTGGCAGTTCTAATAAGCGACAGCTGGGAAAGCTCTGACAGGGACGGACCAAATCAATGGTCCTGTGTTGTATTAAGGTGGCCCGGCCAGCAAGGGATCACCTTGTGCCGAATCTAATTAACATGTGGAATGTAAAACCAATATCCCGCCTGACGATAAATCACAAACTCATGGGAGTCATTTCTAAGAGAATCTCCACAGTAGCTCATTTCTACCACAGTGGATATTAGAGCATGAGGTTCTAATTAGAGCTAGACAGACGGTGATAAAGTGACAAAACCTTTTTTTTCTTTTTTTTCCTCTTTTTTAGACGAGTGGCTGTTGCTGGCTATTCATACATTAAAAGACTGCATTCCCTTACACTGTGGTAAAGGCAGCTCTGATGTCCAGTGTGCGCGGTGTTGTGTGATACATTCCTGAGTGAGTGAGTGTGTGTGTGTGTGTGTGCGCGAGTGTCCGTTTATATAGACACAGAAGTGTAGACGTCCTGTCTGCGGCCCCCCAGATTAGATCAGCTGGTTTGAATCTCCACTGCTGTACAGGGGTGTGTGTGTGTGTGTGTGTGTGTGTGTGTGTGTATGCGTTGTGTTTCCATGTGTCCTAAATACCACATTTAACTTGGCTCGGCCACTGTTACCCCATTACCACCGCCATATTGAAGCCTTAGGTGACACCCAAAAATAAAAGATTTATCTGATTAGTGATCAACAGGTTTCATATTGTGTGTTATTGTGAATATAAAAGTGCGATAGCTGTATGCACGATGATGAACAAGCCATTTCAGTCAGCAGTGAGCTTGCAATAAGGGAGGTTAAATCCACATTCCTTTCATAACAAAACCACACTCAGATATTTCCTTTTCATTATTATTGGGGTTTTTGCCTTCAGCTCCAGTTTGCTCCAAGGAATCATTCAAATGCAAACTACGTCTATAAAACGCCAGTGAGGTGTCAAGTTAGAAAAATAACCATGTTGTCTTTCAGCCTGTGAAGCTTAGCAGCTGCACAGAGGAATGTTCAGTAAAAAACTACGGTTAAAATATAGCGCAGAGAACAGAGAGCAGGCCAAGAAAGGGCTTGGAGCAGGATGTTATGCTGCTTTCAAGTGCTCTTCGAAATCTCCAAGTTCAGAAGTCGTAAATATGACTTGTCAGCATTTCAAGGTGGTTTGGGTTAACATGGACACATAACAAATGTAGCTTTTTGTCTGTTCCATCTTAGAAGTAAAAAGACGAAATAAAGATGAAAAAATGCTAATCATACATGAAAATGATATTCTTGTAAAGATGTCCTGCAGAGTTTTCTTGTAAACAAAGTTTCTGTTCACATTCAGTGTTACTCACCAAAACTCACTGTGTGTATCCTTGAGGTCTAAGCATGTTGAATGCATTTTCTTCCCTTATAAAACATTTGCAAACAACAAACAAAAAAACATCAGAGCTGATGACAACCATGAGATATGGTTGAAAAATCCGAAAAAAGATAGATAGCAGACCTTGAGGTAAGTGCTAAGGTCAGGAATGGCTTCAATTTGCCATTTCTGTATCTTAAATATATAATCTAAACCAATGTTTTTAACTAGTCTAGCCACAGGATTGTCCTTTATCATTAAAGACGTCAGTATGCTCCAGCTGAAGTGCTTGTCAGACGGTCCATCAAAGTCTGAAGGGTTACATTTACTACTGTTTATTCCAGACCTTAAATGTTGCTTTCCACATTTATATTTGTGCACAATCACTCCAATTGCTTAACTTTTGAGAGATGTACCACTCTGCTGCAGCTTCTCTTGGCTTTACACAGAGAGATCAATGGGACAGGTGTTTAGGCCTTCAAAAGCCATGATATACAGGCATTTTTTAATCAAATCAAATTGGGGGCTCACAGTAGAATTAGACATGTGTTGTTATAATGTGTCTGATAATGGCCTCCAAACCATGCTTTCTATTAGGTACTTTTGACCTTATGTATTTTGAAAATTAGGTCTCTTGGGTACCCAAAGCAAGCAAATAAAACTTTATAGAAAACATGTTTATTTTATGATAGATAAGTAGAAACGTGGCTGACTATCCTGTGAGCTTTGTGTACAAAAATAATAGTTGTCTTGGTTTTTGACTGCCTGTGTGATTTCTCTATTGGACCGAGTTTCAGCCCAGTAAGAAGCTGCAGCCGTGTGGTAAATATGTGAATGTATCCTTCATGACCCAAATGCATTGGAGAACCATTATAAAAAATACATTACATAATAAGAGCAGTACTTCACAATAATTGAATGTACTGTGAAAGTGCAACAAGGGCTTAAAACTTAATGAATTAAAAGCCATTTAAACATGAGAGAAATTCCTTGCTGTGTAGTACGTACTATAAACCCCATAATAGTTCTGGCTTCCTAAGATGTTTTGACCAGCTTTTGATATTTTCATAAATGCTTAGTTGCTAAGAATAATATTTCCAACACTGCCTAACAACAGTCTCAATCTGCACTCCTCAGCGGGAGAGCTGAGTTCCATGAACCACGATGCTGAGAAGCCATACCCACATACCATTTTTGAACAGGCAAGATAAAGCCAAAAAAACATTATCATGTATCAGTGAGTAACATCACTATAAATAATGCAGCCAGTTTGATTTATTGGGTTTGAAAAGTTCATGCTCCTATAAGTAAAATTTCATAAACAAACATCTGCTAGAATACTTTGGTTTTGACACAGAAATGAATCAAAATTGTGTGTGAGGGAGGGAAGACTATTAAGAGATGTTTGTATAACAACCCTAAAGTTCAACAGTATTTGTCCATGGAAAAGTTTAAAAATGAAGATATTCGACAGTTTACTAACTACAGCAAGACAGAGCAGCGCTGGTTATTCTCTGACAGAGAACTAGTTTATTTAGCTCCCACACTCTTCCTGTATCTCTCACTCTGACATCAGCACACATACATGCACATTTTATTCCTCAACACCTGTCCACTTGTCACACACACCTGAGCTATGACCGAAGGCAGCCCAGTGTTTTATGGGCTTCCCAAAGCTCTATCAGTTGGCAAGAGGATATGATGCATGGCAGACACTGTGGTGCGTGACTAAAATGGACCAAGCCTCTCAGGCATTCCTGAGGGACTGACCAGGATAGTAACCTGCAACACTGTTACTGCACTTTGGTGAAATGTGAGCCACAACACCCATGTTGCAGGGATGCTGTGTTTGCAGCACCCTATTTCTTACAACCTCTCGTCCTACCAAATCTGTAATGATTACCATGTGCTTTTAAAAACAGAGGAGATGGGAAACACAAAAGGAATGTGTATAAATCCAAGGCTACTCAAACCTATTGGACAAATGTTACCCAGTTTGTTGCTATTAATTTAACTAGTGTTAAAATCATTAGACTAACAATTGATTAGCTGACTGGCAGAAAATTAAAGCTGCAATGTGTAGATTTTTTTTGTGTTTATAGCATCTTTAAAATGATTTTAAAGGCACAGAGGTTTTGTTTGTAGAAAATGTATTTGACATTTTTCACAAGCTACTTCATCCAAATACTGAAGGTCCTGGTTCAAAACTATTAAATTTGCCAATGACAAAGACAGCAATAGGGTTGGAGTTTTGTGAATCACACGGATTTGTGCATTTTTCCAACCTGGGCATCAAAATTTAAAGTCACTCTCCTGGTGAGCCCAAATACATTTTTACAATCACACACTCTAATGCTGCTGTAAAGGAGAGCAGTGCTGCAACACTAGCAGGCTGAGGTGGACAGAACAGTAAAGTAATGAAAGCATCAACATTTGATTGGATTTATTTTAGCCAATACCGATCCTTTAAAATATGCCTGGATCACTCCCAATATCAATCCAGGAAATTAAAGGGGGGACAGAGGGGTCTGGATCTTCCCTTCCTGGGAAGAACAGAGAGCTGTCCCCCTCAATATATCATACATAGTTTAAAATTAAAATAATAATATGCATTGAAAGCACTTGTGCTAATTATAGACACAAGAAAATGTGTTTTTAAGTTTTGAAAGATTGTGTCCCCCCCTCATATGCCTCACAGTGGTTTGGTCCACTGCCTACCATCCCAGAACCCCCACACACATTAGTCCTCGGTATAAGTGTCTGTGAAGCAATCTCTGGAAGTGTGTCAGACAGATTATTTCCTTTGACTGTATTAAACACCTGCAGAATCACACAGCAGCAGAAACGATAAGTGCGTCGTTAAATTAAGAGTGATGTGCGCATTTAGGCACGTGGCACAGCAGCGGTAACTTCATTAACACAGGATCGTTCAGGATCTGATGGTGATTATTGTTCTGTGTTCTGCTACATGTCTGACAGGTCACTGATTCCAGGTTTATACAGTGGGATTGTTTGGAATAAGCAGCCCTTCACCGAATGAATCCTGAGCTTCATCAGAGCTGTCAGGATATTTTTGTTTTAAGCTAAAAATCCAAGATAAGCCTCATTATGCACAGAATGGAATTTCAGTGTTTTAATTGTGTTCTTTGACTGGAGCTGCGGAGGTGAACTTTCTAGCTGCTCAGATAAACCTCGGCTTCTTTCCACCCGTTTTATAAATGAGGCTGCAGCTGGTAATTTCTCTATGATGTTTGACAGTAATATTGTTTTAAAGGATGGCAATGTGGAGACTTTAGTCCAATCATTTAACAATCACTGCTCCTCAGTGATGGATAAAGTAGCCCCTCTCAAGTTCAGAAAGAAATTCATCCCCATGGATAAATGAAACTATCCAGAGTTTTAGACACAAATGTCGGATGACTGAGTGCTTCTGGAAAGCCACAAAACTTAAAGTACACAGGTTGCATCTCAAAGAACTTATGGGTATCCTCAATGACATGGTGAAGGCTGAGAGATCTGCTTATTTCTCTAATCTAATATCGTCCAGCAAGAGAAATCCCAAAGTCCTGTTTGATACAATAAACAATATTGTGTCTCAGCGTATTCCAAATTTGCCAATTGTCTCTAACAGTGACTGCAATAACTTATTATTCATAATATTTTATAGATATGGTTGTAAATGTCAGGGCAAACATTTCACCCTCATCCAGTTCACTCAATACTGGTTCCTCTAACCCATCCATCTTCGATTCCTTTTGTCCTGTCTCTATAGACGATGTTACAGCCTTGTCAGGAAAAATGAAACCCTCTTCAAGCCCACTAGATGTCCAACCTCTCTTTTATCAGGGTATGTCCCCTGCTATTTTAAACAGGCTATTGTTCAACCTTCGTTGAAGAAACCAAACCTGGACCCATCCCTGCCAGAGAACTATAGGCCTATTTCTAAACTCCCTTTCTTTCCTAAAATTTTAGAAAAGGTTGTTGAAAAGCAACTTGTTCAAACACTGGATTTGCACAGGGTGACAAATTTCAAACTGGTTTTTGTAAATTATACTCCACTGAAACGGCTCTCCTTAAGGTTTCAAATGAGATCCTAATGGCTGCAGATGTTGGAGAGTGCTCAGTTTTGGTTTTATTGGATCTTAGCGCAGCATTCGATATTGTTGACCACCACCATTTACAACCATTTGCATGTGCAAGATTAGGTGCTTCTTATCATTGTAAATATGTGGGTTTTGGACAGTTGGGAAGACAAAACAAGAAAAAAATAATTCACAGGATTAATTAATTTAAAAATAACCAACAGAATTTATAACTTTAACATCTCCTCATTGTGTTGGAGCGTCCCTGATGTCCGCTCAAAGTCCCCTAGAGGTTCTAGTACTGCGGTGTGAAAATCCCTGGTGTAGGAAACCCAGCTTAATTGAGCCACATAAACCTTAGCCATGAATGAGTGGACTTACTTTCCTTTAAATTGAGCCGCATTTGCAAGTGCTTAGAAGTACTTACTTCAGCAAGCACTGCCATGAATAATGACCAGCAGAGTCAGGGAGGCAGAGAGTGAAACAGCTCCACACAGTAAAGCATACACTGCAGCAGTAAAGAACTGGTAGTGGCTCAGAGTCACTGTGCTCTTTGTGGGAGAAGGCCTGGGCTTCCCTCACTGAGAATGGCTGTTCTTCTCAAGCTGTGAAAAGGAGGAATGGAAAAGAAGGGAAAACAGGAAAGGGCGGTGCACATTTCCCAACTCCGAGGGAAAGGGGTTGCCTCTAGTCCAAAGGAAAGGATCTTACAGACTTTAATCGCCTCTGCTGAGTTAGTCCTTTAGTCTTTCCTAATCCTCCCTCCTCTATTTGTCTATATACTTATTAAGGCCTTTTTAATGTCAGTTGGTGAAGGCAACTAAGTGAAAATGAACAGGTCTGCATGGCAAGTATCTCAGTCCTCATATTCTTTAGGGGGCTTGACTTTAGTTTATATTTTATAAAAACACACTAAGATGCATTCAGCCACTCCAGTGTTGTCTGTGGCATATCTCTGGCATCCTTCACTCCCATCCTCCCCCCCCCCCCCCCCCATTTCCTTCCTCTCTCCCTCACTCGTCTCCCTCCTCCCTCATACCACCCACACAATTGCTCAGTTCACTCCCTCCACTGAGAGCCAAACCAAACCGATGGCCCCTTAACTTCACATACCCTTCAAACAGCGCAGAGCAGGGCAACATGTCTGAGCTCTGAGATGTACAAGCCGCCCGACAGAACCGAAGGAGAATACCAAACAGTGTCTGTCTGTGTCTCTGTCCTCCCCCCCACCACCACCTCACTCCACCATCCGGAGGACCCTCTCATAGCAGACAAAAGCAATGAATTAGGCTGCCCTCTGAGACCATGACAGAGGGTCTGATCCTTAAAGTGTTCCCACTCACCGGTCCCCCATTTGCTAAAAGAGCCTCTGTGTGATAAATAATACTAATGAGACAGATGTTGACATCTTTAATCTTTTGCTGCTTCTTTGCTTCCACTTCCACTGTGGTTCCAATGTGATATTTCCACAGAAAAAAAGAAGAAAAAAATACTCTAGATGATAGGGATCAAGGCACAAATGCCTAGATGTCATCATAGTTTCCACATTACATGCGCATTCCAGTTTTCAAACTGTTCCTTAATAGAGGATTCTTCAGATAGAAAGAAACATGAAAATAACTGGTGTTGAACAGCTCGAGTCGGAGTGGAACTTGTGAGCAGGGAGAAGAAATGCCAAAGAGTTTCCATCACGTCTGATTACCTCAGTCTGTCTTATTTTTAGCTTCAAAGAAGTATACAGGTACTGTATGTGTTAATGACATCAGCTTCTATTTCGGTTTTGACATTTTGAGAAAAATGATTAATTCATTGATTAAATTTGTATCATTGACATGTTAAAACATAGTATTACAAAAGCACAAGTAAAAGACTCATTAAAGCAACAAACTGACTTCAGTTGCGTTACACAGCATTAATTTTCTAAACAGGAGCCACCATGAGCCAATTATATAAAGAGGCTTTTCTGTGTTTGTTATTTGTTTTTCTGCAGCTGAGGTTTGGTTAGCGGACTTACACTTTCAGCATTGGTTAAAGAAAAATAAAGAAGTGGTTGCTAAAAGTTGACATCTGTTAGCCAAACCTGCCTTACGGCAACCCAGCGGGAGCAAACACATAACATGTGCTTCTAGAACTTTGTTTATGACAAACTACTGTAGCTGACAAGCTAACTGCTAACAGTCAATCACAATAGCCCCCTGAGCTAGGTTAATAATTTATCAGTTGGCAAGCTAGTTAGCTTAGTTACTAACAGGACACTACATTCACACAGTACATTCAAGAGACATGTTTGTACCATTGACTATTGTCTTATTAACTGTCTGCAAACCATTTCTCTTTTGTGGAGCAAACACTTCTGACACAGGAAGGTTACATAAAACCAGATGGTGCAACACAGTTTATAAGCTATGATAGCTTTTCCTTTTCCCTCTAAGGTTAGCACTGTCAAGAGGGTTTGCTATTGGTCAATGGTGCAAATTCACATGTAAAAGTTGAATTTGATGGGGAAGATTTACATTACCACCACAACCACATACACAGAGCACCATAATTCCATGGAAATTAATTATTTTTGCTGTGAAATGTTGCTGCTTTAAATGCTGGCGTGACCTGAACTTAAGACTGCAGCTGAATTAAATGTACTTAATTAACACCCACACAGGTGTTTTCACTTATTCTAGCTGATTACACCTCTGCTCAGGTTGATGTAAGGTGCAGTTATGCAGGGAATTACGCAGGGTCACCAAACTCCATGTACCAATTAGAATGATTAAGGTGTTAGTTGTCTCGCTGTAACAGATTCAACAAAGCTAACGGGAGAGTGAGGGAGATGTCAATCAAGCAGAGTCTGTACACACACACACAGTCCTGAGAACAGCTCTAATCAGGTGGATTAAGTGAAAACACATGTGTAGGTGGACCATGACTGTTTAAGGGCTTTAACTGTAGCTGATCAAAGTAGTAGCTAGGTGACATATAGTGCAAATGGGCAAGATGTTGCTTTTTTTATTCCCGGACTACAGTATGTGAAGTGACAGTCATAGGAGAATGAGGTACCTGACAGCAGTTTCCAAAATAGTTCATCTAATCTGAACTGAAACCCATAATCATCCACTCTGTAATAGTTTAACAGAATAATAGGGGTAGTAGCTACAGTCTAAATGCCAACTTTATGGGTAGCTTAAAAGACAGCGTGTTGCTGATCTTGAAACTTTTGCTCTGCATTTCACACAAAACACTTAGCCACATATGTTGGCTTAAAGCCTGCCAACATTCCCCTTGTATGTGACAGAGGCTAAAGATACACTTCTAGCGGGGGGATATTGCCTTGGAAGGACTTTACTTTTTCCAGTCAGACAATCAATAACACTTAAGCAGTTAGTTCTGGTTTCTTTTCTGCAAAATGCATTCGTATTGAATACAGTTCACATCTCATCACAACATGTCCTCCCACAGCAGTTCAGTAGGAACAACTGAGGCAAAACCACAGCCTTTGGAGGACGGCCAAATCCATATCACTATTCATGGCTCTATCTCTGTGTTGAAAATAGCTATGCAGTGCTAACAAGTTATTTCTGACTTGTCCTCCCCACCTGGCCTCTGCAGTCACTCCAAAAGGTAGACTAAATCACAGGAGACACTAAATCAAAGCTGCCTTGACCCCACAGAGACAAGCAAACTAACTTAAGTGTGACATTTCTATACATTTTTGGACTTTAAGGCAGGAAAATGTGTTCCATATAATTCATTACGCAAACTGCAGCTTGAATGCTTTTATATTACTGCAATTTTGAAGTACAAGACAGAAACCTGACAGTAGCTGTGCTTGGTTTGCTCAAGCATCTGTAAAATTGGACATTTTTAGGGGCCCATCTGTTTTACCGTTTATGGTGTTCCTCTGAAAGCAGATCTAGACAAAGGCAGAGCATCCAATTCTCACCACCAACCACCAGGCTAAAATACAGGCTAGTTGTGGGGATCTGGTGGAGTTGCCTGGCTGTGATAGTGTGAGCCCAGGGCTCAGCCTATGGTGCTGCGAACTGATGTACAGTAAGCCTCCCTAAAGTCCCTGACTTTGCTGAGTCGGCCCTTCCTTTGCTGAAACACAGGAAGCTCCACTAGATCACACAGGAAGCCTGTATCATGCTGCCTGAAACCAGCCATATCTCCTCCCTCCCGCGAAGACAACATATTTTGCATTCAATGGAGAAAGGAAGGGAAAGAGAGACATAGAGAGAGGGGACCAGACTGCTTTGTTACAAAGAGTAGAAAATGTTGTGAGCTGCCAGAACAGCAGCATATTGTCTTTATGAATCGAACGTGTCTGATTCCTAAACCAGGCCATCAATGTAATCTAAACTCTGGGAAAAGCTAAACAAGCCTGGAAACTACTTCATACAATGGCAGCAACACAGCCAAAGCGGATCTTACTGGAAATTAACAAACAGCTGTCACAGATATTAATTCTCTGGGACAATGTACAAAAATCAGCACTGCACCTGACAGTGAGGGGAATCATTTAGATACATGACAACAGTCTGTAGTCTCAGAGAATATTTACGGCTATGAAGTGATTAATCAACAGACAGTTGGGACTGAGACAAGGATAAAGATCTTTTCTCCAGAGCTACTGGTCCCCACAGTCTGTCTGCTGGAGAACAACTGGGAGACAAACTATATCTGCTAAAACAAGTCTACATATGTGCATTTTGTTTAAGCACACACACCTGTGCAAAACCACCCACAATCTATCGCATTATACAAGCTGTCCAACACAAGCCAACACGTCACAAAGGCTGTGTGAAAACTGCTGCATTAAGTCTTGTGCTGCTGTTTTTCTCTACACAGACAATTATGTCAAAGTTTGGTCTTAATCTGATTTTAACCCTGAAGCAGGCCAGCTGTGGACACCTCCGCTGTATTTCTGCTGAGACCCTTAATGCTCAGAAACTGGCACATTAATGACACTCAGATGTCTTTCATTAGACCCCAGACTTGACACTTGAACTAGAGGGCCTCCGTTTCCGCTACCGTGGGAGAGTGAAAAATATGCAGACTTAAAACAGTAAGCACTCCACAGTTACATGTATTTCCTCTTGGGAACAGCAGAGGAATAGCTGTCATGTTTAATACTCAAGGTGTTATAGGAGCCTCTAAATGAACATCATGTTCTAAAACTGTGTTTGAGCTCTGCTGTAGCACTTAATCAGAGCAGCAGACTAAAGTAAAAGGCTTCACTTAGACAACCTTCCCTGCTAAACAGCTTTCAAGCTTAATGTTCCTTAACAATATATAGCTAAACATCAAGTTGTTCTTATATTTTTTCTGGCAAGTGATCTGCATCCTTTTAAGGCACTTACACTTACTTCCTCAGTTCCTCAGTCACTGCTGTATATACTGTAAATGCATTTAGATACTTTCCAGTAGCAGTTGGTGTGAAGCCTACTCTTAAAGGAAAGTAACAAACTTGAACACATTTCTTGTATATTAGTAAGGTATGGTCTTTTGAAACTTCAATGGGAAGAGTTCTTTTAAGTATTAAATGTCTATTATGTTACAAAATGGTTGTACTGTGGGCGTATCTACAGTACAGTATGGAATGTTGCGTGACATTTTGATGGTATCAGATCAGATATGCAAAGCTGCAAGTCAAGACATTTCCCAAGTGTTTTTTAAATAAGTCCCCATCTATGAAGCTACACTGCTATACTGTGTTTCTGTCTCTGATCTGGCAAATTGTTGGTAACTCACTTAACACCCCTGAGAAATCAGCATCTACAGACCACATTCACAAAGACAGAACAGTGCTTGCATTGTTTTGGTTCTACATATTTGTGCATATAGGGCACTGAAGGGGGGTGCACAGGAACCCTTCAATGGTGAGTAAATGATCAAAGGTATGAAGATAAATTCTAACAGCAAAATATTAACAAGACCAATTTTAGAAATATTAACTTAATATTAATTATTGATATTGGAACATTTTATGCCAGTAGAGATATGGGGAACGACATGGTACAAAAGTACCCAGTCAGATTGTGGTTTTTGGTTAGTGCCTCAACCGTATGTCAGCAGGGCGTCCCACCTATGAACTTTCAATTACAGCTGAAATGATTGGCTGATTAATCAATCAACAGAAAAATTATCTGCAACTATTTTGATAATTGATTAATGATTTAAGTTATTTTTTAGGCAAACAATTAGTTTCAGCTTCTCAGTTGTGAGGATTTGCTGCTTTTCTCTGTTTTATGTCATTGTAAACTGAATATATTTGGCTTTTGGACCGTTGGTAGGTTACAATATGTGAGTTTCAGTATTGCTACTAGAATTATACTTGTGCGTTTTCAAACCTGCCTTGTTTAGTCCAGTTGAATCGAACTCATACTCAGGAACGGAACAAAACAACTACCACCAGACTCTTTAGAGGAAGTGATCTCAAACGAGGAAGTTAAACGGCTCCTGTAGCCAGGTTTGCAGTTGCTAGCGGCTAGCCAGAGAGTGAATGGAGGTCTGACCTGGACTAATAATGAAGTACGTTGCCTTCCTGATATTTGAGCAGAGAGTCTTCCTTCAGGACCTTCTTCCTGTTTACATTCTCATATTTTAGTGATGCAATTTGGTTCAATTGAATTTCTTTCTGTTTTGTCTTTCTGTGTGGAAAGAAACTGAACTAACGTGAAAATGCAACAAATTTACCAACTCCTCCACTGATTACAGACCAGAGCAAACAAACTACAGGTTTGACCACCACAAAGGAACCGCTCCAAAATTTGTTTGTGACTTCTTCTAAAGGGTCTCGGTGTGGTTGTTTTGGTCCGAGTATGACTACTGTGTTCAGCTCTGCCCAAATGAATCATACAAAACCCTTTTCTTCATTTAACAAAAGAACATAAGCAGCTGCAGTAAACCTTTTATCTAAAGTCTAAAAATGAGAAAATCATGATTTGAATCAGAAACTCTCATATCAAGGAAAAAGTTAACAAAATTATAAATCTTGGGGCATCAAGGTGACACTGATCATGTAATTGCAGCATCACAAGTTCAAGTCTGGCAGGGTTAGCTGCATGTCATTCTCCATCTCTCAAGTCCTGTCACATCTCTACTGATGATGGAAAAAACACCCAAAAATATAATGAAAGACTACAAATATTCACTATACATTTGATGCCAACTCTCAGTACTTGACAGTGTTTGATGCTGGGTGCAATGGACATTTTTCAGTTGGCACCAACAAAGTACTGAAGTTTGATACCCAGCCTTGACTATCTGTTTGAATAGAATGTCCATTTCTTTGATCACAGCTGTATTATTCAAAGTGTTGGTGAAAGACAAGCCAGTGTTCATGTTAGTGAATGAGGCCACACTTCTAAACACAAACTCTTTTATACCCTTAAACTGAGTCGTGCTGTGAGAAAGGCACATAAACGTTTCTTTTCCCTCTCACAGACCAGCCTGTCACAATAATAAACACAGTACGACAGATCTCGCAGCCCGCAACAGTCCACTACTTTTACTACCAACATAACATGTTTGGCCTTATTTTCTCAGCAGACCTTGGCAAGCAGAGGTCAGCTTTAACTACGCCATTCCTCACCGTGTTTCGAAGGCTGTTTTTAGAAGCAAAAGGCCCCCCCCCCCCTTCCTCCTCCCAGAAAAGGCCCAAGACTGCATTTGAGCTCAGTGTGGGAAGAGTGGAGTAGGAAGAGAAAAGGCAAAAGTGTTGGCTACATGAAGCTTTAGAGGTTGCGCACCAAAAACCAAAAGTAGGGCCCACCCCGCAATCTAGCTGCAAAAATAGAAAAATCTGTGCCAAAAATGACTTTCGGACGAATGGAATTGAACAAAAGCAGGAAAGAAAGTTATTGTACCACAGAGAAAAGACGTGACAGTCTTAAATTTACTTTAATTTTTATTCAAACTGGACTTTAAATTTCCAAGTGGCTTGAGAAACCTTCAGAATGTAGGAAAGACTGTTGAGGTTTGCGCTTCTTGGTCAGGCAGTGATTTGCTGCCTAACAAATCATAGATAACTGCACTTCTGGGATCATCAGTTGTAGACCCGCTCTCAAACTTGGATGGTGTGTGTGTGTGTGTGTGTGTGGTGGAGGTAAATGGCTGTAACAGGCGATTATGTGTACCACTTTACGCCTCTGAGCCTGAGATCTCCCCCTCCGGCGCAAAGCATGTGTCGCGGAGGGCAATCGCACACATTCATCACTTCCATCCCGCAGGAACAGAGCAGCACATAGGATCCATGTCTCTCACACACACACACACACACACACACACACACACACACACACACACACACAGAGTGCACATTCATCACTTCCGTCTCAAGGGGACAAGTTTGCACATTAGGTGTGCGTCACTCACCGACAAAGAAACAAACACACACACGCAAGAAGCGTCACATGTTCAGAAGAAAGGCCTGGGTGTGGTTCTCTGTGTGCAGCAAGGGGCCTCGTAAATCAGGTGGGAGCCTGGCCCCTGCAGCAGCAGCTGTTCCTCTGGGGGCCTGAGGTCACATCCATTCAGCTGGTGGCTACTGGCTACTGTCTTTCAACTCCCCCCCCCTCCTCTTCCCCTGCCCCCCACTGTCCTACATTTACCCTCCTCCTCAATTAGCCCTCCTCCGCCCCGCGTATCCCCTCATGACATCCCCTCGTTCCCTCCGTCCTTGCCTGCCCGCCTTCCTGCATCCACTTCCCTGATTAAACTGAGCGCCTACTGTGGAGTCAGCGCGGTCAGCTGTATTTGTAAGGCCCTCATCTTCCTGCTCTCCTTCAGATGAAATGTTGGATCTCTGCTTGATCCAATCAGTGGATGCTGGGCAGCCTGTCAATCATGCGCTGCACGGGGGGAAAAACAAGCAGCAAGATGTGTTTTTACATGTCGTGTCTGAAAGCTACTGTATGTAATTTGAAATCAACATATCAGTGACCCTGTTTCCTGTTTCCTGTGACTGTGATACACAGACTCATCTCTTTCTGTCTCTTTGGGACCTCACTGATTCAAGCTTTCAACAGTTTGAAACTTGTGTCTCCCTCTGGGCTGTCAGCATCTCCTGTGAAGTGATCCCTGAGTAATTTAAACAGATCATGTGAGATGACTTGTTGAAGCTCTTTCATATGACCGTCCACATTAATGCGGAGAGGTGCAACAGCAGCCTGTTGCATCTGATCCACAAATGATGGATGACTGGTGTACTGTAGATCACAATATCCACCAGGCGGATTAGTTTATTAATTATACTGTCATACTGAGAGCATAAAGGAAGACGGCCCTCACATCACACTCACACACATTTAAACACACATTTTGAGACCAAACTGCATCCAATCACCTGAAAAACCTTTTGAAAAACAAGATCTAAGCTTTCACCTATTCAAACTTGACTACAATAGAATTGTTTTAGTGATATTGTACCGTGTTAAACACCATAAACTACATTATGCTCGCTATAAACATATTTTTGACAGCTCTAGGCAACCATCAATCCCTATAAGACTTTGAAATTATACAGAAATGTCCCAAAGTGCTGTAGCATCAGTAGAGCTTCAAACATACAAGTTCAAACATATCGTAAGAATAATAAGATGCGTCTTTGTTACGATGGGACAAATGAAGACAACATGAAGAGATGAAGGATCTTGTTTACCTTGGCGCTGTGGTGTTATTTCCGAGGCAGCATAAAGAAGTAAGCTCGCTTTCCTCTGCAGATCTCAGGGATGATCCGCTGCGCTGCGCTGCCCTGCTGGCACCGGGGGCCACTTTCTCCTCCCAAAAAGTCACCGCAGATTTCCCCCGCAGCTCATTCCCTCTTCACAGAAAATGTGTGCAGTTTATACTGAAGCCAAACGGGGGAGCAGCTCGATGGCTGGAAAACAAACAGTGTCCCTGCAGCGCCCGTGTGGACCTCGTCTCCTCGGTCTGTATCAGAGGGGAAAGCGGAGAAGCAAGCCCGCAGAGCTCCGCTCCTCCTGCCCGAGCCACACTGATGTCAAGACGCACGGTGTAACATGAGGCGTTTCCGGTAACGATTTCAAGATAAAACACTCACGCGCGCGCGCGCACACACACACACACACACACACACACACACACACACACACACACACACACACACTTACATGCTAGTATTTGTAAACTCTCACTGGACTTGATTCTCTTATAAGCATGTTTACAATGATGGACTTAATAAGCGTTATGCTTATATTGTAAAATAGATTAATCAAGTTTATATGTAGCTATCATTCTATCATTATAACTATAGGCTGTAAACCTACTCACTGTGCTTTGTCCACACTGATAAACCCACTGTCACAAATAAGCATCACTGACTATAAATTTAAAAAGGCAAGGCTATATATATATGTGTGTGTGTGTGTGTGTGTGTGTGTGTGTGTGTGTGTGTGTGTGTGTGTATAGCCTACTTTCATACTACAATCCTGTCAGAGAGATAGCCTACACACACACACACACACACACACACACACTCACACACACACAAAGGTTTAGACCGTACTATCAAAACAGTGGCACAATTAATCTGTCATGCATGAACAGTAGAGTGGGACAGCTGAGACTTAATGTATGCAAAAAAAAGCCA
Source organism: Scomberomorus guttatus (assembly GCA_038419695.1). Lineage (NCBI taxonomy): Eukaryota > Metazoa > Chordata > Actinopteri > Scombriformes > Scombridae > Scomberomorus > Scomberomorus guttatus. The sequence continues at coordinate 7,577,915 of CM076464.1, forward strand.
TTTCTCTCTCTCTCTCTCTCTCTCTCTCACACACACACACACACACACACACACACACACACACACACACACACACACACACACACACACACACAAACACACGCATACACGTTGTCCTAGGTCACTTTTGGGGACATTACATAGACTTACTTTAATTTCCTGGAGTGTTACACCTAACCCAAACCATAACCTAACCCCTAACCTTAACCACCGACCCAAAAATCAGTGTTTTACCAGTTGGGGACACGGCTTTTGTCCCCAGTTGGACAAGCCATCCCCAATTAACTGGTCTTAAGTCTGAAATTTGTCCCTGAAAGTTGCCTATGACACGCTGTATTTTCAATCTGTAGCGCCAGATTAATTTAACTTTCAGCTACTTTTACTTTGAAGGCACCTACTTCTATTTTCCTGTTTTATTTTGCTGACTTAGCAGCTCCTGCTTACGTCACTGTTAGAGAACAGCCCCATTCTCGTAATTGCCTGGGTTACTGCAGAAATAATTACAGACATACATTTTTCTCACCTTGTTATCAAGAAATAGAATTTATACATATATTTTTATCGCAGTGTAAAACAATAACATACATAAATAAGTTATGTGATAAGTAAAGCACAAGTTTGATTACCAATTTAATTTGTGATTACTGAAGTCAGTAGTTATCACAATAAATCTGATAAATTGTCATGGTATACTTAAAGTGGCATTTCACACGACTGGTTCAGCTGAATACCTTTTAAATAGTTTGAGGTGTCATGACTGTATAGTTCCCTTGTGATCACTGGCAGCTAAAGAATGAAAACCTTGTACCTAAAACCTGTGTCCCTTAAATTAATGGTTTAATAGTGTTGGTTCTCTGTGAATATAGTCCAGATAAATCCAAGTTACCAATACAAAAGAGAAAAAGAAACAAAAAAAAAGAAAGAAGATACTTTGAACAGTCATATTTAAAAACCTATTAAATGCATATTAATCACAACAAATAAATAAATGAATAGATAACAGTAACAGTTTAAAAAACAACATTTTTCCACAGCATTAGATGTCACACAAAGTATTCAGAGCCACTGCACAGGTTTGGATCAGTTTCAATGAAAATAATCAGCTCCGCCTTCTATTTATTTGCTTTAAACTTAGTGGAAAGATATTTCTGTCTCAGTGCTGAGGACATAGTGGAAAATGTCAGAGAAAACAAACTATCAAGTCCGGAAGATCCTTGAATCCTGTTTAGTCTCCAGGGAGTGTTTACCAGGGAATGCAGCTTTATTTTATATCTCCCTGTGGCCCCTTGAGATGAGTGAAAAGTTGAATCTGCGTTAACTCCACAGTTACTATAATGTCTTTCCCATATAGTTCAAGCCTCTGCTATTAGATGTACAGAAATCTATAGCTTCTGGTGACAAGTACAGTTTCTTTTTCTATAAGAGTCCAGAGAGGAAATAATTGTAATATATCAGGACTCACAGGAGGAGTCATATCCTTCCAGAGAACCCAGAACTGAAACAGTAATTTCACAGATATGAATCAAGAAAAAAGAACAGCAACATTGTTACAAGGATGTGAATCATATCACAGAGTGAGCAAAAATTACATAAAAAAAAGAGATTTGTTTAGACTCAGTAACAGTAAGGGGAAGTGATGAAGAGGAAGACTGCCAAATATTTGACATATGCTGTCAGAGGAGATATGGAGCATAGCAGAGGCTCAGACAGACTGTATGTGACCCAGATGGAGTCGACGTCATGGAAATTGACTTCATATGATGAACTGTCTTCTTCTAGCTTCAACATCTGATTTCCTCTAACTGAAAAAGCTCAGGCTGCTCAGATCTAAAAAAAAAAGGGGCAATTTATCACGTCACTTTTAAGAATCAAGAAAAACATATCAAGAGTTGTGTAATCGTGTTAAATATGCATGTTTTGATTCCAGTATGTTCCAATAGTGACTGGAACATTCCATTTTTTTCTTAGTATTATGAGGATTTTTTTTTATGAGATGCAATTTAATTAAATTGTTGGTGCATCCATACATTCTGGAGCCTCCCTGTGGTCTGTTGTGGTCACTGCATGGAAACAGGGACCAATGTTAAAAAAATGCAGTGATAGTTTGTCTACATTTTCTTTTCTTTTTTTCCTTTCAGAGCATCAATATTTATCATTTAGAACAAACAACTGTCACTGTCATGACAAAGGGCAATGCAGCTGTTTACTATGTGACTAGTTAATTTCATTTGGTAATTATTTCTGGTATATGTTGTATATTGAGTGTGTTTGTTAAAGGACTTGCTGCCATTTCTGTGGATAATATCTATCAGATATAACTAGAATAATAGCTGACTAGGACCAGAAGGAAAGACCACATTACACCATAAAATCCTTACTCTGGTTGCCTGTCAGGCTTCATGTTGATTTCAAATACTTTTACCACTTTATAAAGCACTTTGTTGTCTTTTTCTGACATGTTTGCAACGTATGGAGCAGGAAGGCCCCTCAGGAGCTCTGGAATGAGTCTTGTAGTTGTTCCAAAGCGCAGGACAAAACCTATGGTCAGAATGTTTCTAGTGTTATGCTTCAAGTCTCAAAGCCGTCTGCTTGAGGATCTAAGAGCAACTCAAAGTGTTCATAACTTAAAACCTACCTCTTTAGCCTGGCTTTGAGTAGAATGTTCAATGGTTATTATTTAATTTCTATTTAATCATTTATTTTATTGTGTTAATTTTGTTTTAAATATTTGTATCTAATTTATTTTTTTGTCTTTTATCTGTTTTATTGATTTGATTATTTCTCATTTCATAATTTCCAGTACCTGTCACCTGCAAAGCACTTTAAATTGCTGCAAGAAAGGAGCTATACAAATAAAGTTTGTTTGTCTGTGTAGAACCACTCTTGATCATATTTCAATTACATGCCTATGAGGTATTTGTACTGGTTTCAAAAATCCAAAAAAATAAAATAATTGTCACTCTACTGAGCCATCTAGTGGCAAAATGAAAAACTACAGTTACAATTTACACTTGAGGATGTCTGCCGTTAGATGTTTTTCCAAGACAGACAAACACAATCTTTTTATCTGCTAAGCAAATTCATTTCATATAAACATCTGGTCATTCTCCACTGACAGTAACTTAAAAACTGTCATATTTCATGTTTTTAAATAGTTTGACGGAAAATATAGTTCACTTTAAAGGACAGGTTCACAATTTTTCAAATCTGTCTTAAAACAACAGTCAGGAGCCCAAATGAGCATTGAAACATGTTTTTCTTGCTGTAATCATTCCTCCTGTTCATACTGGACATTAGAAGATCCTTCATAATGCACTTACAATGTAAGTGATGGGGGCCAAAATCCACAGTCCTCCTTCTGTGCAAAAATGTATTGAAAGATTATCTAAAGCTAATATGAAGTTTCAGTTGTCCAAATTTGTCAAATCAAGTAGATATCTTTCAACGTTACAGTCTTTTTAGTGCCAAAGTTCCTCTTTTTGTTACTATACTTCCACCGCAGCTCAACAGGGAAACACTGTCTGAGGAAACACAAAGAGGGAATTTGATGCTAAAAAGACTGTAAATGTGGCAGATATCCACTTGATATGATCAACTCAGACTGCTGAAGCCTCATATAAGCTTCAGACAAACCTTTGAACGCATTTTTGCACAAAATGTCACACTGTGGATTTTATCCTCCATCACTTACATTGAAAGCACATTGTGAATTCCACAAGAAGTATCCTACACACATAAGTGATCGATGATGCTTTGTTGCTTGACTGAATAATGAATGCTTGGTATTGTTATACAAGATCATTAGTTTGAGTCATTTTAGGAGAGATAAAAAATGATCCAGTGGGGTTGCTGTGTTACAAATCTCTTTTAGTTAATTGTGTGTGAAGGATATGAAGCCAAATGATGTTATGAGTCTAATTTGCGTGTTTATGATAATGAGGACTAAGCATTGCTGCTATTTATCTAAGATGTGTTAATGTTTAAACACATTAATCAACATTTAAATTATTGCTAACATTCTGCGCTTTTTTTCCTCACATTTTAAACTGGAATATAATTTAACTATAAATAAACTGATTTCCATTCATATTGCCAAATATGTCCTGCCAAACTAACACACCAACACTTTAGGATGTGGCTTTACCTCCTTAGAGAAGAAAAAAAAAATCAGTGAAAATGAAGACTGAGCCTAATTTCACCTAATGATAGGCCAACATGAAAACCAGCTGAGTGAATGAGTGCAGCTCACATCAGCTTCTCATTAGTGGTCAGCACCCGCCCTTCGCTCTATGCCATTATTTTCACCACTGTTTACTACTCCAATAGGTGGAGAGTCCTCACATCAGAGACTTCACTGGAGTTGTTTCCATCTGCTTGGAGATCTGGGCATAAATATTCACCATTTATTACCGAATGACTTCATCAGTTGCTTTTTCTCCACTGTTAAACTTACCAAACTTTATTGTGCTGTTGATTGATAAATAACCAAACCTTGAAAATGATCAATCCTTCATATGAAGACGCCTTTTATTAGTATCTTTGGAAAGTGATGGCTTAGAGACAAAGACTAGACAGAGCGTTCTTGTGTACATCACCGTCTCGCTGTAATAGTGCTTCCACATTACGTTGATGGAAATAACAGATGTTGTTTCAAAGAGCTCCTTGTAAGGATGCTAAGTTAACCCTTTACAGCAAGGCGGTGATGCAGAAAAATGTTGGAGCTCACAGTTTGATGATGTTGAGTGTTCTGGATCACAATACAAATATTCCCTTTTCTTTTTAAGGCCTTGCTGTTTATTCATTTTTTTTCCTACAACAGCAAATTACAGAAGCAGTATTGAAAATAAAAGTCTTATTTTCTTGTTTTTGTAAAAAAACAAAACAAAATCTGCACAAAATTTGAATGACAGTACAAAACGGAGCGTTAATATGCCATGTAAATGAAGGGGGAGGGACATTACTGTTGGAAAATCTATTATGCCTTTTTCAATAATGAAAACATCTCAATATTTTTTACATTTCAGAATTATATCACATAATCTGAAACTATATATATAAAAATGATGAAAGAAATGAACATGTGTTTTTTGTGTTTTTGACTTTCTTCAGTTTTTTTTTTGCAAATGAACGCTATAAACACATAAACCTCTTAAATATATTTATCAGTGCAACATTGTTTCTTTTGAGTCCACGCTACAGTATCCTTTTTCTCTAGTTTAGCAGACGTTGCTGGAGCTACAGTCCTCTATAGCTGAAAGCGCAGATGGTACGGTGTAGAGGTTGAGGAGAGTGGGACGTCAAATCTGAAATGAACAAGCTGAGCATGTGTTCACCACGGCACGACATACAAAGCACACAGATGTAAAAGACGTCACCCATCTCAGGATCAAGTTTTTGATTGTTTGATTGTGGTACGAAAACCACTGAGTTCTGGGTCCCATGGGACCTTGTGTCCTGATACTGTCAATCTCACAAAGAGTTCACTTCCCCTTGTAGTCTTTAGCGGTGGCATTGTCCCAACCATCCATCTGCAAAAACAAGAGTCAATATATTTTGAAGAGTTCACATCAAGGTGACGCTTGCACTTCTTTTAAGCTTAAAAAGACATAGAAAAACAGACATTGCTCCTCTCTACAAGAGTCCTATCATTTCCCCTGTTGATTTTCTCTTCCAGGGCTCTGACAGGGCAAAATAGTCAGTTTCTTTTTGTGAGTGATGACCGTTTGGTGAACTGTGGTCTTATAGTAGTTGTGTGTTTGTGAGATCCCCCAGCAAGCAACGAGGGGGCAACCATCCTTTGGTAAAGCCACAGAGGGAGGCCAGGTGACCTGATTCAGGTGACGCCCCTCAATCCTCCGCTGTACCAGTGTCCCGTCCTAATGACATCAGCTCTGACATCACAATGTTATGGCTGCTAAACGTGAAACACGTAAAACTCTTTGCGGCCCGACAGGCCATTCTTATGCTACAATACAGCATGTGAACACTACAAACTGGGTTGATCATGAGACACGTGTGTCTGGCTAAAGTAATGATAGCACCATTCTTCAGTTAGTGTGTTAACCCCTCGTTTAATAGACTTCTATGAGGAGGGAATCAGTAACAAAGTGCATTCAAGCTGCATTGTCCAGATAGCATTTCTTCAGTGAACAATCCACAGTGATTTTTGGAGGTGAGTTAGTCTAAGCAAAGCAATGATGATTGTTGGATTTTTTGGTATGTTGGCAGACGTTTTACATATTTTACTACCTGCTCTGCCATTGAAATGAGCATGTTTGAAGTTATGTGAAAAAATTGTGGTGACCAGTCAAACTCACAGTAGAGATATGATGCAGAAGTGAGAGATTGGCTGAGAAAAAGCCAAGAGTTCATCATAGCGGCTGTTTTTTTTTTTTTTTGTTACCTCTTAATTCGTCCTTCGGTGGTTTTCATGAAGTGGGTGTTTCGATGACAGATGGCTTGAATGCACATTGAAATCGATGTAACATCAGAATCACACAGAAGTTTGCTCATCTGAGCAACATAATCTAAAATTAAAAAACCGTAACACTGCACCTTCCACAAAACAGTCAGAAGATTGTATTTACACACACACAACCCATGAAAAAAGGGATACTGCAGCTTTTTTCCTTTTTACTTTCTTTAAAAAGGGCAATAAAATATATTAAAACTTATTTACAGTGTGTGGATTTTGGACAGAAAACAACAAAAACAAAACAAAGCGCTGTGATAGATTGGATCCTGTTTTGCAGGTATTTATAAGATAATGTGCCCCTGTTTTCTGTCATCATAACTTAAGCCAAGTACAGTAAAAAACACCCAGAACAACAGAGGAGGCCAACCGAGATGTACTAAAGGCACTGTCAGAACCATACATTGCCATGGATGGGACCCTCACTTTAGAGTGATAGGGGTCAAAGGGGAAAGGGTACATGTTTCAGGGTCATGGGTTATGGGCACACCCTGTATGCCACGCCATGGGGCAAATCTACAGTTTTGCCGGATATGGTTCATTTAGGATTTTGATACGTCTCTTTCAAAACTTGAAAATAAGCAATAGCCTTCATGAACTGATGATAAAAAAAACATTTCTTTCCCAGAAAATGATAAATACTTTAAACATTATTAATAAATTGGTCTCAACACCAGCATCCGATTGTAAAAATTAATGAAAATCAAAATAGAAAATTAAAATATCATCTAAATCATCTGTACATATTTTTTCTGTATTTGTTTTGTACACAGTGTCCCCTACTGGTAGGTTCTTTTTACTGCAGCTCCTGAGAAAAGCGTGGATCAGTCCAAACCTCCCATTGATTCCTGAACCTGTCCCTCATCCAGTGAGTTGAGGGCGTTGGCAGTCCTTTGAGTCCGCCTACTCGCGGATATATGAGAGGATATGCCTACAGCCAGTCTTGTGCACGCTCTGCGAGCTCTGCACATCATACAGTCACACGAATGCACTCAGTCCCACCTCACGCCTCTGAGTATGAGCTCTGTACATTTAGTTTGTCCTTCTTTAGCTTGACACCATCCACCAGTTCAAAGTTATAGTTCTCCAGGGCTGATAGGTTCCTGTCTGACATGCCTCCGTGCGAGCAGGCGCAGTACAGGACCACGCCGCAGATGGCGCCCAGGAAGACCCCCAGGGCGGACATGGCGATGATAGTGATAAGGATCGGGTCAAGCGTCTTCAGCATGTTGCCTGCTCCACTGATCTGGTTGGTCTCCACAAAATCTGGGTATTCAGTGATCTCCTCAACTGGGGGGTAGAGACAGAAGCAGGAGAGGAGAGTGAGATATGAGATATGAACCATGAAGGATTGGAGAAGAGAAAATGGTTCCCTAAAAAGGATACTGCTAAATAAACCCTCCGTGTGAAATGACTTACTGATTTCATTGAAGTGATCCTCTGGTAACATTGGCTCAGTGGGTACATCTGGATCTGTTCAAACAGAAATTCTAATTAAATCCAATGGTGGAAGAAAATAAACTGCAGTCCAAACTGTGTAGTCATAGAGGAGTGAATGGAGGCATTGTAACTATGAACACTAAAAGCCTCACCTTTACAGTCCGTCATGCTGAGGCCATTGAGAACCTTAATGTCATCCACAGCAATGTCTCCCCAGCTCTTTCTCTCCACCAGCCCTTCGATCACCACCTTGAAAAAAAGCACAGAGTGACTTTTCATCCACCCTTTTCTTAAATGCTGCAGTGAAAAAATAAACAGCACAGATATACTGTAGTGATAAAAGCTCAAACAAGTTATAGAGTGAACGCCAAGGCCAAAAGAATTTTAATTTACCTGATAGGGTTTGTTCGTGCGTGGCACAAGGACACGACCTTCCCTCCAGCGGTTACCTTGGTGACCACTGACTGTCCACAGCAAGATGTCAGCTGGTCCATCAACTGTCTGTTTGCGCTGTTTGATATGCAGTGTGCCAATGCGTGCCCCAAACATGTGGTACCAAAAGGACACACACAAGTCTGAGTCTGGGGAGCTGACCATGGGGCTGACCAGTCGCGCCACCTCCGTCTCCTGGGGACCTGTCGCCAAGGTGTAGATGAAGTTCCCAGATCCACCTGTTGGATAAAAGAACTTCTATGACTGACAGACAACAACTCAGTACAGCATGTACTGCAGCAGGAGGTCGCACATTACATGTATGGCCCAATTGAGCAGTACCCGACAAGCCTCTCACCTGTGTGGTCCATGTTGGGTCCAGTGTTGAGGGTGGGGGTACCGCTGGACTGGATCTGCCACCTTGAACCAGTGTCCTCTGATGTCCAGCTGCAGAAGGACGGGTCAGCGGCCCAGCCGAAGTCGCAGGCAAACCACAGAAATGCTGCAAATGTGATGAAGAAAGATCACGATCAGGTGTCAGAGGAGGTCACATTTCATCATCCTCCTTATTACAAAAGGAGAAATTGCCAAGAGCTCTGGGGTTTTTCCCCAGACAATGACCTGAGGGCCTGTCATGATATGACTGCAGGCTACACTCTGGGGCTTCATCCACTCATCCTGATCAGCTACAAGCACTAGAGGGCAGCAAAGAACTGCGGGATGTAAGTTTAGAGTTCCACAGCTGGGGGATAAAAACAGTTCACTCAGGAGGAAGAAACGTACTGGGATAGAAGGAAGTGAACTGACAGTATGGACCTACCAGTTAATAAACTCTTTTAATGAACGTAACATATAAAGAAAGGTGTAGAGGGGCACTAAGAATGGGCACAGCACAAAGACAGGGACAGAGGAAGAGGAAGATAGGGTTTGGTCATGGTGTCCAGTTGAGAATGCAACATTCATAGCAACCCACAGAGAGCTCAGGATTTTTAATGAGAGCTGGGACTGGAGGTTTGAAGACAGCTATGGTAACAGTGCCGGGGCCCCATTCCAACAATGCAAGCCCCGAAGGACACACGCCGTGATGAAGAAGGCTCTGTAGAGGCCAGAAAATGTGTGGGAGCGCGGGTTTTAGTGCTCTTCAAATTGGATAAAGAAAGACTTCCAAGGAACACAAGGGAGTGAGACATTTGGGATGTTAGCCATGGCCTTAAACTCCAGCATGAGATGCCTTTAGAGATACAATGAGGAGGATCTCCAAATGACAAAATATACAGTCTGAGCCAATATTCCCTTTAATAATGGGAAGGTTTTAACTAGCGTCTGCAGGCAACAACTCTATTTACCAATTAAACGCAAAGGATGGAATTTCCTTGTGGAACCGCATTTCAGACGCCAAGCCGCTTTTTTCGTCAAGAAATCCCATTCCCAATTAAAATGGCTTTGGCTTTTTTTTTTGTTCCATTCTTGGGAGGCTTTGACTTCGGCTACCAACAAGCTCTGGATCTAAGATGAGCAGCCACATGAGTCACTTGGCCATTTGATAAAAAGAAAAAGTGACCCTTTTTTGCTGAATGCCAACGGAAACTACATCCTGGGAGATTAGGGTGCATGGCACACATACACCCACACACACATACGCGGAGCTGATTAGCATGCATGGTTTGAGAGTCTTGAAATGAAAAGTCAGACAGATAAGTGTTTACCTACAGACACTTGGTTATGTTTATACACACACAAATGTGCATACACACTCCTGCACCTCGGTTCTCATCTATTATCATAGCTAGTGCTCTGGCAGACAGACCGCAGAGCCAGCTGATAGAGTGAAGGGGGCTGGGTGGAGCCTACAGTATGGCCCATTAGCCAAGGTCAGACTGGGGCACAGCCTCTCAGCTGGCTGCTGCCTCATCAACCTGCTATAGGAGACAGCGCTATGTGTGTGTGTCCGTGCATGTGGCCCCAAAGCACACCCAATTTCCTGTGGTCATTTGCATTCTGCCTTCCTGTTTTGTGTCGGTTGTGTTGTGTGTGTGTGGTTAGTGCATGTCTGTGTCGGCCCAGTGATTAGTGATTATGCTGAGAAGGCAGCAGCAGAGCACCAGTGCTAATCATCAGCTAGCCCTGCATCACACAACCTCTCTCACCCTGTCAGCAGGAGCCTCTCAGGGCCATATCATCAGCTTTAATAACAGACACACATCAGAGGAGAGAGGCCGCTTCAAGCTGGCAATCATTAGCTTCTTGATAAATCTATGGAAATGTATTCAAAACAAACCTTGAGCAGTTAAATATTTACTCTGCATTTCAACAGTCTGGTATGTAGCAATCATAAAATACATCATGTTCTTAGTAAGACGTGTAACCTTTGATGAGAAAGTCAAATATTTAAATTTCCTGCTCACCTGGGATGGTATCAACTTCAGCGGTAGTGGTGTCTGGCATTGTGGTACCACCTGCCCAACACAAGGCATTAGCACAGTTAGCCTAGCCTGGCAAAGATTTAAGCTTCCTTTCAAAATGCTGCACACATGCACTAAATGTATCCATGCTAGCTAAATCTAGCTCGTCAACACATGCCTCATCTTTTTCTCACCCTCCTCTGTTGATATATCTACCATGTAGTACTTATTTAACATGTTCAGAACACGTGTCTGAGACGGTGCCATGCTCATCATTGGAGACTGCTGGTTAATGGGGAGTGTAGGCAGCAGTGCAGGCACAGAGAGTTAATGGGTTAGTGGGCAATGAGGTCAAGAGGAGTAAGTGGAAAAAGGGTTGGAGGAGGACAAGCAAGGTGAGAGATGGCCGGATAGGGAAGAAGGCAGAGCTGGCCGTAGGCAGGTTTAGAAGCATGTGTGTACGTGTGGACGTGCAAGTTTGCAGAGGTGGAGGTAAGTGGGGATAGGCTGAGGAGGGAGCAACAGGTGCAGCTAATTAGAGCTGTGTAGCATGCCTGCGTTCATGTGAGTGCATGCGTCTGTGCTTGGGAGTGTGCACGGTGGATGGCAGATTAGATGCGGTTTCAAATCAAACTGTGGCAGAGAGCGGTGAAAGCTGGGGAAGTGGCTGTGGCACTGAATTGAGGGGAGCAGATCAAGTGCGAGCCATAGCAGAAGAAGGGGGGAAGAGGGGGAGAGAGGGGCAGAAAGGGGTTTGGTTGCAGTCTCATGAGGGCGATGTTAGCACCTGTCACATCGTAGTCATCACCTGTGCCGCTGTGGCAGCTCGCCTGGTCGTCGTCACAATCATCGGACGGAGTAGTTCTCGGGACTATTGTGGTAGGAGGGAATGTGGGAGCTGCAGTGAAGAAGAAGACAGACAACAGATAACATATAGGTTAGATTTCAATTTAAACATTCAGTATTCACTGGTGCAGGGGCTGGGCGTTACTACATTATTTAGTTCACATGTCAGAATTTCTGTTAAATGTCTTTTCTTTATTCAGAAAATGTAAGAAAAACATGGACCATCTGCACTTTAAATGACAAACTCAGCTTAAAAGGGAAAGTGCTCTAGGAAATGACTACTTTGCTTGAGCTATCTTTTTTATCAAGCTGTGGAGGTGTTGGTGTATAAATAGAGTTGAATCTAAAGCATGGTGCTTTTAGGGCTTGGGCGGCTGAAGCTCAAAGTTGCAGAAACAGGGCTTGGGATTGGCTATAGGCAGGGCCTCTGGCTGCCATAACAGCCTATCATTATGGCCCTGCTACACTTGGATGTGGGCAAGGCCCAAGATCCACTCCACGCTCCACTGAGGCACAGCCAGCCATCCTGCAGTGTGTGTGCATTTGTGTGTGTTTACACTGAGTGAGTGAACGGGCTTCCCCAGTGCAGAGGGAGGAAAAAGGAAGAGGAGTGAGAGAGGCATAGATAGATAGAGGCAAGTGCCTGAAAAATGTATGTGTACAGTATCTTTGTGTGTGTGTGTGAGATTGTGAGTGTGTGTGCATGTGTGTGAGGCAATGCTCTCGCTCTCTACCTCAGCTAGATGAAATATGAGGCAGATCAGCCCCTGTCAGATTCAGGGTGGGGAAGGTCAGGGATGGGGTCAGCGCTGCGTCAGGGGAGCCTCTCACAGAAATGAGGATTTAGCCCTCCTTCTATGGCTTGCTACACACACACACCTACTGGTATACACTAGTACAAGCACCTGTGTGTGTGTGTGTGTGTGTGACTGTGTGTGTGACTGTGTATACATGCCTGTAACCACATGTTTGGCAGGGTGACTGTGGTTTCTCTCTGTGTGTATGTGTCTGTGTGAGTATCTGTGTGTTTGGCATTAACACTGAAAACAAGCATTATCATCTGACTAAAGCTCCCGGTGGGAGTCCATGAGGCTTACAACGGAATGGGCCTCCCTGAAATCCAATATGTAAATCCACTTAGGGCTAGCCCGCTACACACTCTTACATCGCTGAGCTTTTTCTGCGCTACATCAGCTTTGGGAGAGACAGATAGAGAGCTAGGAAAAAAAGTGTAATTTTAAAGATAGCAAAGTGTGTGCAGCCCTTTGAATGTAGAGAGACATGCAGGGGTTGGGAGGAGTGCAATGGGAGCCACGGTGCAATAATCCTACTGGGTCAGGTGGGTTTTCATTTGATCCCCTCTAGAAGTGGCTAGCTATGGGCGCAGCTTTGATGTAACAGGGAGACAAGACAACTGTCCCTTGTAGGGATAAAGAGCAGGAGCTGGACAGCTGTGGGCTCAACACAGGGAGCCCTCACACATAACTTTAAATAACCAGGACTGTGGCAAAGGCATGAAGCACCAAGCTACTTACAGCCACGTCATTAGCTAGGATGATAGATGGCTCACCTGTATGAGTGTGTGCATCAAGACATGTTGGATGTGGATTTGTGTATGTGCAGAAGAAGATGAAGAAAATGTCATTACCAAGGTTTAAAACCTTACCACAGCTGGAAATATCATCAGCATGGGAAAAAAAAGGTTTCACTCTGGGTAGTAACTTTGGTAGAAATGTCATTACTGCTAATCATCATCATGGGTGGGACTGCCATTGATACTTGCCTTCTCCAAAACCAAGAAGTGATCATTTAGATGGAATGGATTTTAATAGAAGTAATAACTGGGGTTCCAGTTTACCTTCAATCTCGCAACCCAGGAGCTCAAGTCGCAGGCCCATCCCAGCAGGGGTGGCCCTCTCTGGGTAAATTCTGATGAAACGGGTCAGCAGGGGCTCCACTGTCCTCAGTTCGGGAGTGTCGTAGTTGCTGTTCCCTTCAAATATCTGGCAGGGAAAAGGAGAGAATGTGGAAGGAAGAGGGACATAGACAGAGAAGACGGAGTGAGTGAGTGAAAAAAAGACATAAAGCACAATTTTGCTGATAATGTCACTGCTGGCTGTTTGAATGATTCAGCTCTGCAAACGCAGACACCCCGAGGCAAACTTATTCCTGCCTTCTGAAAACCAGAGGAGGGGTGGCGGGTAGATTCTGGGAAGCTGGAAAGATGATGGGAAACAACAGAAGATGACCAGAACTCTCTCATCTTACTGACATCTAAAGAACAGTTTAGGTGGGTGACGCTGGGGGCCAGTGGTAAAGACAGCATGACACAGGGGAAAAGAGGGAAAAGAGGAGGATGTGGGGTGCGAGAGAAGCAAGCAAAGGAGGAGATAGAGGATTGATGGAAGTGGATTAATGGGTGTGATCACGTGAAGAAGCATGGTGCGCCTTAGATGTTGGGAACCTCTTAGACGAGGGGAGAGAGACAGCTAACTAGGACAGGGGGGATATGGATCCTCCTCACTCCCTTCATAAATCAACCATCAGCCCATCTGGATCAGATTTATGCCCTGTCAGGGACGCTTGTAATTGGGGACGGGCTGCTGCAGCTCCTCCTGGAGGTGTGTGTGGTTGTGTATGTGCTCATATATATCCTTTGTGTGTAAGCGTGTGCATGCATTGAGCAAAGTGTTGGTGTGTGTCTTCTGTGTGCATGCAGTGACACTGGCAGATAAATCTTAGGTCACTTGTCTATGTTGCATGTTCTTTCCTCTTTCCTCCTTTCTTTCCCCCTCACTCCCTTCACCCCTCCTTCCTCTCAGGAGAGGTTTCACTATTCCGTTGAAAGGGTCGAACTGTGTGTGTTGTGCAGAATACAAAGCAGGGAGAGAGAACTGGGAAAAGACTCTGAAAGACTTGAGATGCTTATCCTAATGTGATTCAAAGCACTGCTGAAATTGACTCGCAACGATTGCTGAATGACTCACAACTGCCAGGCTCAACGCTCTGGTGAAAATTGACTAAATGCGTCATAATCTTGAATTGATGCTCTGACGTATCCAAGAGACATTTTTAGGAGCATGTATTACATTAATGTTCCACAATGCTGAAGGTAAAACCTATCTCTTGGTTTGTGTTAGAAATGAAACCATCAATTCCAATGAAAGAAAGAACTTTGCCAACGCATAAAGAATTGTCAAGGGCTCTTTAGTTAGGGTTATGCTTCTGATTTGTTAGCAGAATCCAAATATCCCATTGGTTTTAGACATCTTAAAGCATTGCTCAAGGGTATTGTAGTACATAACCAACAACAGACCTGCAAAGAAAACCTCTTACCTTTGGCTTGTTCCCACTCGTGTCCAAAACCATCCGCCAGTCGGAGCCGTTGTTGCTGTAGCCGAGGCGGAACTTCTTCATAAAGACCTTGTTCTCACGGTGCTTCCCTCCCTGGATGATCAACCCCTTCACCAGCTTCTCCTCACCCAGATCCACCTGCAGCCATTCATTGATGAAGGGCTGGGGCTGAGGCAGCAGGGTCCAACCTGTCCGGCTGGTCAGCAGGCGAGCGTTCTCCGGTACCCAGCTCCGGTCGGTGTGAGAGGAGGCAGTGATCTGGTTGTCGGTGATCAAGCCTGATACCATGCCTAGCATGCCCGAGCATGGGTACTCTGAAAAACAAACGGGAAAGGAAAAGGTGCTTAGCTTTTTGATACAAACTAATGGAAACCTGCAGAGATTCTGTGTACATAGAGAACCAAAGGACTGATCTATATCTAAAAGCTTGGTGTTCAACACCATTTACCGTGCCATAAGTCTAGCTTGGTGAGTTTGAGGTTCATATAGGGGCAAGGGGGATAGTGAAAGTCAAAGTGAGGAGGACAATTCCCCAAACTCTTTGTGATGTTACTGTGATCTCTCCCTCTATTCTCATTCTCTTTCTGTCCATAGATCTCATGCATACTAATTCCTCTGCCTGAAGCGCTTGTCTCCAGGCAGCCAATTAAAACCCTCCTCTCAGTTGGTGCTTCCACCTCCTGCATTCTGGGAGCGCTTTTTCTTTTCATCTCCCTTATCCCTCCTCCTCCCTCCATAGGCTCACATATACTCACACACAAAAAACACATTCTCTTTGTGTTTTATCTGCTGCTGCACTCATCTACCTTCTGCTCCACAGCTGTTAACATCTGTGGGACTGTGTCTTTTAACACCTCGTCGTTTCCTGTCCACATTTTTAAACTTTCTTCTTCTTCTCCTTTTCATTCTACTTCTCTGATCTTATCCTATCCTAACTCTCCATCTTTGGATCCATCTTTGGATCCATCTCCCACCCATCTGTTTTCTTTATTTTTCTCACCCTTTTGTCTTTATAACATCCCTCCATATCAAAAGCAAGATAACAACTTGCTGCTACAGCTTGGAAACATTTGCATTTGTTGAAACCTGAAATGTTTAACACATGTTGTCGCCTTCGTAATACAACAAAGATGGGGAATATCCAATAATATCCTGTCTCGTCCATGCTAAGTTGTTGTTGGTGTCCTATCTACTGAAATGTTATTGACTGCACATGAATCAGAAGGTTTATTTATAATCTCAGGATTATTTAATGACAGGACATTCTTTTTAAAAATGACCACAGTGACAGAAAAGATGAGTCTAATTTATGAACACATACATTAAATGTTCATATTTATGTAATTTATCTCAGTACTAGCAGTTTGTAAAGGTTCTACATACAGTAGTTCCACATTTTAACCTTAGGTCAAGATGCATATGATCAATAAATATAAAATTCTAAAAGACCTCAAGGAGTAAAATATACAGTCATTTGTGGAATGTTTGCCATAATGTTTTTCCTATCTTCACACAACCCTTCACAGTTGTGAGACCAAGTAGGATACACTGAAGCTCACAAAAGCTGATACTTAGCACCTTGTATTAGGGGTAAATAATCTTCCTGTCTCTTCCTAGCCTTCTTCCAGCACTTTAATACCAAGACACTGAGTCAGGGACCTGTGGTAAGCAATAACATATTTACTATCTGGCTCCCACGGAGGGATAAATCCAGGCATTATTACATCTTCTGTGTCTGTATGAGACAAAGTGTGCACTGTACCGCTGCAGGACTAAATGGCATAGCTGCATCTGGGAAAAAGTGAGCGAAGACTTCGAGAACAAGGCCTCATTCAGATGTGTCTTTCTCTCTCTGGTTATCTAAAGCAGCTCCTATGCAGACCCGTGAGATGAATCCCTGGTCCTGAACTCCGGGACTAGGAAAGTCCAAAACCGGAGCTCAAGGAACAAACGCTGGCGGTGCGGAAGCCTCTCGACTTGTTTTCAGAGTTTTTCTCATTCTTTCTTTCGTCTTTGGCCAAGATCTGTTTGAGAGTGATCACAGGAGCCAACCTCTGGCAGAGCAAAGCTAAGGCACTGCACACTGACCGTCTTTGAAGTGGGAGGATATGAGAAAAAAGGTATGAGAGTGTGATTGAGAGTGAGTGTGTGTGTGTGTGTGTGTGTGTGTGTGTGACTGATCTGAGTTTAGACACTTGGTGAACTCCCCGGGTCATCTGGAGCTGTTAATCGACTTCAGCTGCGATCACAGAAGCTTCCAAGATGGCACGCACACAATGACACACCCAGAGGAACAAACACGGGTCTACGCGTTTGTGGACTCCAAGTGTGTAGTTGGTGATATGTGGGTTTGTGGCCCACATTTAGGGTTTGGGTGGAGCATCAGTGGTTCATCACAGATATTTATACACCATGGCCTATTTACAAACAACAGGGCGGTGGATCTTTTTATTAATGAGTAGCTACGTGTATCAGCAGGGGCACGCAACCATAATGATTTAGGAAAAGCATCTTGCAGCATTCTGGGGTCCAACTCCTCCTCTCTTCTGATGTCTGAATGACATCTAAAGTGGACAGCAGGCACCTTTGAATAGTTTTATATAGCATGTTTTGGCTGCTATCATGGCAACACTTTTCAGAAAAGTGAGTATGCACTTAGAGGCTCTCCATAATTCTTTCTACAGAAGTTCTGCTATCAGGGATTCATAACTCAAGCTAGAATGGAGTGAGTCACAGAGTTTATGCAGCCCTCAAGAGCCTCACAGTTTCTCTCTCTCTGGCTGTGCTGGTAGCATCCAGTGGAGCTGGCAGTGTCTTCAGAGCACCCAGGGGTGCTGACGTCATCACGGAGGCCCTGTGGTGACTTCGATCTTATGATGTGTTTACGCTCTGTGCAGCGGCCTGGTCGTGTGCCAGGAACACACGCCCCAGCTGTAACCCTGCTGTACCCGCAGTGCCCTCCGTTATTACATGGACAGCCACACATATTGTATGTAATGCATAACTGCATAACACTATACACACAGCACACTAGCACACTTCTAACACACTTATTAGAACATTTGGCCGACTACTACTAATCCGAACCCTAACTTTAATCCAAGCCGTAATCCTGAACTAACAACAGTGACAAAACAAATCCACTCTGTTTTATTCTGTCCTTGTAAGATATACTCCTTATCCAAGTGAAGTACACACAAAGGCAAGCACTAATTAACATTCAATACATATGCTCATAAACCCATAGAGATGCAGGCAGATGTGCGAAAAACCATATGAAAGCAAGCCACGCATACACACACACGCACGCGCGCATGCACGCACGCACCAGTCTCATTAAAATAACATCGACGAAAAGGCAAAGATGAGAAGAGCTTTGCCAAAATCAAAGCTCTGTAAGCAAACGACAGGCTGTGGCTAAAGAGGAGGCTGAGACCAGACCAGCAGGAGGGATGGGACCATATAGAGCCCACCCAGCCCCAGCTCCCTCTGCCTGCCAGCTGTTGGTTCCATTTATATTGAATGAGGTACATCTAAACACTTGGTAACATAAATAGGTAATCCTCCTTCATGCGCCACTCCTCTATTATGCAGCAGCTTTCTTTAGCCTTAGAGGAGGACTCTCACAGATAAATAGCTTCTTGTCACACCTGGCAGACGTGAGGTGTTTGTGCTACAGAGGCCAGGATGGGAAGAGCTAAACCAACACTGGAACATGTGCAGAAATCCTAAATCATGACATCATCTCATGAATGTGTTTGAAATTGTTCAGTATTTCGTTAGAATATAACTGCTATAATGTGTTGTGTGTTCTCAGTGGCAGGTTTAAGCAAAGACAGAGCTGACGTGTTTGTATGTATGGATGCGGCTCAGCGTGGATCTCAGCAGTACTAACCTGATATCTTACATCCATACACCTCGAAGCGCAGTGCGATGCCTGTTTCCCAGGTAACGGGACGGATCCGGATAAAGCGTGTCAGTGTGGGTTTGGGCAGCATCGTCTTGGCAACGTCTGTTGGGTTGGTGTTGCCTTGGAAAACCTGTAAGAGAGGCAAGAGAAAAGTAAATTATTGACAGAAAGTTGAGATGCAGGGTGGATATTTTTCTGAAACCTTGGCCGCATTACATTCAGAAAGGAGAGCCAACGCAGGGGAAAGATTTGCATTTGTTTTAAACAAATGAGAAGGTTCTGCAAGTTTTGTCAAATCTGAAAATAAACAATAAAACCACTGGAGCTGAGAGGTTGATTTTATTGTGAGTGATGACACATAAAGCCTTGAAATCAAAATGACACTAGAAAAGCACCATCTTTATTTGTGTAACGCAACTTTTATACATAAAACAAAGTCACGTTAGACTTTGCTTTAGACTGACTCTTAAAGTTGCTCCTGCACTTCCTCCATTGCCATATGTAGCAGCACAAACAGGCCATAGCTTGTGAAACCTGAGGCAGTATCTGTAACACGGACGGGACCAGATTGGCTCAAGTTGCCCTTTTTCTGTCCTCTAGTCCCAGATCTGGTGGATGTTTTACTGCAGTGTCTTGTTTAAAGGTCAGAGATGTCACTGGTCTCCCCTGGGGTCGGTTGACAGTTTACTAGCACCATACTTGGAGGCCGGCCACCCAGCAAAACAACTCCCAACAGTCCATCACGGTTCATTCTGGGTAATTGAATCACACCGGTGACCATACGGCCTCCTGACCTCCCTGACTGAGTAGCTATGGGGCCGAGAGGAATCCAGCTGAGAGGAGCAGGATTGGAAAGATAGATAGAAAGATAGCAGTTCAGCTTATCTAGGCTGAACTACAACACCACCAAGGCTGAGCCATTAGTCCATACTGCTTGCCTACCCCTCTGTAATCCAGTCCCTGAGCAATACCTGTCAACCACACCACTAAGGGACTCTGCAACAAATTCATCCACTCTCTTAAATGTCACGCCGAGTCTCCCCTCCACTAGCTAACTGTAAAGTGGCTTTTTCCAGAGCTGCGCTAAGATGCCAAATTGCAGGCTCAGCATGTAACAAATGGTGCCCCTCCGCACAAAAGCACTTTAGAGTCCGGAAAAACACAGGCCGAGCTTACCACGGCACCTTTAAGCCACCACTTTACAGAGGGACTATGTACTTTGGAGAGACTATAAAGAATCAGGCCCGGGGGCATGTGTACACAACAGCACAAACACGCTTGGATGCTGTGTTACTGTTGAGAATTTTTTTTGTTCCACTTGCGGCCTCACACTCTTTCACTCAAAAATGCCTTGTGGTATTTACATGTCACGCAACGTGAGGACTGTCAGACACACACATGCCTCCCTGAGCCTCTGGACACCCACAGTGGAGGGTGTGTTTGCCTCCAGATGGACAAAACCTGGTCTGTTGACAGGCTGATCAGCAATCGATAGTTACAGCCTGTCACGCTCCGGTCAAGCATGCCATCCCTCCCTTCTTCTTTTCCCTCTCGCCTGCACCCACCTCTACCAGCTGCTCAAACATGACAACCTCTCCTGTTTCCTTCTATCCCTATCCCCTTTAACTCTTGTTTGTCGAGTCTTTTGTCATCCCTGCTTCTTTTACGACAAGCTGACGGGTGCCTGACATAAAGCAGAGGCTACATTCCTAACAAAATCCTCCCTATGGCTACTGCAGTGCTGTATTAGCACTGCAGTCTGTGCTGTAAATACCATTCACTTACACAGACGGTAAGTATAATTGCACGTTGGGAGACAGAGACTCAAGTACATATAGCTGGGTATTCCCCCTGTTGTTGAAATCAAAGGCAACTTGGAGTAGACCACAATTCAAGTCAGCTGGCTTCTTTGAGATGGGTTATTCCAAGTGCATTACATGTGCAGGGGTGGTTTCTATGACATAGGGCAAGCAGACAAAAAAATAGACTATTTTCACTATCTAGTCTGGTCTTACATTCTTATGTAGAGCTGAGGGCTGCCAAGTATCTAGAAAGGTTATCAGAACCTTTTCAGGTAATGAAACTTCTTTCACTGCAAAGTAAGTTAGCCTCATAACTTAGAGTGTAGAGATGATGTCATTAGACCACTGCTGGCTGAATTGAAGCTTAGAGTATTAGCTACCTTTTGTTTGGAGCCCTCCTTCAGAGTGATCCAGTCTTCTCCATTAGAGCTGACGTCCACTTTGTAGGACTTGACAAAGTAAACCCTCCGGGTCTCCTGGGAAATGGCGCCCTGGGTACCAATGGCTGAGACGAACCGCAAGAACCCAAGGTCCACCTGTGGAGGGCAAAGAAAGAAGAGACAACTAAGCGAAAGCTGCTTAAAATCATTTTGCATCTCATCTATCATGAGAAAATTCCACAGGAGCTGTAAGCATGACAGTGTTTTACAGCGTTGGGGAGAATGCTGATTAACTGGAGCAGATACAGCTGAAATACAATACTCTTTGCCTGTTCAAATGCACGCCTAATTTTTGAGGAATTTTTTTTAATGCACATGTCTGTATTAATAATGCACTGACACACGGGAGAGTTAAAAATATAACCCCACTATTAGAATCACCTCTGGCCATGGTCTCATCAGCTGCTACCTGGAATTTAATAAACAGCAATGAAATGATATTCACACTAATGAAAGAGACATAGGATGACAACTTAATTTCCTGAGATGGGAGACAAGAGCTTATTGGATAAAAGTGAATGTTGAATAGAATGAGGGGTCCGCAATCACATTATCAAAATCAGCCAAGAGGAAAGAGAGATACAGATTGAATATCAAATATTGTGACTTTAAAATATGCAGGGCTTTATAAAGTAATCATTGAACTGCGGTACATTACTGGAGGACTATTATATTTTCCACAAGGAGACAGCCAGCGGCGGTCGGGTCAGTGAGTGTCTAAGTGTATGTCTGTTCTGTACTCGCATGTATATGTTTTCATATGATCTGTATGTGCCTGCTGTCTTCAGAGCTGATGCTGAGCAGAGAAAGCCACTGGTTTGCATCAGACCTGGTAAAGGAGCACACTGTCTGTCTGCCAACCATCATGCCTGCTCACAACCATGACCATCACTGACAGGAAAGGGAGAACACACACAAACACACGCACACCCTTCTGGATGTCACACTGGCTTCTGTTTCTGTGGTAAGAATAGCCTTCAAACTGGCTTATGATCCTGTTAATGCTTCTGTCCGTTGCCTGTCTAACTGAACTGGGAGTACACAGGAGAACTGCTATTCCTGCTTCTAGGACCGACACACATACACGCTCAATTCTTCAGTCACCAGTAGTAACAAATCAGCTCCTCCTGACCTCTGTGGAGGCTACTTAACCCCACCGTACCATCCCTTCATCCATAACAGAGAAAAAGAGTGGTTGCGGTGTGAAACTGGAGGGCTTTGAAAGAATGCTAACTCCTCGGCATATGAAGCAGCATACTTAATTTGAACAAGCGTTAACACCGTCTCTGACAGGCTGAGCTGACGTTAATGAGGAGTAATGGTGTTGCGTGCAGACGGCACTAAAACATGGGTAATGCAGCAAGCCAGGGCATTGGTGGAACAGGTTTTCCAGATCATGATGAGAGACAAGGGCTTTGATGTTGACGTGCGATGGGCTCGGGCTCTGATGGATGGCGACCGGAGTCTTGAGTAGATTACTGAATCGACGTAGAGGAGTTCATCGGTATGTGCATGTGTAAGGGTGTGTAAGAAAGAGCAACAACAGTGAAATCCCTTATGTGAGAGCGAGCAGGCAGACACAATCAAAGCCAAGGAGATCTGCCTCCAAAAAGCTCAATGGAGCTCCAGCATGTTAAAATCATATACTCACTCAGCGCCAGCTAGCTTTGTCTGCCAGCCTTATATACAGTACTGTACCACACTTAATGACTCGGAGTAAAGAGCAGGAGAGGAACATCTGCATGCCACAGAGTGCTGGTCAATCCTCAAATTCACGTTTCACTTCCAGAAGTAAAAAGACATAAACAGATGGGAGCAATAAATGAGGTTCCACCATGCTATTCTCTCACTCTCTCTTGGCCACTCAAAGGATTTGGATGGATGGAGACTAACAAAAAAGACAGTCACATATACAGAGATGGAATACTTTTGTTCCTGTCTACAGGCTCAAGGGGCTTACTCAGTAAGTCCCAGATTTCTTTTGGGTCCACAAATAGAGACAAAATCAAATCCCACCAGCTTCAGATGGTTCCCATTTAATAACGCAGGAGCTGAATTCCTCTCTGCTGGTTAAACAGCCATATGTGCCAGCGCTGGATGGGGAAAGAATAGGGGATGGCAGTGAGGCCTGTGCTGGCGTATATTAGCCCAGGCAGGTCTTTAACATCTGCGCTCAAACGGCCAGTCTGACTCATTTCCAATCTGGACCAATGGCAAAGCGGCTTACTGAAAAGGCTTACCTAAAAAAGGTCTAATAGGAAGACTTGGCCTTGGGATGTTTTCTCTGAAAGGATCTCATTAGGTGTAATGGAGAAGAAGAGCCTCTGGGAGTGAAATGAGTGGCGGGGCTAATTGGGAACACTCATGGGTGCTCAGACTCAAACAATCTCAGCATGCTAAAATATGACTGGTTTGAAGAGGGTTGGATGGATATATCAGTTCAATCAATAGTCTGGGCCAATGGGATTTTTTTGTTTTTGTAAATTATTGCTTTCATTTTAAAGGCAGTCATTTATCCAGCTGGTTCCCTGCAATGTGATGGGTGTGGTAGTTTGCCCTGTTTTAAAGAGCTGCAAACAGTAACTTACTTTTATCCCTTTGTGGTTCAATACTTATAAGGTCCAATGAATCATAGTGATTGAGAGGGTATACCACCCTGACAAGAATATAATTCTGAGGAAAACTGAATAATTAAGTAAGTTTTTGGCATAAAAGCTCAGGGTAAGCTGTGACAGGACGTGCAAGAGAGCAGAAGAAGGGATGGAAAGGGGAAAGATGAAGCGCTAAAAAGTGATGAGGAAGAAGAGAAGAGTGAAGAGGGGAAGGTTGGGAGGGCAAACGAGCTGCTGACAGTGATGCCTTAGAAGATGTGAAGGACAGAAGCATGGGGTCTCCAGTGAAGAAGTACGCAGACTAGATCAATTTCACAGACACGGGCTGATAACAGAGCCTGGGTAATAAGCAAAGCATGATTTATTAATGTCTGCTTGTTAGAGGCAGAGGAACGAGGCCGAGGCTGCGCTAACAGACCGAGGTTATGCGGGTCAGGGAGAGAAGACGGGTTGCCAGGATGCTTGGATGTAAAGCACAGTCTATTCCACACCGCAGAAGCCACAGTGAAAACAAACAGGCCTCGATAATGATTACTAGTGGGACTGCTTTTAGCCCAGAGCCATGCCAGCACTAAATGACCTATATACATAAACCAATAACCAACATTTAGAAATCACATACAGTGCACAGCAGATCTTTGGTAAATATATCACTCTCAGATGATAGACTATTTGTCATCTGGCCCTGAAAGGCTGAATCATGCTTAATGGGTGATGTAATCACTGCGCAGAAAGGTGTGAATAATGACTCCTAATCTTGCATGTGTAGGGAGGCGCTGCATTTTGAGACTTTGCTGATCTTATAAGATGAAGCTTGTGTCTGCTCCACATTCACCATATTGTTATTTCTCCCAAGAGAGTATATGTTTGGACCCACCTATAGACAAATCACACTATACATTCTGGGCATGCTAGTGCACAGTAACTCATATCTGGAGGGACACATACACACTCTGAGCCATAAACATGCCAGGCTGGGTAAGAAATCATCCAGACTTCTCAGAATCTTTCCATAAAGCAACGGCGGGCTGATATGTGGGCAGGACTTCAATGTGTCCTTGTCTCCGAGGAGTTTCTTCACGCTCCAGTGTGGTCCAAAATATGTTTGACTTGTTGAGTGTGTGTGTTTTGGGTGTTCTCTACCTTCCTGTTGTGAGGCAAACTGATAACTTAAAGCCTCTTGCCTCACAACAGCCAGTGTACACGGCTCCAGTCGTTTCACAGACTAATGAAACCAGAAAGGCAGAAAAAGAATTAGTCGTGCTCGGGCTTGTTACATCAGCCAGTTAAAGCCTGGTGTGCATACAATTAGATCAGCATACTGAAATACACATCAGGCATTTGAATGAGTTGCATATACACGTGTGTGGAAATAAATGATGGGGAATGACAGACAGACAGTATATTTATTAGTGTGTTTGTACAAATTTGAAGAAATAATTTCCCAATTATCTTTCAGCAGTACTGGCAGCTGTAGGTGTGATCATTGATCTGTTACTCAGTGCATTGTCTGTGTGCTGTATGACTCAGATGTGCAGCAAGGCCACATGATATGTATTTGAGGCTAAGCCTAGTCATTGTTGTGTGGGTGCAGCGAGGAGACATGCGGTTTATAAGGCTGGTGAGGGAGAGACAACAAACAGCAAAGGCTCAAAAGCTCTATCTCTCACTGCTTGATTGGCTTATAATTGAGTTGCCAAGAAGTTGTATGCAGCAATCTGTACTCCGAGAGAAGTTTACCAAATACTTTTTTAAAAATCCATTTCTCTGCTTCCCCAATAGAAAGGGGGGGGGGGGGGGTAGCTTCCCATCTGTGTGTGTGTGGGCTGCTGACTGAATAACCGAGACCTCTGGGGAATGAGTTTATTCATTTTCCCTCACCAAAAACAACAACAGGAGAAATGCCGAGGGTGAATAAGGAGAGAGTGTTCCAAAGTCAAAGAGCAGCTGGTAGACATAGACAGAGGCCCTCGTCCAGAAAACAACCACTGGAAATGCTTTATGGATCTCAAAGGATGGTATAGTCAGAAGAAAGATAGCCTGGAATCTTTCTGGGCCATCAAGTAGATGCAAAGCCTCTAGTCACCTGCATATGAAATCTGATATTAATGTCCTTTGTATGGTAATGAGAGAAAGATGATTTGTGAACTGACATACGCCCACCTATTTTGCTAAGAGACGTGTTTCTAGCCTCATATGCAGTATTCCTAAGCCAGCTTTTAGCAATCTGTTCGCTAATTTCCCCTACAGTACTTTTGGTGTTGGTAGCGGAAGCTTTTTGGAATAGCTCCATTACATGAAAGTGTAATTAATTCTCCTTTCATGAAAATTGTATTACTCAAACGCTGCAGGACCTATGAGCTCTGCTCACGACCTTCCATTTATCACAATATTCACCTGACGGAATTTCAGTTTAATTTTGGCCCCCGACACCTCTTTGGTGGCATTAAATTATGCATGTCTTCCCATGCACCGATCATCTGTTTTCCTGACAAAGAGGTATGTACGTATAGGTTGGACGACAACTATCATAAAATAAAAGGTTGTCCAGTTTGCCGTGAGTGAAGTGTGCTTGGGTATTATGTAGCGTTTCATGATTTAAGGTTTCAGCTGTTAGAGGAAGGATTTTAACAGTCTGGTTTCTTGGTTTCCTTCCTTGTGAATCATCTTTAAGACTCCGTTGTCATTCCCAACCCTTGCCACACACATGACTAACACTCTGAGTAATGATTATGAAACCAAGGAATAGTGATCAGGATGGAAAAGAAGGTGACCTGGATGCATGTCATGTCTGGAAGCTCCTTGACGATCCCATCCCAGGATATACAGCTGTGGATGACCGTTTAGTGATGATGACTGACTATAAGGCTTCCAGGCGTTTTCCTCGTCCGTAGCGCAGACACTGAAAATGACACTGATTATGGCTGAGCTGAGTTTTTGTCTCGGAGTACTTACGCAGCACTGTTTCATTTCATTACATCATGCCATCCCTCATGTTTCGATTGCTAGTCCCACTTTTGGGCTACTCTACTTGAGTGTGGGTCTCTATCCCCTCATTGATTTTCCAATTGAGAGTGAGGCCTGGGAACATCGAGGCACAGACAGCATCCATTGTTTCCATTTGTACGGCGCGATGATGATCTCACTGCAATCTTCTGCTCTCACTAGACTTCATCAACTGAGATGCTGCTGTTAATTACCGGTCCATATTCTAATTACTCATTACTCGGCACAGTGGTGAGCTCTGGAGCAGGGACAGAAGTGAAGAGAGAGACAATGGCAATGAAGGGGGCATTTCTGCAACTCATTGACCTGAAGTAACTGAAAGCATATGTGGACGAAACGGGAAAACAGGATATAGCAGACTGTGCTGGTTTAGCATCTGAAGTTAGCCTCTGCACTCGGCACTGTGGAAAAGATCAACGCTACGGCGGCCAGAGCGGTGTTTTTCATGGAGGAAGTGGGTAATTAGTGGTCGTTTGGTTGGTCAGGCGGTGGGACTCAATCTGTTATCTTTGCTAAGTGGACCAGGTTTTACAGTTGCTGTTTGCTTTGAGTAAAATATATGCATGAGGAAATACGATCAAGGCAGGACATATCCCCCCACCACCAATGTTACAAACTCCCATGTAAACCCGTGACAAGTTCCTCTGTAAATGGTTGACTTTACCTTGAGATCACTATCACATGCGGGAGATAAAGGAGCATATTGTGTAAACAAACACTGATATGCTCCTCATGCTTAGTGCTTTCATCTACCAGAAAGTCAAGATTAAAGCATTTCTAACATGACAAGAGTCAGACTCACTATCTCCTTTCATGACTAAACAATTTAGGTTATCAGAGACATATACAGGCTGGTAAATACATAAATACAAATAAAGTAATCATGGATAATGCATCCTGGCAAGAAGATTGAAGATAATTGCAGGAGCTATTGAGGCTAAATTATAGATATGGAGAGAAAATCAACTTGAGCTCATAAAGATAAAAAACTCTAACCTAGTGTATAGCATGTACTGTATATTGCCATTATGACGTGCTCAATAAAGAGGCTTTCAGGTATTGGCGGTTGGGTTCTCTCCAAGACAGTGTAAATTATTCATGTTCTGTGTACGTGCAATCAATGGCAGCTGCCTGACAGAGACCCAGTCCTGCTTTTATTGCATCATTCAGATGATGTGGTGACTCTCGGTGGCCATCAGATCCTTCCTCCGACATATTCAACAAAGCCACGCTATGTCAGCTTCTTAGCAATTTTCTCCATCATGGTCCCTGAGGAACCCTTACTTTCCAGGCTGTGACTCGCCAATCTGCAAACATATACTTTCCCCTCAGAGATGAATGTGTTTTTCCTCAGGTATTTCCTCACCAGTGCTATGCATCGTTCAGGTTTTCTTTCTGGAGCTAGCCTGAGTTCATAAAGGCGAAGATCAGGCCTTAAGCCGGGTAGTCTGGGGGTGTACCCTCATTTATTTTTGCTGCAACCTGCTGCAGAAACCCCTGCTGTTCATCCTCTTAAGCTTCAAAGAAAGCCATGGCTCATACAGACAGATAATTTGCACAAATCTCCCTCTACCTTGATGTAGATCTGTAGACCTGAATTTTCAAGAGGAATGAGAAAATGGGGAAAAAAGAGAGGAGAGATGCAAAGGAACAGATTTGAAAGGAGCAAGGGAAAATAATTTAAATGAAGGCCTGTTTTGAAGGATTATTGCTTCTTTCTTTACTCTCTCCTCGAGCCACAAACCCCCTCAAAGGACATCTGTCCATCTCTGTGTACACCAAAGGGTTGATTAATGACCTGGCTAACCCAGCAGTCAATGCTCAACCACACCACACCAATCTAATTACCCAGAGAAGAGTGCACAGACTCTAGCATCTTGCCCTCCTCCTCTCCATGCATCAGAATGAGGCAGCATTAAAATGGATGACAAATCTGGATTATGTTCAGCAAAAAGAAGGAAAAGCAGAGCGGAGGAAAATGCCCAGGAATCAAAAGGCCGCCTGTCATGAATAATAAAACTGTCTGCCTCAAACTGCAGTCAGGGAATGATAATGAAATAAATAATGAATTGATTACTATGCATCTGACGGCGCACTGAGATGATTTGTACGTGCCGCGAGGGGGCCTGAGCTTGTTGCAGCACCACGGACAGGCTTAATGAAAGAGGAATGAAGAATTCCACTCTTTTAATACCACTTGTGATAATTGGGCTTCTGCTTTTTCAGAGTGCTCGCCACAAGTGCATCACGCTCCTTAGAAAACATAAATTATGTGGCAACCACAGACTTGGCTCTTTTGCTGGCTTTGAAATTAAAAATTAGAAGAGCCCCATTCAGTGTTGTGATCTGATTAGTATTGGGAAATCAGCATGCCCATTAGAGCACATCCCTTTTAAAATCCAGATTTTACTGCCAAATCAAATCTTCAATGTGATCAATACTTTGTAGCATGGAGAGTCTTGAGTGGCAACAAATCATTGTGTTTACTTCTAATTTCCGCTGACAAAGAGGCAAACCTGGGTAGAGAGACATTCAAGCCTGTGCTGTTACCCTTAACACACATATCTTACGAAGAACAATGAACTTCCCTTTCAGAGAGACAAATGTTTTAATGCAACAGACTGTCCAACTGCTAGGAAGTGGTAAGGGAGGCCATGTTTCTTCCAAATCCACTCAGATGCATGCTGGGTTCCTCTGCAGGAGAATATGAACCCCGCCAGACCCTCCTACTCACCCACAAAGCCAAAAAGCACAACTGGAAGCACACAAGCATGGGAAACCACACACAAACCTGCACGCATACACATTCACACACTGATTAAATTAGTCTGAAGGAGCAACAGGGGCCCTCAGGACAATATTTTCACTGCAATAACAAAGGAAAAGCTTGCTTATGGCCCTCCCCTGCAAATATTTGGCTTTGGGTCAGCTCTATTATTTATCCCCTGAGGAATATGCTGGGGCCAAACTTTTTAGCAATGAAGCAAAGACTGTAGAAAAACAGTAGAAAAAGAAAAACAGTCTGGGCATTTACAAGACCTGGAGGCTTTCAGTTAATAAATCAAACATGCATCCAAATGCATCTAGGTAGTGTTCGGCTGTTGTGTCACCGAAGGGGTTTTGTGCTGTGAGTGGACTTGGGATATGTGACTTATCCCCATCTGGGGATGGAAGAACTAAATCCTTAATCTTTCCCCATAAAGTTCCCCTGGTGGGTGATGATCGCTTTGTGCAGATAAGCCGACAGACAGAAAAATATGACAGAGCATGTTTGTGTGTGTGAGTGTGCGCGTGTGTGCGTGTGGGGGGGGGTGGGGGTGAGAGTAGGCGGGATGCCTGTATTAAATCCCAGTATCCCTAGAGGCAGCCTCTGTTACCAAGGAAAAGTAAAGTTATCAGGTAGGCAGGTATACAGGAAGACAGAGGGAGAGAAGGACACAGACAGATAGGTAGACAGTGACAGAGATGCTTATATTACTTTATTTTTATTTCAGTATATAATCTATTCTATTAATTAATATTGTTATTCACATTATTTTTGTTAATTTGTTAAAGCCTATTGAATTGAA
Organism: Scomberomorus guttatus; assembly: GCA_038419695.1. Lineage (NCBI taxonomy): Eukaryota > Metazoa > Chordata > Actinopteri > Scombriformes > Scombridae > Scomberomorus > Scomberomorus guttatus. The sequence continues at coordinate 7,608,200 of CM076464.1, forward strand.
TTGAATTGAATTGAATTGAATTGAGAGTGGACACAGGCAATTTTTGTGATGCATGGACTCCACCACCCGGAGGTCCATCAGGATGGCTGACATTCATCATCGAAATTGTTGGGTCTCGTCAAAGTGTTATGGAGAAACTGCACCTCCAGAGACTGAAGGACAAACACAGAGCACTACTACTGTGTTCACGCAGGCAGTAGTCACTTCTAATACTGCATACACCCTCAGACTGTGACTCACCTCCAAAAACATACCGCAGACAGTTGGCGAATTGTTCTATACAGCCATGATTCACTTTTCAGATATTATCTACTTTTCCTCAGTAGCTGAGGCGACCTTTAAAGAAATTATCTGTGATATTTGCATCTGAGAAATACATATGAGGTAATGTTGTACCTGTATCCACTCCTTGTTTGAGTCCTCTGCTGGAGTCCAAGCATTTTCATAGTAGTTGAGTCTGGAGCGCTCTGGGGACCAGCTGGGGTTGTACTGGGAAGAAGCAATGATTTGGTCCGATGTTATCTCTCCTGATTCCATTCCCAAGGGGTCGCTGCAGTCAAAGTCTGGAAAAGGAGGGGTGAGGAAAAGGAGTGATAGGAGGTAGGAGAAAAGGATGAAAAGGGAGAGAGTAACAAATGTTTAGTGGAATTCTGAGCACTGAAAGCGCCAGAATGTACCCAGCATGTGCTTTCAATGTCCCCCAGAATCAGAGCTCATCTCTGGGGAGGAGGACGCCACATGACAGGCACTCAGCTCTACTGGCCGGAAAAGAACAGCACATCAGCGACGCCTCAGTAAATCCTTTCTGTTTCTCTCCCTCTAGTTTTTAATGGAAGCAGGATGAAAGTGTTCCACATTAAGACGTAAAAATGTCTTCATAAAACATTCAGTGTGGGCTAAGTTTACGCCTGTATTAGGCGTTAAAGTGACTTTCACTCCACATATTTTTTCCACTGACTGGATCTGTTTACCTCACCTCCCAGTGGGCAGTTTATCTTTTTTGCACACGTTGACTTTTTCGCACACAGTGACTATTTTCCCCAACTTGGTCTCCTGGGGGAGTTTAGGTGCATTTAGTATCTGTGTTTTGGGGCCGTATATCACACTCAATGTACCTACCACCCAGGGTAGGCAGTAGCTTCACTTGTTTGTATTGACATGGGGCAGCCGTTGTGGCTAAAGACTCAGCTGGGTCAGCTTGGCTCCTCTAACCCTGGAGGTCAGACAAGCTGACACCGCTGTGGACGGAGCAACAGCAGCGGTTGGAATGAACAATATGACCTTTTGATCAGGGCAGGAGTCGTATAATGTCACCACAACAACCCAGAGCTACAGTATATGAGGGCAGACTTTCACAGAGTCATGTGGACAGTTCCTCTTCTTATTGTTTACTTACTTCTTTTTTCTGTCAATGGTAAAATCGGTCATAAAGCACCTTGACAATGTTTCGAGCTGTTAACCTTTCAGTCACAAGCCCACTTCTCTAAACACAAGGCTATGGCTGCAATAAACACAACATACATTGCCCAAAAAATGAAATCATGTGCTTGTGTGGACACAGACGCCTACACTCAGAGGGCACAGGATAAGGAACAGTGTGGAACTGCTATGTGGCTGCTGCCTATGAGCTAACACAGATGGTCTCCCCATCTGCCACATTGCTAACACACCTCAGTCACTGGGTCACCGTGTGTGTTTGTGCTTTACGGTGTTAATGCGCAGTCGCATATGTATGTGCTCACGCGCACTAGTGTGTCCGAGTCTCAGTGTGACACTGAGAAAACAGTCTCGCACCTCTCCACTCTCATCGTCGGCTCTCTTTGAGAAGTCTGCCTGATCTTGTCAAACTTTTGTACTCAGACCCAAATCATCTAGATTACTGGATTAGGATCAACAGAAACATAAAGAAGTGCTTGTTTGCAGCTGAGAACGCTATCAGATCATGTGGGTTACCGACCAAAGCGGGACTGATAGCCGAGAAGATAGTGAGGGTGGATGAACGGGTGAGGAGGGTGATCGGAGGGAATGAAAGGGAGAGAAATGGGGCAAGAACAAAAGACAAGGCCTCCTTTCATCACCTTATCACCTCTCATCAGGAGCTTTCAGCTGGAGTGTACGGTTCTCCTTGCCATGTAGAAGCGAGAAAATCCACTGTGTATTATGCATAAGGGGATTATGAATGATTCAAGTGGTGCATGTCTGGAGGAGCACAGAAAAAGTTTGAAAATTTCATTTCTATCTTGGAAACGTAAGACCAAGCAACTCATGTAAATTAAGGTATTTACTGATCACGGGTGGGATATTTCACCATGCCTCTCAATGGTGAATGTGAAAAGTTGATTTGCGTAATCTGATCTTAGATGTGTGATTAAAGCGACTCAAGTAACTCGGAGGAAACTAAGGAGAAATGACATCAGCAGTCATCGCCACGCTCATTACTGTGATGCGGGGTCGTTCTGTTTGTTGTGTGTATGTGTGTGTACTTAACGTCTGTCTTCCCTGTGGGCAAGACAAAATCCTTTTGGAGATAATTAGTAGATTTGTTGAATGTCATCCATCTCTATTACTATTCAAAGACTAACTGTGTGTGTGTGTGTGTGTGTGTGTGTGTTTGTATGTATGTGTGTGTATGTGTGGGGTGGTCTGGCCTCTGGACAGATTTATGACTTCTACCAGCGCTTGTCTTCCTTAATGAAATGTTTAGTCGGAGCGTTTTGCAAAATGGGGTCGGGGGGTCGAGCCCCGTGACGACGATGTTGCATGTTAAAGCCCTAGAGGTGTGTGTGTGTCTAGGCTGGTTACTGGTGGGGAAGCTGCCTTTTGGAGCCTGTCTGGGCCCACAGTGTGTAAATGTAGGTCTTGTAAACCATGGGGGGTAGACTTGTACTCTGTAACACATTCCCAAAATGAAGAAGCAGGAGGTGTTTATTTAACAACTCTTAAGCTCTGTTAAACGAGTGGGAATTGGTCATAATAGGACCATGTGAAGCTTCAGGTGCAGACAACATCTGTTTCTTACTTTTAGTAATATTCCTCTGGTGTTTAGTTTACTGCCCTCTAGTTTCATTTAGATTTCTACTTCAATTATACAGATTTTTGCCTCTGTTCTTTGGCCTCCTCTGCTTCTGCCTCTCTGGCATCCCCATCTGTCTGAATTTCTGTTTTCATGCCAGCTCACCCTCTGGTACGGTCCTTTCGATGACGGTGAAGTTGGCAGAGAAACCTTCCTTGGCGATGGCGCTGTCAGTGTTGATTGTCAGTGCCAGGATGCCAGTGTAGGAGATGATCCTGCCCGGTGTGTTCTGCCCACAGTACCTTCCGATGTATGGCCCAACTGGAGGTAAAAGGCAAAACAGATGGACAGAGAAAGTAGAGAGAAACATTGTTAGTCAGGTTAGAGTTGGGTTAACTCAATATTTGTTAGTTTGCCACACCCACGTCACACATGGGTTTACCAGCTCCCCCCCATGGAGGTGTGGAAACTAGTGTGTCAGTGAGGTATGGCACCGGCTGCATTTTTTTTTACCCGACAAACATAACGACGTGTGAGAAAGACTCCCAACATTCCACGCCTGATTGCCCGTCGAGCACAAAAAAGAGAAAGGCGGAAGAGGGACCTGTGGTGTGGGCAGGTCACGGTCTCTGTCTATTTGCTGGCTGTAAATATCTCTGATCTCCCGTCTTCCCATACCCAAGGCTGGTTTTTAATGTTGTGCAGACTGAGGTGGACACAGCCATGGCCGAGTGAGTTTTGTGAAGGAGACCAAACAAGTAAAGACTGGGCAGAGACAATAGGGGGGACAGTAAAAGACAGAGAGCAATAAAAGCACAAGAGGGACACGTTCCACTGAGCTAACTGAGTAGAATGGGGAAACAGGAGGCGGAACGTTAGGGGGAGACAGAGAGGCGGAGAAACATGGGGAAAGAGTGATGGGGTAACGAGGGAGGGAGAGAGACGGGAGAGCAAAAGAGCACAATGACCTTGCCCTGTGCCTCTGATGTGTGCTATGATCCATGCACATTTGTGAATGTGTGTTCCTGTTGGTGTGCAGGGACCTGCAGCTTATCTGTGATTACTAATGCTGTGATCAGTGGCGAGTGACAGCCCTACCTCCCTGTGGCCTCCTGTCATCCAAATACGCCTCTTCCAGCCCAGCTCCTGCATGAAAGGCAAAGGCCAGGCCACAGGGACTTATGGGGCAGAGGTGTGATGGCTCAGATTAATCTTCATAACCCAGGTGCCTGGTGTATGTGCCTGAGTGTCTGTGTGTGCTTTTATACCTGCTAAGGCCTGGGCTGAACAAAAAAATGCCATCTCCCGGATTATCTGCATGACTCCCCAGCCCTATGAAATTTTAAAGAACCTAGCCATGAACTCTGCATCCTCTGCCTCTCTGTTCCTCAGGGAAGCAGGGTGAGGGAGTGGAGGTTCTTCTTCCGCAGCGCCTGGCCATCGAGGTGTGCTTTGAGAGGACGAGGGGGTGCTACTCCCTCGGTGCTTCACAGAGGCCTGAATTTGCCCGGACATCTCCCACCTCTGCACACCCCAACGGCTAGCATGCCTCCAGCCTTCTGTGCTAATGCATTATCGATCCAGCAGGCACCACAGGTACCGCCTGGCAAAAGCCGACACACAATTTTCCTCCCATGGCTTATTTTTATACAAGGCTGTCTATCACACACAAAAACACTTGAAGGGTGTGATACCACATCAGTTCGAAGTGGTGTTGTCCAGTCTCTGCCCTGAAAAAGGCTCAGTGTTAGACAAAAAGAGACATGGATGTATTTTCCTCTTCTTCTTTTGTGTTGAGAAACTGAGAAATCTTTGAATTTTCATAAGGAAAGGTGTTTTTAGTCGGAAGTAACAAAGGAAATGTTCCTTTTCCCGACCTCTGGGGTGAATTTTTTGTGAAAATATGTATTCAAAGGTGATAATAATGTGACATATTCTCTTGAAGTCTTTGAGGTTCTCCTTAATCAACACAAAATCTTGAAAATTAAACATGTCTCACCTCGGGAAGAACATACAAAGGAATAATGGAAATAATTTGTGGAATAAAAGGTAATCTCTGCACAGTTTAAATCTGAAGAGATGTGAGCCAAGAGAATATTGAACTTTAAGTAAACTCACTTGAAAAGGCGCCGTGATTTACACTTCAACCTTAACACTTGGAACACCAGAGCTCAGAATACTGATGTGTACCAGGTTGAACTAGATAAAATTGTTTCAATTTTCAGCCACTGATGGGTGAGAAAAGCTTTCATCTTGTCCACACCCTGTGTTGGAATAGCCAGGAGAAAAACTGAAAACTTCAAGAGGTGATTTCGCTCACCGAGTTCAAAGCCTCATCTCAGGCTATGGAAGCATTGCTTTGAACACTGCTGGCCCTCTCTCACTCTGTCTCTCACTGGCTGATTTAGATGGATTTGAACATGCTATTTAAGGCAATATTTTAGTGTGTGCACATGCTACAGCCTTTGCTCAACCCTGCGACTTTTATCAAGACTAAGCTGGTTCAATTCAAATTCAGTGAGCCTTTTTTCTCTCTAGTGGGAAACACAAGGAAACGTCCAAAGGAAATTCCTTTGAGAATCATTTCCTGCAAGATTGAATTGTGTTCTTTGTGCGTCAGGGTTCGGAGAAGCAACACCTTAAATATCATAGCCTCGATCAGGCGTCAAAGTCCCAAACGTAACACTAACAAATCCTGTGACACAATGCAGCCTGTGACAGAGAGAGGAAGAGCGAGAGGCTCTTGTAATCAGGAAGTGTTTGGCATTGAGCGATGACTAAGCATTATGCTCCTGACGACAGAATCATGGACCTCTGCCAAGACTGGTTAAGGCAGTTAGCCCACTGGCCCGGATAATACCATCATATTGTGTAAAACTGTTCATTTCCTCTGGTAAAACAGTGAAAAGTGACATTGAAACCCACCACTCCACCCACCTACTTTCTTTCTCTGCCAGTACAAGATAGCAGATGGGATAATGCATATTTTTACATCTTTCCTATAGTGGCCTTGAAATGCCTCTGTGTATGAATACGCAGGTGGACAAATCTACACTGTTTGAAGTTTAAGAAATGAAAAAGCACATAATACTAATACTAACAAAGAGAAAACGATTGTATGATTATAATAGCTTGAAAAGATTTGACTGGGCTTTCACAATTGACAGTGCTTGCTCACCTCCGGGGAAGCCATCCCAGATCTCCAGCCGGTCGTAGCGGCAGAACACGCCAGTAGGGGGCGTCGGGTCAGGCTCCAGCTCAAAACTCTCGAACTCCAAGATGATCTCGGACATCTTCGGGGCAAAGATCATGAACGTGCAGTCCAGGTTGTTGGGGTACTTCTCAGGGTAGCCGGGTGATTTTATGACACCGCTGTTGGAGGTGAAGTTCCTGGAGCACTCAGGACCTGCAGGAAAGATGAAGGGAGGAAATGAGATGGGAAGTGAGAAGATGAGTCGAAACAGGGACAAAGAAAGGGGCGGGATTGATTCTATTGACTGACTGCTTGTTAAGTGCTCTGTTTCGGTTGGCTTTTTGTGGTGGGTATTGAGAAGCTCTGCCTCCCAGCCGGTCTATTGAGTGGAGGATAGTTTATGGCCCATAGATGGGAGACCACCTTGATAGTTTGTCTTGTTCACTGGAGGCTACATCTGGATCTGTGCCTTTTTTCCATTCCCTTATGGTCACAAAAGTCACACTCCTTCATCGAGTGTGTGTGTATATGTGTTAAATCTGTAACTCCTAGAACATCTGGACTGCAAGAGCAAACAGAGTGAAAGGCCTCAATCATCAGAATCGGGAAACGATGAATAAACAGCTTGATTCACGCTGCAGAAAACCTCTCTCGCACACACTTACACACACACACAAGCCCTCATCAGGATCCGTCTGTGAAACATATGAGAGGTGCTCAGGAAAAATTACAGCGTCAGTGATGGAAGGCGAGGGCAATGACATACATCAACACACACATTCACACTTAAACACATGGTTTTACACAAGGGGAAAGTCAAAATATTTATTCACAGCTCCCCGGAGAGCTGCCTTTCAGCTGATGAGGAGCATTAACACATTTCCCATGTTAGCCACTTGTCAGAGCATCATGAGCACAAGATTATTATTTAAGAATGAGTGACATGTGATAAAAAATGATGCTAAGAGTTGCAGGAAAATTTTATAAGGGAGTGACAGAAAGAGACATTAAGACATGTTCGCTATGCAGGCTCAAGCACTGGGCCAGGGTGTTGCCAATTCTGCTTCTCAAAGCACACACACATACAACATCAGGAAAAAAGAGGACTACTGTCATCCAGGGCAATTATTTGGAGCCATTAGTGGCAGAAATGTGCCCAGGATAACGTCATTTTCATGCTAGTCTGACAGCCCGCGTGATGGGCGCAGATGGGGCTGATCGAAACCAAAATTGCAGGGAGTTATCGCTAGATAGAGCCTCCGTGCTACAGTTATTGTAGCTTAAATGAATGTGGCAAACTGCTTTTTCCACTGTCACTCAAGCATCTTGCTGGGCCCCTAATTCAGGACCATCAGGCCCACTTCAGCTTGTCCACCAGTGGAGTGAGTGAAGGGAGGGAGAGCCATGTTGATTTTCTTTCTCCCCAAGTTGAAAGCCACGGTGAGCGGCGTTTTGACTCTAAAGAGAGTTGACATTTAGTGCAGCAGCTAGAGGGTGGCTTTCGAGAACAGTGGGCACCATTAATTTCACAGCTTCCCCTCATATTTACCCCTGGAAAATGGAGAGATTTTGTCGAGAGAGAGCATTTCCTGGGATGAGAGGGTGGCTGGATGCTGCAGATCTGCACTTTACCTTGCCATATTTGGGAGAAATGTCAGACAGTTTGGGGGAAAAACTATAGATGCAAGCCACTTCTTTGAAAAAGGCGACCGTGGTCCCTGAGTGCTCTAGACAGCTGCAGTAACCGAAGTGTAATTCAGGTCAGTGTGTTGAATTTCCTGTGGATATTGGCTCAGAGCTCCACTCTCCATCCATTTCATCAGCCTCCACCGTGACCCTCATCTCAGCTCAGGAGTTGACCTGAACAGATTTGGTCTTTGGAAATGGTTCACTCTGAAAACCTGTCAAAATCCAGGAACTAGACTGGCACTGAAAAAAATATGGTGCCTGGACTGTTAATTTTCCCATAATATTTTGTCGCAGGCATCTTTCTGTTTCTGTGTTCTTTCTGAATGATCATGATTGAGGCTGAACAAAGGACAAATTCCCCTATTGTCAGCCTTTGTGTGCCTGGCTGCGCTTATATCCCCCCAAGAAAAGGACAGTGCAAAGACATCACCACAAAATAGAGTGGCGAGAGAAGACAGAGCACTCTGGTTGGTACCACCGGCGAGATAATCATCCAACAGATCTCTTTTATCTAGTGCCTCCACACGGGAGGGCTTACGTCCTCAGCTCCCCTCGCTACACCCAGGATGCTTTGTGTTGATGTCTGCGTGAGAGGTATTCAGTAATAGCACTCATGCTTCTCTGTGTCAGCGTGTGTATGTGCAATGTGTGTGCATGCATCTGTATTGACAAGGAGACAAATATATCCCATAATCTGCCCCTGACTCACTCTGTGTGTCTTCCTTGTTTTATCGCTGCAGTTGTTTGTTTATCTGGCAATAATGGGGAGAGAGAAAGGGATTGAAATAGGAAACACAAAGGGTTTTGTAAATATGAAGGTTTTGACTCAGGTAAAGCTCACAGGAACTCATTCCAGAACAACACTCAGATGTTTCACTTCATCTAAGATAAAGCAGATAGTTTGGCCACAGTGGACCCAGTAGTCCAACAACTGCCGTTAAACAAAACAGGAGAATTTTATGACAGGAAGTAAGGAGAGAAGAAGAAGTAACCTTGAACACACAATGTTTACCGGCAACCTTCAACCAAGCACTCCAACGTTTACTGCTGGCATTAATGGATTCTTTTAGCTCTCGTTTATATTGAGCCCTTCTCCTCCGGTTGGGGGAGTAAACAAATGTCACTCCAGCTCGCTCGCTGAGTGATTAGAGTTTGTTTAACAGGACAAGTTGTTGCCGGCAAAATGATATTTAATAGAGATCTGATTTCAATCTTTACAAGTGTTCGGAATTTATAATAAATCTTAAATAAATATGGTTTCAACATTAAGGGAGCAGGGCGCCTTTCAACTGTTAGTTCCCTGATGACTTGTCCTCTATACTCTATTAAGCAGTTGCTGTAAGTGCTGAAAGCAGACTAGAGACTGGACGTTAATCATTAGAACAACATTGCGCCAAGGAACAGGCGTTAAATGTGACAGCCTCTCACAATTTTAAATCTCTCCCTGTGTCTCTCTCTTTCTCTCTTTCCACATATCCACTCCTCTTTTTTTCCATCTATTTATCTCTCTCCCTCCTTAGTCAGGGTTATTAGTGGCCGGAGCCATTGGGGCTGAAGGTGTTGTTCTTGGACTGCTACGTAAATCACCACTGTTTATGTTCCATGTTTCTCTCCGGCTGATCATTAGCCCGGTCCAACCCCTCTCCCCTCCACCCCCATTACTGCCTACCTTCATACCACCCTTTTGTCAAGACCCCCTCCCCCTCCATTTTGTCCGACAGAAGGGTTAATGGCTGGTGGAGAATAAACTCATTCAACACTAAATCAAACATTAACCTGGAGCCTGCAGAGCGTCACTCATTGAAACAGATGGAAAGACAGGTTTACATCTACCAAAAACCACACACACACCCACCCTGGGGGACTGCACTACTGACACAGCATTGATGTGTCTACTGTGCCTGTGACGTAGCTCAGGTGGTGGTGGGGGCGCATTCTCCCTCTGGCTCTTCTTAAAGAAATTTGTTGTCTTATGTTTCCATGAGGGTAGCGTGTGTGATGACAGTACGTCTCCGTGCCAGATGTGACCTATGCCATCAGGGCGTGCCGTCTATGAAAGCCAAATGTGCCCCCCTAGACCCCACCCAACACAACCACACACATGCACCTTGAAAGTGTTTTTACAGGTGTGCGCTTGGGCTGAACGTGCCCGCATCATGGTGACATGATAAACAGGGCTATAGTGTGAAAAGATGGTATTTTTTTCGTGTGTGTGTGAAGAAGGGGCAACAGACATGCTACACCTCCCTCTAACAGACGTAGTCATCCTGCTTAGTAATCGTGAGGAGACGGAGATGAGATTGCGTGTGTATGCGAGCGGGGGAGGGGGTTAGTTACTTCCAGTGGCACTATCTCTGCCTCCTCGCCCACTTCAATGGGCTCTCGGCCAGCCTTGAAGTGGCTCTAACCAAACTGCTGAGCTGTTAAGGGAAAACATATGTTGTGCATGTACGCGTATACTTAAGAAGCACTTGAGGATTTTAAGCGAGATACTGTCAAGATGGCAGGATTAACAGATATTTCTGTAATCTACAGAAGGGCCAGGATTTCAGGGGAGGGTAACCTCACCTTAACCTCAACTTTTTGGGGTTGATATAGGTGATTTTTGTGCACGCTAGTGATTGTTAATAAAGTCAAGGCCATAGTTGCCCAGCCTTTTTATTTACCATTTTATTACTGTCTGGAAGTTGAAGGCATACACACAAACAGCTTGTTAATCTGTTCCCTTTACCTCAAATATTCCTCAGTTTCTGACTTATCCTTCCTCTCTATCTTTTCCTTTCTCCCCCACCATCTTGCTCTTCCTGTCTCTTGCCAGACTTCAGCCAGTGGAGCGAGGCTGCCAATTTGCAGGCTATAAAATAAATAGCCCATGCTAATTAAGATGGTTGGATGGGATTGAGGATTGGAGAGGGGTAGAGACTGATGTGGAAGCAGCCACAGAGAGCCGCAAAACAACCTGTTCTCTTCCAATTAGACACTTCGCAGTCTACCGCTGATGAAAACTAGGGCTACGAATGCCAGCATGTTTGAGGTGTGTGTGACAGTGTATTTACATAATTTACAGCTCAAGTGGGTAAACCTGCACATACTTGTATAGGTTGGCATATGATCCCTGAGGGGAATACATGTTTATATAATTTTGCTTTGTGGTTATATTTATCACCCATGTGACCTTTGTTTGTGTGTGTGCTTGTGTAACCCAGGAGGAAAGGTAATACCAGTCCCTGAGGTTGACCTCCAGTGATCTCCAGGCTTATAATCACAGTGATAAACAGCCTGCATTCTTTGCATTTTCCTTCATTGGCATGCACAAGCGCGAGCCTCCCGTTCCTCCATCCGTTATCAGAGCATCTGTGTATCATCATTAACATTACATGTGTTAGCCAACACAATGTTTTCCCAACTAATACCCTGCTTGTTGATAAGATGGGCTAATCAGCTAGCTTTGTATCTCTCTTTCTGCTTGGTTCTCTCTCACGCTCTAACAAACAGGGCTGTTAATTGATCTCAGAGCCCTGCTCTTGGCGGCAGCCAGCGCTGCAGTAGTCAAAACACGAAGCAAATTCAAAGCATAAAGAGGGTCTGGATCCGCTAAGGAAGCAATGGCACACCCATGGAGCTCTTCTCCGCAGGGGGATGGCCCTGGGTGCAAAACACCCAGACGAAAAAGTTTTGTCTTGGGTTTAATCGGCAACACCGCCCCATTCCCCTTAACCCTAATTCCCCTTTGGATTCCATCAGCGAGAAAAGCACAGATTTTGATCTAGCTCGAACTTTCTAGTCCTGACTCTATCTTCCATCCACACTTACATCCATATTTCTTGCTAGATCCGTATTTCCTCATATCTCAGCCCTCTAAGAGTGTGTTCAGCAGTTTCCCTCCTATCGCCACCGGGCCCCTAACATGCCTCATTTATAATCAGTCCTGGCTAATAGATGAGACTGGGAAATACCAAGCTAATCATGGAAGAATGTAGTGGATTTAACTGGCCTATCAAGGGGAATGAGGCAGTGTGTGCGGATGAGTTTGCGTGTGTCGGGGTGGAGTGTCGCTTTGATCTCGTAAATGGACCCACACTCCACCAGCTGCCCTACCGTGATGGTGACACGCACAAGCCTAGACACACAAACACAAGCACAGACACACACTAGACCAGATTAAAAGGAAGGAGGAACCTTGCAGGGCCATTCATCATGTCCCCGAGGTCACGGGGGGCTGTCCCATAGACTGCCGCTGAGGTTAATTAATGAAAGTGGAGTCTGTAGCACCTGTCTGCCTACTAGTCACTCTCCAGATATGTGTTGTCCTCCTTCCTTTCAATCCAAATAAAGGAAGGCAGCTGACTAACAGGAAATTCTCCCACTTGTTATGTTCCTTTCTGATAAGATAAACATCCCCTGAGGATATTTGTGTTTTATCATACCTGATTCCCACCTAATATTACCCAGATGTAAGGAATGAATCAAAAACTAATTAGATACCACTGTGGCGCTCAGGAACAGAAAAAGGTTAAAGCACATCCTGCCAAAACCCTGCTCAGTTCATTGAATGCACACCCTGCTAGTCTTGGTTTATAATAGCAGGTTCATGCCATTGCCGAGGATTGCCATCTGACAGCAAACCAACATTTGAAACAACATTTGCTGAATCAATGGTAAGCAAATTATGCCCTCGCTTATTGTACAATAATTCACACCACATAAAAAGTGCTACAATTATGGAACATATGGGACTATGATTCATTGGTTCTGAATGCAGCATATTGCTTGCCATATTGTGATTGCATAATTTGATGCTCTGGTGCCTTGACTAAAACACAAACAAACCATGAAATTAGACGGAGAGGCTCTTACTTGCCCCATTATCAGAATTATTTCTCCAGCTTTCATACTGTATCCTACTGAGGCATGTGATAGATTGAGCAAAAGGCAAAGTTCAGTAAAGATTCTTTGAAATTACTTATTTGTGATGTGAGGCTTGTAACAGCTTGTCCTTAAACCAAGAAGTCACTACCTACTTCAAGATGTGTTCTGTTTAGATATCAATAAATTATTTTTGTTTTGGAAAGTTGATGAAATTAACATGTTAACTATTCAGACTATCATATAGAAAACTGTGAGCCTCTGCAGGCCGCTACACTGCATGTTACTTTGTTTTTGCAAGAAATCTGCTGGATTGCTTTAAAGCACAAAACAGGGGAGGGTATTGTTCTTCAAATTGCTGAAGCTTTTTCTGGAATGGCAGATGGTAGCCAGTGTGAAAGACTTATGGAAGAATCACTTCCAGTTTTGACCTTGGAAACAGTAGTTGACCAAACAATCTCATCATAAGGTCCCTTTAGCAGCTGTTCTGGAGCTTTCAATCAAATGACACGATGTGATAGATCAAAAGCTCCAAAAAAGCTACTAAAGCTACTAAAGCTACAGATTCATGGGATATGTGACCCTCAATCAGAGAAATGCAGCAATAGCATAAGTAAGCAATAGCTTACTCAACACCTTGAGTAAGAAACCACCAGCTGTGTCCACAATGTTTTCATCTTGGAATAATTACCCCGGTGGCACTCTTAATTTGATAAAAATATAAAAATGATGAAAAATGTTCAACACAGCGCCTTTAAATATACAATATTAAATATACGGTTGTAGGTCTATATTAATAATATTTCATGTGACATGTCGGGTCATGTTTCATATAGTTTGGATAAGGTGAAGCTACGGCTGTGTTGGGCCACCCACCTGTCTTGAAGATCTCATATCGGATGGAGAAACCTGCTCCATGGGTCTCGTAGTCAGACACAAACTTGATGAAGAGCTGGTTTCCGGAGGAGACGACCGGAGAGGGGGCGATCTTCCCACAGTACTTCCCCACCAACTGACCGCTCTCGTCCACACCGTCTCGAACCTCCACATAGTCATACCTGAACAAAGAGAGAGAGAGAGAGAGAGGCAGTGTTAGTGACACTGTGCTTTATAAAACATTTTCTCCTTCAGGGTTTAACTTTGTTCTTGTCTTTGTTCTTTGTTCTGCACAAGTAAATTGAATTCAGAGGCGATTAGTGTTAAACAGCTATTCAGTTCATACTGTGCATGTATGTAGACACACACACACGCATTCATACTCAGAGGAGCACATATGCACAGAGCAACACAGCATATTGTGCAGGTAATGTAGTGGAAATAAAACACTGTGTTCTAATGAGGTCTCAGGTTAAAACTCAGAGAACAGGTGTGCAGGCTACACTTTCATTATATTACACTCACACACACACACACACTGCAGAGGTTTTGCGCTCCCAGCAGCGCTGAGGTCAGGTTTACGCAACTTTAACTGCTTTAACTACTGAACTTCATCTGAATAGTTGTCTATCTCCTGTTTAACCACAGGATAACACTGACAGTGTGTGCCTGTTCTATAAGAGAATATGGGAATTTAAAGTGATTATATTGTGGCCTTTGGCTTAGGCTGGTGTATAGAAAGAGCAGGTGTTAAAGCTATTAAATTGACACACACACACAGTCAAACATCACATTCAAATGGAATTTCGGACCCACGGCTATTGAAGGGAGCAGCCGCCTAATTGAGTCGGCACAGGGTTTAGGAGCAAAAGAGGAAAACAGCTTTGAAATAGGAACAGGAGCCATGACGCACACACACACACACAGAGTCTGGCATGCAGAACTTAAGCTGGTACAGAAGCAATGAGGGTGACTGCCCGACGAGGGTGGTCTAAACAGCCTCAGGTTATCGGTGTGTGTATGTGTGTGTTTTCAGGCACTTGTTAAGAGTGTACATTAAATGCATTCGAGTTGTGGTTTTTACTCTAGTGCCTGTGTGTGTGTGTGTGTGTGTGTGTGTGTGTGTGTGAGTTTGCATGACGGTTGAGATGACTTCTCCATGCTGTGTTTTGACTGTGAGTGACAGGGCGAGCGCTGCTCCAAAAGCAGATTTCGGTTCAGGTTTCCACAGTACTTAATTGCCCATAACGCCCATTCCCGCCAAGTTTTCAGTTCTGCAGGCCACTTATCGCATATATTCCTACCCAAACCCTGATGACCTGCCGCACCGCTCTTCCATCTTCATCAGAAACCAGAGAAAGAAAATGACACACACGGTAAATACAGAAATGAATCTTTATGTATGCAAGTATAATGTGCAGCAGGTGTGTGGGCACATTGAGTCACACACATGCTCTCTCTGTCTCCTCCTCCCTTCCTCAGAAAATATGTGCCTTCTGGGCACAGGGGCCTATTTTCATAGTTTTGCTTGATTCCCAAATTACTGTCAAAACATCAGGCCTCCTTAGCAATTCTGAATTCACTTAATGCTCAGGATTTCATACAAAAAGGCGATTTACACTTTGAATGATGGCTCAGGGTGGGCTAAATCCCTCAGGTGCCGCCAGACTTGTATCCACACGCACCCTTTCGCTACCATCTTTAACAAAACAGGTTTCCTTCACCTGCCTCAAATTTAAAAAAGACATATTTGTAAAATAGAAATCGAGTTACCAGAGGTGATTTGGGATATGTGTGTGTATGTGTGGGGGGTGGGTGCCTATTGTGTTTTTACACATTCCTTATGCGATATATAATGGCAAGTTGGGAGTGGGAGTCGGCTAGAGAGAGGGAACGACAGAATGTAACTAAATGTAGAGCTGGACAAGAGTGGCACTCCTTGAAATTGGGTCCCATGAGGTGATGCGGGGGATGGATGACTTCACTCGTCTTTCTGCTTGGATGGAGTAATCTGAGGTGATATGGAGCTGTCAGCAAGCATCAAGTGCCTCCTTATCTTCTTCTTCTTCTCGCTTTTAAATTTTTAGTCGCCTGGGTTAGAGGGCACCTTGCATGAAAACTCCAGCAGCCAGCAGCCACTGCCTCATCATGGAGGTTGACTAAAAACTGATTGGAAAGATCTCGTTTCGTCCACTTGACTTCTTCATATATTCTGAAATCTTTCAGGAGCTCCTCTATTTATTTCTTATTTTTCTTTTTTTGTTGTTTTCTGTGTTAAATCTCCTGATCGAGCTGTTTGGCCTCCCTTCAGACCACATCTTCTTCCCCCTGGCCGACCCACCAGCTGTGGCAACAGCTCCACTCAGCTTACACAAGTACCACTTTGTTTCAGCTACTCTATCAGCTGCAGTAAAAAATACTAGTTTCACATGGTGTTTACAATGTTATCCCCCCCCTGCTTTACAGCTAAACGGCCAGGGAGTCACTCATTATTTAGTTTAAAGGGCTCTCCTGAAGCAGGGGTCAGGTTTCTGTTGTAATGATGTCATCTTCTTGCCAAGTTTAGTCAACACAGTAAATATTTATGCTGAAAGGATTCAAGTGGAACCAAAGTTACTATTTTTTTTGCAGTCAACAATGATGTTAATGTTGGCTGAAGTCATGTGTCTGTTTGTAGTGAAATGCAGAGTGTTCTAAAAAATAAACTGAAAGCATATTTCAAGAAGATGCAGCACTGAGTTTTTTTTTTCCAAAATTGTTTCTACTTGTGCAATCAATTTCTCAGTTAGAGGCCCTCTCCTTTCCTCTCCTCTCCTCTCCTCTCCTCTCCTCTCCTCTCCTCTCCTCTCCTCTCCTCTCCTCTCCATCTTTTGGTTCCCAGCTAACAACAGAGAGCATCAATCTTTCTGTGGCCCTGCTCTGTTCTATCAGCAGACTTATAATTCACCTCAGAGCCTATGTCTCTGCAGCTATCTGACTCCCCCCCCCCCCTTCTTGCAACTGCCAAAAGCTTAGCATTGCCAGACGCCTAAAAAATTGATGCTGAGATGCATCACTGAGATGAAGAAGGAGAGAAGAGCATGCTGCAGTAAAGCTGAAGGAGCTGAGCAAGTGTTTGTGTGGTTTTGCTTGTGCGTACATGTGATATATGTGCTAACAAATGTAGGTATATGTACAGTACAGTGTGCATATTGTACACAGTATAGCATGTGTAGCATGAACAGAAACTAGAAAATGAATGGTTTCCGTTTGCTTGTCCTCACAGGCTCTTTATTTACCATCCAAACAAAAGGAATACTCTTATTTGTGCTTCTATTTCGACTCCTCACATCTCCAGGAAAGCTGTTTATTGCATTTTTACCCCGGCACATCATCAGCTCGGATGGCCCTCGTAAAGGCGGCACAGCGGGAGAGAGGATGCACATGGAAGAGAGAATACGCCCTGGGGGTCCTCGCTGTACTCGATGTGCGAGGAAAGAAAGAAGAGACCTCCTTCTCCAAGATGTCTCTATTTGTGCCTAAATGACTGGTGTGTCAGCCAGAACTCCAGCGGTTCTGCGCCAGTGGGTCCACACGCTCTGCTCTGCTAACACAGATCCATCCAGGCCCTTATCATCTGGAAGACATTATGGGGAAAACACTTGGCCAGGCAGGCTGATGCCTCCGAAAGGCTCTCCTGTTGCCAGTAGCTCTAATCCATTGCTCTAAACACCTGTGGGGGACTCGCTTCTATCTATGATCATAAAAGAAGAGCATGAACATGGGTCACTTTTAAGCCCCACATGGTCCCACAGTTTTGGGGTTTTCCTCTCATCTATGTCCCCCGGACCCGTCAACTTAAACTTAGATTCCTCCTCTGAGGGGCCTGTGTGGTGATGTGTTATGTCGTATCACTGCTGTTGTTGATGTCCTTATTCCTCATGACAATACAATCCAGTTGAGCCATGCACCTATTTATCTGTCTAGTCTGCCCTGGGTGGGCCTGCCAGCACACCACAACACACACAAGCGATTACACGCACACACACGCACACACACAGTGAGCTGCCTACCACAGTGCTAATAGTGAAAACCGTTTGCCAATCCAGTGGGGAAATTAAAGGGAAAAAAGAGAGGGGTAGGGGGGCGAGGGGGGGTGAATGTAATTCTCAACGACCTTCGCTTCACCGACTCAAATGTATTAGCCTGCCTTCTTTCTTCAGGCACAGAGAGAAAGCAATCCGCTAGTGTCAAACGAGAACATTAGCCCTCCTTGCAAAGCCAAAGAGAAGGCGACAAACCACCGGCCTAACAATATAACAGTTATATTGCCTGAAGCTTTCCCATGGAAATAATCTGTCCTCCCTCTTTAAATGTCCGCTTGATATGGTTTTACAAAAGCAATACAATCTGAGGCAATGGAATAACGCTATGACAGACTGTCTAAGCCTCGTACAATTGGTTAGATTTCTTAATCAGACCATTTATAAGCTCAAGCATGCTGTGGAAACTCCCAGAACAAGAGCTCTTTCTTTGCTATTACTCCCTTCAGTTCATCTGTGTATAGAACAAATGCCCTGCACTTTTCACTGGCATTTCTCTTTCTGCAGCTGTCACAGTATAACTTGCTATCGCACGAAAACATGTCACCTACAACATGTCAAAACATCTCTGGGTAACACAAGTGGAAAGGCCTAAACAACAGACTTGGGACAGCTCTGTGAGGCCCAGACTTAGCAGGAAAAAGGACCTTGTTGTCAGCTGTCAGAAAACTCAGGCCACAGAATTCACGTGTTAACGAGTCTGAGCTAACAAACTGTCACTTAGGGCTCCGGTAAAACATCATTAACGTTTGAACAAGGGGCCCCTGAGACAAGGTGATCTCCAACTTACTTCTTCCGAGCCTGGAGGGGACATACCTTGCCGAAATAAAATGGTCTCTCTTTCTCTACTTTCCCTCCCATACTTGCATGTGACATTCATTAACCCGCACTAGAATAACAGCTTCCCTCTTTCCCTGGGCCCAATGCAGCTGTAATGACCCCCACATCAACTCGCCTAGACAGACAAGGAAATACAAAAAAAAACAGGGCAGTAAACCAGGTCTACATCTTAATATTCTCAGCTAAAAACATTAACCCTAATTGGGCTGCTGACGTTAAGATTTTTATTGAAAAAAAGGATCTCATCGTTAAAACAGAAGCTAGACCATGGTGAGTGAAAAAAAAATCACTTTCTCCACTCCGCAGAAAATTATTGCAGAAGTTGAAGGCCTCAGAATGTGGCAACCCACCAGCGGGATAAACCACCAACCAATCAGAGCTGATGGGTTCAGAAGTGGTTCCTTGTCGGCGAGGGGAGAAGGGCATGATTGCTTTGCTCGCCACCACACCGCCACATGGATGGATGGATGGAAAGATAAAAAAGATGGATGAAAAGATATTCGGCCCAGCTGCACTCGTCCAGCGGGCGTCTTTGGGTGTCACCCCCACACTCAGCTAGCAGTTACACTCAGCTCTGTCATATTTTTAGATGCCGTGGCTGTTTCTGATTTTGGTGGCGGCCTCGGCCACACGTTTGTAAAGCATATTCGCTTTCCTAAACAGCAATTATCATTAGCATTGATGGATTTAGCGTGCCTCCATCCATTAGCTTTCCTAATTACACTGTCGAGAGATCTGCTGTCGCCAACAATCAAATTAATGAATTTGGCTATTTAGACACAATTATTGCATCTCCCCCCTCCCTCTGCAACATGCACAATAATCCTTTATTCGGATATATGAGCACAGACTGACAGAGGGAGATTTCTGCCCCAAGGGGGGGATCCTTTCTGCTCAGCACAGAGCCGGCTCACACTGCTGTGAACTGGAGAGAGGGGGCGGGTGGATGGTGGGGGCTAAAAACAAGCACGGGAAATAAAACTGACCACAAAAGCTCCCACTGTTAACAGGCCGTCTAAAGCCCCCCCGCTCACCTCACATGTAGGGCCTATGCACTTTGAACCCTGGCAATGCTGAGGTATGTTCAGCTGACTTGTTCTCTATTCCCGTGGGCGACTGTGACATGCCTACAGGGCCATAGCAGAGCTGTGCATATTCATCCTGTTATGCACACTTTGACCTTGTTCCCTTATTAAAACCATGAAGCATGATAAATAGGTCACAATAACGTGATTATAGAAATGTGAATATGTGTGAGTAGTTGAAACAAAAAAAAGAAGTACATTTATTCCATGCTGTTATTTAGTCATTTGTCTTAGATGGCCTCTGATAACTGACTTGATTATATGATCGTCTCAGCAATTTCAACATCAAAACTATCTGACTAACATTTTGGTCTTCAAAAGTTTCAAGATTACAATGAAATTGTGGAGAAAACTGTGATTATCCCCCAAATTAACTAAGTTTACAATAAATAGTTGCTTTACCTAAATCAGATTTTCACCTATATTTTTGTACTTTTATTTATTGCAAACTATCTTCAAATGTTCCTATAAAATTCACATAAAAAGTGTGTCAACAAAGCATCTGTCAGTGCGGTACAAAAATACAAGCCACCATTTTAATAACACAAACAATTCATCTGTGAAAGCACATCAATCTGCAGTGTATTGATGATGTGTAAAGTCCAAGACTATATGAAAACTGTGTATAATATGTAACTGCAGCTGTGAGCAGTGTTGAGAATATCCATCCAGCCTACATTTCTTTTTCTATTGCACATCTTGTTATCATGAATACAGCGAGAATGAGTAAGTACAATTAATTAGAAAACCGCCCACAGCAGAATGGAAATACACATTTAGCACTTTTCCCTGCTAAGTGAGTTTCGGAAATAAAATTGCTTAGCATACAGCAGCGCTCTATGCTTCTTAGTATGCCAATATGAATATTCATGATCTGAATGTATATTTTTGCAAATGAAGCGACGAACCCTTTGGGTAAATTTCTAAGAAACATCTCATAGAAGTAAAACCGCAGTGTAGTAATGGCCTCATTATATAGTCATTTTGACTGAGAGCTATTATGCAATATCGCAGTTATACACCCTATCCTGAAAAGGTTGAACATGTTAATACAACACACCCAGAAACTCTGTGATATGATTTACAAAGGACAAAAAAGAGAAGCAGGAAATTGGTATAACACTCTGGAAAATAGAAGGAAAGAAAGCAAGCCAATAAGATAGAAAGGTTGAAAAGGCCCGTGTGTTTTCTCAAAGACAGAAGAGAGAAAGAGAGGGAGGGAAAGAGAAGCACTCCAGCCCATTTCTGGGGCCATTACAAGAGGGAATGGCTCCCATTTGTCCCACCTTGACATTTGAGAGGATCTCTGATTACACAGGAGAGAGGGGCAGGCAGAGGTGAGCGAAGAGAGAGTCCTCCACAGGGGTCTGTGGCACGGCTCAGATGATACGCCGTCGTTACAACAATGAGAAGTCAAGGGTAAAAATAACAGGGTGCTGGGAGAAAGGGGGCGATGTGGCACAGCAGGGCTGACACGTATACAGTCTTTTTTAAACACACTGTCCCTGCCCTGCTCTCGTCGCCTACTCACCCCCTGGAGCACCTACGGGACTCAGTGCCATAGATACACGCACACCCCGCAGGGACGGAGGGAGCACAAGGCTGCTTCATCTTAACCTACTGTATAATGAAGATACAAAGAACATAACCCCCACCTTGGTTAAAAATGTATAAGTGTCTCAAAGCGCTGTAACCCCTTAAGCAACTACAGGCATACATTTCCATTAGAAATAACAAATAGGCAAAAAAAAAAACATGTTTGTGCCTCTGTAAATTTGGTTCAGTATCTCTTGGACAAATTCTTACTTTTTGATATTAAACTCTGAAAAGTTTTCAGGATTATAATGCTAATCAAAAGAAATCAAGAACAGTAACCCATTTATTTTGGGTGTGTCACAAAAAAGGGGGTGCTTGTTAGGGGACAGACTATTACTGGATATTCTGTTCATGACTACATGTATAGGATGTACATGATTGAGGTCCGGCATGCTGGAACCATGTGACAAGAAGAAACATGGAGATAATTGTAAACAACCTTAAGCCAGTGACCTACTGAACTTAACATGAGACCAAAATTACCAGAGTGAGTGCTACATGAAAAAACAACAACAACAGCAACAATATGCACTCGCCAAAATCGAGCTGGATACACACAGCAGATCATCTCTCTGTGTTTTTGATGCTGTAGGAAGCTAGCAGTGCTCCCCACTGGGTAATGAGCTGTGTGCAAGGAGCATGCCGCATTCAAAGAAGTCTGTAGGAGCAGAGAGGAGAGAAGGAAGGGAGGAGGGGAGTTGAGGCTGAGGTCACCTAGAGGTAAAGCCGTTGGGTGCTGTTCAAAACAGTCTCCTCTCCACAATGGGCAGGAAGAGAGAAAGAGCGTGGTGTGGGTGGGATGGGACTGGTGGGTTAAAAGGAAACTGACTGGTGAGGGAAATAGAGAAAGAGTGTGAGGGCATGTAAGTTGAGCAGTCGAAGGAACAGAAACAAAAGAGAGAAATAGTCCAAATAACTGAGAGAGGTAGTTGGCAAACGGGTGCAAACACGAATCCAGTGAATGGTTCAGTGGCATGAAGCATACTCTCTCTCTCTCTCTCTCTCTCTAAGATTCTTTTACATGGCTCTGCAATGGCGAGGAAGCTCGAGGGCGATGGTGGTAATAACTACACTGGGAATTATTCAATTAAGTGGCCCATCCGTCCCCCCGGGCGTCCTCCCTCCTCTTTCTTTTCTCTGTCCTCCCTGCAGCCTGTGGTGGGGGTGAGGGGTGGGGGGGTGAGGGGGTCAGAGAGCAGTCTGGGCTTGGTACTCTGTGACCCGGTCATCTGGCTGGACACGCAGTCACTTGGCCAGGAGCAAGGGAGACTGTGAACAGGCCCTGAGAGAGTGTCTTGGTGGAGTGGGATTGTCCTCTTCAGTGTATACAATGTGCATAAAGGGCCAGCGGCGACCACACCTGACCTTAAACCACACAATAACCTTGAGACAACACAAGCTATTTCTGATTCTTAACAGGAAGGGGAAAAGGATAATGGTAAAAATAAATAAGGGGAGTGTTTTGACAACAGCCACATTTTTGCTAGCATGGCTGTTTGATCAGTTGTTGCCAGATATGCACAATTTACTTTGAATGTGGATCAGCTTTTGGATATGATATTCAATGTTTAAAACCACATCTTTTATTTCATTCTGATGGCTGCATTGTTCTCGCTGCATGCAAAGACTCAGGTTTTCCAATGACGCAGCACTATAAAAGCCAAATAGGCCGTGCTGTGAGGGCCACATGCCAAGTCGTGCATCTCTTCGATGGGGCCAGGCAGTGAGGCTGAATGCTTGGCATTACAGGGCCGATCTGAGGGCTGATGGCCAGCCATCTCTTGCCAGCATTTGGAGGGCAAGGTGACTCTTCCATTTACTGGCCCCACAATCAAACTTGCCTGCCAACTTGGAGGCTGCTTGTCCAGTAGTACCATTTCCCTTTAAATTCTGGCAAAATCCTCTGGGAGATTGTGTAAGTATGCATGGACGAAGAGCCTTCTTGTCACTTGATTCCTTGGCAGGGGTCATCCTGTAAAGGCTGGACAGGCGCCAGAGGTACTGGCTACTAATAACACTTTCTGCACTTTCCTACTGTGATAATGCTGCAAAAGGTTGCTGTGAGGCTGAATTTACAATCCTTTTTTACAATTACTGCCATCTAACAAAAGAAATAAAGCCGTGAGAAAGAAAAAAAAAGCAATGGTGGCGACAATGAAAACGAAAGACCACAACTAATGTTGCCAATTTAGTGAGGAGAGATCAAGCAAAGAGCAAACAAAGCGAGGGATTGTGAGTGGCTCTAACTCAATCAGAGAGCAGTGGGGTACCGCCCCATCAATCACTGTCTGCTTGCCGTACCGGCCGAATCACGCCGAGTTGAGTGGTAGAGAAACACCAGTGAGCCGACAGCCCGCTGTGCGCAAACACAGTGACCGAAAATGACCCCGGGGATCTGGGGCTGAGACAGGAGGGTCCCGGGCTAAACTTCCTACCTACCCTCTTACCCACTGCAAACAAACTTTACTTCACCCAGAGCCCCTCTGGAGACGTGCTTGATTGTTTAAATAAAGAACCCCGTAGTTGCTGAGCTCCCCCTCCCACCTGCCACCCCTTGTGGATGTGTAAGCACCAGGGCGTTAGGGCAACAAACATGCCGTGTAGGACCACAGCCACATCAATCAAAATCATGAGCCCCATTCAAGGTTAGACCACTGAACGAAACATGTCTGACAAGCCTGGACACGCTGTATTAAAGTGTCCACAACTCCCTCATCAATTCAACTAAAGAGCCTCTTCTCTTTGCTCTCTCCTCTGGGACCGGTGGATAAGTGAGACATTGGGAGGTTTCAAACTAATCCACCCCTGACTACTGTTCTGCCACCCACATATTATGAACTCAAATTATTCCTCATTCATTCACCCTCCCTATCATTCCTGGTTGTTTTCCACACAGCCTCATAGATGAAGAAATCAGCATTTAATGGAAAGAGAAAAAGGCGAGAGAGGAAAACCTGTTGCTAATTATATTATATGAAGCAGAGCGAGGGGGAGACAGTTCTTATTGCCAACTGTCCTTTGGAAACAGAAACGCATAATTGAATTATAGCCTCAGTTTTTAATGCTTTTTCATTGATGCTGGAAGGAAAAAGAGTATGAATTTTCTTACAGGCAATAGATGTGTGTCCAGATAAAGAGCTGAGATTACCAAATGTATGTCCTCTAATCATGTGTCTCTCCGTACGGCTCCTTTTCTAGCAATCTGTTTCGGATGAAAAGTAAAAGAGCATACGACTGACATCTCTAAGCTATGTGGGCCGCGGCTTCGTTCCACAAGAAACTTCCATATAGGGAAGCTTGTATTGGTTTGGGGCTGGAAAGAAGAAGAAGAAGAAGAAGAAGGGAAAAGATGAAGAATTCATCAGCTGTGTGCCAGAAAAAGCTTAGTGACATTCAATCCCTGGCAAACACGAGTTGCTAACTCCCACATCAAGATGAAAAACAAAACAGGCAGACACATGAGACTGTATGATGCGCTTGTGCTGCCGCAGATATGTGACCGAGTCTTGAAATCCAGTGGGTTATTTATGAACATGGTCCTTGTCTCGTCTCTTTCTTTCTTCCTCTCCCCTCCCTCATTCCTGCTTTTCCTACTCCTCCACTGTGAAGTGGACCTCCCTCCCGCTGTGAGGTAGAGTGGCTCGCCTCCCGGTTGTGGTCAGGTTGTGCATGAATCAAAGTGGTGACAGAGCAGCGGGGAGGATGGCAGATGCCACGGCCAGAAAGCTTTTCAATCAGGCTGCCCTTCCAAGCCGCGGCCAAGGTGAAACACTTCACCAGCGGATGAAAAAAAAAAAAAAAAGACCCTCAACCCCACGGTCACACATACACACACACACACACACACACACACACACACACGTATCGCATGCTAGCACACATGTGCACAGACCTGCTTTAATCCTGCTCATTAGCCAGGGAGTAACCCTTTATGTGGAAAAGAGATGATGAAGAAGAAAGAGAGTAATGACAGTGAAGGTCAACTGCTTTCTGATGCAACATTCCTGTCTGCTGTCCTGTCTTCTCTGCCCTCTGGTTAATTAACAAGGTGAACACTTAACATTTATCAGCACTGTGGCTTTCATTTGCTTTGAATAGCTCACCTGCCTCATTAGCTGTTACATTTTGCAGGTAGCAAATGGGATGATGTAACATGAATAGAAATTTAAGATGCAGGGTGCTTGTCTCTGGAAGTTTCACCATGCTGACAAAATAAGGTTTGCTATAATTGCTGTGAAGTACAAACAAGATGTATTCAAAGTAGATTGCTCTTTGAGGTTTTCAATGCACACTGTTTCAATGTAATTTCAGGTGTAATTTGATTTCTACTGTTATGAACCGTGGGAGTCTATTGCTGTGGAAAATACAGGGGGAGATTATTTCAGTTGCTTTTTGTCGAACCTGGTAGTTAAAAGAA
Source organism: Scomberomorus guttatus (assembly GCA_038419695.1). Taxonomy (NCBI): domain Eukaryota; kingdom Metazoa; phylum Chordata; class Actinopteri; order Scombriformes; family Scombridae; genus Scomberomorus; species Scomberomorus guttatus. Next base: position 7,633,857 of record CM076464.1, read on the forward strand.
GCAGCGTCGCCCTACGCACTCTTTATTTTGCTGTGCCTATTTTGCGGCGCCGCTTTGAACTCCCCCAGCATGGATACTTCTCTGACACGCACTTTGAAAAGAGGTACGCAGAAATAAATGTCCCCTAACAGGTCATAAGTATCTACAACAATCCATGTCACTCCAAAACCCTGTCCCCTCAGTCCCAGGGGTCACAGCACTTCCCTTCTTTAAAAGCCTCTACTGCCGCAGGCCTGTTAAAAAAAGGTTCCTGTTGCGTTCCTGCCTTATTTATTTTCCTCCATGACAACGGCTGATAAACGGTCACACAGCCCACTTCTCCTTATTTGCCTATGGTTGCCTTGCAGAGGAGCGTGAGAGAGGAGTGAGGGGGGAGAAGGAGCTGGAGTTATTGCTCCTCACTCCCCAGCTGTGAAGCTCCACTGCTTTTTATCGTGGAGCTGCTGCATGCTATTCAGGTGGAGGGGTAACAGGGGAATTAGAGAAAGTGGCCAAGTAGATCTTTTTCCTAAAGCCCCTTCTGTCCTCCACTCTCACTTCCTAGAAACAGGTGGCAGTCTTTGTTGGGCACTATGACCATATAAGTGGAGTTAGTGGGATTCCACATAACAAAGGCAAAGCCAACTATAGATCCAGGGTAGGGTAATACCCTGCTCCTCCTCTTCCCAAGCTCCTGTTAGTCATCTCTGGAGTCCAGGCCTGGCCAGGAATGCCAGGAAGGGCAGGATGTCTATTGTAGAGGGTACACAGCAGAGAATGTTTGCCTTCCCAGCAGGCCAAGCAGCTCCACGGGGGGAGCTCAGCGGGAGATCCAAGTGGAAGGGGCAAAGGGACAGAGAGAGAGTAGAGGACTACAATTAAAAAGAGGAAAAGAGTGCTTTTCCAAGGTTTGAGTTACAGGCACCTGAAGGCAGGCGGGCTCTTGCAGACGTTTGAAGCGTGGTGAGACGGGAGGCCTTCACCAACTTTCCCCTCGATATCCCCCACAAAGGGTTGCTTGAGAAGGCATTCCTCAAATATCTCTGCTGCCTAATACCAGCCTGCTATACATCTCATACACCCTTCCCTCCATCTACTGCACAGACTGTCACACTGGAATTTCTGTGAGGTCCAGAAAAAAATACCATCCAGACAGAGAGAAAAGCAAAGAAATGAGTGAGGGTTGAGGCATGCTCCTTCTCCCTCTGTTTTTAACCCTCTGTCTTTGGCTCCTCCAAAACAAACAGTGCAGCCTTGACTGACTGGCTGGCTGGCTGGCTGGCTGCAAGGGATTTGAATGTGCTGAAGAAGAAACAGTTTTTTCGGTCTGGTCAGCAAATCCGATGCCATCAATGATTCATAATGTTGTCAAGAGCACATCATATCTATAGGAAGTTGGTTCTCCTCCTCCAGTCAGCAGCAGAGAAGGAGATGGAGAGAACAGCCTGCAGCTCTGGGTGAAAGATTCTTTAGGTCTTGTTTAAGTAAGTTTAAAACTGGAAACTCTAACTTGATCAGACTCCTGAACAGTAAATCTTGCTTGAACAATAAGAACTATGGTCTGTCTTACAAATTAGATAAATTGCCCTTCAATCTGCCTTATGTGAAACCTGTCACTTGTTTAGATTCAAATCCACTGAAACCTCCATTTTCCCGTCAGATGGCAGAGCTGCTACAGCCAGACAAGCCTGACAGCCCTTATCAGATCACAGAGAAAACGAGAATGGGTGCGCGGGGAGGGAGCGGGGCAAAAGCATGTCTATTTACTTCAGTTTTTCACTTGAGCTTAGCTTGCTCATTCCACTGATTTTCAGAGCGAATTGAGTTCAAATATTTGCCTTGATGCGGGCTGCGCCTTCGCCTCAAACTTCATTAGCTGCGAGAGTGGCGAGGGCGGCCCCTGAAACTCCACTCTGTGAAAGTCTACAACGGTGCGTGAAAGGTAAACACGTTCTACATTCAGAATCGCAGGGCTCACTTAGTCTCCTTATCTCTGTGATGAAGTGTTTTCCTCCTCCAGCTCTCAGGATACAGGCCTCTGCACTTCCCCAAACAAACCTGTCAAGGGTAGTGCACACGTGCAACAACACCACTGCGGACAGACTACACTCAGTAAAGGCTGTTTTTCTTTTTACGAGCACCACTTTGAGTGCTTCTTGTTTGGTTTGCTGATAACAGCCATGTTGGGGAACATGTGGTGCATGTGTGTTCCATTTGCCCACTAATTAGATTGCAAGGCAGTGCACTGAAGCATGCATTGTAGCCCCCGCCGCCTCCGCCTCCACCCACTCTGCCAGTCCATCAGATAAGGAAGCCATTCTGGCTCTCATCAGTTTCCATTATGTAAGGGCTTATTTGGTGAGTGGAGCTGCAACAGGGAGTCTGGTGGGTCCAACACAAATCACACACATCTACTGTCTACAGATACATAAGTAACTATTTCCCCGCTCATAATCAAGTTACCTATGACATGTCTTGTCAGCGATTAGCACAATAATCTACCCTCATGCTACATAGTACCATAATTTGAAATTAATGAGGAAAAAGGAAAATAGATTTTACTTCATGGTTTGTCTTTGTTGGCTAAAGCCAAAGTGAAGCCGCACAAGGAGGAATATATTGTGAAGTGGAACTAAAGTCCCATGAAAACCACTCAATTAAAAACATTATAAATGAAACAGTAAACCTGGTTAAAAATAGAAACCAAAATTGGAGGTCAGGACAACCCCGTTTTTCGGTGCGTGGCCCACATGAATCAGATACTCACAGCCGTCTGCTTGGGTGTTAGCATATCCTCTAGACATGTGGTGTATAACCTTCTGACCACACTATTGGTATTACATAGGTTGCTGCTCCAATGTAATGAATAAGCACATGGGGAAGAGTCAAAAGAAAAAAAGGATAGGGAGGAGTAGAGAGAGGGAGAGACGCTCACAGAAGCACACACATCCACTACATAAACTTCATCTGCTAACAAATTTATGAACAGCCAATTAACTGGCAATCCGCAATCTGCAAATTCAGTGGCTGTAAATGAAAGTGCAGAGCTAATTTGTAAATGATACATCGATGGATCACTAAACTCAAAGCCCGCCCTCCTTTCAACCTGGAAAAAAGCTGCCTTCCTTTAGCCTGCGGGGACTAAATTCTTTTTACTGTGTGTGTTTAGACACAGGAAATTCATTCCTGACTAATTTGATTAGCACAAGCATTGTTACCGCTTACCCCCTCCTCCTGTCCCTTCCGTGCTCTCTTTCTAACTTAAGATCTTGGACAGTTTAATAGTCCCTCTGGTGCTGAAATCAGACCCAAAAGCAGTGTCAAGGAGCATCCAGCCTCTAAAAGACAGCAGCATTCACCCAGCCATAAATCTCTGACAGCAGTAAAGGAGGGTTAAAGTGGGATTGAAATCCGGGATTAAAAAACCAAACCCTGCAAACAGATACGGGGACCATTCAGAGAGCACAAAGGAAGTGGAGGGTCCAGGTTTTGGGTGGAGCGGGGGATACAGTAACAGAATCCAGCAAAGCCCTGTACTCTCCCGAGCCCTGCAGCGTAAACAAACAGCTGAGACAGAGCAAGGCAGAGGCAGCGACACACGCACCAAACCGCACACACACAGACAGGCAGGCAATCAGAGTGAGGCAGTCTGCCCAGGCAAGGCTCACCTCGGGGCACCCACACTGACACAGGCTCATCACATTACTGTCTGTCTCCGGTTTCATCGGCTTAAACTATCTATCTGACAACAGGTTAGCCGCTTAGCCTTTTGTTGGATGCGACAGCTCACGGCTTACAAGTCAAACGAGGATGTGTAAGTAACTGTCACTGAGAGATCCACCTTAAAAAGGTAATTTCACCTAGTTTTGAGTCAAAATCTAAGTGAAAAAAATCTGAGATGAGATAACTTCCCTAGTTTCCACCTCTGACATTAACAGAATGACTGTTTAATTTAAATAAGCTGAGACTTGTTTTTTTTGTGTAAACCAATCTTGGAAATACTCACTTGTTTGCGGAGTAATGGGATTTTAAGAGGGAATATGAAAGTGAATGGCTCATTAAGATGGACATTTTTTCTCGCAGTGTTTAAAGTAGCTACGGTTAATGGCCTCTGCTGAGGTTTTGGGCCCATAGATCTCCCTTGATGCCCTTTGTAAAAGAACAGCAACTCAAATCAATATTATACCCTGGTGACTTCATTCCACAAAGACGAGAAGTGAGGACATTCCAAAACCAAACGGCTGGGGCGAGACATTCCTGCTGCCCTATGTAGTGCCAGAGCAGCATTGCATTAACACCGTTTCAGTGAGCCTGCGGACACTAGATGGCGCAGTTTCACGTGCAATTGCATGAGGGAGAGGGAAGACTGAGAGTCACACACACATGAATGCTATACCATTCATTCAACGGACACACAAATACGAATTCACATAAATCTGTAGGAGTATGTGTGTGTGTGAACAGCCTTTTTGGTTCCTAAAGTGAGGTCTGGCCAAGAGGGTACCTTAAAAAGGTTTTAGATTGTTTTCAGACAGTTTAATTTCACTGTTTAACTCACCATGTTTGCAAAAAAAAAAGAGCATGTTTCACTCTGTCCCCTTTATTCACAACTAAAAAACTAACTTCAGATCAAAATGGGGCCCCAAGGACAGACATCTGATTGAATGAATTACTTTCTGGGTCCAAAAGCACATCTGTTCTTCATAGACAAGATCGCTAACTGGTGCAGTACTTACTTGCACTCCCGGTCCTCCAGATCGAAATGCGGATTGAAGTTGATGAGGATCCGCTGGTGAGGACCAGGCGCCGTTATCACCCACACGCATCTCTGAGAAGGGGGATAAGATATGGGGTATTCGGGCGAGGTGAGGTAGTTGGCGGTTGAGATTCTGATGTTGCCTCCACATTTATCTGCAGAGGGGAGTGAAAAAGGGTTCTTTCAGAATATAAACAAAAGAAACTCACATTTCAAATTGCGCACTTAGCTGATGCTCTCATCCACAGCAGTTTACAGCGAGAAGACAGCTGGACTAAATCAGTTAATCTCAGTCTTGCTCAAGGACACTTCGGCAAGCTGTTGGGCTTAAAGGACTCATATCGCTAGAATACAAACTTGAAATGGTGACCTCATCATCTCATTTTTATCAGTTTTATTTTCATGTCAAGATTTAATTAAACATCTGATGTCTTTTGAGAATCTTTTAAAGTTAAATTTGGATATTTTAGTTGTATTCTATTGCACTGAAGAGGCTGTTAAACATTCCTATGATGTATTGGTTCAAAAGACATCTATCTATCTATAGAAGAGAGACCCTACCTCTAATTTTACAGTTTAATTGGAACAAAGTATCCCATTTCACTACAAATGGCCTGCTGTATAACATAGAATATAACATATTAGAATAGAGTAGAACAGATTAACATAAAATAGACTAGATAATAGATCAAATTCACCCTCCTGCCTCATACTGAAATTAGAAAAGGAGCCGCTTTCAGGCCAGTTTGGATACATATAAGCCACCCAAATAACGCAAAAGTCTGAGTTTAGAGGCTTCAAAAGACGACTGTTGTTTTGCTGAAGTCAAACGTTCTACAGTCTGTTCCTTTAAACTCCCCGATTCAGCATGTGTTTCATCATTAAAAGGATTATTCCTTTGTTTTTCAGAGGGCCCGCTTCTGCTACTCACATCTCTCTTCATTTGCGCTTGTATTCATTATTTTATTATAAAAGCATCCACCATCTGCTGCTCTAACCTATACGCACACCTCCTGAAAATTACATAAATCGGAATAAATCAGTGAGGAATAAATGTGCAGTATAATAGAATCCAAATTGATGCTGAAAGAAGAGAGCGTGGGGAAGTTGGGGAAGTCGAGCATTTGTGCTGACTTTTTGAACTCCATTATAACTCAGAAATACAGTTTGGTAAGTGAAAGTTGGCCCGTAACTAACAAAAACTGATTAAAATAATTTAATAAACTGTTTTAATATGAGCCTAGTATAGCTTACAAGTATGAGAATAGAGTATAATGTAATAAATAAAACAATAGAACAGTTCTATAATAACATTTTAATGGTATGGGAGATAAACAGCGCCTTTAGAGCAATAAAGAGCAATATGGTAACAATAAACTCACAAACCAAAACCGTATAAAACAGTAATAAATTAATAAAAACAATTAAAAGAGCGTTACAGTAAAGTCTCTGTAAACTCACTATCAAGCAATACTGTCTCGATAAGTCTCTGTAGAAATAATGTGAGATGGATTTTCTTTAGGTGTTGGCAGAATGGGCAGGTGAGCGCCTTACGAGTTTGCCAAAAGATCAGCGGAGATCAGAGAGGGCTAATCTTTTAAAAAAATATTGGGATTACTAGCCTTGCAGAGTACATAAAAGGATTATTTATATAGATATCAGATGTCACACTTACCGTTTTTGAGAGCCTTGACCACCAAGAGGATTCCCATGAACAGGATAAAGACTAATCCACAATGCATCCTTGTTTTATCACCAAAAAAAATAAAATTACGCATACAAAAAAAACTCCGAAATTAAACTCCTCCAAAAAGGTTTTGCCAAGTATTCTTCTTTTCTCCTCTTAACTCGGCAAATACAGCAGAATTGTCTCTTTTAACGAAGTTTGGAACTGCTGAGTGCGGGCTCAGGTCGCTGGCATCCTGTCATTCAGCTCCTGTTTCCTCTCTCCTCTGTCGGCTGCGCTCCTCTCTCAAGCGCCGACCGTGCCATATCCTCTCCAAAGAAGCCAAAGCACACGATATATGAAGAAACGACCCACTCCCTTTACGTCCTTACTCCGTCAAATGAAGCCCGGGAGGGAGTTAATCCTTGGCTGTGGAAGGGGAAAGAGATAGACGGGGGTGTGAGCAGGTTAGGAATGGGTGCCGCTGCCGTGCGCTCTGGACATTCCCGAGTCTGTCTAAACGCGTCTTTGCTGATACAAACGGGACTATAAAGGCACAGATACACCCCTTCCCTAAAACTGTGACCACCTCGTTTCTATAGGCTCAGAGTGGGGACTCGGAGAGGTTGATGATTGGCTTGATTGCAAATAACCAACCTATGTGGGAAAAGCCCTGTGTCTTTTTATATGTATGCAGAGCTGCACACTGAGTCAGAACACCAGCAGTCCGTTAAGTGACATGACTCTCTCTCTTTTTCTTCCCCTCTCTCTCTCTCTCTCTTTTACTCACCCTCTCTCCCCCTCCCTCTTACTTCCCTCACAAAAGGGAGCAAGGCGTTGATGGAAGATGTAGTAGGCCTATCACAACAGGACTCCCTTCAGGAATATTTAAAAACAATATTGGATATATTGCCACATATGATAGAAGATAAAACAGGATACCATCTTACATTTTAACCATTTAAAAAGTCTTGATTATATTTGGAATAGTGTAGAGGTATTTCCTCAGGATGTCCGTTTCCATGTCTCTCTGTGACTGATCATTATATGTGACACACTGAACTACATAATCAACCAGACTGCAGCTCCTCATCTGATGCCCTCTCTACAGTATCTCCAAGTTGCCTTTCTGTGTCTTCCCAATCCATCTGTCCCTCAAAAGATTGATTCTGCAGCTCAAATGGAAGCATATTTGTACTGCAGTGCTTATTATAGGCCTAGTTTCTGCTCGGGAGCTAAATAATAGAAAGTGGGTTTTTTTTCTTATCTTCTCCTTAGTCCCTGTGGATTTCTTTTATGCACCAGTTACTATCCAGATGCGCCGATTGTTAAAGCTTGCCCCACAACGGTGACACCATTAATCTGGCACTCTGAAATTTAGGGGAAATCAATTAAAGCGTAAATTATAGTAGCCTCGAGTCGTTTACTCAAGGCTGCCCTTACTGGGTCACACTGCACAAAAAAGAACGGAGCCGGCTTGTACTCAGCAACCTCAATCTGTACAATCCTGCATAAAACATAGAGCATGGAAATACATCATTATACATAATTCGTTTAATTGGTGGAATTAGTCTCTTTCAAAACCAAAAATTAAGCTCCAACAATCAGATTTTATCAGTCATATGCCATTAAAACTGTGAGTGGAATCACGGAATAATGATGGAAAATCTATTATCACCCTTTCAGTGCACCCTAACGCAGAAATATTTCTTTCAGCGCTATATGCATAAGACAAATAAAAACAGCTGCATTCACCTGCGTCTTGAGGACTCGCAAACCCGCAGGCATCCAGCCCTCCTCTCTCCACTTCCAACATGCGTGGAGCAGAGTGTACGATCCGATAGGCTTCCACCAATTCTGTTCAAATGAAACCAGGTCTTCTCCAGAGCTCCACAAACGCGAGTCAAGGTATTTCCCCCCCAATCCCCTAATTTACGCCGGGGGAGAACCACAGCGCAGTCCGGTTGGGTCCGGGGTCCCCACCGCGCCAAGACGCACAGCCGATGCCCGAAGACTCACTCTCCTCTCCGCGTACAGACTGCTCTCCTCCCGGCTGAGCTCTCCGCTTCTCTCTCTCCTTTTTTTTCGCTCCCTCTCGTTCAGCGCTGTCACAAGTGAAATCCGGCCAGCATGAGGGAAAACAGACAGCCAGTCCTTAAAAAAGCGGGAGGGGGAAATAATGTAGAGAAAACTGAAAAGTCCCAGTCGATCAAATATAAGTTTTTTTTCCCCCCGTTCGTCTCTCCGTGCGCCACCGCTCTCAGCTCCTCCACTGACGCATATGCAGAGGGTTTGAGTCCCTGCCAGCCCCACACGCCCCTTTACGAGGGATGAGTACGCGGGCGCGCGTGATTGTTTGCGTGCATGTGTGTGTGTCTCCGCAATCGAGATGCAGATTTCACCCAGCTGTCTCTCTCTCCTCACTCTCTAGCAGCCTGTAGCCTTTATTGGACGCACCAGAAAGCCACATTACAAATAAAATGCGCCAACCCGCTGGCGTCTTGGCACTTGTAAGCCATCTTGAATGAGATTCATTTATTATTTTGGATCGCACACATTCTTTCTTATCTCTATCTGCCCTCATGAGAAACTACAAGAATCCTTTTATAAGTTTTATAAGGGTGCAACACAAACATCACAGTAAATCTGGAACTCCCAATGTGTACTGTAGGGTTATTGAAGTGAAAATCATATATAATGCAGTCTTTTAAGGGCACTATTGAGCACCATGCGCTACAAGTCCCTATAGCAATATCATAAGAATATTAAAGAGGTACTATATGGTCTGACGCTGTTTTCTGGAAACCTATAGGGGCCCAAGAGACTCAGTGTTTCAGTGAACAAAGTAGCTGTTCTGTTGATGTATGTATGGACAGTCTGTCTATCTGTCACCCACTTCAGCCTCCATACCAAAAACACACACAGACAAATGTCCATTTAAACATGATCTGGACACCAGTGACACTTTAGGTGTGAGATGTGACATAAATCATCAATTCATGAAATCATTAAGAAATAAAAAAATGAAAAGGCCCTGCATCTAGTGTTAGTTATGTAACAGGAGATATTCCTTTCAAATGAAAGAGTATCAGGTCTAAAGGATAGGATGAACCTCAGAGACTGTCTTGGGGCAGGACTCCCCAAAGTTTTAATTATGAAAGACCCCTTAATAAACACATTCACACACCCTCGTTTGGTATCATCTTAGATTTTTGTTGTGAGATATAAATAATTATAAAACTGGAGAGGTTTTGAGCGAACAGTGACGAAAGTGAAACTTTTGGTCAAAACATCCGTTCGTACTTCATCTCATTGTGCAACTCTCCAGTAAGGGGAACTAAAACTAAAACAGAATTCAGCCTGCCTCTCATGTAACTGGAAGTTCCCCGCGTGCCCTGCAGCCTTGTGCCCTGTAGGGGGCATCAGAGCTGGTGAGCAGCTCAGAGAGCCACCCACTGCTCCTCAGGCTCACCTTACTGTACTGCCTGTGCGCTGCTGGGTTTACAAACAAGTGCACTGATTAAAGGTTGTTGCAGACTTAATCACTATATTCAACATTTTAGTGACAGAATGGGATTCAGCATTAACACTGTTCTCTTATTTTTCTTTGAGGTAGTGATGAAAAAATAATTCTGATGTACACTGTTGTAAGACTTGTGTTGCCCTACGAAAATCACAAGCAGCTTGATATGCATTATGCACACAGTGCATTAACATGTCCCCTTTTTGAAAAGTTTTTGTGACACAATACAGCAAGATAAGCCTAGAATCCCTGCACATTATTATTTTGTATTCCTAGAGAGAGAGAGAGAGCAAGATCATCCCAGCCCTGGTAATTTCCCGTCTTACTGATAACACAAATGTTAAAATGGTGCCAGGCATCTCTATCAAAGGCAGCACTAACTAGCCTTTCGTGTCATCTGGATAACACAGGAACAATGGTTTAAGAGTCATTTCACAAGGGTGCCTGCCTGTGCCGTATCTAAAATGAGAGAGGGGAATTGTAGAGGAACAATAAAACAGCCATTTAAAGGATTTGCTTCTTCATATACGTATATCCGCACTAATCTTTAGTACAGCCCTGATGAATAATTAGCTTTAATACAAAAGCAGACATTTTATGGCTCCTGTGAGCAGCGGACTTGATTTCATTAGCCTGCCCTTTATTCACCAAAGTGAGTGAGTCAGAGTGAAACGTGCAGGTTCCAACCATTTGGCACAAAGTCAGAGTGAGGGTTCCACCTCAGTTTCTGATTGAAAAATTGGTACTTGGAGTTATTTCAATATGGACATGATTTAAGACTTTTTGGGTTGTTTTGGGTGAGAAGTGACAGGAGACAAATTAAAGGAAAAACATGACAAGGGCATGAGGGCTCATTGAATGGTCTGATATGTGAATCACAAGCTATAGCCTTCACAGATCTCAACCCGACTGAGCACCTATGGGAAATTATGCACTGACATGTTAGACAGCACTCTCCACCACCATCATCAATATCTTTTGGAAAAAAAAGTATTCCCTCCAGTAGAGTTCAGTAATCTAAGGTAAGTAGCACTGAAGTTGTTCTGGAGGCTCGTGGTGGCCCAACACCTTATTAAAGCAACCCTACTGCCCGACGAGAACATCAATATTAATTCTGCAAAACACCAGATTCCATTCAATGCCAGCCATTTTCAAATTCTTCTTTTTTACAATATCTGCACATGGAAACTATGGTATCGTTAAGGTTAGGCAAAGGTCTTTGTTATGGCAAATAAAATATGATTATGGCATAGTAAAAACTTCGTTGAGCTTAGGGAAAGATTGTGGTTATGGTTAATAAAAATGTTAATTGTAGGTCTGTAACAGGAGGTCAACCCCAGCCCCTGGCATGACAGTTGGATATGCTGCACCCATCCACCACCCTGACCTCCACAATCTTACTTTCCAGCTTTTAGCATAAAGGGTACACACTGAACATTAGCAATCGACATAAATCATTAGGTGCCAAATTGTCAAATATGGATTTTGTATTAAGACACTCCTGTTGAGTCTCTCACCCATCTGTATGTAGAAACCACCATTAGAAACTGTGGGGAAACTCTGAGGGGATGTCAAGAGGAACTTGGAATAACAAGCTGTTTTCATCAGAAGTTTGTGATCCACAGTTCCTCTATGAAATTCAACAAGACATTTTGCCATCCATTTGAAACACTCTTCTCTAAACCTACCAATAGCACTCATCACAACTAGATTGATCACTACCCTAGTTACCCTTACAGGCTTGTGGTTCGTAACGGTACCCAAAACATTTAACTGGGGAGGAGAATCAAGCCAGCTAGCAGCCTCAGGGGAATAAGCTGGGCCACCCATTCAGAGATTTCATCCATTTTCCGATTGCAGCTGCACAGCAAGGCCTGATATTTTCAGCCCTGCTGCCCTAAATGACTGGGTGCAGGATGCCAGTCCTGATGTCATATCATCCAATGTATGTTGCACAGATCTCAGTCAGACCCTGGCTCTTGCTTGCTGCTATCATATGGACCATTTAATCCCTTGGATTTATGCACTAAAAACCCCAACCTTTGATATATGCTGCACCATATCCATCTTGGCAGCATTTCCTCTGTAAAAACAAGTACTCTGACTGTCACGGAGTACATCAGGGACATCACTGCGGCACAGGCTCTGGAGTTTTAACTTCAGTATGAAATGACAGATATGGCATTTCCTCCACCAGCAGGAATATTCAAATGTATGTTCTCGTTCCACTGCATTACAAAGTGGATTAGAGGTGCAGACCATGAACTTTTAAAAGGACCTTGTTACCTACTAATCATACTGTGTTCCAGTTTCTCCTCCATGACAACCGAAGTAAAAGACGGCTACAGGCAGAGAGGTTATTGTGCATATGTATAGGGGCTATATAGCTCCCACAGTATAGAGGTCGCTGTACCTGTTTCACAATTTCGGCAGCTGTTGATAATTACTAGCCAAAGAACATTTCACACACTCTTGAACAAGTTTGCTGGCACAATCGACACACCTTCAAACTGTCAATGTGTCGTAATCCTGGGCTCTTTTGTTCAGAGGAATGTGGAATGCATGTTTGTGTGTGTTTTACTGTGTGTTTGGGTGAGACAAGAGGCGGGGAAGCAGGGAAAGAGAGAGAGGTGAATGGATTCCAAGACAAAGCGGAAAGAGACAAACAGCAGCCAAAGTGAGCCGGATCTCTTGTATTCACTTTCTGAGACTCTGGGTGAAGACATGGGAAACAGAGGAGAGCCTGACAGATCCCTGCACTGCTGACTCTTGAGGGGCAGGGTGGTGTGGTGGGAGGGGGTTGCTCAGTCAGATCAAGGCCTGGAGTAATTGCTACAAAGGCAGCGTTTCTCCGCTGAGGCGTTTGGGTGAGGTGAAACTAAGTGTGAACGGAATTAACAGAGGGCTGAATAAAGCGCCTCTTAAGTTTAGAGACATTATGGTAAGAGAGAAAGAACAACGAACCTGAAACCTTTTCAGGGATATTCCTCATTCAAACAGAGGCAGGGGGAAACACAGAGGAAGAGGAGGAGGAGGAGGGTGGGGTGGAGGGAATAGAACAAAAACATAAAGAAATGGCTTCATTGGAAGTAGAAACATTTACAGTGACATTTAGTGAAGCGGGGAGGATGTATGAATAAATATGCATAATGTTGCCGGGAAGCATGGAGAGCTTCTCAGGGGTAGAAGGAGGGTGAGAGTGATGGCTCCTGAATTAATGATGAGGGAGCCTACAGTCTCTCTCTGGGTGTGCATGTGGGTCTGTATGAGTGCCTGCACATGTGACAGCATTTAACTGCAAATGGGTGTGTGTGTGTGTGTGTGTGTGTGTGAACTTAGGGCACACACACACATATCCAACTCACTCTTGCAGCACCCCAATTTCACATCATCACTGATGGAAATTACCCAATCCTCGATACCTAATCAAGCGATCATTTTTTGGAGACACACAGATTTGCGATTGTCTCTAATGCTTAATTACATTTCTGGAAAGCCAGGGAGCAAACTGCCTGGCAAATTCCAATTTTAGGTGCAAATATATATTTTTTCCTTTTTTCTTTTCTGCTGGGTTAATGTTCTATTCTCCTCTCCATTTTTTTCCCTCCATTTCGCTGGCTGAGATGATGAATATTGGTGCTGCTCATCATCTAAAGCACAGGGAGAAGCCCCAGAGATCAGGGCAATGGAGGGGAGGGAGGTGTAGAGCGGGAGGGAACTGTCAGAGAGAAATGCTATGTAGGTCAATGAAGAATTGCACTGGGATATTGCCTCCTCAGCTCACAGTCTGGGAAGCTGATTTGATTTCCAGTGAATCCATCCGACTTGAATTATGAGAGATTACCCTCCCTAAAATCACCTTGGTGACTACCGTAGAAACCCTCTGCTCTCAAGGGGATCTATACATAGTGATCTATACTGTATATTGGCTAAGATATATACTTAAAGTCAGCCCAACTTCAAAGAACCCTTATTCATACAGTTTCTATATTGTAAAGATGTGTCCTTCAGATACAAGCTGCATGTAGTGAGGAGTGAACTATCCTTCACTCCGTTTATTCATATTTTTTACTTTCATACTGAAATACAGCACATAAGTATAAAGTAGCTTAAATCTGAGGAATTCAAAACTCAGAAATTGTACCCATAAAGCAGACGTGTGCTCAAGTGCTACAGTAAGTCTTAAAGTCTGCACACCAGCTTTTAAAACTATAAAGATTTGCAATGAAATCCATTTATTCAATGGAATATCCACAATTAGTACATTTGTGGATATACAGTACAGGCCAAAAGTTTGGACACACCTTCTCATTCAATGTGTTTTCTTTCTTTTCATGACTATTTACATTGTAGATTCTCACTGAAGGCATCAAAACTATGAATGAACACATGTGGAGTTATGTACTTAACAAAAAAAGGTGAAATAACTGAAAACACGTTTTATATTCTAGTTTCTTCAAAATAGCCACCCTTTGCTCTGATTACTGCTTTGCACACTCTTGGCATTCTCTCGATGAGCTTCAAGAGGTAGTCACCTGAAATGGTTTTCACTTCATAGGTGTGCCTTATCAGGGTTAATTAGTGGAATTTCTTGCTTTATCAATGGGGTTGGGACCATCAGTTGTGTTGTGCAGAAGTCAGGTTACTACACAGCCGACAGCCCTATTAGACAACGGTTAAAATTCATATTATGGCAAGAACCAATCAGCTAACTAAAGAAAAACGAGTGGCCATCATTACTTTAAGAAATGAAGGTCAGTCAGTCCGGAAAATTGCAAAAACTTTAAATGTGTCCCCAAGTGGAGTCGCAAAAACCATCAAGTGCTACAATGAAACTGGCACACATGAGGACCAACCCAGGAAAGGAAGACCAAGAGTCACCTCTGCTTCTGAGGACAAGTTCATCCGAGTCACCAGCCTCAGAAATCGCAAGTTAACAGCAGCTCAGATCAGAGACCAGATGAATGCCACACAGAGTTCTAGCAGCAGACCCATCTCTAGAACAACTGTTAAGAGGAGACTGCGTGAATCAGGCCTTCATGGTCAAATAGCTGCTAGGAAACCACTGCTAAGGAGAGGCAACAAGCAGAAGAGATTTGTTTGGGGCAAGAAACACAAGGAATGGACATTAGACCAGTGGAAATCTGTGCTTTGGTCTGATGAGTCCAAATTTGAGATCTTTGGTTCCAACCGCTGTGTCTTTGTGAGACGCAGAAAAGGTGAACGAATGGATTCCACATGCCTGGTTCCCACTGTGAAGCATGGAGGAGGAGGTGTGATGGTGTGACTACCTCTTGAAGCTCATCAAGAGAATGCCAAGAGTGTGCAAAGCAGTAATCAGAGCAAAGGGTGGCTATTTTGAAGAAACTAGAATATAAAACATGTTTTCAGTTATTTCACCTTTTTTTAAGTACATAACTCCACATGTGTTCATTCATAGTTTTGATGCCTTCAGTGAGAATCTACAATGTAAATAGTCATGAAAAGAAAGAAAACACATTGAATGAGAAGGTGTGTCCAAACTTTTGGCCTGTACTGTATATCTGGGCAAATCTTTCGCGTCGAGTTCAACTTTAGTTTGAACTTTGATATTGTTATGTACCGCTAACGAACAGCAAACAGTCTTGACAGTGCTGACCTTTGGGTCCAGACAGAGGAAGCTATTGTAGCTTATCAGCTGTGTTGCAGTATAAACTACTACCACATAAGAGGCAAGATTTGTAGACACAAGTAAATGGTACAAATGTGCCACTTGTTTGTTATTTTATTTTCCAAGTTAAGGTAACAAGTTGGTTGCTAGCTAGTTTAGTGAGCTATTGTGACTGACTAGCACAAGCATATTCCTGGCCAGTTAGTGTGTTAGCGGTTAGCTTGCCAGATAAGAGAAAGTAGTTCACCAACTAGTCCTGCGAGTATTATCTACATCACACTGAGCTTATAGCATCACTTATTTCATGGGGACGCACTGATGAACTTTGCTGTGCCACTTTATGGTACACTCAAAAGACAAACCCCAAATGGTGACCATCTTTAAAAATGCACCAAAAAAGCAAACTTAATTCACTCAGGTAGAAACAGCTGTAACCTAAAAATGATTATAAAAAAGTTAGTTACATTGTTTGTTCATGAGGCAATTTAAAAAATACAGTTTTTGACCTTGGTGGGTCCCCATCAGGGTTAAAAGTGAGAAAACACCTCACCCTGACCTTTTTATACATGTGTGTTCTGATTAGATAAAATTTTATTCGAATCTTGATTAGACCTTGGATAAGATTTACCAAGGTTAAAACCAACCATAAAAAACTGTCTCATGAACAAACTAAATATCTTTATTTTCCACATTCTTATTTATGCTTGTTGAGGGTGGTGGAGAGTACTAGATTAAGTCAATCGTCCCCTTTGTGAAGCACTTGCTTCATGCTGTTTATGTAGTTTGTATTTCTCTCAGTAGTGTTGATTCATCACTTGCTGGGGATGGAGTTTCATTGTTATACCAGTTGTACCAGATTTTCATTTGTGTTAATATGGCAAATGTAAATCTCCTCAGTTAGTGTTGATTGGACACTTTTTCTTTGTTACAGACACACTTTCTGATAAAGGCTAAAGATGGATCTTTGCATGAATAATGTATTTAAAGCAGCTCTTATGCTTTTAAATTAAAAAAAACTTGATAATTCATAGTAAAAGGTGGTACATAGTGTTCTGATTATAAAGTCATCATAGCCTCTTTCCTCTGTAAGATAAAAAAACGCTGATCAGTGAAATAAAACCCCTCCCTGCCACTTATACTTTGTTCAGTTAGTAATTGCCACAACAGGTGGTAAACCTAGCTGCCCCTCTGGCTCCCCAACCTCATAGGAGGGTTAAAGACACACAACAGGGTTAGAAATGGAGCCTGAAACAGCAGCACAGTAAGCACAAAGCCCAGTGTCCTAGTAATTAAGGAGAGGAAATCCCAACAATGGCGGCCTGGCCTGTGATGGTAAAGATTAGCTGAAACTGTGAGACGGGCTACTGAGGAAGATGAGACGCTGGCCTTTGTAGTGAATGTGTGTGTGTGTTTGTTGCTGGAGGGGTGGGTGGTACCTCTATCAGTCTAACTAGTTACTACTGTTTGTATGAGTGGATATAGAGCACTTATACAGTAGGTGTGCTTTCAGGCTGATACATATATATATATATATTTTATTTTTCATGTTGGTATTTTAACATCTTGGTGTGTCTTTTGTATCTCCATCTTTGTGTTTGTCACAAGGTCCGACCTTTGTCATGAAACCACTGCTAACAAAACACTATCATGTGACAGGACTGGTGATTTAGTCTTGGATTATTTACAGAGGACTGACAGGATGTGACTAAAGAATCTAAACCACTGAGATCACAGAAATAAAGCTGTGTCAGATGAGGACTAACATGGCCAGGAAGTGATAGTTGCACAATGATATCTCACACACACAAACACACTCATCACAAGACTGTATTCCCCAGCAAGACCAAAGATGGTCACAGGCAGGGAAAAGTTTTTGGTATGTGTCGAATGACTCTCTTTTCCATGAATGAAGTATCAGGGACATTTAGTTCAGAAAAGCAGAACAACTGAGGGGACTTTTCACATCAGATGTTTTGATGTTGCAGACCATGTGACACAAATATATTGATTTCAAAGTCATAAGAGTATTCCTAATTTACCATGAAGGCACAAAATTAAAATGCCAAATGTAAATTACTCACTTGTCAATAAGACTGAAATTCCTCCAGCAGCAAATTGATAGACATTTCACATCATATGCTGCTCAGGTTATATCATCTTCCTCAAGCTGTGCACAGGCAGGACTTTTTTAAATTAATTTTTCTAAATAAATTTGGCTTCCACTCTAAAAGCTAATAGGCTCTCCAGTCTCTTTAGTCAGCACAGCTTAATGGGATTTTAAGGTGTAGCAACAGCATGGACTGTGTTGTTCAATTGTGGCCTCTTCCTCTCTCTTTAAAGACTGATAATAACATTTAACAAAGAAACTTACTTGTGCTCTGAGGGTAATACTTTTAAATGAACACAATTTTCTTTTATGTCTTCAGTAAGTTTTTCTGGTTCAGAATTACAGTTTTTAATTTTTTTTCAATGCCTCATAGGTTTCGACATGATTTTGTGCAACATCAGTCCACCAGGACAGTTGTTGGAAGATGTTTCAAGTCATACAACTTTGAGAGCACAAATGCAAATGGTATCTAAATTCTCATGAGGGAGTGTCTGCAAAGAGGAGACAATATTTGAGCTTTAACCGTTTGTATGTTTCTTGACATTATTTATAGTAAAAATACAGGACAGAGGAACTTCAAAGCTCATCTTAAGGGATCATTTTGTTTTTTTGCAACTAATTTCCGTAGCTTTTGCCATAATTACTCTTTGTAAGAAAACGTTCTACTCAGCAAGATGCTTCAGCATCGCTAAAGAGAAGTCCAATGGGGATTATTAATTTATTTAGAAGAGGTAAGAAAAGAAGACAAACAGAAAAATGTTTAGCCAAAATGTCTGTTTTGAACCTCGATCGCAGTTAACAGATCGATTTCCTCATTCAGCTTTGACCTGCTGTAGTTGCAATGTTCCATAGATATTTTATTTTGCATATTACATATATTTCAGTTTTGCTCATTCTCTGTTTTACCTCCAAATAAAGTGGCTTAGATAATAAACTGTTGGTTTATTGATCTTTTATTATCGATTTTTATTGAAACTGATCAGTTTCTTGCCCTGCGGATATTACTGTAGTGATTTCACTGTGTTCCTAGATTTCAGCAATATCCAATAAACACTTTGTTTGAAGACATCTGAAGATACTGACGCCTTTACTTTAACGTCACACTCACATACGGTTGTGTTTTCCTCTTACAGTAACTACAGCTAGTGTGTGCAGCACTTTAAAGCTTCACCTCTCCTTTCTGCCAGCTCACGGTGACCCCTAAAGTCCTTTCTCTGCTCTCCGTCAATATCTGGAGTTGTTATCCTGACTGCAAAGTGCTGTCGTCGCTGCAGGAACAAACTAACTCCATTTCACCATGTCAGAGTGCAGCCCTCAGAGAATCCAACCTGTCCACGGAGACAAATAGAGACAGACAGCAAGGGAAAGAGATGCAGCAGGACAGAGACTGAGAGAGAGAAGAGACAGGTGTAGACAAATAGAGGCCGAGCTAGAAAGGAACAGACATATTTGGAGTCAGATGCAGTGAAAGGGACAGTGAGTGAGAAATGTATGAACATCAAGAGTGAGAAATGGAATTGGATGTAGAAAGAGAGATGGAGAGAGAAATTGTGCTCAGCAGAGACAGGGAAATAGAAAGAGGGGGAGCGAGAGAGAGAAATAAAGAGATTTGGAGTTGAATGCAGACAGAAAGAGAGGGAGGGAGAAATAGGGGTTGACAGGGAGGGAGAAAAATGTAATTGGAAGCAGACAGAGAAATAGAGCAGGGGAGTCAAGTAGAGACGTAAACAGAGAGGATGAGAAAGTGAATGAGGAGTATACTGTATTTACATTTTTGTACATTATAAAAGATGCAAAATAACTGATGA
This sequence comes from Scomberomorus guttatus, assembly GCA_038419695.1. Lineage (NCBI taxonomy): Eukaryota > Metazoa > Chordata > Actinopteri > Scombriformes > Scombridae > Scomberomorus > Scomberomorus guttatus. The sequence continues at coordinate 7,653,346 of CM076464.1, forward strand.
AACTAGCATCTACTGCATAATCCTAAGTGCAAAATATATTAAAGGTTAAAGTTGATGATATTCTATATTTTTCTTACTTTTGACAAATCCCATTAAAAGACCAAAATTAACAATGCAATGATCCTACTAACAAGTACTGTCTGTGTATCCAAAGCCTGATATATTTTATTCCTCTGTGACATACAGCATTGTTGTCCAAAGAACACATCAATGAGCCACGCCGTTGCACTGGGTAACATGTTCCTTCACACTGTCCTGCTGCTGTAAATACTCACTAGAGCAGCATTGTGTATTAATCCACCACTGAAAAGAGTCCCCAACAAATGCACTGTTTACTCATATAAGAGTAAGGCTTGCTAAAAAGTACAGTTCCCAGCTGCTTTTCAAAGGGAAACCATATATTTGTGAGCAATTTTTAAAGATTTGTGTCTTCAGTAGGCCCGACTTAGTTTGGATACGGAAGTATTGACAGAGACCCACTAGCACATTGCTGCTTATGGGGTTTTCATGGGATTCGTTGACAATAACAAATATATAGAATAACAAATTTGCCATATCACTATTATTTATTCTAGTCTAGCACCTTGGCCCCAGAGAAACATCTTTTCATTCTGCTATATATGTGAATGTATAGTTTGAATGACAATAAACTTGATAAATTAAAAATACATGTGTAAAAAATCAGTGACAAAAACTACCCTGAACTTGTACTACACTGAAATGTAACTGCTAAACATACAGAGAAGACTGTATATGGATGGCGGGAAAGTTTGTTTTAGCATATTAGTAGCTGAGAAATGATCATTTATTCTGTCAGGTCATTCTTAAATATGTACCGAGAGTGTGAATGCATTTTATTGTTATTCCCATGTACTATTTCCTGTTTACATTGACTTTGAATTTATAACATTGTCATTTGCTATTCTGTATTTTGCTTTCAGTATTTTTTGCTCCAGTAAAATGTGCTCTTTTATGTATATACAGAGTATATATAGAGAGAAAGAGAGAGAGAGTGGGGAGGACAGAGATGGAAAGAGAGACAAACAGTGAGAAACTTGGGAATACATAAACTTCCAGTGCCACCGCTTCCACAGATTTAGTGGCTTTTTAAACAGAGAAGACTGTTTTAAAGAAGAAAACCAATCCAGTCTCTAGTGAACATCAGCAGTCTGAGCACTGAGCCTGGAGAAACACGTTTATTGGTACAGTCCTCCAACACGTCGTACTGGTTAATAAGTAGCCCCACTATAATCTTTTCACTTTTTTCTGACATGATTGTCAAGATAGCAAGCATGGGTTAGCATGGATTAAAACACAAATACACCCCCCGTATATACTATAGTCTGAAGGTTGACTTTGGACTTAACAGTCTTAGTATTTTAACTCACTTAAAATGATTAAAAAGTATTTCATTTTTTCAAGATAGATAGATAGAGACAAAATAAACACACATTCACACAGAGATGCACACAGCCATGCTACTCTGTTTTAATTTGCTATAAAGACTCATGAAATCATGCTGCTAGAGGAAGCCAGGCCTGTTTTTTGGACGGCGGACAAAAGCGACAGCTCACCACAGTTCCTCCAGTCATATTTTATGGTTAATTATAAAGCGTTTGATGAGAGTGGCTGTTTTTTAAAAGGCCAAATGGATTGGATGGCTGCGAAGCTACAGTGTTTTACAGACTAGACATATGGCTGGGTGTAATCGCCACAAGGTTTCAGCGAACGCTTAAAAAACGGGGGCCTGGCATGAGAACACAACAACACAAACAACACACTTGTTCCCAACACATTGCATTCTTGTTAACTGTTACTTTAATTTGCAATTGGACACAATCATTTCAGGCTCTGTTGATTTTTCATATGCACCCCCACCCTCCCACTTCTCCTCAGCTTCACTGATATGAATCCAATGCCACACTATGAGCTACTATTCTGTGGCTGTTCTGCAATAGTGTGTCTGCTCAGATGTCGGTTTATCAGCTCCCTTGTTTCTGTAAGACTAACAGTCATACCAGCAGCAGACTGAGACTGACATTGTGATGCTGTTGACCTTCTCTGACCCCATTTGTTTCACTGCCAGCATCTGATGTAGCGATACGCCTCTGTCTGTTTTATCAGTCCTGGTCGGTGCCTCTCCAACTCTGCCACCCTCACAGCCTCACAATGGGCCCTTGAGGCACACGTAACACACAAATACACCCACCATGATACATACGTACAGAGGTTAGCTTGCCTTGACATGCTGGTTGTAATCAGTGTCACATCACATTGTGTGCAGAATATCCAACAACTCTCTATAAAATGAAGTGTTCTTCTCAGCTATATGGTTTCATGTCTGCTCTTCCCCTCTTTTCCCATTACACCGCCCCATCATCCTGTCAAGCTGAGGAAGTGCGCCTAAGCAGACACTTAATTTGTCTTGTTTTGTTATTAACTCTGTGGCCACGGAGCGACCCACAAACACATGCCCCCCGTATTGATTTAATGTCACCCGCTGCATGGCAGTGATGCACGAATCGTCCGTCCCTCGCTTTGGTTTTACAAAAACTGACGGGACATCGCATTGTAATGTATGTCACACATTGACGAGATACAGTGGGCAACAGGGTGACAAGGAGGACTGATGGCATTTGATAGAGTGCTCCTTCGCTGCTTTGAAAAGTCAACACATACAGCAGGCTCTCTGTCTGCGATGATGGAGGGCTGCTCTCAATGCACCAAGGGGCAGGAAATCCTGTCTGTCCGCTGCTCCTGCTTCTCATCTGACACTTCTTCTGATTTTAAAGGTTATATCTACTGAGTATCAGATAGTTTTTACGATTTTTTTACTAGAGGATGTTTTACCCAAATTGTCTTGGTTTTATCACCAAATATTCAGATTTTGACAGCTTGTCATTTTGAGATCAGGAAATCATTTTATTATTTTTTTTATTGTGCTTTAACCCTGTCATTCTTTTTTTTTTCAAAATTATTTATAAGCAAAATGAGTCATTTTTCTTTTCTTGTGGTCCTGAAATAGTAACAGTATTTTGTGACAGGCATGTGGGAGCTTCCTCTGAAAAGTGTCAAACTGATCCCAAGCATTACTTAAAAATGTTCCTGGGTAAAAAATACTTTTAAAAAAAAGGAAAACATTTTAACAAAAATGTGACTATAACATGGCCAATTTGTAAAATAATCATACATAATTGTATTATTTATAAAAAACATATGTTATCATTGGCTTCTCTAAACTTGTGTGTGTGAGAGGAAGTTTGGCCACATTAGCTAAGTATCAGCAGATGTGGTCGATTTGATCATCCTGTCCTGTCGTTCCACTGGGCAGGATACTGACACAGTGACAGACTGCTTAGCTGTTAACCATAAAAACAGGAGGATCCTTCTTTTGTCACTAGTGAGTACACACACACACACACACACACACACACACACACACACACACACACAAAGATTTAAAGTGACTATTTGCTGTCAACAGCCATAATAAGTACTTTTTGAAGCATTTCTGTTGGGATCATTTATTATTCATTATCACATTCATAATATCATTGTGTGAACATTTATGTGCACTTCTCTCTCATTTCCACAGATTGCTTGCTTGTTGACCAGTGTTTATGTTTATGTTTATGTTTATGTAATAATAAGCCAAGTCCAGTTTGTACAATTGCAGCTACTTCAGCTGTCCAGTTTTCAGTCCTGTCAGTGCTGTTATATTTTTTAGCAAACAGGACGGATGGAGGTGCTTGTTCGTGTCAGAGCATTTATCTGACAGATGAATTGTGTCAATGTAGTTGCTATTAAACACATTTAATTGTGATTAAGAGTATATTTATTCATGATTTGTTGAACTTCTATCTGAATGAATAAAAGTGATTTGCTCTTTATAACTGTGTGCATAGTTTGGCAGTGTTGTGTCTAACCGGGTTTGTTGATGGATGGGTCTCGATACAGTCTGAAAGCAAGGCATTCATGCACAATCAGCCCTTGGCTTGTTTAAGCACATGGTCCTCATAACAAACACCAGACTCTTTATATAGCAATATAAAACATGATTGTCAGTAGTATTATTCACACTCTTGTTTATCTGTTTTAAACTTACTGGTTTAAAATTAAGTATCATCTACTGTTAGTACACGTATGCCCCCCCCCCCCCCCCAGCTCTAACAGCTACAATTATCTGCCTCTGCTACTATTTTTGAATCTCCAGGCAATGCACTTGTCAAGGTCATTAAATAACTTTCTCACAATCCTGGGAAAAAATTCAAAAGGTCATTGTATGCCCACAATTTCTCTGGCCTTCTTCACAAAACCTATTAAGAATGTTAGACTTAAATAATGACCTTTACATTATAAGATACATTTAGTGTTATGTGGTTAGTAAGACATAAGTAGAAGTACACACACACAAAGAGTATGTCAACATGTTTGTGTACTATTGGTCTGGGGCTGTTTGTCTAGGACTCCTTCGTTCTAACGAAGGGAAATCTTGTTGCTACAGCACATGATCATATTTTAGACAAGAGTGTGCTTCGAACTTTGTGGCAACAGTTTCCTGTTTCAACAAAACAATACCACTGTGCACAAAGCCAGATCCATAAAGAAATGGTTTTCCCAGTTTTGTGTGGAAGTACCTGACTAACCTCCACATAGCTCTGACCTCAACCTCATCCGTCACCTTTGAGATGAACTGGAACACCGACTGGGAGCCAGGCAACCACCCAACACCAGTGGCTGGCCAAACTGATCCTCTTGTTGCTGAATGGGAGCAAATTCCTGCAGCCAGCTTCCAACATCTGGTCGAAAGCTTGAAAACAAAAGAGTGGAAGCTGTTAGAGCAGCAGATTAATGTCCATGGCATTTGGGGTGTAGTTCTTGGATATCCGCATATGTTTGTTTCATGTTCCTTTGGCCATGTAGTGTACGATTTTTGTCTTCGGCACTGATTTGATGTGATGTGTGTTTGGGTTTCATTTTCATTGAAAAAGTCACAATCCAAGTATCCTCAGTTGCCTCAGACATCAAGGATCCCAACTGTCCACAGTCTTTTATACTCATCATATCTGCAGCAGACCTAACTGAGGAAGGCCACAGTCACTCCAATGCGTACTGCAAAGGAAATGTTGACTTGCCCAACACTAATTGCTCCTTACTTTAATTCTAAAAGTTTCCATACACTTTATATAACAAGGTTTGATGTTTACTTTGTGTCAGAAGGTGTTTTTTGCCTCTTCACATGTCTTCGTCATACTCAGTTTCCAGGCAACTGAAGGGCACAGTGATGAGAACAGCAGAGCATAATACAAGGCTGGCATAGCTACAGCAGGAACTTGACAAGTTTAATGAAGACAGGCAGGGAAACAAAGAGGAGGAAAAAAAAGGAACAGAAGCCAGCAATGAGTGTAGGTCAAACGAACAAGGAGAGAGTGGAAGAGCAGCACAGCGGCTCGCAGATGGCTTCCAAGTCTCCCACAATTTCGAACAAGACCAAAGCCTGGCCTTGATATATGTGGTAATAAAGTTATTGGGGGCCTCATACTGTAGGCAATTTGCTTCGGGGGTGATTCAACAAAATGACCTCACTTAGATATGATGCTGCTTTGGAAATGACTCTGACAGTCTGCCTCTCTGAACCCACAACTCTCCCAAAGCTCCTCTGATAGCAGCACATGTGGAATGTTTTATTTGGCTCGGCTACACGATGCAATGCTTGGAATTTATTTGGGTTTTCAATGTGGGTGAGGGTTTTTCTTTGGAGAGGGCAGTTTGAAGCTCAGCTGAGAGTGCCAGGTGGGCTCTGAGGGTTTTGATTGGAAATTGGCTGATTCAATAAGACATTTGTGGAAACTTGCGGCATACTTGGACCTTTAATTGCTTGTTTAATCCAGGATTCAGGGTCTTCATTTCTGCTACCCACTTTCAGTTACAAGATTTCATGGTTGATGTACCCACAAAAGGTAATGTTTACTGTGAGCAAGAAATTGTTAACTTTTTCAAAAGCCTTTCACTATAAACATTTTAAATCCCCCATATATGTAGAGGGTTGGATGTGAAACCAAAGGAGGACAAAAATTGGAATAAAAGTTAGACTAAACAGCATGGGTCGAGGTTCTTCTTCCTCAAGCACAACATCACCAGATGAGAGGAGTATTTAGTTAATCGCCAAGGAAACCCTCTCTACAAACATGAAAAAAAAACAGCTCTCTTATTACATCAAACACTCAAGACAAGGGGAGAAACACACTTAAATACACAGCGCTGAGCTCCAAGGTGGCGACTGTAAACACAGTTACAGTCCATCATAAGATCAACAAAGTCTGTCATTGGCGCTGCTTGTTTGCAAGAAGGAGAGATCAGTGACTAGCTGTATGTTATAGTGCTTTTATTCATCTCTATAAATTAGCTGGGAAGCTTACGGCTTCAAAGAAGAACGTCTAACATTCTCACCAAAGTCCATTTAGTGGTTGTTCTGGAGTTTTCCATCATATCACATAATCTTTATTAGCCATGTTGTGCATGTTGGCCGAAAACCTGAGATTTAAAGTTTAATGTTCTCAGAAAAGAAATTGAATTTGGAACATCTACAGTTCCACGACAACTGTAAGCCGCCATCTTCTGATGAAGATCATGTGATATGATCCATGCTTCTGGATGAGCTACTAAATGGACCTAGGGTGAGACTGTTTTCTCAACTGCTGTTTCCAAGATCAGGAATGAACTTTGAACCTCAACATCTGCCGTCAAACTAGATTTTTGAATGTGTAATCCTTTAAAAGGTTAAACCATTTTGGAAAGTGTGAATCAATTCATTCCTAAAACTGGACAACTGGAGTTTTATAGATTTTTTTTCCTTACAGCATAAATTTTTTTGCAGTTTCTCACTTTACCACTGCTGCTTTTAACAGTTTACACTGAATTATCATGTGCTGACATATTAACATTGCAGAGAACTCCGATTATTGCTATGTAAGTCTCATGTTTCAGGATCTGTTGAAGGATGCGAAGCAAATGTTGCATATTTGATACCATAAGTACAATCAAAACCTCACATGTTCTTCAACATATCCACAAACAGAAGACTCCTACAGATTCCCACATGTTCATTTTGGAACTATTTCTGAATGACGCTGTTCATGCTGTTGACACATTCTGCATGTCCCCAGACTCCCTGTTTATCAGGGAGGATAGATGTGGAATGTGCGTTTATGAGTGTGTGCATGTGTGTTGAGTGCACATCAGAAGGGAGCTGCTGGAGCTTTTGTCTGAGTTAATTACTAAAACAGCATCAAACAACAGAACAGAAAGAGCTCTCCATGGATAGTCTCCACTGGCTGGACAGTTTGTCACAGCTTCAAAACCACCTCCTACCGCTGTGATAAGGTGTGTGTGCATGTGTAGGTGTGTGAATGTTTGTCAGTTGGATGGCATCTGTTTGTCTGTTTGTGTGGTGTGAGCTTGTGTGTGTTGTCATCTTGGGTGTCCCACAACAATTTTGACTTCAAGCAGATAAAGAAAAGTGTCTGTGTGTGTCTAAACATTTTAACTGCACACAGACCAGTGTGGACATATTTTGGTCAGGTTTGGTGAAAGATTTCCCTGGCAGCAGTGGAAGCAGGCTTGCAAAGATAAGCCCTGCGGCCTTCAGGCTTTTCCCACTATGTCTTTAATTGCTGAGATTCAGTGACAACCAGGTCTGTCACTTCAAAAGGTCAGTTCAACCAAATAGAAACAGATTTTCCATGTAATGCTGTTGGTATTTGGCTATACGCATATAGTTCCAATTTATTTAAAGTTTTGAAACATCCATCTCTGACAGCAGCAATTCAGTGGAAAAAAATAGACCTAGCTGTCAACAGTTTACATTGCAACTACTTTCTACTGACAATACAGTACATATGAAAACTGTTTATAGGTCTTAAAAGGTCGATGTGTGTGGTCTGTGGATTATTCAGAATAAATCAGACATTGGGCCTCATGCAAGAACATTTGCATGTTCTTATTCTAAATCCCTCTTATCATACAACTATTTCAGATCAAATTAAATAAACCCTCATTCATCACTCGCATAATCAGTGCCCCCAAATTGCTATATAAGGCAATTTCTCCAATCCATTTGTGGGAAAGGTTCCAAGAGTTAAAAGAACTACAAACTGCTGAGCTTGAAGTCAGTCATGGTATGAGAGGACTCTATAAAATTAGAAAATATTACTACATCTGTCAAGGATAGATGGAGGTTGTCAGGTTAGGAAGACATACATCCTCCACCCTCACCTTGTCCCACAGACGTGTGCTGAGCCCTCTCCGGTATGCCTTCTTCACCCATGACTGTCCACCTGTCCACGCAACAAACACCATCATCAAGTTCACAAATGGCACGACAGTCATGGGCCTGATCTCTAACAATGATGAGTAAGCATAAAGGGACGAGGTGGACAAAACATGCATTGTGAAGAAGTCACCTTGGGCTCTGGAAAATTGTGATGGACATTTTTCACTGACATTTGATAGACTTAAAAATAAATCTGCTAATCGAAAAATAATTGATAATTAAAACGTTTGTCAGTTCCAATTTAATTATTCATTTATTAAGGAATTATAATTATTACAGTAAATCAAATACGTTTTTTTACCCCTGTGGAAAAGGCAGACCATCTGAAAATTCTGACAACGAAGAAATTGTTGAATAAACGTTCTCTGCAGCCACTTGTGTGTGCCACTTGAGAATTAATCAGTTTGTACGAGTTCTTGCATAATGTCATTTTTCAATGCTTTGAGCAGCACAAATGAAATTCCATTCACTGCTATTATATTGGAGTGATGTCAGAAGTCAAAACTAACTGCAAAGCTAGATACTAAAAGAGGTATGTGAGAAAATGTGTTTTATGTGTGAGTGATTTGGGTGAACTGAACCATTAAATAGCGCACAAATACCTTAAAGTTGCACTGTTGTGCATGGAAATTCTGCCAAATTTTCACAAATCACAATATGATAGAAAGATTGACTGTAACAATACTCTGAAACACGTTTCAGACAAGTGCTTGTGTGTGTGTGTGTGTGCGTGTATTTCTGCATGTAGATGTTTTGAGTGCTTAAGATTAGCAGCTATCAGTTTGGAAATACTATTCTTCTCACACTATTGTTGGATATTCCCTACCCTCTTCAGGTAGAATCATATCTTCAGCACCCTTTATTAAAATCCGTATTTCAATATTTTATTTTTCTATTGGAGTCACGTCTGGGGCCCAGTGAATGACACAATAACTTGATATCTTATTCAATTGAAATGCCATGGAGCAATAACGATTTGCTACAGCAAACAGCTTGCAAATAAAGCTTGTCTCCCTGAGCGGTAATAAAAAGCCTCATGTGGAAGAGGTTATATTAGGACTGTGAGAAATCAAATAGATAGGATCTCGAGTGCTCGATTTCATTCAGAGCTCTGAAAAAAGAGTTAGGCTGCCTTGTGGGGCAGGGCAAATATTGAAACATTGCACTCACACTAAGTCAGGGGAGTTGAGCAACATGCTGAAATGTCAGGAGGTCGCAGACACATGTGCAAAAGCTGCCTAGTACCTGTCTGGGGCCAAATATTTGGCCTCATTGACTGATTTTCATGGATAATCTTCAATTTGTGAGTTTACATGCACTTAGTAAGTAACCAGGTTAATGTCGGTTGTCGGAGGCACTGAAGGTTTACTCGAAAGACGTATTTGTACCATTGGCTCATAATTGTCTAAAAACCATGCCTCTATTTAGAGCAGTTTTATTTAGAACAGGATGGTGCAACACAGCTAAGCTATGATAGATTCCTCCATTTTGCACTCTGCGGCTCTCCATTCCCCCAAAGGTCAGCACTGTCAAGACCTAACCCCATAATCCACAGTCCTTTTCTTGCAAAAACACATTCTTAAATTCAGCTTAAGTGTTTTGTGGTTTGCCGGGCACACACAGTTTCCTGTGGTGGAGGGACAGTAACACAAACAGGGAATTCGGTACTCAAAGACCTTAACTGTGGAAAATACCCACTTGATTTGACCAGCTCAGACTTGTGAGGCCTATTGTTTTCAGCTAAAGTTAAGAATGCATCATTGAACAAGGTCTCTGAATTTTGTCCCTCATAACTTATAATGTAATCGTACTAGGAAGGCACCTTTTCGTAGTCAGTATGGACAGCATGATTACAGCCACCAGTAACACTTGTATATCAATGGATATACGGGCATGTGCGTACTATATTAAGATACACCAGAAAATATGAGTTACCAAGGGCAGGGTAAGGGAGAAATCTTAAAGATCCCCTCCAGACATGTATTAAGCATATAAAAATACTCTGCTTGGAACAATAATGTGTGCCTGATATGGTTTTTCCATATAATTACCACTTTAAAATCCATAAAATGGCATTTCCTCCTTCTCCTCCTCATTAAAAATTCCTGAATCTATAAATATGCAAATATGTTTCATTTCAGAAGTTTAACTGCTGCATACAAGATGTCTCCTACTTCACTGTAAAGTCCATTCCCAGTATATGTGCACTGGAGGCTTCAAGTTTCCACATCATACTTGTATAAGTTTAATATTGAACCAGCTTCCAAACCAGTTGTGATGTCACAAATCCTGCTCGTAGGTCCGCCCCTTAAAATAATAATTGTGCTTATTCTCTGTGCTCATTAAAATAATTTAATGAGCACAGAGAAACTTTCCGTCTTCAGCAGATGAATGTGAAAACAAAAAAACTCTGCACACACATCATTCTGTAAAGTGAAGCTCAAACATCCAACTGAAGGAACAAGAAGAAAGACATATTTTTGAGTGGAGGGGGTTTTAATAATGACTTCATGCATGTGAATACAGGTTTTAGGTAAACACATTTGGTGCAATTTTCTGTGTATCATGATTATCCCAATAATCTGGTTTCTTGTGTGCATGTAAATGAAGTGAATGTGTCTTAGATACATTTACACCTGATTACACTCTGGGCTGTTGTGAAGTTGTAAATATAAATATAAATATTAATAAATCTATACCTTTAAATACTTATATACTTACACGGGTGATGAGATCCATGTTCACAGACACATTTATTATGTTGAGTGTTAACCTTTAACAAAGGGCAGCTTTGAAGTTTCTGCATACACAAAGGCTAACAAGGTCACATAAGCTTGCTATCCTGTCCGCATGCCTGCAGGGTCCAGACTCCACTTTTAGTTGGAGATAACCTTCCTAAACAACAGAGGTCCTGGGACCCAGGGCCGAATGAGTCACCGATTATCTGTGTTTACAAAGGTCAGCGTCGTTATAGCCCTGGTTGTGGAGTGTCCACCAGCTTATTTGTCACCTGGCCTCAATGGCCGAACAGGCTCCTGTGTAAAGAGGTAAGAGTGGAGCTGTCAGAGGATCTGGAGATGGTAAACAAGCTGGGGCCAGAGCTCATCTAACCCCCGTGTATGTGTGTGTATGTGTGTGTGTGTAATAGTTAACAGAAAGATTCAGTGTGTGTGTTTGTGAAGGAAGGAGAGAAAAGTATGTGAGAGAGGAGAGAGGTATGAGAGGGAAGCCCCTCTCAGCCCTCAGGACATAATTAGACTTCCCCATCCCAACTAGAGCAACATGGTGGTGTTTCTCCAACTCCAGTGCTCTGCTAAATCTTTTGATTAGCCAGCCAGAGTTTGTGGTGAAGCTCCCTCTTCATCTCTTCCAACTGTGTGCCTTGTAGCAAAACATGTACATGAAATGTTATTAGGGTTATTAAGGACATAGACAGTGCGTGGAATTCACATTTTCTTGTAAAATTCTAATAACGTTAAATGAATGAAGGCTGAATTCTTGTGTCTTTCGGAAAACCTCTTGTGAAACATTTTCTTGTCAGCACTGGAGCTTTCAACCGGGCCTGCTAACAAATGCTATTATCATGATTAGTATGTGTGTGCGTGTGTGTGTGCGTGTGTGTTATCCTCTGTGTGCAACAGAAGGGTAAGTGATTGTCTATGATGCCAACTCTTAAGTGTGCAAAACACATTTTTTTGCAGCATAATTATGCACAACTAGCTGCTAAATAGGCATGTCATTTCTCCCCTAGAATTTTACTACCCTGGCTCTCAGTCTCTGCTGCACACACACATACACACACACACACGCACACAGGTGACACCCCTTATCAATCAAGCGGGGAGAAACAAAGAGGCATCCACAGGGCAATTGTAATCTTCGATGTGTATCATCATTCTGTACGCCTCTTCTATCTTGTGGAGGAGGAAGACAACATGATCACCTGCCTTTAATACAAAGACAGGAAGTAACACTTTTTAAGTCACGTCAAAGTAATGTCCTATCACATATGCACATGTGCAAGAGTAGGCACGCATGCAGGCAACAACACACAGTCAGACCAGACTTGAGGGCTGCTGTAGGGTGAAATAAACAAAGCGCACAAATGAGTAAGAGTGCAAACAGACTGTAAACAGAAGGAGGAAGGAAAGAGCAAAAATTAAAGGGTGAGATCATGTAAGCACAACGTCTGTGTTGTTTTTACTTTTTGCGGCAGCTGGCGAGTTTTAAAGTGATAATCTTTTTTTGTTTTGTTAAGCATTTATTTCGATCAGATAAACACGTTCTCTCTTCCAGCAAAAGAACCAATCTTAAACTATTTACAACTAAGTGCCGAAAGTTTGGGGATTTCCTTAAATATATTTTAGTTTTGTCTTGTAATATATTTTCGGCTATTGTTATTTTCATGTTTCAAGACCAAAACCAACAACGCATGATGCTGGAATCAGACTACACAATATTTCTGGCTTCAGAGAAGGTTACTGGAAGTTGGACCACTACAGTTTCCTCTCTTTCACAACCTGCATGACCAATAGAGACCGATTTTCCAACCACTGTTCCAAATGACAGCACCGACACCATCATTACATTTTTGTGTAAAGTTATTGTGAAAAGTTGTGTGAGAAAGACAAATACTTCTATGGGTCAATGTCACAAAAAACATCCTAGAAGTTACAACAATGGAGGTCTATGATACAGAGGAATAAGCTGCATCAGACACACGCAATCTGTGATCTGTTGACAGTAAGAAAAACAAGAACATTACCAGCCTCATCCTTTAACAGCACATTTGAGGGGAAATTCATTCTCTCCACTCGAATTGTCTGAATATTTGAATTGACAAACAGACCGCCACTCAAACCACTCCTATGTTGTTGTGAGATATTTCATTAAAAAACACGGAAGTCAAATTGCCCCTCTCTTCTCCTATCACTCCCTCTCCCCTGATAGCTCCACACAGACCACAGTTTAACGAGGCCATTTCATTTGCTGGGACCCCTATGCAAAACAAATGTGTCGTTTTAATCAACACTGGCTGGTTGATTGCAATTCCGACGTGAAACTTTGCCCACTCTATTTGCATCGTGTTCGGAGCTGTCATCGTGACCTTGCGGTGCCTCGTCTCTGGGATTCACCCTTCAGCGGCCCAATCAGCCCACCCACTTGTGTGTGATATAATTCCAGGACAGTGTTGTGATATTGATGTCAGACGCCTGTCACGCCCACTCACATAGCTCCAGTATCAGTAACGCCTTTGATGGGAGGAGGAGAAAAAGCAAAATATGGTCTTGGTTTGCACCCTTGCAGAGACATGAGGGGAAGTGGGGCGGCCATGAATCTTTGAAGTGCTGGCTGATGGGTTTCAAACAGCATAACATTTCTGTGTGTAATGCAACACGCAACGCTGAGAGGGATGGGATCTGTCGGTCGGGTTCCCCGAGATGTGTTGATGCGCCACTTTCACACCAACCCCCTGCTGTTTTCCCTAACATCCTGCATCCCTCTGCTGCTAACCCTCTACTGCTTCACGCTTCACATCCTCTCTCCTGTATTTCTTGCCCACTTTTGTTACAATTCCCCTTCTATTTTTTTTTGTTCTTCCTTTCATGTGCTCTTTATTCTGATATTTCAAGGAAATTATCCTCTCTTTACTGATTCCCTCTCCTCTGGTTGAAGGGATAATGTGCATGGGAGGTAGGGACAGACAGCCTCTCTCTGTCTTTCTCGTTGGCTTTTTAATGCTGTCTGTCTGCTTGACTCTCCTCTCTCTCTCAGACGGGGGACTTGTGGTGATGAAGATGCTCATTTCTCTCTCCCCTGGAGGGCCAGATTGCAGTGTTGTGCCATTAACCAGAAGTTGCGCTCATGCCTTGGCAGCTTATTAACATATTTCATCTGCATGCGCTACTCTCCCTTCACAATTCAATTGCGCTTCTTATTTTTCTTGCAGTAATGTGCAAGCTGTAAGTTACAATAACTTATTTTGGTAATTCGAGTGAAATAATCACTGCTTCCCATTAGGAACAGAGGAAAGTGTTTTAGCATATAATTACACTGTGGAAAAAAAGAAGCTAAAGCCCCCACTGAATTATGGAGCTATCTGTAATGTTTTGGGTAAGAGACAGAGGTGGCCACACACATACACAGAGGGAAAACAAATAGTTGGCCACACACTGACATATAACTACACAGCATTTGTCAAATGCGCCTGTGAAAGTATGACAGAATCTGGGAAGAGAAACCGTGGAGGGAGCGAGACAAGAGGTTCTTCCTAAGTGGCGGCACATCTACACCAGTGTCCCAGAGTCGTTAACAGTGTATTTCAGGGACTGTACATGCATGGATTCACAAAAACACACACGCACACACACAGAGTCATTAAAATGCACCTGCCTCCACTCTGCCCCCTCTCCCTGTCGCTCTCTTTTGTCTGCTTCCTTTGTTCAATGCTAATGGTCCACAGCAACTTTAGGTCATCCCGAGAAGCTGGAATGTTTCACGGACCAACAGGGAGGGGAGTTCACCCCAACGGCAAGGAAAGCCTGGAGGGGCCGGGCGTGGAGGGCGGCAGGGGCCGAGGAAGCAGAGCTTTTTACACCGCACCACACTGGATTAAACTTTGACCCAGAGTGTGAAGCTCTAAATGCTCTAAACTCTCAGTTGCAGATTGAGGAGGTGCGCATAGTTGTTTAATGACCCAGCGTAAAGGCTGATGGAGGGGGGTGGGGGGCTAAGTGTCAGCTCTCAGCTGGACTCATCAGTTTACCATGAGGCAGCGAGGATGGCAGCTTGTTAAACATGAGTCTGAGCAGGGAGCTCTGGCAATTATCTGAGGTGTTTATTTAGCTCTCACATCATTATTTTTCCTCTTTGGGGTTGCGTTGTAATAAAATTCATTTCAGCAACAACTTAGGAAAGAATCAAACTATTTTCCAAGTGATTTGAATGGTGCCACACCTGAGAAATGAACTAACTACACTGATAACATTTGCTTTTATTACATCCAACTGACTACTCACGTGAAAAGATCAGATAATGCATTTATTTCACTCCATTAATGGGCTCCAGTGAGCTCCTTGCAAGCTTGTCGTCAGTGGCTCTCCACGATCGAGCTAATTATTCCTCATCATATCCAGCAGGTAGTAATTAGGCCTTTGTTACTCGCGATCATAGTGTTGATACAATAGACGGCTCTCAGGCTGCAATTGTTCTCTGCAATTGTGAGGAGGTAAAGGAGATTATGCATTTTAATAGGTGAGAATTAAAATAATACGAGGCTAAACCCAGCGAGAGGAGAGACCACCCTCTTTGTGTTTACTACTTATGTTTATTCATGGGACATATGAGTATAATATCATGATTCAAAGTGACTCATTCATCGTGCTCAATCAAGTGTTCTTGACTGCTGCAGACGATCAGAATGGAAAACCAAATTGACTCCTGTCTCCAATGATATACAGCAGAGGCAAAACAAAGAGCAAATTGGCTATTTCAGAGATCATGCTATAAAAAGCTGATTGCTGAGTGTGTTTCCTGAAGATGTTGTTTGTCATACAAAGGGGATAAAAGGGATTCTAAGTGATAGGCTAGCTGATTTTGAGGAACACAACCCTCAGAAGACTCTTAGCTGATTGCTGTTACACCCACAATTACCCATTGGGAGGAACCTATGAACAAACATTTCATTTATTAGTTTCTTTTTCTTTTCTTTTTTTTACTGAATTTCATCCAAAATGTCATAGTGACAGGAGGAGACTTCCCAGCAGAAAAACAAAAGCATTGTCCAAATGACAACCGGAGGCTGTTCTTCTTAGAAGCAAAGGTGGAAGTAGAATCATGCTGTTAAAGTGCCGCAAAACCTCTTGAAGTTAAGGTACAGTGAAAGGATGGATGAATGGGCATATATGCAAAGTCGATTGCATCACATCTTACCTCTTAACCATGACTGTTTACAAACATTTAACTAGTTTTAGTAACCTACATCTTAACCATAGGGGGTGGCTGAACATAAAATGCTCCCATTAATAATTTTTGTAACAGTCATGTGGGTCGTTTTGGAAGACAATGGCAAACAACATATTTTGATGAGCATCCTTGACCTTGGAAATAGTATCACAAAAAATCTTTCAGTTCAGATCCACTCAAAAATTTTTCTTCTTGTTCCTACAGTTGGATGTCTGAGCTTCGCTGTGCAGAATGATACAGTTTGATACTAGAAGGCTGTCACATTCATTTGCTGTACTTTAGTACAATTTTGATGTACTTTACTTGAGTATTTCCATTTTATACTTTTTTATACTTCCAATCCACTACATTTCAGAGGGAAACACTATACTTTTTATTCCACTGTATTTTTTGACAGCTTTAGTTACTTTTCAGATGAAGATTTGACACAATATATATAACAAGCTTTTAAAATACAACACATTGTTAAAGATGAAACCAGTGGTTTCCAACCTTTTTGGCTTTTGTCTATGAGTTGTTAACAGCTCCACCAAATAGTGATTTTTCCCGCTAAACTTCTCACATGGTTTCATTTCAATAAATGTTCAAATGATCCAATATTTCACCAAAAATCAAAGTTTAGAGAAAAAGTCCAATAACTGAAAACAGATTTGTGTATCAGAACTTTGTTTCGTCTCATGACCCCTCAGATTTATCTGGTGACCCTTTGGATGGGCCCAACCCCTAGGTTGGGAACCACTGGACTAAACTAGCTAACTGTATATAAAGTAGTTCAAACTAGCTCCACCTCCAGCAGCTACAACAGTAACATGCTGCTTACACACTGATGCTTCAGTATTAATAATCTAATGATGTCGTATATAATAATATATCAGTTGGAGGGATGAAATGAGTACATTTTTCTGCGAATACTTATGTACTTTTACTTAAGTAGGATTTTTTTCATGTAGGACATTGCTGTATTGGTGCTTTTACTTATAGTTTTGCACTACTCAAACATACAAGCTTTCTTTGGAATTTCCAGCTGCACACATAGATAATGTTGACCCCCTAACAATGTAAGATATATATGTATGTGTGTGTGTGATATGTGTACTCCCATGCAGGGGAGTATACAGGGAGAAACTGTGAATGAGTGTATGAATGTGGTTATCTGGTCATTGGTCACTGAATAACAATATTTCACTGTGTCCGCGGAGACAGAATGAAGCAAAACAAAAAGCAGGTGGAGGACATACATCATAAAGGAGTTAAAGGTAAAGGAAAAGAATGTATTGTGTCTCTTTTTAGTGTGATCTACGGTGCTCTGTATCACAGGTCATAGTGAACAGCAATGATAACAAGCAGCACATTTTACATGGACACAAATCAACTTGTAAACCCTAGTACAATACTCCTTTGAGAATAAATTGAAATGTGTACTAGTTGATGTCACTTTTTTTCTTGTAATGCCACGAAGAACACTTCTTTCCTCCTGCCTTATCTTTACTGCAAACTGAGATCTTCAGCTACAATAGTGGTATTTTTCTGCGAATGACTAAGAGTCTGTAGAACACAAGCCCAGGCACCTGTTTTCAACAGAAACACACTGAGAACATCGACCATAATTCTCTCCATCAATTACAGCCATGGATCAAGTTGAGGTAGCAAAGAGATAAATGCAATAAAGCAAATGTTTCATTCACACATTCAAGCTTCTTGGAACAAGGGCTGTAAAAACAATCTGTCTGAAAACATAAACCAAACTTCAGGTAAGACACCCAATTTAGGGGACACATGGCATATCTGATTAATCTTTTCGTCTAATAGAATGATGACAAAGGCTCATCACAACTTCCTTCCACCAAATTCAAAATCAAAAGATATTAAAAAAACAAAGAAAAACAACAAATCCTCACATTAGAGGAGCTGGCACTAGTGAATGTTTGGAGGAAAGAGCTATCCAGGCTCTGTTCAATGGTAACAAAACCTAAGTTTAAAAACAACAATTTGTGGTTTTAAGGGGGGTTATGGCTATTTCTTGCCCGGGCGCAGTAACATATTAGAGTCTCTGGTGGTTGCCTGGCAACTTCACCATGACGACATAACTCCAGGAAGTTGCTTAGCTTAGCTTTGTAAACTGGTTAGCTTATTAAACAAATCTAACTGGCTGCTATTTATCGTACAGATATGAAAATAATATCGATCTTCTCATCTAATTCTCAAAAAGAAAGTGAATAAGCACATTTCCCCAAATTTAAAACTCTTCCTTTAACAAATGTAAACTGCCAAATCAATTAATCTGCTACAATCTACATGCATGATAAAGTAAACAGAAACATTAATGTGTCCCTTCCAGCACACACCAAATCTACTCCATCAGCACTTGTAGTTAATAAAATGGTAGGCCTTACAATAAAACCTAGTACAAGTTTTACTTAAACAACTTTTTAAAGTTTTCTTTTTTTGGATATAAGGTTCGAGTGCTGGTGTCTACAATTTTATTAAGTAACTGGTAGATAAAGTGTGACAGTTTAAAAAATGAATCAATTTTCTTAAAGATGGAAGATTTAGAAGTAATCAAGTGTAAGAAAAAAACACTTCTTATTTCTCATACTGTGAGCACCTGCAATCTGTATTCAGTTTTTGCTCCTTACTTTTAATTAAGACTTTACAACATTTAATAAGTTTCACCAGACGCAAACACACAAATCACATCTGATAAGACAACAACTTGGCCCTTCAGTGTGTCCACAATGTAATAGCCTAATGCTCAATAAACTACCCATGTGGCTGAGTGGAGTGGGGGGGGGGGACTCTGTGTCAGTATGATTCATGAAGTCTTTCAACCACACAAACCTGCTTTTTGTTTGTTTCCTTCAGATTTTGTGTTAAGTGCCTTTATTAAGAGAATAACAAATCACCTCTGAGTACTGAACACAGGAAACCCTTTGCCACCTGCACCATAGAGTGTATGATTACTGAAGTTTCTCCTTTAGGTCATCATTTTTTTTCCTGGTCAGACATTTCCAAAAATGAAGGAAACCAGGAAAAATTGCTTTAACCTTACCTGCAGTTTGGTAGTTTTAAACGTATCATGTGCCTCAGATTAATATTTTCTTCAGGTAATAGCAAACTGATAACTTCTCAAACACTTCTAGGGTGGCCTAACCTGATCTGACTTTGGACAACTCCTTCATCTGCAAAATCTGTAAATCGCCCTGACTGTTCCACATTACCCAGTTGGTTGAGTATTTTCTCAATGATGCAAACACCCTCCAAACTGTACCAAGATTACTTTTTTCCTCCGACTGAAGAGCTCCGGAGCACAGACACTGCTGGCGTGATGAATCAAGTGGTGTGTTTGTGCCTCCTCTGAAGTAATGCATTTGCCATGAATGCTCCTCTTGAGCCCTCCTCGTGCATCTCTATTGTCCTCTCCATGCCGATGCTATCAAACACAACAAATGCCTTCCTCTGTTATATTTTCTTGGGGGCTTTCATCTGTGCTTGCCTTTATCTAAGAGGAGGGTGGACGGGGAGTGCTGTGACATTTATCTCCGTGTTGGTATGTCAGCGAGTGTGTGCATGCATATGGTCCCTTTCTCTTTATCTCTGAAGAGTGGGTTAGATACACAGGGTGTTAGAGCAGCAGAAAGATGAAGATAGTAATGTGTGCTGGAATGCTTGTATCTCACTGGGTTTCCTGCTGAGCATGGTGGGGGAAGCTTCTGCATCTGCACGTGTGTGTTGAAAGGCTTTATGATGTTCATCTGGTTAGTCCAGTTTGAGAATCCTGTAATAATAATGCAGCACAAGTAAAGCTCCTGAGCAGAAAAAATAAATAGAATGAGGGCTCATCTAGAGCTGAGATCACCATCAACCACAAGGACATTCACCAGTTTATGATTAAACCCATGACAGCGAAACAGATAGGAGCTCTGTGAGTGCTTAGGACTTCCCAGATAAGTGCCACTGTGGTTTGCAAAACGTGCCGTCTGGCACGGTTCGGCCCTTTGAAGACCGTGAAAGACAGCAAGGTTCCCGCTCGCGAGGAAAACTTGTGTGTGAGGGATGCTGTGCCTCACTGACACACATTTATCATTTTGTCTTCCTGCTCACCCCTTAAACAACTCCAGCATTTACATAGCCCAAACAACATCTGTCTTCATGTCAACCTCTTTCCCGCAACCCCAAAACACACAGACCGGGTTTACAGTCAAGTTTGGCTGTGGTTGGGAGACTTTTAAGCAAACTTCTTTTTCTAAAGAAAGGCAATGAATAACAGAAGCGGTACAGAATGTGATTCGCTTTCAAAAGGACCTTCAGAAATTGAAATATAAGTATCTTGTTTAAAACCCAAACAACCGCAAACTGAATTATTTTAGCCTTCCTATGTTGATGTCATCCATCCTTATTTAGGAGACATGAGTTTAATTTAGTTTGGCTGTAGTTACTGATGTTTACTGACAAGTTGCTGGCATAATGGATTTGATGGTAGCAACTTGTGAGCAGGGCCTCCTTTCAAAAAGAAGCGATTTAGATGGGCAGAGATTATGACCGCCATGATGCATTGTCCATGTCAAAGGAAATGTCAGCAAGCAAACAAACAAATAACAGCTGCTCATTTCAGCCGACATCTGAGTTAATGAAATGAAAGACAGAAAAAATTGGGGTTGGAGCAAAGTGCTGCCTGTCTATAAGAAGGAAGCGGCCATATTGATGGGCTTTACTGAAAAGCGGCTAAAGTGCTAATGTCCACTGAAATGTCATTAGTCAAATCAGCGCCTTCATCTACTGCTCCCAGCTGCTTCGACCGGGAGATTTCTTTCAGCACAACATTGATTGACAGAGGAAGGATTGATGAGGGTTTCTACATGAGCTTGTATGCTGTGGCGACACATCTATTCCTCCTAACAGTTTGCTCTGAACAGACAAGACAAAGTGACTGGCTGCCTGGTTGTGCATTCCCCCGACATTCCTCTTTGTCTCGAACAGGCAAAGTGACAATCTGTCGAAGCACACATCACTTATTCTGAACATCCCTGTTTGTTCTGCACAAGCCAAGTGACTAGCTCCCCATCGTGCATGTGAACTGATTCTGAACAACTATAGCGTGTTGGCTCTTCAGGGTCCCATGGGCTCGGTCTTGGGTAGGAGATAACTCACTGTTGGCGGAGGGGAGGTGAGGAGGTGGGAGTGGGAGCCATGAAGCCGGTCCGAGGCCTCAGTGGAGGGCCGTGTCTTGCAGGCAGGCAAGCAGGCGGGCGTGATGAGTGACTGGCACCTGCTCTAGAGGCACCAGATGGCCAGGCAGGGGCCTGTGCCAGCGGGGTGAGGGGACCCTGTGCATCTGCAGCCTGTGTCAGGATTCTGGCAGGGCGACGATGTACGGCCAGCCGTCGCCACTCAGCTGCCTGCAGTCATGAGGATGAAAATTCAAGTTGGGCAAGGGATGAGTCGAAATACAGCCATGCACCTGATGCTGTGTTGACATGCAGGGAATCAGTGGCAGTCATCCAAATAGGATCTGAGAGTATGGATAGGAGTCAGAGTGAGATTGGCTTTGGCATCTGGTCAGCTTACCTAGGTAAAGTAAAAGTTAGAGCTCATCAAAAAGTTCAGTTTAATTACAGACTCAGCCAGGTGAGCTGCAGTGCCAAAAAAGTTATTTTTTGAATATTCCTGTGAAGCATGGCTCAACTTCCATGTCGGAGAGGTTTTTAGCTCACATGAGTCTGGCATTAAGAGATACCCTTAGAAGGGTATTTATAGATTGATGTAATCTGTCAGGTGGTTCATATATATCTCTTTATGTGATAACATTATATAATTAATCAACAACAGGTAACTGATATACCAATAGCATTTGTATTTTTTAAAGATTTTTTTCTGATCCTTGTGCCCCCACATTGCTCTTCACTATTGTTTGGTATGCTGTTCCTTGATGTAATGACAAGGCAGAAGGGCTGTGACAATAATTACCGCAGTACCGCAGTCATGCGATGCCTACCGTGGGGTTGAGCTCATTACCGTCATCACCAGAATTTTTTTTTTCAAATGCCAAACACGACTGGATGGAGATACGTCAGAGAATCTGTGCCACCTCGGCTTGCACCAGGCCGCAAGACCTCAGCATCACCCCACGAGAACGACCACCCAGGGGGACGCTGAAAGCAGTGCTTGAGGAAGCAGAACCGTGGCAAGTGAGCCAGCATCCAAGCTAGGCTAAAGGTTAACCCTAGTCGACCAGCTCTCCCGCCAAGCTTCCTCGCCAACATCCGTTCCATCGACAATAAACTAGACTACCTAAGACTGCTTCTGACCACCTGGAGAGAAATGACAAACTGCTGTGCCCGCGTCTTCGCCGACATGAGGGGGGGGGCATTGGCAAACCACCAAACTGCAGGGATATGTTGCTTTTTCACTGCGGTAAGAGAAAATCCATACCGTCACAGCCCTAGGCAGAAACAAGCTGTACTAGCTGTACAGAAATGCCCCTCTTGGGCTCTCCAGTTGACTCAAGGCATGTAATAATTACGTGCAGCATGCTGTGACTGCTTTGTCTACAGTGGAAGAAGCAGAATCCGATACTACATCAAGCATTTAAACATTTTTCTCATCTCAATATGCCAACTTTTTCACCTCAGCCAAACTTTTTTTTTGCAATACTTCTGCTTTTTCTTTAAATTTCTGGCTTATTCTACATTTTTTATGCACAAATAAAAAATGCACAAAAATGGATGTATAGAAACATACCTAGGATTGCCTACATCTTTCAAGAATGCCAACTTTTATGTAGGTCAACATGTTTCAGTTTTATCAATGCCCTCTCCTTTCTAGAATTCTTCATTTGATGAATTCATGGTAAGTTCACTATATCTATGTCTATGGACAAGCCACATGCTGTATGATAACACTGTAATCAGAGACAACAGTCATGTATGGCCTATTGACCTCCACTGATCAACCATCCACCCTGGGTCCATCCTCTGGGATGCACCATCTAGCAGAGTCGAGCAAAACATCAATACAGAGGTGATGCTCTCCTCCCTCTCTCTCCAAGGACTTCTGCTGTGATAGAAGCAGCAGCATCTACCAGTGGAATGAGGATAGAGTAAGACAAGCCTGCGAGTTCTTTCCCTCTTTGTTGTGTGGCCTTTCACACCCACCACCGAGTCCCGCGGGCGACTGACTGGCTGAGACTAACCAGCTCAAAGACAGATCCACTGATCAATATTTGAGGAGCTTGGCGCTGCCTGAGCTCCACATCGTGTCACTGGGGTCCCCATTCCTCTCGCTGGGACAAGTGCCAGGACATGCCGGGCTGTTTGAGGCCTGCTTACTGAGGTGATCCAGTACTAGCAGCTAGAACATCCCTTGATCCATTATAGATGAACCTGGGAATTTGCTGGCAAGTTGTACGCGTGTAATTGAAGGAAACAAGGCGGCAACATTGGTGCACAAAGAACAAACATGTATACATGCTGAACATATGCCAAACACACAAACATGTGCATTCACATCCTAAAAAAACACACACACACACTCATACACAAAGAAAAATGCAGTATCTTAGTACATCATTGCAGAAGTCTGGACAACAAAACAGGTTGGCTGCTGAGGACCCACCCCATGAATAGGTGGGTGGGTGACAGAAAGTGACACTTCTGTCATCATACACTGTTCAAGGCTAAAAGTCTACAGCTGTTAAAGCTGGATCATGGGCTTTGAAAAGAAATGTGTGTCTTCGTGCTTGTGTGTTTGAGAGCTCCCCACCTACGCAAACACTCAAATTACAAATGTGATCCAGCAGAACTATCACTGCAGTGAAGGAGCTTCTGCCTTTGATCACTGCAGAGCCAGTTGCCACAAATAACCGTTCTTCAAAACTAAAAGTCCTCCAGTAGGAAAGAGTTTGTGGCAGTTTCCAAATAGTTTGACGCAACCAGAGGCCACAAAAACACATAAAAAGAAAGTCCTGAAAGGTCCATTCATTCAAAGTGTTTTATAATCTAAATTTAGAGTTTTGGAATTCTGTCACATTCTTTTTCTATTGACTAATTATAGCCCCGAATTGCATTTATTTTGTTGATAATTTATACAGTAAATCTTTTTATTTGCATCCTATCAAATCAAGCAATACTTTGATCAGTGTCTAATTACATGAGAGAGAGAGGAGAATTGTGTTGCCTGATAAATACTTTGGAATACATTATCAGTTGGATGTATGCAGAGTGCTGATTTATTTTGTTGCTCTCGTAATGCTCTGTTAATTAGAAGAGGGGAGGGATGTTTAATTAATGCTGGTGGGGAGGATTAAGGACAGGGGGGCAACAGCTTTCAACTTGTCAATTAGAAACATGGACGTAAAACAACATGAGCCAGACAACTGACAGATACACCGACTGAACATAAACAGGATGCTAGCAAGGCTCTGCAACCCAGTTTGTCATTGCTGCTGCTGGTTTCCAGTCAAAGTGCGCTTGTTGTTTTCATCTTTTGCTGCCACAATTCAAGTTCATCTCATACCTGTGCCATATTAGTTTGTTTCCAGGGAAGAAGAAGCCCCTTTAAGGACTTCAAGAAAACATAGTTAAGTTTCATCTCCAATGCTTTTTGAAATGTGCCCCAAAATTGCTTTTCATTACAGTTGTATGTGCTGTTCCTTTACACCATGACACGGCAGAAAAAGACTTCTCATTTTTTTGCTAGAAGAAAGCCTCATAGCTCCTTTCCCCTCCATCACTATTCTGTGTGTGTACTGTACATGTACTGTATGCAGGACACAAATGATTACATAATTGAATATTTGCTCTCTAAAATCATCCTTCCTGGTCTCCTGTCTTGCTTGTCCAAGTCTCCCTCAACCTTCTAACATGAAATTGTAGATTTATTTCATTCACTGTTTCCTTGGCAACTCTCAGAGACCAGCAAGGTTTCAGCAGGAGACAGAGTGCGGCAGTGGAGTCATTATTTACTGCAGGACTCAAGCTCTGATATTCACTGACATGCTTTACAGTGTCACCCCCTTTCTCCCATGTCTATTTCCAACCCTCACATCAGGACGTACATAATTACAGTCTCCATGGCGATGCTGTTGGTTGGGTTATTGACTGGACATTTTGGAATACAGCAATTATCTATTATGAAAAAAAGAGAAAAGTCCCTTTTTGTTTGTTGTTTGTGGCAGGTGGAAAATGCATGTTTGCATGTTGCATGTTTAATGGGGGCTCTGAAACTGTGAAGAACGGGAGCTTGTTGAGGTTCATTTCCAAATATGTGCTTCAAGGCTAATTAGAAGAGCTACTCTACAGTACGTGCTAATCACTGTTTGTTGGTTCAACATCTTCACAATGAGGCAAGGCAGGCAGCAAGGCCACCTTTTACTGGGTGATAAATCTAAGTTTGAAAAGTGTGAAATTCAAATAAGGGTCTTATTTACCACCCATATTCACTTTCTCCTAAAAAGCAACTGTTAGCATGCTAGCATGTTAAACCAAATATAGTGAACATGGTAAACATTATAACTGCTTAACACCAGCATGTAAGTTGTAGTTGTCATTGTGGGCATGTTAGCATGCTGAAGTAGCATTTAGCTCAAAACACCTCTGTGCTTAAGTAGGCCCTACACTTTTCAATAAAGTGTTATCCTGTCTTATGATATCTTATCTTACACTGTTTGGCCAAACGTATGAGGACATTCCTTAATTGGTACAACAGTTTAGGCCCCGTACTTCCAATTATTGGGGTGGCTGTGGCTCAGGAGGTAGAGTGGGTCATCCACTAACTAATCCATCCCTGGCTCTTCCTGTCCATGTGTCCAAGTGTCCTTGAGCAACACACTGAACCCCAAGTTGCTCCTGATGGTCAGGCCTGTGCCTTGCATGGCTGCCGCCACCATCGGTGTGTGAGTGTGTGTGTGAATAGGTGAATGAGAGGCAAAAACTGTAAAGCACTTTGTCCATTAAGGTAGAAAGGTGCTATATAAGTGCAGTCCATTTACCATTATAGTAAAACCTCTACAGCATACAATAATATTTTAGACTAGGGATGTCAGTTTCGGTTAATTTTGCTCTCAATAGACCGACACCCATTAACCAGTTCATCTTTAAGAAAAGTCGTGATGTAGCTTTCGTTTGTTAGAGCAGTCCAGCAGTCAGTGGTCAGAGCTAGCTTGTCTGCACTGGTTAGCTTGACTTATAGCTCATCCTTCTTCTCCTCAAAGTGTTTTCAATGTGTTTTGTCACAGTAGCTCTTGATGGGATAACATACTCGGGCTTGAGGTACCGAACTAGCTCTTTCAGTCCCTCACCCTCTGCTACACTACTGCGTACTGCTAGGCTAACAGTCCTTCAGCTATGTGACTTTACATCCGCGCTGTGATGTCTTGCAGAGCACACAAACACTGTAAACACACCTGCCCAGCACGGTGCTGTGGTTTAACAGCACCTATGGGCTGTGTGTAGCCCATAGACTATAAAAATAAGTGGTATTCTAGAAATAAAAAAATGAGCATGTATTTCTACAACAAATGAAGTATACAATGTTCTATTTCTAATTTGATTCCATCAAGTTTTGTGTTCCTACAGTAAATATTAAGTAAACACATTCAATTGAGCTTGAAAGGCATTTTCTTTCATCAGGTTAGAGCAATAAAAGCTATTCTGTCAGGCACCACATCATTCCTGCCTGTCCTCTGTCTTGCTAGCTGTTAATGACTGGTTTTGAAGCATCACTTTTCTCCATAAATGGAACACCTTGAAACAAAGAGTTGTGCCTGTCAAAACAATGCGATTCCAAATACCCACCAAGCCTCGACAGACACGCAGGTGTTATTGGAGCCCTTCTCCTTGAATGACCTTCGGGATTGCCTTGCACCAAACACTGTCTTTGTCTCGGAAATGGCAGCAATTAGCGGCTGGAGCCAAGCGGAGGGGTTATTTTGAACGTGCGAGGGGGCAAACAGAGCGAGGAAGGAGTGCATGGGGAGAGAGGAGACCTGAGTGAGCCACAGGGGCCCGGAGTGGGAGGCAGAGAGAGGGAGAGCCAGAAGGTCAGGGATAATTAGAAGCCTTTGTGGCCCTCTCAAGAGGCTCACGAGGAAGCCCACAGATGGGCCCTCAGCTCCCAGACACCTTGGAAAGGGTGATGCACGCACACACGCACACACATACACATATACCTGAGGGATGCTGAGGTGAAAGCAGACAAATAAGTGACAGTGCATGGTCACAGGTGTAGTTGGAAGAAAGAAAGAAGGACTGGCTGGAAAAATGAAAGGCTGGAGGCTGACAAAACCTAATATTTTTTGCCTAATTTTACTAAGTCTGTTTTCTGTAATTGATAAATGAATATAATGACAGTTATTTCAGCATTTTGCCATGGGGATGCTGCCTACAAATTTTCTAACTGTTGCAAGCGTAGCAACCAGTTTCCTCATTCACAACACATAATCCTTATAATGTCACACAGTTGTGCCTGCTGAATTAACTTTTTTGCTGTGGAATGTGCTGCCACCAGCGCTTGACTTTTAACTTCAAATGTCACTCATGTCACCCGGGCCCATAGCCGGCCTTAAGCTTTTCCTTTCTTTGTGACCCTGTGAAAATCATTTAAAGTCACCGTGACTTGCGGGGCCTCAGGTATAGAGAACGCGAAATGGCCATGATACTAGCAATTAATGGCCTGACATTTCTATCTAGGCTCCATGCAAATCCACTGCTGTGTTTAGCAATAAGGTGAAGGCCATGATTTCAGAAAGGCTGCAATGTTGTTGTCTGCAGGCGGATCAGGAGTTAGAAGCTGAGTGACACATATACATAAGACACATCCACATAGACAGTGTCGACTGGAATGACATTCATTCTCCTGGAACCAGTAATTCCCATCAGTTAAGGCCTTGACAAGCACTCCAGCGGGCCTCACAAGGCTGTCTGGGAGCTAACCTGCTGATATAAGCACTACTGCCGCCGGTAGTTGTCTGCCAGGCAGGTAACATCTCCATTAAGGGTGTTGATAGCAGACCTTACCATCACTGTCATGTGATTAATGTAAAAAGCACTCACTATCGCCTCACATATCTGCCTGCCTTTTCAGCTGGCATTTATAATTCACCCCCTTTCAGTATGCAGCCTTGTTTACTCGGGCCAGTTTTGCTGAGGTGAAATCATTTTTGAGTGTGCGCGACACAGAAAGGAATCCACCATACAAATGGCCTTGCTGTTTTAAATTCTCTTGCTGCTGGTGCCATAACATCTTTTAGCGTTTTGGACTCGGTGTAGTGAGTGATGTAAATGGTAAACAAATGTATTATGACAGAGGGTCAACATTCGACTGCAGCGCTGACAGCCGAGGCAGTAGGAAGAAATGACTTCTGATTGATATTTTGCCTCTTGTCAGCAGAGCAATTTCAACCTGAGCAGACGGATGGGATTGAAAGTTTCCCCTGCAGAGACACTGTGTTTCGCTTCACTGCTATGTAAATAAGAGATGTGTGTAACATTTTAATGAAGGTTTGAGGAAAGCAGGACTAAGTGGATGTCTTGACTAAGCTGCACGGGTCACCTGCAGTAAATCTTTGCATGAGAGATTGTGTGCAATTGCTAAGCTTTGTTTAATCTGAAGCTTAGTGTTTCGGCATGCTAATTTAGCATCATGCATGGCATGTAAATATCAGCTAAATGTCACATTCATTAAGGAATGTCTGGATGCGGGACAGCCCTTCTCCCTGTGTCTGCAGTGGATATAGATGAGTGAACATGCTCCTGCCTGGAGGCCTGAGGGGGAAGGCAGGGAGGTGTGGGGGGGTGATGGGGATCCCCAATCTGGGGTCGTCCTCCGAGACCGTAGCTGTCTGTATGTGTGTGTCCATGCAGAGATGTGAAAATGTGTGTGTGCTGGCATCAAGATTATGCAGACAGTTTTTCCTTTTCCGCAGCCCTGTGCAGCTAATGAACAATGACTTGATTGTTGACTGCAGTTTGAAATGTCAGCTGCCAGTATGTGACATGTCATTTTGACTGACGTGGTTTTCCTCCATCATTTCACAGCCTCTCCATTTGTTTATGTGAAGGTGTTTATATGTTCTCAATGCGGCAGCTCTCCTCAGCAGGAACCATTAAGAAAACTCATAGATCATTCCCATTGCTCATGCTGTGCTGCTGACATGCACAGCATTTGGCCCAATTATTCCTGTTTCCATTGTAATGATGGATTACATACGTGCATATTTATATTTTTTTAAATGCCCTTTGCACAGTGGAGGGGATAATTCCCCTTGTCCATCAAAACATGTTCGTCCACTTTATGTCAGCTGAATTAACCACACGCCAATTCATCATCGCACTAACCTCCCTGTGCTCTGGTGAGCAGCAGAACCCAGTTTCGGCTTGGTTCAATACTGTGAACTTCTTGAGTATTGATAGCAGCACATGGAAGGTCAACCAGATGGCTGATACCTCCCTACTTCCTGTTCCCATCATCATCCATCCCGGGTCCCTCTGAGCTCTCTCCAGTGAGGAAGAAGCTCCCTGTGGTGTCCTGCTGATTCTGACTGGCAAAGCCACAGCTTTGGCTTTTTCCCCTCCAGGCACCCACACAGAGAAAAGTAGGGTGTGTGTGTGTGTGTTTGGCAATTAGATGGTGGTATGGATGTGGGTGCTGCCCTGACAATTAGCTAAATAGCATTCTAATGGTGGACCACGCCATCTGTCCAAAGGAGTGGGGCACAGAAAAGGTCTCAAATGTTTTTAATGAGTTTAAATATTCACACAGAACAATGATAGCGCATGCTTACATTTTAGCAAAAATGTATTGTGTTGCAATCTGTCTGCTACTGTATAAGTCATAACTGTGTATTTTTTGTAGCATAATCAGTTTCTCAGAAGAAAAACCAGTGTCAAGTCTGAGAAAATAACCTAAGTTTTGTCATCAGGGTTATCTCAACTTCCACTTGGAGACTACAATGGTATAACAGAAATCCTGCGTTACCGGGGATTAGAAGGTTGAAAGACATAGGCATTTACCAACAGTGCATATTTAGTTGTGACTTCATCCTGTGGAATCGTAGGACTAACTAAACAAATATCCAACCAATGAAGTCTGATTGGTTGGGCACTAAGTTTTAAGACCTTTGAGACTTCTGTTTCCTTAAATGCTCAATCCTCATATAAATAACACCCTCTGATACTATTTAATGTAAAAATGTACAGCAGGTGTCCATTATTCAGTTTGACATCTCCACTCGTCAACATCAGCACATACACATGCCCACAACTGCAGGAAATGCTGTGTACCAGTGTGGAGATACAGTACTTAGCGTGGCACACCCAAAATGTCCAGCTATCTGTTATGTTGTCTAGCAGGGTGTGTGACCTGTACACTGCTGGCTGTGAGTGCCAGACCTTTGTAAAAAAAAAAAAATACAGCTGCCTAGTGGGCTCCATTTGGGTGTTCATCACCATTAGCTCAACATATCCAGCCATTACCAGGTAAAAAAACACACCACTCCACAACAGTACCATGGGCTAGCAAGAGAACGCCTAATGGAACTGGAGAATGGAAGTACAAGGAGCGATTTCTGATTATAAACATTTGAGAGGATGATGCTATGTAGCAGGCAACATTAATGATATAGAACTATGGGCACAAGAGGAAGAAAAAAGTCCTTAAAAGTTCATAAAATGCCTTTAAAATCATGAAGAGGTCACCATTTCTTTTCTCTGCATGTTTACACATGTCACAGTAATACAACTTTTGCCCCCTGTAAGCCTCTGTGTGGTGACTGGCGGTGGGAATGTCTGATGAGGTGAAAGCAATAGAGCAGACCGCCTGAAGCCATTGAAAATGCTGGCACCATACAGCCAAAAGAAAATGCCAACCTCACACAAAACTACTGTGTCAACAAAAACTTAAACCAATTTTGTAAATAACTGGAGGGGTGGAGGGTGAACTGGTTGGAGACAGGGAAGGCAAAGTGGCATCATTGTCTTCTGCAAGGCCGATAATGAGTTCCCAGAAATATTTGAAAAAGTTCAAACTGAATCTTTGTGGTTGATTTTTTTTCTCAATATAGAGTAAATTCTATCAAATTTCAGCGCTGTTCTGAGACAAAATGGCTAATGTTATGGTGGCCACCCAAATATTTTACATATACAGATCAAGCTTTAAGTGAACTGACTATCTGCAGTCACACCTCATGCAAAACCCACATTCTGTTTGAATGGCATGTTGATGGCTGCAGCATTTTCTCCACTTGTAGATGGTCTCTTTAAGCACATAAGGTCGCGTATCGATCGAGTATATTGAGGCGGGTCACGGGCCAGCCATTAGTGAACACGGGCTCAAGCAGAACATGAGGAGATGGGTGGGTGAATGCTAGCTACTGGCTTTTTAATAATAGACCAGTGGGCTCTCATTTTTAACCACTCGTGGAGGGGCGTTGTTGATTGATTTCATTCTTCAGCTAGAAATATTGATAGGCTTCATGCTTCTTGTTGTGGAAAATCAATGACGGGACTCAGGAAAAGAATACACAGAAATGGAAAAAGAGAGCAAGACAGAGAGAGGGATAGAATAAAAAGGTTTGTTATATACAGCAAGTGGTGTCCAGTGGTGTTAGAGGACAGTAATATATTCTAAGGAAAGAAAGCAGGGAGAGAAGATGCGAGGAGAGAAAAGGAGAGGAGAGGGGGAAAAAAGGAGACTGAAGGAGATGAAAGGGGAAAAGGAATGGGGGAAAGGGAAAGGAAAGGAAAGGTAAAAAATGAAAAGAATGCAGATAGAGAAGGGGAAAGGAAATGAAGCAAAGGAAGGAAAGACAGAAAATGAGACAAAGGAGATGATAAAGAGGAAAAACAGGAAAGGGAAAGAAATTGTGAGAAAAAGAAAGGGAAAGGAGAGAAAAGGCAAGGAGAGAAAGGGAAAAGAAGCAAAGGAGAGAATAGAAAAAAAAGAAAATGGATGGAGGGGAGAGGAAGGAAAGTAAAGGAAAGAAGAGAAGGAAGGGAAAGAGAAAATAAAAGGAAAGGAAAGAGTGAAAAAGGAAAGGAAAGAAGAGAGAAGAGAGAAAAGGATAAGAAATGAAGGAAAGGAGAGGAGAGAAAAGGAAAGGAAGAGAATGAAGAAAGAGGGAAGGAAAGTGAAGCCTAACCAAGGAGAGAAACACAGTGGAGAAAAAGAAAGGAAAGGAAAGGCAAAGAATTGTAATATATAACAGACACACTTGAAAACATCACTGGGGAGTATGAAACACAAAGACTGCAGTCTGACAGACTGATTATTTGAGAGTGACCCCTCAGGGCTCCATAGAAAGAGGTCCACTGCTTGCTGTTCTCCCCACAGACGGAGCTCTACAACTCTGATGACACAGCCAGCCGAGTCCCGGGACTGAAGAGGCCTGTAGAGCAACGACAGGCCACGCCAGAGCTAATTACCCCTCAGAGACATGAAGAGAATCACTCAGCTGTGTCTCACACGCATACACTGAGAGCAGAGATTAATCCTATTCCCCCTCGTCTCTGGTGACAGAGACTTTTTAATGAATCAAGAGAGGTTTTTAAAGCATCTTGTGTCTTTCACTCTCCCTCTGCAATTTCATTTGAAAGTAAAATCTCCATCTTTCCCTGGGTCAATCAATGACAAAAGCTTATTTGGATTGACCCGAGTGATTTTTGTGCAGTTTGTGCAATTGTTCACATTTGAACATTTTGATGCGCAGACACATTTCATCATCTCATTTGTATGCCTGTGATGCCCATGTTTGTCTGAATTGATATCTGCAAGAGAACTCGAGCGATCAATGCAGTTGGTGGTAATGACACCTGCTCAGACTCTGCTAAATAATTGGACCGACACTTTTCCACTCCAATTTGTTGAACACTCCTTCAGACAGAGATGACAGACGTTAGCCTTGATAAGTGTCGCATTGTCAGATGCAACTCGCATAAGAATATATCCACATGAATGATGCATGCCGCTGCAGCTATTTGTGGTCATAATGTTTTATTACAGAAGCTGTTTTGGGTGTCTACCGTTGTGGAGGTAAAAGTCCTGTTAATTTTATGATTAGATGATGTTAAGTGACTGGAGCCCTTTCTCAAGGCTTGGGGAGACAGGAAACTCTTCCACTTGACTTATCAGTACAAAAGATGAGCTACAGCATTAGAAAATGTCTGCTTCTTTGATTAAAAAAAAGTCAAAGGTATAAGAAGTCAAATAGAACAACCAAGGAGTATTTTGGCAAGATAGGTTTTATATTAAAGTTTCATAAAAGAAAGAGTAATAATGGTGGGCTATGGGGAAAATGCTTTTTGGGCCAAAGGGAATTTGTTTCGCTGCAATACCTTGAGTGGCCACTACGAGAAATTGGCAGCAAGATTAAGCAGCAGCACCATATCCAGTTCTCTTAAGACATCCACGGATATATCCAACAACTAGCGTGAAATTCTGTAGCATGGGCTGCTAACAGCAAGCCAGAGGTTATGTTTTGTACAAGATTCAGCAGTTTAAAACAGTTCACTTTTGAATTTCTGACTTAATTTTTGGCTCAGTTTATAAACTATGGTGCAGTATTCCTTCCCAGCTGTGATTGGCTCATCGAACTGGCTACTTCTTGATTGCAACAGTGACTGAGGCTGGACCCAACAGTAGAGAAAGATTCTACCAGAACCAGTGGCTCATCCTGCTTTTTTTGTGATTTTTTTGTGTTTGAGGAAAACTGCTGACAACCAGCACAACTCCAACAGGTAAACAACTTATTTTACTTTGCTTGCTGTGTAATGGAAAAGTACTCACAGTGTATGGTGTGGTATAATTTCTAAAGACCTGTGATGTGCTGAAGGGAACAAAATTGCATTGCAGAATGATTTTAATGTGATATTGCATGTTGAGCCTTAAGTACGGTTAAAATACTGTTATAAAACACTGGATTAATTATATTTCATGTATACCTCACAAGATGTGTGATTAAGTATGAAAGCACATATTATGCAGATGGCAATCTCACTCAGTGCACTTGTTGAAATTTGAAGTGTGTGTGTATAAAACTTCAATATTTTTTAAAAATATCCTTAGGAGAAGGAATAAGGGTGTAAAACAGGCAGTAATAACTTTAAAAAAAAATAAGACCAAAGGGAATTGTGAAGATATTGGTGTAAAATTAACAAAGAATAGTCTTAAAAGAAAGTGGACATGTCTGGACAAAGCTCCAGACATGCCTAGGCAGAACCTGGTCTGCTGAAACTTGTATAAGGAGAAGTGACCAAACAAGGACCGAAAATAAGTTCTAATAGTGTAATTAGTCGGAAATAAGGGTTGGCCATAGGTGTGACTTTTGAAGGCCTAAGAGTATAAAAGACAAGACAGAAACCACAGCAGACCAGACAGATACATATTGTGTGTTGTGATATGCTGTCCTTTTCTTACCTGGCAATAAAAGAACACTTTTTGCTGCTCTGAACTCTGACTCCTGAGGATTTTTTGGACACCAAAGAGAAGTTTTTCCCGATTTGGTTTTGAGCTATTTTAAACTTCTTCAAACTGAGACCCAACGAATCTGACCCAACAATGGCTCGGCATGACTATCCTCAAAACACTGGAAAAATGCCATAATGTTAGCGACGCGGAGCAGATGACTGTATAACGAAATCCTTCATGAGCTGATGTCAGCTCGGGCTGAGAGCAGAAAAAAACGTTGGAAACTGAGCATTCAGAGCAGTCTGAAGCCAGTGCTTTTTGCTCTCAGGGATTACTTCTACATACGCTTACCTCATTATTTGACATTTTGGCCACGTTTAATATGAACATCTGACATTGTAACATTACATATATGACTGAAAATAAGGAAAAGCATAATAGGTCCCCTTTAATCTATGCTTACTATAGAGTAAACTGTCTCCAAGACAACTTTCATTTAATAAATGTCTTCTAACATATCTTCTCCGATTGGATATTTTAATAACACTCCTAAATTACACTTCTTCACCTTTTAATTAAAAATATCACAGTTCAACAGCGATCCTCACCACACGGGTTTGTCAGTGGCAGAGTTGTTGGTGTAGCATTAAGAAGTTATGGGCCCCAGGGGGGTGTGCATGAATGATGAGCACCGTGTGTGTCATCATCATGCTTTCTCCTGAGGCTCTCATGGGTGTCCTTCGTCAAAGGCAACACTCTCCCTGATGAGCCCACACTAGAACAATAACTAGTTACCAGCCGCTGGTAACAGTAGAGGCTTTTACTTGCTGGTGTGTTAATTGTGTGAACCTGCCTAGCTTTCAGTAAGTGTGACTTTTCACTTTCTACTTTTCTGTTTTTTTATGCTTGTTTTTTTTTTTTTTTTTTTTACTCTTTTTGTCTTATTCCCTCCAGTGTTTGCTTATCACCATTTATCCGTCATTTCAGAATGCTGGAAATGTCAATGACATGCAGCAGCTGGAGTGATAAACCATAGCATTATACAGGTCAAAACTGGCACATCATGGGACCTATCACAAATTTAACCTCACATCTACCAGACCTGCTGCTCTGAACTATAGGAACACACACTGTGTATGTGAGTGAGTGTGTGTGTGCGTGTGTGTGTGTGTAGGGGGAGGTGGGGCTCCGGTGGTTTCTCTGTGATTTATAGCCTTGCAGAAAGTAAAAGTATGGGGAGATTTGCTGGACCCCTTTTGATCGCTCCCTCCCACAACCCATACAACTCTTCCTCTCGGCTCTATTTTCTCCAAATGTCTCTTTGAAGCAGTGTCATTTCAGTGGCAAACAACACCTGAGTGTTCAATCCTTCCATGCCCCTGTGTGTGTGTCGAATTGTGTGTGTGTGTGTCCCAGGCCCCAGTGGGCCATCTATCTGAGGCGGCCACACCGCAGGAGATAATGTGCCTCCCTCTACTTCCCAGCTGCCCCGCCAGGACCAGAGGTGTGAATGCATTTCTGTCTTTATTTCATTTAACACTCCGGCCCTCGGCAGAGGTCTGATTATGAAGAGGGAAGACGAGAAAAAATAAAAACGGTGGCAAAGGTTGGAAATTATACTTCCTTTTTCTTGTCCACTGCCAAAAAGGGGACCATGTGGTAAATGCTACACACCTGACAACACGTGCAAATTCCAACACACTTAAAAAACGGCATGTGGGCAGGCATTTAGCATCTCAACACTCACTTTTCCCTCTCCTCCTCCTCTGTGCACGCATGAGTTGCCACCTCTATATTTCATTATTCCTCGAATGAGGCCAAGCCTGATCAAGCCTGCTGCGAGAGACACTTAATTTTCCATTCGGCTTTTTTTAATAGCATACCAGAGAGTCCTGAAGCTCAGAATCTTAATTAGAAAACTAAAATATGATGTAGGTGCACATTCAGGGGCCGTCCAATCATTCCTAATGAGACCCTTGTAAGCCAGATAGCTTTGAGAGGGAGGGAGAGCAGAGAAGGTTTCGGGTCAATTCCCGCCTTCCAACACCTGTGTGTGGTGCCTTCTTCTGCAATTACACCCTTTGCCCGGTCATTTCTCTCCCAGCACTTTTATTGCATCTGCTGCCCAAGACAAACAGCAATAAAGCCAAGGTAACCATGGATACATGAGGGCCACATCTCTTTTTTTCCCTTCCTGCCAGTGCTATTGAAACATCCCTCTGTTGAATTTAAGTGGTAGGAGTCTCTTATTTCTCCCTGGTTCCTCAAGGTTATGAATGATGTGTGGGAAGGAAACAATGCTCCATGGGCTTTAATGGAAAAAAAAAAAGAGACGAGACCAAGGTGACGTTGGCGAAGTTAAAAAGGAAAACAGATTTTTAAGCCTTGACTTTTTATTTCTTTTAACAGAACAGTGAGCAGTGAAACAGTGAAGCAGCAACAGTGATCAGAGGAACATCTCAGGCTTCTCGCGCAAGTTAAACATTGGTGTAATCATAAGAGAAAGAAATGTTAACATCCGTGTTTCAGTCTGCCACCCTGATTGACTGAACGTCTAATCTCTTGAGAGATTTAATGAACATATCAGCTAATTAGAAGTGCTGGGAATGTGCTTTTACATCCACCCCCCCCCCCCCCACACACACACACACAACTAACAAGACACACACATACTCTCCCCCGTCAACCCTCCCAAACACAACCAGCTATCCATCTTTGTTTCTCTCTCTATCTCTTCTCCCTTCTGTTGTAGAGTCTGCAGACCCAGGTATTGGTAATCATGTATTTTCTCTTGTTAGTGTTGTTTTCCTCGCTCACAGTAATTGTCAAGATTGCAGGTTGCTGTAGTAAATCGGGCTTCCTGGTGTCCAAAATGGCGATGGATTAAAACCCCTCATTTTTAAAAAGTCGATTTGATACGTTAGTGACACATTACACAAGCAGAGAAAGGTGAAGGAAAAGTGAGAGGAGGCACGAGAGGAAGATGAGAGGAGGAAAGTAG
The DNA here is from genome assembly GCA_038419695.1 of Scomberomorus guttatus. Classification (NCBI taxonomy): domain Eukaryota; kingdom Metazoa; phylum Chordata; class Actinopteri; order Scombriformes; family Scombridae; genus Scomberomorus; species Scomberomorus guttatus. Next base: position 7,691,040 of record CM076464.1, read on the forward strand.
GTGGCGAGGGAAAGAAAAATGTAGGCAGGGAGAAAAATAGACAAAAAATAAATAAATAAAATGAGCAGAGGCGAGGAGAGCTAAGACCGGAAAGGTGAGGAGAAATGAGGAAAAAAGATGGTTCACAGCTGGCCGGCAAACCAGCCTGGGAGAAGGAGGAGTAGGGGGTCAGAGTTTCTGATTGTCCCTGAGAAGGAACATGACAGTGGCTCTAATAGATTCTCCTCACACCTTCCTTGAAGTGACCTGCCTGTGGGAGAAGGCCTCTTCACTAATGACAGGCGAGAACGCAGAGGCGGAGGCCTTCAGAGGCTTATCATATGCTGGGAACCATCTTCACCGTGGCCTCTGGCACAGCGGAGCTATGATGACAATATATCTTTTTTAAGCACAACCACTTGTCTTTGTCTGCGGACATGTTTGGGTTTTGACGCAATCAATCATAACTGATGACATGCTAAAACGCTGACAACTTTTACGGTAATGGCAGAGGTGCCAATGGGAACGATTCCCTCTTTCTTCACGTATAATGTCCTGAGCTATTATTCTCTCACAAAGAAAAGGCGTTATTAAGTGAGCCGTAATCCACAAGCCACAATGAACTAAAGTATATTTCTTCCTCTCCTCTGTTTGTGCTGTAGCCTGGAGAGTTGGAGCAGCAAGAGATTTCATTATCCTATTGTATCGCCAATGCAGCTAGCAACCGAGTCACCAGGCAACAAGGCAACACGCTCACTGTTCTGGGTCTTGTTCTAAAGTGTTTGCTTCGCACTTTCACAGCAACGGTTTCTGTACACACGCATGCGCACACACACACACACACACACACACACACACACACACTCACTCCTCCAAATCCCCCCTTTTCAGTCTCTAAATCAGCCCTAATCCTTTTGGGTCTGACCAAAGTCCTCCAACAAACATAATGGAGAATAATCAGCTCTACAGCAGTCAGTGTATTGGCTTGTTTTGTCATGCTCAGATGACCAAACACAATAATACTGTTTTCTTAATAAAAGAGGAGGTTATTAATCTGATGATCTCCAGTCCCTATGTGCCACATAAACATCCCTCACATCTCTTTATCCGTTTCACTGACTTTTTGTCTGTGTGTGTGTGTGTGTGTGTGTGTGCGTTTGTGTGCGTGTGTTATGAAATGGTCGAGCCTTGTTTGCAATCAGGCTGAGTGATGATGAGTGAGTAATCACTGCATTATTAAATAGTGTATCGCCAAATTAAGAGCCATCTACATGCTTGATTGAGACAGGGAAAGTTACTGAGGACAAGATATTTACTCTTAAAGTCCAACTGAACTCTGAAATTTAATCACATCTATTTGCAGTCAAAGATGTCAACATAAGTATATTGGTAATAGTTTTGAATTATTAAAATGAAGAAAAATTGTGGAAATATCTGAAATGCTCCTTTTTGTCTCAGCCACAGCTAAAGGGGCATGTCTTGTTGACATTAGCTGGCAGGCTACTGGTGTTACGCTACGGAGACAGTGAGTTAGCTGGGATTTTTAGGAGCAATGACAACACCAGCATCTAACAGGACCACGGTGACGTCTGCAGGTATGTTTTCATGCTGTTTAATGTGCTGTAGCTGAGCCTCTTATTAGCTATCTAGCCAGCAAACTGACATTAGAGGTGCACTTTTCCCCGGTGAATGTTTGTTTGGTGCCTGGTTCAACAAGCTAAGGTGCAGGACAGGACAGTTCATGTTTGTAAGATAGATAAAAAGGAGACTTTAGCAGGAAAGCTAATGCGGGTTGTTGTTCAGAGTTTGTGGCTCTTGTGTTGTGTAGCAGGATGCTATCAGGGTCAGTGTGACCATCTGCTCTGCCTGTGATAGAACGCAACGTTATTGTTTTATGCAAGATTTGATTTGTTGTATCGAAATAAGGTCTCCAGCTATGTAGACAAAGGAGAACACAGGACTGAGTGATTTACAGAGCAGATGTGTATCCTGTAGTAAAAGCAATATAATTTTTACTTACCTAAACATGCTAACATTGCCAATGTGATATTATGTTCAAGTTAGCATTTATCTCAAAGCACTGTGTCAAAGTACAGCCTCACAGAGAGATTTGGGGAGCAACATTGATAGTCCAACACTTAAACTTAAAACTGAAAGTCAGCCTACTTAACATGTCTAATAAATCCCTGACAGCACTGGAAAAGTGTGTGAGCACAACAACAGTAAGTACAGTAGTCCAACGTTAAAGCAGGAAGTCAGTCTACACTGTGATGGAAGATTCCTATTTACTGTTCACCTTTGTTTTCTCTTATAAATAAGCTTGATTTAACCTTGGGGTTTGTTTAAAACCTGCCTGATTGTCTGAGTGCTCTAGTGATATTATTATTACCAATAGATGATGGCCAAAACTATAACAAGATTCTTTACAATCTTTTTTAAATACAACATGCAAACAAGGTCCTCACTTTCATCCTTGTTAGGTCACCATGTCTCTCCCGTTATTTATATTCTATATACACCCCACTCTTGCTTTTCTTTCCTTCTCTTTGTCCTTGGGGGGTTTTGCAAACAGTGGGGCCCTACGGCGGTAACCCAGCCGAGTGCAGGCCAAACAATAAAAGGTTCATCCAATTCAGTCTGGCATGTGGTCCTGCCTTTCCGAATGGAAAGGGGAACAGCACCTGGTATCTCTCGTGCCTCCATTACACACTGCCAAGATTGGAGAAGATTGCTCTGCCAGAACAATAATGTGGACATCCACCATGAGCGTCCATCACCCCCACACCCCATCTTCTCTCCCTTTCACCCACTGCTCTCTTTCTCTTTCAACCTTTCGCCCAAATAAATCTTTGTGTGTGTGTGTGTGTGTGTGTGTGTGTGTGTGTGTGTGTGTGTGTGTTTGCCCTTTATGGAATAAGTCATCACAGGTCTTTATCTCTCTTATATTCTCTGTCTCTCTCTTACAGTATTGGCTTTCCTTATCGTGGCTGAACCAACTGCTTGCCCCCTCATGGCCTACCGCTGACTAACCCCCACCCTGCTTGTCTTGGCTTTCTTTGTCTCGGGTCTGACAGTCAAACTTATAGCTGAATTTCTACGTCCATGTGTTCCAGTGCTCCTGCATAAGATTCAACCACACAATGATTTAATTGTAGATGCAGTGTAGGATTTAATCCATTAGTTGTTGTGGCATCATCCCAGCACTAGACGCATGTGTTGCAGTTTATTACTCGGTCACACCAGCATTTATAACAGTAAAATTTTTGGGCTGAAATCAATACGTTTCTTAATTGCCAATTGCAAACTGCCTTTGAGGCAACTGGCAAGGAACTGGTAAGTCTAAAATGAAAGACGCTTTCATATTAGCTTTCCAGCATGACACACAAGTAGTCACTAAGTCACCAGACTTACAGCACCACCTTTTTTGTGAGGCCATGTGAACAAATAGCATTGTGCCACTGTCTGATAACTACTGATAACTGATAACAGCCTGATAACTACTCTGGTAGTTATCAGGCTGTTTTGGGGAACCTTTAATATACCTAAAATAATTGTTTTTACATTCTGTCATTCAGTTTGTGATATAGAAAGGTTTGCACTAGAAATGGCTTTACTAGCTAGTAGGTACAATACAGTTTTGCCAGCCTACTACAAAGCCTTACCCTTACTAATCATTCTTTCATTTAATTTTAGACAGAAAGTGATTATTGTGAAGAGTAGATTTGAACTGGAAATGGCTTTGCTAGATGACAAACTATACATTTATCTTGCGTCACTGAAAATAAGTCAATTACTAAGCTGTTCTTCAACTGTATCAACCAATCATTTACGTATCAACAACACAACCAAGTTAACCAATCACTATTCTTATGGTATTCACATGTGCCTGTAGGCCTGACCACAAGTACTACAACCTCCATAAAACCCGGACATAAAAGTATGAATCTAACCAAAACTCCAAAACTCTCCAGCTACTTCCCAGAGGCTCCTGCACATGCACGATTAGGTCTGCAGCCTCACTGCTATCGGTCTAATGGCCAGGCTACATTTCAACCCCTCGTTCTCCAGCCAGTGCGACGTGTTACCATCCCACACACCCCTCGACCCTCTTTCCTCGACATCCATGCCCTGAACACCACCCACACACCCACCCATCCATTCACCAGCACTTTCCCCATGCTTATCTGTCATGCCTTGGATAAGATGTTGCTGGGCAGATTGGTTGGCAGAGCTGCAAGGCTTGACTTTAGCCTGTTTGGTTATTTATATTTATAGTCTGTATATATCTATGCATCTGTCACATAGATGTATATATATAAATCCAAACTCAGACCTCAATGGTTGAATAATGCCTAAGGTATCTAAATCCACAGAAGCTGTCCACCACATTGGGTCATTATATTAACATTAAAATGCAGCAGAGACGATAATGTAGAGCAAATTACAGCACACTTGGTTTCCTGCACTGCCCCTAATGGCTGTGAGTACAGTCTTTTCATTGCATAGTAAAGTTTAATAGCATTATTAAATGGGGTGAAATATATCAGCGCACGCATATGATGTAAGAGTGGATCTATTTGCATGGGCCAAGTAAACAATGTGTTTAATGGATTATTGGCATGCCAAAGGGATAATCAACAGGTCTGTCAATGAAACAAGAGGTCCTGCATTGTATCGGTAATAGGTTCAATGCTAGCAATCACTAATTAGAACACACAGATGCCAGGAAATACTGTCAGGGGAACAGACACTGACTGTGGAATGGGAAACCTTGGAAGACAGGCAATTCCTATCAAGATAAGATCAGCGGTAATGGTGCAGTAATAGTGTTATTCAAATGAATCATTAGATTCTCTATGACAAATAAAATAAAAACAAATACAGGTTTGGTTGGATCTGTGAATTGCAAGGCACAGAAATGCACCCGGCTTTAATCCCAGCCTGGAACAGATATTGAACCGAATCCTTTAAAAGGCCAGAGATTGAGAGATTTCATCAACTAAAAGGACAGTGTGAGTTCCTGAAGAAAATAGAAACAGCATGATGACTCAAAAGACGACTCGACGCTTCAGATGAGACACAAAGGTTCAGAGACAGTTCACTCACTGACACCCAATAATCAATGTGCTTTAGCTTGACAGCATCAGATGAGTTTCTGGGGCACTGCACATAAGACCTGCGCCATCAATAAAAACAACTTTACTTGGTCCACACAAGTTCTGTCATAGGTCAATAAAGAACAGTGCGTCAAAGGTTTCATTTTGATTCAGATAATTCTGCGAGAGTACATCCTGTGTTAGCAATCATTTACAGAAAGGTTATGTCTCAAGACTGCTGGAGAGTTTTTTTATTGCAATATTTCAGTCTAATTCAAATTAAATAGGCTATTCTTTTCAAAAATGAATTTGTAGTCAAGTTGTCAAAGCAATGTTTTGTTCCATCTTTGCATAAAATAGATATTTGTGCACAATTTGCCCCTCTTCATATTTTTTGAACGTTTTCTAATCTTGTTCTAGAAGGAGTTAGCAAGGAGAGCAAAGACAGCCAATGAAGCATTAACACAACCTGTCTGTATAAATGTACTTCATTGTCAGTAGATAAAGGAAATGAAGCTGAATTCTTTCTATTTTTGCAATGGCAAATACCAAAGTGGGAGTAGTGTGTCTCTTGCATTTTAGTGCCACTGCCACACACAGAAAAGCAGTGCGGGGCTTCATAACCAAACACTCAGCTGACTTCATCCCAGCTTTCATACACAAGAACCTCACAGCACAATAGCTCCAATGTTGCTGCTTCACAGTAAAACTGACAATTGTATCCTGAAGGCTCTTCTGCAGCTTAGAGACTTTCCATTATGTATTGGCTCACCCACATACAATATTTCACACATACATGCGCACACATACTGTACGACTACTGTATGTTTTCATACATTTGACCTTGACTTCAAAAAACATTGTGTGTGTGTTTGTGTGTGTATGTGTGTGTGCTGACAGTGCTGCCTGTCAGTGAGTGACTTGACTGTTGAATTGTGTTTTTACAGGCTTCACAGATTTACATGCTCAGCAGCCGGGAGACTTAAAGACAAGACAGAGGGGGTGAGTTACCTATCAGTTGATGCTGCCTCTCTTGCATAATCCCACGCTTTCAAATGGAGGGAAAATGCTGATGAAGCTGTGGAACAGAACAATTGAAGACAGTAAGAGAAAGGGAGAGAGGGAGCAAGAGAAAGAGGAGAGACTGCCCTCTTTGGTGTATCAATGTAAATTCCTGACAAGGCAAGCCTCCCCTTCTTTACCAAGTTTGTGTTTTCCAGGCTTGCATTTTGACTGGATCAGCATTCTAATGAAAGACTGTGGTGCCCCAAAGCTCTGTTTGAATCCCTCAAGAAACAGTCAGCAATTGTCTCTTTTGTTAATATGCAACTTCTGCCATGCACCTGTAGAGAAACTCACAGGAAAAGAAATACATTTTCATCCTTACAGCACAGGAAAGTTAGTTTTTCACCACTATCAAACTAGTTTTGAAGCATGGAAAAGATATGAGAAAACTTAAATTCAAAAACATTTTGTCCAAAGATTAGAGAACTAGGACGTCTCTAAGTCCTACTGAACTAATTATTTCCTCCCTTCATCATTTTTTATGCTTCCCTTCATCCTCTGGGCACTGCATGAGCACCAGAATCCTTTGGATCAGGTGCAGAATCATCAGGAGCATGCAATATACTTCAGGCTAGCCCCGTTACACCTAAATTCAACCCCGGAAAACATTTACAACTCTAACCTGTACAACTTCAAAACTGTTCTCCCTGGTCCGGATGTATCGAAACAGCCTCAGGGTCATTCATACGTCTGTTATATGTGTGTGTGTGTGCATGCGTGCGTATATATCATTTTCCATTTGCAAATTACTTCTGTGGAAATGGGTGCTGACCAGCTGGTACCTTATGTTTGTCAGGGCCTTGGCTCGTTACAGGACGAACAGCAGGAAACTCTGGCAAGTGTTTGCTGTTTTACATTACCACCCAACAATAGGGAGCCAAAATTCTTGTCGGTATTTCATATCAGTTATTTACACACTGCAACGAGTGCATGCACATGAGGATACGGTTTTGATAGGAGGTGTGATGGCGCATATTTTTAATTCAGTTCCACTCATATTCAAGTTGCCATCAAGATCGGAGGCTGCGTGAATGGACAACAAGGATAGCTAAAGTGTCCAGATTTGTTTATAAAGGTTCTTACTTGCTGAACAGCTCAAAGTGACTATACAATGCAATGACTCATTCCTCCTTTGTCTAATAAAAAAATGAAATGCAAGGATTTCTTTTTCTAACATAGTGCAACATGTGTAGGTAAGTCCATGCTTTTTGGCCATTGTGCTTTTGCAAAAGGGTTTGCAGTAAGTTTTCAATTTTTATGAACATTTTAAACAAAGCCTTACAAGGTTTTGAGAAGTAACAAGTGGCTTTGAAAGTAATATTTGGGGAGCCAATCATGAACCGAAACATCCCAGGTTTGTGTCCAGCTGGGGACCTTTGTTGCGTATATCCAAAGCCTGATATATCTTATTCCTCTGTGCCATACAGCTCCACTGTTGTCCAAAAACTATTAAAAACACATCAGTGAGTCACACTTGCATTGAGTGATATGTTCATTCATTATGATGAACATCTGCATTGCAGTTAATTTCTAGCTGAATACATACACTGTTGCTGAAAATACTTACTAGAGCATCAAATGTGTGTTAATACCCAACTGAAAATAGTCCCTAATAGCTTAAAACTACAGTAACCAGTTTTAAGTAATTATTAGGGGTGCACAAATCCGATACTGATATTGGATATTGGGTCCAATGCTGACTCACATAACTGGATTGGGCATCGTGACATAGGGCCAATCTCGGCCGATCTAGAAAGTAAGACACACTGTGTGTCATATGTGTGTGTGAATTACTCACTCATGAATTCATGATTATATTATATAATTTTAAACAAATAAATATATTTATTTGTTACATTTTGTTTTACAATGTTAGGAAAGCAAAGTCAAGCCTGATGTTGCCTTACACATAAAAGAATGATCCCAGTCTCTTCCACACAGTGAGGCATAAGCTTATTAATTAAACACTGGTATTGGATCAGTATTTGGTATCAGCCGATACCCAAAGCCCAGGTATCGGTATCGGTATTAGGACTGAAAAGTAGGATTGGTGCCTCCCTAGAAATTATTCAGCCTTTTTTTATATTTAGACCAAAAATTAAGTGTATTTTCATGACCCATTTTTAAAGGTTTACTTCTTCAGTAGAAATGAGTAGGTTTGGAGCTGAGAACCAGACAGGCAGGGGAAAGGGGGATGTATTGACAGACTGGCTACTGTATTGTTGCTTTTGGTCTTTTCATGGGATTTTTCACAGTAACAAAAATATAGTATATGGCCAGACTTATCATGTAACAATATGCGAATGAAAAAGGTTTGTGAGTCTGGTTTTTATCAAATCTTACCAATTTGGAGTCCAAATATCCTTCAGATATCAGTAAATGTAATGACTGAAGTGAATGTGGGAACCCTGATAAAGTCATTCTGGGAACTTTGTGCAACCCTGCTTACATGGAAATCTATTAGTAAACACAAACACAACTGCTCTTGGTTGAATTTCAGCAAATGTCAATACAACCTCTCAAGAACTCTTTCCTCTCTTTACAAAGCACCATCTAAATGGTAGTCACCAGCACATAAAGCTGAATCTGCAAATCTGACCATGCTCATCACTGCATTAAATATGCAACGAGAAACATCTGCTGGGACTTGTACTGTCTACCTAATGATATGATTGAACAAACTAGGGCAGAGAACGCTGCCGCCTGTCTATTTAGAAGTTCGGCTAGCGGCCCATGAAATCAAACTTCTGTGTACTCACCAGTCTGTGAACCACTTGGCAAGAGACTGACATATCGAAGGATGAGGCAGTGCCCTGATAAGCGAAGCTGGCATTTGTTTGAACATTCGCCCATTGCCTCCCAACAGCTGAATTAAACACTGGCTGGGAATCGACTCAAGGCAATCCACAAAGAGAGACAACCAGTTCCCCACCTGTTCCCTGCATTGAATTCATGCGTTTTTCAAAAGAATGCAAATCAAAGTGACTGTCTCCCAACAAAATGATGTTATCAAAGGATGGAAACAAAGCAGTAGCTAAAGGGAACTGGGAGAAATTGTTGTTTGTGGTTCTTCAGCATGAAAAACATAGTGTAAAGCAGAATGATTGCAGTGGAAGATCAGCCGTTTCTCCTGTATTTTTCCTTTAGATGAAAGACTCGTACCCATTTTATCACAAAAACACACACATTTGGCTTTGCACTCTACCTTCACAGCCCAAGTGTATATCAAACATTCCTCTGTTTTACTGTAATTTCTTTCACATGCATTTCTTCCCTCTCTTTCTGTCATTTTCTTCCCCCTTTCCTTTCATTCTCTTTCTGCGTGCCGGGGAAATGAAAACAGAGGTGAAACCCGGTGATTGAATTGTTCTTTATTCATGCTGTCTTCCCGTGCAAATATGGAGCCGTCAAGTCTAAACAAGTGAATTCTGCAGCTGGTCGTCACAGAGAGCTCGTATGGAGATGTGGGATACCGTGGGGATACCGCACAATCCCACACTCATTCCTGTCACATTTTCCTGCCATTCAAAACCCAAAAACACCTCCTCTAAACAGTCACAACACTTCTAAACAGGAACAGGATCTCATAAAAAAAACTAAAGAAAAATGCTCCATTCTGCATTGTTTTTTTTCCAGCTTTTAACCTGTTGACCAAAACCAGCGTCTGAATGTAAGTGATGTTTTAACACCATTATGAATTCTTTAGTTTGTTTCTGCATTTTCCATGTTATATACTGTATAGTTCAAATATAGATCTAGGTTAAATGCTGAAAGAAGTAATCAGCACTGCATATGTTAATTACAGATATGAAGATAGCAAACAGCTTCTTCATAATGACCTCCCCTGGGTCTCTGCATGGTTATCCTGCAGTGTGCTAATGGGGTTACTACCAGCCCTCTGTGGATTTCCTACCACCATCTATGAAACCACATAAGCATTATCAGAGTAAACACTGAACATTTACATATTCATTATTACAAACATGACCTAAAATAGTACTATTAAAACATTGGGACGAAAGTTTTAAGATCCTTGAACATCAGAGAGTTTATAAAGAGACAAAAAAGGAGTCTAGAAGTCAGTATTGCTCATGTAATTGTATTATTCCATTACCTGCAGGTAGCAATGCAACCAGACATCTACTGGTAGCTGAGTAATTTTGTTATCATACAATTATGGTCTTGTTTTTTGTAGTTTTGGCCATAATTTCAATCGTTAACCCTAACACAGAGCTCGTCAACCGAGGTGCCAAGAACTGGGAAGAATATCGCTAAAAAGAAGAGAAACAAAAGCAGCCAGATGATAAGACAGGTTTTTATGGAGGCATAAACAAAGAAAAACAGTAACATTTTTACACAAACTGTCTGTTGTAAACATCCATCACAGTTTACAGAACAGCTTCTTGGTTCAATATTGACCAACCATACTTGCCGTAGCTGTGCAGTTTTTCGGTGCAATGATTGATTAGTAGCGCTGCGCTTAGGTGTGCTCACTTTGAGTTTTACTTCCAAATAAAGCGATTTACATGATCTGGCTAAACTGTGGGCTAGTTTACAACCTGTCTGATCCTCTGAACACTAATTTCTTGCCTTGTTGGACTTCATCTGAGAGCAGATGGTAAACACTACAAAGTTAAGACCCAAGTTTTAACTAACCTGAATTTTCCTTTCCTTAACCTTTCTTTAAACAGTACAACAAGCTGCGAACACAACATGTTAGCAAACAGTTGCCTATTCACAAGCAGTAACTCTTCATCAAGCAGAAACACAGAAACATTACATTCTTATAGAATGCACATAGCATTAGCAGAGAACCCTTTGTCTGCCATTTGCTGCTGGACAGGTACCACTAAAAACAGCTGCTTGCTGCAAATGGAAATAACACTACTCAGAGCAGTGAAGCTGCAAAGGTATAGGTTGTAAAAACCATAACAATGAGCTAAAAGATGCTAAAAAAAAAGCTCTGTAGAGCTGAGGGGAACTGCAGATTTGGGTGATTATTCTCTGTGGGTTTGTCACTACGAGTGACACATTTCACATTACACACAGTCATTCAACCCGTTGTTCATATACAAAGATTGATGCAGCTTTAACATCCCTGTGCCTATATGAGGCACGACCACCTCTTCGGGACATTCAGAGGCCTACACATGTCTACCTTTCAGCTCTTTCTGCGTTCCAGCTGACCTCCATGCTCCTCCCTTTTGTCCTCTCTACATGGGGAGAGCTATCTTGACAGTGGGAGATAAGCATCGGCCAGACGCTTTGAAACACAAGAAAGAGGTAAGCGAGAGAGAGTGTTGTTGCAGAGTACACACTCTTCCCTCGCAGCCATGTCTTGTTTGTACACTGGGGAGGTGGCAGGATCTCATGTTTCACCAGCTCTTGTCGCATAGCCTCACCGCTACACCGTCTGCTGCTGTCAGCCCTGTATACCCAGTTGTTAAGAACAGCGTGCATTGTGCAGTCGGACTGTTTTGCATCTTTCAGCTAAAGATGTGCGCTGCTACAAACAAGAGGAAGAAAAAGAATAAATTTAGACCTGCAGAGAGCATGTGTAGGATCTGCTTTTCCCTGGCTATTTCATGCCCGATTCTTTGTTTCAGGCCTTCTCCTCAGCCTCTCAGCTGATGTAACATGACCCCGGCCTGATGTCTATCTTGATCCTCATTACGCCTACGTTGTCCTTTCCCAGACCCACATAGGAGATTCCCTGTCTCAGGTGGTCTCTTTCCCTTTTACCCCCTCCATTCTTTTGTATCTTGTCCATTTTTCAGAAAGCCGCTCCCATAAAGAGACAAGGCAGCTCACACGAATTTAAAAAGGTCAAGCTTCTAGTATTGTCATGATACCAGAAATTTGGCTTGTTACCTATAGGTTTGCAGCAAGTTCAGCACAGCTGGGTTGTAATGACATTTGGGTGTCTGCTGGCGGCAGCAGCAGGAGCTATTTGTTTGGAAGAAATAGAAGAAGAAAACTTGCATTGTAGCCAGAATGGCTGAAGAAAGAAAGAAAGGGGTGCCACCCACAGACACCAAAAGAAAAAGACACAGTACTGCCACATTGTTTGATTTAGAAGGGATGTACAGTATATGAAGTGCAGTGCACAAACACCGCAGCAGCATTTACCAAAATAATAAGAGTACCACTTCAATTCAGTGACCAACAGGCTTCTAAATGAATAAATCAATTCTTCATTGATAAGACACCAAAGTGCTCTATGCAGCAAGAAAACAAACTTGAGTGGCACATCTCAACTTAGTCCTCAAAGACGCTCTTCAAACTCTGCAACTTGACAGAATCGCTGCAATCGAAGGCGCACTCTGCACAGCAATCAAAGTCCTCTCCCAGAGGTTTAAATGGTTTGTGATGATGATTAGTTGACCATGTTGCGGAGCTGAGGAGTGGATGCAGATGTGGCTAATTCCAATGGCGCATGGAATGCTGATTGTGTGGCACAAAGTGGTAGCAGCTAATCAATACAGTTAGCACCGCTAGCCCTCGTGCCTGCATTTGAGGGCTCAGCACCTGTGACTGCAGCCCTGCGCTAATTTCAGCTTGATTATCATCAGCGCTCATCTGTTTCCTTGCATCCCAAAACCCTCCAATTAGAGGACTTGGGGCGCTGTTAAATCAAAGTATACAGCAGTGTATACAGCAGGGACAATTATTCAAGTGTGGGATTTTATGCAGTAACTTTTTTACAAATGCAATGTATATTTGGTAAAAGTTGGAAAATATGTGAACTCATTTGACCTGCTGTATGCAATGACACTTTCAAGTAAAGGTTTGTGAAGAGGAACTTTAGAGAAATTTTGCAATACTCTCATACAATGCTAACCCTTGTAATGTGTCCAGGGGGTACCTAGCAACCAGAGGCTGCAACACTGTGAATATTTCATTATATTGTTTGTATTGTTCTACTCACATTCATGCAAAAATGTTTAACATTAACAGCATTGTTACCAACTGACTCGTGTATTGAATTTGGAGAAGGCACTGGAATCTCATTTGAATAGCAAAACAAGTACCTCTGTATCACGTACACCGCTCTGTAGAATAATGTATAGCCATCACACGTTGCATATGTGAGGACAGTGCTTGCGGCTATCATTCCCCAGCCTTTGTTTTTCCCTCTTTTGAAGCAGGAGACGAGCCAGAGAATGACTCCATTAATGCAGAACCTATTTCTTCCAAATCAAAAGAAACACCCCACCCAATGTAATGACAACCTCTTCCCTCCTTGCCTCTGGTGCTTTGCTTTTACTCATCACAGGAAAGGAGGTCATGGAGGTTGGGGTGTACAGTAGAATATTGTGTAGAGTCAATATGCATGTGTGTAGTGATGCTTCCTTTGATTGACAATGCAGAACTCCTAGTACATTGCAAAGGGACATGCTTGCACCAGTTATTGTGATCCAGATGGTAAAATGAACACCATGGATTATGAAAATCTTTTAAACCAAAATTTGTCTTTGATTTAACAGCAGCAATTATTCTCAATGGATACCAAAACATTGAATGTTACAGTGGTATTTCATAAGATCTGCTTCTGTTTTTCTTTGGCACTAAGCAGCCATTGAGAGATGTTTTGCACTTTGAACTTTTGAAGTTTCTCTCATTGGTGTCTGCTCAATAACTACACAGTTCCTTTCAAACCAAATGCTGCTGCTAGGAACATCAAAGATTTTTTAGTGTTTTATGTTTAGGTGTATCGAATGGTAAATATATTTGCTTTCTCTTCATATTTTCTGCAGCCTTGCTTGTGTTTTGGTCTGTCTCTATGCTTTTATATGTAATCCTCATTCTTAATGTTTATTCAGAGTTAAGTCTGACATTGGAAGTATGGAAGTATTTTAGCTTCTCCGGCTCATTCCAAAATGTATTCTGTCATCGTTAAGCAGTTTTTTCTTTGTATTAATTCATAGAGGTGAACAAAACATTTATCCACTGGGCCACTTAAAACTGACATGGACTTAATCCCGGTGCTATTTCAACTCTGTATTCAGTCTCTCTTTGCATATGGTCACCTGTTGTGGGAGTCTGTGCTCAAACCACTGATGGTTAGCCACTGTGGCTGGAGTCCTAATTAAGCCAATGTGGAAATACCGTGAGGCAGCATCATAATGATGCTAATTGTTTGCTTTGCCCCAGGAAAAGTGCATCATGGGCATAATGGAATAATAAGAAGCCCTAATGCCACCCCCAATGGGATAGCACCTGCTTATTACATATTGAAGGCTATATTTAGTCACTGTAGGTGCTAATATAAATTAACCATATACAGTATATATACATGTAATGGACGTTACAGTGAATTTCTGTGCAGTGTTCAGGCTTTTTGTTTGTGAGCATTTGCAGTTTGAAGGCTTTGTCTGGAGAGGACAGGAGAGGAGAGAGAAGAAGAGAGCGGCTCTTGAGGAGGGGTGGGGGTTGCCTTTCATATTCTCAGCATGAATCCTGCAGAAAGTCATTACCCACAACAATAGAATTTCTGCTCTATTTGCCTGGCATATTTTTTTTTTCCATCTGGCCTCTATAGTGTGCCACCCTCAGTCCAGAGTCTAAAGAAGTGCCCCAGAGAAACAACTCTTTCTACCACTCTTCCAAATACTTTCCCTTCCTGTTCTCATGGCTGAGGTTGTGTTGAGGATACATGGCTGGACTGTGCGTTTCTCATGTCTACCATTCTTATGCAACAGGATAAGGCCACCAAGGACCCTCGGTTATGATTCCCATGACTGTCTGCTGGCCCAGTGATTTCAAAATAGAGGCTTCTTGGCTTGACATCTTATCTAATGCAGTTCAAAATGTGAAAAAGCAGATATTCACTCCTGCCAGGCTGGAAACCATTGGAGACATTAGGCCCATAGTGTAGTTTGTGGTTGGTCATTACACAACTGAACAATGCCAGTCCAGCAGCTTGTACTTTTGTCTATTATTCATGTGGAAAAGAATGAAGCTTTCTATAGCACCTGATGAAAACCTGAAAATAATTTTCCAATTGTGTCTGCATTGAACTCTCTGTAATCATGTCTCATTGCTCTCCAACGATTAAACAGTTTTGGGAAAACCGAGATGCAATAATGGATCCAAACAAAACACTTGGCAAACTACTGTAATGGCCCAGTCTTCCCACTGAAAGCCCAGTATGTGGGAACTGTTCTAAAATGGGTGGGAGAGCTCTCATCTTTCCTCCCATCTCTCCTTCCATGGCTTGCTTTGCTTTTTCACTGTCTCCTATTAGCAGTCCATGAGAGTGGGAGGAAGAAGGAATGCTTTCTGGCATGGGGGTCCTTTTGTTGTCTTGGTGACTGCGGCTCAGCCATCTCAGAGAAACTCAGGTCTCGTAATACATCATCACCCCGGCTCCCCAGGCAGTCATCAAGAGGCTCTGATCTGATCCTCTATAGATCGTCATCCTGTTCCACAAACACAACCCAGAACAACATACCACAGTCTCCATTTACTCCTGAAAATCTACTTCCTGGCAATTGTCCAGTGCCTTAACATTCACCAGAAATGTTCCTGTACTGCCATGCGCCTGTTCCCGTTCATCTGCAGATATTTAAGTGAAGATTGTTTTTCTATGTGTGCCCATTGGCTTTGAAGTCCATGTTCTGTATGCTTTGAATATGTCTGTTTTCCTCCAAGACAAAGCGTCCCTCTAATTTCTGCGTCTGTGAGCAATTTTGGCGGACAGCCTTAAGATTTACATAGCGAAGTGGCCCACCTGCTCTGTGTTTGTCAAGCATAGAGAGAGGGATACAGTGTCTTTGTTTTAGATTGTAGATTTGATTAGAAGATTACTAATTCATCCTTACAAAGCTTGGGTTACTTGAGTGCTCCATGTTTTGGGATTTATAAAGATCTTGAGTTGCTATTTCTGTGCTGATGTAAGTAGATAGCATAATGTAAATAAAGCTATCTGTAAAAGCTACAGTAGATTTCTCTGGATAATGATTAGAGGAAGCACAAGACAAACATTTGCAATAAGTTTCCAATAACAATACTTTAAGGTCTCCATTAACTCTGGAATTCACAATTTGCTTCTCCAGTATCTGGCTCCCCAGCTTTGAATGTACAAAGACCTGTTATTGCTCCAAATGTGAGCTCTTTATTCATTGTTTTTCATCTTAATTTCTGTTAGCATTTCCTGCTGAGAATACACACAAGCACACACTCACATGCATGCATGTGAAAAACACACGCTAAAGCACACACACACACACACACACACACACACACACACACACACACAGTTCCTCTGGCTTTATGAAACATTTCCTGGGAGGCTTAGTGACTGAAGAAGTGTCACGTAGATCATTTTCTCATTTCTCCTTTTGATGAAAGCTTGTTTTGAGAATCCCCCACCCTCTCTGAACTCAGAAACTAAAGTGACTGGAGTGAATGAAGACGCTCAACAGGATATCATAGCTGTCAAGGCGATATTACATTCTCTGAATTGTTTCTTCGACCATTGTTAAACTGAATTACGTTGCAACTGAATGATCAACATCATCTGCATACAAATTCGCATTTAGATTATGCAGGAACTTAATAACCAAAGTTTAACTATTTCTCGCTGTTAAAGTTTCAGCCTAAATGGCTGCGGTTGTCATTACTCATACAGTCTATTGCCCCCAAACCGGGTTTGAACTACATTCAAAGTCAAAGTATCGAAATAATCTTCACCACTGTGAGCTGACCTATTCTTGATAGCGTGTGGAAACCAATTCAGTCCTGCTTTCCTGATATGTGATGTGACTCCAGTCTGGCAGGGTGGACAGGAATGAACAGAGCGATAAGGAAGTCCAGACCCTGTCACCCACTGCCCGTCGCAGAAAGGCAGACGTGTGACAGATCATAAAATTAACAGCCTGCTCTTTTTTGACATACAGAGGCACTGCACAAACAGAACTGCTGCCCAGAGATAGCAGGCAAAGCAATCACCACAAGAGACAGAGGGGGGAGAGGGACGAAGGGGGAAGAAGAAATGAGTGAAGAGCAGGGGTGGAAAGATGAGCCACATGTCCTACTTAAGAAGAAGTACTGTTTCTTGGAATTTAACTTAAGTAAACCTAAAATGAATGCAAGTTTGTGCTATTTGATAACAAAAATAAATTGCTTGCAACTAGGAGACAACAAATGCAGTTAATAATAATAATAATAAACAGTGCATAGTATGGGGGCATTCCACATGTACACTAGAAATCAAAATACTGACTGCTTGATCTAGCGAATGGGCAGTTGACGTTGACTATATGCGCAAAATGTGAAAAATGCCTCACAACTTCCCAGAGTCTGACCAACAGTTCAAAATTCAAAGATATTAAATTTGCAATAAAACAGTGAAAAGCAGCCAGCTGGAAGTAGCAAAATGTCCAGCAAATATTTCATGATTTTGCTTAAATTCAAATGTAAGTATTTGTAGCTTAAACAAGACCAAAGGTCTATAGCCATGTTAGCAACCCTGCGAAGCTGTTCTTAGGCAAAGCGGTGCTGATCATTAACTCATCCTGTGGGAAATGTGAATGTCTGTACCAAATTTCATAGCAACTAATCAAATTGTTGTCTAGACATTTCACTCTAAACAAAAAATGTCAACCTCATGGTGGTGCTAGAGGAAAAGTCAGGGGATTGTCATGAAAGGCAATTTGGATACATCCTCTGGGAACCATAAATGTCTGTGCAAAATTGAATGGGAACCCACTCAATAGCTGTCGAAATATTTCAGAATGAGCCAAAGTGGTGGACCGATCTTGCCATCCCTAGAGTCATACCGCTAGTGCGACTAATGAAAGTACAGACATCTATTAAATGTAACAAATGAGAAACGAGTAGTGAAGACCGCTCCTTGTAACTGGACACCAGCAGTAATATTCACTGAAGCAGCCATAGGTAACGTCTCCCAGATATAATTCAAAGATATCTATCAGGCACGTTTTCTTTCGCTGGCACTGTGAGCTGCTCCATTGGATGACCAACAGGTCTCAACTATGGCCATCTCTGCTCCGACTGATAACCTCTCACAAAGCAGGGCCCCGGCATCACCTCGGGCAAAAGCAGGGCAGTGTTTGGAGCACATTTTCTGCTTGGATGGACCCAATGTTTTGGAATTCCACTGACTCTGCTTCTACTGATTTGAGTAAGGGGGGAGAAAAAAGAAAAAAGACGGCAGCGGGGAGATGTATAAACCTGCTTTCGGTGATGGAAGGTGAGATTGCGAGAAGTGGTGAAGCGGGTAGGCCTGGACTCCAGGGTGTAAAACCTGTGCTTGTGCCTTTGCCCCTTACACTGCTGAAATGTCAAATCTGCCCTTTTTGCTCAGTTCAAATGTTATTATTTTTAGCACACACAGTATAGTACAAGCCCCACCTGGTTGTCTGTCACTCACCTCCCTCAATCTTATTCAGTCATCCTCTTTCTTATCGAGCTGCTGCCTTCAAGAACAGCCAATTTTTATCTCTTGCTTTCTGTCTATATACTGCATTTTTTTCTTTCTTTCTCTCACCATGCTCATGAGCAATCAAGTGCCAGTATAATGTGTTTAGTCTGATAAATCTAATTGTATCATTAGTCTCATGTTGTTTAGGTACTAAATGCTGTAATCAGTTTTGTTGTATATGCTGCATACCTGCCAACACTTAGGTCTCAAAATACAGGTGTTTTTTTTTCGGCGGGGGATGAAGTGAAAGATAACATTTTACTGAAGTTGATGAAAACTATGCTCGTTACTTTAAGTGCAACTAAACGATTGCAAGTAAAAAGTCAATAAGTACTTTATCAAAGCACCTGTTCAACAAGCATAAACATGTAGAAAAGAGATATATTTTAAACTGCTCTGCCTGCAGTGTCCCATCCACCGCCAGTATGTTTTACATAACCACGGCACGCTGGTTAAGCTAATAACACGAAAGCTCTCTGTATGTAGCCTGTTTCTCTGAGTTTGCCACATATCTTAAAATTTGGCAAATTCTTGTAAACTTAGCTGCTGGCTGAGACAAACCATTCCCTCCTCTCTACCAGCAGTACTTGCAGGCAGTGAATCACATCAGCAGCAGAGGGAGGACAGAGGACAGGAGAAAAGACTCAGCAGCTGTACACACGCCCCTTGAATCGGGCAATGGTCAAATTGTTTGTTGTGTGTGGATTGTGTCTGTAGATTGTGTATATAGATGATCTGGCAACTTGGGCAATGTCAGATAAACATACAAAACGTATGGATCCGTGTGTATGATGATTATTGATAATAAAGGTTGAGGGCCATGCACATTACAGGAGTTTCCCAGGACAAACAACAAAACAGGAGCACAGTGGTAGAGGGGGTGAAAATACAGGAGAAACTCAGGGAAAATAGGGAGTGTTGGCAGGTCTGGTACTGTAAATATTATTCTGTTAATAAAGTTTAAGTATGTAGCTGTTGGGCTAACTGCTAAAACGCCAGCCAGCCAGTAACATGCTAGCGGTAGTCAACCACATTAGCTCTCCAAGCTAGCTTCCTACCTCTCAGTTAGCTTAGTCGCTAATAGGACAATAAATTCAGAAAGTTTTTTCAACAAGCATATTTGTACAATCTACTCCAGTCTCAAAACTGTCTACAAACCATGTTTCTTTCATAGAGCAGTTTGTACTCCAGCAGAGGAGGTTTAATAAATGTGGATTGTGCAACACAGTTAAAAAGCTACAATAGTTGATTCTGTTATGGACTGTCCAGCTCTCTGTTACCTCAAAGGTCAGCGCTGTCAAGGTTTGCTAGAAATTGAACATGAGGTGAAAGATTTACGACATTTTAATTCCCCCCGCAAGCGAACTGATCCACTGAAATTAATAGATTTTGCCACAAAAGTTTGCAGTGTAAATGCTGCTGCGACTGTGCTTTTTTATGTTCCAAATCAACATTTTGACAGTAAATTGGCTTTAACGTGGCAACATTAATGTTGACATTCCCACAAATGGTTGCTCGCAGTGTAACTGGTGTATTGCCTGCATATTATCCCGAAAACATCATCTTCAAAGCACTGATTAATATGTATAACTCCCCAACCTATCAGACAGTAAGCTACTCTGTCCGCCAGAACCAGCACAGTTACAGTACCGTGAAGAGAGCACGGTTATGAAATGCCACATTGAATTTGGGCATTATGTTGAGACAGTGGAGTTGCTGGGCTCTGTGGGATTTATAACGTAATGAAAAAACTGCTCCTCACTATGGTCTGTCTCATTTGGCCCCCACGTCCGTTTCCCATAACGCTGGGCCACAGGGAGTCAAGTGCTCTGAATGGCCCTCTCCCTCGGATCTAATGTGTGCCCCACGCTGTTGTCAGAATGACTTAGCTGTTACCTGGTGAGAGGTGCTAAATGTCACTAAACAGCTTTTTCACAACAGACGGTGTGTGGGGTGGCTCAGTTGAGCTGCTTCATGCTGCTGAAAGACAAGACTTTCAGAAACTGATGCTTACTATTTAAGGATGCAGAACAACACAGATACATGAACCATGCATCTGTTTTTCTATCCTCATCCTTCTTCCTCTTCTTGCCAGACATGCTCTCATACGCACATGCTTCGCTCGATAAAGCTCTAAGCCTGGGCCCACTTCAGCCATGCAACATCCTGACTGATGGCTCCCTCAGCAGCACTCTAAATGACTGTGCCCATTACCATTAGAAAATATGGAATATGAGCACTAAGCTAGCGTTGAGAAACATACACTGCCGATTAATCAGGGAGGGGGCCTTTCCCCTTCTGACGTTAGCTGCTGTATTACATGGGCACAGGGGACAATTCAGCACTGAGGAGGCCAATAAAACAGCACAGTGTCTTGGGGGAACCGAATGCTGCCAGGCCATCCGACGTCGCCAGAGCCCGGTGATGTACTGGGCCATTAAAACTCGGCGACACCCGATACTGTATGCCTGCAGGGGGCCGTGGGTCTGTTCTCATCTTGGCTATTACAATCTGGCTAATTTCTAGGGAGGAAATCTATGTGCAGGGTTCAATTCTAATGAAGTCAGGAACATGTGTGTGAATGAGCTGGAGAAATGTAACTCTATATCCATATGGGTGTTGTGGGACGCTACTGTGAGCTAATTGTTGCAGGTAAAATGACATCGATTCAAATTACTTTAGAGAACTCTTTGCAGCTTTTAGCGCGACTCATCGCACACTGTAATTACATGTTTGAGGGAAACAGAAGCTCCATTAAAGGATGCTATTTTCATTTTTTTCTCTTTCAGTTTAACTACAAAAGGAACAAAGCAAAGGAAACTGCTGGGATTGTTTTTAAGTTAACAACATGGCCCACCGCCTAACAAGGAGCTTGGGGGAATAACATGTTAAGTGGAGTTGTGAGCTAGAGTCCTGCACTGTTGTGTTGATGTTTATTGCCCACAAACAGCCAGGCACAGACTCTCTACCTTATCCTGCACATGAAAGCCTGGCCCGATTTCAAAGTTTCCAAAGAGAGCACAGTCTGCAAAACACCTGCGAGATAACACTCAGGGAGGATTAAACTGCCATTTGACTCTCTCTCTCCCTTTCTCCCTCTACCTCTCTCTGCCTCTCTCTCTCTTTTCATGTGTCGAGTCTCAAGTAAAGACTGCGACCGTGGCATTCCCGCTGGCTCCAAAGGCCGACTCGGCGATATCATTCAGAAGTGAGCCCCTCGGATTTGTTTACTTAATCCAATATTTATGCTCTGTGTATGTTTTGCGAATGCAAAACAGTTTGTGCCTCCAACAAACAAGACACACGGGCCCCAGATAAATGCAAAAAAATACAGGAATGGCTGAAAAAAAGAAAAAAAACAGAAATGGGAAAATAAGAGTATTAGGTGAAATTCTGCGAGGAATGTTTGCAGCTTGCGGGAAAGCAGATAGCCAGAGTTGACCCTGGGAGGAATTATCACAGTGGGCAAGTTAAATGTGTTCAACGTCTTTACTGTTCACTTTCACCACTGTCTGTTGACAAAGTAATGCACAAGTCTGGCCAGAGCTTAGTCAAACTGCAGTAGAGGTGTGTCAAATCACATTAAGCAAGCACAAAATTATACATCGGTAAACATCACATGACTAGATCTGTCTGTCTACATGTAAAAACAAGCGGACTCAACAACGACTGATTATTCCTCCGAGCTCAGCATAAACTAATCTAGCAGTCAGTATGAGGTGATGCTACAAAACCCTCAAGGAAATGGTCCATTTGAAATATTCTCCCTTCCTTTGATCTCATCTGATCCCCTCCGGGGAAGCTCTGCTTCTGATAGCCCCGGCTCTTGCCATATCCACGCCTAGCCATGATGTTCTCCCAGAGGGGAGTATCGGGATGTCTCTGGCTCCTCTCTGCACCCTCCATGCCCAGATGAATTGGTCAAAGGTCTCATCTGCTGCGGATCTCCCCCAGCCCACGCCTAAAAGACTTTCATGGACACACTGCCTGGTAAGACACCTTATATGGCTCCAGGGAGCTTCTATGGCTGTCAGTGATTCACCCACAGCCTGGCGAGCAATCACCATTACTGTAGTACTCAAGACTGTGGATTATATGGTCATGCAGTATTTCTCTTTGGGCAAATGACCAATCATCGCATTTAGTTGAGTCTGGTCTTAAGGTCTTTGACTGTTTTCAACAAAGCCCCCTGAGGCTCTTTAAATGTGGGTCTTATCAGCAGTCACACACATGGCAATAACAGATAGAACATCCTCTATATAATACCACACACTCACAGACATATATAAACATATGCACATAAACAGATAAATAGGAACACAGATCAGTAGTGTAACATGCTACATTGGCACAAATCATTTCTTTATTTAATATAACACAATACTAAGCCCTGATGCAAACCAGCTGGTTCAAGCAGATATGACGGTTCTCCAAAGGTACATGTATGTCTCTGTAGGGTGTAAGTCACAGAGGTTCGCAGAGGACACCTCCCAAATAACAGCGGATGACGTGCATAATATTCAAGCAAGCTAATTGTTTGATGAAACTCCTGTTGGGTGGCTGGTTTGTAAACTTGCAGTTATAAATGACCCAGCCGCACAAATGTCTCTGAACTATCCCTGTGCACTTTCAGCTATGTGCTGCCCATGGACGTCCAGCCTTTAGTTTAAATGCTGTAACCTGACTTGAACCAATTTTAAAAGATAGGTTTGGACTTTTTAAAAGTCTATCTTAATGCAATACTTAATGCAATACCATATGTACATGCATTGAGAGTGCTATGGGAGAGTGCTCTATACTGTGTGAAGAGATCCTGTTTTGCTGTAACTACACTGTAGTTCAGCTGAAATTCCCATCAGGCTTCAGCAGTCTAAAGCCAAATTGACTTTACAAAGTTACTTTTTTAGCATGAAATTCCCTCTTTGTGTTTCCCCTGACAGTGTTTCCTTGCTAAGTCAGACTCCTGAAGCCTCATATTAGCTTCAGCTCAACTCTAGAATATATTTTTAAATGGAACAAGGACTGTAGATTTTGTCCCTCATCTCTTACAGTGAAGTTATGCTTCAAAGGAGTCACTTCCTGGAACAGTATGTACATATGGCATGTGAGTATTATACAAAGATCGACTTGTAAAAAAAATGGAACCTATCCTTTAAGCAGTTAGGAAAAGTCAAGGCTAAATCCAGTTGTGATTTGTTAATTGCAGCATGGGAATGTGACCACAAAAACTGTCAGACTGTTGAAAATCCAGTGGCTTAAATCCCAATGAAAGGACTGATTGTTTCATTAAAAGTACAAACATATTTCTAACTGACCTCTAATATGTGTTGCTCACAGCACTGAAAAAATTATATAAAAAAATTCCACAGCAGTGTGACTTTCCAGAAACAATATCCCAGTTACTTTGAAAAATCCACAAATCTCACTGTGAACAGTTTTTTTTTTTGATTTTATTTTATTTTATTTGCACACACATAAGACTGCATAAAATCCAGATAATAACATTTTAAAGAAATAGTCTCTATATGAAAACTGTTTACAGTATGTGTTTCAATGCGGTGAGCACTACAAACAATATTACAGTCATCTTCTTTGTGTTCGGGTGGAGGCAGACACCTCAGAGACAGATATCTCACAACTTAAGTACAGTAGATAAAATCAAAACTACCTACTGGCTAGATACTACTGGAGTTAAGTAAAAAAATATGTTTTTTATAATTTGTGTGAACCAACCCTATAAACAACCCTGATCATTAACATATATACACAGAAGAACAACTCAATCCCTTTAACACTCCACCATTTGCCTCTCCATGACCTCAGGCATGATGATGTGCACAATGAGGTAGAATGTCATGTAGACTTAAACTAAATGAGTTGTGAGGGCAGTATTTATCATCAAAGGACTTTCTAATTACTCTTGATAGTTTTAACATGTTGAGGAGAACCAAGAATATGAACTTTAGCTTTTATTGCCAATCCATAGCTGAGGCAGAATTAAGGATTGGCGCTGCACATAATCACTTGGCACAGGCAATTATAAAAATAATTAGAATATTAATTAGAATTTCTAGTGCACCCTGTTGTTTTAGGAAATGAGTTTAATGACAGGGAGGCCTCTGGTCTTGATCCTTCCCAGCGGGGGCACAGTGTGCCCTAAGAGCAGGAGTTGCAGCCTGGGGAAAGTGTCAGAGCATACTGGGAATATAATCGAGAGGAAGAAGAACAAGAGAATCAAATAGAGATGAGGTGGAGTCAACGCAGGATCAAGCACAAATGAGAGGTTAGGTTTCAGGAGGGGCATGTTTAAATGTGAGGCTAGGGGGGTATTTACATAGTTAATGTCTAACCCAGAATTATAAGCACAACATTATGCTCAGATCCTATTCCCAAACAGCATGATATCATCTGGGGTCCATCTGAATCAGGGGCAAAAACAATGTGGCTCAGTGCTTTTGTGCTACTTCCTGTCACTAACATATGCTTTCAGAGTCCTGCTCTAAAGAAAATCTCATTTAGTTTCTGCATACTTTCTTTCATTCTTGCATTCAGCTTTGTAGTCTTGTTATCTACCACATTTCTTTTTAGTCTGAGACCATTCTGTATCCCACAAGACATACTGCTGTAAATCCAGCTCAAATGGGATCTTTTAATTAGCTCTGGTCTGTTTGTCTATAGAATATGAATACTTCCATCTATCTAAGCAAAGTGTAGAAGCAGGAGTCCTATTCATTTGACAGGAAGGTTAGTGAATAATCAGCACAGGCCTGCCATGACACTGGATTGCACTCGAGACTGAGCCAGGTGCTCTGGTTCACAAAGTTATTTATTAACCGAGATCAGCATTCAAATTTATTCTGCTGCCACAGCTGCCATTCCCACGGTCATCTCACACTCACCGTATAGACATTCTGCGTGTTTATCATCTTTCTGTCCCTTAGTCTTTATCTCTCGCTGTCTCGCTTGTTCTCATTTGTTATTTTTCCTACAAGCTCCCCCTCCTCCGCTGTTTTCATTTGCACAGATTGCAAGTCCCAAATAAACAAAAGTAGAGAAGTCTTGAATTCAAACAACACTTCTGACACCGGATGACTTCATGAGATGCCATACATATTAAAATGTTGTGTTGACAGCTGCAGTCATGGGACAAGAAGTCCTAGTTTTGCCGCATGTCTTCATACTGATAAATAATTTGTCTGTGAACTTTCAATTCTACTGTTAATTTATGAATAAAATCCCTGTCGCACATCTTTCGATGTGCATGTAAGCTGTCAGTGCACGCAATAAGGCCACCGTCATGCAACACCCAAGAATCCATAAGGGTGATATATATTCACACTAGTCGGATTGAGTCACCAGAGAGGAATGAACAGCTTTTTGTAACCCACATACAATAACACACACAAAAACATGTCAGGCATCAAAGCAATTCCACTGGCTATCCAAGGAAACCCATTTCACTTCAAATCAGCCTGCACACAAACATTTTACAAACCCTTCCATTCGACTGCCTTTGAAAAATATATCATCGTGTGACAAATAAACCCACATGGTGCACTCATCCGGTCTGTGTGAAAGCATTAACTGTGGCGATTGCCAATTTGCATGAGTGACTAGAGGTGTCTAAACAGTGAGAAAACAGAGCCCTGCCTATTATAGCGCTATTGATACCAATGCCTTGTGTGCCTCCTCTGAGCGCAAAGAAACGCCTTTCATCTTTTGTCAGGACACACAATACTGCTTGTATTGTGGTGTTTTTTTTTTTTTTTTTGCACCAGCAAAACTGAAATGATGAGATGTTCCAATGTGCCATTGTATGTTGTTCCATCAGGTTTCCATATGTAGGTGACAAATGACAACACGGGCCTCCATCGCTGCGAGAGGCCGTTCTCTGGGCGCCGCAATTTCTCTTTTTACATATTTGAGAAACTCACGCTGATGCAAGAATGAATGATAATGCTCTTGCCTTGGGGCAGTGTGCTCTGCGGTATCACAGTGCATATCTCCATTCAGCTGCTTCAACTGGGCAAACAAAGAGGCTGCAGCCAAAGAAAGGAGCGTCTGACTGCCTTTTACCACCTCTCCACAGTATTTGACAGTTTGAGACCTTGCCTGTGGAAAACGCCATGCAGACAGGGATGACAGAGAGAGAAGAGGATGGGGCCTTGGCGATACCACACACGCAAACACATACACAACATATACACTACTCAGATGTGGATGGATTTGTTTCACTGTTCGTACACCCACATAACGCAAACAAAAATCACACAGCTATGTGCCAAAATTTAATATTCAACTTAAACATCAAGGAAAATATGGGAAATTTCACAAAAATATGCATCCACCAGAAATTAGTAGATTTATGTTTGGAAACAAATGTTGAACTTGCATATTTATAGGAACATTATGGTTTATTACAACTTGTACTCGATGCCCCGTCAGACTATTTAGTGGTTGTCACGTGCCAGATCTCAGCTTTTAGCTTGGTGAGTACAGTGTTAACGGCCAAAGCTACAAAAATAAGACCCAGGTTATATGAAAGCTGAAATTCCTATTCAGACTTCCAAAGTAAAGAATATTATAGCAAAAACAACATCAAAGCCTGCAACCATGTTGGAGTTGGTGAACTGAAAGCAACCTTGGGACGCCATTGTTTGAATAATGCACTACTTGACCGACCTCATCATATCACTGCACTGTGACCCTGTACATCAGAGTGGTAATAGGTGAAGTGGAGGCTGTTAGCACCCTCTCCTCCTCCACCCTCTCACCCAGTTGCTCATAAACCACTTCCTCCAGTTTGTAACTGGAAGTAGCTGTCTGCATGTTGACCTTGCCATGCTCCATTGATTTGGGTACTTGAAGCCCAGGTTGTCCACATTTATTAAGATGGGAAGCGGATTGGGGGTTGGTTTGAGCTGACAGGTCTGACACCAGACACCAGGTACCTTCCCCTAATGCTCTCAGGTCTTCTGACACAAGTCTAACAGGCTCTGACAGGCTCTCTGAATGGAAAATGTTAATGACCGAGTATGTTAGCGAGATGTTACTAGCTCTAGCTGATATTGTTAAAGAGGCTGGGGGTTGGGTAGGATGCTAGAAGGTGATTGAATATCCAAGGTCCATGATTGCTCAGGATGTGAAAGATGGAGCTGAAGAAAGGGAAACACAATACGATGTGGAAGAAGAAAGAGAAAGATGAAAATTCACTTTTGTGTGTGTGAGTGTGTGTGAGTATGTGTGTGTGTGTGTGTGAGTGTGTGTGTGTGTGTGTGTGTGTGTCTGTATAGGGTATTTACAGCAGACATAACAACATCAATCAATGCATTTAATCCATTTCAGATGGATTTTAATACTTTACAGCAATCAGCACATTTTCTATTCTATTCAGACCAATGAAAGCACATAACTCATAACTTTGATGGCTATTTAAGTTATTTTAGTGGTCGAGAGAAATTCTTCAGCTGCATTCATTCAATACATTCAAGGTATTCATCATGAACAACAGAACTGAATTTGATACAACTTCCTAAAGTGGCAAACCTTTGTAAATCTACAACATTAAACCTTGAAATCAGCATGTTCAGAGGTTTACCTTGATCAAACCAAAAAATTAAACACAGAATATACTTGGGAATTTAAAAAACAGATGAGTCTTTGAAAGAGAAATGTGAGTGGCAGTGAGAGCAAATGCCAACATGCATTTTATCTGGTTTCATGAAAAGAACAGAATAACTTGACTTACTTTTTGATTTATCCTCATTCACCACCTCACACTTCATTTAGTCCCGTGCATAATTTTAAGAATTTCCAAATGACAAAATTACCTCCATGCAAGAAGAAAAGGAGAAAATGACTTGAGTGTCCTATTCATTCTTCAGCATAATTTCAGTAGAATAGAATTTTGCTTAAATTTGCAGTGAGGAGTTTTAAATTGCACTTGCTCTTGGGTTTCTAATCAAAAGGTACACTTCAACACACCATAGACATTGCTCTCCGTGGCCAACAAGTGACCTTAAAAGAGCTAAAACCAATCACCCTTGGCAACAAGAATCATAGAATTAGATGTCATATTCAGTACATTCAGGTTAATTTAAGTCCATTTTCTAAAAGGCAGCTTCCCACTGGGTAAGTAAGGAGTAAAAGTTATTCTTTTGTTCTGATGTGGATTCAGTGAGGAGTCCACTCTGTTGCAGGGAAACAATGTTTGATTCAAAAGCAATGAGGTTACAAAGGCTGAGATATAAATTGCAAAAGCTTGTTGTAGATTTGTGTTGGTGGTTTTGTGAGATTAGGTTTGTTTAGGGCAGGTTATAATGTAGTGCACTGATCAGCTGATGATTAACCAGTCAGATATGGGTTTAAGGTAGTTCTCAAATGTTCTCCTGCCTCTGTTAAAGACTGTCTTCACCTATCTAGAGCATTGATTGTTTACTGAAGTTACATGTTGGTTTGAAACTGAAGAAAAACTGCATCATTTGTAGTGGTCGGTGGTCGGGGTGGAAGCGTGGGTCAACAAAGCATGTGACTCTGACAGGGGAGGCCGCTGTTTCCTATTTCCTACTGATATTGCTTTGTTTAAACCATGACCATGATGTTCTGTTTATCTAAACCAGATAGCTTTTTCACTCTCAACCATGATCTTTTCCCAACCTTTTCCCAGGTAGTTTTTGTGCCAAAAACAACCATAACCAAACCATAACAGTAGCAGATCAGAAAACAGTTTTTTTTTAATCTTTTGTAATGGCTTTTTTTGTAATTTTCACTTATTTTGTGCTGTAAAGCAATCATCCTACAAAAATTAGAAGCTGATATCTTAAAATCAAAATCAATAGCAGATAAACAGACAGATAAGACATAAGTACTTTTCTGCAAGCCAGGCAGAGCAAACAGCCATATAACATGCTGTTTGTGGGGCTTTCCATGTAAACCAAACACTCCAACATTTCAAAAGAATTAAAATTGCATGATTTGTTATTCAGGCACCTCAGCACTTCACCTCTCTGTGTTCTAAAAGTAACAAACTAACATTAAGATTCAAAATAGGCCAATTATTTTACATTCCAGCTCACTCCTCTGGTCTATTCATGAGCCCCACTCACATCACCAATGGTGAGTTATCTTTCACTTAACACTGTCGTAAAAGGTTCTGAACACTGGGCCTTGATGGGACCCTGGGCTGATTCTATCCCTGTGTAATTCCATTGTAATAATTAAGAACATCAGCTTTTCTAAATCTTAAAAGGGCTGTTTACTTTTTTCAGGGGAGATACAGTAGTATGTCTGCTAAACTTGAGTAGTGCATCTCACCCACACAATGGTGTCTGCAGGTGCAGGCTGTAGTTGCTCTACTCATGAGAAAGTGAAGTCATCACCTGTTGTGATCTCTCTGTCTCTCTTGTGTCTTTTACTTTTTGTGGCTTTTCTTTTTGTGCGTCTGAAATCTGGTTTCAAAAGATTACCGCTTGCTAAGCCCAAACAGGAAATCTTTAGCAGAATCCTCCCTTGATTTTCTATGGTGTTGTCTGGTTATGAATCAAGCAGGCACCTGTTGAGTCACACACTGTCTGATTTGGCCTTTTGCCTCAGCTGTAAACTCTGTCACATAAGGCCTGTGCACAGACACAGATGCCAAATATGAAAATTGGATTTGACTGAGACTTCTTCTTTCACAGAAACCTCACCTATTATTATATTAATCTAGATATACTTTGAAATCAAACATGGACTGTAATTAAAGATATCTTTCACTGTTTTCAGAGATTATTATAAAAGTTGAAAGTGTTTAACACTGCTACTGGAGTGAAAGTACAGAGTAAAAATTTAGAAAATTATTTTTTCAGAAAAAAATAATGGTTTTGAGAAAAGTGTGCAGCTAATCATACACAAGAGTTGCCTAGTTCCATGCACTCATGCTATTTCAGGCATTGAGCGATCTTTCATCCCTCTGCCTCCTAATAGCTAAGCTCTATTGATTTTTTCTCCAAACATCTGTCCTATTAGTATGGTCTCATCAAATCTCTGATGAGGCCTATTTCCAAGATGAGACGAGGCATGCAGCCATAACAACAGAACCCCATTAATGTAACCCCGAAAAGGTACCTACAAGTAGATGGGAAAGGATGGAGGAAGTAAACAAGGAGCACAGGATAAAATGGAAATAACCATGAAATAAAGGAGTTCAAATCATAACCAACATTACTTCTTTGTTGAGAGTGGCCTTTCCATTAATGCAATCAGTCTTCATTTGGCAGGGGCTTGTTCTGAAGCAGGACGGGCCCCATATTACCAAGGTAACTAATTTCTATTAGCCTCAAACAGCTGAGAGAGGACACACCAGAAGGAGAGCTGGGGGTGAGATGGAGGGGGTGGAGGTAAGTAATTGTTGATCACAATAGCGCAGCCCCAGCTTGGACAGCCTCTGTAATTGGGCCAGGCATACATTTCTCAAAGGTGGAGACAAAGGGTACTTTGTTCTTTTTGTATATACAGTACCCTGTGTTTTCATTATTAACAATGCATCCAGTAAGAACGAGCATGACAATTCCATGTAGATCTTTATCATTCAAGAGTTGAAATGTGAAATTTCTGGAATAATATATAAAAATATGCGCCACTCTGAATGTGTAAGAGCTTTGGGCAGTTTTGCTTTAATGGCTGTTTTTCTATAAAGGCACATGTGGACTACACAATAGGTTAGATAACAGAATCAGGAAGAAATTACAAAGCGCTGGTGCTTCTAACAATTGCTCTCTTCAACCTTTTAAGCGTTTTCACATGTCCTTTGTGTTCTTTCTTGGCACTGTTCTCCTCTTAGTGGGCAAAAAGTGGGATTTTGTGGTGTCACCACTCTAGCATGTGTTTTACTTTGATAGTTTTAATATTTAATATTTCCGCTCTCCTCCCCTGGATAAGAGTATGAGGGTCTTAATGTTGAAAGGATCACAATGTCACCAACCTAAGGAGACAATTATCCTGGTAGTCACAGACGGTGTCAGACTACACTAACCTAAGTTCCACCTCTCACCCCTGTCTTGTCCTACATTTGAACATGACTCCGCTCACTCAGTTACTGCAGGTTGAAAACCATCTGGCAGAACAAGGATAGACAGAGAGCGCAGAGAGCAAAGTCTATATCTGGGTTTATTGTTCAAGATAAGGTTAGAAAGTGTTTGATTCCATTTAAAAGGCTAAGGTAGGAAAGCTGGTAAAGAGAGGAGAGGGGATCACTGTGAAGATGGGAAGAGAGAGGGGAGGCATGAATCATGTAGAAAACGGGTGTGTGTTGGAACATCTGAAACAGCTGTGCAGCGCCCCATAAATGCACCATGGAGACAGGTGCTCCCTAACATGGAAATATAGCCGCCATTCCAAAAAAGAGAGGCCCTATTTCATGCAGCGCTGTGGGATGGGGCGGAGGCGATTCACGGTTCATCTCCGCTGACCCTTCTGTCCTTCAAGAAGATTAGCACGAGCACATCAACTCGAAGCCAAAATGGAGGACAACCCGGCCACGGATGTCTGGGTTCATCCATTTTTGGATGTTTGGGGAGGAACATGTAATCAATGCTAAAAACACAGTAGAGTGAAGCAATACAAAAAGTACTGATGCGTAAAACCGGCCTGCACGCTGACGGCTGAAGCCTTCAGCATTCTCAATAGCTCTTCAATCAAATTGATGCGAATGCCCTTTTTACTAACACAGGGTGACAGGCCCCCAGACCTCATGCAACCCCCACACTTAAAATGAAGTCTGATTTCAATATGAAAGTGAGTTTTGCACATAATGAAGCTCACAGGGGACCCAGAATTGGACACACACTAGTGGTTGAGATCCAGTGCTTTTTTTCATGCTGATGTCCCAACCCTGCACTTCTTTTTTCAGTTTTTTTTTTTTGGCCTTAACTGCATATTTTCCATATATTATATGGACTGGCAGTTAAGATAAAAAGGTTTGAACTCGGTAGCAGCAGAGCAGATACATACATGCTCCTGTGCTGCTATAACTAATGTGAAACCAGCACCCTGCAAAGGACAAAAAAAAAAAATTTAGAAATTCTGAGATGATTAACATAATTTTATATGAAATTTAAACCTGGAACCATGTCTGTGCCACATGTGCTATCTGCAGCCGACTGGGGTCTCAGGTCTCGCCCTGGTATCATGTATTTAGGCGCTGCAGCAGCTCGTACGTGCAACAAGGAAAAGAGTAAAAATAAAACTTGCAAAAATCAAATATGTGAAACATCCCTCTGTGAATAGACTGTAGCCTCTCACAACTTAAGATTTTTTTGGCCGGATGACTAACTGTGTGATGGAGGTCATACAGAGGTGGAGTAACACCCCCTTGGTATCACCCTGCTGGGTTAGGAGGTTAGCAGGTTGGTACATGACATACATAAGCTGCCAACTGATGCTATTTCTGTCTGGGCACCTGCATGGCAGCTGGTTAGAGTGGCAAATAAGTGCAGAGTCTGTCCTCCAACACTTCAGAGCGCCTGCACTCTTCATAAGTGACAGTCACTGGCATGCTACAGTGACTTTTGAATATAGAGTGTTGACGCGCCCTCTGCTTGTCCTGCTATATTCAGCTGACTTGGAATCCTGGCTGGAGTGTGTCAAAAACTGCTTTAACCGAAGCTATGGTTTTACAATAGAGACTTATGTAATTGACCTATCTAATTTTTTTATGACCATTTTGGATTCCCACAAGGTTTAAAAATCTAAGTGGCAATAAGAGAGTATATTGGCAGGGTCTGATAGGATTGTTGATCAATCGCAATTGCTTAATAGATACTTTTTCAGCTGCAGATTTCTGGCCTTCTTAACTTACTTTCTGGCACAAGCTGTGTATTTGGAGCAAAAAAGTCATTCTGAAGCCAAAAAACAAATTACAAATCAGTGTTGTTATTCTAGTGTTTAGCAGCATTTCTGTTGCATCCTGCACCAATCAGCTAGTGGAAATGGGGTAATGAACACAGTCACTTTAGTTTTATCCTAACTGTTGTCCTGTTAGACAAAGATAATGGTTAAAAAAAAGATCTAAGTTAGCATAATACACCTTTATTGCTGTAAAAATGATGAATAATTGGCAACAAAAACATAGTTTAATAGGAAATTAGATTCCTTTTTTTGTTAATATATTTGAACAAATTTGTTGTTGTGAGGCAAAAGACCATTGTTACACTTTGTGGTACACAAAGATTGTAGGATGAAATATTGTCCCTCTAATTTTATGGCTTCTGAGCTAATGGTTACTTTTTAAATTGGGACTGATTTATCTGCAAATTGACTTGGAATCTTCTTTTTGAATGAAGCAGTGTGAAAAATGGGAACTAATTCTGTGTTAGAGAAACCTTTAGCCTCAACAGAGCAGGAAGTTGTCTCCTGCTAAGCCATAGCAATGGTGCCATAAGGATGTCCTAATGGCGTCTGACTGACGTCTTCACCATGTCACATAAACCTTCATTAGTAGTCCTCAGTCTACATCCCGATGGCGGCTCTTAGCAGGTCAAAGCCATTACTACACAGCAATGCCAAAGACAATAGCATGTGTCGAGGTAGGTTTGGCTAAAACCACTCCTCTATTGGATTAGGAAGCCAATGAGAGGGAAAGGCGATACCCCATAATGATGTGTCGTGGCTGCCTAAAAAGGCATGGTCTGTGATGAATCGGAAGGTTTGGCCTCATAAATTATAATTATTTTGTGCCAGCACGGTTTGAGCGAGCCACTTAGCATCACAGCCTCTATCAGTCCACACATATGGCACAGAGATTAACGCTGGACATTTTTTTTTCTCCTCAGAAAAATGTCATTAGGGAGAGGGAGCAAAACAGAGTGATGTGGTTAGACGAGCAAGGCGACAGTAGTGCTCGTATAAATCACACAGACTTTAAAATTGTTTTGAAATGCAAGCACTTCCCACACAACTAAGATCATGAGGGTGGTGTTTTCACACGATGGTTGTGCCTCCCAGCAACTTATTCACACTCTGACCGGAGTCTGTGATTGGGGATTCCCTTAAAATATAGATATACTCCTTCTCTCAGAAATAGCTAATACAGGATTTAGGACTGATATTCATTCAGACAGCCAGGACTTGAATTTGAAGCCCAGTCATGAAGCAAGACCAGCTAATATTTGTGAAACCATACCTGAGCTGCAGTAAGAGGAAACATTGCTTTTGATTAGACATGCTGGCACAATACTGTATGTTTTCTTAGTAACTTCTCCACTAACAACTATTTTGAGTTTGGCCCCACAGTGCATTTTGGCATTGTGTAGCTGCTCTGATTAAATGGAAATGTTATGTTTGTCAAGGTGTACTGAGACCTTGGTTTACACAGCCCAACTAAAGAAAACCAAAGCAGACTAAAGACAGGAAACTTGAAGTATTCTGGAAATATCATTAGCGTACAATTCCATGTAATTTTCATAACGTTCTGTAGGTATGTGTGGCACATTCTGAATTGTTTTCATATGTGGTTCAGTCTAAATTCCAATCCATTGTGAGAGTGCCTGGCTGCTCCCCTCATATAGAATCAAAAATGAAAAACCCTGATACGATGCTTATGAAATCCCACTTGAGCAGAGCGACACATGCTCAGACAGGCTTCTGGAGCCAGCACTTGTACTGGGTTTCGTAATTTCCAATTAGCGTGCAATTCCAAGTCCTAATTTGATCCCAGCTAAACTCGTTTGCCAATTCATGTGGCAAGTCATGCCTCATCTAAAAATAACCATTCTAGACATTATTGTCAACGCCGGTTGCACTGGTTGATATGAAAATTTCAAATCTCTGCAGTAGAAAGACTAACCAGGTCAGAGAAACCGAGAAAAATGGGGGAGGGAGACAAAAGCAAACAGAGAATCAGAGAAAATGAGAGGGTCAGACCAAGAGACAAGAGTGAGAGAGAAAGAGAGGAAGGAAACCTCCCAGGTCGCTGGGTTATGATCTAAACCAAGGAAAATGCTGCTTCCCGCCTCAGTCTGGCGCCTGTCCAGAGGCTCATCCACAGCTTCCCTCATGTTTTTTTATGTGACCAGACAGCAGACCACAGAGCACGAGTTGCTCTGATAGCAGGTCCTAACATCTCCTTGGTGGTTTTCCTGCCCCACCAGGCAGCCAGCACTGAGAGAGGACCTGTTGTTTGACACGCTGAAGGAGCTTTGGCCACGGGATAATGTGGCTGTAGAGTTTTCTCTCCAGAGTGATTTGAAACCTTGCAATTTTGGGAGCTTTTATGGTCGGCAGAAGGTTTACAGCTTCAAAAAAAGTGAAAAAAAAACAAAACAAAAACAAACAAAAAAAAAACCCACCAAATAAGCGCTGGCAATTGCTTATGGCTGGCTGTGCGAGTAAGAAGGTTGGTTCTAAATTTTGATGAACACCATACAAGAGTCATTTACTCAGGTAATTTCATTACTGTACTTTGCATATGTTCACCTGCAGTGAAAACGATGGTTTATGAAATATTAATGCCAGTGCTCAGTGTATAGAAACCCCTGCCAGCACAGTCTAAATAAGGACAATAAAAAGTAGCTATTCTGCCCTACAAAGGCAAAGAGGAATAGTAGCATGAGTAGTGAAATAGAGAAAAATAATCTTAAATCATAATTCCTAGGCACACAAGCGGACCATTCATTTTTCAGTAACACCAGTAAAACACATTATCAACCACAAGAAATAGTACATTTAACTCTCCCTCCAATCACAAATTGTCATTCAAATTGTCATTTTCTGCTCATATACATATCAAAGTAACAAGAAGCAATGTATAAATAAGTCCTTTTTAGAGTTGTTGTCTAAAGAACGGAGAAGTGTGGCTACTGAGTCTCTCCTGATACACCCCTCCTCTGTCATGTCTTGACGTTCAGATATGACACCGATATCAATTTTCTTATTGCAATCTGGGAAAGAAAGCATTGGATTAACCAAAATGTTTAACCTGTTCGGAATGGGCCGATTGCTTATTATTTCCCGAGAACCGCTTATATATATATCAATTGACAAACGTATCTGAGCGGCTTGCTGTTCACTTGTTTATTCAAAGTTAATTAAATGTGTCATGTGTCCAAACAACTTCATACTCAACACTGCACTTCCTTGGGTCCTAAGCTGTACACCGGCCAAGTGTGAAGTCCAGTCAGAGCCCAGAAGCCCCACAGTGTTTATATCAAACAGACCTCGCTGCACTCAGACACGGAGCTGAGTGGCTCGCTGTTTGCTTGTTTATTCAAAGTTTATGAATATTAAACGCATCGCATGTCTAAATTGCACATAATTCAACATTGCATGTCCTTGGGTCCCCAGCAAAACACCCGCCAAGTGTGAAGTTGCTCAGATAAACGCTTCTCAAGATATGCAAAGGACACACATACATACAGACAGAGATTCATTGCTTTTTAGTCAGATGAACTGCAGTACCCGTTCAAAACGTGTCTGAGACACTCTAGTAAGTCTTGAATGTGCTTGCAGAGGTTCGTTTCATTCACAGTACACAGTTCAATAGTAGAGCTTAAGTCTCTTAAACTTTTTCAAGTCATTAACACTAGGGATGTAATCCCACGGCGCTGTCTGTATTTCTGCTCATTTACTCCACAAGCAGAAAAAGAAGCAGAAGCAACTTTGTTGATGAACTATTTTTATATATTTCTTGAGAACCATTCATCCAACTTCACACTCAACACTGCACTTCCTTGGGTCCTCAGCAATACACCTGCCAAGTGTGAAGTCGATCAGATGAACAATTGTGGAGATATGCGAAGGACATACATACAGACTGACTGACTGACAGACAGACAGAGATTCCTACCTTTATAGTTAAATGAGTGGGCTTCTGTAAATTAGCTGGCGATGTGTTACTATACTGTCATGTAAGCACTGGAGTAGGTAGACAGTGAACATGTTTTGCCCTGAAAATCATGCAAGGTACAGTGAGTTTTCTCTCTCTACATCACTGCACTTGCTGTGAGTCCTTGATGTAGAGAGGAATAACAATCAAACTGCTGTATCAGATTCCACTGGGATATAAAATTAACATTACAAACAGTACATCCACAACACCTCCTCCCCATGCAGCATCTCTGTGGAGCTGGAAGAAAAATAAGAACAGGCAAAGGAAAGAAAGGAATTTTTCACCTTTGGGCTATATGCTAATTTGAATGATCTAACTAGTATCAGATTTGGAAGTGCAGGCTTAAAGTGAAGTGAATAAAGGGGAGCTCTGGATCACAGATGATGTGAAAATGACTCAGGGTGAGAGAGAGCCCTGATACAGACTCAAATTATCATAAGCCATATGCCTGCAGCCTGTGGAGTGGCTGCAAGGTAAATAAAGATGATGACAAACACATACTACCAATACCGCCCCCTCACTCCTCTCCTTTCTCATCAGAACAACACAAGCTGCAGACCGAATTAGCATCAGCTGGCTGATACATTTGTAATCTATTCTGAGCATAGCAAACAATACAAATTGGATT
Source organism: Scomberomorus guttatus (assembly GCA_038419695.1). Classification (NCBI taxonomy): domain Eukaryota; kingdom Metazoa; phylum Chordata; class Actinopteri; order Scombriformes; family Scombridae; genus Scomberomorus; species Scomberomorus guttatus. The sequence goes on from CM076464.1 coordinate 7,729,118, forward strand.
TCTAATTTATCCTGACTCATTTATGCAAAGCAAAAGTAATGGGGTGTCACCATAGTAACGGCTTTGATACACGGCAACTTTTATCACGGAGCTCAGAAATACCTTCATCTTCTGTCCTCAACAGGAATTTGTATCAAAGTGTGTGATTTTTGGAAAAGGAGTTTCACACTCTCTGCTCCTCTTATCTCAATATGCCTGCACACACACACACACACACACACACACACACACACACACACACACACACAAACGCACATGTCTTGTGTCATACCCACAAAATCAAACTTATGCACTCTTTTTTTTTTTGTCATGGCTTCAATTACATGCCTACACTAACAAACACACAAAGAAAATGACCACCTCTTGAAAGACAACAGGTGATTGTGAAAGGGCTGCCCAAGGCATCAACCATTGATTAGCCAGATTAATTACAAGGTAGCTTCCAGACGCCCACCTCTCTGCAGCCAGGAAATAAAAACAAAAATCTGCTCCTAAAGCAAATTCACAAAAAATAAGCAACAAAAACAACAACAACCGACAAAAACAAAGACCATAAAATCAATAGCGAGGCCTCAGAATGCAAGCAAAACTTGAGCCCTCATCTTTTGATTATCCAACTCCCAAGAACAACAAACCCAATTAATGATATCGTTTTCTGGCTCCATTGAGCCATTTTCTCCGTCCGAGATAACCTACAGACACCAAACATGCTGATAAATGGGCCGTAAATTCCTATCCGCTAAAATAACACACTGCCTAATTTATCCATGAGGATGCTTATCACAATGTAATCATTATTGTGTTTGCACTGAGATTATCATGTAGGTCAGTGCTGTGTGTAGAGAATTATGTCCATTATTTAGCTTTGACTTGACATTGAAAGTATTTTATGTGTTTTCCCTAGCACAGCTCCAGCAGCATGAATTCAACAATATCTGTAGTGCAGGTTCAGACTAAATTTGACCAAATAAATCACATCCACTCACGTGGAGTGACTGGTAATAGTTCTCAGTCAAACCCCTAAAATACAGTGTATATAATTTTGAATTAGTGTTGAAAATGCTTATAGAGGTAAACTGATTTCAACATTCTAATTCTAGTCATGTATCACTTGTGATAAGTCCTGGACGTCCATTGCTTTATGCATTAACAGGACTCTGTTAGGCATATCTCTGATTGGTATGACTTCAATTTGAGGTAGGCAGAGATGGAATATGTACCTTTCCATGGTATCAAATTGGGTGTGATTATACATTCTTTCATCACATCAGAGGAGTGCATTATAAAAGAAATAATTCCATGATTAGCATAAACACACAGTAATAATGGCAGAAGAAAAGGTGAGCCAACAATAAAAGTATGACTTCTTTTTACAAAGAGGAGTGTCAGTGCAGGGGAAAAAATATGGTGGAGGGTGGCATGATGGGCATGAAGGCATTGCTAAACTCAACTACCTAGTTTAAATTCTGGATATTGGCCAGCATTTGGTCTGTTGAAATGTCCTTGGACAAGACACTGAATCACTACCAGCTGACAGGACACTATTCTACAGTGGGGGAAATAAGTATTCAACATGTCAACATTTTTTTCAGGAAACATATTTGCACTACAGCTATTCACATGCATTTAAGACCAGACATTGGTATTAACTCAATAAGGCAACACAGCTAAAGAAAACATAACATTCAAATCAATAAAAAAAAGTTATGAGCATTAAATTGGAATAACACAGGAAAAAAGTATTGAACATGCTAACTGAAATTCTTGGTGGAGAAGCCTTTGTTTGCAATGACAGCTTCAAGACGCTTCCTGTACGAAGAAACTAATCTCTCACAGTGTCCAGGGGGGATTTTGGCCCATTCTTCAGTTCCTTCCATAAATGTTCTGTTGGGTTCAAGTCGGATGATTGACAGGGCCATTCCTACACCTTTATTTTCTGTCTCCAGAACCAGTTGAGAGTCTCCTTTGCAGTATGTTTTGGATTGTTGTCCTGTTGGAAGGTCCACCCGCGTCTCATCCTCATTGTCCTGGTGGATGGCAACAGATTCTTCTCAAGAATATCCCGATCATGGCTCCATTCATCTCCCCTTCAACAATTTGGATTCTGTTGGTACCATGAAAAGAGAAACAGCCGCATACCATAATGCTTCCACATGCTTCATATGAATAGCTGCACTGAAAAAATGCTTAATAAAAAAAAAGTTGACGTGTTGAATACTTATTTCCCCCACTGTATATATACTTTCAACTAGAGCCCGAGCGATATATCGGTCAGCCAAAATTATCGGCCAATATTGGCCTAACACAGATATATCGGTATCAGCATATATGTTGTCCAATATGCACTGATATTTTTTTTAAGTTATATAGGCAGCATTTTATGTATATTTGATCCTTTTTCTTAATTCAAGTTTAATATACACGTACATATTTTTTGTTCTGTGTTTTTTTTATTTATAGTTATTTATAATTATTAAATTCCCAGTGAAGTTTACTGTTTCAGTGCACTGATGTCATTTTATACAATAATGTTTATTGTTAAACTGTAAAACATCCTGCATCCATTACATATCTCTGTCACAAGTGTGATAACCACATTTGAGGGATCATTGCAAAAAATGTGTGTTTATGTATATATTCTGTACATATAACTTTATCGGCAGATATATCGATATCTGAATTTTTTTACTCCCTAATATCAGTATCAGCATCAGCCCCAAAAATCCAGTATCAGTCGGGCCCTACTTTCAACCAATCAGCGAACAGGGGCAGTCAAAAAAGAATACTCCTCTACGGATCAGTAAACAATCACATATTATCCCCTACAGAGGTTTCCATTAATCCTAACTAGGAGTGTGTTTTGGAGTGTAATTCAGGTTTTGATCCTCAGATACTGAAAAAGCTCACATGGAGTAAACACACTGGTAAGAGAGAGGAGGCACAATAGTAATCACCGGGGTTTGTCTAACCTTACATTTTCCACTTGACCAAACATCTGAAATTGTCCAAACCTTCACACCTGTTTCAGGCAACTCAGGCAATTTATGAGGTCCTGTCTCTCCCCTCCTCTGCTCTCCTTTGCTCTGTCTACAAGACAATATAGACAAAATAGTGTTACATGTGTAGGCCCTGACACTGAGTTTTTTTGTTTTTTTTTAATCTGAAAATGCATCAGAAGTTCATCACTGAAAAAGGAGAAAGACAAAAAACAAAACTTTTACCAAGTTATTCTACAAGCTGATGTGTCTACCTTTTAAGATGCACTTTAGGGGGGATAAGGATTTATATTGCTTTACATTTAATTTTCTACGGGGAATATTCAGTTACTGTCAGATACAACATGATATCTGTCAGGCCCTTCGACCTCAGTCTGTTATTGCTTCCACCTGTGGGACACACTGTGGCTCACGCTTCAGTGGCTTTAAGTAGATTTTTTCACCAGGCAGCAGTAAGCCCACTGCTTCCATTGAAGCTTAGCTAACCACAGATTGGTACTGTATGGTACAATAAACTACACTGAACTGGGATTTCCAATATACATCATATTTCTCTATTTCACTCTTACCTTCTGTCTTGGTACTCTATTCTGACTCTCTGTAACCAGTGAGATTCATAACCTTAATGCTGACCACCACCCTGCCGCCAAATCCCCAGGCAGGGTTCTTTCTTATTTCTTTTCTGACCTGATTTCACCCAAACACACTGGCACACACATGGAATTCCATACAGAGACTCAAAGGAAAATACTCCATGATACTACCAGGACAGTTGCCCTGACAAGGACACATAGAAGAAGAAAGCTCACAGGTACTGTAGAGCTGCTCAGGCAGCAGGAACAATCTAAATGCTGTGGTAAATCTCAAATGGTAGAACCACAGAACCCTTTTAAAAAGTAAATTAAAAAATTTAAAGTTGTAACTAGCCCAGCTGAATGAAGCCAATATGTAACTTCCTTAATGCAGAGGCAACTGGTCACTGGCTGTATGGAAGTGAAACCCCCAACTTCTCTCTTACAATATAAGATTGACTTTTTTTAGCCATTGAGGAATTTGTCTCAATGGCTATGCAAGTTCACTTCTCCTTGTGTGTGTTTTACCAGTAATTTTAAAGCTCCTGATGTTCTATTGCAGTTTGTTTTTTTACAAGTTATTGCATACATTTCTCAATAGTGAGTTCACATTTTCAAAACTTTTCACATAGTCACCACAACAGCAGTCAGTGTGGATTTAATTGTTTAACTTTTTGACACTAAATTCATTCAATGACCACATCTTTCAAATGTCATAAATTGTTTTCTTACTCAAACTCAACCACTACCAAAGCTATTAGTATTTATAATCTATTTTGCACATTTACATACTATTTTAAACCTACGTTCAAAAGCAATACTGACTGCAGTTTGCTATATTCTGCTACATCTACTGCAAATCTGAAAGATAAAAATACATTAAGACTTGCAAAGACTTGTGAAGGTGAGGAAAGGCAGCAAGAGAGAACAGAAGGACAGAAAGTGTGATGTGGATGAGAACTTGTGGCCAAATGCAGAAGCCTACTGAAGCATATTGCAGCATTGCTGTAAGAGGTGCCATTCTTTTTGTTGTAATGGAATCTTGGTTTATGCAAAAAAAGACAATAGTGATACATAGTGTAATGCTACCAGTTGTTGGTGTTTTTCAGGTCATTGTGTCATCATGAGTGACAAAGTTTCTTGTTGGGAGACAAATGTTCTTGTACAAGAGTTAATTCTGAGATATGGATGAAGTGTTTTGGTTGTATTAGTGCGTTTTGGATGAGAGATTTACTGTTATACTGAGCTGCATGTTGGTAAAGAGAGCTGTTTTGAAAAAGTGAAGTCAGTATTCAGAATTATGTATGTGGGCGTAAAAAGAAACTTTGGCTCCAACACACATGCATGCTCAAGTGCAAGTAAAGTTCAAGCCATTAGATGACCACTATAGACAACCTCATTAGTTGAATAAGTTTAGAAGAATAACTGCTGTGACTGAAAAATATAGCTAGATGCATCCAGTCTAGTATCCATACTGCTCACTAAAAGGAAAAACATTGTTACCACTAAATTAACCTTCAAAATGCAAATTAGCCACATTAGCCTTTAAATAAGCATACATACATATATACATATTTTAGCTAAGTACTACAGTGTATATGCATACATGATGTAGTTAGCTAGAATGCTGGCTTTCTAATAATGAATGCCACGGTCAACATCTAAAAAAACAGCTTTACTAACTTGCTTTCCTTGTCATTTTATTTTACCTAGCTAGCTAGCATTTGTGTAGCTAAAACTCCAATCTGTCTATCAAAATCTTTCTTACCAAAGGGGCCAATTTATCAATGTAATACAGTATGACACCAACAGTTAGAGATCAACCATCACTTTTCTTCCCTTCATGGAAATGACACACACAGACATCGTGCCTCATTTTCATCGCTTTCATCCCTGAAACAACTCCACGGTGTGTGTGTTTGATGAAGGTCTGTATTTACTGATGTGTACCAAGCATCTACCGCTGCGAGCTTCTTGTGGCAAAGGTCATGGCTGACGCTCAGCGGAGTGCTTATTCATGGCATTTATCCTTTTTACTGTCAGTTAGGATCACACATGCACAATGCCATGATAGGTTATCCATACCATTAACGGAAGACACGGAGACGACAGGCAACAAAGACGAGGCAGTCTGAATGGTGAGATGGTAATGTGTTTACGGGGAAAGGAAGAAGAAAGGAAGGGAGGGGATCATGAAATGACAGCAAAAGAATTGAAGCTCAGCACTGGGATTTGTCTTACATTTCCCTGATCTTGTCCCTGAGCGCTCCCAGTTATCATCCTTGGAGGGAAGAATTTATTTTCTATTTATTTCATTTTTATTTGGGTCTCTAGCTGGATATTTATATATTCATTTGTGCCGCCATTGGTGTCTGAGATGGAAGCCGTGAAGTGCATCACATTAACTGTATTGACATAAACAGCTTGCCGGGCGCATTGCCTCTGCCTTTGATGAGGGTTTAAGTAGGAAGCCATTGAGAGACTTATGGAGAAACATTCCCATGGGATCAATAGATTAGAGACCTAACTAATCTTAGTGAGCTAGATTGCAGCGCTCATAAGGCAAAACGACAGTCATATCAGTAGCACATGGTGCACCATCACTCTCTGCCCTCCAACTGTAATTATTCTTTGCTCTAATATGGGTCATGAACGAGTAACCATAATTAATAGTGTCAGTTTTCCATGTGTTTTGGTATCAGTACCATTTGGCTCTGAGACCCTCATAGAGGAAAAACATACTTGGTTCTAATTGCTCTTCCTTTTAATGTCTTATTGGGTGTCTATTATCTTTTAAACTGTAGTACAGCTATTATGGAACTACTGTGGCTATATAATAAAAGGTATACCCTTCTAGGTTGTCTGATGTTATGGTCTGAAACTGTAGATCAATGTTGCTATCCTGAAACAGTTATAAATGTCATTCCTGTATCATATCTGATTGTTTCTTGGCATTTTGGTTATATTTAGACAGACAGCTCAAATCTGATATCTCATATGAGATGGATATTCATTTTTCAAAACTGAGAACAAAAGGAAAAGTAGATAGAATAGGCTGAAAACGACCCTATCTCACTAGAAAATATGCCACTAACTCAAAAACAGCACATGCATTTAGAAAGGAAAGTTATGCCGCCCAGGTTACATTTTTTATCAGCATAATTAGGAAAATGTGTGTATATGTGGTAAGTCACAAAATGTTGATGCTGAACATATTTGCTAATCAGGACGTGTTGACTCTTATAACATTTAACCTTAACCTTAACCAAAGTGCTTTTCTGTTGCCTAAACCTAACATCTGAGACTCAGGATGTAAACTGCAATCTCAAAGTAAGGTGTCAAGTTGTACACCTTGTATGCTCACCATCAACCTCAACCACCTCCCTACGACTTCCGCACAGTACAAGAATGTAGTACTTTGTTCCCTTGAAACTACATTTCCCTCTAAACATAAATGGCTAAACAAATTTGTAGTATATGGTCGTCACTTCTAGGAGAAAAGGTTGAAAGTAAAAGTCATTATTCAGAATGCTTATTCATGTGACAATGCACAGTATGCACCCTACCCTACCTGACTGGGCCCTAGAAAACACTCCAACAGTCAGTTTTGAATATAAAATGTTTTCCTGTTCTTTGCCGAAACATGTCCTTTTGCTCCACCCAGACTCTATCCTACCTGTTCCCTGAGTGAAGTGACCAGTAGGTGACAGATCCAAGGTGAGACACCCAGGAGAGAAGCCCAATTAGATCTCTCTGTGGGGAGTGAACCCCAGCACCATTCATCATACCATTTCAATTAAAGCCATCTAAGAAATGATTAAATAATCAGCTGCAGGCTAATGGAGCCATATATCCTTGTTATGGAGGACATTGGTCATCGGCTGGGGAATGTCTGGCCAGTGCCAGATGTCACACGGCAATGCCAAACAAGTAAGACAGATGACAGAAAGTAGGAAGAGGAAGAAAAAAAAAGGAATGCTCATTAGGCTGGGATGGAATGTAAATGTCAATTTATCACAAGGAAAAGTTCTCCATTTATGATTTTGGCCACATTGTGGAAGGTTTCATTCCTGTTTTCATGTCACTCCCACAGGCTGACGCTGCAGAGAGGTGGTCAACAGTTGCACATGCACATGCAGACAGCGAGGGGTGAGACAGGAAATGTTGTGATTGTTTGTTTGTCTGTGGTAATGCAGAGTCCTGTCCCTGTCAGCCTGTTAGCTACATTACGCAGCTTCAGTATACAGCCATTTAGTGGGGAGGAGCTGGGAGACAATAACAGATAGACAAACATATCATTACAGCCTTGTAAATATCCATTCCAGTATGTTCAAGACTTTCCATGACCCGGGTTAATTTTACTTAATTCTGAAAATAATTTCTCTTTTGGAAGTATGGCACATCATACTCATAAGAACCCAATAATCCAGGGTTAATCTTCTCATGCAGACTTTTTATAGCAAAAACGTCACACACATACACACAAACACACACACATACACATACACACACACAGACACACACACAAAACCCTGTACAGTAAGACTGTTGGGGTTAAATAGCCGTCATTAGCAGGCTGGGTGGCTGTAGAATGGAGGTGACCCTGGACAGCTCTCCATCTTCTTGCTCTGCGGCTGCACATTAATGGTTAATTGATGTCACAGGGGACTGCTGATCAAAGGCTTTCTAACCAGCCCCCTTTTCAAGCATGCTCCACTGCTATTCTATTAGCAAAGCAGGCATGTCAGACTGAGGTGGGGGGTGGGGTGGGGAGGGTTGGGGAACTGGGAGCGTGGGGGGGGGGGGTGGTTTGTTGTTCCCGTCCCTCTCTTCTCTTCTCACTCATCTCCTTACAAAACATATACCCCCCCTCCCCTGCACCCCACCCTGCCCTCCTTCCTCCATGATAATTAGCCCCTGCCATATACAGACCAAAACACACAAATATGCACACATACACACATCCCGAGCTGCCACCGGATCTGCAGCTTAAAGTGCTGGTGTTCTGACAGCCATCAGCAGAAATAGAGGCAAATCTTATTTACCTCACTGGGTTTTCAACCCCCCCCCCTTATCCCCCACCTCCATATTTATGCCCCTTTCATGATTTTTCTCCTCACTATTGTCTGTTCACCCAGATTTCCTCTCAGCAATCATGCTAATGCAATGAGCAAGGGCCTTTTAGGTGCTTGGCTATGTACAATGATTATTGTAGTTGAAGATCACAGACATTTGCAGAATTGAAGGGATGGAGGAGATTTGTCATCAGTTCCCTGCCATCAAAAGGAACTAAGGAAGTCTTAAGCTTTTTGATTAAAATTGACAACATAATATAACAAATATCATTATGTGACTCTAAGTTTGCGAGCAGGAGCCTTTTGTCAAATTGAGTGAGTGGTGTTCAGTTAGGAAGTTTGCTTCTTCATGAAAAAAAAAATTGAAACATGGATGGGAATAAATATATTCTTTAGTGGAGTGAAACAGAGGTTTAACAATACTAAGAAGACTAGAGATAAAGCTATTCACTACAATTTTGATCCAGGTCTCAGCATGCATCTGTAATTCCTGTGATCATTTTGACTTTTGTCCACTTGCAGCTGCATTTTCTGCTTATCCAGCAATTGTACCACACAGACTGAGATGAAAAACAATCACATACAGTCACAGTGAACAGTCATGACGACATGAAGTCAAGAATATCTACAACTCTGCTAAAACCACTTAATATACAAGAGGGTTATGGGTTAGTACAGCTCTATTAGTGCACCTGGTACCCTGGGTAGACTGTCTTCTGCTGGACTATTTATCTTCAAAACAGAATCTCTGTCACACCATGTAACACAAGCAAGCACATGCACTAGATGGCTTTGTGAAACTGTAATATTTTGAGTTTGGCGGGCAGCCTAGAATAATTAGTGTTGCCCTGGGTCTGAGTTACTGTTTGCTGGGCTCGCAGAACATTCCCTCTTAGGCTCTTTGGCTGCCAATTAACTCACACACGCACAAATGATCTCACATACGCCCTGAGCTGTAATCTCATTACAGATCGCAGTGTACAGGCCTCATTTCTGTGCATCTTCTAATGGTTTGCCTTCAGATTTTCTAAGATATTTCACAAACACAGATTTGTCTCTGATTATAGTGATTGTGGGGAAGAGTGTCATGTCACACCTAAGGCGGATTATGCTGACAGTATTTCTTAAGTAAGGAGAAACCTTTTGGAAAAACATGCCCAACCTGCTGATGGAGAAAGAAAGGGGTCACGGTTAAGGCACGGTTTTGGTTGCTTTAACCAAACACAAAAACTCCTGCAATATGTCAAGTGAATAAAAAGCATCTTGATGCAACCGAGCTGCTGGTTTGAAGGCATACTGCGCGCTGTGAGAGCCAGGCCAACAGAGCCAGTTATGCATCACAGAGGAAGCTAGATAAACGCATCATCCTCATCGCTCTCGCACAGCGATTTCCCAGTAGTAGGTCTACTTGATGAAGTGCCAGATCCTCCCTGTTATTCTCTGTGCGCCAGCCAAGTGTCCACATGCATGAGTGTATTCATCAGTCAGGTGGCACTAGCCTGGCTTTTTTCCCCCCCTCCTATTCTTCCTTCTTGCTGTGCCCAGGTGTGAATGGGATTGGGCTGATTTATCTCCTTTGTGCTGCTTATCAGTGAATTGTAGTGATAACCAAATGAACTGAGGTAATGCAAATGGACACACTCTGATTAAATATGTTGTTAGCATGCAATTATGGTCCATATCACATTTGCAGGGCATACTGTACAGAATATAACACTGAGTCTGCAAATACTTATATGATTAATGAGTCACCCAGGAAATCCTGGCCTATAATTGACTAATGTGAAAGCCGAGGGGAAAAAAAGGAACGAAAAACATACATGGCATAAACTACAAGAGGGTAAAAATAATTGCAGTAATCAAAACAAAGCCTGGAGCCATTGGCACATTAGCCTGACATTTCTCTTTCTCTGACACCTGCATAAACCTTGTTGTTGTTCTGTTTCTTTTGTTTTGAGGCCAAAGTGATAAATACCAACAAAGACAGGCCTTCACATGTAGCTTGCCATGGTGATGTTTGTGTTCACTCTCTTTGTTTTTATCTGTCACATTCAAATCTATCCAGCATAGAGTACCTGTAATCACACTAAATCCCCAAAACTGCAGATGCAAACGCAAAGGAGAGCGGTTAGGAAACATCCAATCCAGCCTCCACCCTGTCATTACAGCCAAACATGCTTAACTCCCCTGTGAACTCAAAAAAAAAAAAAAAAAAAAAAATGCTGGTGAGTTCTCACAAATATTTCTCATACGTGCCCCCTCCTCTCTTCATCCGGGGGTTGTTCACTAAGCCATCGAGGGTTGAACTAATGAAAATGCCTGGATGAAGGGGCCCTCTGATGAGCAACGTTGGAGTTCCTCTCTCCGCACTTCAAAGAAGGAATTAATAGAATTAGCTGGTCAACAGAAGGGGACTGACTGCAAACATCAGATGGAGCTAATCATCCGCTAGAATAACATTCGCTGAGACAATGAGTCATTGCATAACCTTTGGACTCGGTTTGAGAGTTTTTGCCTGTCAGCGTACTGTATGCACACAGCCAGACAGAGCCTGGCTGGATGTTTTGTGAGTCACGTCAGAACTGCACTCAACAAAACATCTTAGTTCATACAGTGTACTGATGGGCGATTATCAGTGTTTGGAAGTATAACTGTACATGGAACCTTAAACATATTAAGAATATGAGTAATATAGGAGTAATCAGGAAAATCTTTAGAGGGGGTGGACAAAATAATAGGATACAATGCATCAAATCTCTAAGAAGCAGAGGGCGGGGTGCCCAGTCACACCATAAAGTGGTACAGCGAAATTCATTCTCACAACCCCACAAAATACCTGGTGCTGAAAGTCGTACAAAACCTGTGGGTCATGAAGTTGGTTCAGTTTGGTTGTGGCAAAATGGATATGGATAGGAAAGCTCTACTGGTGTTGTTACTGCAGGATAGCTACTGTACTGTGTTTTAATGAGGAACTGGTAAAACACACAGAATCAGACACAAACACAACACACCTCTGTTTCAACTCCTTTTAACTTTCTGGTTGATTGGGGAAAATTCCTGCACTCCTGTAGTGACATGCATGCTACTGTGTTTCCAAGACATGCACCATTTATACAGATTGCTAATAAGATCACTTTTAAGATTGCATCCTTGACAGTTCACAATCAGCACATGGTTTCAACTGCAGTTTCTTGAATTTATGCTAGAATCATATATCTCCTGTCAGAAAATCCTGTGGTTGGTCTGCTTTGCTTTCACTCCACAAACAAACCGCACCAGAGGCTGCTTGGAAGCCGGCCCACAGACTCTGTCCAGTTGTTTAGTCTGCAACAGAGATCAATTGACAGCTTTCACACAAAATCAAACGAACCAAGCTAAACAGGGTTTGTTTCAACCAAACCAAACAGTTTAGGTGTGAAAAAAAAAACCTAAGAAAAGGTTGTGGGTGTTTGTGGGTATTCTTCTGTGCAAGAAAAGAGCCTGCATCTTTGAGCTTCCTCTATTTTTGGTCTATCTGTTTGTCTCTGTTCCGTCAAAGGTCAGCACTGTCAAGATGGTTTGCAATTGGCCATAGTGTGAATTTGTACATCATGATTCACCAAAGTTGAACTCCATGCAAAGCACTGGGCACATTTATTTAGCAAATCCACTGATCACTTTGTTTCCACTGGTGTGACTGGGCCCTTACCCCACATATAGATATTAAAGGGAAACTTTGGGATTTTTCAACCTGGACCCTCATTCTGAAATATTTAGCTGACAAACTCTCAACCAAACAACTAAACTCTTGCAAGATTTCAGAACAAGATTTCTCCTTGAGCGAGACATTTTATTTTTCTGTATGGTCCTTTCCATAATGTTGTCAGACACTTATAATAACAATCTGAGCCTGTCAGGCAAAAACAAGCACTTTTAGTGGACATACTTTGACGGGGGCAATTGTTCTATTGGATTACATTGCAGCCTGTTTCGCAGCTGCTGGCTGAACTTGCTCAATACTGGACCAATTTCAAAAATTGTTGTCCCCATTAGTCACTTAGACACAAAAAGATGGAAAAAATAGGGTCCAGGTTGAAAAAACTGAAGTTTCCCTTTAATTTTGCGGCTGAAACATATTGAACACTGCAAGTCTGCATCGACCATTATTGACTCCTATTTGAAAAGAAAAAAAAAACATGTTTGGTGTGCAGCTTTTCCTTGTGAAGCAAAGGTTGGAAAATGTAACAGTCCCCTATTTTGTTCTCCTATGTTGCATTGCACCAATGTGACTAGCCAATCACAGCCCACCCCTTAACTAAAGAGTGTGTTGTTTTTGAAATGTCGGACAAAATTTGTATCTCATCCCCAAATATCTGCACGCAGGGTTAGGTTTTAGATTTACTTCGCCCTAAGGTCACAATAGAGTGGAACTGGGCTAAACAGAGTTGTTGTTCATATTTCTATATTCCATACCCCATTATGATCATCTGTATCCTTGCAGTCATCATTAGTGTTCAATGTCTGCCGATCTGTTGCATCACTTATATGCATTAAGTCAAGGGCAGCTCATTTAGAGACCAAATAAATCTTGATTGTGTACTGCAGGAATACAGAGATGAAGTACAGCTGAAACATTAAAGCAGGGAATGTACACTTCTGCAGTTAGGAAACCATACTACAAACTCTTGTACTGTAACGTCTGCCTTTTGCGAGGTTTAATTAGACATGATATCTTAATTTGCACACAGATGTACCACAAAGTAATTATAGAGTATTTTCCAAAGACTAAGCAGAACATAGTGAAATCCCCCAACTGCCTGTTGACTGGTAGAGTAAAAATAGCTCATTTAAAGACAGTGGAAGGCTGTCTTTGAGTAAGACTTCTAGCCTGGCCTCTTGGGATGAGGCTCTCTGCAATTTATCACAGTCACTAATTATTCATGTTATAAGCCACTCTCTTTTGCAGGAAGAAAAAAAAAGGAGAAAAAAATAACAGGCAAGCACAACAATGAAATCACCACTTGCTTGAGTGCTGACACAAGAGCGGAGCAATGAAAGCGCCATATGTCTGGATTGTGTGCTGCTCACTGATTATAAGACGTGTGTCTCCTCCACAGGGAAATGAAGACTTGTGCTATTTAAGTGGAGTGTCTGATTCCAAGTCTTGTTTATTCAGAGAAGAAAAATATGTCACTGTGTGATCATTGCTCCCTTTTTACCCACTGTGCCATCACCATTTTAAAAAAAATATGAGCAAATCGCATTGTTTACTTAACAATTTTGTTAAATTGTTCAGATGACCTCCAGGGTGATACTACCAAACAATTAATCTAATTTAGCAATAAGAACAATAGGGCAAACAATCCAGATACACATAAAAACAGCATGTTATGCCTTTTTGTAGCTGAGAGCTGAGAGGAAATAGAAGCTCTAAGATTCTACTTCAAATTCAGTGTCTTGCAGTCTTTCCCTGTGTTTTCGGCTCCATTATGTTGCAGCACATCCACATTATTCTAGGTCAATGGCTCCATTGAAGACCTATCTTCAATGGAGATCAGCACAGGAGCTAATTACACTAATAGGCTCTGGCAAAATGTTTGATAGCAAACTACCAGCTATAATCTAAGAACTGTTAGAAAACCACAAGCACTTTTATTTTCATCTTAAATGCAGTATTTGTCAACTAAACGCACTACAATGTCACACAGTAGAGGAGACTCAATTGTTATGTTATGCAGCTGCAATACTTGGGAGGCACAGTTCTAGTTTTGAACAAAATCTGTCTCTGTTTTGGTGTATATACTGTATTTGACTGATCAGGAAACAACAAAACTGTTTTATCTATAAGCTTACTATGTGGTAAAGTCACACATGCAAGTGGTGAAGACTTCTCAACATTTGCTGAATCCGCTGATTCATACATACTATGATCTGGAAACATATAATTTTATGTTTCTGCATTGATGCATGAACAGCATTGCCTATGGTGTTATTGACCAAAGAACAATAAGTTTGTTTTTGCAAAACAATATGCAAAGTAGCTGTGTTTCTCTGAGGTCATCTCAGATGTAGTACAAATGGCAGAAATGCATTATGGTTGTTTAGTTAATGCCTCGAGGTAACAATTCTTTCCCTCTCTCTCTCTCTCTCTCTATACATATATATGTGTGTGTGTGTGTGTGTGTGTGTGTATTACTTAAACTGTCTTTTTTTCATATTTAAGATTTGAGTAGAACAAAGACGATAATTACTCTCTTTTTTTCACCAACCTCCCATCTGAACATAAATCTGTTTATTTGTAATTCCAACACCATTTAAATAGATCCAGTCCATCAATTCAGCATTATGTGAAACATTGCCTCTGCACACATCATACTACAGATGACTTTTTCACAAGCACAGATGAAAGAGCTCACAATCCCAAGATTACAAGTGCAGTATTTCAATAATAGAAGCCGCTGCATGTGCTGGCATGTATTCTGTCAGGGGATCTATACAGAGAAGCATAAGGAGAGGCAAGCCTCACAGAAGCACACTGGTCAAAGATTGCACATTGAGAAACTATCCATTGAAATGCCGACCTGGAGGTAAAGTGCATTCAACAAGACATCTTTCATCAAAGCAATACTGCATCATAACATCACCTATAAAGGTGTCACAGTAAAAGCATAGCAGTGAAAGAGACTCTCACTCATTGAGGTTCGTGCTGAAGTGGCAACGAGAAGATGCTACTGTTTAAAATTTCAAAGCAGATGGAGGCTTAAAACATGTTGCTCTTTGATTTTCTGTTTTGATTGGTGTGATTCATAGCAACATAGTCTTTATGGGTCACACATAAATATGATGGAAGGCTGAGTGGCTGTTGGCCTTCAATCCAGAAAATCTATGTAGACAGAGAAAAATAAATAAAATAACACTACACTTTCCTCCTTTTACTATAGCAATTACAGCAAGTCTCCTATTATATCACATCACATAGCTGCACTTGTGTATTATATCAATCATGGCTATACTCTTGTGTTGAAGTGCAAACTCTCACATACCAATGAATCTTATATACACTAAAGGTGGATTCATAGAAATTAAAGGCAAAGCTACAGTAGTAGTAACAATGCTTCAGGGATATGGTGGCTACAAACAAACCATGTGGAGACAACAAAAACTGTGACTGGTCAGCTCAGGCTTCTCCAACAAGTTTCCAAGTCAGAGATTGTTTATGTGGATGTAAGTGTGGACAACATGAAACAAGCTGAGTGGCTCAGTAATCTGCTTTTCAGTGACACATTTCAAGCAAAGCCATCAACCGCAAACCCTCTGCTCACAGCAATCTCTGTTCTCTATCAGTTAATAAATACAGTTGCAATTAGAACAGTCTCCCGTTGAGTAATGAAACAGAGCGAACCTTCACATTATTGCTCTACATCACACAATGAATTAAGAGAGTATAAACAGTCACTGTGGGACATACAATTAAGAGTATGATATGGCATGATGATGCATGAGACACCCATTTAGTGCTGTTATTGTGTAAATAAAAACCTATGCTATATGTATCTACAGTAGGACTACTGTCAGTCATCTTTTATTTGCATTAGCAAGTACATCTTCTCTGATGCAAGTTACATTTTTGTCCACATAAGGTGGAAATCTTTATATTGAACACAAATTTCTAATTGTTTACAGTCATATTGAAAATATTTAATGTTCACTGTCGATGTGTTTCTCCTACAATATTAGCTCCTGGCAACTAACATAGGATTAATATTTGTATGATTTGCACACCCAACATAACTACCGTAAACCCATGACAATCATAGTTCTTCTAAGACATATAAAGCAAAGCAAATATAAATATATTTTGCAGGCGACAGGGTTGCACATACACAAACTGAATAGAATTCAACAGGTACTTCCTTACAGCCACCATCCTTACCCAAATAATGCTGCTGTTCCACTGTAGCATCCAAAGTCACAATGTAATAATCAGTACATGACGTAATAATTTTTATGATCACTTATATTTTATTAAAATAAAATATCTTCCTACAACATGCACAGTTCTTACATGTTTGTACAGGCCACTTCTTGTGTACTAAACAGTCAATAAATAACTGTCGCAGCACGTAGAAAAATGCTTTATCTATCCCCTCTGTGCTGCATATGTGGGAGTCCATCTGTTCATTTCAATAGCAGGTGTGATAGATGCAGTACTGGGATTATTGTACACAGTGACAGAGGAACTGCCTTTCCAGCTTATCTTCCCAGTAGCCATTCATTTTGCCTACTTGGCCAAGTATCCTGCTTCACACCCAAGGAAATGATTAACCAAGAGAGGCCCAATGATTGCCACTGAGCTTCGAGCCAAATCTCACAACTCGCAAACCCACATCCATTTTAATTTTATCCACAAGCTATACATGAGCATGGCTCTGAATTAAAATTCAGCAGTATCAACAACATTCATTCACTGAGTTTAACAATAAGTCAACAATGAGAATGTGGGATGAATGTGCTTGATATTGCAGATATTCAATTATGATGGATTGAATGACGGCTTAGCGTGCATAATGCTGTTGCTCTTCCCTATTGGGTTGTTTATTTTTGGCTTATTGTTTGCTGCCTGCGAGTAAATTGTTAAAGTGGTCTAATAAGGAAGATGCCATTCTTCCCTGAGCTTCAAAAACAGTCCCACAGTATGTCTTCATACAGTTGAAGTAATTCCAAGTGGGCGGATGGATTATGGATAAAACCCTTTCCACACCAAGTATGTTTAATCACCTTCTTTTTTATTTCTATTGGACCACTTGACCTGAAAAACAAACAGCTTAAATCTCTCCATACCTGGGATGCACAAGTTAAAAAACAAGTCCATCAGGAAAGCATGAAAGAAGTTGTCTAATGGAGGATAGACATGAGGGAGTGGAGGGGTGAAATTGCTCGCTAATGGTCTCTCTCTCCCAGCTGTGAGAGCTGCAGCTGTCTGGGGGTGCTGAGACAAATAGAGGTGGCTCATGTGGGGACCACAGCATCCAGACAACAGCTCACATTTTTCCCTTGCACACTATTTGGCCACAACAAATTAATTTTGGACCGCTTGGGAAGGAACGGGATCCAGCTGGGTGTTGGCTAACAAACATGTAATGTATTTTCAGTGTGCCGAGCCTTCTCTATCAAGGAGATGCATGATTGAAAAGTTGGGCGAGTTGAAAATATATTTGCTCCAGTTACAAGCGATTCACCACAATGTGACCTAGAAATTATAGCTGTGAAAAACTGGGAGGGAGAGGAGGGGAAGTGTATGGATGATGGGAATAAAAATGATAACTAGCACACCCAAGCTAGTAGTAAAAAAATAAATAAATCACTGCTAAATCATCAAAAGAAAAAAAGTCTGCAAACATCTTTATCAGTGCTGTGGCCAACACAATCCTTATAATCAGAGTGCCTGGATTTAGAAAGACAGTAGAATGGGACTCTGGCATACTGTAAAAGAATACTGTAGATGATCCGGATGAAATCCACTTGGCAAAGTTGGTCCAAATACCAAAAATATGTGGACACATTAACTTCATATTAAAAGGTTCCATACCTCATAGTTTACATCTAGTGCCAATATTCAGTGCTAACACAGTAAGAAGTGTGGCCATCATATATAATGTTGGAGGTTGGGGTGGTTAAGCGCGTCCAAATTTTGTGTGTGGAGCCGAAGTTGCATCCCTGCAATTAATGTTCTCTTGCCTTTTTTTTCACACGGTAACCCACAATCTTTCCCTAACCTTACCAAGGCACTCCTTGAGGCAGTGCAGTTGTAGAAAACACTGACCTAGTCTTTTTACAAAGTTAATATGGCTAATGTGTTAATGCGATAACTTGCCAGAGTTGTAAAATCCTGTCTATGAGTATTACAAACCACTGTGCAGCATTTTGGTATCTGATAAGCCTTTAAATGCATTAATCTGTAGCTCCATCTGGACTTCCTGGATTGTATTTCATTATCTCACCGCTACCTTTAACAATATGCCCATTTTTAAGCAGGGTGGATTTCAATCTGAAAGCAGGCTTAGAATTCATTCGGAGTTGTGTGTGTGGCCACCTGACGAATGTGAGTCCAATACTCACTCTTCTTTTAGCTCTGTTTTGTTCTCCACCAACTCCTCAGGGAAATATCTGGCTCTTTGGCTGCTTAATGCTATGTTCACTAGGTAGTTGCTAACTCTATCTACCTGTTGTTTGGTGCTGGACCAGTAACATACAGTGGGTTTATCAGAGCTTTTTTTTTTCTGTGGCTGCAAACAAAGTTGATGAGAGTGGTGAGGCTGAACCAAAACAGTAAAGATGCTGGCCACAAAACCAAAACAATGAGCCGAAAGATACTAAAACACTCAATAGATCTGAGGAGAACTGCAGACTTGGTGATAATTCTCATATTGATTCCTCACTACAAGCAACTCCCATCACATCACATGTAGTCATGTGACAATAACAACAATGCCTTTGAACTTAGCAAAGGGGTTTGCAGAATCAACATTTTTGCCTGGTGATCTGGCTCCATAATTTCATATAAAGTGAATTTCTGTCTGGTTGACAACATAATATAAATATAGGGCCCAAAGTAACTCAATGCTAACAATCTGAAAAACAAATAATGAAGCTCAAAATCATCCTGTTTAGCAGTATACTTGTATTGCTTTGTAAGCCTTATAAGTTTCTAAAAGACACACCGTGACCTTCATTTGCGTCATTACTCCCTGCAACATTTTTACCTCCCAAACAAGTTACATGAACTGTCCAGACAGATGGAAACAGTAGGATTCAAATAAGACTAATTTCTTCTCTGTAACATCAAATATTCATGACAAAATAAGTGACAAATTTAAAGTTTGGAAAAAAGACATTCTTAGGAATTAAGAATTAAAAGAGTTGAACACTCAAAAACTCCTTCATCAAGACTATGTGGATACAGTTTGATGAGATTTTAATGACAGTGGCCAAACAAGCCATCAACTGCCATCAGGTTTTGATTCAAATGTTCCTAAATCCTGATTGTTACATGGAAGCATGTGACATCTTTTTCCATCACAGCCTCGGCCACTTCAAACCAGTGACCAACACAAAAATCTCATGTCAACACGTCTTTTAAACACATATAATGCTAATGCACCATCCTGAAGAATCTTTGGAATTAACAAGTCAACTTTTATCTTATTGACCTCCTACAACACAGACTCAATTATATTTACTGCACAAAATACTATTTGCATACTGCACGACCATGATGGCATTTAAAGCCTCTTTCACACATAGTTCCTGGTTAAATTACTGGGATAACCTTTCAGGCACTGCTAGTGATTTTCACTATTCATACAAGCAGCTACATTCAGGAACATTTCCGTCTTGCGCCTTTTCACACATGCCATAGCAGCGCCAGAATAGATAGGGCAAGGGACAGTCCAGCAGATGGAAGTAATGCAACACTGGCAAGGCCAGATGTCCGTATATGTGGTGGATGACATCTCTTATTATTTTCAGGAACATGGCAGGCAAGGAGTTGTATTTGTCCAGTGCCAATGTTCTTATAATGTTTCATATTCAACAAGTTTGCAAGACAAATAACCCGTCAAAGCATTGGCAAGGCAGCCGTGAACAAGTCGCAGATTCAAATATGTCATCAGCGGAGTCTTGTGATTGGTTTGCTAGCTCCACGTGAAAATCCTCTTTCGTCAGACAGACGTAACCCTTTACGTGATTGTTTCTGCGATGTTACTGCTTTCATTCACAACACTGGCATTTTCCCTGAAATGTTACTAGGTCTTGAAGTGGGAAATTGGTGCTACAGATTTCCCTGATAATCCCTGCTCACACATGACCCCCTGCAGGAAATGTTCCTAAACATTTCAGGGATAGACTGCATGCGTGAAAGGAGCTTAAATCATCTGAAACACACAAAAACACAATCGACATACATGTGCAGAATCCTCCTGGAGATCATAAATATGTTGCCACTTAACTATAGCAAATCACAGCTGCTGAATGTTGACTCCCATCTGAACTTATTCTCAGTCATGTTGTTTGTTTGTTTCCAGACTACAAAAATATGAGTATTTATTCAGTAACAGAGTGTCAATGACCTGAATAAATCATGGTTCCTCTCATTTGGAAGCGGGGCTATATGAGCCACTGGATTATGACGGCCTTTGAACTATTCCTCCCAGACAGATGACTGGTTATTAATTCATCCATTCTTTTGAAAAGAGTGCCTCATTATCATCCCAATATCAACCCGTCCCGCGAGAAGTTGAGAAGCCAAGCCGTCAAGATTTTGCACTCCAGCTTCACAGGCTTGTCAAATTAAAAGGGTCTGCCAGTGACACTTTGAGGATGGCTCTCCAAAAACAGACGGAAAAAAAAGATGAATTATGTAAGATCTCTTTGAATATTGCATTGCAGAGGAGGGTGTCCCATATGCCCACCTTTTCCAGTCTCAGACAAGACATCAATTGGAATGCGCTCACACTGCCACAATACAGCGGAGGTAAACTCAACCCCTTTTTTTTTTCTATTCCCCGTTATCACTGTGAGCGGTGCAGAGTCGGCTCCTGTGGGTTTTCTAAGAGAAAAGCTTTGGGAGATAAGGCGAAAGGAGACGATCACAGGGTGATTGAATGAGATCTGCATTTGGAGAGTGGACTCAGATAACATCACAAGGTTCTTGGAAGATGACCGGGGTTCTGGGAAGTGCAAAGAAAAAAAAAATACGATGGAGCTCCTCGTTAATCTCATTCTGTTTTCAAACAACTTCTACTCCTCACTCTGCTTCGTTTAGGGTGAGGAAAAAATTTGATATTTTCGCCTGTATATGGACACGGATATGATAAATAAGTCAGATTCAGCACTAGTGTTCCGTAGACAAAACAATTTGGAGCTAATTTCTGTAGAAGCTTTTGTAAAAGGAATGAGAAAAAAAACAGTGCAGACATGTGATCTGGAACATCAAAATGCAGGAAACACAGCAGGGAAATTGTAATTTCCCATTAGAAATGAATAGAAGTTGCTTCCAAAAGACACTGGTAAAGAAATACTTTAAAAACTCCCATTTCCAACTGAAACAAAACAACTCAAATAGCTCCCTTAGTACAATATTCCACAAACTATTAGTTTTACTGCTAATCACTTTTCTCTTTCACACTGTGACCTTTTATCGGTATCAGCAGTCTCCCACTATTTCACTGTGTGTTGCATTTCCATCTACTACCTTCATTCCCTGCAGCAAAACAAAGAGATAATTGAATTGCACCCAACAGGCCAGCTGATAAGTCAATCTCATATTCAGAATTTTTGATGAAGTCTTACCGTATGGCCTGGATCCTTATTTTCTGCCCAGTAAGCCCATGCCTAATTGTTATTATTATAATTAATGGAATTGTAACAATTGTTTTCCAGGGGACTATGAGGAATGTGTTGCAGCTGTTTTAACACCGTTGAATTAAAAAGTGAGACACCTCAGTGGTAAACGGTGTCAGTATTAGAGACGGTACCACCAGGCTGGAGATGCAGAGGCAGAACTGTAGGGTTCACCATTTGAATTCTAATTTCCTAATTATAGTAGGCCTAATTATACTTCCCCGATTATTATAATTTAGTATTGTGTGAATCTGGAGAGGTGTACAAAAGTAACATGAATAACTGTAATAGCAAAGAAAACAATATGGACATAAAGGGACAGCTATGAGATTAAACATATCATTCTGACTGACTTTTTACAGTAATGTATTCAAATATATGGTGCTTTAATCCTATAAGGAGCGTTTCGTAGAAGATAAAGAAAACTGATTGCAGATTTGGAAATGTGGTGATGACAACCGCCAGCTATTTCAAATCATCCCTCTTCTTGAGTAAAGAG
Source organism: Scomberomorus guttatus (assembly GCA_038419695.1). Classification (NCBI taxonomy): domain Eukaryota; kingdom Metazoa; phylum Chordata; class Actinopteri; order Scombriformes; family Scombridae; genus Scomberomorus; species Scomberomorus guttatus. The sequence continues at coordinate 7,751,640 of CM076464.1, forward strand.
CTTAACTTGAGCCTTTGTTGTGATAAAAAAAAAAAATAAATGCAAAGTTAAATCTCAAAACAAGCTTTGTGGTCGAGGAGTCACCAAGAAGGCTGTCAGCTTGACTGCCTCGGAGGAGAAAACGGTCCCTCATCCTTCTCCTGCAAACGGGCATTCCAGATCTTTTGTTAATTAGGTGAGCCTCTCTAATCAACCGAGCAGCTTGCTGTAGGATGTGTAGTAATGGCAACCTGAGGCAAAGTGCATGCTGGGTTGCCAGGGACAAGGACCATACCATAAGTTGAGCAGGGGAGAGCAAACAATGAATATCAAAAGCCTGGAGATGCAGTAAATCTTAAAATAGTAAGAGTTATAGCATTCTTTCATTTAATAAAAGTTGAACTCATGACGAGGGACTCTTTAGTCATTACTCATAAAAAGGATTTGCATATGAGTGTGAATGTACTGCAAACCAGGGAAGATTCTAAAGGCAGGTTTGTCCCACATGTCCACCATCTGTTGATGATCCCTATGAGGCACATTTAGACAGTGCCTGGCAGTTCCAGAGACACGCATGGCAGTGGGCCTCTGCTGATTGGTCATCAGCTCCCATCGAGCCCCTCTGGAAGTGCTCACGCTCTGTCGTTTGCTTAATTTCTCATTTGTTGTAAATCTATCATCCCTTCCGCACCAGTGGCATGCTGGCTGGTCTTAAACATGAGCCTGCGGTGCCAAGACAAGGAGAGAGCAGAAGCTCTGTCCAAGGCAGACTGTGTGAGGCACTGTGGATGTATGGATGCACTCCATGCCAATGACAACAAATACCAGTCTGCACAAACACAATGAACGCACACACACACACACACACAATGCCAAAGCTTAGTCACCATTTGTAAAGTGATGTAATATTGTAGTAGATGAACTGGCTATTAATTTGACTGACCCTTCACCGTGAGTGCTGCTCGAGCAGGCTTAATGCTAATAAATAACTTTTCTAACTAATCCAGGTCACTCTACGTGGACAAACAAATTACATGTGAGCAAAAAATTGATATGCTATACGTGAATTAGTAAAAAGTTTCTTGCCATCAACCAAACATTTACTTTGTCTGCCATGTTTCTGCATATGTGACGTCAACTTTCGGCAAGTCATGTACCAAAATTTTCACCGACTTTCCAAGTTATTGTTCCGACTTGAGGGGGCGTTCACGTGAATTTTCCCAGTCGGGAACTCATTTTTCCGATTATACCGACACCATATGAATGCCACATTAACCACTCATATTTGGAAGAGAAACACATATCATACTGTGCAGTACTTCTGCGCATACACAGATTTTAGGAGGAATGAAAATTTTTACCCAAATTTTTCTGTGTGGTCACTTTTTGTTTCATCTCCAAATTAAGTGCTTTAGATCATTTGGCTAAGTTGTCGGCCTGTTTCCAACCGGTCTGATTTCCTGACCGTTGGTGGTGCTTTCTTGCCCCATTGGACACAGCAAAGACCCAGATCTCAGCAATTACTTTGATCAGTACAATGTTATCATAGCCAACTGAAACTGTGGCCAAAGCTTCAAACATAAGTTGTAATAAACCAGAATTATCCTTTAACCACACTGTAGATTAAAACTGCAGCCAATTTAAAAAACTATTATCTTGCTTGCATGTCATTTTCTCACAGCCAATATTGACATACATAATTTGCATATAAGTAATCAGGTCACTGTCTTATTAGGATTATGTGCCAAACTGTCATGCTGTTGCAAACTGAGCTATGGCTTTGGCTGTGTTGTATTTAATAGGGATCTAGACCTCTTTCATTTTTTTGTTCAGTAGCCTTGCCCACAAGGAAATCAATGGCGTAGCAAATCAGAGCTCACAGCATTAACACATTAAAGTCACAGTCAAAAAATTAAAGGTTGCAAAACAGATGGTCTCATTTTATGCAAATGTTATTATGCAAAACTAAGCCTGGAGGCTTGGCTATTTTTTCAGCCTTTTAATTGGCAGAGATAAGAGTGAGGTGCCAGACGTTGCAGGTGGCAAGGTAGCCCCACTTTCTTTTGTCACATCCTGAGAGAGAATTTTTCTTAGAATTTTATTTAGTGTTATTTCCACCAGGGCCTCGCCACAGCTGTCTGTACGCTAAGAGGGGAGCCCATTGAGCTCAGTGTGATGCTGCAGCTTCTCAAAGCCTGGTGAACTGATAATGTAGCACGCTTTTACTCGCAGCAGGGGCTGGCTCACCAAGGCAACAGCAGCTGAGAATAAACCTTTTGGTTAAGAAGGTGAGCATTATCCGCCATGCTCTTTTCCCTCCCCTTTCATGCCCCGAACACTCTCGACTGCTGATTAGCACCGTGTAGTCTGGAGTATGTCAGGATAATTAGGAAATATGATCTGAATAGAACTTCGCTTGGAAAAGTCTGTTCAAGTTGCTGCCTTATGAATTAAGTAATAATCATTTAGCTTCTGACGTTGTCCGGCCTCTGAAACAAAACATTTTAATTCAATTTAATTCAATTTTTATTTTCCAGTAACGAAACTGTGCCTCATAGACATGGTTTACGATAAACCAATAAAAAACACAGCATAAAAGCACACTTAAGCACATAATAAATTACAAAAACACATACCAGTGCAGGCTGACATCAGCTGAATAAACCAAACAAAGTTGCTTACTGGTACACTGCGCAGACCTCTTGTACAGGCATTGTAACACTACATTATTTCACATGCAAATTAAGTTATCTAATTGAAGAGAGATTTAAATTGCGAGTTCTTCTGTTCTTGAGTTGAAACCCACAGAGGCAGCACGCAAAGGGCATCTGCTCAGCGGACTTCCTTTCTAAGACGTGCAAAACCATACGAGCAGCTCGTGCAAAATTACCTCAATCACTCCTGATGAAATCCAGTTTTTTGGACACTGATCAGATAAACATATTCAGAAGACATATAGGACTTTGAAATCCTTAAATATATAACTCCTCCTTCCTTAAATATTAAGTAAAGCTTTTGATGTCGGGTCCTCTTCCCAAGATCAATCTTTCTGAAAATGTGCTCTTCATCAGTGGAGTCTAGAATATTGTGTGTTGCTTTTCTTTTTTTTCATTCTCAAGAAAGTCTGCTGTTCGGGCACCAGTCATCTGCTCACCAGGGGACTGGAATTACAGGAAATAGTGCGATTAACTGTTGGCACGCACTGTACACATAAAGAACATATGTGAAACTGCTGTATCTGTGGTTGTAACCTCTTAAATGTGATAGCACAACATTCAGATTTTGGCAGCACAAATATGCTTTTGGCTCGTGCAGATACATTTTGATTTGCTTTGGTTTTCCACAAACCAAGTCTGACCCTCCAAACAAATGTTTAGGAATTTTTCACTTGATAAAAATACTCTACTTTCCACAGTAGTAGCCTAAAACAGATATTCTAAAATCATTTACATGCTCTCCATAGGCACTATTATGTATTCAGTATGAGTGAGAGTGTAACAAAGACATGAGCTGTTCATGTCTTTCTGCTTCTCAGTGCTTGTAGAGGTTAACAAAGCATGCATGAGGTAACACTAGATGCCATGATCTGACTGGAGCTTGACCTCTGGGGCACCACAACCACTCAGCAACACCTCTGACTCTATAAATATGTAAAATCCCTGGCATGTTGCAGGGCCCCTGTTGAGCTCCGGGCCTCTGAATCACTCAGCCACTCCCTCTGCCTCCAGTGGTGCCCTTGCTTTGCCTCATTGGGGAACAGCAAGAGTAAACAATGTAAATAAGTCATGGTGACCAAGACTTGTTGGCACACACTAACACAAACTGCAACAGTGTAACATTCAGTGCAAACCTCAGTCTAGCAGTGGAGACAGTGATCACGTAACAGTTGGTACTTAAATTAAATTAATACAGTGATTGGATTCAGTACTTTTCGTGAGTACTTTGCAGATTTTGGCATTGATCACCAAAAGCAAGGTCAACTTGATGACCATGGCTGATTTGTTTAAGAAGAGAAAGAGTGAACTGTGAGTTCAAGATTTTGATATTTTTCCTTTTATTACACAGATTAAAGTTTTAAATGTTCTTTTCAGCTGGAAATAGTCTGTCATTTACCACTGCAAGCTATCAAGGTTAGATTTTAGATCTTTTTTATATATATATATTTTTGGGGGCATTTTATGCCTTTATTATAGCGACAGTAGAGAGAATCATCAGGAAGCGAGGGGGATGGGAAAGAATGGGGTGGTGACATGCAACGCAGACGTTGCGGTTTTGTGGCATGCATCTTAACCAGTAGGCTACCAGGGTACGCCAGATAAAGACCATCTCCAAACACACTGGAGATTGGTAAATATGAACCAGAGCCTAAACATGGCTGTAAATGATCATGAATTTGATTTCTTCTTTTGGATGTGTATATCCATTATGTTTCATTTCCAATTATATTCAGGCAAACAAGTTAATATATTTCCTCTGGGTCTATTTAGACAGTAAGGTTGGATGCTTGCTAATTATAAAGCTGCCACTCAAGCGCTGCCAGATTGAGTTTTGCTTAATACATGGCTTAATATATCTATCTGATTGAATATCTTTTGTTTGATGACTTGAATTGATCAGTGAAAACAGGAAATTTCACAAGAGGACTCTTATTGTCATTGACACATCTATTTGTCTTGTATTTGGGAGCCACCTCTATCGCCAGACAAGAACGACAATATTGGACAATTCTGCAAAACCCTCGATGAAGACTTTTTTTTTTTTTTTTTTTTTATCTTTTTAAATGTTTAGTGTTTTAAAAATTCTTACTTTCTACAATATCTGTGCATGGCAACAACTGTATAGTTAAGGTTAAGGACAGATTTTGGTTATGGCAAACTATGGTTTAAATTGGGCAACTAAAACACTCAGTTAAGATTAGAAAAAGATTTTGGTTATAGTTAATACAAAGATTAACGTTAATTGCAGGTCTGTAATTGAATGCAGACTCCGGTCTCTTGCATGAAAGTCTGACGTTCTACACACCTATTCCCACCCTCCACACCAATCTCACTAACATAAATGACACACAACCACCTGCTTTGGCACTGAAGTTTACATTGGACATAAATCATGAAGTGCGAAATTGTCTAATAAGACAATAATTCATTCATAATGTCTGTTCATAATACAAAGAAAGACCTACTATCACATATTATGAGTTCTCAAATCTACAATTCAAGTAATGGTGTTTCCAAACCTGCATTGTTTAATCTGTTTGAATCAGACTCTGGTTTGTTTTCCCCTTGGTACGATTCGTTTGGGAAGATCTAAACAATGGAGTTGTATTTGTGTGGACCAAAGCAACCATACCAAGACCCTTTGAGGAAGTGGTGTCAGTCTGGCCCCAAATGAATTCTGTAATAGTTCGTTTACGGTTGGGAACGTGACCTGACCTCAATCAAAACTACAACTTCTAAATGTACTCTGCAAGTTTGAGCTAGCTCCTGTAACCAGGTGAACTTTGCATACTGGAATGAGCGAAATCAAGAGTTGCTAGCCTAGCAGCTAGCCGCAGGGCGAATCAAGATACAGCCTGGAAAAGCTCAACAAAGTACATTACATTCCTGATATTCGGGCAGATAGGACCTTCTTCAGGACCTTCTTCCTGTGTTTATGTTCTTGCTCCCACCACAGACACAGACTCGTCCTCACGTGGCTTTTAGTGATGCATTTTGGTTTGCTTGGATTTTTATCTGTGTAAAAAGAAAGTGAACCAACAGGAAAACACTACAGGTTTACGAACTCATCCACTGATTCGGTCCAAACCAACAATAGCACCCTAAATTTGATTAGACTAGATGTACAGTACATCTGCATTTCTAACATTTACTACTAATGACTGAAACTTCTTCTTCTTCTTCTTCTTCTTCTGCTTTCACATTGAAATAAAACATTAACAAATCTTTTAATGTAAAACATCTTTAAACCAATTAAGATCAGAGTATCATGACTCTTGTGTTTAAGCCTTGCGTTCCTCTTTGTGTGTAAATGCTTCTATGATTTTGTGTAAAGCCCCACTTAACATTCACCACTTCCACAGTCATTCTGTTGGTTTGCTTTGAAAACATGAGGTTTGACACGTCATGTTTATGAAGATGTATATAATTGGACTACGCTGACTGATTCAGAGCCAACATTTGGCCAGATCATTGATTTCTCCCATTTTCATGAAAACCGTGTTCCAAATCTAATTGCATCTGTTCCTCAAAATGAAATAATTGTATCAAGGCAAGCATCAGTGCTTGGCTACAGAGCCATTCTGTGCCATGTTGCCGTTTAATTGTTGATGGACTCCATGTATTCAAGGCATTCACAGTCAGGGCAGAGATACATTTGCCAATAATCCCGTATTATGAGGCAGGAAGGAAGAGAATTACTTGAATGGTAGTGGCAGAGCGGTTTTTTTTTTTCGAGTGAAAAGAATGGCAACTCAATGAAATAGAAAGGAAACACAAAGCGGACATGTGAGGGAGATGATTAATAGTGAACTCCTTTATTGAAAGGCCTCACTCATAAGATGTTCTCATCTCCCTGGGGAGGCAGCACAGGACTGCAGGCTAGGTTCACACTGTTGTTTTTTTTCATTACCAGAAATTTCCTCATAACACCATGGCAGAGAAAACAACACCCCTGGGGGCTTCGACAGAGGAGAACGGATGCTTTAAAACACCTATGAGGCCTCCAATTAATCCTGAGAGCATGTTACTGATTCAGTTTTTGTTCTCTTAATAAAAAAAAGTGTCCAACCTAAAAGTGGGGCACTGAGAATGATGATGGGAGCTGAATTACAGCCATGTTATTGCCCTGGTCATTTTCCTATTGGTTTTATAAAGCAAGTCAGTCACAATAACATCTGTGAAGTGTATTTTGACACTGACACCAGTATACCAATTATAGCAATCAATCAAGTCCTTGCGCCAAGTTAACAAGCCAAGATATAGTTTTTTTTTTTCATTGTTTAATCTGAATTCACAATTCAAATGGCCCTTTTGAGAAGGACTGTTGGCACTTTCATGAATAGGCTATTGGTTAAGTAGACTGAGTGCTCAAATGACATTTTGAAAGCTTTTTGGAGCCAATAATGGACTAGGATGGATGTGGAGTGGACCTGAACATAGCTCATTAAACGCTGGGGTGAAAAGCTCTCAGCAGATCTCAACTGCATGGCTGACCAGTTCCAATCACCTCCAGTGAACCACTGGCAAGAACCTCTGGTTAAAGGAGCTACTCACGTCAAATGTGCTTTGTTATGTTATTGTATAGAATAACAAGTTAGTGCCTGCCACAAGGTCAGGGGAAACAGCAGTGGACATCTCCAGTGACAAATAATTCTCTTTAAACTGCTAAGAAACAACTTTTCGTCTTGATCCATTCTTAGCTCAATAGCAGTTGATTGATTTTTGAAATTATACTTTTTACAGTTGGAGTCTTGCTCATAAACCAAGCCTATATTTAGATGTCTTAAATGCCTCCATAAGGGGAAACTAGCTGCCCCCAAAAGAGTGATTACTCTCGCCTTAAATGCCAAAGTAACAAGTGATTTTGGCATTTAGCATCGACCATTAAAACATTTATCCGTAACTCATGTCGGCTTCCGCTCTCGGTAGTTTCTATTTGGCATAATGTGTGTGTACAAATGCACCAAGACAAAAGACAGCTGGTTTTTATTTCAGTAACCTTTATGCCTCCCAGTTGGTCTTATTAACCACATACTTACTGATTCCCACATGACTTGTTATCAGGGTTTATATTAAAAATGAATTTGCAGGTTCTACCGGCTGATAATTCGTCATTAGGCTGTTGTAAGCCCTGCTTTATCACCTGTTTAATTCTTTATGCAGATTGCAGGGTCACTGACCTTACACGACGTGTGTGGCTGTGGTGAGCAAAAGTGACGGTCTTAGTAATTATGCTGTAAAGGGGCCAAGGTCAATTAGAGAGGAAATTCTCTAAGTGCAATTAAATTAATGTTAATATATAATCGTTGCTGCCTCAATTAAGAGCCTCAGCTGTCAGATTAGTCTGTTAGGAAGGTTTCGGAGTGGCTACAAGAGGGCTGTTTGCACCTTTACAGAGTAAATGAACACTTCAGCTCTGCATCAATCACTCACTTGATGGCTCAAAAGAAAAGTGTTCCTTATTACATCTGAACTGGCATTGTCTTTTTGCACTCTATGTCTGCATCTTTGAATATGATAATAAGAAGATGATCAGATTTGACCCAGATCAACTTCCAATAAATGACATGTTCTAATGAGCAGCAGGAAATGGGCAGAAATAAAGAGGACCATCACTCAGCCACAGACAGATAAGTGAGGAGCAGGTAATGGGAGGAAGCCAGCGGTGGCTGGCGTTGGTGGTGATATCTCTATGGAGCAGATGTGATGCTTGAGAGGATTTGGGAGACAGTGCTGGCTGGCAGGAAGCAGCCACACTGGAGGATAGATACTGTAGCTGTCTCAGCGGCTAACAAATGTCTACTGTAAGCAGTTTTTAAGTGTCTGTAAATGAGACAGCTTCAGTCTTTTGAGGAATTTGGCTCTATTTTGCATGAAAAAAATCTTCCACCTAACAATTGCTGCCTAAGGTGTTTCAAACCAAGACTGATATTTTACCGTAATCCAATTTATAACAAATAAAGGATATATCCTTGAACAATGTAGACAATTCTTGAAAGCCAAAGAGATCACCCGCCTTCCTTCAAGACTGACTGCAACTGCCCTTTATCTGACAATGTGTCCCACATAAAGTCAGTCCAAGCCTCAGACAGAGGGAGGAAGAGCTGTCACTGTATCCCTTATCATCCACCACAGCATTGTGGATGTCAGGACTCCTGCTCTTTTCATTTCTTCCATCCCTTTTTTCTTCTCCTCCCTCCCACCTCTGCCGTTTTCCCCTGGTATTCAAGCGGTTTAGGAAACGCATATAATCTTCAACCACCCAGCCAGCCCTAAGCCTCAAAGAGTCACCCAGATATGGGCAGATGGAGGTGAGCTATCAGCTAACCTGTAACCGTGGGCCTAAGGCGATAATCATTTCAAAACTGCGGGGGGAAATGGTTTTAATAGCCCTGTAAAGGTAACGTTTGTCTGCCTTATCACACCTGGCAGATGCATCGCAGAGAGGGGAGAGGAAAAGGAAAACAGGGGAAGGGGGAGGAAGAAAGAATCAGCTGATAACAGTCCCTCCCCAGGGAAGGATGAGTCTGGAATTAAAAAAGTGCTTCCTTCAGGAGAATGTTTAGGGGATTAAGGTTAGTCGCTTTTCCCCTCTGTTCCACCTGCACCCTCACCTTAACTCATCTTTCCTCCTCCACCAGCCAGCTGTTAACCCCTGGAATGAGCTTTTATGAGCCTTGCAATATGTTTGACAGACACCTTGTATTTTTACCCTAGGGTTCATACTCTTTCTCTTTTTCCTTTTTTTCCATCGTGCTGGACACTTTTTTGTTTTCCGCATTAGCTCTTGTCCTGCATGTGTTTCACTGACCAGTGGCACGGCAACAGTACGTGACACTCCACCTGGCTCCATCCAAAACCTCTTTGATGTCAGAAAAGTTTCCGTGATGGCTGACCTAAATTGAAACACCAAACCCACAGTTTCAAAGGCCCGTCTCTGCCGGTTTATAGTTGACCTATCGGGTAAGTCATGGGTGATTCGGAAAGTTTCAATTGATGTTTTATGGGGAGCATGGCCCTCTGTGCAGTGTTACAGGATAACTGTAATATTCCACTGTGGACAGACCTGGACTCAATCTCTGACTACAGCTGTTGGCATTTGAAGGTATTTCTCTGGGGGCTGTTTCAGTCTCTTACATCAGTCTTGTGTGCACTGGTTTGGATTTATGTGTGACCCCAAATTTTTCACTTCGCCTTCAATGTAAAACTTTTATGGAGTGGTTATGGAAAAGTTTATTGTTTTGTTTATTGTTCCCAAACCAAGAGTGGGCTAGCTTTACAAAGGAACATTTTAGACAAGACATTTATATCTTGGATTTAAGACTATTTTATTTGTTCATTTAGTAATCTGCTCTTTACAGTTCAGGGTCACTATGTGCTGAATGGGTTGTGCTGTGATACCAGGAGGAAAGCAACATTGGACTTGGCTGGTCAGTGGTGGAAAGTGACTAAGTGCATTTACTCAAGTACTGTGTTTTAGTAAAGTAGAAGGTTACTTATTTTTTTCATGTGTTTTTCCATGTATTTTCCATTGGTCCAGCTACTGGCAGCTACGGGCATGGTTCAGGTGTGATGACAGTGAGAAGCGACAGTTCGTTCAAAACAACTTGGCGGCTCCTAAAGAGGTTAGTCTACATGCTTTTATGAGTTATATACAAAGAACGGCACTGCAGGTTTTTCTCGATAGAAAAGATGTCTTTGCTTTTCTCCCGACTGGCTTCGGCAAGAGCTCTCCTACTACATATGGTCATATGGTTCGTTGATCTGATTGGTTGAAGTTAGCACGTGATAGATGGTGATATACACAGATGGTTCATCCAATCAACTGCCAAGTATTTTTTGAAAGTGCCTGCCCTTTTCCAAACGATTTCCAAGGACGACTTCTCAGATGGTTCTGTGTAACAAACCATCCGAGGTAATATTGTACTTTTTACTACAAAACATTTATCTGATTGCTTTAGTTACCAGTTCAAGATTCAAGCTAAAAGTTTTTATCATTCTCTCCTACATACAGCACTCAGTATACAGTGGAACAAAATTACATTCCTTTAGTGCTCAGGTGTACACAGAGAGCCTGAAGGAGCTGCTGCGTCTATGCACACCACCATTGTTAGGGTTAATTTTCAGATTAACTTTTTACATATTATAGTCAGTACATTGTTTAAGATCAGATTCCTATCTGGGAGTCAGGAACACAATGAAAGGTCTCAGTGTAAAGCTGAGGGATTAGAATCATGAGATGATTAACACAGTAAGAACCAGAACCAGAAATAAAAAGACCTCTTTGGCCTCTGAAAACAAAATAAAGACTCACTCTCACTCTGGACTGGTCACAAAGAGTAGACATATGCAACCAGTAACGAGGGGTCACAAGAAAACACTGCTTTGTTTAAAGAGGTAAAAAGGCAAATAGTTTGGGACATAACTGTAATAAAAAGTTGAAACAAATAATAATAAGTACTCCCTCTTATTTTAAATATATGGCTTTTACTTAAAATTGATTATTTTTACGTTGTGCTATTGCTACCTTTACTTAAGTATAGGATCTGAATACTTGCCCGGTCACACTTTAAGCAGAATTGATAAGTTTTATCAAATCATGAGGAATTCAAATGATATTCTGTCTGTGGACAGGTTTCTTCAAATTGGATTTATAACACGTTTTACTGAGAAAACCATCTGCTAGGTTAGTTGTGTTTACACAGTTTCTTGGATTGATTTAGATTACTGCCATTACGACACAACATGATGAAAATGTATCTTTGATGTGACAAAATATAGTAAAAAGACAATTAGATTGCAGGATCTCTGTCATTTAACAGTTTTGTTTTTAATTTCTATGCATCAACATCAAAACTTGACTATTGCATGTTTGCAACTCAGGGGAAATAACCGTGGCAACTCGTGTACGGTGACTCCCTTTAGTTTGAAATCCAGCCAGAACAGGTGTCACATACTCCTAAGAAGGCCCTGAACTCCCCAGGCTCTTACAGGGAAGGGCTACACAGGACACGCACAGTGACCTTCAAACAGTGAGGGCTGTCACAAACCAGACAGAAATCAGAAATTTTAATCTTGAGAGCAGACCACATGACTGGCTGATATCCAATATTTAATAAGAGACCAATACTCTTACTGCACTTCAGAAAACTCATATTTGTCTAAACCACAAACTTTCCTTGCCATCACCTTGAGTCCAATTGGACCTATGAGCCTCCTCCCTGTGATGACTGATTGTCAGCAGCCATGTACCGCTGACAGTGATTTCTCTTTAATGGCTGATTGAGCATGTCACCAGTCACACTATAACCTGCGGTTTGATATGCTGCAGGCCGAGCCGTTTGACAGCCGTGACAGCTACTGTCACCCTCAGTCAAAGCAATAACGTCCCAGCAATCAGCTGGAGATGAAAGAGCATTGGCTTCCTGTGTACCTTCACACACACACACACACACACAAACAGAATTCAAACTCTGCAACATCTGCTAAAGTTGGAACTAAAAGAAAGAAAGAGGGGCAGTGATCTATAACCGTACTTGCATCCAGATGTAAAGGAGAGGTTGTTCCACTGAGCTCTTCTCCCTGTACCGAATCTTTGAAGTGTTTAGCTGTGTTTAACACTCTCATTATGCTGCAGGGTAAAGATAACTTTCGACACACCGTTCTCTCTTCTTCTCTTTCTTCTTCTCTGTTTCGGTTTTCGTCTCTCAGAGGCATTGAGACTGTTGCTATCTGCACTTTTAATGCTGTAATTAATTCCCTGACACCCTTTTCATCTCTCACTAGTGTAAATTATTCTGCTGCGTGCCTCTAGGTATTAGCTAACACTCTTTATTTAGTAAAGAAGCGAGGTGAAAATTAAAAGGGATGCTGGTTTGCATGAGAAGAATGATGTGTATGACAGCTTAGGTTAGTTACTAACTTCTTATTTACTTAACTTTGCGCAACAACAAACGTACAACACATAAAACTTGCATTGCTTTGCGTTGCGTTATTGATCTCAAACATAACAGTAATGAGAGGAGACAGTCAGTAATTCAGTAAAGAGGGATGAACTCAGACTGCAGATGAATAAGCAAAGTCTTCTAACTTGACTTGGAAAAACAATCTGGGGTGGTATTATGGTGATTCACAAGAAACATGGACATGGATCATTTCTCGGCTACACTTGGTTGGATTGTGGAAAACGTTTGTTTTTGGCCACACATTTGAGGAGACGGGGCATGTGCTAAATATTAAAATGAGACAAATCTTGCATGTTTGAGATGTCCCCTTTGCCATTTTTTATGCCAAAGGAAAGAATGGGTCGGTGTTCCGCATCGTGCTGCCCTGACACTAATACCCAGAGGTTGACAGTGATGTCTGGAAATTCAGCAAATCTTTTGAAGAGCGCAAGACGGCTGTCAGTTTAAAATTACATTTAAAAAAGTGCTCCAGTGGGTGTTTTTGCTTTGGGATTCGTCTGTGTGCACGCCAGCACAGAATCACAAACATATTTTTTCAATGCTAGTTTGTTTACATGAACAGAATGAAATCTCTAAACAGACTTCCAAATGCACCTCATAGAGTGCCATGTCTCAAGATAAACCCTGAATGTGCTCAGTGGGCAGACATGATTATTTAATCATAGGTTAAATTATTTTCTTGCTGTAACCATGGACACTCAGAGACGGAGCACTCAAGGCAGATTTGAACAGGGAAGCAAACAACATGGGAAGGTTGTATATATTCAGGATGTACCTTCGTAACACATCCCTGCGCTGTTTTTCTTATAGAAAACCTCTAAGGAAGTTAAAATTCCCCCTATAAGTCTCAACAAATAAAGGCTTTAAAATGAGCAGATTTCAAAATGTTGAGGCATATTGTGTTTAGTAGGAGGTTAGATGTGAGTCTTCCTCCCAGTCAGTCACACGAGGCCTCAGCTGGAGCAGCAGCCAGGTTTTACTGCCCAGCATCCAGCAGAGGACCGCTTTCAGGCCTTGCTAAATCTTACTTGCCTTGATAAGCCTTACTGCTCACTGTTTTCCCTTAATTCTCACCATTTGGCTACGCTTCACCAGCATCCAAATCCATCTTCCTAATCCTGGCTCACTCCCCCTCACTGCCACCCCACTCTGTCTCTCTCTCCTCTCTCTCTTTCTCCATGCAGCTGTCTTGTTTCTGTAAGACAGATCAACAGTGGTAGAAGCTTAGCTGCAGCAGCTAGCCTTAAGCCCTCCACATGACTCCTAGTCTGGACGAAGTGGGGCTCAGAATCACTGGAGAAGGAGTTTCATCGGCTCTGGTGTCTCCCACTTTCAGTCTCAACCCCTGTCTGTCTCACATGATTATAAGCATGATGGACTTACCTGCATTCTATGCTGTAATTTTTGAAAGAAAATAGCTGAAACTGAGCATGAGTCCAGATTTTCCCTCAGTCAATTTTGTTATGCTAGAAGATCCAAACACAAGTAACTGCTAGCTCAGATGTCAACATCTGTCCCCTCACACCCATAAAACGTGTGTTTTGGGTTGTTTCCTGTAGCTGGCTTGGATTTGCTTCTCACTCACTCCTCACTGCAGCACAGTCCTCTCGGGCAAAGCCTGGCATGCATTTTCACGCATCTTGACGCAGTTATTGGCTGCCACCTGAGCATTGTCACCTGCACAATCAAACTCAAGTGGAGGAGTAAATGCCTCAGAGTTTGAATAAACTGCCCCGAATGCATTAGGTGTGAACTCACCAAAACTTCTCCTCTATGCCTTCTATCTGTCTCACCAGCTGGGTCTCCATCACTGACCTGTAATAAAGTAGACACAGTCAAGCGGACTGTGCCCAAAGGCGCAAGTGAATCCAATTATCCTGGCTACTTCCTGCTGTCTCCCATCATTTCCAGAGTGTGATGTCACCGCATCCATGATAGGTTTTTGCGTATAGAGGACCAATCAGACATGGTGCAGGTAAGCTAATCAGGATTGGGTTCATGCAACCAAAATGGCAGACAGTTTCTGTGACAAATAAGATGCAAATAAATGCTGTGATGCCTACTGCTTTTGCAAAAATCAGAATATTCCTAAATTCTCTCCAGAAATCAATTTGTTTTCCCTCTATATCTCAGTAATGTGTACTCTTTTAATGTGTGCATTGCTGGTAACATAGAAAATCCATCACAGTTGGATCACAGCATTTGCCTTGACTGAACCAGCCACCGCAGCTCCACCAGGCCCCAGACCCTGTTTTACAACTTCAGTAACTGACAGAAGTGGCAGCAAGCAATAAATCGACTGCAGGCCTAAAAGTTTTCCTGCTAATCCAATATTTCTATACTCTTTGTTAAAATCTTCAATACACATTGACTACTCAATGCCATTAATTGTTCTCCAGCTTTTAATGTGTGAATGCAGTGGTCATGACAGCCGTCAGAGGTCTGGGGTACCTGAAGGGAAGGTAATTACTTCCCATCCTTTCCATCACTGAATGTTAAGCTCTGAGAATCCTGGAGCGAAATGAAAGCAGAGAGCTGCAGCCTCCCACCTGTTTCCAGACAAATCCTTTTCTTCATATCTCTGTGTAAATGTTTGTGTATACAGTATGTACATTTGCTTGTCTGTGCCTGTTTAGTGTCTGTCCATCGTTCGCTCTCTGATACATTCTGCTGAGCGTGATGGAGAATAGCAGGTGGAGTGGCGGCCCACGCTTTTCGCTCTATGTTTAACCTGTGAGATTCAACACCCCCTGAGGTGGTGTGACACGTCTCTCCCAATGGGTGCCTGCTTGAGTATAATTAAACTTTGGTGAAAACTAAACTTGTGTCAGTAACTGCTGCCATCAGCGATATGACTGAAGTCAGCTTTCTTGTTCTCTTGCTATTCTCTTGACAGTCAGCTATGCCATATTCTCAGAATTAAGTTCTTTGGTTTTTTTATTATGTTATTTGGTGAATAATTTTATCCATTTTTGCTACAGCAATACTGTCTTCAGAAAGTTAGACAATTCACTTCTCTATAGCAGAGCAAATCCTATCATCTAGAGTCAATGCAAGGCAAGTTTATTGATACAGCCCTTTTTATACAAAAGTGCCATTCATAGTGCTTTACATAACATATGAAATGAGAAATAACGGCAAAAGATATACATTGTATATTATTATTAAATATAAATGAATGTCACACTGCAGACATATAAAAATACTCTGACTGGAAGAATAATTTGTGTCTGATATGAGTTTTCCACAGAAAAATTCAGTTAACTGGTTAAAAAATATTTAAAGTCCATATATTACTTCTTACTCTGGACATGAGACGTCTCCAACTTCACTCAAAAGTCAGTGTATGTGCACTATAGGCTTCATGTTTCCACATCACACTTGTGTAAGTTTCATATTGGACCAAATATTTTTTTACCAAATTATTGGTGATGTCACAAATCATGCTCATAGGTCCTTACGCTCAGAAACTTTTTCTTATACTCCTACCGTGGTTAAAGGGCAGCAATATTAAATAATACAACAGTGTTTGAGTTCTCTCTCTGTTCGGGTTGACTGCATTTTGTATCGGGTCTGTTATGTTCTGGCTGTGCTTGGGTCCCCCACGGGTCTGATTCAGGTCCTGTGAAGACCTCTAGTGTGTACCAAATGTCAAGAGAGGCAATCCAAGAGTTGTTAAGACATTTCAGGATTAAAGTGGTGGAGCAACCGACTACTCACTTGATTAATAAGGTTTAAGGACTCAATCAAAGATATGGCTTGATAGGATGGAGATTTTTTACAGTTTAATTTTTGTGCCTGTAAATATCCTCAGACCTTATACATACATATATAGAGAGAATATATTGTTGTGTGTCACTGCTTTCTGCTTTCTACAGCCAGCTGATCAATGTGGCAACCACAAAGAGAGAGAGAGAGAGAAACAGATCCCATTCAGATTGAAGATATGATATACAGAACAGCCTGCAAGGCCTGTGTTGGGCCACTTCGTTCCCATTTCATTCCACCTCAATAGGGTTCCTTATGTCTGACTTTGGAATAATGCCAAGGATGTCATCTATATTCCACTCATGAGACACAATTCAAAAACACCAACAGACTCTAGCTCTCCTCTGGCTGGTACACTATGCAGCATCACATTCCCTCAGTACTTTAACAGAAGGCTTGATCCTGCAAGTAAATGCCTGTGCATCTGTGTCCCTGTCTAGGGGGTTGCGTAGATGTTCCATCTCATAGAACGTCTAACCCTATCAATAAATCAAATAGCATCGTGATAAAAAACACCAGGCAGATCAGGTGGAGGCTCTTGTGTCATGACAACCCTAATCTTCCAAATACATTCCTATGTTTATTAATTTCAATAAGTCTCCTGCTTAACACGGAGTATTCAATTCATCACTGAAGAGTTGGTTTCTGTTCTCCAAACACTGATCTCACTTAATTTTGTGGAGTGAAATGCAACACTGTGTGGCCATGCAGCTGAGAAAACAGAGAAAAAAACGGCAGCTGTTGAAATTAAAGGCTTTGAAAGAAGAAAAAAAAAACAGGACATGCTGGCTTCATGGAATATTGCTATACTTAAAAGTAAATTATCACATGTGAGGTGGTGTAATGTCTTAATCTTACTGGGCTATAAAGCTTGTATTGGCCTCATTCATCTTGGCCTTTAAGTCTGTTGGCTGTTATGTTGAAAAATCAAGCAAAACAAAACACCTGGACTTTCTACATTCTACAGCAAGTATTCATCCTGTGCACTTCTGTGCCCATTTCACTTTCCATCAGATCTCCATTTCCTCTGGTCATTCCTAATGTTCCAGTTTGTGTCCTCGCTAAATAATTACAAAAGGCCCCATCCTCACCTGTCAGAGCGGTCAGGCCCTTTGCTGAGAGTATGACAGCCATCTTGTCCCCTCAGTCCTCTACTTCCATTATCATTACTGGTCGTTGTGACTGCAGGCCCATTCCGGGGTCAGGGCCCTCCACTATGGGCTGTAATTGCAGCACGTTGAGCACTCGGGAGCCGCTGCACCCACCTAATGAATTGTCACCCACTTTAATATGAAATTACACAACAGTGAATCGTAATAGATTAACAGGGTTGACAAGGTTACTCTCAAAAGATAATCCGTTGCAAATTGCTGATTACCTGCCTAAAATTATTATAAGGAACATGTGAAGTGGATTACTCAGCCCGAGTGATACAATCTGATCACCCTCACCTATCACTGGATTACTTTGTGCAAAGAGGGAGATGAATGCTAATCCTCATCCTTCTTTAAAAGCTATTGGCCATTACGGGTTAGCTTGTTCTTGAAGTGGCTACAGAGGACACGGCAACTTTTTATCATGGTGATGTTGGTTTGATAATTACTCTTAAAGATCCCAGCTCGAAGGGGAAGTCGTATGTTTAATTTATGTAAGTATCTCATCAAAACTGACTCCCACTAATGTGTCAGCCCACAGCAATGTTAATGATCCGCCTTTATTTTAAGCTGTTAGTGCAATAATAACGCCTTCCCTCTTTCAATTAAAGGATAATCTGATTTATTTCAATTTGGGAGTTTTGGCTAACATTGTACTCACCATTTTAATTGCTGTGATCTGGGAATACTATTGAAACCCATTTATTTTGAGGAAAACCCAAAGGTAAGTGCACCTAAAATACTGGTAATAATCCCTCATGTGTGTGCGCACAACTACAGTAAGTACAGTAGGTCAAAGTTAAAGCGGGCAGTCAATCTGTAAACTGTGATGTCAGTTCCAGCCCATTTCAGCCACAGGGGCCAATTTCATTAACTCTGATATCAAACACTAATATAAGCAGTGGAGATGTTCAGAAGCAAAGTCAGACAGGTCATCTAAAGAAATAAGGTGTAAACTAGGACAACACATCATTTAGTGCTGAAAGGTGTAGTTACTCGACAGAAACTGATCAACGGTTGTGGTCATTTCTAAAGCAAAAATGGCAAAAATTTAGTGTGATTTAGCAGTTTTCTTTGGTCATAGTAAATTATGAATTATGTTGGGTTTTGGACTGTTGGTCTGACAAAACCAATTTTGTTGCATTACTTTCCTTTTAGAGAACAAACAGTTAATGAAGAAAAATAGTTGGCAGATTAACAACAATAAAAATAATTGTACATGCAAAAACACTGTCAATGTACAACCAAATTAACTGTTCCATTATAGTGTAATACAACAAATCACCTGACATTCAATTAGTCAACTTTTGACTTACGTTCTCTTCAAAAACAAAAATGCACATATCATAGGTACATGACTTACACATGTTTTCTCCTGTATACATCTTCTTTGCATACAAACATATAAACAGCAGGCTAATACAAAGCTTATATTCATACAAATACAGATCAGTATTGAATACTGAAAAGACTGAATACCTAAAACAGTCACAGATCTACAACACAGCTGGCAGTATTCTAGTTAGTTTGTAAGGACTATGCACACTGTAACACATCTTAAAACAAAACAAGAATGAAGGAATTCATCCAAGCACCCAGCAGAGCTTCTTCACAGGCTTCTTCACAACACACAGGGTCAACAGGTGACTGAACTACCAAGAAGTGCAAAACTGGATAAATTCTGAATTATTCAAAGTCCTGCAGGCTCGGTCCCTGCCAGTGTGGCTATGTAGTCAGCAGGTAACACAACAGCCTCAGTGCCCAGGCAAACAAGAATATAACCTCCATAATAAACAAGAAGACAGACAGCAAGGAGTTAAATACACACAGGAAAGAAAGCAGTAAGAAAGAAACAATAAAATTCAGAGAGACAGTCAAAGAGGATATATCTGACTCCCGTTATCTGGTGTCAAAGCCCGCTTTCTTTTTTCTGTCTATTCATGGAGATGAAGTATCCGTATCATATAACTGCACTTGTTGTTCTTGGTTATTTGATTTGCTGACAAAAGTTGCTGCTGGCTAACGTTAGCTAACGTACAGCAACTCTGGAAAATTTACGTTAGCTAGCTTACTCCCCCTTTTGTTTCATTTAAGTGATGTTGCTAACTCTAGATATGATTTGTTGTGAGGCCACAGTGCTGCACGCTTCACAATTAACTTAGCTAAGAGTTTGTTTTCCAGACGCTTCTCCATTTAAGTTTCACTGCCACATGATAGAGAGTGACTACTAGAGTTACTATCTTTTTTAACAGAAGGATAACAGCTACACCTGCTAACTGCGGTAAGGGTGCACTACCCTTTTTTGACCACACAGACTAACTGACATACAAGAGCCATTACAACCTAGAGGGGCGCTGTTTCACTCATTTGAGGAACAATGAAAATAGTATAATAATAAAAATAATAATAATAATAATAACACCTTTCAAAACAGTTATAAAGTGCTTTACAATACAAACAAAACACGTAAAGAGATTAAAACAAATTAAAAGCCATAAAAAATAAACACTATAAAGCACAAAGGGAATAAAACACAAAATTAAAATTAAAAACAAAAAACACGAAATTAAAAACAAATAAAATAAAGTAAAATAAGAAGAGACTTAAAAGAAGAAGCTGACTCAGACAGCCTTATTTCCTCAGGCAGGTCGTTCCAGAGCCTCGAGGCCCTGATAGCAAAGGTTCTGTCCCCTTTAGTTTTCAGTCTGGACTCTGGAAGAGACAGAAGACCTCTGCCCGAGGATCTCAAACTACGCAAAGGTTCATAAGGGATTAAAAGGTCTAAAATAGGCTATAATCTGAAGCCAGGTCATGAAGAGCCTTAAAGGTAATCAGTGAGATTGATATTTTCAATGAAAATAATTCAATCTTTTTATTAAAATGTCAGTGATAGCTGTTTTGGATAGTTAGTTAGTCTTGGCTTGTTTTTTGGGGGACACATTGGTGTTTAGGCTTCATGGGTTTAAACGTTTTTATTGTTTGCCTTTGTTTTCTTTTCCAAATAAGTGTGACTTACATGAGGTTTTGTTTAAACCTACAATGCTATCATAACTGATGGACATGATGGCAAAACCTACAAAAAAACTAAAAATTCCAAGAAATGGAATTTCCTTTTACGTTTCTCTGTCACACAGTTGAAGTGGGTCAATGTGAAAGATGGATGACAATGACCAGTTTGCTTCCTCTCTATTTCACAGGGCTAATTCTAAGTACAAAGGCTTATGTTTCACCCTCTCCCATCTGAATCGACTGATGCATTTTTCATTGACCAGGGGCTCCATTAGACATGCTGATAGATGTTTCTGACACTGGAGGAGCACATTTTCATACATTCACACAGGAGTGATTATTAACAGAGATAAGCAGAGTGAAATGACGCACAATTACACTCTTGTCCCCCCCCCCCCCCCCTTTCTCCTCTCACATCCCAATTTTGACGGCAATCATCTAGCATTTCACACCTCAGAACCCAAGCAGACAAGGCAGCTCTGTCAGGAGCGCTGACCTAGAATCAGAGATACATTTCCGATATGAATGATAGCAGGCTTAGTCATATTTCTAGTGATGTGTCCCATTATTATTTGTGCCCTTGTCCAGTAAATATAGGAAGAGAGCAGCAGTTATAATAGTGACAGCACCTCTGCTTGTTTACTCCTATCAAACAGCAGGATCTAAAAGGTAGTTAGATATGTGTTGACTGTCTTAGAACAAAAATACAACAACTAATAAGGGGGAATTACAGATGTTATTGAGTTTTCAGTTATCTGTATCATTCTCTGTGATTTCCCACCATTCAACAAATACAGAATGTGCGAGCTCAGAGTTGCTGTGCTTTGTTGTGCTCTGAGGAGCCCATTCAGGTTTCAGTCCAATCAGTCAATCCAAAGCATTATAGTGTACTGCTGTAAAACTGCATGGTGCCAACATGTCACATCCTTGTGCTTTTAAGAAAGAACTCAAATCTTTCAAAGCAGCTTTTGTGCACCTTTTTGTGCAGAAGGAAGAATAGCTGCATTTTTATTGCAGATGAATTCTCCAAATGACTCTGCTGTGAATGTGTATCATCCACTAAGTACGTTCAATAAGTGCATGCGGAATGGACTGAGAGTTCATCATCATTACCGTCCCCACATAGCAACAATCATCACATCTTACACCTTTCTCTCCAACCTCTGATGTTTACAAAAATGCATGAATGAACTCCACTTTAAAACCTATTCCAAATAAATGGTTTTATTGATCTGTTGTTTTGCTACATAATTATCTGAGAGGTGTAGCTCTTTGAATAGTTTTAATGGACCTTGGCCAAGCGTGTGGGCTTGTACTTACAGATGACAACATGATTGTGTAATTATTCCAGCACAATAAGTTGGAGACAAAGCGCAGCTCTCCCTCTTGCCAAATGTAATGATCACAGCTGCAATAACTAAGTTCACTTGTGAAATTTCACCTGATACATTTCCAATCAATTGTCTTTTAAAAAAAAAACTTACAGCTGGATTTCTGTTATCTACAATGTAATGTATTTCCATTTATAACTTCCATGTTAGGCTTTATCTCTGCTGCACTCAACCGGTTATATTCCAGTTTTTCTGTACGTGCTCAGATCGACACAGTGCAGATGCCAACTGGCTCTCAATCTCCCAGCCTTCCTGCCCCGGGCTCTGGAGATGGAGAGAGGCCGTCCTGGGGTCACAACGTTCCGTGTTCTCATTCAGAGAAACCCCACTGCTGTTATTTTCTCATTACCCACGAGCCCCGTGTCCGTGCAACCCCCCTTTCACAACGGCACGCCTCAGCCTCAGGTCAGAGGTCAGGTATTATTGAAGTTGTTTTCATTTATTTATTTATTTATTCTCCACTTGTATCACAGTTGTTGTAACCGTGGACAATCTTGTTCGAGAGTGATGTGGCAAATTCTTCAGCGTCTATGAGACTTCATACATTTCTGATTTGTTTGCCCATCTTATAAGAAACTGAAAACGGTTCTAATGTCCTATGACTGCCTGAAAAGAAAGTATTATTTATTCAGAAAGCAAAAAGAAAAAAAAAACTTGCACAGGAGGAGGATTAATACCAACAACCACTGAAGGGAATGAATAGGCTTTTGTCAGCTCCTCAGTCCACCCAAACATCTGCAGGAAGGAAAAAAAAAATACTGCCATATTCCTAATTAATAACATAGAGTGCATTCCAAACATGCTAACACATAAAAACATATTATATTTGAATGGACACATGAAAGACTGCACATGTGAGACTTTAATCACATGTATAGGCAATCTGTGGCAGAACTGCACTGATGAAAGAATTCAGGAGTCACGCTTTACTTGCAAACAGAAAAAAAAAAACACATTACCTTCACCAGACTCAGACAATAAAGCAGAGCACCACTTATTCAACAGTTTTTATGTTAATTTTAAACAATATAGTACTGTCAGAGCCCATATAAGCAGCTAAAGTCACAGCAAGTGTTTCGGTATGTGTGCTGCATTCACGCAGAATTGGAAGAACAAATAAATATCAGACTTCATCCAACTTGGGAGAGTTCACACATTATCCCAAGATGGTTGTGATCACATCACTGGGTATAGCTCCTTTTATAAATATTTTGACACATATTTGTTGACACTGTGTATGCTTCTTTTCACACAGTCAAAAATTCCCAATGTCTCAGAGTCACAGCTGCTTTTTGATGGTCAGAACAACATGACATGAATGTGACAGTAGTGCAGGTGCATTGAGAATTACTATTGTTGTTGGGTCATTTCCAAACCCTGTTCCCAAAGGCACTGGATTAAAACATGATCAATTTTGTTACCTGTCTTACTACCCTTCAAAGCAGTCAGCCACAACATAATGACCATTTGTTGTGGATAACATTAGTCTGCCACTGAAGCTTCTCAAGTCCTAGTTGGTGGTGAAGAATCATTACATTCAAAAAATAAATGGTGCCTTGATAATGTTAGATTAGATTTAGTTTACTGTGTAACTTTGGTTCTGCAAACAGAAATCACTTCAATCCTAGATGCTAAAATCTGCCTCTCCCCCCACTTAAGGCCAAGTTTACTGGAATAAAGCACACAAGACAAAGGTTGTAAGCTCAAAAAAATGAACCTAACTGCGTTGCCTTGTGAATAAATATATTGTCACCTTAGCAACAAAAACCTTGTGTTGTTGTCAAGGGAGTTTCTGCCTCTGTACTTTCTTTTCTGTGTTTAATAAACAAATCTGACGAGGTTATGATATGTTTGAGTCAAACGTCTTAAAGTTTACAGAAAGCCTGAATTAGACAAATGAAATCAGGTTAGAAATTGTTATTAAACCTGCCTGACACCATACATTGCTAATATGTTGTGCATAAACTAGCTTTTCTTAATGCTACAATCATCTGGCTGCTACTGTAAATGAAAAAAAAAAATCTAATATATACGTTTTAAATGCTTAAAGCAATAGCTATGATAACTTTTCTTTACTTTGCATGGTTACACTGGTCAGGGTAGTTAGTCTCATACTGTGGGAACAAAATGCTAAATTTGACACATTTAGGCCAAAAGTGACCAGCAGGAATTAAGCCAAACCTTGGGGGAGCTTGGGGGGTGGGCCGCATTGTGTGGTGGCAAAGCTACTGCTAACTTTAAGTATGCTTGTATAGTTTTATTGTTTGATAGACAATAAAGAATATTTATTGGCATGCATTTCTTGCTAACCCCACTATTCTCCACTGAATACACAATGATTTAATGGAGGAAGTGTGAGGTGGACCAGCCTTGGGCGACGGGCCCGCCTCGCAGCAGCTGTTGGTGCAGATGTAAGGTGACAGTAATCAATACTGATTATTAAAGTGGGAACACCATCTCCAGTGTGTGATTAATCTTCATTCCCCCATGTTTACAGAGCCTCTCCTGGCCCGTTCGCCTCACAGGGGGAGCGTTCCCCATTATCTATCCCCAGAGACAGGAAAAACAAAACACTGTCACCATTAAAGATACATACTGTCACCGTGGAAGAAGGCAGGCACAGGTCGGCAGTGGGATAGGGTCCATATGTGCTGCAGTATTAAAGCACAACATCTGTAACATATTGGGAAAGTGTAGAGAGACAATATGTCTGGTATCCAAAATGTAGTTAAAGGAACAGTCCACCCTTGTGTACACTGTTATAGTGTGTTCAGACTGAAAGCAAAGCTCATTTTTAGAGGGAGGGCAATTACATACAAAGTCAATGGGAAGATGCAACTGGACCAGAACAGATGCAAAGTCAAGTAGCAAATTGAGGTTTGAGATCATCAGAGTGTGAGATGTCACAAATAGGCACACTCCACACACACACATACACACACACACACACACACACGCAAACACGCACAGCAGTGTAACCCAGTGTAACCCTGTCTTCTAGAAAAGAAACATAAGGGTCACAGTCCTGCACTTTGTTCACCCACCATCCACCCTGATCACCTCCACCCATAATGAGGAAATGTTTTTAGTGTATGTGACAGAGTGTTCACACTGATAGCATTTTCAAAACACTGAATAACAACATATTTTATTTGTTTCCTCTACTATATGCACTCATAGCAGATTATAGTTTTGGTAAAATATTGAAAAAGTCAAGACTTATTTACAGTTTCTGGTGTCAAAGTCCTGGTCTTTGCACACCAAGCATCCTCCCTGACCTCATCTCTACGCCTTCTGTGCCGTTCAAGAACGCAACTCTTCCATGACTGAAAAAAAACTCCAGCCAAGTGAACATAATACAGGCCGCCATGTGTTCACATTTCCTTCTAAACACATTGGGAAAACAATTTAGCAGTATATAAACATCATTTTTAGGAGATAGGTCTGGATAGTGATTTATAACATTTCCCAGAATGCATTTTAACAATGACCTGGGAATATACTTGAATCTGTTGTATTCATTTGCCAGTTATGCCTTGTGGCTGGGGAAACTGTTATTGCAGCCCCTCATTTTAAAAACAGTACCACTGTTGGTGGATACTGATACATAGAGACAGACATCAGAAACATAATCAAATAATAAACATTTGTCTGGTCATCTGAAAGACTGAACAACGAGATGGGCACAGACATGCAGGTACAATATTTATTTTAGGGTTGATTTTTCCCTCCTTTTTAACTTAATCAGTTCTTAATTTCTCTTTACATGTGGGAAATGTTGCTGCAGCAGAAGTAAAACCATGAAGTCATAGATATGCAGAAGTATTATTCATCCACTAACCTTCCTCTTAACTAACACTGCGTCTTTGTACAGTAAGTTGTACCCAGTTGTTCTTTTGAAAAGTTGAGTCCTGTAACCTTGCCATATGGCAGCTATTGTGAAACAAACAATTCATCATTCTTGCTCCACTGCATCCACAATCAAATTCAGATTAATGTTTAAAACAAAACAAAACAAAAATCAAATTAGAGTCACTTAGGGTATTGATTGTTTGGTTCGGGGGCATTTATGCTACCAGGTCAATTAAAGTAAGAATCAATAATACAATAATGAAACAATAATGAAACTTTGGCATCACGTGGGGGAGAAAATAAAACAAACCCAGGGTGATAATGCTAATCACAAACATCCAAACCATGCGGGAGCAGGTATGAATCATGTATGTACAGTCAGAAGGAGAGCGCTCCTCTGTGCGCAGATGTGCGTTTGATATGCATCAGCGGCACACCATTAACATTTTTGGACTGGGTTGAAGGCTCTCTGTGCCTCTCGCCTCCATCGTCTGTGACTGCAACAGATGGTCACCCCCTTTCTCGCAGGCTCCACCTCCTCCTCGAGTACTCCCCCACAGGTGTCAGGCTCCCACCCCCCCACCACCCCCCCTCCTCCATCGTTAAATAATCACTAGCAGTGGCCCCGCCCCGCCCCCCCTCCTCCTGCTTGTCAAAAAAGGGAACACCATCCTTCCTCTCTTTAATCGGCTCCTACTCCTCCTCTCCTCACCTCCCTCTTCCTCTTGAGGACCCCCTCCCCCACTCTCCCATGCTCCCATCACTCAGCACCTGTGAGGATCCCACCGAGAGCAGATAAGGCCTCTGTGTAGCTCTCTCTCAGTGAGCGGGGTTGTGTGTTAGGAGGGAGATGAGGGAGGGAAGGAGGGAGGGAGGGAGGGAGGGGGGGGGGTCAGGTAGAACAAAGAGGGAGAGAGCGCATCGAGACGTTGGGAATTCTTGACAGCTGTTTCATTCGGAAGGCAATCTCCTCTCCCGGGTGCTATACAGTATCTGAAAAAAGAGGGGTTTGGTGGGGAGGGAGGGGACAGAGAGTGGCTGCACTCTCAGGAAGAAAAAGGGAATAGACGAAGATCTTTAGGAAAGTTCAGAGGATTAATTTGACACAAGGCAGAGAGGATGGTAGAAGGCAAGGAGGAAGAGGAGGAAGAAGGAAAAAAAAAAACCTTCTTTGTCAGAGTAATTGCTCTCAGCCAGTCTAGTGTGCAAACTGGGGAGAGATTATAGGATTTATTCCCATGTAGATTTTCAACAGAGACGCTTTGCCAGAGCCATTCTATTCCCCTCAGCAGAACGTGTGGCCTGGGATGTTCTGTATAAATCCATAAATCCATAAATACTGAACAATGCTGGAGCACCATGTCTTTTATTTGGCGGGACAGTGAGGCAGAGCAAGTACACATGGATCAAATGTGTGTGTGTCAGTGCAAACAAATGGAATGTCTCCATAAATGACAACACTGTATATATTTAGGGTATGGGGGAGCAGAATAGCAGCAGCACACTACAAGGCCATTGTTTTGCAGTGAGAAAAACAAGCCTTTGTTCAGTGTCAGAAGGCAGAAACCATTTCAGATGACCATAATCATCTCTACTGTTAAAGGTGGATAGAGCAGGATCCCGTAAGAGGGATGGAAATAGTAATTATAGATGCTATCACACAAGTAGATATTCAGCAGAATTATTCATTTATTTGATGTTGGAAACACAGAAACAACCTGAATTTGGGGGAAGAGATTATTACAAGATCAAAACCACTGCACATATTTGCATTTGTTGTGCTACTTTGTTTACCAGAATACTTCAAACAATGCATTACCATTTCAAAGCTGGTCAAGTACGTGTAATTCCTTGTCCACACATGAAAACAAGATGAAATTGTGTTTGTCGATTGTGTATTTATTTATATATTTATTTGCTTGCCCGCAAGCTGAGTGAGTGAGAGTGCAGCCATAAACCATCAGCTTATCTTTACAGTGAACTTCTGCTGACTCCCTCATGACTTGCATAAAGTAATGGGGGTAAATAGCGTTGTGTGCAGGAGAAGATGCCTCATGCAGGACAGATGCCTTTAGAGATACTTTGTGAGGAAAAGGCCCCTCTTACCCTGCGAGACAGCTGGATTCGTGAGATCACGGCATCACGAGATCACGCGAGAATCCGTCTTGTCGGGCTTCAAGTTACGCGAACCACCGGTGGTCCAGACCAATCAGCGTCCTATGAGGATTCTCGCGAGATCTCGCACATCCAGCTGCATCCCAAGGTAAGACTGTGACGGACGGTGATAGACAGATAGTTCATCCAATCACCCGCCAAGTATTTTTCGAAAGCGCCTGCCCTTTTCCGAACGGTTTCCAAGGACGACTTCTCAGATGGTTCTGTGTAACAAACCATCTGGCGCATCAGGTTAAGGCCCCTCTGCTAGGAAAGAAACTTCTGTCATTCCTAACGGTTTCTTTCAACATGTGTCGCCAATCAAACAGCCCTCAGAACACCTTCTGTTTTCAATCCAATTCTTTGACAGGCTACTTTAAAAGTAAAAGGCCCTGAATGTTCCCCGTAGTGCGTGCATGCGTGTGTGTGTGTGAGCGTGGAATATGACAGGTTCCATTACCTTCAATGCAGCCCACCAGGGACTGCCCCATAGTTGCCCACAAGCTTCTGTTTCTACAGTAATACGGCTAAAGGCAGCCTGTCTGTATGTTCCTTCACGGCACAGCAACAGTATGTCATACAAGCAAGAACAAACACCACCACCGGTTTTTACAGGCCTTAATGACACCAGAGTGAAACAGCTTATACAAACACTTCTGAGGCTTTAGAGGAGACAGAGTTTAATGAAACCATTTTTTCTGTGTAATGAAGTTGCATCATAACCTAAGCAGAAAACCAAAGACTTTTTTTATGTACTTTGTTGCAGGTTTCATGGCGACCTCAAATTCCACTGGAGTGTAAATAAAATGTTCAAGTAAAACATCAATCCTGAGCTTTCACAAGGCGGTGATTCATGACACATGTGTAAGCTTGTTATCCTGATTGCTTCTCCTCATTTGTGGGGGAAGTCCTCTCCTGCCGTCGCCTTCAGGGCTGTAGCTGGTCCCAGGAAGGGATGCTCCATGGGTGGCGGGATGGGAAAAGGCCCCAGGTTAAACTGGCACAGGAAGAGCAGGCCTGTTGGGGGACGACTGTAGCCTAGATAGGACTTTTTTTTTTTTGGCCCAAGGAGACCTAATTTCATGCCGTGCACTGGGATTAGTGACATCATGGTAGATAAACTGGTGGGCTACTGTGACCTTCCAGCTGATGATAGACATGCCAAATAAATAGCCACACAAATCAATGATTTTCTCAATTATGTGACCTGGTGGCTCACTGAATCTGGCTTTGCTGACCCCATCTGACAACAGGGTAAGAAAAAATGACTTGATGAGAATTATTGAATTTGGCATAAAAATCAGACCACTATGAACACTGTAAAAAAAGGTTACTGACAAAGTTTCTTAAAAACTAGAAGATTCATAATAAAACTAGAATATTAATAATATAATATAGGGCAGAATATATTATGTTTGTACTACATTGGGTGTCTTCAACTGCACATAAGCTTATTTCAAGAATATTCAAAAATCAATAGTTTTTCTTAATACCAATGCACTAACCTGCCTGAAGTGAATATTTCTGATTGTATGCTGTTTTGCCTGGTTTTATTAGGATTAGTATGACTCTCATACAATCCACTTTTTATACTAGTTGAAAAATGAGTATCTTACCTTGGCAAATCAAAACTAGTTACCTTGAAAAAGTTAAATATTTGATGGTCAAGCAAAATGTTTTTTAAGATTTCATTAAATATTATGACTTCCTTGAATCGCCCTTACAGTGTGCCTCCTTTCTTTTAAAGACACTACAATCACACAGCTTGAATCAGTTTGATATTATTCTTTACTTCCATATTGTAAAAAATGAGGGTTATAGGAAAAATGACATGTATCCATAGGATTTATAGCTGTCTTAAAAGTTTGGTAAGCTGAGTTCTGATGGCTCCATCCAACACCACCACATCCCTGACTGCTATTAGAGGTCAACTGGTGCTGCCTAAAACATATTTCTCAGATTCCATGTAATATTTGACTACACAAAGTACTTGGATTCCAGTTGAAACTATATTTTCTCATACTAAGAGGGAGAAGAGGCCGCTCTCGTAAACATGCAGTATGCTCTCTCTGTTTCTCATCTGGTCATCTTTTCAGTAAGCCAGTTCATCTGTGACTTTTTTTTGCCTCACAGCCACACACACACAAACACACACAAACACACACACACACACACACACACACACACACACACACACACACACACACACACACACACACAAGCTCCACTTTCCATGGTCCAGAGAGTGAAAGACATTAGTCCTCCTCCTTCCTCTACCCACACATTACAGAGACCAGCCTCTACTCAGACACACACACTCACCAGATGTTGCCCAAAGCTTTTGGGAAGAACCTCCAGGTATGTGTATGTGTATGTGTGTGTGTGTGTGTGTGAGAGTTCATGTCAACCTCCCACAATTGGCTTTTCTTGCGCATCTGCCAGGATTTATGACCACAGTTTTTCCTACAACAGAGCCGGCTTCCTCTTTTAAATTCCCAGTGGGGCAGCAGATTGAGGATCAGAGGGAGAAACAGGTTCTTCAACCCAAAACAGGTGACTCCGACTCTGGCCTCACCAAGCTGAAACCAGGGTAAAAAAAAAAAAAAATCTCCCATATCCTCAGACACTAGGATTTTTATCTACCGGCAGTTCACACGAAGCCCATCTGCTTCTCATATTAACATGCTTGCACTCGCCAACACAGGGGTCTACTGGCCTGTCCTGCAGGGGTCAAGAGGACAAAGTGGAGTAATGAAATCAAACTGGCCGAATGACAGAGTCTGCTGTTGATCACTGGAAATCACTGAAGGTTTTCATTATGAAGTATTATGATGGTGGGAATGCAAAAAGGGGATATTAAAGACTCAGCAGAGCTCTTTCAGTGTGAGTAATGATCAGACAGAGCGGAGGCCAAAGACAGCTTAACTGTTCCCTCAGGCCTCAAAGTGTTAAGGGTGCAAGCTGATACAGCAGAGTACCTACTAGGTTACATGCTGCGCTGTGTATCATGCTGGGATGAAACCTATTGTGTTTTGATGGCTTTACATTACATCTATGGATGTGTCGACTGGATTTATGTCAGTGATGTCAGTTTTGTGATTATGTTACTGTACATGAGAATATCCTGTCTATATTTCCACAAATCACAACAGAAATATAGCAACAAAATAAAAATTTTATTATCTATCAAAGCTCAAACATGTCTCATACTATATGGTATCTGTTGTCATAAATATGTCTAAACCTGGAGATTCAATGGCATTATAATACTCTTTGATAAGTTAACTTTATAGCTTAAAACAATCCCACCAGCTTTGCAAATAAGAAAAGAATATCATCAACATATAATGAAATAATGTGAGATATTTCATGCACTTTAAATCCTATCAAGATAGCACAGGGCTCCATTGCAATTGCAAACAAAAGTGGTAAAAGACGACATCCTTGTCTTGCGCCACTTAAAAGGAAGAACTCTGTCGATAAAAACGTGTAGTTTTAAGCTTATAGTTTGTAACCAGGGTGAAAGCTGAAACGCTGCCTCCAGCTTCTAAAAAGCGTCTGACTGTAAAAAGCAGACTGGACCAAATGCAGGATCATTTCTCTCCATTTGCTCTATTGACACTCAATCAAAGGTAATATTGAAGGAAATGGACCGTGGCTCGGCAGGGATGTTCAGAGTGGAGTTAAACTCCCCCTCCTGTGGTATTATTCAGGGTTAAAGCCTCTCTCTGTCCTCTCACAGTCTGGGCAAATTTCCACTATTCTCCCTCTTCACCTTAATTTTATCCTTATCCCCAAAGGTGATATATACATGAGTGGATGTCTTTATCCCTGATGCATGTGCTTTCTAGTATATTTCCTCTCTGACCAGACGGATCCTTTTAAAGACCTCTCCCTTCCTAAGGATGAAGACAGATTTGGCAGGAGTTCTCTGATGCGGGGCCAGCGCCGGCCCTTTCTAAAAACCTGACTTTCCGTAGGAGTTGAACATTATAAATTTGACTATTGTCTTTATCATCCATCGGGTCATCACAGGATGTTATTAGAAGTTAAGCCAGCTCAAGGCAAAAACCTCCCAGCCAGTCAGACAGTGACCTATCAAGAATGGAGATTAAAGAGATGGGGAGACAGCAGGGAAAGTTCAATCGCACATTTTCACTGCCGCTTCAAAAACATGTGAGAGCCACATTTTGAGCTAGTGCCAATATAGCTGTAGCTCATGCAAAGGTTTAACTTTTGGGTGCAAACTTGATTCGACATCGCTTCAGTTGTGAGCGGAACTGTTCAGAAATTCCTGATTTTTTTTTTAAGCTTTATTTTTAGCTGTTGAAGACATGAGGAAGAATCTGGCAACCAGATGACTAAAAGATGTTATTTTGTTCAAGTATGTCGACTAACTACATGTAGCTCTGAAAGTGAATAACCAATTTTATAATCATAATGGAAAGAGAAAAGTTCAACAAACAGTGTTTCATTTTGATTCTTAAGTAATATCTGCAGTATGATAGCAAAAGAAGATATTCATTACCTTCCTTAAATGAAGAGAAACCATTTGTGAATGTTAAAGAAACACAATCAAGGGAAATTATTGTTGCAAGGATTGAAACTAGCCTCCATTTATTCATTGAAAAAAGTTTATATTGTATGTACAGAGAACGGCAGAAATAGTCCTTAATGATACACTGTTGTAAAAAGGAAAATTGCACTGTGCTTACATATTAGTCACCACCATAGTACCATATTGTGGATAATAAAACACAATGAGGGATGGTCATAAAAACACAATGAAACAACAACAATATATTTCTCATTTCTCCCAGGATAAAAAAAAAAAAATCCCTCAAAACAATAGCTTTATGGGAAGAAACCATGTGTTATAGAGGCGGCCCACAAACATTAATTACACAACACAAATAATAAACCTGTAATTATGGGATATTATCAAATTTGCATATGGGGGGGAAAAAACTCGTTAGATTTTGCAGGCACTTGAACCCTTCCTCAGTTCATGATGAGACACATACAAATGGAAACAGCAGTTACAGTAGCTGCTGTAACCCCCCCTCCACACACACACACACACACACACACACACACACACACACACACACACACACACACACACACACACACACACAGCCACTTTCACCCTTACAATCTAAACCCAGTCTAGCTCTGCCCTAGAAAAAACTGACAGATTAAGGAGGAAAATGAAGAGAAGAAGAAAAAGAGGAGACAGTAAAAAGTGAGCGCAGCCTTTTCCATAACCTCCTGTTTGTACTGCAGACCCAGAGGAATACTTGTCATTACTGTATTGACTGAATCATCTGCAAGGTCAGGTCTCCCATCTTCTCTCCCTCCTACTCCTCTGCTCCTCTCCCACTCAGCAGCCAAGTGGTTCATATGCATGGCTGCCAAGACATATTCATAGACATATTGGAGCAGCATTCACAGACACTTAAACACATGTCCACCTACACACACGCACGCTGGAACATTGGTGGATGAACAAACATACAAGTACAGTATCTCACATATCCTTGTACTATTATGTGTGAGGAAGCACAAACACAGATACCAACCTCCTTTTTTTTCCTTTTACTTGTAAGAACCTTTCATAGAACCTCAACCACAATATTTCTCCAGATCCTACACCTAACCTACACTCTCTGTCTAACTGTAACCATGAACTTAATTCCAGTTTTAATCTTAAACTCAGGAGTTCATTTGGCTCAGAATGAACTTCCCTCTGAGGTTTATTAATAAACTATGAACAATTGTAAAAATCGGATAAACTAAACAAGAAGTCATTTAATTTTGTAAATGTGTTAGTTCTTCCTATCCTTAAACATGTTTGAACCTTAAAGGGATAGTTTGACATTTTGTTCTGGTCTTTGTGCTAAGCTAAGCTAACTGGCTTCTGGCTGTTGCCTCACATTTACCAAATGAATAAACACACAGTATCTCAGCAAGAAAGCCAGTAAACATAATGTTCCATTAATACTTGGCCTTATTTTAACCCTGAAATCAAAACTACTCCTCAGATTTGCCCTTCAAGAAAAAGGCCTTCCATTGCACAAAAGTCTTCACTCTCATCCAAAACTCTCCTTCTCACAAGGATGGAAGTACAAGAACACACACGCACACACACTTTTAAAAATGCAACACTAATTATTGATTGAAAGGCTCCCAAGTGGTTTTCTATCAATGGACATAATCATGAAAGGAAAACAAAATCAGCTCCATTGTACCGGGGCGATGGATAGGCAGTCCCACACTGAGGCCACCCACTGCAGAGCTGATATAGTTTCCCATGTAACCACCCTGATGAAATATTCAGCAAGGAACAGCTCAGGCTCCTGGGGGCCAGCGGGCTTCAGTTACAGCCAAATCAGTCTAGGCGAGGCCGGGGCCAAAGCCTCGCCGGCAAGGTCGCTGTTTCTTCCTCCTCGCAACAAACAAACAAACACACACACACACAGACACACAAAGGGGTCCATTCATTTATAATGAGGTACAATAATTAATAACCCAGACCTGACCCCGTTTATACTGCTGGATTCCCTGGGTGGGCGGGACAGGGTAGGAACAAAGGAGATCTAAAGCTGTTTTGCTCTGTGGAGAGTGCCGTATGGTGAGGGTGACAATGTGAAGAGAAAAAAAAATGCAGATAAAGCAGCCAGCAGAGGGGAAGAGAGAATTTAGGATTATCATACTGAATACAAGAGAGGGCTGTAAGGAGGATACAGATTCTGAGTATCTGAAACTGAAAGGGATGTTTCTCGGAAGTGGAGGGGGGGGGGCGTGAGCGGTCATGCCCAAAACCCCAAGCTCTGACTGCACAGTTCACACAAGCTGCTTAACCTCCACACACTCCTGCCTGCAATCACATACACTTACGCACACACAGATGCACACACTCATATTAACACATAGTGCTTGACAAAGTCTCCATGAATAGCAAAAAAAAAAAAAAAAAAAAAAAAACATGCCTGGGCCGTGACTTGTGCTCGGGCTTATGATGTTTAGGTCAGACTGCTGGCAGATGTGGTGATGCAGCGGTGGCCTGAAAACGTATGGCCTTCTGCTGTGATGTCTGCTGTATGGAATGTGTCAGATGGATGGGTCAGAGCTGCAGATCAGCAGCAAAAAAGTGGGGCTGCTGCCTACAAAATGTGAATAATCAATAGACTAGAAGGCACTTATACACATAGATGCTAAATAAACATCTCAAATCTTTCCTTTTTGATAAAGCTAAAAAGGATCATGATTCATATCATTAAAAATCTTTTTTTTTTTAAATATTAACATTTTATATCAACAATCCCATAAAAATCTTTGTATCTCAGCATTTCTTTTAAAAAACAGGCTAATTGCTTTTTTTTGTATATTTCCCTGTTAATCTCCCAAAACATTCCTTTCCAGTTCCTTGTCACTTTCTCAGGAATAAAACGGCCTCCCTTTCTCTGAACCGTGAAGCCTGCTGAGCTTGGCGAGTTGAGAAGGGGACGGGGGTACGTCCTGTCTGTAGGGGCCCTTGGATTGAGGTGGGGCCTGCACTGGGGCAGAGCCTGGGGCCTGAGTGTGGTCGTAGGTGCTGCTGCTGGGGGTTTCGAGTGCGGGAAGTGGCCTGCCCTTGTTGGCCTCCTGCTCTCTGCGCCTCTGCTCCTGCCTTAGCAACTCCTGAGTCTCTAAGAGGACGCGGGCATTAAAGCTGGACGTTCCCAGGTAGCCGTTATGTGATCCCTGGCTGCCGGAGTGGCGAGGGTTTTCCTTGGCAGCCTGGAAGCCCTCTGCTGGCAGGTACACCTTGTCCCATGAGTCCTGGGACGCCATGCTGGGGTTCTTGTGAGGTTGCCTAAACACATAAACACACAGAGACAGGTAAAGAGGTCAATCGTGCTGTTGAGTCACCTTAAAAAGGACCTGAATCTAAAGGGAAAAGAAGAGAATAGCAGTTAACTCTGCTCGGAAAAGATTGCTTTTTTCTGCAGTGGCCCCTGGGTCAGCACTATTGAAGGTGAATTCAAAAGAAACTGCACTTCAGCAGAGAGTGTGGCCATTTTCACATTTTGTCAGATGAAAAGGGGATGTGGTAGTGGCGTTGAGTTAAAATACTGAAAGCAACATGAGTGGAGCGAAGAGGGACATGTTATAGCCTGCTGCATGATTACACTGAGTCCAGTGACATAAAGACAGGAAACAAATGGAGGAAGCCTGAAACACCCACAGGACTATTAGTTCCACATTGTAAACAAACACAAATGTTAAAACCTCCTTGAGAAAAATGGCTGCTTTCATCCATTTAACTTCTTTTTGCAGTTGCAGACGGGTGCACTTACAGCACAGACACAATAATGGCTGGCCTCACGGCGTTAACCGCCTTCTAGTCCGCCTGCCACCCCCTACACTGACAGGACGGCCCAAGATACAGACACGTATTATCTCTCATACAAAAAACAAACAAAACACACACGCATGCCTCCCGCCACACATGCTCCCCTTTCTAGAAATTGGCCCCGGAAAGCCGTCATCGGGAACTGCCAGGTCTTTGGCTAAAGTGTTAAGTCTGCTCCTCCATTATTAGGATCCATTAAGGCCGACGTGCGATGGAAGACCTGTGACAGTGTCTTTTACGTCAGGGGTGCTAAGAGAAATCCCATTCACACCTCACTGACCCGCTGTGTGCTTAAAAGGCTTTTGAGTTCACAGCACACAAGGCTGCAGAGGGAAACAGGAGCCCCGGCATGCTTTTAGGCCAAAGCGCCTGCACTTCTTATCTGGCCGGCTCTCATTCCAGAGAGGCTGAGAGGAACAAAAGATAGAATAGGCTACTTACTGTTCAAAGCGCTTGTGTTTCTGACAAACTGTTGTTTTTTTTTTTAAAACTGAAACTCAAAATAAGGTAAATGGATCTGATTTCTTATTCTGTATGTACTGAAATGTTGCTTGACAGAGAGAAAACGACTTGCCAAAAGTAAAAAAAAAAAAAAAAAAAGCTCTTTGGGGCTACAGCGGCTACAAAGATACCAAATGGGGACCACAAGAACTGTGATTGGCTGCTTGTGTTTTCTACAAGTCTGTGGTGTCGGTGGAGATTGTTGATAGTGAAGAAAATGTTGAAAGAAGTTGAAAAAAGATTCAGTAATCTGCTGCTTTTCAGAAAACACACATCTAACAGTCATCTTCACTGCAAACCTTCTGCTCACACGTAAACATAAGTCTCCTATTCAGTAACATGGATGTAACCTCGGTTCTGTAAGTCCATGCAAAGCCCACTGTTGCTCTGTATCACAAAGTATAGTAAAGTTACTGTGGGAAATATAATTAAAGCTTAATATGTCTTGATTGTGTATAATAGTATGCGTCTGGTGTTACTGTGGTGATATCAACAGATGTAATCCAATGTGATGCTTGTACATTAACTGCATAGTAATATTATATTATAGTATTTTAATGAATGTATTTTCTTCCTACGTCTTGCCAATTTATTCAACTCTCCCTCTTTAACATATTTATCTTCATCACTATCTCTATGTATAATTTCTCCAAGTACTTTTAATGAGAATCCCACAATTCCAGCTCTGCTAATAGAAGCCCTTGTGGTCAAGAATATCTAAGGGGAGAAGAAGCGCTGAACACATGGTACTGAAATGTGTGAGCTTTGCTTTACATTTATGCATGTGTGGACAAATGTGAACGCGTTTATGTACTGTACTTGCAACACAAGCAACATTATCTTGTTCCGCGCTGCGTATGTGTGTGTGTGCATGCGTGTAGCTCATGTGTAAATACGAGGGTAATTGGCGGCGGAGCAGATGTAGGGACAGACTGCAGAGAGAGCCCCACCACATGCTCCATATCTGGGTTTTGCTGTCTGGGCGAGCCGCCATGCATTTACACCCCGGCTTGGCTTACAGAGCAGCCAGCGCCGCTCACGAGGGAGCCGCTTGTTTAGAAACCTGGGACGCCTGTTGCACGAGGCAGCAATCTGCGTTTCCAGAATTACCTTTTAGTTTAGTTAGTAGATAAGAGAAGAAGGGAGACTTAGGGGGAAAGTCGGCGGCGGCGGTGAGAAGAGAGCAAAGATGGCATTGTTCCACAGGAATGTATTCGTGATTGATGCATCAGGGGAACTAGTTCTCTTATCACCTCTACTCCTCTGCCAGAATATGTCACAAAGTAGATTAGTTACATTTACAGAGGGAGGGGATGGGAAAATACATCACGCCAAAGAGTGGGGTAAATTTAGAATGACAGAACATAACAAACAAAGCCAGGAAGTTGGCTCACAGAAAAATTTGTGGCCGCTGTGTGTTTCTTTAAAACAGCTGGGAAGAATCAGAGTTTATGAGAAGGAGGAGAAAGCACACACACACACACGTACAGACACAAGAATGATTGGGAAAAAACCAAAATGCATGCAATGGGCAAAGGAACAATCATTGCTACACTGTACAAATAAATTGTCTACAAACCTGGAATAATGTTTTCTTTATGGTGTGGAACAATGTTGTTCTGGCTGAGGAATGCAAGAGCTGCATGGGTAGATGGTCGAGCTACTGGCAATTCGCTCAGGCCACTGTTAAGAACCTTATCTTGACTGCGTTCATGTGTGTGTTTGTGTGTATTTTTTTGTGTGCGAGTGTGTCTCTCTCGGGCTAATCAGTGGTCTGTCTTTCCTACTAACACACTCGTTCCTCTCCCGGCCCCTCTCGCCCTCCACTGCCTGTCACTGCTAATCCTGCTCCGACAACAAGCCTTCATTAGTGCTCCTCCAATCCTCACATCCCAGACAGTGAGCTTAGCCTGGCCGTCATCAGATAACCAGCTACCATGGCTTCTTCTGGAAGCT
Organism: Scomberomorus guttatus; assembly: GCA_038419695.1. NCBI lineage: Eukaryota > Metazoa > Chordata > Actinopteri > Scombriformes > Scombridae > Scomberomorus > Scomberomorus guttatus. The sequence continues at coordinate 7,790,484 of CM076464.1, forward strand.
CTTTGGAAAGGAGTTTTTTTTTTTTTTTTTTTTTTTGTCGAGAGGAATGTCCCCTTTTGGCTGAACGGATGACTGCTCAGGCTTCCTGTTTGGAAGAGAAGGAAAGGATGAAGGGCTTCCAAAAGAGAGGTGGTTGGAGTTAGAGGGAATTGTGGTTATTAATCTGGGAATGTAAGACTTTAGCTTTTTAATGAGGAGCCGTGCCGAGACGTAAGCTCTGAAAAGCCTTAGCTGGGGTCAAACGTCAAGCCTGAGCTCATGCGACTGTTTGCTAAAAGACGCTATGAGATTATGAGAGGAATGCATATCAAAGGCTATCCTCGCCTGGCTTTTTGGCCGGCTAGACGAACTTTCCCAAGAGAAGCAACTCGCTGAGATGGCAGGGTTGGAGGCAACTGTCACATCACATGAGATGCCAGCAGATAACACCTATGAAGGGAATCCATAGATTGGCCTGGCTCATACAGACCGCATTGATTATGCGTCCATGTGGACCACAAATCCATAGCCATAGACAGGAACATGTTTTAATCGACCCGACTGTGACTGTTCAGAGACAGCAGAGCAAAGGAGGATGGCTATGAAGAAATGATTGCTGTTTGTGCAGAGAGAGAGATTGAAATCACAAGAGAGCAGAGTTACTCTGGCCAAGAAAATGAAAAGACCACACACACATATACATACACACGTTAAGTGTTCTGTCGTTGTTTAAATTGGCAAAGCAGCAAAACTTAAATAAATCAGACTTCACTCCAACTTCCCTCCCAACGTCTGAGAACATAATGTACATTTTATAATGCGAAAAACTCGCACCGGATTGTTTTTAATGTGGAAATATTTAACAGGGAGAGGAAATAACGTTTATTGTTACTAATTTTAAATCCCTGTGTCAGTCAAAGTACAGAATTAGTGCCTTTAGTGACTTTCTCTTTCAGGGTGTAAAGCTTAAAATGTGGCAATTTTCCACCAGCAATGGTTGGCTTTGCAATTTGCACTGACTACAGTGCGATTAGAGAGCTTCAGAGGATTGGTAAAGACACTTCACGGAGAGATGGCAGGAAATGCAAATACTGATACTAAACTCTTCTCCCCCTGAGGCCTCAAGATGTAAGATATGGTAAGCTTTATTGGCATCTCTTTGACAAATATGCAAAAGAATCGAAACGGGGATGGAGAAGATGAAGAGCAGCGGTTGTAGCGCTGAACTCAAACTGTGTAAGGCGGGAGACTGGCAAGAGAAAATTTCTTTTAAAAACACGATATGAGAGCTGTTGAAGAGTGGGTATGATGTCTGTGACAAAGTCACCACTTCCTCAGGGTCAACATTGACTTAATGAATTTGAATATCAGTCAAATAATTCCAAGCGATCACATTAAATGATTATATTCAAAGAGTTTTGCTAAGAATCATTTAAATGTCTGGAGATGAGTTGAAAGTGTCTTTGTGGTGATTGACTTTGAGGGTAGCCAAAGAGATATGCTGAAGAAAAAGTGGAGGAAAAGGAGTAAAGGCACAAATATGAGGAAAAGAAATTGATAGAAATCAAAAAAAGTGAAATGAAGAGGTTGAGAAAGGGCAGGAGGAACGTGATAAGTCACAGAGAGGCACAGGCGCAAACAGACAGGCAGACAGATGGAATACAGAAAAGACAGGAAAAAAGATGTCTCACCGTGGTAGGGAGCTGTACTGTCTCTGTGCTTGTTGGAAACCGTCTCTGTCGTCTTGCTGCTCTTTTTGGACCTGAGTCTCCACCGTTACCGAATGACGTCCGCTCGCTGTCTCCGTCCCGTTGTTAGCCTGTAACATTCACCAAAATGACACAAGTCAAGATACACAGAGCACAGACAGCAGCATCAAGAGACACATTTTCTGTCTTTGGGGCACAGTGGTTACCTGCAAACCAAAGCATGCTTGCACAAATCTGCAAAAAGAGAAAAAATTCATACACTCATATACGCACATACACACATTTAGATGATGGATTATAATTCCCACAGCACAGCAGGTGGGATGACAGTGTGATGCCTCCTGTGTGTTGGGCTGCCCCCAGGGAACAGGTAGTTAGTGGCTGTGAATCTACGATGACAATGGCAATGAAAATGCACCTGTGCCAGTGGACAAAAAGTCCCCTGATGATTGTGTTAAAAGAAATGTTCATGCAGATATAGACTAGTCTTAGGTGTGCTGTTCATGTAACAAATACATTCTAATAATTTAATATAGCTGGAAAAAAACACAGTGCAGTTTTGGATCATGTGGTTGGATGTCTTTAATGTCATTATGACTTGTGATTTGCTCTGATTTCATTTATATTTCAATGACTTTGGCGTGATGCATTTTTCCTTCTAAAGGATGCTGAATGCATTTCTCATTACAATCAAACTGTGTACTGCCCAATTACTGTTGCTCCTTCTTCTTTGGATTTTCTGTTAATGACTTTCTGTTGATGGAGCTGTTTTTGTCTGTTCAGCTGTAGCGGCTATCACTGCATATGCTAGCAACTCTTTTTTTTCTTTTTTATTAAACACACTGCACCAGTTTGTGTGCATCAGATTGCTGTTCCCCCAGAAAAGGAATGTGTGTGTGTTAAGAATAGCAAATATAAAGGCTTTCATGAAAAGTCAGATAGTTTTCATCATGTGCTGTGTATTTGCGAACAAAGTAAGCACCACCAGTGTGCTGAAGACATAAGATATAGATCAGTATTATGTACGCTTCATTTCACAAATTTGCGTGTGACTTGACTACACAGCAGGAACCTGTACCAGTGTGTATGTGTGTTTGTTGTCTGATCATCAGAGGGGTTGACATGGAGATATCATCTCCCTCAACACCAGGCCCACTGCTAACGAGCTGGCTGATGAAAGAACATGACAAGCCAATTAAACAGAGAGGAGCTGAGGTGTCGCAAGCATGGCTTGACCAAGTGTCAGTTTTCATAAGGCTCGGATGGGAATGTGGTAGGCAGGTGGGGTTATGGATAGAAATTTTTGCTAAAGATGGAAAATATTTTTACTGTTTTGCTGAATTAAAAAGAAACTTAACAGAACCTCTAAATAATCAGTCTTTGATAGTTTGGAGAGATTTTCTAGAATTTGGTGTTTATGTGTTTGTGGGGAAGGTGGTGGTGAAGGGGTAATAGTACATGACAGAATGGATTGATGGGGTAGAGGTGTGTTGGCGGATGAAAACTTGGAAACATCTTGCGTTCTTGAAATGGCTGCTTTCCTCCTCACTTGGACAGCTGCAATAACAGCACAATTACAATTCACTCAGCGTCAATACCATGTCCTTTCTCAAGCCCTCCATGTCCTAAAAACATAACAGTTTTCCACGTGGGTGAAGTGAATTGGACTCATATGTTTCAGGTTTCGCTGAAACAACACGTTTCCCCCAGCCTGGAAAGTGTAGAGCACATAAACGAATATCAGATGAACTGTACGGGAAAAGGAGAAATTATTTGACTGCGGTGGTGAGAAAATAATTAGTCACGCACACTGACGGCTTTTAATGTGATTTGAAAGGAAGTGGTGGGGAATCCGGAGGTGCTTGACGCTTCGGTTTAAAACTGAAGAGTTGAGGTGGATGACGCCATGCCAAGAGAAATGCATGAGAAATAGCCAGGAGAGAAAATCAGTCAGTGTAATGGCATTAGGCAGGGAAGGAGAATCAGATTATTCCATGTTAGGCCTGGAATACAATGCCATATAAAACATGACATTTGTTGAAATCGAATCAAAGAGACGTCCATGTTCGTTTTTATCCAATAATGTGAAAAATGATGTCGATACGGCACGCTTTTATCCCTCCCTTGTTTCCTTGGTGGTGTCAGACAAAGCGTCAGACAAGGCATGGAGAAGAAAAAAAAAAGAATTCTCCACCTGTTTAAACATAACAGCGTTCAGAGACGGTGAGCTGGGGGCGGGGAGGGGTACGCAATTATGAAAATTATTTGCAGCTATCAAAAATCCGGGACCAGGAAAACAGCTGGGAGGGAGCTCGGTTTTAAAAGTTCAAAACACAAGCAAGACAGACCAAGGTGTAATATTTCTTGGTTCAGAGCTGGTCACAGACCTTTTAGATATCAAAGCAGGTTGCTGCAGTGGGTCAGCACTAACACATGGCTTCACCCCACACACTCCTCGTGATGCTATGTTTGCAGACCACATAGGAAACAATTTGAAGAGAGCACCCGTGCTGTACACAAACAGACATATGGAAAGCATTTAAGCTGCTAATGGGCAGACAGAACAAGAAGAAAGTGAGAGAATGGCAGTGAAACACCACTTCCTGACAAAAGCTCAGTTGGATAATGATTCTCTCTTAAAGTCTTTGCGCCGACCCAATTCCGCCAATTTATTATAAACAAGCCCAGTCCATTTGTGGTCGCCGGGGTGTGTAGCTCCGGGCGGAGTATCCATCCGAGAGCAAGCAGTGTGGTCTGTCATTTCCCGGTGCCTGGCCCAGGAAACCATGGTGAACTGGAGGGTGGCTTGGTTATCTCCATATCGCTTCAGGACTCCACAGCACGCACAAAAGGCAGAGCAAAATCTTGGAGTCTCATTTTTTGCAGTACAGATATCTGTGTGGGGTAATAGTGCTGAGAAATATTATCACGCCTACATAAGAGAAGTGTAATCACTTTGTTCTCCTCTCCCCCCTCTGTTCTCTATCTTATCTGTGAACAGATACAGTTTCTAAGTGAATTGAGCTCAATAAAAATACTGGATGTGTAGGCATGCGTACATCTGTGCACGCTTGTGAGATGCACAGATGTGTGTTTTATCTGTGCTTTGGCAGCAGGGGCTGAACAGAGCAACAATATTGTACTTCCTATGAACAATCCAACTCAGATTCTTTATATTAAGTTCGTGTTTGTGTGTTCTTTCACATATGTAATAGAAGTCTTAATTCTTATGGTGGATGTAATCATACAATCCATAAACATACTTGCTACTTGCACAACATTGAACAGCACTGTCTATACTTAACCCATGCAGCCATGACAACTAGCACTAGCATAGTTGAGAAGAAGCTAAAAGGAGGTCATGAGCATCATAAGCGACGTAGTAGTAGCAAGAGGACTCTGATATCCAAGTCCACAAGTCTGAGATGCTTCTTGAAGAAAGAAAATCCTCTCAGCACAGTTTCATCATCTGCTATGTTACAATATTTTTGAGAATGTGTGTCTGTGTTTCAGTCTTTAACATACAAGTATATGCAAATATAGTCAAATTGAATTTATTTAAAAATCCTTTTAAGAATCATACTATTACTGAAATTTTTATCTCAGTGCTGCTACAGGAGTGAACATACAGTCCTGCTTGGTGGCAGCCGGGGGCTCCTCCACTGTCATGGCACAGAGCTATGTTGTTTTAACTCTGACCCTTAGCTCCTGGGAAGTCAAGTGACTGCGGCTAAAAGGGGCTCATGCTTCACATGATCACATAGGAAATAGTTAGCTGTACACAATAAAACACTCACCGGAATGAAAGCTCTATATAGAGCAGCCCAAGTTTGCATAAACACAACAAATGGTTGTAGACACGTGAGTCCTGGTAGCAGCAGATAGCATGATAATAAAATCAAAAGAATTCACATAAATGAAGGTTTTACAAGCTGCTGTTGGTGTGTTTGATCCAAATTACCAGCATGGTGCTCACGCTCCTCTGTGTGGTCATGCCCATTGGAGCTCCAACCCAACAGCACAAATTGATTTTATTGCCGCAGACAGAGAGCGAGAGAGAAAAAGGCAACTCTTTGGAAAATACATAGCGCTTTATGATGAACATCTGGAAATCCCCTCTAGCAGAGCAGCAGGGAGGGAGGGAGAGAAAACATGCCAGCTCTAATTGTGAGTGTTGGCTTGGGGGCTACATGATAGACAGGGCTTCTAGTGTCCTGGTCATTATTCCATTAAGGAGGAGCCGGGGTTCGAGGCCTGACCTCAGCATTGTCATTACAGGCGTTCACAGCAGACATACCTGAGCTCAGTCTCCAACACCCCAGAGACAAGCCGGGGTCAAACCCACAGAGAGGGAGCCTCACACCTCTTGCTGCCCCATGTGCTCTTTCTGTACCTGTTCCTCATTACGATGATCATTTTCTTCCACATTTCTCCCCAAATGTGAAACACCTTTAAGGAGGTAATGTGTGACAGCAGTTTGTTTAGAATGAGTAGAAGAAGATACAGTGCTGGCCATAGAGTTGGACTGTTGGCTTGACCTGTGATCATAGAAGGTGACCACAGACAAAATAAATAAATATTTGATTAGTTTTAAAATGTGAAACAATTTCAACTCTAGGTCCATTTAGTAGCTGTTCTGGAGCATTCAGTCATATTACTAACTGGAACTAATTTGAACATCAACATTTCCATTACAACTGGGTAGGCTGCATCATTCCATATGATTAAAGATCCAGAAAAGATACTAAATGGACCTTGAGGTGAGACAGTTTTGACATTATTACTTTCATCACTTTTTAAATGTCAGGATAAGTGATTGAGTAACTCTCAGGTGCTGTTTGTTTACAGTACGCAGTATAAATATTACAACGCATGTCACATTTTGAGAAGCCATATAGCAGCTGCCTCTGTTCTGGCTTGTAGAAACTGTGTGGAAGCCATTACGATGTAACCTTGAGTACTCAGGGACAACGTGCATCAAAGTGCAGCTCTGCAGGCTTTGATGTGGTAGGCATTTAACTGCCTTCTCAAGCATCGTGCCTTTTCCTGGTTCCATTCGCTGAATATTTCGATTTACAAAAAAGTAGAGGTCGTGGAGGTTTCACTTTCATCACTGCGGACAACATTCAGCAATGACACAGAGAGAAATCCACTGTAAAAGAGGAAAATATATCCATTTCACATAAAGTTGTCTTAATAGGTTGGAAGGCAATGCAGCCACAAGGTTATGTTTTTCCTTGTGGGGCAAAACATTTTCTAAAAGTGCTGCTGACGTCATGCTTCCACCAACTCACTGTGGAATGTGGCAAGTTCAGGTCAATTTTCTGAAAGTTGTATACACTTTTCTGTTTCATAATCAGTCTAAAAATATACAGTTAAGAGTTTGTTTCTCTGGTGTATTTTTTTACCTCTTGGCCCAGCTTTCACATATATATCTTTGAAGGGTTTTTTTTGTTTTTTTTCTCTTTTCTTCTTTTCACAAACAAATCCACTGGCAAACGTGTCACCCCCCACATTTGTCCCTCTTCCTTTTCTGCCCACATTTCTCCTTTTTTTCCACATCAAAACGCTTGCCCCATACACCTCAAATAGAGCCATATCCATTTTGCTTTTGGATGACACTGAGACAATATTTCCCTCGAGTTCCTCTAATCAGTGTCAGCACATAACATGGGTACGCCTGTATCATTCCTAACAAGCTCTGCCATTGTGAATCCTTCTACAGAGGACTAAAATAACATGAAAGAGGACTAATAAAATAGACTTCAATACTCAAGGGCTGGCCCTGTATCTTATTACCAGTGGAGTAGCCGGGGTATGCTCAACAATGTCAACAATCACAAGCAATTAGGAGCTCAGAGTCTCAGAGAGAAAGACGGAGACAGCTTAGCGCTGAACAAACAGTTAACATCTCATTTTGACAGCGAGAATGGGAAGAAGGAGAGAGACTGGGAAAACAGTGGAGAAAGATGACCGCTTTTAGTGATTTTCAACCATCAGTTGGACTAACACTGAAGCAAATCCAGAGCAAATAAAGTCTGTCTTCCTCTGCATCTGTAAAACACGGCGGGAAGTGTGCTGTTATGGCTAAGCCAAACTCATTTAGACAGTAAGAAAAACAAGAGAAGATCCCTGCCACATCAGACCACCACTCCAAACAAATTCAGCTGACATACTGATGCTAATAATTGTTCAGAAAATTGGACGTCAAATATTTTAACTTTCACGGTCTGACATTATGACCTATAATTTGGAAAATTGCTCAAGTTGGTGCAACAATTAGTCGCCTTTCCTCTACAACCAGGTCAGAAAAGGTCACAGGACAAAAAAAGCCACGTCTGTCTCAAGCCATTACACCGCTGAGATGTCTGAGTTTGGTTCTGTTAAGAATTTGATCATATTTTAAAATAATAGGATCTCTGACCTCTAATTAAGCACATGTTAAGATCATCAGTGATATTACAGGTTATATGGAAAGATATTTCTGAAACTGCTGAAAGGCATGACACAGACAAGCTTCTGTACTTAAACTCTAGGCACAGCTGAACTTTTCATGTGCAGCAGGGAGGAATATGAGATCAATCAAGTCTGGGTGAATTAACAACGGAATTAACTTGATTACATTTTTCCAATTATGAGTAAATCCTATTGTCGTTACAGATCAATCATGGGAGAGGAGAACGGCTTAAAGAAAACTTTTCTCAAATTTTAATTTAATTTTTTTAAATTTAAAAATCCCTTTAATCAAGTCTAATGAAAATGAAAATGAACAGTGTTTCTCTTTGTCTTCAGTTCCTCTTCCCTTTCTTTGCCTCAAGAATTGTCACTTGCCATGAAACGTTTCCTTCATTCGTCTCCTCCTTCCAGCCGCGAGTGTGTCATATTTCCAAGACAGGAATAACACAGACTACGATGTGTAATAAGCAATTAATTGCAGGTCAGAGGTTGACCCCGGAAATTAGAAATTAGTCAAAGAAATTTGGCAGAAGTTGGGACTGAAGCTTTAAGATTTAGGGATATGAGTCAGACAGTTTGGCATTCGTACAGTTTTCACTGTCTCAAAGGATGAAGCTGTTAGAGGACTGACAGAACCAGTTAAGGTTGATCTTGTGCTGGGATTTATCATATATCACTTATTATTCATTTCACAAGTTGATTATTATTATTGTTAGTCCCTGGGTGCAGGAATGAATAACGCTCCTTTATTGCAGTCTGCACTCTCTCTTACCTTGAAAGATACTTATAATAAAATGAATTCTCCTGGGAGTGATTGCAGGAGACAAATCACGTATTTGTATCACTAACATCAATTGGAAATAGTCAAATATATTATAACATTTCAATCCACTAGTTCCAAATAAACTGGGTAATAGTGATAATCATCATGAGAATACCAATGACGAAAGGTATTTTCTCTTCAAATAGAAATATTGAAAGATAGATTTTCTGGGTTGCCAACATACAGAATAATGTGTCTCTGATTGAAGTTAGGTCACACTGCAAGTAGACAGGTAAAGAAATAAGATTCAGATCAAATTCGAGGAATCGAGGAAAATAACTGAACTGAGTGTCAGGAATCCATTAAGAATGTGGTGGCTTTGGAGATGACCAGCGTGTCCAGTGGTGCATCAGTGGGGAATTACCCTCGGAGCGCTGAGTCTCGGGTATTATACAGTATGTGTCTCTGGATCTGTGCAGCTCAGCGCTGCTCTGATGGAGCGCGGCTTCTATCGGACACTCACCCAGGACTGGTCGAAGCTGTAGGTGTGCCGATGGTCCTCGACGTCCTCCTCCTGCTTGGCCTGCTGGAACTCATGCCTCAGCCTCTGTATCCGGTCGTGGTTACTGGGAGCCATCTGACTGCTGGGAGAGAGAGAAAGAGAAACAAGCTGTTTTAAATGCAGATACTGTAGGTGGTAATTTGGAGGTCATTTTTCAGCATCCCCCCCTCAATCAAAAACACCTGGTGCATTACTCTAGCTAGCATCTTGTTACAGATGCTTTTTCATATTTGAATCATTCACTTGACCACACGAACACCCCTCTAAATTGTGTCGAGGATCCCTTGATCTGACAGTCATGATTCCCTTTTGCATACCTAACTGACATCCTTTCATGCGTTTTCTTCCCACCCTCCCTTCTTCCAGCCGTTGCTCCTGAACATCTCTATAACTGAAAGTGTCCCTCGTGCACCATTGTGAGTGATGCATGTCCCTTTTAGACTGCAGGAGAATGTTGGCCTTTTACGGTACGCAGTCATTAAACACTGTGGAAAACCCTCATTTACATCCCCTTCATTAAAGGGCTTTGAGGGGCCTGTCAATAGGAATCAATAGCCTTCCCTCAGCTTAATCAGGCTCTCCTTTTATCACCAGCTACAGAGGCAGCACATGACAAAACGCATAATTATGATGAGACAACTGGCTTGATAATAGGCCTGCATTTATGCATACTGCAGGGATGAAAGTGACCAAAGGTTAGGAATTTGTGCTGGGAGGGGATGGGAGCTTGGGGATGTAGGGAGTGGGATGGATAGGGCGAGGGAAGGAAAGTGAGATAAAGGTAGAAGGGGTGTTCTGAGGGAAAAAGGGAAAGGCTAATCAAGAGCATGTGAGAGAAAAGAAAAACAATGTCAACCAGGACGAAGGAACTGGAAAACACCGGCGAGACAGAGAGCAGAGAAGTGCAGGCGCATGAAACGAGGAGCAAGGGGAGACAAAGCCAAAAACATTTTTAAAATGGACACTTGACATGAGGACCTGTCACCCTGTCATTGTTTGTGTCCTCCTGAGTAGCACTTACAGGTGGGCACACCAGTGGTGGAAGTGATTGCTTATTTGGGCCCAGAGGATTCTGGGCGCAATTATGGCGATAATTGCAGATTAGAATGAGCACATCCTTCTGATGATAATGGGCACTAGGACATGCTGCCAATCAAGCTTCATTAAAAGCACAATAAATAGCAGCTCATAAAGGATGCACAGATCCCGGAGCATGCCCCTGAGTCGCACTTGGCGAGACACGGTTGTCGTGTTCTTCGTACTTCCTGATCAAAATCAATTGTATTAGTTATACTCCATTTGATTCCTATAGCTTTATGTGGACAGGAGTGCAGGGAGCGTACATTAGGCCTTTTATGTGGATGTGGGCAATTAAGTGGCTCACTGGAGTGTGAGATGGCTTATGGTTTTAGGTTGTGGGGTGATGATGAAGTCTCTCTATTACTGTTCATTACTAAATAAATGTTCCCTTTATTTAATGTTTCCCTTTTTGCACGAGGTTGCTCAAATAGCATATGAGATGATGAAAGAAATTGAATTACCTAATTATAGTCAATGAACGACAAAGCTCCATTGACTAAATGTCTTTGACTTTGTTTTGAGTGAAACTGACAACACTTAAAGGCTCATAGAAATTTCATATCTTTTATACGAGTTTTTTTTGCTTTTAACTACCAAAGTAGCAGGCAACAGTTATATGTGAGATTCAGAAAGAGTGTTTCTGTCTGAATACCAATGCAACATGCTCCATATGCATGCTGAGTCCATCTGTTGAGTTTCATCTGTTGCAAAATACACCACTACACCCACAGGTTTCCAGGTTTCCCTAAAGATATGTTGTGTGAAAGTGTGTGTGCCTTAGCTGTGTTGCACATACACACACACAGCATGCTATTGATAGTAAAAAATAAAAACACATCTGCAATTCTGAATTAATTTTCCTCATGCTTCCCAAATATATGCCGGCTAAGACGGGCGTCGAAAAACAGTACATGCCATCATCCCCGCTAGTCGAGAGAGACGGATGACTGTAATAGGTGGAAAAAGAACAAAGATAGATCTTGGAAGTCCAATGCGTGCAATTAGCTTAATCCCTTAGGCTGGTCAAAGAGAAGACCGGGCCGACTCAAAACAAACAGCCTCGTAAATTTTTCTCTGTGACCCTCCAGGGAGGGTCAGTGCTGGCATCAGCATCTCAAACATGCGCCATTGGGGCTAGAGGAACCAGGGGAGTAGTGGGAACCAGCTGGGGACCCAGAAAAAGGGCCACAGCCCAGGCCATAAACAAGACTACTTGAGTCCATATACACTCACTACACAATAAGACCTATTGCCCTCCTCTCACCCACTAACGCATCAATCTAAGAAAGAAGGGTGGCTGTATATTACCCCAGATCTGCTTCAGAGTGTGGTGAATGAGGTGGTGGGGAGTGGAATGGGAGAAGATCAACGGAGACAAGATCTCCAGCAAATTAAAAAACTAGCAGCACGGCACTTCAATATATTTTTTGAGGCGCTACAAATGGAAATTGCATCGAGAAGGGGCTGGGAGTGGGGGTGGGATTTAACGAGGGGTGAATTTGTCATGGTAGTTCAAAGGAGGCCTGTGCAATATCTAGATTATCTGCAGGGGCTTCTCCTCTTGGTCCTCCACCCACCACGGGGGTACAAAGTTGATGGGATTCTTGGAAAGCGCTCTATGGAATTCTCCAGTGTAAATATATTCATACGCTCATAAAAAAGAACTAGAAAGCGAAGCATTTGGGAAGAGCAGGAATGAAGCATACAGCATCAGAAGCTGCCTACTTTCCGCAGCCGACAGCAGGCCTGTCTCTGTACATAAAGAAGACAGATTTAGCTGCCTTCTCTGAGAGCTCCCCAATGTTTGGGCACCTCAATGAGTAATTAGTCAGCATGATCGTGGCTGATGCATCAGGTGTCACTGCTTATAAATTCCCCTCTGAATACATCAATGTCTGTAATGGGCCACAAGAACAAGAGCTGCGAGGAAAGATTGTGGGAAAACTGGTAGCAATTTACGTCAGCAGACTACCTCATCAATTAGTATGAATGTGTCACCCCGGCCAGCAATAGATGGGTATGAGGGAATATGAATGAGCACTGCTCATCAGTTTGCTATAAGCCATGTGTTTGTGCATAAAGGAAAAAGGTCACAGGTTGTGTAAGTGTACTCATGGGTACATGCAGGCAGGCTGTCTGCATCATGATCATATGAGCTTGCAGGGCGTAGTCACATGGTTGTTTTTTCCCGAAAGTTCTCTTTTTAAAATCCGAGTCAATGGAAAATTGGATACCGCTTGTAAAGTAATTAAAAAACAAAAGGGAGATAAAGTATCCATATGCCACAGCATTTTCACAGCCAGCATTTTCATTCTGTCTTGTATAATGAGATTTCTAAAAATTCACTGGTGTGTTCCCAGGCTGAAATATCAGCACTTGGCCTTTCGGGTTGGCCGTGTCGCTCCCAAACACATGCAAACACACCCGAATGACACAAACTGCAACACACAGATGTAGAAATAGACACAAAGACACCGACACAGACTGTCACTCTCTCCTGTTCCCTGTCTATCTTCTCCTCACTTTGCAGACACTTGTATTTATAGCTTGGATGAAAGCTTACTCTCAAGGCTTGTCGAGAGAGGTGAACCTGTGAATTCACAGGCAAGCAGAGTCAGGTCAAACAGCAAGGATCCAAGCCCATCTCATCAACAGACCCTCTAGTGATCTCCTCCTTCTGCTGCTGCTCCACTTCCTTCACTCCGTAATACACAGCATTATGAAAACTATTTTAAGTAGGAAAATGCCATGAAGGAACAAAGAAAGTAAGCCCCAAGCTTAGAACACTGCTGATGAATGCAGCTTTGCAAGCAAATAATGCTATATGGTTTTCTATATACCTGATAATATCACAACTACAAGAGCACCTCTGCTAGTGCAAATGAACAACATGCTCGCAAACTGAACAAAGAAGAGGTGAAGGACCAGTGCTGTGCATGTGTCAATGTGCGTACATATGTGTGACCCCCATCCCACCTGTGTTTTTTAACCTGACCTGTTGACAGGGGTCATGAGCCCTTTAAAACTGCAGTTGGGGGTATGTGGACGCCTGTCTGTGTAATAGTCATCCTTTGATCCAGGAGGATTTGGCAGATGTCTCACACACCACAAGGCTTAGGCCGAGGATGCAAACTATGCCACAGACCCCCTATTTGCTTCTGTTGGTGGATCAAAGCTTTGCTGAGTCTCGGCATGTCCTATAAAGACTGCCAATGGCCAATAAAGGAGTAATCCAATCACCAAGAGTGTAACATGGGTCATGTGAGCACGCAAAAGGTTGGGGGTCAGCCCCAGCCAATCAGAATAAAAGCAACAGAGTGTTATAATCCCAAGGATAAAATTTCAAGGGATGAAGTTTGACAGGAGCTCTGAGAGTTGTCACAGACTTGTTCATTTCCAACTAAAGGCAAAAAGGCTGAACTGCTGGGGCTTCGATGTGACTTTAAAATCAGACGGTCTGTTATTACTTATCTGATCCCTGTTGATTGAAATTCTATCAGATTATCTGGTTTCTTACTCTGGCCTCAGTATCTCCATGCAGCAGATGATGGGGCAGGCTTCTTAAGTTTGGGCCCTTCGGCAATCTTGCATCAAGTCAAAGGCTTAGCTCATCTTTATTCTGTTGCCCTGTGGACTTTCATTTATTTCAAAGACAGAAAGATGAGGCTTTTTGGGGAGATGGACAGCCTTTGGGACCTACCGCAATGATAGAAGCAGATTAGATCTGCATTACCGCTGGTCATTTTTGAAGGGGAGCGGGACAAAGATAAAACATTTTTTTAGTCTTCAGAGGAAATCAGCATATATCGGCCAATCTGCCATGATTTTGCAGCAATCAAACGGAAGCATTTGAAGCATATAGCCCTATTCCAGTATTTCTTTCCCTTTCCACTTTACTCTCTTTTCCATCTTCTTAAAAATATCTTCCTATTTTTTTTTCTCTCTTCTCTCCTTCATTTCTGTCTTTTTCCTCCCATATGTTTCATCTCTGAATGCCTCAATCCTCCTCTGTGGTTACAGGGATAGGTCATGAATTCCCTTCTGTCCCCCTCATCCTCTCCCACTAGCCTGGTAAGTGACAGCTGCAGGCTGGACAAAGGCCTGATAATACCCTGGATTTGTCAGGCTCTGACTTCACCCATGTCCTCCTGTGACTGATGCACCGACAGTGGCGCCTTGCCAGCTAAAAACCCCACTTCTAGATGGGGGCTGTTGCTTTTGTTGAGCTGTGTGTGAATGTATGTGTGCATTTCTATCCATGGTTCCTTTCAGACTCCAAAGCAGCACATATGGGGTCCTTGGGGTGCCTAAGAGGCCATCATCTGGGATGCCTGCCGAGGCCATGGTGGTGGCGTGACTGGGGAGCGTGGAGCTCTGATTAGCAAGGGAAAGAAACAACGCCTGTGGAGCTGCTCCCTCCGAGAGGCTGTCCAGCATGGCTGGCCCCTGGTGTACCGTTCATCTCTTGCTTTCCTAGTGTGAGAAATGAAGAAACAGCTCTGCCCTGAAGGGAGCCACAGAAGGCCCTCAACTAGGAAAACACAGCTCACAGGAAATGAAGAAAAGAAGCACTTCTTCAGCTATCTTTTTGTCCCCATAGAGACATATACCCTTTAGTATTTCAAAAGCCCTGTTTGCACCAGCACACATAAAGCCTGCTACCCCCCCTACCCCCTCTACCCCTTCAATTTCACCCTAATTTGCTTTATTACCCCAAGGACACATGCTACAACAAATAGTCTTCCCCAAAATCAATCACATTTTAAATATTTCTTTCTCTCCTCTTTCTTTCTTCTGTTTGAGGGATTGCCAAAATACAGGTGCATGTGAGGAATCATCTTTCAGCTGTCTACATTTGAGAGAAACACTGTTAATGCTTTCTGTCCTGCCATTTCACAAGTTTTATGGCTTCGGTTCCAAAGAGAACGCACTGGAACTGATCAAAGGCACTTTTGTTTCTGTGTGTTGTACCATGTGGATGTATTATTCGTGTTTAGAAGGAAACAGGTGTGACCTTTTCTACAAAAGAGGAACCAAAAGTTCTTTTGGTTGTTTAAAAACTTTTAATATATGGTCTGTGGCTTCAATGCTTCAAGAAAAAGCGGCTAAGTTGGGACTATACGGGCCAGAGAAGTGACTCGAGGCAATGTCGCGGCACAGCCAGCTGGATGGCCGAAACATAAAAGTAAAAAAATAAATAAATAAAAAGATGGTTGCTCAAGTGTAGTCTGGATATAAATCAATTATTCAACTGAGGTGGATGGCAGCTGCTCTAACTCGGAGTGAAAGACAGACAGTAGGACAGTCAGGAGGTCATAGTGGCTGTCCATTTGAAGTAAATGCAACTTACGGAGGCCGAGTTCAAAAAGTGTTTATTTTCACTAGAAAAAGTGGTTTGGAGCCATGCTTCTGTCTGTTCTCCTTAATTTTAGTGAAAAAACAAGTACATGTATAATGTATAATACAGTGAACTATTCATGGAGAGGCTCATGCGCTGCTATGACTGAACTTACATTCTAACAGATATTCTAAGAAGACCCATTTTACAAGATTCATTTAGCTAAATCTCATGAGTTGCGCCAAATCCAATCTAGTAACCCAATTTAAATCCAACAGCGGCAACCATTTCTCCGGCTGCCTTTTCTGTCCTCATACACTAAGTAAAAAAATCAAACATGCAAATGGGGGAAAAGACAACACTGACATGGCATGTTCCACTGTATGCACGTGGCTAAAAATTTAAATGGATGATAGACTCTTTGATAAGTTTCTTCACCTCAATTGCTAGCAACTTTTCTATAAGTTGTTCTCTGGGAAGAAAGGAATAAGGGGGCTTCTGACTGACAGCTGCGTCCTCCATGAAGAAAGAGATGATCTTTGAAGTTAAGGCCCGTAATCCAAATCCATTGATTCAAAGGCACTTGCTCACTCTGAGAGAGAGAGAGAGACTTGGAGTATGGCTAGGACTGCATAATTTATATACACAGGCACAAACACACTCACACATGCATGCGTCCACATCAGGGTAAGTTCAGAGCAGTGCCCCTTCGCAATGAGACAAAGCTGCACTGCATGTTAATGATTAAAGCTAATCACGTGCTCAAAATTTGCAAGCACACACAAAATTAATTTGCTGGATCATGCCCCAGAACACTAACACAGGAAATCTTTTAATTTTCAAAGAAGCATATGAACACTATGAAAACACATTTGCGACAGCCAAAGTCTCATTCCAGGGTGAATGATTCCATACAACTTTGAGTTTCTTACATCTGTGTGGTGTTAAGGCTGTTTATGTTGCACAGAGGCATCTGATGAGTCAACATCCCTCTTCAGGGTAAGGCGAGTGTCAGTCTTAAATAAGGTGTGAAGGCCATAGGCTAAAGTATCCATCTAAACAGGTTAGCTCAGCTTTTATGAGCCCATCAGGCTTTTTATGAGATATCAGCTAGCTTGACACTAAGAGGCCAGAAGACAAGTGAGATGGGGGGATACTATATGACTTTGGCTTCCAATTATGGACCCTGACACCAAAAAATTTGGTCTAAGTATAGGTTGGCGCCATGAAATATGAAATTTGTGGCTGTGTTTTGTATTGGGTGACCTCAAATAAATGCCCAGTGAGGCTGGTGCGCTGTAGCTATGAGTCACCTTTGCAGGTTTCTGTGTTGAGGACCACTCCAAAACCCAAAGAGGGCTGGAGAATTTGGCAGAAGCACCAGCTAGACGACTGTCAGCACTTAGACAAGAAGGAGCCGAGTGGATCTTGAGACGAGTTTGTCCAGCCAAGTGTGGATACCCCAAGTGCTTTGCATAAAAAAGATGCCACGTCTGAGGTTAACCTGCTTAATGAAAATGGAGGAAAAAAACTGCCAAACTTATGAATTTAACAAGTTTTGGAACTATAGAAAAGAGACAGGGGGAAGCTCGTCCTCCATGTTTCTATGTCTTGGTGTTCTGCCACAGTTATAATCCCACAGAAACAGTCTGACAAACATCTCCAACCTGCCTGGCCAGGTCCAACTGAGCTCATCACACAGCTGTGTGACCCAGCAACCCCCTGCCAAACCCCTCCTTCCCACTTGACTTACTTTTCAACTTTGCATTCTGAAACTGCCTCATCCTTCAGCTGCTCTTATGTGCTGGAATGCCCACAGGCAGCTTATTAGAGGGGCACACTTTTTTTTTCAAGCACAGTGTAGCACAGCCCCAGCACAGTAGCAGGGAAAAAAAACAGACAGGAGGGAAGCAATTCAAAAACAAGGTCTTGGGGTGAGCCTGTGCTAAAAACCAGAGAATGGGAGGGAATAATACTCACATGAAAAAGGAATAGGTGGTGATGTCAGCTACTAGCAAATCTCATCCAGTTGGTCATTCATGAAATTACTTGAAATCAAATTTCAAGTGGTGGTAAATTGATCTTCCCTCACTAGCTCATAGCTTAAAACTAAAGGAGACTGTGCTTTTGAGGTTGTGGCTCCTAAACCCTTTGGACACTCTGGGCACCTTTAAAAAGCAGCTCAAGATCCATTTGTTTAGCCTTGCCTTTGTGTAATTTTTCTATTTTCTATTTATTGCTGCTTTTACTGTGTTTTATGTCTGCATGTAGGTTTATGCTTTATTTCTTCTGTGAAGCACCTTGTGACATCTCTGCTTTCAAAAGGTGCTATATAAATGAAGTTACTTACTTAATCATGTCTGGGACAATGACTGAATATACTTTATGTACAGTATATGCATCTATCTATCTATCTATAATGTAAAAAGTGTCTTCCTATGTTTACAAAATATCATAATTACATAAGAGTTTGTCAATGGTCTGTTTTTTGCCAGATTTAGATTTGAATAAATTAAGAAGGTGATGACTTTTCATTGGATACCAGTGTTTTTGCCTGCAGGTAAAACATCAGTCGATGCTGATTTTGAAATGGTATGAAATTTACTTGCAGTTGAAACTGAAGAGAAATCATTAAGGGTTTTATTAGAAAATAATTAAAGGGCAGC
The DNA here is from genome assembly GCA_038419695.1 of Scomberomorus guttatus. Classification (NCBI taxonomy): domain Eukaryota; kingdom Metazoa; phylum Chordata; class Actinopteri; order Scombriformes; family Scombridae; genus Scomberomorus; species Scomberomorus guttatus. The sequence continues at coordinate 7,809,037 of CM076464.1, forward strand.
ATTCTTGGATGTCTTGGCTTCTCACCACACAACTTGAACATATGGTATTCACCCCAAGACCTTTGAAAACAATCCCCATTTGCAACTGCGTAACCACGCAATGCGTTCTCTATCATTTGATAAAAATAAAAGCAAGTATTATGTTTACTAAACCGTACTACATACTGTCAATTCACCATATAGTCTCTGCAAGTTATTCTGCGATAACCGAAAACCAATGGCTGCCTGCAGGGCAGGAGAATACACATAAGAAAATCTATGGTATGCTTTGGAACATGGTTGCAGTGTGTAAACATGTCCTATATGGATTAAAATACTGGTATGGTCCTTTAATGCAAATATATGCAAACTTATCAGCATGTAAATGAGCAGATGAATCCACTCCAGATGCGGATATTCACATGCAACTGACCCTGTCTAACTCGTTTGCTATTCCAGAACACTACCAGAGTGACACACACTCACCAATGAAAGGCTAATATTAGATTTCAAATGGGCCTAAGCAGCAGTGGTGCATTGACCATATATTACATATGTATTCAGAAATGTATCAACTCACATCTGGTGCATCATTTTCAGTGGGATTCTGGTCACAGGAACACCTGTTTTTTTTGTAATCCCCTTTAGCTGCTAACAAGCCAAGCAGATATCCTGTCTTTTATTAGGGCAGCGAGGTCCCCCAGGTTCATGCTGGAAGGCCTACACCTGTAAAGTATCTCATTTACTCCAGCACGACATCACACTGTGCTGAATACAGACAATCGCTCCCTTTCCAAATGTCAGAGCCTGACGCTCAGCGGGCGAGCCACGAGCCAACGGTAAATAATTCACGCCAGCCCTCCGTAGCCCTCCTTGCCATCCCGTACACAAGCAGCCCACAAGTCTCCTCTTCTACGACCCCCCGCGCCGCCACTACTTCCTCTATACATAATTAAAGAGAGAGGCACGGTGGGATGCCCGTCAGTCAGAGCTGGGCTAGAGCCAGGGCCACTTTAAACAATAACAATATTGATAGTGGGTGTAATAAAGCAGAATTAAAAAGATGGATTCCAATGATTTCTTTGCTCCCGGCGCAGCTGGTCCTAGCTTTAACTGGTGAGGAAAGGGAAAGGGGGTGGGGGTGGGGGGGGTCTGCTTGTTGGTGGTACTTCTAGGGAGTGGGAAGGAAAGAGAAGGAAGGGAGTAAGAAAAAGAGGAGGAGATGAGGGGAACTGGTGCCCTTTTCTCCTTCTCTTCCTCGCCGTCCCCAGCCGTCCTGTACAGGCTGCTCTCCTGTCCCCTCCATTACTGGATTAAGTCTTGGAGCCCTCTTCTGAGACCCAGAAAGAGGGAAGAGGGAGGAGGTCAGGGGTCATGACCTTTAGTAATGGCAATGCAGACAGATGAGCCGAAGAAAAAAAAATGATGAGGCTGGCAGCATCATTTCAATTTAGGCTATCAATGTTGTGTAATAATCAATGTGAGGGTCAAGAGGTTGGCAGATACTGACAGATGGGGAGACAAAAAGAGGAAGAATAAAAGGAAGAAAATGAGAGAATCAGAGCTAAAAAGGCAAATCAATGTTCACATAACAGCGCTTGGAATGATTTGTCTCCTATCCTTATACATAATGACTAAACTGGATTGTAAGCACTAACAAGTGATTTGCATGACAAACAGCTCAAATCTATTTAAAGGTTTTTTTCTTTTTTTTTTTTTTTACACAAAACAAAATGTCAACTATATTAACTAGTAAAAGACAATTCAGGGGCTGTTAGCAATTGTTCCATTTATGTTTTATTGAGCCTTCATGCATGTAAAACACATTCACATATCAAATCCAACAGTCCTGCGTGGGTTTTACTATGCTGTAATGTATTTGTACCAGTCCATAAAGTCACCAAATCAAATCAGTGAAGAAGAAATCCTGCCATTACGGCTATCTCACATCAACCTCCAGGAGGCTTACATATGTTAATGCCCCTTCAACCTGTGACCCTCACATTCATGACATCATTATCAACCCAGCCAGACATAATGTTGGCCTGTCACCGCCGTGATCTATGGCCGCGGTGGCTCTCTGCCTTAATGAAGCCGTAACGCTGCCTTAAACTGCTGAAGCCACGACGAGCCTCGGCATGGCCGTCACTCGGCTTAATGCGAGTACACATCCATCATCTCGCATCAGGCATCAATCAATCAAAAGCCCCTGTGACAGCTGGGAGCCCCCCACCCCACCCCACCCCCCGGTCCCCCAGTACACCACTATGACCACCATACACAGACACACACACAAACTCATTGGCTGTGATTATGATCTCAATTATCATCATGACCGCGGGCCACCGCTTCCCCTGTGACCGACATGCTAATCAGGAGCAGTGGCAGTCAATAATCAAGGCATGGAAGAGGCCATCGGGTGTAGAATTGGTCAAGTATAATTATATCTTTTAATGTCAATTGGTGTAAATTAATGAGCTTGGACCCCTATGATCCCAGGGAAGACACATGCTTATGTACAAACACCCCCAACTCCTCCCCCTGAATTTGAGAGGCAGGAGCTAAAGCTCTGTTTCAGTCTCAGTGGTCATTTCTTTAAGCCAACATCAGATCTATCCTGTTGTTTCTTCTCAGCCACAGGGATTTGAACCAGTGTAACATAAGATGGGCTTTGGGCTTTAGCAAACACACAGAGATCTGATAATGTTTCTCCACACCTTTCAACAGACAGCTAATAAAGATAACATTCTGTCATGAGGCCAAATTTAGCATTTGAACTGGGCAAGTTTTGTCTCTTTCTTTATTTCTTTCTCTGCAGGTGACGATTGGAGGCCTTCCCAAATATGAGCTGTTATCACAAACTGGATCACAGCGTAATCTCTTCTAATCCTCTAACTAAACTGCTTCTGAGTCAGGAAAAAACAGAGCTGTGAGAGAGAGAGAAGAGATAGGGGTGGGCGGTGGGGGGGATACAAGATGAGAGAAGGGCAGGAAACAGACAGGAATTTGTACAGAAACAGATCCTGTGTCATCAATAGCAGAAATCTATCTAATTATCTTCCTGAGAGGAACGCCGGGAAGGCATTTCAGCAGTCACAAAGGGAAACTGTAGCTTCATGAGAGGAACTTGCAGGGGTCTTCATGAAGTTGAGACAGCAATTCTCATAAAACTCTTTCTGCGAGTCTCTTATTTCATCTCATAACACAGTCCCTCCTTTTGGCAAGACTGTGTGTTTGTGGGTAAAAAACCCTATAAGGAGCCACATTTTAAATGTGACACAGCAAAGCACTCAGCAAAGCTCCTAATGTGCCTTGTAATGTCCGACAGAATTATTCAGGCCTGGTTAGGTGGCTCACTTTGGCGCTGGGGGTTTAGGCTGCACTTTAAGTGAAAAGAGCTGAGAGGCACTGATGACAAAACACTGTCACCTTCAGGTGGTTTAAGGAATGGGTGACAGTGGAGACGTTTCTGATGGTGCTCCGAGAGCCCCAGACAAGCCACAGAGGATTATCCCCAAGCGCTGATAAAAGAGACCAAGCGGTCATGGGTTCGCCCACAGATGGCGACTGTGGTGGCTGATGTGTGAATGAACGCACCAGTGAGTCAAAACCAAATTAAGATACCGTCACTACATCTGCCTACAAGCACACACAAGCATACACACATATGTGCATACACACCCCCTACACAAAATGCTCATTATCCCTAACCCCCATTATAGGGGAGGGTGAGGGGAGCATGGGAACAAAAGCATTAAGTAGGAGTGAGCCCTTTAATTATCGGCCAGTGTTTGGAGAACTCTCTATAGAGTGGAGAACAATAGAGGTCTTTGGTAATGCTCAACCTGCTGAGTTAACACATATCCTCCAGGTATGACAAAACACACACACTCATACACAAAGCCAATGGTCACGTCATGGAAATGAAGCAATAATTGCCCTGTTGGTAACTGAGACCTGAGTGGCTAGTCCAAGTGGAGGCAGAAATATCTGAAGCACATTTAATTAGCTTTCCCTTCACACTAAGTGCAACTTATATCTCATTATTTATAATCATATTTAGCATTCAATTTAAAGCCTTTATGTGTAGGATACTTACCTGAATATATAATTACCAAATTAATTTTAATACTATAGTGTAATGGCTGCAGTAAGAGAGACTATCAAGAGAAAATGAGTTTATTCTACATTTTGCTTTGTATTTGCTCCTTTTATATGTCCCTGGGTGAGTTTCTGTGAATTGCTATGGACTGCTAAAGACCCAAACCGCCTCACAGAAGGTGGAACCATTAAGACACACTATTCCCAACAGCTGTACACTCTATAATAAAATGTAGTTAGTAGCTTAAAGGACAGTTAAGAGGTGATACTAAATGAATAAATTGTCTCTCTTGGTCTCTGAGCGTGGTGAGGTGTTGTGTTATGTGGGTCCTTATAGTAGTGAATGTGTGAAGGATGAGACCTATAAATAACTTGAGTGCTGATTGTGTCCATATGACCATATGAGAAGTGACAGCTTTCCCTGTCAGTGCATTTGACAGGTTTAAGGATAACTCCACATGCCTGGCAAATTGGATTGGAGCTCTGGTGGCTTTGCAATAAAAAAAAATAAAAAAAAAGAAGAAGAAGAAGAAACAAATCCTCCCCTGCCTTCTCCCTGTCCCCCTCTATCTGTTTCCTTACTCTCACTTTCCCCTCACCTACCTTCAGAAATTCAAAGAAGTGAGTGATGAGCCGGTAATAGTTTCTATTTCATGTTTTAAAGTCAGTGCTAAGGCATGGGAGGCTGGCCAGGAGCTGATAAATCATTATTGGTGCAGATTAAAGACCATTATCACCTTTAAACAGCCCTGCCCCCCTACCCCCTTTTCCACCAGCTCATCAGCCTGGTGATCTTCTGAAGAAGACAGAAGACGGGGACAAGAGACCAGGCTATTTAAACTTCTGATGGCATGACTGTGTCTGAAGGACACCAGCGGGTCAACTGGGAAAGGCAACTTGAAAGAGACTTAAAATAAACATCTTCAACATTCGGCAAGAGATGAAGTCCAACCCTCCCTGTCTTTCCCCAATGAAACCAGCATCCCGAGAGACTGTCGGCCCTCAGCCCACCTCCCACCCAAATCCAATCCATCACCATCGCAGAGAATAAATGAGAAGAAGAATGAAATTAGCTCAACAAGTGGTATCTTTTGTCATAGTCTGATCAAAACCAAGGCGTTCCCAAAAATAGCTTTAACGGGCATCACAGGCCAGTTAATATGGCAAAGCTTAACTTATGCCATACTCTGGGATCTTGTAAAGATTAATGAGAGGGGAGAGGAGAGGAGAGAGAGAAAGTAGATTGATGTGTAAAAGAGAGGCAACAACTTCAATGAGCAAAAGCAGCTGGTAGCAGTGAACAGTGGTTGCCAATTGGCCGCTGTTCACAGAATGCCAATCTCCAAAACGGGGTGTGGCGTCCATGCCAAAAATGGCACAAAAAAAGAAAAAAAAAATTAGCTTCCAAAAGTCACCTTACATGGATAACAGAAGGGACTGGCCACTTTTCAAGTTTTATTTCTCTTTAGATCTGAGATTAAAACATTTTATAGGGGACTAAGAGAACATGCAACCAAGAATGTGCTGGTCATTAAGACGTCAGCAATGAAAAAAGAAAGAAAAGGAGAAAAATCAGCCCAGACACTCGTCATTGGCAGATCTGTGTTTATGAATGGCCAAAATGTCAACGTTTGCTCAGAAATCAATTGGAAAAACCTTAAAATTCAATCACATCCTATAAAGATGAGCCATAAAACAGATTTATTTCCTTCCTCCTCTGCAGCTTTAATATGTGCATGTTTATGTGCTTGTATGTGTGGCCCACCCTGTATTCGTCTCACGAGAGAGAGATGAAGTGAAGTTTTTCCACACATATACGGTTTCTGTTCTTATTGTAATATTTCTTCAGGCTGTTTAAAAACTGAAACCTAGTCATTTCACTTCTGGCAGGTTATGATAGTTTTCCTTAGCATTCGTCTATATTTGCACAAGGCCATTACAATATTCCCCAAGTGGGTGATTTCCAAACTTATGTAGCATGAATTGGCTATTGCTCCAGTAAGTCCAATATTCTCCACTGCCCGGGTTATTCCAGTAATAGCAGCTTTGCAAGTCAAGTGCTAATGGCCTGATATGGTGATTTCTCTATAGGCGATTTCAGATTAATTTCCTGTGTTGAAAGGGAATAGATACACGAAACAGTCCCACTCCAGACAAGTCAGGTCTCTGTGTCTAGGATGTAAGTGTGCAAAGATTATGTGACAGCGTTGGGAGTAATGAGAGCTCGCCGTATGCTCTGGTCGCTGTGCCCCTTCAAGAGGAAAATCTCTGATAATGAACTCCAGACCTTTACTCTGCTCCTCAGCAGCACAGACAGACAGAGAGAGAGAGAGAGAGAGCGAGAGCACTGGAAGGCCTCGTCACCATCACTGTCATGATCATCATATACTCAGACCGCCTCTTATTTCTCTTTTTTTTTCCCCAGCACACAGTCGCATACTCACTCACATGTGCAGACATATTGCACGTGTATGAAAATGTATTCTCATAGTGAAACCTCTTTACAAACATGCAAACATAAAGTCACAGTTTCCACTTAAATGCTTATTGTCTCACGTTTATCTTAAAATTTAAAATATTACAAATTACATTAATGTACATTTTATTTGCATTAGCTAATATAATATATATAATATATAATTCATATGCATGTATGTTTGATGTAATGTGTGACATCACGCAGGCACTCTGATGTCATTAGAATGTTAGGTAATAAAGACAGAGGTTGGCACTCTGATGTTATTAGAATGACATCATGGAACCCAATGATGTCAAAGACTTCAAAGCTGCTTAGATCTCAAAACATTTATATATAGAGAATCTGGCATCGCACATCACACCCTACAAACCGATAGAGAGAATCTGGCATCGCACATCACACCCTACAAACCGATAGAGAGAATCTGGCATCGCACATCACACCCTACAAACCGATAGAGAGAATCTGGCATTGCACATCAGACCTCACAAACTGATAACCTGCAACAGCGAACAGTATTATACTTAAACAGTATTTAAGTATTTTCACTCCCATTTCGTTAACGGTTTGAAATATACCTGGACAAAGATCCATCAACTTGACAATGGCAGACACATCAGGTAAGTTGAACTATTTTGCTGCTTTATTTCTGTTTAAGGATCAGACTTGACCAATATTACTGTAATAATCCAATACTTAACTCAGTCTGCGGCTTTATTAATATATTAATCTGATCATGTAATGGAATACAATCAGAAAAATGTGTGAAATTTATAGGGAAAACTGTTTGAATTTGAAATTCTGTCAACTTCAAAAAGTTTTATATCCTAAAGATGATGACTTTAAGTATTTATTATTGAATTGTTTGTTAATTTTTACATCAAAGGTACATTTGTTGGGATATATTCAGACATAAACAACATAAGCTGGAAAAGTAGATTTTGAATTAGAAATCAGTAACAGCATGTCTTAGTAATGTGGATGTTATATGTTGTACTGTTGACTGTGTTATGCTCTGTTAGAAAAACGTGGTTCTTATACTTTCTCTCTGCTCTCCTTCCACACAGAAAACTTGCAGATTTATAAAGGGAGCACACTTGGCAGGTGCTACAAAGTGGAGAATTTCCTCGGCGAGGGCGGCTTTGGTTTCGTCACCAAATGCCGCAATATTGAAACCGACGGGTTGGTGGCCATTAAGGTCAATAAGAACCACCCTGAAATTGTGCGACAGGCAAAAGAAGAGATTGCCATTCTAAAGCTCCTCCGGTGTTTGGATCCAGACACATGTCACATCGTGAGGTGGAATGGCTTTTTCTTCGACAAAGAACATATTTGCCTTAATTTTGAACTTCTGGACCAAAGCTTGTATGACTTCATGGAAGACAGACATCGCCAGGGTCTTTCCATCGAAGAGCTGAGTCCAGTAGTGTATCAGTTGGCCACGGCCCTGTCACATCTGAGGTCCATGAGCATTATACACGCGGACCTTAAACCAGACAACATAATGGTTGTCAACCGCCATCAGCAGCCACTGAAGGTCAAACTCATTGACTTTGGCCTCGCCCGTCACGTGTCTGCTGCTGAGCCCGGAGTTTGTGTGCAGACTATCTGGTACAGGGCACCAGAAATAATGCTGCACATCCCCTTCAACGAGGCCATTGACATGTGGTCTCTTGGACTTGTTGCTGCAGAGCTGGCTACAGGCTACCCGCTGTATACTGGCCAAACGGACTACGACATGTTGAACTTCATCATGCAAACCCAGGGACAGCCAGAGGACTACGTGCTGGATAGTGGAAGAGGAACAGATTACTACTTCTACAGGAAGCACAACAGTCAGCGGATGTGGACATTCAAGACCCCCGAGGAGTTCTACTATCAGACGGGAATCTACGCCCAAGAAACCAGATGCTTGCAGCTCGGGTCTCTTGATGAGCTGGAGCAGATTATGGTCATGAACAGAGGACCTCAGAGCAACCAACGTCTTTTTGTGGAGCTGGTCAAGAAGATGATGGAGCTGGACGCAGACCTGCGCATTAAACCCCTGGAGGTTCTGTGGCACCCTCTCTTCAATCCCAGCCAGAACACCCACCCCGACACCTGCACCATTATAATCGACACTGAGGAGGATGAGCCCCAAGTCAGCTGGCAGCCTTCCTCATTTCCAACTTCAAGACCAGGGAGCAGTCTTACAGATCTCAGGACTCAAGAAACTGCCCTGACAGAAAATGACCCTGCCAACATGGAGAACAAAGAACCAGAAAAGACCAAAGTCCAGCCTGACACTAATACCAATGACGGCTGGTTAAGACGCCTCTTTAGATGGGTTAAAAGCCCTTTCGACTATTTCTTCTCTAGTGATGGAGAAGACAACAATTTTAATCAGAAAAACTCTTTTCCTCACAGATGACCACATTGTGGCATCTGTTTTATCTTTTTTATTTTTTAGTAATAGGTGTAAAAAATATTTTTAACATTAATATATTTTTAACTAATTACCTGTAAATTAATATATTTTTAACTAATTACCTGTAAATTAATATATTTTTAACTAATCACCTGTAAATTAATATATTTTTAACTAATTACCTGTAAATTAATATATTTTTAACTAATCACCTGTAAATTAATATATTTTTAACTAATTACCTGTAAATTAATATATTTTTAACTAATCACCTGTAAATTAATATATTTTTAACTAATTACCTGTAAATTAATATATTTTTAACTAATCACCTGTAAATTAATATATTTTTAACTAATCACCTGTAAATTAATATATTTTTAACTAATTACCTGTAAATTAATATATTTTTAACTAATAACCTGTAAATTAATATATTTTTAACTAATTACCTGTAAATTAATATATTTTTAACTAATCACCTGTAAATAAATATATTTTTAACTAATTACCTGTAAATAAATATATATTTTTAACTAATAATCCTGTAAATAAATATATTTTTAACTAATTACCTGTAAATAAATATATATTTTTAACTAATAATCCTGTAAATAAATATATTTTTAACTAATTACCTGTAAATAAATATATATTTTTAACTAATTTGCTGTAAAATAAATATATTTTTAATATTTTATATTATTCTTTTATTTTTGGACTTGTGCATAAAAATGGGGGTGAAACAAATACAAAATCGGATTTGGAAATTCGCTGGTTAGTGTTTGAAAAGCGCACAAGTTCTATCACTGTTTTTTGTCCAAATATTTAACCTTCCTCCTGTGTTAGGTTTCTGTTACCATCCCTGGTGTTAACGGGTCAGTTTCGACCCGTGTCTTAAATCAGCTTTAAAAACACTAAAAACAATAACCTATCATCCAATTTTTTTGTCATCTCTTGGTTACCTTGTTATGCTTCCTTATCCATGAAAATGTTGGGTTTAATATTTTTGGTGTGGGTGTCTGGGCCTTTTTTTATCAGTATATCTCTCGATTTCAATTTTAAAAAAAAGAAAAAATTACCTCAAGAGAATCATATAAATAAATAAAAGGTTGTTGTGTTACATGAATATTACTGAGGGGTATAGAACACATCTCTGAAATTAATTTGCTTGATTTATTTTTTCATTTTAAAATGAATAACTATAGTAACATCTATGGTGTTATGGGCCAGTTTCAACCCATATATATTTTCTTCAAGAAAATGCAAAAATATATATATATTTTTGTCAGTAATAGAACTTAATATAAACACATTGAAACACAGAACAGGTCATAACACAAAATATTGATTTGCAAGTTCAAACAAACAACAACCAATCAAACAAATCAAACCAATAGAAATCAATAGAAAACAATTACTACTTCCAAAACTATTAGAAAGCTAAATCAGAGTAAAAGTGTCTGTGTGCAAGAATATGCTTGTGTGTGTGTGTGTGTGTGTGTGTGTGTGTGTGTGTGAGCCTGTGTGAGTGAGAGACATGCAGACCTACAAGTGAGACTACTTGGACCGGCCACCTGTGTACAGAAAGCAATGAGACGTATGGATCCTGTTTCCAGGGATAATGTTAAGAGAATGTTAAATGTAATCTGGCACAACTATGGACACATAACAGTCATTGAATTAGGTGATCAGCAGGAGCAGCCTCAGCACCAGTGACCTCCTCATTAGACTCAGATGTGTCTGTGTCTTCTGGCTGGTACTCCACATTGTCCTCTTCCTCAGAAACTTGCTCCTCTGCATCGCTATGCTGATCTGTGTCTTCTGCCTCATTTTCTCCAAAAATGTTATCTAGAACTTGGCTCACCGTAAATCTTCTTTTCATTTTTACATGCTGCAAATTAGAGGTGTGACCTCTGCAAGTCAAATGAGTGAAGTGACCTCACGTCTGAACATACCCATCTTTGTTTGTTTTGTTTTTTTGCAGCTATACTTGACACATGAGCATCCCCTGAAGCTCACATGATTGGGAGAGGAGGTGGCTGTCAGTGTGTTGGCTGACAGTGCACTGATGATTTCAATTTTGGCTCTAATTATTGCTTTATAATCTTATTTTTATAACCGGATCAAAACCGACCCTAACATCACAAAGGACATAATTTCAACCAGAGCATTTTATAATGTAGTGAAAACATTTTTTTTTGTTTCATTTTGTTGAAATCAAGGTTCCTGACAAAGTCAAAAAGCCTTGATGCAATAAACAAATTTTAAGTGATTCTTTTATGCATTTAAAAACTAAAACGGCTCGGTGCCGACCCTAACACAAGAGGAAGGTTAAATAATGAATGAGGGTATCAGTGCTGAGCCAGCTGTGCACAAAGTGAGCAGGATTTTGGAGAGGTGTGAGTATGTTCCTCTGTCAGAGCTGGTCACAGATCATGTTAGGTTTTATATTAACGGGTCAGATCAGAATTGATTTCGAGATAATTGGGTAACAGATCAGTTCCTGATGAGCTTTATTACTATCTCACATGTTTAAACCAGTTGGATACACATCAGAACACAGAACCCAATACTGCAAATGTTTTTAGACTTGACTGTGGCAAAGCTGAACTACTCACTGTAATAATCCTCCTGACATGACAGAAAAACTGAATTTGAACTTGTTTAATCAAAATGTCTGGACAGATTTTGATGCTCAGGATGCATCCTGAGGACAACTGCATTACTTCAGATTATTTTATTGTTAAACTTGGAATCTGTGAGTATAGAATAGTTTTCCAATCTGATATTTAGAAAATACAGAGCATTAATTACCGTAGATCCCTCAAACAGAATGTGTGGATTTGGACACAGTAGAAACCCTTTCATACATTATACACAAACATGCACTCACTGACTTGACTTTACTTACCCAGACTCCCCAAAACTGTATAAATCTGTACAAACTTGAGAGCATGAGTCCTTACACACCAAGAAAAACACACTACCAACACACACACACACATTTGCTCTCTTAGGCAGACTCGCGACTACCTGAGCCCCATGTCTCATTTCACATGGCCGTCTCATCGATCACGGCTTACACGCCTGAGATAGACAGCTGCTGTTGAGAGCCAGAGGTCCCTTCTATTACAGAGCCATCTCACCCATTGACTTGCAGATCAATGGGACAGTTACTGAAATGGCCCTTGGAGCAGTGTGTCATCCAGCCCAGACCGCTTTGGTTGCGCATTAACTCCTCTCTTGCTCACCTGAGCCAGTCTCTGTCTTATCGGGGCCGTCCTCTCTCACCTCGGCTGTTTGTTTGGGAGATGGACTCTGAGACAAGACTGTGACCCGGATCAGTGAGTCTTATTAAAGTTTGATGGCAGTGCCGGGAGGAGGTTTTGTTGGCTCGTGTTCTTTACAGTGCCACTCTGATTAACAGGTTGCACGGAAACAAAGTCACTTTATGAATAAGTAATGAATCTGCCTGGACACTGCCAAGATCCCTTTTAATTAAATTAAGTCACATTTTTAAAAAAGCACAAGGAGAGGTGGGAAAAATGGACTATCCTCCTCATTTGGACATGAAAGTGAGGTATGATTGCTGCCTGGCAGGGGATTAACGACACGTCATTAAAAACGATGATGATGATTCTCGCTGAGGTTCAATCTCAAAGTCACCACACAGAGAAGGGGACGTTTGGGAACTCAAAGTGAAAGGAATGCACGCAGGAGGTGCATAGGTCCCTTGGACATCATTGTTTTTCTATAGGCCTTTTCTCACGCCTGTGCACATGCATACAAACACACACATACACATGCATGCACACACCCCGGCATTCTTTTCAGGACGAACTGACCACTGAAAGCCCTCCACAGAGAGGGAATCAAATAAAGCCGTCAGTGGATGGAGATTAAAAGGAGTGCTACACAGTAAAAAACTGATTTATGAAGCTCAGGCCAGGTTGCTACGGGGGTTTTGGTGCCATGGTAACCCAGTGAACGGTAAGGTCGAAGGGGCGGTTGAATAAGGAGCCGGAGAATGGGGAGAAAAGAAAGGAGACTTTTAACCTCACACTGTTCACATCTTTTCATCAAGCCTCAAGCTTTTTCCAGGCTAACGCATAAAGGTAGAGTTTCAATAGAAGGGTCAAAGTCCTCTTCATAAATTACGAAAGCCTTTCTCATTGTTCCCATTCACGCCAAAGCAGACCTATTTGTGTCCTGAATGAGGCACGGATTTAAAGGCAACAAGTTCATGATTTTAACTTAGAATAGAAATGGCTCTTTTTTTAAAACCTTTATTTCTTTCTGTTGCTGTCTTCCCATTCCCTCCACCTCTTTCTGCCTCTTTCCCTCCTCTATCTCTCCACTGTCCTTTATTGTCAGTCCACCGCTGTGCAGCCAGTCATTCAGCCAGCCAGCCTGTGTGGCAGTTGTGAGACCCACCGTGGTTAGTGCTGCCTCAGTGTGTTGTTGTGTTTTGTCTGTGGGAGCTGTCCTGTGCCATGCTGCTGTGTCCGGGGCCAAGGCCCTTTCCTATTGTCTGCTGCCATATGGAAGCCAGCACCAACATGGAGATAAGCCTGTCCTCATGCTGTTCCCTGACCTTCTCAGGCACCCAGCTGGCACTAAATGCAGAAATAATTATTATCCCAATTACCCAGGCCTACTCTGTCTCCTCTTTGTGTGCTGAGGGTGAAGGGGGGGCCTCTGAAGTGCCGGCGGAGATACTATGGAGAGAGGTCCTACACAAAAGGAGACCACTAAGAGGTTGGTCTCATGCTGCCTCATACACTGTATATTAGCTTGTCTGCCTCTGTAGAGCTGATAGAGGGTCTATAAATCTTGCTGACGATTCAATATTGTGCTACTGACAAGGATACGGGTCGTAACCTGTGTTTGAACCCATTTGTTAAGCAAAGACATGTTTCTTTAAGCAAACATGTCTTGTTGCACAATAGGCAAAACATAGTTGCATCAGGTCAGGGATGGTAATGCTTAGTGGCTGCCACCAGAATATTTATAGACTTTTTCAGAAGGTAATTATGATACATTTTAAAATGGATACATTTAAAAACACTATTCATTAGGTGATTAAATTCATTTGCATTTATTTGCATGTGATTGAAACATTGTAAAAAGTATTGAATGTTCCATTTAATGCTTCTATTTCATTATTCAGTCTTAAATGATGATTAAACTGATTTTTAAACAGAGTACTCAAACAGTTTTGAAAGGGCTTTTAAATTGTATTTTGTTATTCCATTATGTTGCAGAATATGGATTCCTCAAACACAGAAGGCTTTTCATTCATTTTGATACTTGGGTTTACGTGTTTTAAGTTGACCAAAGCTATGCTTCTCTATGAAGGTGCAAACTTCCATTCAAGCCAACAGCGCGTGAATAATTGATACTTATTGAGTTTCGATTTAACAAAATGCTTTTGTGATATTCACATTCTTTAAACTGTACCTATTCAGTTTTCTTGTCTTTCTTTTTTTGTAAATAAAGTTGAGGGAGAGGGAGAATACATCCTTTGAACATACAGTACATAAACACACACTTATGTACAGGGCCTATTGATCATTGTTATTCCTCCTTCTGGCAGGTAGGTTCAAAGGTTACTCAAGTTCCAAATGTTTTCCTTTATTTTACCTTCACTACATTTTTCTCTTTGAGTTGTTGTCTGGAGCAGGTGTAATGTTGGGGAAGAAAAGGAGGGCAAGGTGTCCAATGGTTACTACTTTTTGAGTTTTGACATATTGATTGCACACTGAACTCCATAAATAAACATGGTTCAAAGGGAAATCCTGAAATACTGCTACAGAGACACAGGTTTAATAAAGTTGGCACCAGCCTTTAAAATACGCTACTTTCACCTTCTCACCCTCCTATAATCAGTTCCTGGTGCACACTGGAGCTCGGGACACCGGGGTCTACGCTCCACAGATGTTCCAGACTTCCCACCGCTGGAGCATCAGTGTCATAAACTCTGTCGTACACGCTGAAAGATGGCTGGGCAGACAAGATGACAAGTGCAGAGCTTCAAAGCCTGGGCAGTAAGAGGGGGAAACAATGGATGTGTTCACTGGATGTGGAAAAAGCCCTGTGAGAAAGATGTCTTTGCTCTGAAGTCCCCCCCCCACCCAACCACTGGAATCTTCCCTTAAGAATCCAAAGAAAGGGTGGGAGGGGGAAGCACAAGACCCCAGAGAAAGTGGGAGAGATGAGGAGCCCTCAGTGGCAAAACAATGTATTGCATGCACCGCAAAGTTGAGTCATAATCTGCGCAACATAATGGAAACGAATGTACATGAAATGCCTCTCAATATGCACACAGGCTGCAAAAAGACAATATGCTGTAATATTTGCCAAGAATAACTTAAACATAGTGAAAGTTTACTTGCAAATGTGCTTCCATAAATATGTGAAGCAGCCACATTAACTCTCAAACAAAAGCCACTACACAATAAAAGCTGTAGAAAAGAGTAGGCGAAACATACAACAAAAACATTGAAGGCGTCATGAGTGCCGAAACTGTCTGCACCATCAGCTCATCTTATCTCTGCACTTTTATTGCTTTCTCTCCCTGTGGTGAAACGCTGAGGCTGCTGGGGATGTTGCTGATTCCTCCCCGAAGATTTTTATCCTTACTGAATGTCACGGGAGATTTGGGCGCTCAAATCACTTTAGAAAGCTGTATTTTATTGTGTCGTTTCGCTTCAGGGCTCAAGCTCTAAAGAATGAAGGAGGGGGGTGGGGCGGTGTTTGGGGAAGAGAAAATATCATATCCATGCCAGGAGAAATGATCTCACTTATCTTCTCAGGATCTCGGGAACGCTTCTGCTAGATAGATAAATAATGAGGTAAATGCCACGATTGGAGAAAAAGTGAGGGAGGATTATTACATAGCTCTGTAGACCAATGAACATTTCATGTCTTTATCAACTTTGGCCTGTCAGAGCTTGTCCTCTATTTGATACATAACAAAGTAGATCCGCTATACTTCACAGCCTGGGGTGTTTCATAGAGGGTTAACCAATTCCAGTGCTGAAACTGGAGCAAATGGTCGCCTTTCACATTGCGAGAAATCACTTTCTGACTTGTTGTATCAAAGGGAATGACCAGAAAGAAAAGAATACAACGCACACCTCGGTGAAGTAATGAAAGCAACAGAGGGTGGATTTGAAGAGATTAGCCTGCCAGCACTTACATTTAAATGCCTATATCTGGCCTTGCTTCACTCCATCACATAGAAAATGTTAAGAAGCGAAGAAGGGAGCGGCAGGTTTGATTAGAGTGGGGTTGGGGATTAGGTCTGAGCGAAGGCCCTTTGAGTTATTTAAATCTGCCCCTTCGTCAAAGCACAAAGCCACTGCCGGGAAGGTGCATCATGACTTATTCGAAAAGAGTGAATAAAAAGGCAGAAATAAAAAGAAGCAGATAAGTGAACTACCACCCTATGACTCTGCAGTATTCATTAGCTCAATGTTGTTCAGGTAGCGGCTGGAGAACGAGGAGCGGCAATGGATTGTCCTGTGTTGGCAGGTGTGGCAGCTAAAGCTTAGGCTCCATCCAACCGGGAAAGCTGGCAGAGTCCACTTTTAATTAGGGGCATCTCTGTGAGAGGTCACTCAGTAATGAAGAGGTGGCAAGGTGGGGAGGATTTGTGATAACTGTGATTTAATGTCACCTTGACAGAAAAGAGGAGAAAAACTGAACTGCATATGCCATAAACACTGTTCATATTTTAAAGTGAAAAATGTTGAAGTTAAAAAAAAAACCTGGGAAACATTTTCCAGAAAAGCTATGAAGCCATTTGTTTGCCAATCACTTTTCACATTAAACATTAAAGAATCTTAAGAGTCTAGGCCTTTAGCTTTTCATGTCCTCCCACCCTTAGTGACTGTACACTGGGGCTTTCTTGTGTCTCTCCTGCCTTGCCAAGACTGTGATCTTTTCCCTCTAAGTGTGTGTTGGTGCCAATGAAAGACAGACTAGCACTGCTGCGGGAGACGATGGGAACACTGACCTTCTCTTTGCCATTACATCTCCCACAAAAGATGAAAATGGCCCCTGTGTTTCTGATAGCAAAACGGTCTCATCAGTATATCCAGGATGGATGGAGAGATTGTGTGTATGCGAGTGCGCGCCTGTGTGCGCGCATGTGTG
Source organism: Scomberomorus guttatus (assembly GCA_038419695.1). Taxonomy (NCBI): domain Eukaryota; kingdom Metazoa; phylum Chordata; class Actinopteri; order Scombriformes; family Scombridae; genus Scomberomorus; species Scomberomorus guttatus. The sequence continues at coordinate 7,826,166 of CM076464.1, forward strand.
TGTGAAGAGAGAAATGTGAGACAGAGAGAGGAGATGACTTGGTGTCTCAGCAGGGGGACACAGCCATCAAAGAGAATCCCAAAACCACTCATCTCCCTCCGCTGACGAGACACTCTGCTCACACTCGCTGACGCTCACAAATGTGTGTGTGTGTGTGTGTGTGGATGTATGTGTGTGTTAGTATGTTCATTCTAAAATCCAAAATTACTTCTCAGAGCGTCTGACCTTCATCTGTCGGTTGTTGCTGGAGCCATATTTGTTTTTGTTTCATCTGCTACGAATCAAAGGCTGTAATCCTGTTGAAATAGGCAGCATCAGACCTTTGCACATTATGCAGGACGTGATGCTGTGGTTGGTCGCGGGTGTGCTCTGACACAGGAAGTTACATTTGTATAAATTGATTTTATAGTCACTTGGGGTCAGCACAACGAGCTGTAAACAAAACACTGACTTATTTTAGTTTTAAAGTTATGGTGAATATATTAGCAAACAATGGATTATTTACACATCCAGCAGACAGAACGACATTAGCATTCATTGGAATCTTGCAATAATTACAACTTTTAGCTCTGTTTTACTATCCAGCAACTCCTGAGAAAAATATCTCTTTAACAGCTAAATGATGCATTATGTTAACCAGCTAGTTGTTAACGTTGTCTGTTATTCCGTGTTGGGGAGGCAGTATACACATGGTGTTATCGCAGGAAATCACAAGAGCGGTAAGAGTGAAAATGAGTTAAAATCTGTCGAAACACTCAATTGAGCTGAGGGGAGCTGCAGAGTAAAGTGATAATTCTCTGGTTTGTCAATTTGAGCAACCCCCCTCACATGACACAGTAATTAGATCCATTGCTAATATAAAAATATTGATTAGAGCATCTTAACGCATCAAGATCACCTAATCTGACACGGTGACCAACTCGAAAGACATAAATAACGTTAGTTTGATTCTAGCATTAGATGATACACCAGGTAGATATTAGCTTTTTGTTGAATATCAGATTATCAGTTATCCACCTATGGAGGTTTATCTCTCCTGTACATTAATAAGTCTGTAGGATACACAATTAAATCATATTTTAATCACACATTATGGTTACTAATCAAATTGCTGAACATGATTTATGTAGTCAGATTATCTGCCCTTCTGATGTATCCAAATACTGTATTTACTATACTGTGTCTCATCCTGTCTTGAAGAGCAGCTGACTCTAAGATTTATTTGGAATCTAGTGTTCACCGATGCTTTAAAAGCTGTTTCAGAGGCATTAACATCTACATTTTTGAACTATCTTAAATGTTCTGGTCAAATCTAATGAGCATTGTTTTCCTTTGGTTCTTTGTCTAACATGTCTGACCTCCTTATTAGCTGTCAAGAATAGAGGGACTGTCTGAGTGACCTTTCACACTTCTGTGTGACGGCGATGGAAGCGGTGCGGGATGGATGAGCTGAAATTCGAAGGGCTCAGGCAGGTTGAATGTCCCGAGTCTGATTCAAAGCGATCCGGCTTTTCTGTCTGCCGAAATGTCAAATGACAAGCCCTAGCACACACACAAACACACACGCACACACACACACACACACAGACATCAGATCATGGTCACTTTTGGGGACATTACATAGACTTACATTCATTTCCTGGAGACTTAACCTAACCCTAACCATAACCACTACTTGCTTAAACCTAACCCATACCCTAACCTTAACCACTGACCCAAAAAAATCAGCTTTTTCCAAATTGAGGACATGGCTTTTGTCCCCAATTGGACAAGCTCTCCCCAATTAACTGGTCCTAAGTCTGAAATTTGTCCCCAAAAGTAGTCTATGACAGATCACACAGACACAGACACACACACACACACACACACACACACACACACACACAGAGTCTGACTCAGTGAGGACTACTGTATGGCATTTCAGCGGTCCTGACAGGGCCACAGAGCGAAGAGATTAGCGTGCTAGCCTCTAAGCTCGGGCAAACGGGTGATTTTGATATGAACTCCTTGCCAAGTCATGTTTAGAATCTCTGTTTGACGGCTTAAGAGAGCCATTTTAAACCTTATTGCAGCTGTTCAAAGGTTTACGCAGCCTTTTTGGCCGATATTAAAGTGTGTAATCTTTTCAAGTTCAGATGGTGTTTGAATTGTGCTGCAATAAGCTGCGAGGCGTCACTATACATCATGGATATATAATAATCTTCTTTTTGATAATAAAAAAAACAACACATTTCTGTGTATTCACAATGGCAAAACACAACTGCATACACCTGTCACTTGACGTGTGATCTTACTGGTGAACACAGGTGCCACTGGAGCTACACAAAGAGCGCAGTTTCTTTCATTCAGCAGCTACAATTGAGAGTCTTTAGCTGATTGCTTCGATTGATCGCACAGGGCGGCGAGGGAGTTGGTCACAGAACAGCCCACCATTGACTCCTGCATATGGGAAGGACTGCGCAGCATTGGTGGAAATAAATCATGTGTTAAAATTATATTCTGATGTGGGGCCTTGAGTGCATATTGATTCGTAATTATTTGTACTAACAGTGGCGAGGGAGGGACAATGCCATCCATTACTGTGTGAAAATAGGCAGGGGGATCAATGTGAGTGGAATAAGGATTGTGGTGAAAAGCACGGTGGCCATTCCTCTGTCAAAGGCGATCATTAGCCCGAGCAGAAGAGAGAGCGCTCTCCACCATGACCATGGCTTGCCTTTACAAAGCTGACGGTAAATTACATTCCATTCACAGAGGAAAAATTGACCTCACTGCTCTTGTGGTGGCACAGGCAGCTATGTAATAACAGTGTCTGTGGGCCGAGGCCAATCATCCTTTACTTTCTGCCCTTTTCTCTTTTGTCAGTCATTTTCTGCCCCACGTATCTTCTCACTTGAAGTGTGATTTGGACTCATCAAGGGAAAAATGACGCAACAAACTGAGACCAAAACAATAACAGCGGGGGGTGAAGTACTTGCTCAGCATGCACATAAGAATGGGTGACGTCAGGCTGGCCTGGCATTAGGGTTGCAATGTCAAGGTAGAAATGAGACAAAAATATACAATAACCACGGAAGTCAGATAAGAAGGGTGTAGTCTGTGCCAGTGATGTCATAAGAAATCCACTTGGTGTTTGAAAACACTGAATTTCACATAAAGACAATGTGCTGCACAATGATCCACACAGGCACAATATGTAAAGGTTAACAGCTGGTGAAGTAACTAGTACAAATACTGTATAATAATGTTCTGTATTGCAAAGCATGAAATTAGTACAGCTTATTCTGTGTCTGATTCTCGGTTACGGCAATGCGTGTAAAATTTATTATAGGCAAAAAGAGAGTGAGAAGCAGTCCCACAGACAAGCTAACAGCTAACAGTCTAAGTGTTCCCATTTTCTACTAATTAAGGCAGGAAAACTGTGGAGTGAAAAGCCAGCAAAACAACAACGAAAAAAACTACCTTCTCCTCAGTTGGAAAATAGGAGAACAAATGTGAGCTATCTAAACACATTAACCCAAGCCTACGGGTCCAGAGAATATAAACCTGCTTAGCTACCCGCCATGTACACATTCACCCACACATACACACACAAGCACCGAGGAAAGAAAGGCAATCTCATCCTCCCATTATGATTTGATAGCTCAAATTGTAGCAATGATTCAAGTGTGGTCCTGTGGGTTTTGTGGATGAGCCCAGAGCCTGTTATTTCACCACTGGGCACCAGGGGATGGGAAAGGATCCTATTGCAGCCAACAAAATAACCATTAAATCACAGGCTATGAAGCCACTCTGGACTGTGAAAAAGCATGCACCTACTGTTTGATGTGTCAGGTGCATGTATGTGTGTGGATGTAGGGCTTTGCTATCAGTGTACACTGTTACCTTTGTGTCTGTGTGAACAAGAGGAAATTGCTTGGATAAAAATTGTACATATACACGTTTGCATTGCTGAAGTGCACATTATGTCAGTACAGATTGTATGGCGGTGTATAAGTGCAAATTGTGTCTATACACATTCCGTGGATGTGCATGAAGCACACCCATTGTTTTTTTGTTCATCTCCTCCTCAAATGGTAGAGGTCGTGACAATAAGCATGGTACACCTGCCTCACATTATTACATGAAATATAGTGTGTATATGCTGTATAGTAAGGTGAGAGGCAGGTCAGTTGATATGTGATGAAATGCATGTGCTTACATTGTAACTGTAGAAATCCAGTACGTAATGTATATATCTATCAGGCACTGGAAAGGGGTTGCGCTTGCAAATTTACACTGTTTGTGTGTGCCTGCAGTAAAATTTGTGAGTGTATGACAATATGACTTCTGTTCTCATCACAGCCTGTCATAGTCAATTAAAGAAAGATGCAAGTTTTTGGTAGACTGACCTGCTAGTTCAGTCACAAGAACATAAACACAGAAGTTAAGAATATGGCCCTGTTTGGCAAACGTCTCACTCCCTTGACATACTAACATTAAAGTACTGTTTTTGCTTCTATGTTCAAGTATTTCTTTGAAGTTATTAATTGGTACAAATTACAGTATACTTTGAACAGTGGGCTTGTGTATCAAATGTTGGGGGGAAAACCCTGGATCATTTAGGGCAGGGGCCCAGAGCTGGACATGAGCCCCAGGATATTTATTATATTAGGGCTCAGAGTGAACTGTTGTCAGTGTCGGGGAGCCTAGCAGCTAGTGACAGCTACTTCTGTGAACACAGCCGATCATTAGCCATGTTTACAAGAATAACTTTGAGCAAAACCAGGACATATCTGCATGATGCCCTGCAGTTGAGTGATGCTGATTTGCTGATTGATAGTAAACAGGCTGACTCAGTGTTGAAGAGCATGCTAAAATCAACATGACTTGGCGAGTGTTTTCGCTGAAAGGTGAACGATGATGCGGCTCCTCCATGATGGCCTGATTTCTACAGTCTGTGTACGCCATAGTAGGAAGAAGCTCCAGCTGTGCAAAGGCCATCCCTCCCCCTGCTTCACTCCTAGCCAGGAGCTACTTGGACTAGCTGTAGGAGGGTGGCTCTTTGGGGGGATTGGAGTGGGTTGGGTGGTTACCTTTCTACCACTGTGCTTAGCATCCTGCCAGGAGTTGACATATTGGGGGTGCAAGACTCCCCCTTGTGCTCAGCTAAACAGAGCAAATGCGACACTTTCCCCATCCGTGGCATCACACTGGCATATTCTATAAACACAGGAAAGCTAGGATGGCATGTGATATTAGCTGCTACACAAGGTAAAGACAAAAATAATGCTAGAAAAAAAAAACAAACAGTACTCTGCCTTTTTTTTAGTCCTACCAAGAAAACAAACAGATGTATGGAGCCAACAGAACAACCAGCAACAAATCTGCTGAGAGTAGGAGTAGCTGATGGCTACAATCTACCACCTGTGCTACTGATGATAGCTACGAAAGGCCGAGTACTTCACTCAGCAGACAAAAATACCTTGATCCGACAAACCCTGGGTTCCCATAGAAACAACATGGAGGAGGTGAACGCAACAGCTTGCACTAAAGAAGACAGTCTGAAACAACCACGCTGTTTTCTTGTCTTTCTATCTAATAATGATTAATCGTTGAATCTTTATATTTTATTGAAACATTTAAAGCATTTAATAAAATAATTCAGAGCAAGTTGAGTAGCCCTGCATGACTCAACCAAACACTACAGGTCTATTGGACATGGGGTAACTGTCTCAAGGTTGTTAGAGTCATACAACACAGTGCATTGACTAATAGATCTCACTACTGTAACTTTATGAGGAGGCACATCAAAGGCTCACAATAGGACATCTGAACTATGGATATCTCACCCCCTCCCTGCCTCGGCTCACTGCAAAGGAAAAGGGTACGGGAGAACAAGAGAGAAAGAGAGGGAGGGGGAAAAAAAGAGAGGTAAAGGCTTAGCCTTATCTCCTCCATGCCGGCCTACCTCCAGAGGTATGCGCTTAGAAGGTTTCAAAGTGCCAGGGTTTGGCCCTTGTCGCTGCATTACTGTGTTTCCAACAGACCTGTGTGGTAAAGCCAGAGGAGAGGGTGTCGTCTGAACTGAGATCTGTCAGTGGCTAAAGGGCGTCTTCAAAGTTAGTCCATCAGGTGTATTTCGTCTTATGAACATAAACACATGCATGTGCAATGCTGTAGTCGAGACTCCAAAGTCAGTTCCAACATAGGTCCAGTTAAGTTTGGGTAAAGCTCTAAAGGGCTAAAGTAACAATCAGACTCTTTCTGCAGGAGATGTACCCTTTCACTGATAACCTCCAGCATCTTTCACACACAATGTTGACTACTCAAAGCATCCATATCCACATGTAATTATACAACTATTCTGGTGCTGGAGAGACAGTAAAGGTGGATGAGGAAGTGAAAAACATACCTTCAAAACATTTTTAGACTTGTTAAAAGTTCAGTCAACATCCAATAGAGACAGAGAGAAAATAGCACATAAATGCAGTGAGAGATGCATATGTAATGAGCCTCAAATCTACAGTAACACTGTTTGCACAGGCACACACAGTCACATGGATACAAACCAGAACTGGGCACAAGCCTGTTTAGCGTTTCCTATCTACCAAACAGTTTTGAAAAGGCTGCCATAACCTTTTCCTACACTCTTATCTTTCCTTTTCCCTGAGTCACATGAGGAGTTTTAGTTTACCTCAATCTCTTAAATCCCCAAGTGTTCACTCAGGAGAAAGAGGGTCTGTCTTTTTAAGTCCAGCTTTAAATGACGTGTGTGCAAACAAGGAGACTTCTGGCTTTTCTCCAGCATGAGATGTGATGCCATAATTTCTCCTGACAAGCAGGGCTTGGAATTGGCATTTATCTAAACAGGCCGTGGAAACAGCGCAGCAGTGAAAGTGACACATGTTAAGACTCAGCATAACAAAGGCAGAAGAGCTTTAGGGGGTGGGCAAGGGGGTTGACAAGTCAAAGGTCCCCCTCTGTGAAAGTTGACATGGAAAGGATTAAAAAAAGAAAATTGCATTAATTAAGTCATTATGGGGGGTTTGGTGTCTGACTTTTGACTTTTGAAAAGGGGGAGAGTGAATGAACAGCCCATATTTGGGAATGTCCATGTGTGAGCTTGTCAGGAGAGAAGTATCCTACAGGTGGGAGTCATTCTGCTGGTTAGACTGGCTTTTGTCATTTTCTGGGATCAAATTTAAAATGAAAAGGAGTCATATTCCAGACATAATATGGTCAAAGTAGACAATTACGATTCAGTCTAGTTGCGGTCAATATGATGATGGAAACAAAATAAACATTAATTCCGGTCAATTTCAAAAACACAAAAGCAAACAAACACACTTCCTTATGAAGAGTTACACATTTCATCCCCTATTACCCCTCATCCAACTATGCAGGATACGTAATTCAAACGTCAGGCTTGTGTTTCTGTCACCGCCGTCCATTCACATGTGAATTAATTCCCTTAAATACAAGCCCCTCTAGTTGGAATAAATTTTCATTACAGAGATGAGAGGGAAAAATATAATCTTTGACTCACAGTTATAGCAAATGAAAGATGGTATCTCCTGGTGCCAATATTTTCTCTCACAGTTATTAAAATGAAAATGAATGCCTGAATGTTTGAGAATACAAAACAACTGTATTTCCTGCTGAGTGTGTGTGTACAAGGGGTGATTGTCTTCAAAGAGGCCCGGTCAAAAACAACAATACCATAAACAAACAGAAACTGTATTATTGGTAATTGAAAAAAATCTCTTTTCTGATATCAACCTTTATGTGATGGCATCTTCTTTATGAACTGTCTGTCACCCATGTTACTTCTCATACACAAGTGCATATTCTCATGTACAGATCTACTAATACTGCCACAATGAACTCATCCTCACTATGTGTGCTAGAAGGCATTTTTGATCTTTCGGGAACTACCACCATGGTTTCTGGCTGCTCTGCACCTCGAAAGCATGTTACTTTGCTCGGTAAGCAGTGATGAAGAGCGTGATTAATGCCCCCTTGACCAGAAACTTGCGTGCATGTGCATCTGTTTGACTGTTCAAGTGGTAAAAGAGAGTGTGTTTGTGTGTGCCCCTGGGTGCCTGCTCCTGCTGCATCTCTTTTCCCCAGGGAGCCACCACAGCTGCATAAACCTGTCGGCTCTCATGATCGGCAGGGCGATGCGTGGAGACACACAGTGACAAGGCCCACCTAGTTTCATTAGACCTCCTAAGGACCAGATCCATACAGCACTGCAGGCTGGTGTCACTGCTGGTTACCCTGACACACGCAGGCACGCACACACGCACAAACACAACCCGAGCAAAACAAATGTTCCAGATTGGAAAAACATGGAAGAAGACCTAAATCGATCTTGATACACAGTGAGAGTTCTAGCAGTCAATATCAGACAATTCATGTCAAGGAGCATGACAGGTATTGTGTTTCACTTCTGAAAGTTGGCTACAGTTGACATGGCCAAGACTGCTAAAAGTTGATAGGAAAACACTGAAGGAACTGGGCATAAAAAGGCAGCAGTGGTAGTTGCAAGAAAATAAGGTTTTTATTACTGGAGGCAAAGCCGACTGCTGCAAAATGAGGATGTTTAGCTGGAAGAGTAGAGAAGTAGGCTGGTTAGAGACTGGCTGTGAAAATAGGTGATGAAAATGAAAGAATATTACACCGGACCCTTCTTCAACAACTACCTTAAGATGCCTTTAAGCAAAGCACTTAAACTGCAGCATTAGTACTTCGGGGTGCTGATGGAAAACAAACAAAACATGCATGCTCAGTACAGTCTTCCTGCATAAATTAAAAAAAAAAGCTAACCAAACGAAGCTATGTGCAGCAACACAATGTTGCCAAAATGGGACAAAGTGTAAAGATGGCAACTAAAAAAAAAAAAAAAAAAAAAAAAAAAATCTGCATCCCTTTGTGCATGAGTCTGTGTCAGTGTTTTTTTTTTGTGTGCATCTGTATGGCAGTGCCAAGGCTGAGACAGGACGGGCCACAGAGCTGGCAGCCATGCTAACCCCCCCGACTCTGTGTCTGCTCTGATTAGATGGGGCTTCTTACTACTGTGTGCCAGGAGCTCTGCCAGAGATAAAGACAGACTAACAGATGTTCCCCTTATCTCAGGACCAACCTCAAGCCCATCAACCCCTTAACACACACAGACACACACAACCACAGAGATACACACACAAACACACACACACACACACTCTGACACTGGGTACTTTTGCTTAGTCTCATTCTGGAAGGAGTTAAGTCTTGCAAGAAAATATTTCTTACTTTCAATTATGAACACAGATTTATGAACACTAATTCATGCATGGGAAGACAGAGAGGCACACATGCTGGATAGAAGTGCAGAAGCACACAAAACGCACAACTCCAGGCCCTGGTAGCTTCCTTTGACAGAGAGAGGAAACATTTTCAGCCGCTCCACCCCTCTGCCTTCCTCCAGCCGCATGCAGTCAGGGCTGAAGTGGAATGTTAAGGTGGCTTTGAAGAGGTGTCTGCTTCGTGTCAGCCCGACACGACACACTTATTGTTCTCACCACGCACGACTGATTATATTATCTCTCTCTTCCACACACCGCAGAAAGAGAGAGTTTGAGAGATGGGGGTGAGGTGTGGGTGGAGAGAGAGAGAGAGAGAGAGAGAGAAATGGAGACAGAAAAAGTAGCAAAGAGAGAAGGAGAAAAAGAGTGGAGGAGGCTCTAAATCAGGAGACAAAGAGATCACGGCACAAAGACGAGAAGCAGAGCTCCGGGCCCCCAGGGTTTGGGGTCTATGTGTAGGCATAATGAGCGGAGCCAAACATATCCAGCCTCATTAATTTCAGCTATCAAAGCCACCTTCTCCGTGTGCCACGCTGTTGTTTCTTCTCCTGTCTGCAGAAGCCCTCACTTGTCACCTAAGATCAAAACAAGCGAGAAGGAATGCTAGGCTAGTGGAACTGCGAGTTGGAAAAAAAAAAAAAAAAAAGGATTTCTGAGAGAATGTCTTGCTATCTGCAGCATAACCCGGCAGAGTCTGGACTTAGATGCCTAAGAATAACACCTGGTTTGGAACAGAGACTGTGCGTTGTAATGCAAGTGGTTAAACATCAATATTTATGAAGGGCATCTCCTTGGGATGGTAACAAGGAGACCCAGTTAAAAGAAAATAAAAACATTAAAAAAAACACCAAGGGTCTTGAATGGAAGTGCAATCAGAACGAAAGAAATATCACCATCCTCCACAAAGTGAAAAGTCAATATGCCAATTACTCTCTCTAAGGAAAGCAAAAACATTCAAACTGTCAGCACAGCAATATAGGGCAGGAAAGTAATAATCACTGAATGAATACATGAGAATATGTTGAATCGCATGCAACAAAACATTAAACTGGGTTCATTTGAGACAGCAAAGATAAAAGACCGTGTTGTTTTATTCTTTGAGACATGCTATACTAGAAGAAGACTGTTGCTAAGAGTTTTGTAGCTCCTTTCACCAGTTTGCATCAGTGTTGTTTCCTTTCTATACTGCAAGTAAACACACGCCTCATTATGAGACATTTCTCAGCTGAACGTCAACGAGCCACAGCTAGTTCTCCAAAGCAGTAACATTTCACAAACTAGTTTGCTTCCGCGATGGTTTTCAACTTTTATTTGTGGCTTGTTTGTGAAAAAACACACACTGGTACACACCTCAGGGCATCTGGAGCTCAATCCTTTGGCTACATGCTTTTTCCCCGCTCTTCCCACAGAGGCCAGACAAAGTGGTCATTGTGACATTATCTCCATCGTGTGCTGAGGACAGGCCCGAGGTCATCCATAACCACCAAAACCTCTAGACCTTGGCATTTGATGGTCCCCTTTTGGGTTTCCCAAACAAAGCCAGCCTTGATTAAGAGATAGCATCCAATGGATGTTTCACATGTCAAGCGCAGTCAGATGTTTCATAATGTCGGAACATAGAGGCAGCTTTTGTGGCTCTGAGTTAAACAAACAAACAGACTTTTCCAAAAGCAGAGGAAAGAAAGAAAGGTAGCTTTTGTGCAGGCATCACTTACACAACAATAGGCATGCTGTTCATTTGACACGTACATCTACCAGTTGATAACCTATCCCATTAGCAGACAATGCCAGGACATCATTTGTAAACATGGAAAAGAGTAGGGGTTGTATGTCATGCAGGCGCTATCAGGAATCTTACATTCCTGATGTTATCGCCGGGACTTGATTCAAGGTGTACTGTTGTAAAATGTCTCAACGAACAACGGTGCATATCCCTACATGCTTGTGTTCCATGCAGAAAAAGAAAAAAGAGAGACTATATTCACCCAGTGTGAGGGGAGAAAAGTGGAAAGGCTGTCGAGTGGCGGCCAAGTTTGTGTCGTGTCCTATCTCGCTCGTCATGGGATTTTATTGCCATATCACCTCCCTCCCTCCCTCTCAGAAAGTGTATGATAAACAACACTCTTCTTGTAGTGTAAAAAAACAACAGCGATCTTGCCATCTCAGTTTACTGTATCCTCATCTTCCCTCCCTCTTCTTCCCGCACTTCGCTCCGACTCTCGCCTGCATTTTCCATGTGCTTCTTTTTAAACCACACGTGCAAATACACACTAACATGCGCACAAAAAATGAATTAAGAATCAAAAGTGACTCCACAGTGAAAACTTTTCCTCAGCAAAAGTTAGAGACAGCCAACTGATAATGTGTTTGCAGGTAAGGCGATGATAGAGAAAAAGGGGGAGAAAAAAAAGCATTACATAAAATTCAAGTTTAAAGCAAAAAGTGTTTTGCCAGTAATCTGACACTGCTGATGGCAAATCAGGTACGAATGTGAAAAGAAGAAAGAAACAAAGAGGCCTCATTCTCTTTGGTGTCTTCCTGGTAGACTTTCACTTTTATAAAAGTGTGCTGAGTTCTTCAGACAGACGTAAAGTTTTTCACACAGCGCCGGCATGAAACAGGGATTTCACAATGGGGGCTGCCAGATATGAGAATGCCCGTGTGTGGGCGGTAAGGTAACTGGGGAAATACGCCATACTGCACTTTTATTAGGGTTTTATAGTTAATCATAATCATCAAAATATGACAGGTTCCTACAAAGCCATGACCACACCAACCTGTTTTTTTTTTTTTATTGCTGGCGATATACAAAGGGATCTGGGGGGGTCATTTCTTCACTTTTGTCAGGCTGTCATTTTTAGTTAAAAGGTGAGCTGCTGAAACCCACAGTGCAAATTCTATAATTCTATTCTCCTTTATTTTACTAATTAACTACAAGGTAATGTATTTTGTAAATCTTGTTTTTGATCCTCTGAGGCTTTGTAATAAACACGATTTGAGAAAATTCTGATATGATGGATGGCTGTAATCCCTAAAGTGTTAGTCTTTGACAAGAGCTTCAACCTTACAATGTCAGCTTTTCAAAACTGTTAATTCAATTTCTTGCACAATACTTTTATTAAGTTTTTCAACATTTTTTGTGAGCTAACTTCTCATATAAGACTTATAACATACCCAAATGATTCTATTATTTTTGAATGAGTAGGGTGGGTCAACTTAAAATTGAACTGAGATAAAAATTCTCCTTGTGTAAGAAACTATAAACTATAATGATACTGCAGCTATTGTGCATATTTTTTCATTTTTCAAAAGAGGACATATTTGAGAGAGATGAAACATTTTCAGCCATTTTACACAACCTCCATGTAGCCTATATGAACATTGATAACATTTTCTTTTTCAACAAGTCCACATTGCTATCAGCCATTCAAGACGTCTGTCCCGCTCCACTCCGAAGGTAGAAGCTAGTTAGCCTAGTTTGCTAACATTTTCACCAAGTCCCAGCAGACGTTACTTTACCTTCATGTTATTTCAACACCTGCTGAACCATCAGCAGCTCCTGCTCATTCAATGCTAGCTAGCGTTAGCCATCTGTCTTTCATGAGTCCAGCTGTGGTGATGGCAACTGACAAGACTGTCAAAACTCACAGCAACAGACAGTCCTCTAACCTCAGCAGCCCATATATTACCTCTCATGCTTTGAATCACGACACAGAGTAACAGAGGTAGTGCTCAAATCACACAATAGCAACAGCTGACAACGTTGGCCTACCAGTTAGCCTCACAGATACCAATCAAATTTAATCAAATTAATCAATCAAATTTGTCGGAAAAATCACAAGAACTTCCTGTTACAGCTGGAAGATAAATCAAATTAAAATTTGTTTTTAAAAAAAGTACACAAGGGAAAAACCACCACTGGCTGATTTCTTAGCAAAAATTCATTTTAATTTCAGTTCAACTCTAAATCATTTCCTTAGTTTGAATTTTTGTGATTCAAGAGCTTCAGATAAGTTAGTTTTTGACATATAAATCCTAGTTTAAAGCAGCTGTTTTGATACAAAAATATAAATTGGTCAACTCTGGCCTTCAAACACCCATGTCAGTCAAGCCCAAACGTGTGCACAAGTGTAAGTGTTTGCAGCAGCTGTGGGGGTCAATCCAGTAGCTCTCAGACACTGATCAGTCAGCGAGGCTTTAAGCCAGGGCAGGTCACTCTCAACACAGTCACTTTCATTGAGCTGCCATCACAGTGTGGCTAGTGACAGAAAACATCAGCAAGCCACTAATCCCTGTTTAGGCCTGCAAAAACAAAGACAAAAGCCTCTCCCACCCTCTCACTCAGTCTTGTTATCCCTCACGCTGCCAGTCCCTCTCCCCCTCCATCCAGCCAGCCAGTCACTCAGCCTGCCTGCCTCCCCGCTGCTTAGCAGCCTTCACACACATTCACACACACACACACACACTCTGTCCATACAGAGAGGCCTGACCATTGCCATTGTCTCCCAGGTTATCTCCTCTTTCAGCACCTGGTAGGGGAGGGAGGATTAGTGTGCCTCCTAACCACTTTAAGAATGCTCTCTAGTCTTTGACTCTCTCCCGCCACACTTCCTGTTTTGTTCTCCTCCTGTTGTGGTCAAGCACCATATGTTGGACTGAATGAGGCTTATCCGTGAGGGGCAGGGGATTACATGCAGGGCTGTTTAGCCTGACACTGGCATGCGTGGTGATGAACGGAGGAGGAGGCAAAAATGAATGGGCCTTGGGTTAAGCTACTTGACATTCTCACACAAACAGGGCCAAATGGTGCACATGCACACTCGCCCTTTGCCTGTGACTGTGCCAACAGTGCCGCACTTAACCATGATACTATAAGATTACATAGTTACAGTAGGCTTAGTGATGTGGAGGCCAAAACTGTGTCACTTTCAACATGACAAGACAAACAAAAACAAACAAAAATCTACAGTATACTACTTTAAGAAAAGCATTTTTGGCCTTTTATCCAGTACTAATACTGGATACTAAAATGTATCTTTACACCATTATTAATTAGTGTTGTTTTCATAGAATTCTGTTCGTTTTTGCAGCGTACACACAGGGTAAAAATAAATCTATGAAGTGTTGTGTTTACCACAAGTTGTGTAACCTTTGTGACGAAACCCGCACCAAGGGCGATATTTAATAGACGCACAGATGTGGTTTGTGATTCATTTGCTTTCTGATGAGATGGACTGGTAAACAAACACTGGAGCCTTTCTGTTAGAGGGGTGAAGCCATCAAGGTCCCCAGATAACCTTGTTTACTCCTCTGTATGTATGTCTCATACAATATGAAACTCTGCTACTGTAACAGCCTTGTGGGGCTCAAAACGGAAAATAAGCAGCGCTCTAAAATTATCATCGTGCTTCACCAAACACTCCTAGCTGTTCTTTTTAATCTACCCAGAAATCAGGGGCTTATTTTACAGAGTGCTATCTGGGCTGTGAATTGCATGGAGGCGAAACAAAAATCAATAATTTGTTTAATTGTGTTAGGCTAATGTGCAGGAAAGCCATCTAAGCTCACATCAGACCGCCTGGCCAGCACGCAGGCGGGCAGGGAGGCAGATAACGGAGGACGGCTCTGTTACACCTACGGGCTAATTACAAGCGATTCATCAGACAGATGCTGTAATGACACTTGTGAATTAATAATCGGGGGTAAAATAATTCTGCTGCCAATATGATTCTGCCGTCATGGTACCTGGCCAACGATGAGGCGCTCTGTATGCTGCGGGCTGCTTCTACTGATCAGAAACTGCAAAACAAACCCAGGTAGAAGATTAAACACTTTATCTCACAACTTGATATCTTATTATGTCGCCAAGTACATGTTGTGAAGCATTTGTTGTGAAGCTGCTTTTACATAAATTTTCCACTTGTCATCCCTTGAGCAAAAAAAATTATCTAGTTGCAAGTTGACCGAGCTTTCACCATCTAACAAAGCACCAAGGCTAGTTCCCCGTCTCCCTCACACTTAAAGACAGGAAACAGTGGACACCATGTAGAGTACATTGTGGAAAAACACTACTCCAAGGTCCCTTGTCAAGCACTTTTCTTTTCACTAGCTCCTCAGGGCGCTTGGAAGGGGAAGAGAAAGAGGTAGGAGAGGGAAGAAAACTAGCAAAGAAAGAAAGTGGTAAGAAAGAAGGAGTTGGAAGCATGAGTGGATTCACAGGCAGGGCCATGGCCTGAAGGGAAACAGGGGTTATACCAGTATGGTTGGTTAAAGGTTGTACTGTTATTATAACCAGGTATGGGGGATGGCAGCATTCAGGCAGAGAAAGCACAAGAAGGTTAGGGGGTCACGGGGGACCAGAAATAATGAAGAGGAAAGCCTCATTCACTTCCTTGGTTTAGCCTTTGGCCTATAATGAGGGCTCTTGACACTGGGGAGCACACTGATACGACACATTTGGCAGCCTGGCAAATTGACCTGGGAGCCTGACGGGTGATGGACAGCTACTCCTCAGGGCGCCTAAGCTGCCCTGCAAGTGAGTGTGTGTGCATGTGAAGGAGTGCGTTAGAAGGTAAGAGAAGAAGAAGAAGAAGAAGGAGGAGGAGGAGGAAAGAGAGAGTGACATGGAGTGAGTGAGAGAGAGAAAGAGGGAGTGAGAGAGAGAGAGAGAGAGAGAGGAGGTGACAAGGGGCTGCTGATGATGAAGAGGAAAAAGTACTAAACCAGTCCTGGAAAGGTAATTGTGGGTAATTTAGTGCAGGACCAAATTAGAATTGAGGTTCAAACATCAAAATGGTCTGGATGGAAAGTGTTTACCAGACAGGGTAATTCAATATTGGTGTGGGCACTGATGCAAGTGTGTGTGTGTGTGTCAGTGTGCTCATGCTTGTGTGTTGCTGTGTCTCAATACATAATGTATCTCTGCCTAGACTCTACCTCTACTGCTTGGTAGCTGTCTTCAGAAAACGCTGACATGTTTTTGGTGCTAAAATACCACAGAGCTTGGCCATAAATTGTTAAGGTTGTATTTCTGTCAAACAAAATTGATGACAGTGAAAAAAAGTCATTTTGCATTTTTACATTTTCACTTTGTAAATAAACATTTTGACACAAAGCAGTTTTTCATCTAATTTGACTTTAGATTCAGATTAGTTCAAATTTAATTTTAAGGGAAATATTCATGATAAATTGTATAGGATATCTCAAATAAAGAGAGGGAAGAATGTAAGTCGAGGTTTATTTTTGTGGAGATTTGGATTGTAGATAACCTTATACTAATGTGTTGATGAGATGATTGACATCATTTTTTGGTCCTTATTATATACTGTGTATTGTAGTTTAAAAGGTCCTTGTTTTGTGTAGATGGGGAACTACATTACTCTGTGTATGTTGCCTGCAGTGTTCACAACTGTTCAACTTGGCGGAGTGATATGTTGCAAGCAAGACAGCGGCGTGATGTTTTCTGTCTGCTGTCAGAGATCTTTGGTCCAACTGTTGAAGTGGTCACTAAAGTGGATCACATCATACTGCAGCAGCTGTCTCTGTTCTTAGCATTTATTGTTAACTCGTAAACAATTAACTCTAAGAGAAGCAGCGTTACATTATTGTGAGAAATTGATCTCTTATTATGTGATGAAAGATTAAACATAGACGATAAAGCATTAACGAAGGTAGTTTGTTTGCATTAGGTAACAGTTGTATTGATCATTATGGAAAATGTGCACATTACTTTGGTCCTCTGGTTGTTATAATACAATATGGCCTTGGGCTGTAATCCCTAAAGTGTTACAATAATGATATTAGCAAGGCTGTAAAACACTCCAACATATTGGAGTTCAGCATCTTTTAAAACAAAGAGCTATAATGTAAACATGAGCTGTGGTGTTCTTGTCTAAATATTGTGCCACTATAGGGGGACTATTATATCAAATAGTCCAAGATTGTCTATGACAAGAAGTGATGCCCAGACATGAACTGGAGATTTAAACCTCACATGTGCCTGTCTCTAAATCTTCTTTGTCTCTCAATCTTCTTTGTCCTGCATCCTCTTCCTGTTCAGCATATTGTACATCAGAGCTGCAGTCCATAACTCTGGCTCATATCTGGGGCCTGATGGGCTGTGATGTCTGACTGGTGGACAAAGATGAGTAGGTGAATGAGATATTTATGTCTCTCTTAACCGAGGGGACATATATCAGTGTGACCCAGGTGTAAACACTGACTAACAGTCTATTCATCTTACAAGCCACAGAGACCCTGACCTCGCTGCTAGTCAGCTCATAAAATAGACTCCCAAACCTGGAGGGGAGACTTGTACCTGATGTGGAGTATTTAGATACTGTGACGGCACAGAACACTCAATGGAAAAACAATATTTTCTTTAAAGTTCTTAAAAGTCTTAGTAGCCTAAATCTCACATTGACACTGCAACAGAGAGGCTACTATGATAGATGGAGGCACTAGACTGAACCTATTTACTAAATGAAATTCTGTTCTTATGTTCATTGTTGAAAATCTACCTCTTGGCTATCACTGGCACATTTACAGTGATGGTGCTCAGTCTATTTTATGTCTGTAAAAATAATTTTAAAAAAAAATGACTACACATGCAAAATGATAAAAATCAGAGAATAAAGATACAATCCCTGATTTTGTATCCTTCTAATTCTAATTCCTCAACTGTTTCAAAACTTCACCGGCAAGTTTAGAGTAAGTGTCTTAAAGGAAAAAAAAAACACTAAGACCTCAAACACTAATTGACTATATATGGATTGTGTAGTGAACCATGCGTTATAATCAGCTTTTTGTGTACTTTTTTCTTCTTCTTATCTTGAAATTGTACTCTCACTTCCAGGCTGTTAAGCCTTAAAAAGCCCCCAGTCTTTAAGTGGCTGACACTAACTCCAGTCAATTAGCATTCATTTTTGAGATAGGTGTTGTTTATGTTCTAGGATTTCATTGTATCTGTTCTGCAAATATTAACTGGATAATGTCATATCAAATTATATGGAAGAATGTGAAAAAAAATAACCCAAACAACAACACCAAAACGGTCATGAATATGGAAGGAACATTGCCAACACCTGTTTTTAAAGAATGTTGTGTTTAGGGTGGATATTTTCCTTAAAGGAACAGACCAACATTTTAGACTGAGATTAGAGTGAGAAGATAAGATTAATTGACTGCTTTAGTGAGCTTTAGAGGAGCTGTTGTAGGATTTTGGTTGGTTCCCCCATTTCCAGGCTTTATGCTAAGCTAACCGTCTCCTGTTGTAGCTTCATATTTTGTTTCTATCAAACTCTTGGCAAGAAACCAAAGAAGCGTATTAACAAAAATGTTGACCTGCTCCTTTAAGAGAAACAGTGTACTTTATGTAGAGTGTTAAAAGTGTATACTAACATTGTATCATTTCCTTTCTTATCTTAATATTGTTTGATATAAACAACTGCAGGCTAGTTAGACTGGTTAGTGTGGAGTGCACTGACATCATTTTACAGAAGTGTAACTTATCTGCTTAATGCTAATGAAAGAAAAGTGAAGTAAACAATAAAAAGATGTGGCTATTTTTGAAATGTCTAGCACTATCAGAGGTAAATTCATTAGCTTTGGTTCCTTAATCCCTAATTCCTAGCCTAGTGATGTGATTGTCAGAAATGATAAGAGCCTCCTGCTCAAAGCACTTCATGTGTCTTTAACTATGTAAACAAATAGCCGGGCCAGTGCGGTTTGCATTATCTTGAGCCAAGAAGGGCTCCTTAGCAACCTAACAAGAAAAGCTGGTGAGCCATGTTAATAAAGTCTAATACAACATATGCTGAAGGTCCATGTACCTGCTGACCTAACTGCAGGTACATATTTTTCTATTTTCGCCAATTTTCATTTGGCCTCATGTTCTGTTTCATGCAATTTAATTTTGAGATATATGGAACAGCCAGCCTTCATTCAGAAGTCGTCTCTCGTTTAAACAAATATTTGTACCTTCAAGGACCTATGATTTTCCTAATGACTTTTGATTTTGCACTTTTTATTAAAGGATTTTATTAAGCTTTCATGATTGATATGAGCATGTGTGACATAGGCTATGCCTCTTTGATATGAGCCATTTTTTATTGACATAACATTTAAACCTCCTTTTCTAGTTTTCTTAATAGCTGTATACTTCTTCTATTATTTAAATTAAAGCCTTGGGTCAGGCTCATTAATAGCTTAGTCTAATCAACACTGCTGTGTTGGACAGCCCTATCCAGGGTGGGGCACCAAGAAAGAAGTGATAATGGGTGCATATTTACAGCACCCCCTCCCAGAAAATAGTTCCAACGTCCCTTAGTGAACCTGTAGGAAACAGAGTCGACACATGAAAGCTCCTCTACCGTGTTTACTTGCTGTCAACACACTGCCGGCACACAGCCACCTAATTAACATCTATGGCCTGTAAATGTGCCAATGTGCGTGTTTTTATTCTCAGTCAGATAGTGGGGAAACAAAGCAAAATCACAGCAAAAGGAAAGCAAAAGTATTTTGTCTGGAAGCATCAATCGCACTGCCATCATAGAAAAAAACAGAAATTATCAACAGTGCAGCCCAAAGCTGGCTCAAGAGAAATAAGTAAATAAAAAGAAAAGGATGGTCTCACGTGAATGTGAGCAATAATGACACAGTGACAGCTCTAGTTTATATGGCTAATAACCGTGTCACAGAATCATGGAGCCGGCTTGGTGAATTATAGCCCCTGTAGATGCTATTGCTGCCATTTTTCCCAAATTCCCCCTGAGGAGCAACACCGTCCACATGTCTGCCACATTCTTTTCCCCCAGGCCCGCAGGGATGAGACTGGTAGATATGTGGAGAGTTACGGTGATGGTCGCAGGCTGTTGGTTCTCATATCTCCACTGGTTGTTTTAAAGACAGACTGATGGGAGTGATGAGAGCGCGGGTGGAGGGAGGCGGTGTTTAAGGAGCGTCTCTCTGGAGAAGAAGGGTTGAGTTATGGAGCGTGGTGGAGACTGGAAACACCTCGCACCGCTCCGCAATGGCGGGAATGAATGATGGGATGGGAGTCTACCGCTGTGGCCTCGGCAGGGAGGTGTGGGAGGGCGAAGCGCTCTTCGCTGCAATCACTCTCGCTCTCTGGGAGGTGGAGGTCTGCTCGTCTCGCTGTATTCTCTTCTTCTGCGTTAATCTTTGTCTTTTTGAGCACCTCTGCTTGGTTCACTGCCTCTCTCTCCCTTTGCTATTTTTTTTTTCTCCTTACCTTCTGGTTGTTGTTTTCCTTACATTTTTCCCTCATTCATCAACTCTCTGTGTTTACACCTCTCCAGCTGTGTCTTCCCTCTGGTGTCTGCCTATCATTCTCCCTTACTCACTCTCCTTTGCTCTTGATTTAAAAGGTGTGAAGGTGAATAACAAGTTATACAATATCATCTAGTCAGATGCAGCTTTCGTCAAATTTTAACCCTCTGCTCCCGATTGACATGATTTGCATCAGAACTTGCACCCTTTTTTCACAACTCAGTCAACTCTGAACACACAGGCATCATACACATAATGATGGAAACAGTTACTCTTTCCAGTGATGGATCTCTGGTGTCCATCAAGGAAAAATGTCCATAAACCTACTTGGAAATCATAGAAAAAAGACTAAAAAGTAATCCAGTTGATGATTACAGTGCAACTAGGAGCTACTGCACTATTAGCTAAGATTTAAGGTTCATATATGTGTTTGTTAATCTGGGATTTGTTCTCCTAGAACAATGCTCACTGCTGATTGGATTCTTTGATAGCTCCTTCCAAGAGCGGAGCCTTTTCCACTAAATCTATCTGTATAAACTCTATAATCATTTGAAATGGTCTTAGGTAAGTGTCTGAAACAGTCTAAAACACAGTAGCTCACAGCTAACTCCATGGCAACATTATCCTTCCTGTTTAAACCAACCAAAATATGAGGGGAATGAAGGTGGCAGAAACTCAAAACATATCAATCCCACATGGAAATAAGAAAAAGAAAAATAATGTGAGTGACACAATCCATGAAAAATTTGTTGACATTCTCCTGTATATATCTATTTATAGAGATGTTTGTGGTGCGTTGAAAACCTGGGGGCAAAAAGCTAAAATATTTTAAATATATAGATAAATATAGAACTTTCCTCCAACATCTACAGTGTGTCAAATGATGGCATATATGAGAAGCGTAAAAATAATAAATATGAAAATAAAAATATTTGGCGTGCCTGACTCAGACAGGTGAAAATGCCAAGAGCCTGAAAATAAAAGGAGAGAAAACTGAGCTAACACAGCCCTGGGTTCAAAGGATTTAAGGTGGTTACAACTCTATTCCACAAATATGAGGTGGGTAAACTTTTAGCTTGTTTACCTTCCACTTCTACATCCCTGCTCGCTTTTCTTGTCTATTTATTCCCCTGCCTCTCCCTTCCTCTCATTTCTCTGACTCTGTCTTTCACTCATCCCTCCCTCTCCCTCCCAGCTCTCTATGTCCGTGCGGGGAAGTGACGATGACACAGCATGCCATCCTGATTACAAGGTTAAAAGACACAGACGGAGGAGTCACACAAACAGTGGCAGTGCTAAAGTCACCCCTGTTAAAATAGAAACGACGTCTGTCAGATGCGGCCATAATCCTATTTATGATGTGTGCGCCTTCTGACAAAGCATGGGCAAGCCCAAAATCATGCACACACACACAAACACACATGCACGCACACACACTAAACAACATGAGAGACGTGCTGCAAACAATTTCATTGCACAGGACATTTTGCTGTCTGTTTGCATTGGCCATCTCCAGGCCAGCAGATTGAATGAGACAAGACATGGGTGGGTGTGTGGGGGTCCAACATGTCACTCTGCACCCCCAGAGAAGATGTTCACCCTGTGTGTGAGTATGTGTGAGTATGTGTGTGCGTGTGTGTGTGGGCTGCTTTCACCAATGGGCCACCTACCCAATCAAGTAGCAAAAACACTAGTTCCTCTTTTGCTGTCATTCTCCTCTTTTTCCTCATCTCCATCCTTTTAACTAAGCTGATTAAAAGGCAACCCCCCCCTCCCCTCCCCCAACCCCCGCCTTCTCCAACCCCCCTACTCACCCTCCACCCAACCCACAGCCCTACGGCAGCGCGGGACAGCGAGGGGCCCAACTGCTTCTGCATGAATATTAAGTGCGGGATTTGTGTCGTGGGTTTGAAATTGGAAATCACAAGTTTGACTAATCAGCTTTGGAGGTTCCACATTCGGGGTTTGTGTGTATGTGTGTGTGTGTGTGTGTGTATGTGTGTGTGTATATATGCATCTCTTCTCTTCCCTCGTCTCCAGTGGCAATCCCACCAACACCACCCCCGATCCTGCTGCGAGTCAGAATGCTTATTCACTGCCTCGGCAGGGCCAAATACTCCCCCCCCACCACCACACACCCCCGTCTGCCCCCTCCACCCCTTCACTGCATTCACTCCCACCTACCTCCGATTTAAAAAGGGACCCAGAAATAGCCCAAGAGGCTATTAGGAAAAATACAGCCAGAAGAGGAGGAAGCTGTAGGGGTTTACAGTCCAAAGCCATTCAAGGGTACACTCCAGCCTCTCCCTCTCTCTCTCTATCATTCTCTCTCTCCCCCTTGTCATCCATCCTTCTCCCTCGCTCTCTCTGCCTCTCTTTGTTCTGATGAATCAGTGCTTTAGTGAACATGCTCATTATGGCTTGATAGCAGGGGCTTGTTCAGTATCCCTGGCATTGGTGGAAAATGGGGGAGAAAGACGGAGATAAAGAGAGAAAAATGGGAAATGGAGGGTGGGGAGTGAAAGAGCGCAACAGGGAAAGGGAGAAAAGGAATAAGAATGAATGTAGACTGAGAAAAAGGAGCATTAATGAAGCAGAATAGAAAAATTGAACAACTATAGATTCTTCACAGACTCACGATGGAGGACAGATGAAATGGAGGGGAAGGACACGGCCTGAAAGAACACGTCAGGTCTCCCAGCTATAACTAATGTTCAAATTCTAATTTTCTACCTCTTTCTACTCATAACCTTTTCTATATTCTAATCATACTTGCAACATCTTTGTCTTGTCCTATGTCATACACAAGAAAGACAAGTTATTTTCAAGAGACAAATGCATTCCCATCAAATTCCACCTGTCTTAAATCACTTTTACAGAGCACTTTTGCTTCACGGCTGGAGCTGTTGCTATCAATTGATGGTGCTCCAGTTCTTGCAAAAAATGCCAAGAGTTTCGTAAGACATTAAAATTGTAGAGAAATGCAAATGCAAATGCATTATTGATAATAACAATAATATCAGTTTGACTTCTTTTCGCAAATGTCATGCTGCTCACTAAAGGACAGACGTGTTTTATAGAAAGTGGTTTCTCAAAGGCTTAATTTTTGTGGGGAGAAGTTACGTCTTACTGACCAGCCTGACTGTGCCTCCTGATAGCAGTGTGCCATGATAAAAAGGCACACAAACAGATACTTTAGCAAATACTTCAGGTACCAGGGCCTATGACGAAATCTCTAACCTCATCACACAGTTTATGACCTCACAGGATTGCAAGAATGATTCAATGGCCCGGCTGATATAAACCATGACACTGTAGCACCTCGCTATATCCATGACTCAGGCTCTGCTGTGAAACAGATGTCTGGTGAGATTTACTGTGATTATGTAGACACATAGTGAGACGGCAGGCACAACAACATTTTATGCGCGATCCTACAATAGAAACATTTTCTTAATCCCCAGATAGAGCGACTTTAGACCACAGACTGTCAAGTGGTGAGATTTTGTAAACCTCCATATGGGAAGATTTTGAATTGTCTGCCAGCATACACAGCATGCAGGTAGAAAATACTGGTGATGGTGTTAAAATAATTGCCATATATTCTCAAACTGGGATTGTACTGTATGTATGTAAACCTACAAATAAGTTAATGATCACAACCATTGCATAGATGAGCTATGTGATCATACATTTTCATTACACTGGGGGGCTCACAAGAAAGATTAAAAAGAGGAATGGCAAAAATTCAAGCAGCAGAAGTCAAAATATCCTGACTTTTAGTCCATAATATGGGTCCAGCTCCAAAAACACTGGAGCCTACAAGTCCCATAATAGAATGTATTAGCACATTCCATTGGACCCTCCCCGCCAATTAAATTCCCACTTCTTTCAAACTCCATGTCCCAAGTTTTTAACACAGGCTTTTTACTAAAAATTTAAGTCCCAAGCCCAATCCAAGATAAATGACGACATCATCAGGCATATTTTCTCAGATTTAAGAAAGCTTCAGAGCAACAGAAGACATATAACTGTTTTCATAGACTGAGTAGTACTCTTTGGGACAAGTAAACTGATCTTCATGTGTAAAATTGATGGAGTGCAGCTGACTCTTAAATCTCAGGTTTGGGATCATTGTCTTAAACACATAAACAAGCTCAGGGCTTCATTATGACAATAAAGTGACAAAATGTTAACTGCAGTGGATTAACAAGCACATTTATAGCTTGTGGAAGGTGATTTTTAAACCACAATGGCATGAACAGAAAACAATGGCTGACTTGAAGGAAGGAATTTTATCTAAAACATCTGGTATGCTTTGAAAAATCGGTTGGTTGTCAGGGCTGTAAAGCATAAATGATTAGTAGTTAACGGAAGAAAATCTTGCAAAACCACTGATCTTATCCCTTAAATCATTGTGTTTTTCCACTAAAATAATACAACTTCAATGTTCAAACCCCTGTCAGCAGTTACTCATGCTGGTGATGTCAGTCTTTACTTAGTCTCACTGTAGGGGGCTGTTTTGCCCTGACCCTGCCGTCTGACCTCCTCCCTATGGAGTATTTCAGCTTGGATGACATAATTACATATGAAACATATATATATCAAAGGACATTATCACACAACATCAGGAAGTACATGTTTTATGTTTATTCTAATTCCATGATTCTCTGGATGTAACCATACTCGCTGCATCTGAGAGCCAGTCTTTTCCCAGCCAGGACTCCCAGCCCCACTATCAACCACTCTATTAAAGTCATTCTGCACAATCAAATCTCAGCCTGTTGCGATACATTATTAATAAATGACAGACACTGACACACGCCGGAGAAAGAATGGTAAAACACTGCGCTGGTCTCAGACACACACACACACACACACACACACACACACACACACACACACCACAACACAACACAACACAAATACGAATACAATACTCCACAAAACCATAAACTGCTGTGAAATCACATCACCGAGTCCGCCCTCACTGCCATGCGACGGATAAACCACAACTTCCTACAAAAGGTCATAAAACCGAGGTGGATTTTAATTGACGTCCCTGACTACCACTAAAACATGCCCATTATCCAGGGTGAAACCAAGGCAGGTTGGCCTGGCAGTGAGCCTTTAATGATGGCCATATAACTGCAGGATGGGGATTATTCTTTATGTTTAACCACTGCAGAGAAGACAAGTGTTTCTGGGATGCCGTCTCTCACTGGGACGCTTAGAGACCATCAGTGGTAGATGCTGTGAGGCTAAAGGATGGAGGAGTGGAGAGAGCCCACAGCCACACGGTGCTTAGGTAACAGCCAGCAGTAACACAGATACACACACACACACACACACACACACACACACACACACACACTGATATATAAACAATTGCTTGTGTCGACACGCACAGATTTGAAAAATACCCATTTTAAACCTAAATTCGTCCTTCAATCCATCTTAAAATAGATGGAAAATTGAGAGAGACCAACATGGCGTTTGGTCCAATCACTGAACCAATTCAATAAGGCTGACTAGGTTAAAATGCCTTCGGTTATTAACTTCCCCAGTAATTTCTTCTGGCACAAACAAACTCCCCCAATCACAGTGAGCACAGTGGAAACTGAAAGACACTTATGTGATTCCCTTGAATACGACTTTGAAAGCAGGCCAGGCTCTAAGACCTTTGGCTCCATGATGATCTGGGATGACATCATGGGCCCATTAAAGTGGACCAATAAGGCCATCCGCTGCCATTACTCTGCTGCAAGGGGCTAAGAGCATTTTTACAGGCATGTTGATGGCATTAGAAATGTCTGGTGGCCCCCACATGGTTTTATTAAGCCCCGCTGTGAGCTCAAACAGGTCCGGGTCAGGTGCCCTAACAATACACTTGTTACTTGTTTCGATAGAGGGGCCCTAAAGCTGAGTCTGGCCCCCAGTAGAGCCTGTACTGCTCGGAAACACACACAGAGAAGCCCCCAGGCTTTCCCAGTATATTCTGGTTTAATTCTATTCTGACTTGGATGATGGAATAGTCAGGAAATGAGCCCCATGTTCACAGTATGACCACAGGTTATACACTCTGCTGACAGGTCAAAAATCTAATGTGACCATGAACATGAAAACCAAACACTGAAAACATTTAAAACATGTGATTACATCACACACTTCACTCTCCCAAGAAGGGAACTCACACTTCCATTTGAATTCTTTGTCCCTACATTGGCATTTTATGAACTTTCATTTAACATGACACTGCTTCTCAACAATACAGCTCTCAAATGCACCATTACAATAGCCGAGGATTATTCATTCACGCAACAATGTTATCAACATGTTAGAATGGAACAGCACTAATGCACCAGAAACAATTACTTTTACAGAATACATGAGAAATGGACAGTTTTTTCAAGAACTGGTAATAACAAATTTTGTCCTCAACTTTCTAAAGACTTAACACAATTCTCACACAAGCTGCTGAAAAAAAAATGGTGATGGTGTGCACTATTTCAGTACCTTCTCATGAGTCAATCTCAAATACTGGAAGGAGGCTTAAGACAGATGGAATGTGTCGCTGGCTGGTCTTGTGGATTTGGGACGTATTCACCCATTCAGCTCCCTGTAATTACAAAGGCTCTTGCTGAGATCCGATTTGTCACTGGGAGCTTGTTCAAGGCACAGGGATTGGAACGACAATGGCGTAGTCTGACAAAGGAATATGGATACTGCTCTTAAAATAGAGAAAACTAATGCTGTTCTGTGCTGAGTGCACAGCCTCGCTGGCTCAGATGTGGGAAAGGTAAATTTAATTATGTACCCTGTACACAGTGGATGGCTTTCGATTAGAATGGACTAACTTCTTGATACAGTTGTACCCCAGCGATCACTTAAAAAATAGTGTTCAAGACACAGTCTGGTAATTGACGCAGGAGCCACTGGTCAGTATTAAACTTTCAGGCCTACAACACTACTGTCTATACTGTTTCCTAGTTGGAACATACTTTATGTTCACATTTACCCGTTTCACACAGAGTATTACTCAGCCTATAAAAACAGCTGTATGTCTTCTGTGGATCTGGATGAAAATTTCCACAGTCTGTAAAAATAACTACCTCGGTAATAATGACCTCGGCTTACACGTGGAACTTCAAATTTCTAACAAAATGGCAGTGAAATTAGAAAGATGAGGGCATTTAATAGGCAGGGAAAGTCCAAATTAAAGACCTTATAGAGTTGCATTATGGGAATTATAGGATTCAGTGTTTTTGGAGGAGGATTCATATTAATAATATACAGAAGGTGATTAAGGCCAAAACGTATACCACTTGTTATGTTGCCCCAGTTAAAGGATAGTTAGGCTGTTTCAAGCATGTTATGCCAAAGAAAATGCAAGTATTTGGTTACCTGTTATACCCCCGTTACAATATCTTTATGGTACATACGATGTCAGGTAAACTATTATTATTTTGTTATATGCTTATCTTTAATATCATGTTCAGTCAACCAGCACTGTTGGGTCTTATTCTATCCAGCTCTGTTCTGTCATCATTTCAGTTTGCATTTTGTTCTCCCATGTCTTCTACAAGATGTATTTACAGTGAGAGGGGAGACCTTAAACACTCCCTAAAGCCTCTACCAGCTTTCACTTCACAGTAAACAATAACTTCGGTGGCCTCACTTCACTGGCCGGCGAACATCAGTGCACAGAAGGAAAACTGCGGCAGTTAGCGTCCCTGTCTGACACGCTGAGTTCACTTTCATGTGTATGTCTGTGTTTACATTCGGCGTAACTGAAGGGAGAGATGAAAGCAAGGTGAGGAGGATGGGGAGGCATGACAGTCATCTGCTTCCTGACACGGTTCATGGTGCAAACCCACGCTCCGCAGTCACCTGCCTCTTGATCACATTCGTCACCTGATCTATTTCTGGCGAGGCTGTGTGGGAGCGGTGGGTAGCGGGGATGAAAGCGGTGATGCTATGTTAGCGGAGAGAACCTGTGATTAGTTTATGAAATTGGGTTATCTATCATGTGAAAACCAGAGTTTCTCACAGAGTAACCTCATATTCACGTAACAGGCGCAACACAGTGTGTGTTATTCAATCAAAATGGATTTTTAAGCAATTGAATTGGGAGAAAAGTAGATCCCCCATTTGCTAACAACATGTTCTCCGTGTGCTTTTCAAAACAAATCATCACATTCACTCTAAATTGTAGAGGAAAACTTGCCAGGCACAAAAATGGTTGTCTATTTTGTTAATCTCTCCTCGGCGCGGCGCAGTCAGTTACGGTGTCAGACATCGGCAGCCTTCAGGAGAGTTGAGGGGGGATTAACTGTCTGTTTGCAGCTGCTGATTGCCGGGAATGAGATGCCCTTCGGTGCCGATCAACAAACGAGGCTTCGGCAGCCCTCGGCGATATTCAAACCTCCCCCCATCTCCACTTCCCATTTTGTCTGCCGGGGCACCCCTGGTCTAAATGGCACACTCCCCTCCTTTCCTTTCATCTTCTTGTGAAAATTCATTAGGTACTGTATGCATGTCTTCAGGGCTTCCCATTTGAAGGACGTTGATAAAATACATACTGTACTTGCAACCTTAATCAGCTTGATCCACTTGATGTAGAGTTGAAGGCGAAGTGGGTCTATATCTCTCTCTCACTCTCCCTCCCTCTTTCTCTCTCTTGCTCGATCTGCTTTCAGGCTGTTTGCTTTCTTAAATGAACGTAATGGTACAAACGGAGGATAAATTGCTGTCTGTGTGCTCCATCTCATCACATCCATCCCACAGGGCCAACTCTGAAGCGGGAGGGTGAAAATAAATGAAAACAGACCAGGAAAATAATTCACTTGCTTTGCCTGGGAGATACACATTGCTATCTGTGTAGAACCCTTGTGATAAGGCTGATGTGCATTTGGTGCATTAGGCCTCCTGCACTATCGCCACAGTACAGAGCAGGCTGGGAGGAAGGGCAAAAGTCAGAGTGCGTATGTGTGTGTGTATCGGACTTGCACCCTCATTTTGTAACCTATCTACAGCGTTTACATGAGGCTTTTTCAAAGCTGTGCGGCAACTGAAACATCACCTACACAGGTTTACCAGGTGCAGAGTATGCCCTGTAGATACCGGTAACAACAGCTGACCTGAGGATTCACCCAGGCTCATTCATTACACCGGCAGCTCTCTCAACAGGAGCTAACATTCCCCATCACCTCGGTGTCCCCTTTCTATTCTCAATTAGAGCAGGAGAAGGCACTACTCCACACATTTACTGTGACACTAATTTCCACACAAGGACACTCCGAGGGAGTAACGGAAATTGCTGGCGGATGTCACAGACAAACAAAAAGGCAGCGCCAAATCATGCTGCCGCGGCTCTGGGAAAAACATGTGATACAGTCAGCGTCAACTCTAAGTCTTGTTTGGCTTGGCAGCCTACGGGAGGTGAAGGAACTGGATATGATAGAAAAAAACACCCTGGAATAACAGAGATACCGATGAGTTAGTAAAATGTCATTAGTTACCACTAATGTATGTGTCTCATTCAGGCAAACTGTTCCTTGATGCTAGACATATAAATTTTACTCCCTTGGGAACTACAAGAAACGTTATTAGACTTAGGAGCTGTTATTAAAGTCTGAACGCAGATGCAGGGGTCGTGAAAGATTCATTTGTTTACCAATGAATTATTGAGAGGTAGGATTTAATCAAAGCTACAGATGTTGCAGTCAGAAAGTGTTGTTAATCTCACTTTGATTGCATCTAAATGAAAATATAGACTATAAAAATCACAGAGACTGATTGTTGATTGCAGAGTTAATTAGAGATGCCAAATAAGAGACAGCAAACAATAAAAAAACGATTATTTCGGATTGGCTCAGTGATCATCTGATTGAAGTGGAACATTGCTGTTCATAAGAACTTATACTCCATCTGCATTACTTTAATGGAGTCATCCAATGGTCGACTCAGACAATACAGCACGGAATAAAACCAAATGATTATGTGTCCCTGTTTGAATGCTACAGTATTGTTTTCTCATCCAAAAGACATGATGTGTTCGGTAAGAAACAAGACAACAAGGATCATTCTTAGTGATAATTATCCAAACAATAGTGGGGATAAAAGCTCTATCTGTCTGTGGCTCTGAACAGCACGGGAGCAGGCTTTTAACAGCAGTGGACAGCTGTAAAAGACCCTTCATCTGAAGTGTGAAGTGTGTGTCTCACTGCAGATTAACTTTCCCACCTCACAAGTCAACATCTTTCAGCCTCAGAGTGGTGAGAGCGAAGGGGAGAAATCCTCACAAACTTTCTCCTGAGATTAAAAGCCTGACCTTTTATCAGCTGCAGAAAATGCATTAGCTACCTCATAATCCAATTTCAAGACCATGCAAAGTAGAGGTTTTGACTGAATTTTAGTGTGGAGAGAGCAAGGGAGAAAACACCACAGTGAGTGTTTCTTTAGGTGAGGATCTTTAGGTTCTCTTTCTCTCTCTGCTGCCTGCCCGCCTGCCTGCCTGCAAGGCTCTCTGGTGCTACTGAGTTGCAGAGGACTTCAAGGGCTTTGCACCGTTGAGCTCCGTGAGCTCCATATCTTTTTCTCCCTGCTTTCCTCCACCTCTTCCTCTCTGTCTCTCTGACTCTTTCTCACCCATGCTCTAAGGAGCTTTAGAAACTCGACTGGGTAATGGGAGCAGCAGTCAATCAAATTGCAGTTTCAAAGGTGATGCTTTGTTTCACGCTCGCTTCCCACAAATCCCTTCGAGCCTGGCACCTGTCAGGTTGTCGTTCTGAAACGCGGCATCCAACACCAGTCACCGAAACCCCAAGGTCCCTCGGCAGATGGAGGGGTTGACTCGTCATATGCCTATCGAGAAATGAGGTCATTCCATTTTGCTAGGTCTACCTTTTTTTAATAAGGTAAAACAATTGAAAATGAAATCACTGTGTTCAGGTGTTTACAGCTCACTTTCATGTAACCGCGTAATAGAGCAGAATTCATGCAACAAGTTTTAGGGTGAATATGATATTTACCTTAGCTTTATATAAGGTTTTAACAAAACTGAACACAAATAAATCCTGAAGTTCTATTGGTGCCCTTCAGTTTTACTGAGTCTGACAGCATTGTCAAAACACCACTGGTGCTGCCAGCTCTAATAACGTGGAGGTTGGTAATAAATTGTCAAATGAGCTCTTGTTGTACCGTGATCCCGTAGAGGAACAGTAAAACCCGATACGGCAGAATAGGCAGGGTCTCTGGACGCCCACAGCATCCAGGGGTCCTCGTATCTCCAAGGGTTTATAGGCTCAGGTCTGACTCATTCCAGCTTTACAGTCACAGTGACCTTCCCATTAGGGCTCCATTACCAAAGGTCTATTCGAGTGAGAGGCGTATACCCAGGCTATTTATCCAGCTGCAGCCTCTTCTTATGAACTGCAGTGGGTAAACAAGAGTGCAGCTTTGAAAGCCTTGGTGAGTCATGGGCAAATGCCTTTATTATGGCATAAAATGAATGCACATGTATATAAACACATGAGGCATAAAAAGAGCTCAAGATGCAAAACTATAATGTACAGTAACTGGCAATTGCAGACATGTGGACCCCACCTCCTCTAACAAGGAGCACCTCAACCGAGGGGCCCCTAAGTGTCTCTAATTAGCCAACTGGATCTAAAAGAACTGTCTCCTCATTGAGTGAATATGTTGTGTAATGACAGCACCAGGGGATATACAGTAAACAAACTTATACTGATGGTAACTTATACTCCTGGGTACACCAGCATTGTCTGATGTCTTTCCAGCTATGCTAATGTTTGTCTAGGTGGCTTTCAGATGAAAGATACTGATCAGTTGAGTGTAGTAATCCTCCAACACACTCGCTCTCTCTGTTCAGCATTTGGTGTGTTTTTCCCAGCAAAGACTGAAAAATAAAGGAGGGCTGCCAGCTAATTCCAACTCAATTTACTTCCATTACTTGGTCCCTGGAAGCAATTTTATAAGGTAAGACTTGTGCAGTTGTGCCATGCATCTAGAGGTCATATGACAGAAGATGGCTTCCACCATGGTAACATCCCCATATAACATTATTTACTATGCTGTGGGAGAGAGTGGAAGCTAGCCAACAACCAGTGCTGGGTTTACTTTGCTTTTATGTATATATGCATTATATATACAGTACCAGTCAAAAGTTTGGACACACTTTCTCATTCAAGAGAATGGGAAGGTGTGTCCAAACTTTTGACTGGTACTGTATACTATATTTTGTAAATTATGTAACAAAAAGCAAACAAAAGAACAAACATATCTTTCCTACATTGCATGAAATCAAACCTCTCTTGGAACTATTTTGTTGTTTGTTTGTTTGTTTTTTTAATTTTATATATCTGTTTTTGCAGATTAGTTCATTCATGTGTGTTAGAAGGTGCTGGCTTTCTGTCAGGTCTCTGGCCGACTACTGGAAAATAAATAATAAATATGCCTCTAAGATAGGATCCTTAATCTGTCCCTTTGATCAGACAGGTTTCTCCAGAGCCCACCACAGAAGGCGGTAACTGTATCCAGATTGTAGTTAAACGCTACTCATTCTTCTCTTTCATACTGAAGACTGACTGACAGCTAGGAATGAGCTGCCTTCCCTTGGACCAACATCACCTATTTCCTGTTTCCTGACCTTCAAACAGGAAGTTCATGTAATCTCTGCAGCTCAAAAATATTAAGTGAAGCAGCAGCAGCAAGCTTAAAAAAGTAAGGATATAAGCTATTCTGTTTAAAACTGCATGTCCTCTAAAAGGTAAGACAAAAGTTCTGAGTTCAATTTTGCTGTCTTAATACATTGAACAGTCAGAAATAATTGCGAGTTCTGTTGTGTTGGTGCTTTATATTTGACAATGAAAGTTCCATTAAGTTTAATTTAGAAATGCAAATTACTATTTATGTTTGTTATGATAGACAAGTGACAGGAGCCTTGAATCTGAATGTGTTTCAAGCTCCTTTTTGCAAATCGTAAATAGAAAGCCTCTGAGCTAAATAAGAACCAGTGCATATTATTATATCTCAAAGGCAGCAAGACAAATATTACAGGCATACAGCCGGGCTGGCATACACAAGATATGCAAAGCAGCAAGAGGTGCAAAACAAAAACGCTGTGTTGAACACGCAGTGCATATTTCAAATGAAATCACAACACTCGCAACAACTAATCCTGTCCCTGCAAATAAAATTTCATACTGTGCTATCAATACCTAAGGCTCAGACCCCAAACTAAATATAAGCTTGTATTTATAACTAACATGCAACGGTAAGCTTTTTATGCTGAAATAAATCCATGAAGGTGAGAGCTCACTACCACCATGAAACTACAAAAACAGGAGAGCAGGAAGGAACATATAAGACATGTTTTTATGTTATTTGCTTTTTTAAATGAATTAATTTCATAGACAACCTAATAACTAGTTTAATGTATTCATATTCCAATCCAAAAAGATATTATGCCAATTTGTAAAATGAATTTACCAGATGGTCAGAGCATATTTGGCATAATCTGAATAAACCTAAGCAACTAAAATTACTTGGAAAGTTACTTTAAACAAAGCATCTGTTTACAATCAGACTCCTCATGCAGGAAGAACTTCACATAACTGTTTTCTCTGTGAAAGCCACTAAGCAGATTGCTATTAATATTCCCTCTGGCAATAAAGGAGAAAAAGAGAATAATCACTCACAGATTTGTTTTGTATTAAGGCTTTTATAATGTATCCCAGCACAGAGCTTATTGATATACCCCTGAGAATCAATAGCATCATGTCTATGACGAATCAATGTCTGAGAGTCTTGTGATCTGAATACACAGACTCATTGAATGTCAGTCAAGCATTGTCTTGCCCTCTTCATTTAAAATTTTCAACTAGCTGCCAGACTTATCATCGGCTTCTGCTATGGAAGTGGGATAGTTTACAGTAGATATTGACACAACAAGGCTATCCTGAGGAAACATGTGGCTCTATCTGCTGGAGGTAACCTTCACTTTAGACATATGGATTGGTGGCCTTCACTAAGCCCCGGATGTATTGGCACATGGATTTAACTGGCTATCGGAGGGGCCAGATAACCTTGTCATATCTACTGTGATTGTCATAGGGGGGGTGACAGGATGGAGATTCTACCTCTGCTGATCCTCTTACAAAAACATACACACTCACACATAGGTGCTCTGTCCCGGTCACACACAGCAACACATACACCCCAACCCACCTGAGCTTAGCAGTGAAAGGTCACAAGCCCCCAAGTGACAGCTGTCAATCACAGGAGGTGGGAATTATCCGATCCATTAATAACAACCTGAAAGGTTCTGGGAGGCCATAGAGAAAGAGATCTCCTGACTTGTCACCACTGGATATGACCAGCAGGAAATCTGTAGCCAACACCTCCAAATGAGCAGAGGAACAACCATTATATAAGCAAAATAAATACAAGTCTTGGTTTTCAGAACCAAAATGTGGACCCATGCAATCTATAAACTAAGACTACAGAAAGATTAAAGTTAAAATGCATAGTGTTGATGTGGCTTAGATATATCAAGAATCCTAAAACTTCAATATTGGTTTATCGCAGGTACTCTAAAAATGTGCTCTGCTTAGCTGATGCCAAGTTAGATTGATTTAGTTTTTGTGGTTGTTGGTTGGATTTTATTGAGGATACCACTTTTTATCAAAGGCTTTGTTAGTAGAAAGGGTAGCTGAAACGCTGTAGTGTATCATTAGAGATTTGACATTGCTCATAGTTGGCAAAGCATGTAACTACCTTACACTTTCACTCAAAAACACAAGAATCACGTACGTTCCTGCTTACTGAAGCTGAAAAAGCGAATAAACTTAATAATAAAAACAAATAAGACACCTGTGTAGCAATAGCTTTACACTGGCTTTTTGGCAATTGATTATCAACACATTAATATGAAAGTAAAGTGCTGCATAGCATTGTCAGCACATCAAATATTCTTGTTGACATGAGTGATACAACCTCCCAGCAGTCAAAGTAGCTGAACTCAGATTCAGTGGGACTCTCTGAAAAAGGTGTGTGAGTAGCCGGGGAGGATTACCTGTGATCCAAGGATAATGAAAAAAAAAGACGCTGTCTTATATTAAATTTGAACACATGGAGAATAACTGATAGGCTCCTGTTGTTGTTTCACCTTGCCAGTGGATTCTGCCTGCTTGCACGGGGCAATGCCTTGTGGGACAAGGCAGCGATAAAACCCTGTGTAAAATTCATTGTTTTTCTGTGCGGTATGTGTCATCCATGACAAGTAAAAGTGAACAAATACAATCACACCACAGCTTATACATTATAGATGAGGTGTAAATGAACTAGATTGTTGCAAAGCATAAGCACAAGGCACAAAGCTAGTTAGTGTCATTTGAATGAACGAGAAAGGTAGAGTTTCAAGGCACACTGCTGAGCCTTGAGAACTGTGAGCTTCG
Organism: Scomberomorus guttatus; assembly: GCA_038419695.1. Classification (NCBI taxonomy): domain Eukaryota; kingdom Metazoa; phylum Chordata; class Actinopteri; order Scombriformes; family Scombridae; genus Scomberomorus; species Scomberomorus guttatus. The sequence continues at coordinate 7,862,263 of CM076464.1, forward strand.
CATGTAGAGTCAGAAGCCTTGGAACACCTATAAACTGTGTTTTCTGAGCGCCCCCTACCTGTCTGGAGCTGCAGGGCGTCCGTTGCGCGGCTTGTTGACCTGGGCATACAGAGCCTCTAGGGGTGGACCGTTGTCCTGAACACTCAAGGGAAGGTGAGGGCTCTGGGGACTCTGAGGGAGGTGGTAGTGGTGGTGACTGCTGTAAGCCTCCACGCTACTGCTGTCCACCGATGAGTCTAATGATCCGATGCCAGCGTAGGTGTGCTCTTCGTCTGAGCTGAAGGTGCGGCTGACGACGTCTTGGATCTCAGCATATTCCCTCTCCTTTGCCTGCCTCTCCCGGAGCTCCCGCATCTTGGCCTGTATTCTATGATAAACACATTGAGGGTGAAAAAGTGTTTCTTATTTGTGAGATGCCCAGCAAAATTAAAATGATGCACATAAATTGCAAAATTCAATATAATTTCCTCACAGGGAAAAAAGATTTTACACTCAATAAAATGTTTGGTGATAAGGACATTATCCCACAAATAGTGATGGAATACATTTGAGGAGTCAAAAATTACACACTTGGTTTCAGATGATCAGCTTGGCGAATGGTATAGTGTCTATGCAGATAAAAAGAGCTTTTGGATGGTCTGAAATATCTGTAAAATGTTGCCAGTTGCTTTTCTTTGCCTTCATGTTTGAGTGAAAGCATGTAGTTGGCCAACTTAAGCTAACGCAAAAGAACCATGTTAAATTGCCCAAATATTAATGAGCCTTTGAAAGATTCTTTTCTTATTTTCCAGAGAGGGAGTTTGTTTATTTTTATGTTCAGGGAGCTGATACAGTATTTACTCCAGCTGTGCTGAGGGAAACACTTTTTTTTATTTTCAGGTTGTTTTTGCAAGATTGGAAAAGTTTCATTAATTTATCTGGGAAATAAGACAATGATGCTAATTTAACTAACTATTTGTGAAGACTGAATATACTTATAAGGAGAAACAAGGTGACACTTAAAAATCATGACAAATGAATGTAAGGTATTGAAAAGCTATTGAGTGGCAACTGAGTAGAATATGTAAGACAGTACACAACACTTCAGGAGAAAAAGGGATGGGGGGCTTTTGTCTGAAAATAAATAAAAAAAAAAAATAACACTCCATCCAAGTTTCAGAGTGGCTTACAGTCGCACTCCAACTTTCAAGTTTAATTTCAGATATTGATCAGTCCAGACTTGAGAGGAAGAAGTCTGTCCTCCTCAAACCTAAGTAACAAGGAATGAAGGGAAATAGAGAAAAATGTCTTCTCTGTAGTGAGAGAAGCCCTGCAGTATTCAAATATATGGTTTTCCATGAGCCATTAGAGGGCCATTATGACTTTACTGATCTTATCACTCAGGTCCTCAAACTTTTTCATGTAAAGGACCCCTAAACTGACACAAATTAGACCACGGACCCCTGCTTGATAAGATTTTGTCCCAGGGTCCCCCATCTGATAAGATTTTTGCTTTTAGATGTTTTATTACAGAAAGTTGAAAGATGAAACCCATGACCAAAATAGTCATACAGTCTGTCATTGTGTTACTTATGGATGGAATTATAGTGAAAATAAATTATTCCCCTTTCTGCAGGGGACCCCTGGAACCCCTCAAGGACCCTTGTGGGTTCCTGGAGCCCACTTTGAGAACCACTGCTCTAACAAGAAGAGGTGGGAGGGAGACAGTCAGACCTCCTCTTCCTCCTTCCCGCCCCTTCCTCTCCCTCCATGCCGTTCCTCTCCCTGGGACCACTTCCACACAACAGGGCCTTTCACAGGACCTTTCCTGTCTCATATAATGGTTCCATGTGAATGCCCATGTGTCCGCAGCTAACAAGACTCAGTCATGGTGCTGCATGGGAGCGAGGAGAGCTGGCATTGTGGGAGCGGGGAGGGGGACAGTGGGGAGTAGAGAGGAGAAGGGTTGAGGACAGGCGAAGAGGGGGGGGGGGGGCTGACCTCCCACTGCTGTGACCCTTAGCAGCAGCCACCGGACTGCTCACCGGTTCCAGATGTTGTATCCCTGCCGTAGGGCAACACACACATCTACGCACGCATACAAGCACGCTACCTCCCAGCAGTGCTAGACTTCCCTATTACCTCAAGTCATAACTGACCTCTGACCCCCCCACTGCTGCTCCTCACAAATGATTGACAAGTTTGGAACAGGGCTAGAATCCCCCCTAGCCTAACTCTGTCTCCCATGTCTGTGTATTTTAATAACAATAATCACATTTCAAACAATCACCATTTTTCAGTGCTGGATTAACCCAATTCCCACATCCTACCCATAGACTGCCTTGTTTATTTTTAGCCGTCCAAAATCCCATTTTCTCAGCATTATCTGCGGAATGAGATTTTGATGGAGGCCTGATGCAATGTTGCATGATATGCAGTCATCTATAAAGCCTCTAAGCTGGTTTGGTATATTTTTGCATTGTCGCGGACCAGGTACAGTATGGAAATTATCAACTCACTGCACAGTTGTGTGCACACAGTGTGGTCTCACTTTACCTCGTGCTGTCAGGAAACAGAAAACAAGCCTCGCAGGAGAAAGAACACTAATTCCCAGAAGCCCTTTCACCTACCATCTGGCTAAAGTGATGTCAGATCTCTGCCAGGAAGGACCAGACAATGATGTTACCACAGGTTCACGGAAGTCCACTGGGATCTCAAGACCCTCTGGCGTTTTATGGACTAATCAGATTCATAAAAACGGCAATATTGACATTTGGGACGAGATAATGGCCTTGGCTAGACTGGCGACATGAAGCTAAAAGAGAGAGACTTCTCTATCAGGCCTCAGGAGTCCGACATGGATAAAGCTAATAAGTGCATTTCAATAAGAGGAAATTAACAAGCAAAAATGTCAAAGACATGAGTCATGCTGTTGTCGTTACTGTTGGGTCCATATTGCATTATAACCTTGTTTTTATACACCCTTCAGCTTTCAAAATAAGCTTTTGTTTCAATTCATGATATCCTATACTATTTCAAGGAGAGAAGTCATGGCTCATTTTGTCTGTGTGTTTGTGGAGAAAACATATCCACAATCCAAACCTGTCAGTCTGCTGTGAGAGGCCTATTCCAACTTGTTCTGGCTGTCAGAATACGGTGTTGAGTTTCTATCCTCGGCCAGTTGGCAGTGGGTCTCTCTGTGGCATGCTGAGATTTGAGTGCTATGTTCCCAAGTGCGTATTTTCAGCTAGATGACTCTTATTGACGCATTAAGAATGAAATAACTATATTTATTTATCAACCCTTTCTCCTAACTCTGATTATGTTGTTGTTGAATTAATCTACAAACCTTTCACTGCCCACACAAAATTTTAATGTATATGCGAAAAGTTCCACTCAATATCGACTCTTGACAACAAAGGATGATTTATTAACCACACTGTCTTAACAGTGAAATGTCCTAAAAATGGGACACGTTGACGTTTTCAATATTAAAACAAAACCCCCATCCTTCCCTACCTTTACCCATATTAGTAGCCCAGTCCTAACAACGCATGTAACCCAAGACACAAACCAAGACAAAGTGCTTTGTATGGCCAACCATTCATCCCATCATCCTCCCCTATTACTTCTGTGCAGTATAATGATGTCACACTTCAAAAAACAGCCATTTTTCTGCTTTTTAATATGCTCATTAGCTCCAAACCTTACATCCGCACCTGCTAACTTCATTCTTCTTGGGCAACCCACAACTGCTCCTCCACTGCCAACTCCTCTCCTTCCCCCACTTTCTCTTGAGAGACCACCCCCGCGCTGTACCATATATACTCTATTAGCCAATTAATGGCCCAGCATGTTAACATTGAGGAGAGTGCTGCCCACACTAAACACATTATTACTGTACAGCCCCAATTACCAGCCCCTCTCCTCCCTTCTCCTCTTACCAGATACTACGTACAAGAGGAGAGGACACTGCAGCCTTTGAAGCAACCAGCCCAGAGAGATTTTATTTCACAAAGGGGACAATCGAGCTGTAGTGCTTTATAGCAGCCCCACCAAGAAGATACTTCCAATATTACGCCAGTAATTGCTCAGTTTTGTGTCTCTGTCTTGTCTTAATGCTGCGTTTTATTGTATATTCTTAGAAACAGAAGCAACCTCACATGTACCTTTATATAAAATACAGTGCTAATACTTGAGTTTGTTCTTCATAACAGTGCAGTGGAATGGCATTTCCTCCTGGCTAACAGACAGTCTAGACAGTCTAATGCGGAAGCTTTCAGGGCAGTTCAAGTTCAACACCTAATCCACTGACTGACCATGTCCTCAAGAAAATTATGTGTCAACCAGATGACACTATTCTTTCTTTAATATTCCTCTCTTTCACCCTTTTCTGTTCACCCCGTTGTTTTTCTTGTCCGTCACTGCCACTAAATTGAGTCTGAAAACCGCATCTTCACAGCAGCTAAAACTGAATTTGTAATGATACTGTTGTGCAAGGTTCATTTCAGCGCATGAACGTGTAAGCAGAAGACTGTCACGTCAGGTAATTATTTAAACACATTTTATTGGGAGAGTGAGAGGCCTGGTGTGAACTGGTAGCAACCTGTCGGCTCACCTCAAGTCCTTCCTCTCCACACTGAATAAATCTTGCTGTTTATCCAAGAGTGCTGTTATTTTGGACCAACAAAGCCAGCAGACTCCTTCCCCATATGTTTGTCAATGTTTAATCTACCCAAGGGAGGCAAGGGGGAGATGGAGGAGGGGGGTGGGGGTCTGTCTGTACTCTCAAACACTCATTTTGAAGTCAACACACTTAGAAGTTTGAAAGCCTGCCTCTTCAATATGCATTGTTACTGTGGTGGATGAAACAGAATGTATTTGCTCCCTTACTTTCTCATCCAGCCGCCTTGAATAGATTTTTCTTTTCAATACCCCCTCATCAAAACATGTTGTATTGTTCTGAAGTGGAGATGGAGGGCAGAATGAATCTGAATCTAATCAAAGTGCAGTAAATGACTCTGCGTGCAGTTGTCTGTGCAGAATCGCAAACCTCCGATAGCCCATCTTTTGTGTTGACACTTGGCCCATAACAGCATAATGCAATCACAGAGATAATTGTCCAAGTTCCATGGTGTTAATTCACAGTGTTAATAATCGCATTAACTTGCTTGTAGGTATCAATATAATTACAAATGTAATCACACTTCCCAATCAGCCGGTTGGAGCTTCCTTTGAACTCGCTATGAAAATGAGACTCAAATAGGATACTGAAATAATGAGATAGTTTGACAAAGTGGAATGATAACATTAGTGCCACAATCACTGATAGAAAAAAAACAGAAATGGAAGGATCTGCCTTAAAGCAAATTGCGTTATTCTAGTCTGTCACACAAAGTCTCTGAAAACTGAACGTGGTATTAGAAAAAAAGCCCCTCTCAAAAGACCAAATTCTCATACCTAATCCAGGTTTGCTGTTTGTCAAAAGTGAATTGTGCTGACTGACCCAGTCCAGAAACACTGGTCAGGTTTTGTTTGTCTAGAGTCAGCAGGAAGTCAAACAAACAAGAGGAAGGGGGCCGCTGTCGAGGAAAAATAAGCAGCAATGTGCTCTGCTGTGGTCTGGGGAGCAGGGACAAGGAGAGTGGCAGTGGAGTGCTGGCCGCTGATTAGAAGCCGACCAGAGCCAAGTAGATAAGAGAGAATGGACATCATAATCAGCGGCCACAGAGAAAGACAGAGAGAATAGAGTTCAGTTCAGGCGGAAAATGAAGAAGGAACATTGTCAGGTTGTCTTTGTGTGCTCCCCACTTTGGCCGGGAAAATATAGTTTCAGGGCTAGCATGTGCAGAGATAAGTCAGAGACTGATAGAACCCATCCTCTGTTTCTTTCTTTCTCCCTCTCTCGCTCTTCTCCCCCATGGCCTTGTATGAATGAGGGCCACATCCGCAGAAACGGCTGCTCTCCAACCCACCCAGGGTCCAATCAGAGAGTTTGTTGTCTCCACAGTCCTCTCAACATGAGCCAATCAGATAGGGGTGCCTTGGGTGCTGTCCACGGGCATAAAGAACAAGAGTGATGGCTGCTGCTGCTGGGCTGAACAGAGATTTAGATCAGTCTAACCACAGGTTTTAATGCTGCCTTGATGATACATGAAACAGTCAATCACAGGAGCTGTATAAAATCTGCCAGATTTTATCAAAACAAATGCTGCTGATAACCGCTCTTCATCACGTGGATGCTGTGCACTGTGCTCTAGTAATGAAGTCAAAGTTTTATGTACTCTCTTCTCCATCATGTTCAATCCATATGAGGCTGACAAAATATCAATGGAGGAGAACACATCTACTCAAAATAAACGGGTTGTGTCTGCAAGGACCGCAGGCCAAACCATAAATTGCATGAATCATATCAAGGTCAGAGTTTTAAATATATAACCATAGCTGCCTTATTGCAGGGTAAAAAGGGCAGGTTTTATGAATTAATCTGTCTCACCTCTTCTCTGACTCCTATTTTGAATCACTAAAAGCCCCTGTCAAAACCGTCTGCTTGAATTAATGATCGCTAATGTCAAATGAGCAGGGAGTTTGGCTGCGGCCCATCCTCGGTCGTGCTGACACATAGTGCTAGCTAATGACTGCCAGCTTCAGAAACCCGTTACGGTCCGATCCATAATTTTATAAACGCAGTCTGAAATATTCCTATCTTTGCGGCAGCAATGGAATCAATCAGAGCATGTGCCTTAAGCGGAGAACTATGACAATCAAATGTAACACCTTGGGATTGTAATACAGTAGCGCAACCAAAAAATACAACAAGTAATGGATTTCTGAGCTGTTGTCCTGCTGAAACCTAATGCTTTGAATATCAAGTTGGCTTCATGGCAGGTTGGTTTATTATTACGCACCACGATTTCCCTCAGGATTCCCTTTCCATTAACCGAGGGACAATCCCGGCCTGGCTGAGTGATGGGATTTGGGAACAGGTACAAAAGGAAAGAATTAGGTTGGCCTCCTGCACAGGGAGCTGGGACCGCAGCTCACACATGCAGAACGGACACAAACAAGACAGGGAACGAGAATGTGCTGCAGGACAAAGTAGCAGACAAAGAAATTGGGTGACAGCGGTGAAAGAAGAAGAAGAGTGGGAATGGGATTTAAGTAGCGCGTGTGTCTGTTTGTGGGGAGGGGATGGTTGCGAGGGCATGTGCGCTACATATCTCATGTCCACTGTGTGTCTGTGTTGATTCTGCTGCTTAGCATGACAGTCGTTTGGGAGCTGCTCAAAGGGGACAGATCTGGATGGAGAGCCAGGCCTGCCTGTCTCCAGGGTGCACTGAGGGAAATGTGTCGGGCCCTCAGCCAGAGGGGGTCGCAAACCGCAGCGGAGAGGACCTTCACTGCAAGTCATAGTCAAATACCGAAAAGAAATGTGGTACAGCCTTTTGAGCAAGGCCTCCAGATGTTCCATTCAGCAGGGAAGAGGGCCTTTGTGAGTCTTTTTTTGTGTGTACACTTGTTTGTGCTTGTGGTACCATGCATTTTCGACAGCCATCCATCCTTCTCTCCCTTCGCCGTAAGAGGGAACGGTATCAAGCCCTATTGTTTCTATTCAATTAGCTGTCATTACCAACGGCAGTTTGATTACTGAGTTCATTTGGCTGGTGGAGAACAATGAAGGCAGCAAGCTGTCTTTTCATTCACCCTGCCACCAATATTGTCTTCCCTGCTGGAGAGAATTAAGTAGGGCTTGTCTGTGAGGGATGAGGAGTACGTGGCAAAACCAATGCCTCGCCTTATTCTTCTGGACGCCCTGATGTCCACAAACACCAGAGGACATAGAGCCAAGACGGCTGGATGAAAAGGAAGTTTTTATTTATTCTCGAGCGATTAACAACCTGGTCGAGCTGCAGGAGAAGACAAATGCAGCGCTACATCGATTTCACTGTTATAATGAGCACCATTCAATCATGCCAAATCCACAGGGGCCTACGAGCACCATTAGGAGGTCAGCGCCTCTGAATGGCACAGGCAACAACAATCCATAAATGATCTATTTAATGTACTGATATAAAAGAAAGGGACCTTTCACAAATTGACATCTGAGTGCTTTCCCAGAATTTCCCAACCTTGCTCCACCATTTTGTTAATTAGGTAGTTTGCTAATTTTCCGGTCAGCAATGTCCCCCCTCCGCCCCCTTTGTTCAGCTGGGACTTAATTGTTTAGGCTTTTAGCGAGCCAAGGCTCTGTCTGAGCGCTCACCTCTCTTGTTCCAGCCTCATCCGCTGGGTCTCTTCTTCTGACGCCTGCATGTCCTCGGCTTTAGATTTACTGGAGCCCTTCCTCTCAATCCTGTCTCCTGGCCGCTCATCCCTCCGGTGCTTTCCAAACCTGAGAAAAAGAGAAGGGAAGACATGGATTTAATTGATGCCCAGGCTTTAATAATTTCCAACCCAATATGGACATTTTTTTTACAGCAGCGTGTCTCCTCCTTTATCCCTGAAATTCAGGTGAAATACTCAGAAGGAAATTAAAGTGTCAAACTGTCAAAATCTTCAGGTCGGGTGTGTGCTGGGGAGACAGCTCAGGAGGAGTTTCTCCAGGCACCCATTCGTTATTGAAAGAATAACTTGGCCTTTTTCATATAAATGCAATCAAAACGCATCAAGTCATATCAGAAGATAACTCGACGTAGTGAATTCCCTCACTGCCAAATCTCCATCCAGGACAGCAGAAAAGATCCGGTGTGCTGTGTTTAAAGTAAGTTTGAAAAGCAGATAATGGCAAAACTCTCCTTTTTTAAAGAGAGGATGAGCTCCCTGTTTCCTCCCCGAGCTGTAGAGTTTACTTAAAGTGATGGGAGCAGTGACAGCTCATGATTTAGTTTTGAATGAGGAGGGAACAAACTACCTGCAACCAGGCAAAATGTAAGTGGAGAAAACGGCCGGGCTCGCCGGCATCATTTGTAACTTTCGAGGCAGAGTCGCAAACTTTTACATTTTAATGACGGGAGTGACACACCGGGGGTGGTAAATCTGTGACAGCTTTACAGCGAGGTGAGAATAAGCCAAGCCGATGATCGTAAATTCCTCTGGTCGGCCCGGGCTGGGTGCTGGGCAAATAAATGATTGAAGTCTCTGGCTGACTGAGGGGTGTGAGAAAATGATGAGGAACGGAAAACAGAAAAGAGGCATACACATGACAGGGAGTACAGTACATTTACAGGGCTGCACACTCACAAACACACGCACAATATACGGGCAACTCTATTATCCGACATAACTGGCTGAGACTTCATTATACTGACTACAATGTGCTTGTGAATAACACTAAGATCGGATGCCAACTTTATACATCTGCAGAGAATTTAGGGATAAAGGCCAAACCCTCTGATGAGACAGAATGGGAAAGACAATATCGTGAAAATCTGATGTCATTTCCTGCTGCTCCACAATGGTGCCAGCTGTGGAGGAAGTGCAAAACGGCAGGATACAGAAAAAGGAAGTATTACAGACAGCTATCCAGGAAGTACACAGGATGGTCATTTTTCACATCAAGTACATCTGTACACCATATGTACTAAATACATCTACTTTGATCCATGCTGTGTGGTTTTCAATAAGTACGCACAATTTTAATTAAATACATCTATGTAGAATGCAAGCATTTGAATCATTATTTTATTTGGTCACTGCATGGACACAATTGGCATAATTAAGGTTATTGTGGATGCTTATAATCAGTATTGGGTCATCTCTGCCCTCAGTCATGCCTTGGAGGGAGAAGCGGGGGAGGGCTCAATAAAAGCTATACATAAATACCAAATGAGCCAAATGTAGAAATCTCAGAGGAAGGATGGTACAAAATAACTGACGGGTTTAGGAAGGAGTTCTGTCGGAGGAACTTAACTCAGTTTTTCATTTCATCTCAAATCATTTGTCAAAAGATGGAGATTATATGCAATTCTCAACAACTGTTCTGTAATGTAGTTTAGGAAGATTGAGGAGATTACATAAGGAAGGGACAGATATCTGGCTAAAATATTGCTTGAAAAGTTACTGGAGATGAAAATGTGTATATATTTCTACCCTAAGACATTTATTTGTTCTGTTTTATTTTGTTTTTGTACCACTGTCACATGTTACTGGTTTCATATGTGACAAATCAATAACAGTCATAGTTTTAAAAGAAAAGAAAAAAAACCTTGTACATATTAGGACTGACAGCTTTATGGAAACCAAGCCACTTAGTCTATGAACAAATTAGATAATTGTAAAGACAAAACAATAAGAGAGAGTGTATGAATGTGAGGGCATGTGGCCACAAGTAAGAAGGGAATTCAACAAATATAATCACAGAAAATGACTGGATTATTTATTGAGTGTTTATGTTGGATAACATAACCCGATGTTCTCGCATTGTAGACACAGACATTGATTATGATGTTCCAAATGATGGGCTTTTTTTCCCCCAGCAGTCACGTTCAATTTCAGACGGAGCAACAAGAGAAAGCATGAAACTCTGCAGCCTCCCAGCCCCACAGTGCTTCACTCCCAGTTTACTTTTACCGTCCTCATAGCTGAGCTTTATTTGACAGTTTGAAAACTTTCTTCGAAAGCTGAAAAAATTACATCAGACAAGGTTGACTTTGGGCCAGTGGAAGTGAATGTATTCATGAAATGGGAGACTGTTTCCCTCACGGATGTTTATTATTCTACTTTACATTAAAAGCAGCCAGGACCTTTGTGCAAATGGCTTCTCTTTGGTAGTGGCTGCTCTGGAATTGTAATCTTTCGAATGCACTGTGGCCTGGTGGGAGATCCTGGTTTGGGGTTGCACAGAGAGCCCAGGAGAGGCCGAGGGAGCGATATGTGGACTCTGTCGCCCAGATAGCATACATTACCTGATTAATTAATCAACAAATGGCTCTAGTAAGGCATAAAACTCTAGACTGGGGCTGGGAATGCTAATAATAGTGAGCCTGCTATCTATCACCAGGGCAGGTGACAGCTTCCCTCGCCTCACTTCAAGGACTTTCATTAACTTCCTCAGGAAAATTCACCTTCCTCCAATTTTTTTCCTCAGTCTCTTCTTTCTCTCCCCACCTAAAAAAAACATAAAATAACCTCAGGCGAGACAAACTTCTGCCCTCAACTTTTTTTCTTCTTCTTTCTGGATCAACATCAATACAGTCAGGGATTTGTCATAGTCAAACATATTGGCGGATTAGACTGAGCAGGACCCTGGGCATGTAGCAGCTCCCATATAAAAGGCTATTCCCCCATCGCCGGTGGCCTGAGAAGGAGGGCCCACATCAAAGTGGAGGCGGAGGAAAGGGACGATACTACCAGAGCTATTAGAAGGCTATCGGGACACTTGCTGGTTCGCTGACAACATGGCTCTGCCCTTCACTCGAACAGCCTGAGTCCTGCCAGTGGGGACCATAGTGGAACACAGGATTAGCCACCAAACCTCCACTGACTCACAAACCCCCCCAATGTAATATTGCTACACTCAACATTTTAGCAGAAAGATACAAAATACAAAAATCTGTGGTACCAGTGTGTGTAGAAAAACTGCAAACCGCACTGACTTCCATACCTGTCTCTGGAAGATAAGTGTCTTATTTGAGAAACGAAGAGAATCCAATAGAAAACAGTAATGATTTGGAGTTTATCAGTATCAGGAGGGTGGACACAACTCAGCCATTTCTGTAAAACTCCAGTATTGGCATCTTGGCATTAATCGGGGCTGGCATCAGAATAGTTGTATTGAGAGTGAGGGTGATGAGGCTTGATAATAGGATACTAATTGGCAGCTACAACTTATGGACAGAATGACAATGGAGTAACTACAGTATGCCTTGCAGTTTGGGAAAGAGAATCTATTTTGTCCCAAAAGTCTGATCAGTTTCTTAATGTGGCTGCACAACTGTACTTATGTGCTGTACAATTACAACTTAGGAATCTTGATGACAATTGACAATTAACACTAATTTTCATTGCACACATTATAAAACAAAAAGTTGAGAATACTTTCATACTTCATAAATATTTTGAGTTCAGCAGTTTAACTTAACTTCTTACGTTAAGTGAAATTAAACCTAAACATTGTAACCGCTTGAATTTTTTAGCTTTTAAATGGGGTTGGTTTTCAATTATGCTTGTTTTATCAATCATACAATTGTGATCGATCCAATCCCCCAGATAGCTGTATTATTAGCAGCCACAATCAGCCTAAGATCAATGTTATTTAATTTGAGTCAGGCAAGTACACTGGAAAACAGGCATACAGAGAATAGGTGAAGTTAATACCTGTTTGCATTGTTTTACATTTGATCATAGAAAAGACCATGTAAAGAGATTACATGCTGGGAAGTATGTACTAATAATGCTAATATGCTAATAAGCTAACATGTTCCTAAACAACTTAAAGGGAACCTATTATGCTTTTCCTTATTTTCAGTCATATATATAATGTTACAATGTCGGATGTTCATGTTAAACGTGGCGAAACGTGGAGAATTAATCCCTGTGAGCAAAAAGCTGAGGCTTCAGACTGCTCTGAACGCTCGGTTTCCAATGTTTTTTCTACTTTCAATTACTTTTAACAATGTAAGTTTGAATGACTTGAAACTGACAAACGTATCAAATTACACTGAGTTCATAATAAAAGCATTCATTTAATAAAACTGATTATATGATTTTACAGTCTGGTATAGTAAAGGAGGAGTCAACTCTGAAACTGTGTTTTTAATGCATTCCACAACAACAACAGTATTGTAATATAATGATTTTAACCCAAAAGTTTACAAACTGGCTTTTTTTCTGGAAAAAGTAATAAGTGGGCCTTTGAATTAAGATAATTTTGTTAAATAGCTATTTGAAATGATGTGTGCTGCTCATTATTTGAGCAACAGCCAGACCTCACATCTATTCAAGCCAGGTAAACAATGATACGCCATTTACATCCTCATAAAGCTCTGATCTCCTTTTTCTGCATCTGTCCACCAGACCGCAGCACTGTTTAATGATGCGTCCCTAAGCATCTATCTCACTGTGGCAAACAGCAGGTACTGTAAGAGTGATGAATACACAATTGCAAAGGGGCCCTCAAAAGACAAAGAAAGATGGAGAGAGGAGAGATGCATCTGGACAGAAAGACAATGATCTCAGATTACATGAACACAAACACACAACAGCTGAGTGAGATGCACGTTTGATCAGTAGGGTAGTGATACGCACACAGAATCCAGATAGACACAGGGAATATTTACGACCTTTAGCCTGCATTCGAAGCTTGAGCTGCTCTGTGCTATTCATCACTGGTTGGCCTCGATAATGTCTGACTGGCCATCACACCTCATTTGGGTGGTATGTAATCTAACGTGTCAGTCATATATAATAATATATTATATATTAATGTTTTGATGGTCACTGATGCAATGAAACATCGGGAGTAAAATTGAAGTGTTCAATCAAAGTGCCGCGGGTTAGATATCTGCTGACAGCATCTCATGAAATAAAATGTTTTCAAAGACTGTCGCACATTATGAATGTTACTGAGTAGCTGGCTTTACTGTATGTATGTACGCTATCTCCTTTTAGTAGAAGTCAGTAAATAGGTACTCCATTCGATATAATACATCATCATACATCACAGAAAACAGAAGGGTTTATACCACTAGCAGTGGATGCCTCATACATCATCTTCATCGATTTACAGGGTAATAATACTTCAAGGCTGCAGCACAACAGGGGAGTAAAAAGTCAAAGACAGAATTTCCAAAGAGGGAGAAAAAGTAAATTATGCAAAGCCTCAAAGCCAGTTTGATTGTTACAATCATTTAATCTGGGGAGTAGATTTGAGAGAAGCTAATCTGTTTTGACATCTTCTGTGGGGAATTTTGTGGTTTGCTCACAGGAAGTTGCTGACTTAGGAGAGAGGATTGGGGTATAAAATGTGTGGTTTCTGAAAGTGAATGCCAGGATGTGATGGACCACCTGGTTTAACCTCACATGATGCACTCATCACATTAGGTGTTAAATCTTTGGTATTATTCAAAGCTGAAAATGGAACAGGTGAGCCAGAAAGGAAAAAAAAACCACTGCATCTATCAATTTGAGTAAGTGATGAGAAGATAATTTCAAGGGCAGATAGAGAGAATCATTATGGTTTCTGCTCGGCCAACCTGAAAGTTAATCCACATCTCCCAGGGCGAAGTCCCCCACAGGCATCTGACGTGGTGTCTGAGCCCCCATCCCCCGAAACTGTATTTGTCGCAGACTCGCAGTCAGGAGGAAAATAAATAACTATGCCCCCACCCACTGCATTTCATGCTGATAATCTATAAAGCACCATAAAAAATACACTTTTTTCTCTCAGAGAAGAATCAAGAAATGTTATTATCATCTTATTGATGGCCAAAAGCACACAGCAGAAAGTTTAGACTAACACACATGCCCACACACAAACACACTTTACTATTTTTCTATCTTCTCCTATACCTGTCCAATGCAAGTGCATGTCAATATGAAGCAGTGCATGATTTCTACACAGAGCTGCACCTAGGGCAAAATCCTGACAGTGGCATGTAATTTTAATAGTGCCTTGTTAGAAAGGTGAAGCTGTCGGATTTGTCTGTCCTCCTTGCAAGCTAAGTGTTGTTGCAGCTGTGGCGAGTAAACCCTCTCTACTTGGGGTGAGACACATACATGCCTTGTAAAAAAAATCCAATAAGACAGTCAGAGAAAGAAAAGGGGAGAGAGTGTTTTTTTTTTTCCTTCCCTGGGAATCACACTGTGACCCGCCGATCGTTAACAGGCATTAAAGTGGCATTCGTTATCATCGAGTGGCCTCGGCGTAATGTCGCCACTGCTGGTTTCCAGGGCCACCAACCCCAGAGAGGTATGTGAGGATGTTCTCCAGTTGTTCCTGCAGCCTCCAGCCACTGCCAGCCGATTATCTCCCTCCCCGCGGAACTCATTATCTGCGACCTGTAATGTCAGTCAGCGCTTACCCTGCCAGACCTCTTTTAAACCAGAATCTGCAACTTGACGCGTCCTCAGAAAAACATTTTCCAGAGGGAGTGTTTCATGAAAGAGACTTCAACCTGAGATTCATCAGTGAATAAATGTGTAAGATAAGGCAACACCTTTTAGAGCTCACGCTATCATGGGGGTTCATTATATGGAATGTGCCTTCAAAATAACACAACCCTTAATGCAGTCGAACATTCCCTTGCTTTTTACAGAGACTCTGCCTCTTACAGGTCACAGCGAGACATGACATCTCTGCGCTTTCCCCTCATTGGACAAGGGCTTGCACAAACTGAACCAATCGATTTCCTCCTGAGGAGGAAGGTGGGGAGCTGTTGTTGATTGGCTGCAGCTCTGGAGGGAAGCCAGGCCTAATTCTTTTCAGCGACGGTGTGAAAACAGTGGGGAGACGTACAGGAGGAGGGAGGATGGCAGTCGAAATGGTTCATGCCGGGTGGGAAAGTGGCACGTCCTGCACCGTGAAGGCATGACATGCATTTATTCATGACATCAGACCGAGCCCCAGTAGGTGGACAGCGCTGCGGGTGAAACGGAGGGGAAAAAAAAAAATGATTCTCACCAGAAACTTCTATGCCTCTTAGGTCTCCCATCTGAGCAAAGAAGACACCGTCACTTTGGAGAATGTTCAGTCTCAGTGACGCTCTATGTGGTCTTTCAAAGAGCCAAAATAATGAAAAAGAAAATCAATTTGCAGGTATATGAACTGTATACCATCTCAGATCATTGTATTTAAATGAGTCTTTTTCTCAACCAATATCGTTGTCCCCACCTGTTTACCATAAAAAGGTTATTGTATGGAAATGAAGATTTTCTGGCTGAAATACAGATACATGGAAATTGATGCGATACAGGCCTCTCTGAAAATTGTTTTCAGCCTTAACTTTATCTTTTTTCCTGCCATGTCAGTCAGTGTTTCCTATTATTTCTGCTATTCCGTCAGTCAGGTTGTCTGCCATCTGTTTTTTCCTCTCTTCACACTTCTTTTGCAGCATTTATCTTTCTGCCTCGCTCTGTTTTTCCTCCCAGCCTTTTATTTTCCCTCATCCAAGTCTGTATGTGTGTCCAATGGCCAGATCAACAACTACAGTACATTCCACCACTGGTCTCGTTGTTAGACAGAGAGGGAGACACAGATAAGACAAACAGAGCCTCATAGACAGAGTTGGAAGTTCTTACCCCCCCCAACCCTACCGCCAACACCCCCCAAGGAGGAGGAAAGAGATAAAAAGAGACAAAGGGTTTAGACTAAAATAAATATATGTGTGAACAACGGTCAGTCACGGAGAGCTGCCAGGCTATTTCAGGGTGGTATCCCATCCTCCAGATATTTTATTGTACTTCCACAATGTTTGTTTGTACCACTTTACTGCGTGTGTGTGTGTGTGTGTGTGTGTCTGTGTGTGTAGGAGGGTATGGTAGATTTTCAAAATTCCACCAACAGAGTTAATCCGCTCTTATTGAGAAATGTTCTTTCTAGCCACAGAGACCAGACAGAATATAGACACACATAGCTGCAGCAACATCCAAGGCGCTGGAATTACATCAGAGTGAATGGCTGAGGATGTTCTCTGCCTTTAAACTAACAACTATCAGTATCAAAGCAACTGTTGAACTGAATAAGTGTATATGTGTGTGAGGGGGAGAGTTTGAATGTCTATCAACAATAAAAGTTCTTTGCATGTGTGTGGGTTTGTGTGTTTGCAAGCTGGGGGAAAAAAAAAATCAGCATTCATCTGTTTTCTCTGTGTGCCAATTATTCATATTTAAGCAAGAGCAGGTACACACAAGCATCTGTGTGTGTGTGTGTCTGCGTGTGTGTTTATCTATATGTGTGTTCCTGTATATCAAGGGACAGCTTGGCTTTTCCATATTTCAAACAGCCTGTGCAATACAAAGGACGAGGCCCAGCCCAACATGATTGCCTTTAATGTTTCACATAAATCACAGAGTTGTATGTGTGCATGTGTTTGTGTGTGCGTGCGTGCATGCGTGCGTGCGTGTGTGTGTGTGAGGAGGGGTGGGGTGTTTTTGCACATGCTCAGAGGAACGTTTCAAATCCCTGACACCCCTGATTAAAGCCTCTCATTACAACACAAATAAACAGTCCAAACGCATTCATACATCCATTTGTTAAAGTGTATGAGCGCAGTGAGGGGGGAGTTTCTGAAGGACAATTTACATAGAAACAGTTGAGCAGCTCAGTGGGAAGTTCAGGTGATGAGGTAGGCTTTGAGTATGTGTGTGTGTGTGTGTGTGTGTGTACATTCTGATCATGCAAAGGCATATTGTATATAATTGCTGACATTTTTTCCATTAATAATCGTCATGCACACTTTCTTTCACAAACACGTTATCAGTTGCCAAATGCTTGGACTAGCCACAACCATTGCATAAGCAGACACACGCAAACAGTTGCACATGCTCATATACATATACACATTTGACTAATGCCTAACCGACCTAGCCCACACAGTCACACGCAGGAATGCAGGAATGGAGATGGGGGTAGCGGGGAGGAGGGGACAGTGCTGTGGTTGCTCAGTGGAAGAGCTACAGTAGGTGGCTCAGGCGGTGACCTAGATACAGTATGGCACACTGCATTCTTAATGGGCCATTTTGATCATTGCCACTCGCTGTATGCAGCTAGGCTACTGCTGCATGCCTCAAACACAAAAACTCAGCATTCAGCAAACATAGCAGCCAAAGTCTGCTCGGCTCTTCTAATGATGGCAACCGCAAATGTGAATGTGGAGGTGCCACAGTGGGAAAAAAAAACAGAAAACCAGAATTTTGAAATAGCTATACAAAATACCAGTGTTGCGCAGAAACTCGCAGGAATCAGAGACCTCCACTGATAATAGGTTTGGTGATGTATTTACAACTGCTTTCACCACCCACAACTTGGACCCATTAGGACGTTTAGGTAAGAGGAAATAGCTTATGATTACTGTCATGATACAAGATTGCCTCGTAAATTAAATTTCAGCCCTCTTTTCTTGTCTTTTCTGTTTTGATTATCTTTGGCTTCTCGCAATTGTTTCCTAACTAATTTACATGCTGATGAGTCTGGAGACAGATGTCTTTTGCAACGCTCAAATGCCTGATTTCCAAGACGCTCGGTTAAAGGACAGGCGAGGGGAGAAGTGAGGCAGGTTTTCTGTCTCGTAAACGTCAGACTTTGAAATACAGGCATGGACACACACCGGCCCAAGTGTTGTATTTGAGTCCATCGGAGAAAGGAGACAGCAGAACCACTGATCCGTGATATACATCCCTCCCAGCATTCAGAGGGAGACGGGAAAGGTCTTTCTGTCAATGCCACGATGAATCTCCAGGGCAGCTAGAGGGGGAGGGGGGGGGGGGGGGGGGGGGAGGGAAGAAGGATACTGGTGGATATATGGAAAGAAAGTGGGAGGGAGTGACAGTAATTGTGAGTAAAGTGAGGATGAGAGACAGTAGGAATCCCATGGAATCTCAGGGTTAGTGACTGTACATCACAAGCTGCGTTTGATAAATAACCCTGGACACTCCTCTTCTGTCTACTGGACTTCTACAGGATGAAACTGCTGGTTATCCAAAAGCAAAATAAATGAATGGAAACAGAACCACAAGTATGTCAAATTAAACATAATGAATATTCCATTTTTGAATCTAGATGTCATTTATAAAACCTTAGTACAATCAATGTAAACAAATACGACAGCAAAATTAATTGCATGGTTTCCAGCTTTGCAGCCTTATTTATACTGTGGACACCAAGTGGGATATTTCCTGTACTGATTTACAGCAAAGATTAGGAATAAAGAGACTTTTATGTAGCAAAAAGCTGTAGCTTTTGGAATTTCTTGCAATGGCAAATAGTGTAAGGAGACAACAATCCATCCGATGATTGTTGAGACATTTCACTCAAAACCACAAATGGGAACCTCATGGTGATGCTACAGGAAATGTCTGGGGATCACCAATAGGGACCATGGATATCCGAACAAACATTCATACAAAAAGTAGTTGTTGAAATATTTCCGTCTAGACCAAAATGGTGGATCAAACCAACATTACCATCTCTACAGCCTGGTTAAAAAGGACTTACACACATTAAACTGCTATGGTAAAGCAATGCAAATGCAAGTCTATATCAGGACACAAAATCGGGTCCGCTGCATGACAGTCAGATGTGCTACACACCCATCCACCACCCCAACCTCCACAGTTACTGTCCAACTTGCTACATAAAGGACACACTACGTCTGGCATTCACACTGAATGTTGGCATTGGGCATAAATTAGGAGGTGTCCAATTATCCAATACAGACATAATTACAAGGTACACTGTTCAAGTTGATATAATACTGTTTGGCCCATCTGTGGCACAGACAGTGAAATAGATCCTGTTGCACTGACAGACTGGAGGTTGGATGCACTGGACCTGCTGGGAAATGATTTCAACTTATAAGGGGCTGAACCAGATATATGGATCTGCAGCTGGAAATATCAACTGGCCTTCATCTGCTATTATGGGCTGTTCAGACCATCATCATATACTTCTCTCTCCCTCAGCCTTGCGTTCACACCCTCCCTAACTCGCAAACTAAAAGGGAAACAGCTCACATCTTCGCTACGGCGGTGAGAGCCCAATTAAGATTCCTTCATGACAAACATGGGGAAGGATGAAATCCTGATTCAGCCATGAAAAGAACCTCCATTTCTCTGACACCCTCACCAAAGACAGGGAAAAAAAAGATCATAGTAGGAGAGAGAGAGAGAGAGAGAGAGAGAGAGAGAGAGAGAGAGGGAGGGAAAACCGTGAAGAAAAAATAGACAATTTCTCTTTACATGCCGAACACATGTCAGACGCTGACAGAACAAGAGGAGTACGGTTCCTACCTTTAATTGGTTGGCTTTGATGGAAATCAGAAGTGTAATTCAACATCGATTGATATTACCTTTGTAATTCAAAAGCAATTTTCCCAGCTTTTTTTCTTCCTAGCCTTCACTGTGATTGTGTCTCTCCCACTACCCATCTTCTCACTCACATGTTAAAGTGTGTGCGCACATCAGCAGGTGGGAACTCAATGGATGGGAAAGGTCATTTCAGCCAAAGGCCTCTATTTCATTACATGCTAAGCCTGGTGGATGGATGAGCAGACTAGCAATGAGTCCTACTGTAGCAGGCAGCCCACTTCATTTGCATAGCACATAGGGGCAAATAAATAGGTTCTCCCATGTGCATTTCTCACCTCTGTCTCTGTAATATCAAGCATGCTTTGCATCTCTAATTCAACATATACTTTTTTTTCCTTCCTCAGACCCAAACATACATTTACAGTAATATGGTTTATTACGGGGGGCATTAATGATTCATTTGTACTATTTGGAAAAACAAAATAGGATTGTGCTGTTCTCAGATCCTTGAACGTGTTCTTAATGTTTTCTCATTATTTTCGAATCCGCCTGTCCTCTGAGAGTCGACTCGCGTTGGAACAGCCTTTCCCTGATTGATCAAAGCGATCTGGGCCAGAGTGAAAAAATAACATCAAAGTGGAATCAAAGTGTCTCAAAGTGTGAAAAACAAATATCAAAGAGAGAGGGAGGAAGTTAAGAAACACCGGCCGGTTTCTGTTTGGAACATCAAGGTTGATGTGAGGAGAGGAGCATGGATGAATAAAGAGAATTGGATACAGCGTTGGAGGCGGGGCCACATTCATTCTTATGAAAGTTGCTCAGTGGCGCATGAAGCCAAAAAAGCTACTTCCTGCTGAAAGAAATTACCTGGATGTTGCTTACGCTTCCTGATCGTTGGGCCCGTAGAGCATGTACACCAGAGACTTCCTCCGGCTAACTTCTAGTTTAACCCTCCGCTAATTGAGGGAAAGTAATTTCATGCGGGGGTTGTGACACTCAAAAAAATGTATCCACTGATTTACAGACATCTCTTTTACAATGTAAGTCTATGGGAAAAAAGTCTTTTTGGGCCCAAAAGCATCATGTGACGGACCTGGAAGTTGTAATTACAAGGTTTGGCCGCTATGTCAAATTGGCTTCAAAGCCCGGCGCTGTTCCTGGGGGCTTGGCATGGAGGGAGGGAAGGATGGCGAGTAAAGTCAGAGAGATAGCTGAGAAGAGAAGACAAGAGAAGAGAAGAGAAGAGGAGAGGAGAGGAGAGGACTCATAGGTTTCCATTGGTGGGTCCGGGTGTGATTCCACTGGGGTTGGATCATTAGTAGTCATAGGCCTGATAGAGTATGGAGGGGTGCACTGCTACACTTAATTTGAGCTCTTTAATAACACACTTTATGAATTCAGTCATGTTTGCAGCCCTCTGCCTGAGACACAGCGTGAGAGACATCGGTGGATCTCATTTCAGGCCGACAAGATTTCAGATTCAATTAACTCCATTGTGCAACACCACCTCTCCTCACACACACACACACACACACACACACACACACACACACACACACACACACACACACACACACACACACACACACACACACACACACACACACACACAGTCATGTTTCCATCACTTCAGAGGACATTACATTGACTTTCATTCATTTCCTGGAGACTTACCCTAACCTTAACCGTAACCACTACGTGCCTAACCCTAACCTTAACATAACCCTAAACTAACCTTCACTTTAAACCAAGTCTTCACCCTAAAATTAATGATTTACTTTAAGGAGATTTGCTTTTTGTCCCCATAAGGGAGGTAAGTCCCCACAACATAACTGTGTAGACAGATTTAGGTCCCCACAACATGAGGAATGCCTGGCACACACTGGCACATACACACACACACACACACACACACACACCAGACTCCCATCTTCTCCCCATGCTTCAAGGTCTATCTCGGAGCACTGCATGATCATTCGAAACCTAATTACTCCAGGGCTGTCTGATGGAGGCCCAGTGCTGCCCAATCACATTTGCATCGAGTGGCCAAAAGCAGAGGAAGTGCAGCCGGACAGCACCCCCCCCAACCCCCCACCCCTGTCTCAGCCATCTCTCATTCTTGCATGGTGGCTAAAGTCGCAGAGCATCCTTTCCTCCCCCTCCTTAATCCTATCCCTCAGCCTCTCCTTACGTCGAAATGCGTCACCCCGCCACAAATTGACAGTGACATCCAATTTTTTTGACACCAGATACAAAGCTGCACTTGCCTTAACCTGGCGTACAGAAGAGTTTTGTTGTTTTACTGTTTTCATCTCCCGTCGCTGCACTCTGTGACAGTGGTGCTAATCTTCTCAGTGGGGGACTTTGTTGTTAGTTGTTTGTCTCCCTGCTGGGCCTCTTTGGTACATGATTGGCAGGAGAGTAACGGGATGTCACACTCAGGGGACATTTTTGTGAGGGAGTTCACCCTGCAAAAATGACCCCTTTAAAGTCCAGGGATCATGCATCAGCTTTGAAGATGCAGGGGGGAGTTCTTCTGAAAAGATGTTTCAACCAAGAAGTTGAAAAAGCTGACCCCCCCCCCCCCCCCCCCCCTCTGTATAGTGCCCTTGGTGACATGATATTTCTTCCAGCTGTGCAGCCATTTGAAGGTGATATTGAGGTGTGACTTTTTTGCCTTAACCTACAGTTAGTTGGCTTTAATTGAGTACTTCATGACCTTGGGTCAGTTTCTGTCTCTATGAATTTACTAAGCACTGTTCTGATAACCATTGCATCTCACTAACCTTCTGTTTGTTTGTTCCACAAGTACATGAGCATCTGAGATGTGTGCCCGTCTTTCTTTTCTCCCTCTCTCTCCCTATTTTCTCCTCCTGTCCTCTCTTGTCTCTCAGGCATCTCTTGCTGGATCCAGCACCCATCCTGGAACTGCTCTGCTTCCCTGGCTGTCGGTGCCATTTCCTGAAGTTTTGGATCTTATTCCCCATCCTGCAGGAGTTCAGCCTCACCTCAATGTCTCTCTCTGAATGATGTCTTTATCTTTCTCTCTCTCCTGTGTGAATAATGTCTTTTTTTTTGTCTCTTCTCCCGTGTATGTGAATCGTGCGATGTGAGTCTGCTGTGTGCATGTGTAGTCTGTCCTCCTGCCAGGTCTCCATGGTGATGGAGGTCATGTGGCTCAGGTCCCATTCTGTTCTGGTGGCACCTGGAAGCTGCTTGGCATCCTCTTCATCACATTCTTCATATATGTTATAAATCCATTATTATTTTATTTTCCTGTTCAAAGCTGTATTCTGTAATTTGTTTTCTATTCAGTACACACAACATCTATTTCATGTCTGTCTGTCCTGGGGGAGGGATCCCTCCTCTGTTGCTATTCCTGCTCTTCCTGAGGTTTCTTCCATTTTTTCCCCATAAAAGGGTTTTTTTAGGGAGTTTTTCCTTATTCGAATTGAGGGTCTAGGGACAGGGGATGTTGTATTGCTGTACAGACTGTAAGGCCCCCTAAGGCAAATTTGTGATATTGGGCTACACAAATAAAATTGAGTTGACTTGACTTTGCACTTGGCAAAGCTTCCAAGGTTCACTATTGAGTTCCCTCTGAAATATTTATCCATGACAGGGGAAATTTGTGGTTCATTTTGCTTTAGCCCACTCCACAGGGAGGTTGAAGGTTAGGGTCAGCAGCACAAAAGTACCCCTGGGCCTGACAGGAAGTCACTTTGCTGCTAACAGGCGCTTCAAGGGAGTGAAACCTTGCCTGTATGGAGACGAGAATAGCGATTCCCCCAATCACTGACCACCCGGGTGAGCTGATGTTTATTTTTGCACCACCATGTTACATTCTTTTTTTCATCTAATTATCTTCCGTTGCATTACTCACACTCTTCACTTCACTCCAGCTGTCAGTCATTCTCACATACAGGCTCCAGCTTGATGCCGTGCCCTGTGCTTGCCCTTACTACCTCAGCACAGACATTATGATGAGTGAGGCAGAGCAAAAGAAGGACAATTATCATTTTCTCTCAGATTACATTCAGCAGATGTCAGTGCCCACATGTGGAGGCGGCTAATTGCTGTCTCCAAATCAACTGTGGCATAATACTACAAGCATATGTGAGCATGTGTGTGTGAGTGTGTCTTGGGGAAGGTGGACGGGAAGAGGGGTGCATTATGGAGAGAAAGTCATATGTTGATCCATCAGGCACGCTCTTGGCCATGTGTGTGTATAAAAAGCCAGGCTAATGCGTGTGTCATGTCGCTATACTAATGATCAAACTGGCTTACCCGCCATCAGCTGTTCACACCCACACGAGCAGAAAGAATCGTATGAAGACACAGAGTGGTGCAGGAACACGCCAACTACCTACTCTCATGCTACACATGAGGTAATCATGCTTTCGTGGCATTGTATCCATATTCTAGACATACTCACGCATGCATGCAAACGCACACTCGTGCCAAACCCCCCACACTCCAGCGCTCCCAGCATGCTTGCACACTGCCTAAGAATAATAAAGATTGAAGGATTGAAAGCATCCCTCTATTCTGGCTCTCACTGCTTTCCTTCCCACTCCACACCCCTCTCTCCTGCATCCCTCCGTGTAGCCTTGAGTGGGGCTGCATCTGCGGGGAGGAGCAGGCAGACGAGGTCCCCGGGGTGATGGAGGGTGAGGAGGAAGGGGGAGGAAGGGGGAGGCAGGGGAGCGCTCGGCTGTCACGCCGAGCTCCAGTGTTGGCTGATGGCTCGGCGTGAGGCATGCCACTTATCAGATTGGTGGGGAGAGCGGGAGTGGGGGTAAGTGTATGTGTGTGGGTGAGGACACACCAGGGAGAACGGGTGAGGGTGATGCCAGAACCCATTAACACCGTCTTTTCATCTTTACGCACACAAATTTACATGCACCTTCAAAACACGCGCTCATGCTAACACACGCGCTAAAAAATGTAGAAAATCGCCAGAGATCCTCAATCCTCCCTCCAGGCAGACACGATGCCGTGACTGCCGCTGTGAAAAGCTCCCTTCTTTTCTCATTCCCCCTCTCCCTTTCCTTTTCATCCTCCTTTCCCACTCTCTCGTGGTGCCCCAGTTCACTCCAGTGCACACGCTCCCTCTCTGATTCCACCCTCACCCAATCCACCCCCTGCCCCCACCTCTCTGGCCCCCATTCCCCTGTCCCAGCCCTGCCTTCCAATTTTGCAGCCTCCTCCCGCTTGTCTCCTTCATGCTACTTTTCCTGCAGTATGATGCAATTCCATAGCTTCATCAAAAACACACACACACACAAACTGTACAAAATCATTAGATACACACACACCTTACAAAAACATACATAAAGAAAGAGTCTAATTAACCCATTTAAAAATTCATTTATCACATTATTCACTGTGTTTTAACAATTGAACACACCTACTTATAATAAATGACTCAGGATGGGTATTTTTTACATGTGCATCTGCATATCTACACACTCGCACACATATAAACACGTCAGGAGATGGAGATGGGGATTTGATGGAGGAGGTCAGTCAGTCACAGAGCAGATAAACAACACCTCATTAGGCATGTTGAAGGGAGTCTTGCAGGCCAGGCCGAGACAGCATTGTCTGCTAACATGCTAACAGGGCCCTGGGCAAACCTTCCAACATCTAAACAAACCTGATAGGATCGGAAAGTAATGATCACATGTTATCCACTAGAAAGGACATGAATAATCACGTAGCATGGTTTGGGGCATAATGCATCGCCCTGCCCTCCCTTATATCCCACTAGATGCAGACATGGACACAGTGATACATGCATGCAACAGACATCCTTGAAATAACAGTGATGTCAAGCTGCCTAGGGCTGGATTTTTATCCTATGCATGCATGCACATTGCTATCCATTCATAAGATTATGAGCTATTCATTACTGGATGGTACAGGACTGTGTACCAGGCAGTACAGTATGAATCCAGAGAGGCAGGGAAGCCCGGGCTCTGCACTGCAGTTTCTTTGCTTTGGGCTTTAGGCAGTCAATTTTCTTTCCATCACGCACTCGCACACTTTCAGTCATTCTTGCACTCACAGTATTTATCTCACAGTCTCTCCCTTTATCCTCCCTCTCTCTCCCTATATTAGGCCATCCTCCTTTCCCCTGGCTCTGATGTTAATGCACTCCCAATCAGGCTGTCCATTAAGCGGACGTGCGCTACACGTTCATCGGGCCGTCCAAAGGCCTGCATGCAAATGAGCTCAAATTGCAGCGCCCTGCAAACTCCTTGAAATCTCCTTAGAGGGAGAACGTGTGTGTAAGACATGGGTGAGAAATGCAGGAAAAAGTGAGAACTTGTCCATTTTATGCAAATGAAAAACCACGGCAGACAAGCATTACAAAGGATTAACCCAATCAGGATGTCTTTTTGATGTTTTGATGCAATGGTGAAACGCTCACACGTGAAACTTGCTAATGTAAATTCTATGCGTGATCCGTAAGCCTGAGAGTGTTGAGTTACTGTCAGCCAAACCCTTTGTCATGCACAGAAAGACTTCTCCATTCCTGAAATCACTGTCAAAACTTTTGCTAGAATCGCTAAAAATGAGACACATGACAGATCTTCCACTTGCGTTCCCTCTCCTCCCTTTTGACCGCCAGGCATTTCATATCACTCCATTTTGTTCTTCACAAAAAAAAAGTTTGTTATTGTATCTAGTGGGATGCATTCTTTCTCACCTCAGTTCCTTGCCATCTCTAACTTTCTAAACCTGTTAAGTGGATTGTGAGAGAACGGGGAGAGAATAGAAAAGGACAGTGTAGACGTGTGGGTGTGAGAGCTGTCACAGTTTTAAGTAGAAAATTGTTTGAGGTATCAACAAGGAGTAGGTGTAGCAGAAAAGACGGGAAGACAAAGCTTGAGAGTTGGAGAGACATGCTGGTTCAGGAGGCTGCCTCTTTGCATTCAGGAGGCGCATGGCCTGGCGTTAAATGCATGGAGCAGGGGGGATTGTCAGCGAGGCCTGCCGCGTGCCAACTCTTAAGTGGCGGTGGCACTCAAAGATAATGAAGAACGATGATGAGGCTGAGGAGGGCATGCCGAGGGCTCACGTGCGCTGCTAAAAAATCACCCAGCAGCCACCTATCGGGGCGAGCACACAGCCTCTCAAAAAGGTTTGCCAACGGCGCTGATTGCATGTCACAGAGAGTCAAACCTGTGGCTCAAATTTCAGCTTTCACTTCCTAATCCAGCACACCTCTCTGTGTTCACCCCCGTGAACATGTGTGCGTCTCCACGTATGTGTTCATGCCTTTTGTTGCCTTGTGTACAACAGAACGTGAGCCTGTTTGAGTCATTATGCGTTTACACCACAGGATGCAGCGACAGTTGAGTTAAAAAAAAAAAAAAAAAAAGCCCACAAAAGTGAAAATAATGGAAGATAAGCTCCTCGCATTCCTCAGTCGTGACCTCGAAACACACTTGTCATCTTTATTGTTCATTACCGAGCCGTGTGCTGCGATACGCTAACTAATCCCATTAAACTAATCCACATGAAAACAACTTACGGCACGATAACGGCTCGCACCACCTCCATCATTAATTTATGCCATATTCAAATGTGCATGGAACTGAAATAATGTGACTCCCCCACTAATTTTCTTTGTGGAAGACATACTGAATGGATACCCGCAGGATGTTTATTTTCATCTGGAGTTTCTTTGCACATTTCTGCTACTATTGTCTGTGTACACAGCGGTCCAAAGTAACTCTACTCAGGGTAAAGAACTTATGTTTTTGTCAATTAGTCCACAGTGGCAGTTTTCCAGGCTGTAAGACAAACATAACAACCAGAAATGTTGCCCGCAGAGGCGTCTGGTTTGAATTTGCCTCCAACTTCCTTCAGTACATGAGGTTATAACACAATGTTTTAGACCTGTAGCAGGTGCGTATTGCTAAATGAAAGGCGTATCCTTAAATTAAATCACTGAGACTTTTGCTTGTGAATATGTTTTTTCTAAACTGATGAATATTGATTGGTTGTTTACAGGGGGATCATAACACCTCTCCTGGCCTCCCAAGGTAGTCTACCTCTAAAATTTCGCTGCAGCTGCTGAGAATACGAGCCACAGGCAACAATTCCAACCCGCAGTCCATTTTAGTATCTCCAAGGGTCTTTTATCCCCAGAACCAAATCACAGCAACACATTATCACCCGTATGGGTCCTCAACATTGTCCACTGGTTAACAAATGCTGAGCATGTTTGGATAGGAGGAGCGCGCACATGGAATTATGAATAAAACATGTTGCCCTTATTAAAAATAATCTGGCTCAAAAGTGCTAGAGGCCCTTGAGGTCGATAACCCCCCCTCCCCCTCCTCTACACGCACCCCCTCCATCTCACAGGGTTCAAGGAGAGGGGTCCCTGATTAGCACTAGCAACATCCAGAGAACGCATTCAAATTCTGTATGATCCTGTGGAGAACGTGTTCAGTGGAATTAAATAAAGCAGATAGCGATTAGCACTTGAGGCTACACAGGAGGGAGTTGTTTAGGAGTTTGAGCTAATCTCCGTCTTGTTCCTACCTGAACATCTCGCCCAGGCCCTTCAGCACGCCTTTCTTGGCTTTGTTCTTGTCCTTGTCTTTCTCCTTCTCTTTATCCCTTTCAGGTTTCTTCTTTTCCTTCCCCCCAATTTTATCCCGATCTTTCCCTCTGTCATCTTTGGAGAGGCTGCCGTTCAGCCCGGGGCCCACGATGAGGTCACCGCTGGTGGACATCGACTCCCAACCTGATCGGGAACTTCCCTCTGTGTCCTCGTCCACTGGAGAGAAGTGATGGGGGGCGCGGGAGAGATAAGGGGGGAGGAGAGGGTGTTAAATATAGATATTAAGAGGGAGACAGAATAGTGCACTCACACAAACAGAGATAGAAAGAACAATTAAATGTAAGTCAACAAAAGACAAAAATTTCAACTTCCACTTGGCTCCCTGTAGATCACAGAAGCTTATTTAAAATCAGCATACAAAAACAACTTTTCTTTTTTTTTTTTTTTTTTGCAGTAACAAAGCGTTACGTCTTTCTTCTGGTAACATCAGATGAACCATTAGTGGAAAATCTGTGTCCCACAAGGTATAGCAGCTTTGAACAAAACACACTGAATCCATCCGCCTCATTAGAAGCAGAATATATTTATATTGTACACCCTTTGAGAATAGTGTTCAGTTGAACATATTTTCACTTAGCTGAAAGCCTGAAGTTATTTCAAATGTGTACATTTCACACAGCTTACAAGTTGAACCATCTTTTCCCCCTTTTTCTCCTTGTTTCATATAAAAACGATGTGACCAAATAGTAGAAGCTCTAATGATAGTCATATGAATCTGGTTCTTAATTTACGTCTGAACTCATTTCAACCCAGACATCAAATTGAAACCAAACTCCTTAGGTGATGTAGGGTTGATTAAACTCAAAATTTCCATCACATCTAATCGGAACTGATGTGCAAAATGTAATTAATCTGTCAGTAATTATACATTTAAATAATCCTGAAAAAGGCTCCCAGGGATCTTAATTGCAAATGCGGTGTGCTCTGCAATCGGCATAGCTCCTGTCTACGCTATATCTCTCGCTCTGAGGTGTGAGGTAGATGTCCTTCAGATTACAACTTATTACAGTCTTGTGCAATGTTGTCTAAGTTATGTGTTTGATGGAGGAGAGAAAAGCGCTTATCGTGAGGAAAGGAGAGGGAGGGGAGACAATGATAGATTTTCGGTATACGGGATGAAACAGACTACGGGAGGGAGGAGCGGCTGGATTCACATTTCAAGGATGAACAGTGGGGTTTGTTTTCTCTTGTGATCTGTGGAGCTATCAGCTATTTCTTTCAGCTGCCATCTCAGAGGAAATTACTGAAATGGAATCTCAACATGAGGCACTGTACGGTAGAAACAGAGAGCGAACCGGCAGATTAAACCTGCTCAATTATGCAATTCATTGCTGCTCGTAGCCCCTCCCTTTCACTCTCTCCACCTCCGCAAATTTGGGAGCAGGTTCTGGATGGGTATCAGCTTTATCACTCAATCTGCTGCCTGCTTATCAGTCACTTATGAGCAACTGCAGCAAATAGCAGCTGTGAGCTGTATCTGGCTATTTAAATGATGGAGATTAGCAGAACTGCTAATGTCGCTACTGCTTAATGATGCCAAGCTGCAGATAACATACTAAACATTGTAATCCAGAACCTCCCAGAGGGCACTGGTCATATGCGTGTGTGTGAGTGCATGTTGTCGTGGCCAGGTTCTTTACATATATTATTACAAAGGCCCTCAAACCAAACAAAAGTGTATTTATCATCTTCCATTAAATTTGAATAATTAAATAAAGCAAGTCAGAAAAAAGTGCTGTCTCTCAAATCTATCTATCAAAAAAAACAGACAAAAGCCTTTAACACCAGACATCGAAAGGTGAGGCCATCCACAGCAATTTGACAGAGCTGAAAAGAAAAGACTGGGCTAACAATCTCAAATGACAGCAGAACCATTGATGAAATTGTCAGGAGACTGAAAGATAATTTGCAGAGAGAGACAACCACAGGAAACATTTTGTCACTTTAGTGAAACTTTCCTGCTTTAATAATCAAGGATATTTAAGCTGGTCTGTCGGTTAAGGTTATGACAGACAAGTAGAATTGCCGGTCTTATTCTGACATATGAAAGAAGGGATTTCTGCCCAACAGTGCAGATTTCCCCTTTTTCTTCTTCATTTCCTCAAAAGATGCAACACAAAGTAGCACAAGGGTAAGTGCATTTTGCCCAGCGGGATATCTTGTGGGGACACATTTTCTTTAGGTGATGCCACATTCTTATTTTATGTAAATAAAAGTCTGGGAGCAGAGGAAGGCAGCGGCTTATCTGTCAACTTTGACTATTAACCTCAGTGACGAGCACAGACTGGCTGCTTTTATCTAAATTGAAAAACAGAGTTATTTGAATATCATGGGGGAGAATGCAATATACCGCAGCAGGGGAAATCGGTTGCTTTCCCCATTTTTCTTTGCCGAGATAAGACTGTATTTAGTGGCTTGCCGACAGAGCTTATGAGAACAAAGCGTTTCAGGCAAATAATTCCCTCTTTTTCAAATATCTCCCAGCTCTTTTAATGGAATCCTTTAATGGTGAATGGAAATTTATATCGAGCAATTACTCTTGTGGTGTTGCAGTGTTATTACCTGTCGGAAAACGTAAGACGGCTGTCTCTCTTTACCCGACGCATGTCTTTTTGTCATCAAACACCAAGTAGGGATGGATATATTCACTCCAACGGAATGTGTCATGACTTTCCTTTCTAAGGTTGTCTTCATAGTTTAGAATAAAGTAAGGTAATTCTGGTTTCGGTCCCAGTTAGGTACACAAGAAAACAAATGAGAGGGATCCTGGCAAAGTTGTATAGCAAATGAAGGAAAGCAAAAATATTTCATTTGTAATCATATATACTATAATAAAAACATATTACATGTATAATGGATACAATAGGATCCTGACTTCTGTGGATAAACACTAGAAATTTTTTCTCGCGTGCAGTCTGTTAAAAACATGGCAATGCACTTTAAGAGTATGCAAGCTCCTGGGAAAACATGTTGCCCCAGTCTCTAACAATTCCACTCAACATGAACTGTGTGAATATTAATGAGTGTTTAACCTAGACGCTTATTGCTGGTGTGCTTTGTGACACACACATCACTCTAGCAAGTGGGGATCCCTAACCTAGTTTACTTGGGGGTGAATCCTGCTATTCTGAAAATGCTCTGGGGAAATAGGTAGCTTGAGTTGGCCTACATTACATTACACTGACTAAATTAGTTTGTAATAATCTACTAGTGTCTTCCACTGTACATTATATAATGACGCATGTTTGGGCACATTATTGTAGATCATGTACACAGTATTGCAAAACAGTTCTGTTTAAATCGCTTAAATACAGTGTTTACACTCACATGTCTCCATGCTGTTCTCCTCCTCTGCCGCAGTGACACCGGGCTTCTCGTATGACTTGTCAATTGCAGCTCGGAAACTCTCATTGCAGCCGCGGCCCCTGACAATCCGGGAGCGTGCTCTGTGGACGTTGACCTCACCGTTCAGTGTCACCTCGGCAACGGCCGTCTGGAGGCTTTCGAGGGAACTGGACTTTTTCAGGCCAAGCGAGGGTCCGACCCCTTGTTCTGAAGAATGGAGTGAGGAAATAGTGTCACTGAGGCCAGCTAACTAATGGTGTGTGACTACAACTCCCCCCACAAAGGCAGCGTAAAACCTGTCATCACGGAGCTCATTGCGTGTCAATGAATCATTCACGTTTTGCTAGTTTCGTATGGGATGATGTTATGTGGCATACTTGGCAAGTGAAGGGAAGGTGTGAGTCTGGCAATTAACATGAAAAACAAATGATGCCATTGCCTGGCCAATGAAGTGTGTGAAATGAGAACAAAGTATTATATCTTCACTCAGTTTACTGAGACATTTTCCTGTTGAGAATTATAATTCAACCTTTGTCCTTGTGTCTGTACAGTTAAATTATGTGGCTGAATCATAATGCATATAAATGGGCCACTGTAAAATACAGCAATGTAGCACAGTACTAGAGTGATTATGGTGTTATGATATAATATAATAAATTCTCAAAACATTTAGATAGACTCTAAGCCTAAAACTATTTCCATAGGAATGAGAAATGGGAATAAAAGAGGGAATGCATGCAGACTAAACAAACCAATGTCTATTCATTTCCATCACCATTCCCACATATTCACAAGCCCATCTTAGCACAAGCAACATTTAACAGCTGTATTTTGCTCTATTTCTAAGTCCTTCACATGATGTTAGATAGCAGAACAATATGAAGGCAAAACCATTGCTCTGTTATCAGCCTTATGTTGATTAATCCGGAGGGCGAAAACAGCCAAAACAGTCGACACAGGCCTCTCACAGAACAACACCAGCACACGGAACCATTCCAATACATTACCCTCACATGCACTGCACACAGAAACATGAAGCACACTTTAGTATGAGCATGGCAGTATGGTTTCTGTACAATAATGTCGTCATGACACAACATCAATGGCAACCACTGCACTTATTTCACTGAAAGATTCTGCACAATGCATAACCATTATGCAAAACATACAATTAACATGTAAATTCTACACACGATACAAATGAAGGGCTGTAGTGAAGTGAATAGCTAATTAGAGTATGTCATATATGTCATTCGTGTAGGACAAAGTATCTCCTTAAAAGGACATACATAGCACTGATATAGCAGCTGTGTAGACAGCAAACTGAATGTTGAACAGTCAACCTCTTCAGCACTTGGGCCAAGCCCCGGACAGCCGTAATTATTTTTCCAATGCTTGCCGGGGGTTTGTTTAGGGTATGTAATTGGAGCGCGACTCAAGTATTGGTATTTCATTTTGTCAGGGAGCGTCCGTCAGTTCCCTGTAGCTCTTACCTTACCCGCCAGTTGGTAAACAAGCAGCCTGGTTGATTTTCTGTCCCCTTTATTCTGCCACGATTCAGCGTGCAGCAAGGTGCTGTCAAACGTAACAAGATGGATTTCTGAATATGTGCTAGTGGAAGCCTTGTTAGATGTAAACTTCTGCTGAGGAAACTACCAGTAATAATGAATAAACTGGTGATTCAATTACTTTGGCAGCCTCACTGACTCTCTGAGGGCACAGCACATGTCAATGGAGTCTGGACAGAGCAGCATTGTGTCTTTACGACTCCCCGTAGACCATACAGACCCTCCACATGTACTGAGTATGTGCTGCTGTTTCCTCTGTGGCTTCACTTGGTGTAAATAAACGTCTCCTACAGCTCTTCCTGTTGGTTTTTTTAATAACAATGTTGCCTCTACCCTCACTGCATTGGACACACACATGGAAACACATGGATGTATGGGTTTTAATGTGCCCCACGCAGGGACTCCCCGGTAGGCACAATAACACAAACACATGACATGATGAAACACAGACACACACCTCTGTGTCAGCTACCATCAACAAAAAACCCTGACGTGTTTAAAGTGGCCTAAATGAGGCATGACCCACTGCCGCTGGGTGATCACAGTGGATCTTTAGGTGGAGGTTTGCACAGCCAAACACAGATTAGGCAAAGAAAATAAACCCCCATCACCAAAAGAAAACAATTTGTTGCCTTTGTATGGACTACCCCCTCTGAAATACATTTGTTTTCAGAGGGAAGCCAGGAGGAGAAGAAACACTGAGCGATGTGAATATACAAAATTTGCACAAGAAGGGTATGAATAAACTGGCAGCGCTGTGCAGAAATCCATATATGCTGCTACTGTTATCATAATTTTACCAGTGGCAGCTTGTCTCTTTTGTTGGCTGAACCCCTTTGCTATTCTCTTCTTGATCCCTTAACCAAGCAAACCTGCAGCAGCTCACTAGTGATTAGCCAGCTATCTGGGTTTCGCAGTTCAAACACACACCATCTAGACAGCTACTTACAGAGGACAAACGTAGGAAAGAACAGTGCTGTTTGACTCCTTATTTCAGACATCTTTTCATTTCAAACTAACTGAAAGTTAACTTTGGGGTCACAAGGGCATCCCTCTTCCTGCTACATTCGCTACCAATGCACTCTTACTGAGAGTGTGAGTGCTTCTCTATCATCCATGGCAGCTATAGATCCGGTGTCAAAGAAGTCAAATAGGCTAAAAGGTCAGCTGTTAGTCAGTGTGTTGGGTTTCCAGACTGGTAGAGGTAATGTTATGTCTTTTACGCACCATTTTCCCCTCCGTTTCGTCAATGTTAATAAAAGTGGCCAATCCCAAGAGAAGCGGGACTCAATCCTGAAAGTACCATTTAAAATAAATGAACACCAATCCTATAATGCTGCATCCCATTTAGTTGGAAGAGCTCATATGTGCGCCTTCAGGCAGCCTTGGACAGTAAAATGAAACTTTACTATGTGCTACAAATGTCTAGGGGGGGGGGGGGGGTCAACAGCTCTCTAGTTGCAGGAATAGAAGATTCATTTTACTGCTCACTTCCCCTGAAGAGGTAGACCATTTCTGATTACTATGACAAATTTTAATGCCAGGAAAGAATAAACAGTCTTATATGACCAAGAGAATGTAAGTAAAAATCATGGAAATTCATTTGATGAAAAGAAGTAATCTCATCATGTGAAGGACAAGAGAGGGCAGTCCAAAGAAGAAAACACATTAAAAAGGAAACAAAGGCGCAGATACAGTGTAGCAGGAAAATGCTGTGATTTTTCATACTTTGTGCAAAAACTCAATCAAGCCAGTATAAATGCCATGTAAATTTGGGGTTTTTTGAAGCTTATGCGTAAAGCCTGCCAACAGCAGACACGCAGAAGCCAGGGTTCATGTTTGACACAATGGGATTGCAAGTTAGAGCCGCACAGGATGTGCAACAGTTCAAGGCATGACATCTGCTGTACTCGGAAACAGGGAATTATCCTCCCGCTCGGTATTCCGCACCACGATCCTCTTTGCCATTGTTTCTAGTCGGCGCGGTGAATGACTGAGAGGAGCAGAGAGACAAAGAGAACGGGAGAGCGAGGGAGAGAGAGAGAGAGAGAGTTTGCCCATAGACCCTGGCTGCCTCGAACCTGCCTTTGTTTTCATCAGAAACAGCCCCGGCTCTCCTGGGAGAGTTTGACGGACAGCTCTCTGTATGCCAGTCTATTATGTGATTCCTATCACACAACAGAAGCCTCACTGCTCTGCTCCTCATCTCCCTCTTATTCAGAGGGATGAAAATACAAATTCCCCCATTGCATACAGACATGAGTTTGTCACTCCCCACACGTCTGGAGGAGAAATGAAAATCATCAAAATGAAACACACAAAAAGAAAGACAATCAAATCAAATAGGGGGAAAGTGCGCCTGAAATTTTGTCACGGCCAAAGACAAAAATGGCCAACGTGCTGTGTTCCTTAGCCAGATTAAGGGCAAGGACAGTTAATTGGAGAAGATCCATTGCCACTAAACGTTAAAGGGGAGGTATGGCAAACTCCATGAATAAATCAGCAGAGGTTATTACAGGAACAGGAGCCCATAGTATAATTAGAGCAGCTAAAACTATGCTCCCCAGCCATTATTCACTGTGGGCTCTAGCATGTAAAGATCTGTGTACAGACAGGAGCTCCATTACACATAATTTATTCAGAGAGCTAAGGCTTTAAGCAGGGCGGTAAAAGGGTAATTATGTTAAAAATAGCCTCCAAGGTGGCCGGGGGAAGGCCATGTCCAGGTATCCCAGTGGAAGTGAGGCTTCCGTGGGTCAGCCAGGCTCCTATGTCTCTGCGGATCATTAGCCCGACAGAGGACGTCCCCCGCACGCAGAACATGTGTCACAAAGAAATCATCATTAACCGGACTTAGGGTTAATATCTCAATTAAGGATGCTGGATACCTTGCTGTGACTGCTTTGCTCAACCCAATAAAATTATGTTTTTATGTTTGTCTCTCTCCATGTCAGCCTACTCACTCTACTAGCTAAGGTATTAATTTAGGTAGGCATACACCTCTCATGCTAAGCCTGGCAACCACTGGATCAGCAACCGACCCGGTAAGAATAGCAACTTACCATAACAGTAAGCTTGAAGTCATCTGACATTTTTGTGTTAGTTTCCGATGACTGCCCACAGAAATCACTCAAAAATATCCCCTCATGACCCAATCATCAGCTTATTCGGTGTTAATTGACTGGAGTGAATTCACCCTAACATGCTCCAACCAGAGCTCAAAACAGCCTCACTATGATGGATCAATTGCAGCGAGCTGGAGAGGCCAACTGGCAATGAATGTCTCTCTATTGCAAATGCCACTCCATTGCCTAGCTCCCTCCAGCCCTCCACACCTCCTGGAGTAATGAGTGTTTTCTTCAATCATTTGCACTGCAGAACGAGCAAAATGGCACAGGTTCCCACATTAATTGCCAAGTCTCTATTCAACGCCATGCAGCTCCCTCAGCAATATGAAAACCCTCTTTTGATCATGCTGCAATTACCTCAAACAACCCTCTCCTCCATATACATCTAAAGATGCCAAGATCACACAGCCAATAATGGTTGGTTATGAGCTGGTTAAGGAGAAGGAGTGGGGGACTGCTTTTACGATCTCTTCTATTGACCCGTGGACCCAGCTGAACAATCAAAATGTGTCCATTGTTATAATGGTGACAGTGTATTGAGCTGGGCCCGGCACGGTTGCTTACCTCCATTGGTTCTTGTGCTGCAGTTAATCTCATCTGCTACTGTTAAAGAGCATAAACAAGCGTGAGTAGTTAGTGCTTTCTGTACCATGTTATCGTGCACATGCAAAGCAGAAAGAGACAGAACCAGAAAGTGCAGGACAGATGCTGAGCAGTTTAAGAATGTGAACTAAGTGGAGCAGATATTACATCCCCGTGCAAGAGCCTGTCAATCATGAGACTCACAAGGCAAAGTGAGGTGTGCGAGGTATTACTGCCAGCTGTGGCGCCTCACGTCTCTTTCTTCCCTTTTCTTACCTCGCTCAATCTTGTTCCCCATCTAAATGGGATTGAACCGCGGGGTGTCTGACCAGTTTAGCATATTTCAACAATGATGGGCTTCAAAGTCATGAAATCCATCTGCTGATGTGATTTGGGAGCACCTGAAACACGGTTTAAAGGAGTGACAAAAATACCTAGTGACAACATAAAATGAGACTTTGGAAGGGATAGTATTGTTGAGCATGTTAAGCATTTAGTCAGGGTAGCATGAAAGCACAGAGCGGCTTTATTAATGTGCTAATGAAATGCAGAGAGGTATGCTTACACCTGCTTCTTCACTTAACTTTGGAAGACCAAAATGTCCAACAGTGTGCCAAAGAGAAGGCTTAAAGGTAAACGCTGGCATTATGTTCCTTAAGCTCATTTAATTTTCAACTCTATTATACGTTGCCCATAGGCCATTTTTCATTGTGTGGCTTTGATGTAATAATTTCATTAAAATAATCACCATGTTATAGCAGTGTGCGCCTTTCAGATAATTGGAATGTGACATTAGATATGTAGCCAATGTAGCTTTCATTTTGAACACAGACTCTAGAGTTTCTGCTCCACGTATTGACTGAAACATTTCTCCTTTGGGAACTCACGTCAGTTACTAGATATTATAGGAGAGGAACAAGTTAGTTATTTCCCTGCACCATCTGAACGCTGTGATTTTCTCACTGATGGATTATGATTTTGTATTGGCAAAGATTTCTGTCAGCAGGGTATTTCTCAAACTCAATCGAGCCCTGCCAGCAGTGGAGGGGAATATGATTTTGAATTACATTGAATAACGTGCACACACAAACACACACACACACACACACACACAGATCTTCAGAACTAGAACTTAGAAATAATAGAGCAATAATAGAGAAAACATCAGGAACACTGGTTATCCCAAGAGTGAGGCGTTGTCTTATGAGCAGAAGAACTAGTCTCTTTAGTACAGACAAACAATGTTGTTTTCAAGAAATAATCAAATTCACAAGTAAATGCTGATGCCACTTTTGAACAATTAAGAAGCTTTTTTGATTAAACTCATTGATAAAATGTGCATTTGCAACAATGAGCTATCTCAGCTTCCTGTCCATTTTACCCACTTCCTGTCCTCCGTAATATTCAATTAGATTTTCAATTGACACTAAGGACATAATGGAAAAGATCAACTAATTGCTCAGTGAAACCTATCCTATGACTAACCATCATCTTTCTCCTAAGCAGCACTTTCCACTGAAAGTTTATGTCCGGTTCACTTTGTGGAAAAGTTTTGAGGGCTGGCAAAGGGTAGGGCTCATCCAGGGAAGGTGGACCCCACACAGCTGAATGCAGTGGCCCGGACCTGCACTAGTCTGTGGGAGAGTGAAAGATTTCTACAGGTCTCTGGGCTCTGTGTAGCGTCGGCTGTTATCTGTTATGATTAGCCAGTGATCCGAGAGAAGGCAGCGTCTGCTTCAGCCTCAGTGGGAGAGGCTCTGAATTCACACCATCTTCTTCCCTGGATACAGTCTGTGTGTTTGGGCGCAATGCGTGTGCATGTGTGTACGGGCATGCATGCGTCTCAACGCCCATTCAAAGACAGTCACTAAAGAGGCCATTGTACTTTTGCTTCTTGTGTTTTACCCATGCTCCACTGGACACAGGGCCATAGAAAATAGAGGCCAAAAGAGGAGAGGTGGTGGCTGGACAGGACTGAAAGGTCTGTGTGTGTGTGTGTGTGTGTGTGTGTGTGTGTGTGTGTGTGTGTGTTTGTGGGTATTCTGTTTTTGAAAGCGACTGTCTCCATTTCCCCAGTATTGTGCTTTTTTTTTACTGGCAGGTTACAGTTGCATTTGGCTGTGGTTCCAGAAATTCAAGGATTATTCTTCTCATGTTTCTTCGCCTGTTGTTTTAGTGATTTTGTTCCCAGATCTCAGCAATTACTTTAATGAGTAAGATCATAACTGTTGACCAAAACTGGAATTATCCTTTAATCACACATTCTTGACACAATGCACGTGTTTGAAACCAGCATAGCATTTACCTAGATCCATGCTCTTAGACTTGCGCGTCTTGATGATCTCCAGGTGAGCCGGACTCTCGTACTGCTTGGTGCGTTTTTCTGACATACTCTGGCGGCCGAAGCCCTCCCTCTGGAAGGAACCATCAGGGTCTGTGTCTGGACTGAGTGAGCTGCAGTTGAAAAGAAAGAAATAAAGAGAGGGACAGAGGTAGAAAATTGTTATAATGTTGCCAAGAGACATGGCAAATGCACCCTTTAATCCCATGATTATCCAATGAAAGATATATTTTGCAATCATCTACATCAAGCTATAATGGGGACCATCCTAATAATGAGACGGTGAGATAATCCATCTATTAATATTCATACGCCCCTAAACCTCAGCCCAAAACACTATTATTATCAGATAATGACCGGTTTCAATCCTTCATCTCAATGAGCATTCTAACCAAGGACACCTCCGCCTCTGCTGGGTGGGTTCAGGACACTATTCAACTTGTGTGATACCTCAGTGAGGTGAGGGTGCTCAGGGGTCATGGCCACTCAATAACCCCCTCCTCCTATGAGCAGTGGCGGAGACCGGCCCACCATAGTGCTTTACCTTTGAGATCCTCTATCTCTGTCTGGATCTTAATTGAAAATCGGAGGGGAGTGGGGAACGGAGGTTGGGAGAAGGGGGACGGTGGTATTTGCATGCAAAAGAGTGCATTCACAATTAAGGTGAGAACATCTTGCCATTTAAGGAGAGACAGAAGGGGGGTGGGGTGCAGTGCTGCATGCATGAGAGGACACTGTCACTATTTGTTTTGTTCTGTTGATGATCCTACATTATGTTCATTAAAGGGTCTTTGTATTTTTACCTCTAGAGTTCCTTAAGGACACTTAAATACCTAAATCTTACAATGGAAATTTCAAAGCCACATAAGAAATACAATCTTTCCTGCGATTGCAGATGGAAAGCTTTTGTTCTTACTTGGCTGATGTTATGCATTTCAAAGTGAAGTAGGAAGGAAACATGTTTTTTGTCAAAGTATCTTCTCTGAGCAGATGCTCCTTCAAGTATCCTTCAGTATTTGTAATATCACTAAACAGCAACTGCAGACCTGCTGGCACTTGTTTGCATGTAAACAATTCTGATTTAGGTTGTCAATCCCAATTTAACAAAAGAGCTGCTTCATGTGTTGCAGAGGGGACAGCGTCAACATGTCACTTTGCTGTCGACCATACCTGACAATCCCAACTAAGATCAGACTGCCTCGCAGGACCAGCTCCAGCTGACACAGGAAGAGAGGGAGGTGAAGCAGGAAGAGAGGAATGACAGCACAGATGTATTATTCATTTATTCATCATCCCTCGCTTTTCTCCTCTCATCATTCAAAAGCCCTCTCTTTTTCTGTCTCCACAAATGTCATCTGTCGGAGCGTGACTGAGACGGTGAAGGCAAGAAAGGACGTACTTTCAGCCTGAATTTAGATTTCATTTGCTCTTGCCAGCGTTGTGTTTCTGGGCCGATTGAACACGTAAGAGCATAGACAAAGTGAGAAGCCAGCAGGTGGGCTCATGCACACCTCTGTCACACAGGTACAGAGAGTTGGCGAGTGTGTGACCGTTTGTGAGAGCAATTACGAAAACAAGCAGTGGGGTTGATTTAGAATCCAGCTTGTCTGAGCAAAAACAGTGAGAACTCTGTGGGCAGTAAGAGTGAAGTTCAAAGGGACAGCGTAGCAGTGGTGCAAATTCACTCCGTAGGACATCAGATCTGTTGGTTTAAGCTGCTGCCCATTTCAATACTGCCTCTGCTTTGCTTTGGTTCGTGCAGAGCAATAACTAAATGTCCAGGTTGGGGATCCAGGGCAGACTAAAGAGATGCTGACAGTTGTGTTGGTTTGAGCTCCCCTCCAAGCCGGAGGTACCTGCTGTCAGAAATTGCACCTAAGGTCTCTGCGGCAGTAACCATGACTATTTAAAGAGAACCTTCGTCACAGGTTCCATATGTCTTTGAGCTCTAAATAGTTCAACCAGAGTGATGTTCCCTTCTGATATAATTGGTTTTAGCTTTTGAAATCTCCTTTAACCACTCCTAAAAAGGTCAAACGTTTACATACAAAACATATGAGTTTATGTATTAAGCTGCATTGCTATGGACTAAACTATAACAATATAAAGTCAGATCCACCTCAACCAACTACAACATAAAAAGGAGGCATCCATTGTAATGTGCCAGTAAAATTAATCCAACAATATAGTGAGTTTTACATAACTAAAACATCTGAATAGCTCTTTAACCCCTGTTTAAAAGCAATGCGATGCAAGCCTTATGCACCAAGTGTGCTACTCTTACATTAGCAAAAGCATGACTGAGGCTGGTATTAATCTTCAAGTCTACTTAAAGCTGGCACACAAAGATTCACAGCTACCGGAGTCCATTAATAGAAATACAGCACTCAATTACAGATCTCGCATTCACTTTCTACTGGCTATTAATTTCCTCATAGGAATGCTCATTGTAATGAGATACTCCTGGAAGTCTTGCTGCTCTTATACAGTTGCTTCTTGAGACAGTCTGCTAGTGGAAGAAAAAACCAATTAGAATAACGTTAACTGGCTGAGTCTATGAAGGTGAAACCAGCACTGGACTTGGATGACCATTGCTCATTTCGGTCACAAATTCAATGAAGAATATTTGACAGATTGAAATAAGAAATAGCTTGAGCATGTGACCTCCTCCAAGACAAGTTGTATAATTTACAGAGTGGCACAATGTCTTTCTCCGGCCATCCATCCTGTCCATGCCTCTGGCCAGTCTCTAATAGTGAGCCCAATCCATTTGGATAATACATTCCCTCATCTCTCCTTCTTTAAGCGGTGTTTAAAAGCAATTTCCACCATTTTGAACAGATGCTTTCCTCCCCGTTCAAAATCCTCCCATCATCTAAAATTAACTAGCGCTGAGGATTGCTCACAGGCAAATCCACAGCTTTAACTTGCATTTACATCAACTTGTTCCTGTCTCCGTCTCCCTTGCAGGAAGTTAAATGTGTCAAACTGCACATCGGCCTTGTTGCTAAGTGGTGTGTGCTAAAAGCCATATGTGCTGACAATTTACCCGGGTGACTTATGCCTTCTTTTTTTTTTTTTTAAACTTCCTTTACTTCTTTTTCATGACTCCCTTTTTATTGTCATTTAAAAACAGTAAGTCTCAAAGCGTCCTACTTCCTAGAAAAAATGTAGCCCAGTTTGATCGACTAGCAGGGGGTTCTGTGCATTAGTTTCCATGCCTCAGAGAGGGGCCAAATGCCCGGTAAGGTGCTTCTTAAATGGGCCTTCTGAGGTTTGGAAGGGGTGATTCAGCTGACTGCATGGTTGCATAACTGGGCCAGACAGCTTGGAGCTGCCTTCAATCATTGCATAAAGCCCTCCATGAGAAGTCAGTGCAGAGGTCTGTACTGCTGGCATCTGCACCAGTGGACACTAGATAGTCTAAATATTTTATATGTTTCAAAAGGTCTTTTCTTTCATCCCTGCAATCATTTTCTTAAACATATTGTAAAAAGGAT
The DNA here is from genome assembly GCA_038419695.1 of Scomberomorus guttatus. NCBI lineage: Eukaryota > Metazoa > Chordata > Actinopteri > Scombriformes > Scombridae > Scomberomorus > Scomberomorus guttatus. The sequence goes on from CM076464.1 coordinate 7,905,312, forward strand.
GTCTCAGATTGACAGTTTTATTCCACTCAACTTAATTGCGCCAATAAAACATTTGACATAAACACTGTGAAATAAAACGGTTGCATCGGTGCCACACAGAGTAGCAGCAGCTGCACCTGTAATTTGTTGTAATCTCCTTTTAATTGTGATGAAGGCGCAGAGAGAGACAGTCAGGGAGTGAACAAGATCAATTAAGACCTCTTTTGTCCGTCTGCTGACTCCTCCGTTGACCTCCTCATTCATTCCCTGCCTTGTGTACGAAGGCTTTAATTAAGTTTTGCTGCATCGACTTCTCCAGAGTGACTGACAAGGACCAGGCAAAGAGATACTTTGGTTTGTGTGTTAGGAGTGAGTGTGTGTGTGTGTGTGTGTAGGTTGCTTTGGCATCACTCATGCTGAGATTCACCTGCACCCCTGTCAAAATGAGGCAGTGTATGGCACACACACCCACAAAGTACACAACACAGGAAGCGGTATATAAACACACTCAAGGTGAGCACAGAAACGGGAGCGTGTATGACATGCTTGTAGCAATGGCGCACCACTGAGACATGGTAAATATTCATGAAGCTAGAGGGGACTATTAGCATTTAAGGAAAAAAATACCTGCAATTTATGTGTGTGTGTGTGTAAATGTGTACTACCTGGTATTAAAATAACCACCAACTTAAATTGACATTTGAGATTAGTGGAATGGTGTGTGTGTGTGTGTGTGTGTGTGTACATACACTACAGGGCTGTCGTTCTGATACTTTGATAAGAAAAACACATGTGCTTAATAGAGCACTTGTGATTCTTAGTTACATTACTGATGATAGAGACTATTAGCGAGTCAACTGAAGTAGGCAGTCTGCCTGCAATGTTTGTTCATGTCTATGCGGACCTTTTCCACTTTATATGTTAATTTGCGAAATTGTTTACCAGCCAATGTGTATCTAAATACTCGTGAGACTGAGGGCGTCTGTGCAGCAGAGTGTATGTGAGTGTGTGTGTTTGTCTGGAGTCCTTTTCCATCTCTGCTGGTTGACAGACTGTGTCAGAGCTGCCTGGGAAATGATGTTTCCACCTGTGACATCTCCCAAAGACAGAAAAGGACACATTCTAGTTCTCTCTCTCTCTCTCTCTCTCTCTCTCTCTCTCTGTCTCGCGCGTTGTCCACTTCTCTTCTCTCTCACCTTAATTAGAATTGACACCTATCCCCCCACTCTGTCAGCTACATCAAGATCGAGGCCCAACCCATGCGGATGGTAGTCCTCCAGTTATTCTATCTGGGTTATGACAGTGCCCCTAGTGGTGAAAGTGGGGAAGTATTTTTTTTATAGGAGGTTACTCCTGTGCTCGGTCCATCACACGCCCTGAACCAGGGAATAGATTTTGGATAGGTTTTACAGCATATGGACCATGAAATCATCCCAATTCAACAAAATCAAAATATTGATTAAACTGTAAAACTGTGTTTTTTTTACTTACTGTTTTTCATTAGTTTTTTAATATTTGTGGAGTTAAGGGTTGGCAGTGAGGACTGAGCTGCAAAAATAGTGAGTTAAAAAGTGCTTTGGGATGTAATCTCAATATGTTTGGAACAGTGTGCATCTTTGAAAGATGGTTTTGTGCTGATATTAATTTTTAAGTTGGATTTTTTTAATGCCAAAAATCTAAAAATGTAGTACTCAGTTAAGCCGAAAATTGAATCCTTAGAAGAGTTACAGAGCCTTAAAAAAACAGCCTGCAGAGTCTTCCCATAGACAGATATGCAATCACATCACTCATACAATCAATATGCTGTCATTTAATAAACTGCACCATGTTAATCATATCAGAGGTGTCCATTCTCTGATTTTAACTGTGCACACTTTCTTTGCTCCTGCACGTAGAAAATCATAATTCAGGTGGTACACAGGGCCGTTATGATAACAGTGGTTGGTATGGTAATAGCGGCGTGTGTGCCACAGGCTAGCTGGTAGTAGTTAGTTCCTGGCTCTCAGTGATGTTGCGTAACACTTCCTAAACTTCAGACTGATGAGCATGCTGTGGACAACCCTTGGCTTTCTCCACACTTGAGTGCCAATTCAGAGCACATTGCACTCTCACCTCACGTCCTCGCGCAAGTTAGAAAACTGCATGTTCGTGACTTAGAAAGATACAGTGTGCCACTGAAGCTGAGAGATGAGGTGTGTTCACGGCAGAAAGAGGCCTCTGGAGACTTCTTAACATTCTCAGAACAATGATGCTCTGAAATACTTTTCATTCACACTAACTGCAATAACATCTACAAAACTGATATATGGTTGATAAATTTAACAATTTATCAATGTAGCAATGGAATATTTTTAGTGATAAAATGTTGGACATTTTAAAGATGCATTTCTTATACTGTTCTTAACTAGTACAGTCAGACTTATTATTCATAGAACATGTAAGCAGCTAAATGAGCAGAAACACACGACTGTGGGTTCACAAAGAAAAAAAACAGCATGAAGAAGCAGAGAGTTTCTGTTGTTGGGAGGAAAGACGTTCTCAGTCTCTCACAGAGCTTTATCTTCAAAGCCGTGTTGCTTTGTTTCAGCACTGTAAGGGGTTTACGCTCCTCCTGGTGCTCTCGCAAACTTCTCCTGAGCGCGGGGACTTGTGTTTTGACATGTTTAGTTGCTACTTTGCAACACGCGCCTGCAAACACTTTTAAAAAGCTGCTATTTTTGCTTCTGAAGGACAAAGCTGATGGCATCTCAGAGAGTATTTGATAAACTTCCAAGGCGGCATTGTTGTGAAAGGGAAATATTCATACAGGCGTGGGTGAATGCGCTGAACAGTCAGAATGAAAAGGAAAACTTCCCCAAGTCTTCTCATCTCTGGGTGCTTGAGAACATGGGCTTAATGCAGCTAGTTGTAGAGCTGATGTGAACTCCTCACAATTAAACATCTTTAATTCTCATCAAATAAACATCTTTTATTAGATGAGAATCCCTAATTTCAAAGATTTCCTAAATTAGGACATCTTGATTTTATAAAACAAAGTACTTATCTGCACACTAAGCGTGCAGGCCTAAAGAGGAATAGAGACTGACTGGGACCCCAGTTAGAGGGAACAGACACACCCAGCAACTGCATTTTATCAACTTCTGAGATGAAAACCAGGTGGAAGCTTGAAACACTCCTTATGCCAGATGAGCGTGCTTGTATTAGGAGCTGCCGTGATTGTACACTAAATTGTGTTTCTGACACTGACCTGCATTCCATTGCTGAGAAAAAAAAACAAACTTTCATCCTTGTTTATCCAGATTATTCTGCAAAGCCACTATATCTTATCTGTCTTACTGTAAATCATTTAGACGTGGGCCTTCCTGTTTGGCTTTGGATTCAAACTAATGAAGGAGGAGGCAGACACCGCAAAATGTGACGGGGCCCGAGACCCGATGCTCAAATGAAGCAATAATTTACAAACTTTATTTATCTGGTGAAACCTGACAGGGGGACACGTGCTGGTTTCCATCACTACCCTGAATCATGTTCACACACTGTTTAACCCTGCATTCTGACATCCTGGACTCAACCAACGCAGCCACAGTCTGCTGGCTGAAAATTACCATCCCACATCAAAGCTGTGGAGTTAAGCATACCAAAAGTGTCTCCACAGTCAGTTTTACCACCTGGATTCTGGACTGGAACTGAACCAGCCACTACTAAACACTACCACCACCTAGCTGATAAAAAGGAGTAGAAATTTTAATAACAATACTAATAAAACAGTCTGTAATAGCAGCAATACAAGCTTTGATGTGCGTATGTTACCATTTTAACAGAGAGCTAAAAGCATTGGGTTGTAATATTTATAGTCAGGTTTATGTTCATTTGAGGCCTGTAAAGCTCATGTGGTATAACAACGGTTCATAACAACGGGACTGCTCTAAATACCCGCATAGGAAGACAAAACTGCATATGTCTTCACACAGAGAGACATGAACACCCAGCATAGCAAACTGTGTATGCGAGCATATACAGAACATACACCCATTAGATATTGGCTAGGGATGTCAAGGAAGGGAAAAAAAAAAGTAGGTCAATTTATGTGTGTTGTGTGAGATGGGATTTCTGTCTCCAAAACAGTAATTTATCTTAGGGGCAAACATGTTAACACACTGACATGCGGGCTGGATCATTCAGCAGAAACCTGCTGAAGAAAAGAAAGAAAAAGAGGGAAAATATTGTAGAGATAAGAGTAAGAAAAGAGGAGAAAAAACATAAACCAGATTCTTTTTAATTGATTTTTGTTTACATTAGTAGTTATATGCCTCCTAATAACCACTACCAGATGCTAAAATGACCTTTTGATTACCCCTACATTAATAGAGAGAAGTAAGCCAGGATGAAATACATTTTACAAGCCAACTGGTGCAATATTCTGTTAAAGTAAAAGTAAAAAAAAAGTAAAATTAAATAATGAATAAAGGGAAATAAAGGAGTAGAGGAAAAGTAAATCTGAGTTTGTTCAAATCTGCTGGGTGAAAAAAGGACACTAGATTATGATTTATGCCAAAAAGAGTAATATCATGATAGTCTGAAGTAGAGAGGATAGTAAATCAGTTTTTCATGTGTCTCACTTGTGCAATCTTCCTCTCATGACATGCAAGGAAATAAAATACCTTGGCCATTTTCTAACTGATGATTTGAATGATGACAGAGATATTTATCGACACTGTTGTAAACTATATTCTCGGGCCAATATGTTGCTTTGCAAGTTTAGTATGTGTTCTGTCAATGTAAAATGTTCATTATTCAGAGCTTTCTGCACACATCTGTATACAGCTCATCTTTGGTGTGGCTACAGGAAAAGTAGTCTGTGGGGGCTTATAGTGGTTTATAATGATGCTATGAGGTTGCTGCATCAGGTTCCCAGATGGCATAGTGCCTGTCAACTGTTTGTGTTCACTGGTGTTCCTACATGTGAGGCACTTCTGTACAATTTTATGTGTCGCTTGGATGAATCATGATAGATGCTTTAACCAGCCCTGGGAAGAGCTGCTCTCGGTATTCATCCAGGCTCAGAAAACACCGACGAGATAGCATATATATGAACTGTTTTTTAAATTGAATGATGAATTGTAGTGATTTTATCTTGTATGTCTTGTTTTTTTTTTCTTCTTATATGACTCTTGTGACTCTGAAATGAAATTTGAATTGAATTGAATTGACACAAAGTGAAAGAGACTGAATTACAATGATTTTATAAGCCAGCCAGCCATTCTTCTGCTTTGTGTATGCACTGTAGGTTTAGCTGTGGCCTTAGTAAGACGCCTCCCATGAGGAAGGAGGGCTGCATAATACTGGAGGCCAGAGGTGAGACTTTCACAGCTCTGCACAATACATATTCAATACGTACAGGGCCCTGGCTGCTTAATTAAAAAGTAACAGGTCCAATACATTGGAGCCTGGCAGACCCACATCCTCTGCTGGCTCAGTATGCCTGTTAACGCTGTGTGTGTATATGTGTGTGTGCGCGCGTGTGTGTGTAGTAGGATGTTTGGGGCACTTGAAAAGTAAAATGAGAAACAATGTAAGTTAGTCAGAAAGAGGATACACACTTGGCGCGCTTAAGCAGCTGTTAGCATTCGAGTAAAAGAGAATGTGTGCCTGATATGTGTGTGTGTGTGTGCGTGTGCGTGTGTGACTTTGAGGACATGAATTATTCACAATAACCCTAGGCGGTGGTATATAGCATACTTCTGCCTTGTGTGCACACGTCATACACGTGTGTGTGTGTGTGTGTGTGTGTTTGCATCTGTGTGTGTGTGTGTATGCATGAAGAGTGAATGAGGGAGCCAGAGTGCAATCCAGCCATATGCTGTGGACCTAATCCACTATGACAAACCTCTGACATCACATGAACAACAGGCATGCTGAGCAAATCTACTCATTCATAATTAATGAGAGAGAGAGGGAGAGAGAGAGAGAGAGAGAGGGAGAGAGAGAGAGGGAGAGAGAGAGAGAGAGAGGGAGAGAGAGAGAGAGAGAGAGAGAGAGAGAGGGAGAGAGAGAGAGGAAGGGTACAGAGTCTCTGGGGAAAATAAATAAAAATACAAAAAATAAATAAATAAAAAATAAACTGAGCATCTCTATTCATGGCAGCCGACATTTCACCTTGAAAAAAAAAAACTTCAACTCTGTGGTTCTGTAGCAGTATGCCATTACATGTGACATCAACCAACCAATCATGAGAAAGAATAACAATCTTTATAAAAAAAAAAGAGAGACTATAAATGGAAAAACAAATCAATATAAGAGTTAGAAACAACCTCTGTGTAGTGAAAAAGCAGTCCCTGACTCTGTCATTCAGACCAGAATGAGGACATGATTCAACATCTTGTCTTTACATTTCCTGTACCTGAACACTGCAATCATACAGGAAATGCCAGAGGTAATTTTAGAGTATGTGATTATAGCTTTAAGTGTGAATGGCTACAACTTCCTGTGTTAAAAGGCAGCCTTTAGGTGACAACAATAACAACGAAATCTTTTCTTGCAATATAGCATTTAAAAAAAATCCTGTCCTGCAATCTTGATATCTCATTGTTTTATTTTTCTTTCCTGGTCTGTAGAGGTTCCTTTACTTAACCGGTCGGGTCCCTAAAGAGACTTTGTCCTCGGAAAATGAAGATGATGAGCCCTGGCTTCACATTTTATATATTACGAGGGTGATCCACTCAGACTGCAGCGTGAGGTGCTCAAATCTCATGGGTGGTTGCGTTTGGAGGGGTGGAGGTACTGTACGAGCCCCTGACAGTTTTTTTATTCATAGTCTGACTACTGCTGCTGGGTCATCCATTATTTAACACACACACACACACACACACACACTCAGAGGCACACATGAGTGTCTTGCCATTTACACACAAACTTCCACACAGTGTTACACAACTGCATACTTGTACCCAAATATTAGGTATTCCCAATGCAGCCCTGATTTCATTACTTTCTCAAAACAAACTTAGCGCATGATATTGAAATGTTATTTCCTAGTTTGTTAAGGCAGACTGTCTGGTTTACTGATTTCTACTAATGAAAACCGTCACACATATTGCACACATTTACTGTATAACTGAAAATACATTTATATTTATTCCTGTAATGTCAATAACTTGTCATGAATGTCATTACCTAACTATTATTTTCTACCAGTCTCTGCAGAATATTTAAACAAGAGATCTGAATCTCTGATTTTGCATTCAAGTCCAGGAAATGCATCACTCATCAGTCCAGAGATTCAATGACCAGCAGTAACCCTCACATACAAACACACACACACACACACACACTAAGCCAACTGAAAATACAAAAAGTGTCCTGTTTTCTTCCACAGAGAGCCTGTCTGAAGTCCATCAAGTTATAAATAATTCAGCCAACTCCACCGCAAAGTAACTCACTGCTCACCATTCATTCTGACCGGGCAGCTCATGGATCCAGGGCACAGGGTTCTCTCCAACAAAGCCCATGTCATCGTGGGAACTGGAAGATGACTGGTCAGAAAGGTGGGCAGGAAGCAGGGGGGGCCTATCGTCTTCGATGATCACTATGTCGTCCTGCGGCATGTTCACAGTCGGAGAGAGCTGGTAGTTACCTGAGAGAGAGAGGGAAAGAGACTGATGGGTCAAGACTACAAATATTTGCAAGCCATTTTTCACAGAAAATTGCATTAACACTCAAGTCCTTTAAACATCCATCAGTGGCGTCTGATAACAGGGGTGAAAAAGATGGATTGGGAAAATATGTGCACATGTTGAAGCAAATTCAGACACATATACACACACACACCTCCACAGACACATTTTAGTAAACATAATTTTATCTTACTTTAATAATTACCAAGATAATATGGTATACAGAGATAACTGTACTATGAAATGTTTATATCAGAACATGCCTGAAGGACAACAGCGTTTTTCAAAAAGGGTAAATTTTGCAGTGCTGACTGCAAACAAAGATGTTGCATGATGAGACAATATCCACTAGTTAGTAGCTAACACATGACACTCATTAAAGGACACAAAAATGGTCAAAAGTGACCATCAAGACTCACAGAACTAGACACAAAATGATTTGTCTACTGGCCCGTAAAGTAATTTTAAGTCAGCTAAAAGTTTTAGACCCGAGTTGTTTTATCCATTCTCCTTCACTCTTCTCCAAGGACAAAGATGAGCAGAAGAAGAGCTCCCCTGATCTGTATTCTGTCCCGCCTGACCCTCTCAGCTGAGGACCTCTCTGAATCGCTCCTTTGCTGCTCCTCAGGAGTCAAAGTCAATGGGGAATGTGCTGCCGTGGCTGGCACTCAGCACCAAGGGCAGGAGAAGGGTTATTCAACAGCATGAGAAGTGGTACAATACAGAGGTGCAAGATTCACTCTGCAAATTGATCAGTACCTGACTTAAGTACAGACATGGACACATAAAAAAAGGGGGGAATCAAAGTCAAGACAAGTGACAAGAGCTGGGTTCAACTACACACCTGATTACCATTAGACAAAGGCTTTCAGAAATGCTGAACTTCCTGTGGTATTTGCTTTTGTTTCCATTAGAGGAGAGCCATTTTGCAAATTTAACAGCTTAGGGAACAATTGTGTGTAATCACGAACAGCAGACAACAATATTTACCCTGGCAGGATCCCAACATGACTCTCAGAGGCATTTCATTTCACTGGACAAATGATAAATGCACACTGTGGAAGTGCATCTGAGCACCAATCAACACAGCAATGAGGTGTATAGTTCACTTTGGTTATTTGCACAGAAAAAAAAATTAAAGAAAAACAAAAAGATACAAAACAGCTGTACAGAGGAAGGAAACCCTGCGGGCTTATATAGGTCCTCCCCAAAGTGCACTGAAAGTCAAATAACAAACAGAAACGTGCATTCCCAGGTTATTTATCATATATGTCTGAAGCCTTATCGGTGGCATGTGACAAAAGACTTATTTATTATACCTTGTGTGGCTATGTTCCAAACAAATGGTTTCACAAGCAAGTGCCAGACTTATTTAGATAACAAGTCTGATGTTTATTATTTTATCTTTCAATCCAGGATAGGAGCAGTTGCTTCACACCTGCATTTCTTGTGCTTTCTTGTTATGCTGCCCCACGACTGGAAAACTATGCATCTGTTAATTGATTCTTCTGGAAGCCTCATCCCTTTGTCTATAGACTGCTCATCTGAACCAGTTAAGATGGCTGACAACACTGTACAGGTGAAATGAAGGCCATTTCTCACTTGGGCAGCTTGACAGAGAACCATGGATAATTGAATTTACCCTGTACAGTAAATCAGCAGGACTGGAGTCTAAGACAGTGAGAAACTCCAGGAAGTCTGTCAGACTAAGCACAGTCTCCAGACTGAAGAGTTAGGAGTTAAATTGTAGCTGGTCATTTACAGTATATTCATCATTCATCATCTACTTGTAATCATATTGTGATCTTTTTTTAAATTTCATTAAGTGTGGTGTATAAGTTAGTTTTCTTTGTATTTCCTAGCTCTGGGAAAATTAGATAAATATGATTGTTAGTGTAGCCTATAGTCATCAGTGCTTAGTATCATTATCAGTATCATTATTGTGAACATCATTTGCAGAATCTACATTCTATTCTATTGATATTCTTTGTACTTTACTGTTTTGTGTGCTATATGCTCTATATGGTAGTTTAGGTTTGTCCCTGAGCAATTTCTGTCAGTCACTTCTCCAACTGCATCGAACGCTCTTTCAAAATTCAACACTTCTCTCCATTTTCTTCAAAACAGTGTCAGTTTTGTAAAAGTGCTGCAGTGTCAACAAGAAATGCCCTTCGGATGTTTATCCACAGGGGCCGTTCTTTACCAGCCTTTGCTTTTCCCCAGTTTTTTAGGTAAAGTTACCTCTCGGTTGCATCAGCGACGCTGAGTATTTCACTACAGTAGCGGCCTGGAAAAGACATACAGTACTACTAGGATGAGAATTGCTGTTTCTTTACAAGACGCGGTGTAGACAATACATAACCCATAATCCCTTTACATTCACTCATGTCAGCAGACCACTTTTGCCAACAGAGGACACAGTTTTAATTAGAAACTCTTCCAGCTTTATGAAATATTTCCAGTCAGGACCTCTTGAAACAAGTGGTCAGCTCTCCAGATGAAGAGTTGTTAAAGTCATTCCACTTTCCTCCTCTCTAAGTGGCTAAAGGACACACACACACGTGCACATGCACAGGACGAAGAATGGCTGGTGGAGAGATATAGTAAGGGCTATGCTGATGCTTTGAAAGGTGAAAATAATTGGAGAAACCACTTGCTTTTCTGCAGCTGTCAGCATAATAAGCATAGAGGGAAATCACAGCCCACCCACAGCCCAATTCCTGTTGTAGCATTCAGCAAGTTAGCTCTGAAAATTACAGCTAAACTGCAACACTGAAGTAGACTAAGGCCAGCTAGATCCTCGCAGGAACAGATCACACACCCTCACACAAACACAGCCACACAAAACACAGATAGAAACATGGCCGGGGCCGTAACAAACAGATTAAAAGAAAATTACTCTAAGGAACAGTATGTTTATGTATTAAATTGCTATTTGATTCATCAAACTGGGATGGGACAGATAAAAAGCAAAGGGCAGAGTGGGAAAAGAGACAAACACTGAAGAGAAAGACTTTTCAGCACCTTCGGTGGTGTTTTGGCACAGTGAGGTGCAGATGGGGCTGCTCACTCACTGTTTTAACACCATTGTCTTTTACCAGCATTTCACAGTTGGTGACGGGGGGGAGGAGGGCAGGTGACAGTACCTGCAGAGACACTTCACTTCCTTTCGCCAGCCAGATCAACAGACGGTGTATATGAGTGTGTTTGAGCTTGAACTAGCTGATATCTAAGCTCAGGGGTGCAGGCAGTTGAAAGTCAAGGCTGGTCTGGAGTGATGATACTGAACGCAAACAAATGCTGATGAAATAAAGAGGGAATATATTTTCAGTGACTTCTTTGTAGTCTTCTTTCATGTGCTTTGAGTGGTCTTTCCGTTGTTTACATCATTTTGCGCTCACTGTTGTCTGAAGGTTTGAAGCAGGTTTTTCACTTCTCAGTTGTTTCTTTGCCTAATAAGCACCACAGCAAATAACAACAAGCATCCATACCTGACTACTGTGAATGCAATCACTGTTTTCACCAAACACCAGAACCGCTATCTTGGCTAGAATCATAAACGCTGTTATTCAGCCCGCGATGACCTCAACAATCCTGAATACACTGGAGCCTTTCATGCTCTCAGTTCATGGAAAAACGAAAAAAGAGAAAACAACAAAGAAACATCACAAATGAATCACATATCTTAAGAGACATGTATATGAGGTCACATGGGGATAAATATTACTGCAGATTAATGGTTCACAGAGGCTGGCTCCTTCACAAAGAGGCTATTTGGTATTTGTTAAGAAGCTTCTGATTCATGCTTACCATCCATGCAGCGCAGAGTACTCAGGCTACATTGTGCCACTGTGGCCTTTGTCACACTGTAATTAAAGATAGCTTCTCATGAGTCACACTGACAGACGCAGACACACACTCTCCACCACCTCAGCACCCACCGTCACCCTCCTACTAAAAAACAAACACAGGTTGTTGGGTGGGGTTTACTATGTAGTAATAATACTGTAATGCGGTGGCTAAACAGGATCAGCTGAAACATATTAAAGTCAAAGTGATTACTGCGGTTGTTATTTTTAATGTTACAACATAAAATTTTAATTGCAACTGCGGTTCATAGATACAACATCACTTAAACAATTTGTTTCAATTTGTCAAATGTATGTAACACCTTCACATTATAGTCGTGCTATCCTATCTGTCCACTCATCATGCTTTAGACTCTTTAAGCACACGATAAGTATAGTGAAAGTCACACGTCTCCACGACTGTACTGAAGCACACGCAGCCTGCTGGCCAGCCGTGCTCAGCATGTTGGAAGCTATTCCGTGATATTGAGGCAGAGATGTTCTTCCTTCCTTTGGCAGAGAGTGAAGACAGAGACGGATGAGCTCTCTGGCTCGAGAGGCCACCTGGCTGCATCCATCCAAATGGATCAGAGCTTCACTCTCCTCTTTCTCTGCCTTCTGACCAAGCGTTGCCCATTGAAACATTGAGCTGTAAGGTGAGAGGTCACACTAATAGCCTCACTCCATCTTCTTTCTGCTACGCGATTTCCTCCATCTATGTCCATCACACACACTCGTACTTTCTTTTCCTCTCTTACGCGGTCTCATTTTCTCTCTTGCTCTCTTCTTCTGTGACACTTTGGCCTATTGATCTGACTGGAGGAGGAATCATTAGTTGATCCACGCTGCCACAGCTATCAGACCCATACATGGATTGCAGCTGGTAATCACCCTAAGTACACGCTGGTGGAAACCAAAGCCTTATGCTCACCAGGGGACACTGGTGCTGTTTCCTAACAGCAGTCCACCATGTACCACGGGGGATTTCCTTGTCAATGCAATTGATCAGAACATTTAGTTGATTGGCTGGATGACAGTGTTTCACTTCCATGCGGAAAAATGAGACTCAGACATTTAGGACAGGAGTAGAGACACTGAACACTGGGACCAACAGAGACATGTTTAGTTAAACAGTGGTTCCCATGGACCCAGGAACAGAGCACTAAGGCAACACTGATTATCAGTTTTTCTGTCTTGTGGGAGGTGACAAATTGTTGCTATTGTTATGGTAGGAAAACTAATTTGGTGAAAAGCCTAATGCAAAAATATCTTGCTTTTAATGTATGGATGTTGATAATGCTACCAAGACGGCATCATTACTGGCAAAGATTATCTACATCATCAAACTAAACTAACCACCTCTCCGGCATATATTACCATGATCAGGCTGAAAGGTTTTCCTCTTCCAGAGGTCAACACATCAACAGTGTTGAAGGAAAAGCTGCCCACCGATCCAAGTCTGTTATTTAGCCTTTAAATGCCATTTCAGGCAATATCATTTCAAACCTCAACCTTTTCACACAAGCACCAACTATGTTAGCCAAAGCTCAAGAGCAGCTCACCCACGCTAAAGGCAAAGATACTGTATACTGAGCAGTTTGATGCCTCTGCAATTTGTGTGGGGTGCAAGGTTAGAAGCAAATATCAAACAAGTCATCCTCTAATGCAATAAGTGGAAAACATTGCTCACAGAGAAGAGAAGGAAGAAGAGACAAAGTTGGAAAATAAAACTTGCTGTATAATTTATGTACATTTACTCTTACACATGACTGATATGTACAGCTACTGTACTCTATATATCTCAATAGAGCTCCAATAATGTGGAGGTCGGGAAATATTCATATTTAATGCTTGATGCTTTGGGCTGTAATCGTCATTCACACAAGTCAAATTCCACTTTTCTGTTTCAGAGACAAATACGTCACATTATATCACAATAATACAATATCAGATTGTAAATGTAGAATTGCTGACCTGCACGCTCACAAAGGTGTTATCACTTATTCTGGCTAATTAGACGTCTGCTCAGGTAGATGTTGGGCTAAGTTATGCTTAGAATTATATGAAACAACAAAGCTAGATGCAAATCAAGCACAGTCCTCAGAAAATGTCTAATTAGGCAAACTTAGTGAAAACACCTGTGTGAGTTGATAAAGCTAATTTTCTTGTTTAATTGTACCTTGAAAGATGCTGATGTAATGATATTGTAATGGTTCTTTAATTTAAATGTGTCTTTTATATGTTTTGTTTTTTTATGCTGCTTTCCAAGTATATGTATCACAGCTTCATTTTGTTTCAATATAACAACATCTATCAAATTACCACATCTTACAAGTGCTTCAAATCATAAAAGTGTTTTAAAAGAATATGTTAAAAATGTTTTTTAAAAAAAAGACTATTGCAGCTGCACCTCTTTTGCTCCAAATGACCACAATGAGTAAGTAAAGTGCAGGAAAAGGGAAAGTTCCTGGATAACATCATTTATGTCTGTCATTTTCTCACTGAGGCATGTTAATAGCACTCTCAAGCAGCCTAAACACCAAGTTAAGGGAGGTCACTCCGCCTCATCTCCTGCACTGATGGCTGAGCATACAGAGAGGATGAGTCTGCAGCCTGTGTAATACTGAAGGTGAGGGGATGGAAGGGTCAATTCCTGGGAAGACGGCTCTTAAAGACCATTAGAGAAGACTACAGTGTCCAGGGACACTCAGAGGTTAGTGTGTTCATGTTAGCTTTGTTGCTAGTCTGCTTGTCTGCATGTTGCTCTTTTCCCATCTTTTAAATAAATACATGTCCTTATAATGATAGAAAAATTAGGAAATCCTTCAAAGTGAGAGAACTTTGCTGTTACGCACCTCTATAAGTGAGTAATTCTGGATTTTGGTCAGCGTGTGTTTGGCTTTGTCTATAGAATTTTCCACCGTTGCGCTGCACACGTGGCATCCTGTGAGTGCCTTCTTTCCTGTGTGAAAACAGCACAAATCCAATTCTCTTGGTTCCCACCTCTCCCACACTCCTGTACCCTTCCTAGGTGTACACTCAGACTCAGGCAGTCATCCAAACAGCCACATTCACAGACAGTGTCAGTCCATGGGCCTCAATTTTCACCCCAGCGTGTGGAGCCCACACCCAGCAGCACTTTTCAATTAGATAGAATGGAAGGCGAGGCCGGGTGTGATGCTAACGACCTTTGTGTCAAACCCCGGCTGTCGCTGTCACAGTGTGCGTACACAGGAGATTTCGCTCAGTACCATATTTCCTTCTCTTTAATTCAACTTTTCTTCTTTCTTTCCGCTTTTCGTTCTTTAAGTGAGAAAGCATCTCTGCTGATTTCTCCATCCTTTCATCCCCAAGGGCAAAGGGAAGGTGAGGATGGAGTGAAAACAGAAAAAGATAAGACAGAAAGTGCCAGAAACTCATTTCATTTGAGCAGAGAGTTAAGCATACTGTATGTTCACCACCTGCTAGCTGTGGATTCAGCCTCTGGCCATGATGCTATGATGCATGGTGCGTGCATGTGTGAAGCTAAAGCTGACAATGTCACAGTATCGCATGGTTTACTGAAGCAAACGGGATAAGATTACCTCTGACTATTGATTATGTGTGCGCTCACAGACAGACACACGCACACACACGCACACACACACACACAGCAGATAGTTCTGAATGACAGCCCAAAACACTACAGGGAGGATCGAGGCAAAGTGCCCTTACAATCAATGTGATGGCACTATAATAGCACCTGTCTCCTGTGTCATTTTGTGCTTTTCTTCCCTGTTGCCATGGTAATTATAATTCCTATAATTCGTTGAATTGTGCCTATCCCTAAAAGAAGACCTATTGCTGCTGTTACAGAAGAAAGGCAGCGAGCTACCTGTGACTGCAGGGAGTAGACGAAACTGTCCAGCATATGATCAATATCTGGGTGAGGTGAGTTAAGGCATCCATAGGACATGGTAGTTATTTGCTGTCTTTTAACAGAAAATAGAGAGTAGCAATAACAATCATAGGTTGGCAGAAATATGGAGTTTACAATTTCACTGTATTGACTTGCTGCCCTCTGTAATAACTCACAATCAAAGTCAGGTCTTAATTCTTGAACAGCAAAACCATTCCTTTCCATTTACCTCTGTGTCTTGGTCATTTTATAGCAGCACAGACAGTATAATGGAGCAGATGAGAGCACATGATTTGGTTAGAGAGTTCCTCCGTAGTCTTTTAAGAGGTAAAATGCCTCAGAGTTTTGTCAGTAATCACTATTTGCTCCGAGGAAAAAAAGAAAGGACTCACATCAGTGGGAAGAGTGTACAACCTGATGGAGAGGTTTGACTGTGAGTGAGTGAGTGAGTGAGTGAGTGAGTGAGTGAGTGACTGAGTGAGTGAGTGAGTTTGTGTACATGCAACCTTGTGTATGTACTGCTGCTTGTGTACCCTACCATATCCTAAACTCCATGTCTGGCCTTCATGATTCAGTAATTTAGCAGGTCTAGATACACTCCACATCGGGCTGTCAGTCAAGCCCTGGCGGCTGTGCGTTTCCTGACCTTGCCGAGCCCATCTCAGCATCTGTCCTCTAACCACAACTGTCACATCTCACACAACAGGCAATATGTCTGAGCCCATCTAAAATAAGATATAGTGGAAGATAGAGAGTGGAAGCAGCTACATACTGTCTGTCCAGTCTGCAGAAATTTACCATCCACACAATCTGAAAATGTCTTACTAAGTGAAGACACAGCAAGACACACTTTGGTTATATTTCTGAATTGTGTCTCTGTTTATTGAGGTAAATGTATTAGTTATTAATTTATTTAACTTTTGTCCTATTAAAACTAAAAGAGTAACATTTCAGTTATATTTAGAGAAAGAAAAATGAAAAAAAAATCCACATCAGATGAACACAGATGACCAAGAAATATGAGGAATAATGATGTTACTTGCTTGCAACATTTGACCTAGATCTGTGCTGTGTTGTCACTGCAAGGTCACTGCAAGGTCATTGCCACCTGCTTGTGACCTTCTTCCTCCAATTTTTCTTCAAATATAAAGTACCTAATGTGCCTTCATGCATGTCTAAGAAACAAAACAAAATGCATCTTCTGCATGCACCAAATAACCACTAGGTGTCCAGTAAGTGTTAAAGAACAAAAAAGGAAGATTATAAAGAGAGTAATTTTGAAAAGTAGAGACCCACCCTCGGAAGGAGCAAATCCCTGCATTTCACCTCTCAGGTGCTGAACTTTACCGCAGTGCGACAGTGTTGTGTTGCTGTAATGACTATAAACTCAACTGTGACTGCATCAGAAATTTAAATAACAAAATTGTGTCAGTTTAAAAAAATGGAGACCTGTCAAGGCATGTAGGCACGGGTTAATGAGGGCACGACTCAGAGACAGCCTGAAGACAGAGAAGAAAAGGAGCTGACATTTTCTCGCTGTGAGAAAAGCAGAGTCAAAGATCTGAGACTCCGCTGAGCTTCGGTTGTGATAACTTACTGCTTTAGCACCCACTCCGCCCCCACCTCTAAAACTTTTCCACTTGGCTCATTTGACTCCCACTCTGCAGGATGAGATGAACGTTGGGCGCCCTTGAAGTTTCAATAACAAGAAACTTTTCCATCAGTGCGCCCACAGTTGCCGCTTATGATCACAGCGGCGTTCGGAAAAGCCTGCGTCGGAAAAGCCAGTGGAATAAATAAGCCAAACTGAGAGGAAAACCCGACCAATTTGAGGAGATTTGATTTGGGATGGGAGAGGAAGACATGATGAAAGAGTAGAACAGGAGAAGGGCAGAAAGAGAGACACAGGGAGAGAGAGTGTCAGGGGCAAGCCCTATTGATCTGGAGGCTTAATTAACCATCAGATGCTTCTGACACAGCCTCTGATCTTCTATGATCAGTGGCAGAGTGGCACCGCTCTGGGGGGAAATGGTAGGAAGGGGATAGGAGAGAAACGGGAGAACGGATAGGAGAAGGATGGAAAGGAAAAAAAAAAAGTGTAGATCGTTGACGGATTACAAATTCACTCCATCTGTGCTGAGGAGGGTAGAAGGGTGAAAGAGGAGAAAGAGTGAGAGGCGAGGAGATCATGAGGAGACAGTTTATCAGTGGGTAGGAAAATGGTAAAAGGAGGAGTTTGGAGATTAGGAGGTTCGATGGAAAAAGAGGGAAGAGGGGTTGTGGATACATGTGCATACACTGCGTCATCCCCCACAAACACACCCTCCCTAGACTGATGCAATCACCTTTCGCTTCTCTGTATGCATATGTGAAAGGTCTGTCGATGTTGAGATGACAGCAGTGACTGGCTGAGGATTGAATTGCCAATTCTAATACACCTGAAGAGCTGAGATCTTAGCCTGCTGATGTCAACTGGGTAGAATGGGAATTGACCCGAGTGAAACCAGTTGGGAGTGGAGTGAAGGCTGGGAGGATTGGGGATGACGTTAATCCCTGAGAGGTTTGAATAGTGAAATAGCGTACCTTTGGATGCAGGGTGATAGGGCGGGGGGGGGGGGGATTTGAAGGAGATGCAGGTTGGGGGTTTAAGGTAAGACGCTAGCAAAAGCACTTCAGAGGTGCTGGGGTGAATGTTAAAATTGATCAGAGAATGTCAGATTGCAGACAGCACCAATTCATGGGGAAAATACATCCAATGAGAATGAGGTTAGCAGGTCAACCACACTTCCCATTAAGGTGAATGGGGAGTGACTGGTCAAAAAAAATCCAATTTGTGGAATGATGTTGTTTAGTAGCAGTTGAAAGAGACATAAAGGTGCTGAAAGGGAGAGTCAAAGATCTATGATGATTAATTTAGGGTGTCTAGGACTCACCAATGCGTCCGATCACATTAGCCCGTGGTGTGGAGATGTTGTCAAAGCCCTCGATGGTTTCATACAGAGAATGGGAGATCCGGCGCTCGTGGTTGTCCAGTAGAGAGTTGACAGGATGCTCCAACACGGGAGGGCTGCCGGGAGCTTCCTGCTGACACCAGGAGAGGTGGAGAGTAGACATGGGGCTTACAAAGGTGTACAATGTAATTTTTTAACCACATACACCACAAACGAACTCAAAATTAAATATTTACAATGTTCACCATCGCCATCAAATGGCAACCTATCCCGTAGTTGTTGAGATATTTCAGTCTGGACCAAAATGGTGGACTGACCGACAGACCTTCACTTCCACCCCTTGCTGCTATCATAGCTAAAGAACTTATGTGGGCTTGTGTTATTCTGTGTGTTAATAGCTCATGTGTCATGTGTTTTGATATTTGGTGGTGAGGTTAACCTTTGCATTTACATTTCAGTCATGGATTGTGACTTAAAAACAAACCAAACACTACTGCTGTTTTTTTTAAAAATCAAATTGGTAGTCTGAACTTCAGGAATAGTATGTGGGATAGATGTGATTCCATCAATACTCCAGAAACATGTAACCGGGGTTTCAGTGTCCATCTCAGCTAACGTCGTATTTTCTGGCTCAGCAGTGTGAGACGGCTCCTGCAGTAGTCCGAGCCGGATAAAGCTCCATGGATTTCCCATAGGCCGATAGACAGCTGTCTCTAACAATGAGCTCTAGTAAATGGACCAGTGACATTTGCCATGTGGTCAATGTGCCGCACTGCTGGTTATTGAGCCCACTGTACACTCAGTGCATGTGTCAGTCTTGACAGGGGGACACTGTTAGCGGTTAGTCTTTGGGTCTGGGACCACTTGACCCAGATACTGAGTCCAGGCTTCAATAGTATTTTTAGCGTGGAGACAATGGAACTACTACAGCAAGAGTCAGCAAATAGAGAGAGAAAAAAAAAAATCAGATCCACGTGTAGACAGTTAGAGAATAAAGCTTGGGCCATGGCCTTATTTCGACAATGCTTCATAGGAGCCTGTGGGCAGCTGAGGGAAAGCACTGGAGAAGAACTCCCTCAACAGGACCTATTACAGATAGCTCCCTCACAGCTAGATAGTCTTGCACAGTTCAACTCTGTACCTCAAGCATGCTTTAAACTAGGAGGCCCTGGCTAATATTGATGTCTCATAACACTCTGCTGGCTCCCAGCCAAGAGAGAGGGGAGTAAAAAAAAAAAATCAGACAACAGCAGCAGCAGCAGGAAAACAGGACAGCAGGAGGAAGAGGAGGAGGGAGGAAGAAGAGGAGGAGGTGGGGAGTTTTCGGTAAACAAATTGAAGGAATAACAAGAAAGAGGGAGATTGTGGGGGTGTGTGAGCTGAGGCCCCAGTGCAGTATGGGTGCTGCCAAGTTACCTTCTCGTGGGAGTAACATGCCCTGGGAGACGCATACCAGGCGAGAGGGACTTATCGGCTGTTTAATATAAATGAGAGGTTTAATGAGGTTGAGAGCGCAGGACTTTATCGGGACAGCGTGTTGATAAGAGCGAGGGGAGAGGCGGGAGAGAGGCAATGTGTGCGTGTCAGTGTGTGTGTGTGTGTGTGTGTGTGTGTGTGTGAAACGGAGGGCTGGGTCAACGCAATTACAATCAGAGCCATGGCCACTGCCAGCCTTATAATAAAAAGCATGTCCCTGGATGATTCAGACTCAATAAGGTTCAAATTGTCTAAATGAAAATTTATTTTACTCGCTTCTCTCTCTTTCACTCTAACCCTCTCTGCACTTTTCAATCTGTTTCACATCTGGTGGAGACTTGTCATGAGCTGAATAGAAGTAAGATGGAAGGTTTAAGGTAAGAGGTGGGGAAACGTGTGGACAGAGCGGAACAGAGAGCGAGCAGCTGAGAATCAAATGATATGAAAACTATGTATAGAATGTGTCAAGAGAAATAGATCTCAAAAAGACATCTATGTCCCGCTCTCCCTCTATCTCTCAGAGCCAAACAGGCTTATTTCAAAAGTGTTCATGGGCTTCTATGGCAAATAGACTTTGGAATCAACTTAATTTTTGTGTACCCAGTATTGAATGAGTCTGCTTCTGTGCATGCTAATGCTTCAGCACACTGACAAGTGATATTTTCATGTAAAATCTGCACTCTGCTCAATGTCAGAGTAGTGATTCAAAATGTAATGTTTCCTAGAAAAATATTTTCTGATACCCAAGAGTGGATGCATTTTTGCCAATTCTGCAACAGAAACAGCAGATTTTTAAAAATGTGCTTAGTTAGCATGAGCATCAGTAGCCACAACTGCCTCAACAGACAAAAAGGTTTGTGGTGTTCAAACCTCTGCTGATTTAATCCCTAAATAACAGCAACAGCAAGTTGATCAAGGAGCTTTCAGTGTCTTTGGTGAGATTTTATTCCTTTCTTACCACTGGTTCTCATCACCTCATCATGTGTTTAATCTGACTTAATCTAGTCATTTTCAGAGTGGATTATCCTGTTGACTGAGGGTGAGGGGAGAGCACCGTGACTTACACTGAGCCCAGTCAAGATCCGCCGCTGCTCAGCTCCCATTGGACTGCATCCCTGTTTGTTTGTGTGTTCAAGGTAATGCTTTTATTTGTCTACGTGCAGCTGTGGTGTGACAGAGTGTGCGTGCACAACTGCATCCATGTGCACGTGTGTGAGTGTGTTTATATGCATTTGCGGTTAAGTGCAGACTCATGCGCAAACAGGTTTTTGCCTGTGCATCAACATCTCCCTGACCTTGAGCACTCATTCAGGGTGAAGAAGCAGTGTGTTGACAGGGCCGGTCTTAAGCTGTCAACTAAGGCTAATAATGTCTAGTCCATGGCTATTTCCTGGCCTTCTATCCTGGTCTCAGCCTGTTGCCATGGTCCTAATCCAGTCAACCTCCACCATAATGCTGTAATTACAGTCCTTAAACTGCTGCATCCTGCCTCGGGCACAACCTGCCTCTCTGCTGGCCAGATACCCCGCTTTCATTAGCCTCTCACAACTTCAGTTTCACCAAAACACAGGAAATCAGCACAACAGCAGGATATGTGAGAGTAAATCTCCTGATCGGGTTTCACTGTCCAAACTACCGTACTGCTGCCTCTCCATCCAAAGATACATAAAGTGTCTTGTCTTGATGCCAATCTGTCTACAGTCGAAAATCCTCTGTTGTTATTAGCCGAGTTCATGCACAGTGGAATAGTATCACATACAGCATTACAACTGAACGCCACATGTATTTTGGTGCAAAGTGAAAGAAATGTGTGTGTGTATATAATTGCATACACGTGTGTATGTTGCTTAACTACACTTGGGTTTTCAGACTCTAAAGCACACACTTCACCTCCACAGTCCTCAACTGTGCCCAAGCAGCCCACTCAACCACCAGATTCAATATATTATTCTCTCAATTGGTCCTATTGAGTTTCCCCTGCTGCTTCTAAATGAGTTAGTCCTCAGAGAGCCGGCTGGGAATGAGGGCCCGGCAGCGCTGGAATTGCATTTCTGCTGCTCTGCGATCTACTTTCCTCAATTTAGTCACCGCTTTGTTGCAAACTGCATTTCCCAGAGTGCACTGCTCTGTGCCCTCGCTCTATCCCCTTTCCATGACACTCCTATTTGGTATGACAACAGGGGAGCTGTAGTCCCTACATGTCATGATCTAACTTGACTTCAATCACTCCATATTAAGGTGGGGGGTGGAGTTGACACAAATTTCCCTCCTTTTCTCTTCCCTCTGGTGTGGGCCAGCATCTCAATGTTTCAAGGTCTCTCCCAGCAGTGGTCAGCTCAATACTAATAAAACCATAATTTACTAGGCCGGGGCTCTGATTGATAGCTCTCTCCTGGCTCTATCGATCAGCCCTTCTCTCATCCGAGTGAGCGTCTTTTGTTAGGGCCAGCCACTTCCTTCCCCCTTGTCTCTTTGCATAAACGTTCCCTCACTGACTGCAACGCTATTGGACCGGATTACGAACAGGGCCATTGGCATGCTATGGAGAGGACTTGGATGCTCTTTTATATACAGAATAAGCTGTTACATCTACTCTCCTCGCAGAGTTAACTAAACTACTGTGTCCGCAAGCTCCTATGATGCAACCATGCTAAAGTGAAAGCATCGTCTGCTTTGATCTTAATCCTATACCGCCTGCTGCTTCTCATTAATAATAAAAGTGTTTCAGCTGGTCAATTACCTGACCATGTTCCCTAATGGTGTGGCTGTAAAAAAGAAAAGGAAGTTAAACTCTGATCCCTAGTTAGTCATCATTATAGCCACAATGGCCACAGATAAACAGAAGAAGGTCATTCTTGCTTTTTTGATTATTTGAGACACACTATCTCCACTCACTGTTGTATGTAATATTTAGTCATGTCATTATGTCAGCCTAAAAATGTGGATTGACTCCCCACCTCACTCTTCATGCTGCTCTGTCATCCTTGTACATCATGCTGTTATGAGGCTGTCACATTCCTTCACATCAAGACGTTGACGTTAATTAGCTGGTTTGCGTATCAAAACCTCTGCAGTGTATTAAATGTCTGCGTCACTCGTGGTTCATTTGCCAAGCAACCGCAGACATTGGTTGGCATTTATTTAAATGTAGTAATATGTCACTGGTTTAAGGAAAAACAAAACAGAAAACCATTAATATGTTTCTCAGGTGGCTCAATGCACCGGACCATTTTGCAGTGGTTTCTTGTCCTACAAGTTACATGATTGGGGTTGCTGGACTGAAAAGTCTTTGGTCAAAAGAGAGGGAATGATTTGCATAAAAGCTTTACATTTATGCCCTCAGGCGGTCTTGACAGAGCTCTGCTGAGACAAGCAAAAAAAAAAAAAAAAGAAAGAGAAAGTTAGAAAATCTTTATTTCAATGAATTGAATCAAACGGGGAGGATGGTGAAGCGAAGGAGTGAAGTGATAGCACTGCCGTCCTTAGGCAGAAGCTCCGTCTCATGAATTATCATGAGAACTGTAAAAATAGTACACTGTGAAATTCAACTCAGTCCTTAGAACTGTAAAATGAGAGAATTATTTCCCTGGTAAACACAGACAGGGAGGATGAGAAAGGTTTTGTGGTGAAGCATCTTGGTGGAAATATGTTTTTGTTGCTCTGATTAATGCAGCGCTTCATTTGCAAGTTGCTGTAGTTCTGTCAAGAAGGAGAAAAAAAAAAAAAAAGCCACAAGACAGCCAGTCTGTCAAAAAAAAAAAAAAAACTAGACGTCTGCAGGAGATTTCTGTCACAAATAATATCACAAATGTACAGACAGGCGTGTGCGTACGTTATGTGATGAATTTCAAATCAGACAAATGAAACCCAGCCACAAGCGTGCTTGTCATCAGTCTGTCTGCTTTTAGAGGCTGGTGTGATAAATATCTTAGTAATGTCATGAACTGCCGTGGCTGTTGCAACAGGCAGAAACAGACATGCATCACTGAGTGGAAGTTTGTAAACAGGATAAGAGACAGAGGGGAAGAGGTTGTTGTTTTATAAGCTCAGACATAAAATCCAGCGTATTTATTGTCCAAATATAATCTTGAATCTCCAAATATTTGCCACAGTTTTCTAATAATCCTCTTTGTATTTAAATGAGTTCTGATGATGCCCACCGATAAACCTCCTGCTTTGTTCTGTCCACAAAATGGTCAATTTGTCATTTTTAGCCACAGCCAAGATGAGGGCAGCTGATCAAGGAGGCTAAAGAGCTAAGATCACATTCAAATAAAATGCTAATTCATTACATCATCGCGACAACTATGTGCGAGTCTGGACTTTTTAATTCTGTAGTCTATTCACCACTTTACCTCTCTCCTCACCACACTACAATTTTTTACATTTTTATGCTACACTTTGCTCAGAATTTCCCATTTCCGAGCACATTACCTTCAGAAAACTGCTATGGCAAGTTCCTCCATCTAATGTAACATAACTATCAGCAACAACAACAGCTTTGCCTCCAGAAAACATACACAGGGTTACGTCTCTATACCTGGAATTTTTCCCAAAGAAATGTCCAAATAATTGAATCAATGCATGTACATTTTCTGAAAAGTAACAACAGCAGAGGACAGAAAGTGGAAAATAAATCTAATACTGACTTTGAACAAGCAAACGACTGTAACAGATCTGCATT
Organism: Scomberomorus guttatus; assembly: GCA_038419695.1. Classification (NCBI taxonomy): domain Eukaryota; kingdom Metazoa; phylum Chordata; class Actinopteri; order Scombriformes; family Scombridae; genus Scomberomorus; species Scomberomorus guttatus. The sequence continues at coordinate 7,929,821 of CM076464.1, forward strand.
TGATTGAGTCACAGGACTTTAGGTCTGTGACTTAAGGATCAGTCCCTGCACTAAAAACATGAAAGGTGGAGAATATTCAGGAAGTGTGGCCAGAAAAAAAAGGGAGGAATGGAATTGAAATGATTTTTCATAAATTTAATTGCTTAAACACATGTGACGATATATTAATAGAACTCAGATACAGAAAGAGAAATTATGCAGTCTCTGAAGCAGCAATGCAATTACAATGCTTCAAACAAATTGGCAGTGACCAATCATATCGCTTGACTATCTGGGGCAGAATGATACTTTTTCAAACAGAGGCAATCTGTGGAGTCAGAACAGAGGGAAAATTAATTGTTCCGGTACAGACTGTGCGGGTATAGTGTGTGTGTGTGTGTGTGGGTATCTACGCCTGTGTGTGTACTCCTCACTGGAGCATATTCAAAATGTTATGAAATACACTTTTCCTTCATACCTTTGTCTTCTGTCTGCACACTACAAATGTATTCGGATTACACATCAAATGCATTGTAAGGTATCATATTAAGACTGGTCTTTAAAAGCAGAAAGTCAAAAGCAGCAGAGGGCACTTAGCTACTCATCCAAGAACTTTATCTGTTCTACTGACTTAAATCTACTTTCTTACTTGCTTTTTTTGACTTCAATCCTGTGATGAGGCTGACTGACGGTCTTCCTCAATTTGAGACCGGCACTTTTTAAGCTTTGATAAGGGTAGTAAAGGTCCACACTTTCAAATCGGGCTCATGGAGACCTTCCGGCGTTGTACTACACTAAAATAGCTCCTAAATAGTGTGGCACACTGCTTTGTTAGACTTGAATATATCCTTAATCATACTGAAGAGTTGTTTTTTTTTTTGTATTGCTAGGCAAAAAATCTCATTTTAACCCAAGGCAAAGGCCGCTCATTGTCACTGCTTTAATGGCAGCAAAAGTAGACCAGGTACTCCACCTCAGACATAGGCTTAATCATGGGCCATCAGCAGTATGAACCAGCCTATTGAAACACTTCGCCACTGAGAGGATCTGTCTGGATGGATCTAGCCCCAAGTCCTGAAAGCAAATAAGCTTCTGGGAGACCTTGGGCAATAAATGGAGGTGTGTGTTTTTAGGTAATGCGTTTGTGTGTGCGTGCGCATGATGAGGCTACACAGTGATTGTCACATAGTGCATTTCACATTTCCATTGAAGTGTTTTATGTTTGTATCCGTGCGTTACAGGATCCTTAGCTACATCACATAGAAGAGACTGCGGGCTAGCTTAGTGACTGGTGTGTGGTTTTGGTTTTGCAAACATCCACCAAACCAAGCAAACTTAAACTACCAAGAAACATTACACTGCTCTGTCCTAACATAGATGATCGTACTTTAACCCACAGGACCAAGCGATGATGGAATCAATGCAATTTTCATGGAGTGGGGTGGCCTGGATACGCTGCACCCATCAAAGTCCCCCCTCTGATGCATTAGGCTGTGCTGCTCGGCTCCTCTCCCCTGCAGACAGTGATGGATCTGATTCATTTCAATGGTGGCCTCCAGTGCTCACTCCCATTCGGCTGGGTGACAGTGGCAAACTGGCGCTGGCTCCTCACATATCTGCCTGGCCAACACAGCAGAGTGTGGGGGGAGAAGGGGGTGGCAGTGGTTGTAGCTGCCGGGAGCCTGTGTCGACATTTAACTTCTGCTTTTCTTATTTGAGGTTTGCAACTGAACTTAAAGTGTAACTTCACCCCCAGGTCTGAGCCTAACTCCACTCACTGCATAATTTTTAAAAATGCTTAAAAGTGGGCAAGGGGCTGAGGTGGGGAGGGGGGAGGATGTGTGAGGCAGGAAAGCAGGAGTTGCTCAGTGACATCCCCTGGCCAGAAAAAAATGATATAAATAATAATAATGAGAGGAAGACAAACAGTGCGACAACATTTTAAACAAGCCAGAAGTCATTTTTAAATAAATCTGTGTTTAAGCCTGCAGTCTGGAACTTTTACATATAAATGAATGTTTGTCACATTCAAGCCCCTGCCAAAAGAGTTCACACAATGCTGATTAACCCTATCACCGCCAGATAAATCTCTCTGTATTTCACAGTATACAGAGTTTTTAAATCTCATGTCGGGCGGAACATTCCCACTTTGGCTGTTTGAATGCGCACCCAGAGACTTCCGGTTAGCCCTCCACTAACTTGAATGGGGATAAAATAATTTAGTCATGTGGCTCTTCTAGACTTTCCAAATGTTATCGGAACGAATGGATCAAATTCTGATAGTGTGATAGGGTTGTGTGACGCTCAAAACAATTTATCCACCGTTTTACAGCCGCAACAGTAGCAACGGAGTAGGCTACGGTGGAGCCTATGATGTAAGCACATGTTGACAGTGTTTTTGTAATTACTCTCACTTCCAGAAAGGGGAGACAAAAGTCCGGCACCCCAGCTTTAACTTTTTTCACATGAAGACAGTTTTAGCTTCAGGAGCTAACAGCAGCACTGACCTGCTGAAGGAAATCTCTGTGTCTGTGACTGTCCGCTGCGCAGCGGACAGGTTCAGTAACGGTGGAGCTCCAGTTACACAGCGTTTTAACGTTTTAAAACTAGATTTTACCAGCTGATAACTGCAGGAACAGACAGCCAGAGAGTTAAAGAGCTACACGACAAAATGCAAAGAGGATTTCTGCTATTTTTGTGGCTGCCAGCTGCATTTCCTCTCATGGACAGTCACAGACGGAGAGATTTCCTCCAGCAGGTCTGTGCTGCTGGTAGCTGCTGTTAATTGCTGAAGCTAAAACTGTCTCAATCAGCATATATTCCAAATATGAGTGAGGCTCGGGGAGGTAGGTGTTAACATTCTACCATTTATATAAATTTCATGACGTAGAGAACTCCCAAACGGTCCACTCTACGTCAGCATTAGCTTACAGCTTAAAAACACATTTAAGTGTGCAGTACCTCTTTAAATTCTTCATTTACAATCTTATCTTTTCTCTACTCTGAGTAGAGTGACTTTATGGTACCTATTCAAACCACTTTTCAGAAATCAAGCTTCCTGAAGACAATGCAGCTTAAGCAATGTATGATTATCTGTAATAGGACTTTAATGGATGCAATCTAAAATGCGCTGTCACATCACCTTTTGTTTCACACACTCTCTTTACATCTTTCTCTGCAACATCATCAATATGCTGTCTCATAGCAACTGATGTTGAAATAAATGTCAAATTATATCCAAACTTGTCAAAATTTCTCCCTAAATTGCCTCTCTAAATGGATCAAAAATGTAATAAATTTTGAAGTAATGTTATCCTTCATCCTTCCACCTACAAAGTGATAATAAAAAAAATATTTCTGGTCTTTCAGAAGATGTGTCTCGGAGCCTAACTGTCTGCTCAGTGTCAGTCTGTCTACCTGTCTGCCTGCTGGTGAGGGATTAAAGAGGACAGAAGAGTGACTGGACCAAAGTGATAGAACTCACTGAACCTTGGGGCTGAGCTTTCCCAGGAGGGACATGTGTCCTCTCGTGTGGAAGGGGGGATGGAGGGGGTAGAGGGAGGGAGAGGAAGAAGGAGAGGGGGAGGAGGGATAAAGGCAGAAGGAAAAGAAAAAAGGTGTTTAGAACGAAAACGCGCATTTAAAAAATGCAAGAGGCTGCTGCGTTGGTGGGGGCTAGTTGCTTCAGGTACAGGTGAGTCCACAGATCCAGGAGTTTAAAGGCTTTTCAGAGGCCAAAACACTGCGCAGTGATTTAGAATATTATAAGGAAACATTTTACTTCTCTGGAAAATGATCATGGTACCAATTGATGCATCTTTTATGGCAACAATTGTAAGGTATACAATAGGATATAGCATCCACATTACAAGGTAACAGGAAGGTGAACATGGAACATGTTGATTTGGCTAATGCAACACCAAGCTGAGCCAGGTTCAACTTATTTGTTAGTCTACCCTGCCTTTTTCCAGGCAGTGCTATTGTCTGCCTGAATGCTGCCTAAAACTGAAAATTTGGGATGGAGGGTTCATGGCCATGAAATTAACGTAATAGAACTAGTGAGTGATGATAGAAATAAACAGGAAGCATAACATAGCTGTAGTTATTGCATTTTAAACTTGTTATAAGGGACATTTTGTGTTTCTGAAAATGACCACATTTCACATTACTCTGCTTTTTGCAGCTGTAGAGACTTTGCTACAACTTGCCCTCTAGCCTCTCTCTGGGACTGTCTTATTGGCTTTATTTTGATTAGCAACAAGAGGGATAAGACCAATAAGAGCTCATTACAACAGCTAGCATACAAATTAAATCAGATATTGTTGTTGTTATTGTTTTAAACTATGCATTTAGTGAACAGGAACAAGAAATAACATTTGCAGAGTAAATGTAGGGTAAAACAAAAACTTTTATAGTCTTAGCGTGTTTATGACAATCACATGCTACAATGCTATAATGTACCGTATGGCAAATTATGAGTGATACCTGTGAGAATTCAGTTCCAGGCCCTGGCTGTGTATGTGCCATGTTCTACCTGTTTAACTATGGAGCGCCAGAAGTTGAGGGGAAAGGAGGTGAAAATTAACATTAAAACACGGCGGAAAACAAGCACACACAGGGCGTCAGGGGTATGACGTGTGGCGAGAAGAGAGAGAGAGAGAGACAGAGCGCTTGGAGGATGAGGGCTAACAGCGAGGGTGAAGGGCAGAGAGGGGGGGGGGCGGGACTGGGGCTCTGCGTGGTACTCCAAACTGACACACAGCCACGGGACACAGGCTCCAATTAGAGTCACTGCAACACTAATCAAACCTGATCTACAACCTCTGGCTGCAGGGTGAGTGAACGTGTGTGAATGTGTGTGCGCTTGAGTATTCACACATGAATCCACAATAGTGAAATACAGTCACACTGTGCTTAGCATTCCACATTCAGCTAAATCATGTTTGCATTCATCTTCTTTTTTACCCCAGCATATAAAAAAATACGATTTCTGTTAAAAAAAAAAAAAAAAAAAAAAAAAAGGTAGGCTGGTATTAGTTCAGTATTAGAATGCACATTTCATGAAGTTGAAATCCCCTCCCTTTCCAATATTCTTGACTGTTCACTCATGACAAATATCCACCTAGCTGCAATACACATTCCTTTATCTGCCTATCCTACAGTGTTATTCCGCAGGCCTGTCAATCATAACTCAGTGAAGTGCTTCTTAGATATCATATCAAGGCCCACCGTGGGCAAAAAAAAAAAAAAAATCACACAGGGGATGGAGGGAAATGTGAGACGGTATCACCTATCTCACACAGGAAATGGGATTGTTTGAAGATTTGCATGGTGGTGTGGTCGCTTCATAAAGGTCCTCCTCTAGCTATCTCAAAGCTCCCAAAACCTATGGGGGGATAGATTAGGGACAGTGGCAAGATAGAAGAAAGCCAATATCATTTATCATTCAATGCAGTGGAAATGTAGCTACCCCTCTTCTTAGAGCATGCACGTGTGTTTGCTGAGTGTGTGTACAGTATGTGCTGTATACTGTATGCTTGTACACACAGAAGAAGTAAAATGCACCGTCCATATTAGAGTTGTGTTTGCTCATGATTAGAATACTAATAATTATATCTGATTAGAAAAAGTAAACAAAGGCAGACAAATCTGACTCCTTTCGATTCCAATTAGTCCCTGGCACATCAGTGTGACTCCTCCCTGACTGTTGGGCTACCTCATTGTTTTTGGACACCCGTCGGGCCACGATGAGCTGGATCATCCCTCGCTTGTTGCCCTCTACCGACATGGATTTGCGCAGCGTTTCCATGGAGTCCTGGTTGGTCTTCCCTAGCAACGACTCCCCGTTGATTGCGATGAGTTGGTCGTTGACGTGCAAACGCCCATCCTGCAGACAAACGCCATCATAGGAAAGTTAGATCCAGCTGATAAAATACTTCAAATCCGCGTACATTTTGCAGCGTCTCCTGAGGCAAGTTAGCGGAGAAAGATTTCTGGGATCACATGGACCCTTGCTCCCAGAAAATCCCACTAAATACTGGGAGAAAGCTCATAATCTTGTTTCCCCATTCATAATAATGAATTAATGATACTGTAATTCTCCAGTTGGACAAAACCACTGGCATTTATGAACATTAAATTCAACACATTTTTTTTACAAGGGGATAATAAAATTACAGAACATTGTCGCCCTGAGGAAAAATATTGCAGCATGGTAGTTATGCCTCTTAAACAGCATTAATATCATGTGACCACTTCAAAATCACCATGACAATGAGTGAATCCAATATTTCAGTGGGGCACCAGCTTTGCAGCATCTTTGCATTACCTGTAGATAATTGAATTGCAATAAAAAACAATCATTTGAATCAATCAAGGTAATGGTTGGGGGGTAAAAGGGGGGAAGTAGTTACTTGCCTTGCTAGCAGCACCTCCATTGATGATGGATTTGACAAAGATGCCCAAGTCGGCATGGCTCTCCTTGTCCCTATTACCCTTGACGCTGACCCCCAGGCCTGCTGAGCCTGACTCATTCAGTGGGATCTCAAAGGTCATGAACTCTCGTGTACCATCAGGGGTTAACACCATGTCATCTTCCTCTGGCTGCTGTGAGTAATAAGAAAACAGGGAGAAATGTCTGATTGAGATGCTGTATCTTTTATGTAACTGTTTCAAGCACTTACTGGTCTGTCGCTGGTAGTAGGCCAGTGAACATTTATGAAATAAAATAGACACAGCTCTTGATGACCCAATTTACCAAGCAAAGTTTGCAAACTCTTGTTGAGCTCTTCTTCAGTGTCATTGTTACATAGATACTGTATGTGCAGCCTCTAACTTTACCTTTGGTGAAAAGACAAAAACAAAGACAAAAAACAAAGAGAACAAAAACAGATAACACAGAATAGCAGAAAAAAACTAAAAGGCATGAATGACAAGAAAATGGAAAACAGGCGGGAGACAAGATAAAGAGGGGTAAGATGAGGGGAGCAGGAGAAGAAAGCGAATGGATGGCAAGCATGTCACATATCTTGGGGCTGTCATCGTCAATTGGCCGTACTGTCTAGCCGAGCGCTGCAAATTCTTTTCCACCATCGTGAGCTCGGTGTAGGAACAGTGGGGACAGCGGAGAACTTTTGAAAACGCCAGGTAGCAATTTGATGCTCAAAAAAGTGGCTTCCTTTGAACAACACCCCTTTGAAGGATAATTTGTGACACGTTAAGAACTACACCCTCCTTCCCCGGGCAAACCAACGGGCCCTTTGTTGAAAATTACCGGTGAAGCGTTTTGTTGCAGGGCTGGTTCTGCAGATCCTCATACACGGTACACAAAAAATGGTTCATTTCAGCTGCCAGAGAGATGTGAGAGAGTACTATTGAGCTGGAAAATGGTCCATCAAACAGCCACACCAGTCTCTTTTCTAACAATTTCCACTGGTGTCTAACAAAGAGCATCTGTAAAAAATAACAAAAGAATATAGCATTTGTGTATTTTACTCCTCGCTTTTTGCCCAACAGAAGGGGAAAAGAGGGGTGAGAGAAAGCTAATGGTGTAGAGAAAACACCAGAGGCATCAAAAAGCCGCCAGTTTCTTTCTTATGTTCACTGCAACAAAACCTGGTAAAGATTTAACAATGTTTTAAAATAATTTCCATTTTTTTGGTTCAGCGCCTACCTGTGCCTGAACGCCAAGATACTGTAGCTGAGTGAATGTGCTGAAACCAATTGCTTTGTTGTCAGTCCACAGCTGTTCTTTCCGAACATCAAATAAGACAAGATACACACATACAGCAATGTAGACCTGTGCTACTGTCCATGCTAATAGCCATTCCAGTTCTTGAGATTTAGATGCCTTGCTTAAGGTGCCTTGGCCGCAGTTGTTGAGGGACTGAGTGTGTTTCCGGTTCACACGCACACATGTTTATTGTCAGGAGATAAGAGCTGACGACTGTCCGATCACGAGCACGCTCCACAGGAAGCCTGAGAGCAGTGCTGTAGTACTGTGATTGGCCAGATTGTACTGTATGTGTGTAGTTATTGCCATGGCAGCCAAATCCACATGAACAATACTGGCGGTGAGAGCAATCAACCCCAGAAACCGCAAGACCTCTTTAAATAGACTCACATCAATACACACTCATGCACACACACACACACACACACACACACACACACACACACACACACACAGCCCCTAACAGCTGCTCGGATAAAGAGTGAAGCACAGGAAAGAGGGGAAAGATAGAGCATAAGGTGTTTTTTTTTTTTTCGGAGGCTGAGGAGTTATTAGGATGCAGCGGTGCGTTCAGGTGGAGGCTCTTTTCAACACCCTCTGACTGAGCCCCTATTCTCCAGACGGCCCTCCTATCTGCCCCCTTTTCTTTCTCTCTCTCTGCTTTTCTTCTCTTGCTTTCAAAATGGCAGTACACCTGTCTGTACAACTTGCCAACTGGGCTTTGTCAGTGACTGGACCCTTAGTAAATTCAGACAACTGGAATCCATTTAATGGTGCTGCATTTCAACACTTCCAGTTCTATTACAGAAATCACCAGCTCTTGTCAGGAAATGACCCTTTGATTGCCCTCAGACAGCTGAACGAAGAACCGGATAGAGGACTATTGAAAAACAATTTGATATCCAGCGCAGCGGTAAATATAATGCATTAACGATGTTTCACTTCCCATTCTTGTTTGGAGCTTGTAAAGAATCATGTCAGAAATTCTGTAAGCGTTGAAACCTGTTATATTGGAATAACCTTAACTCAAATCAGTGTGTTGCGATCAGTTGGTTACCAATGCAGGCCCATAGCAACGCAGCACAAACATACAATTTCCAGTCTGAAAAGAAAACTTGTGGATGAATAGCCTTGTGCGTCATTGGCAGAGTCAGTCTCTATCTTTAATGAAGATGTTTTTTTATCAAAATAAAATAAATAAATATTGGCTATGAGTTATGTCCCTGGAGAGGCTTTTAGCCCAGCAGTTGAAGATAGTAATACACTGGATGAAAAAATTACTTTGGATGGACCCTATCTGAGTGTGTGTGTGTGAGTGCGTGTGAGTGTGTGCGCACACTCTCGTCCAAAATGATGACAGAATAACCACCCACTCAGAGCTGTGTTCCGGGAATAGCGGGCCGAGGCAGAGAATGAGAGAGCAGTGTAACATTTTCATCAGACAGGAACAAGCGCCGCTAGCCAAGAATGAGTTTGTCAGGCTGCTTGACAGGCCTCGTTGCACCGATTCAGCTCAGGCAGAGCCGGATTCGACTACCTCTGAACAGGAGAAAAAAGAAAGTCAGTTCATAGTTCCAAGCTCAGCCCTGTGTATGCACCTAGGACAGAGAGCACGAAAGTACTGACAATAGATGAACTTATGTAAAAAGACTGGAAAGGCTTCATGCTCAAATCAACTTCTTGAGGGACCAGGAAATATGTAAAATATGTCTGTGGTGTCAGTTTAAGTCCCACACTGTTACCTGCTACATCTTGGGGTCACGTTTGCTCAAATCCAATTCTTTTCTCAGGTACAGTCACTTACTTGAAACCTTCTGCTAACATGGAGTGACAAAACAGAATTGTCTCCTAAACAATGAGGAGAAGATTCTCTCCAGTGAAAGCTGTACTCACTAATGATGCCTGAATGTCTCCAACACCTTCACCCCTACCAGGTGCTAAAGCCAGGAACAAACTATACCTGACTGTGAAGACACTTGGACTTGCACATTTCACAACAAACTTTTTATCAGGTTACCACTGTCTTGTCAGATTTCCAGCTCAAAAACCAGGATCACATTTAGAACAATTAAACTAGACACCTATGCTCTAATGTAGACGGTCAGGAGTGGGGGTGTATTCATCCCGAACCGTTACAGTATGGATGTTACAGTTCAGTGCATGCAATTGTATGAAGAATACGCTCCGTGACCCAAACAGTTACTGTTAAAATAGTTTAATAATCCACTTAGTCTGACATGTGGAAAATAATTCTAGAGCACGAGTTCCACCTGGAACGTTTTGGCAGCACACCACTCAGCTGTAGCATGGATGTATGCTAGCCGGCTTAGCCGAGGTAGCCTGGTTACCCTGCTTACTTTGTAGTGTTGCTGCTGTCAGAATGACAAACAGGAGACCCATAACACTGACCGAGTGCATCACTAAAAAATATGCTCCATTATATCCGTGGTGAAAGTTTTATTCTAGACTCTCAGAGCACTTATCTTACTTTTATCTACACTTTTGTGTGCACATGATCCTCAGAAATTAATTCTTTATGTATCTGGAAGATAAAATCTAGCACATGATCACTGGAGTTGCATGTCAACGTGTGACATAAAGCCAGCGGCAAACTGAATTCAGACCTGATCTGCCCTCTTGTAGATATAGTTTTTAATTCTCCAGTTACTGCATAATTTGGTTTTCACATACTTGTGTAGACAATTACAACACATGTCTACATGTTTGCACTGTAAAATTGTGTTTATAAGTGCCCTTACACTGCAACAAAGCCAACAACTGTCCATACACAAAGTGGAGACTGTCTACAGTCTTAAAATTGTTGTTATGCCCAAATTACAATTGTATTACAGTATGTAGTTCCCTCATTGAAAAGAAGAGGCCTGCAGAGTCTGTAGTTCATATTGCATCACATGACTCAAGTCACCCAAGTGCTTTCAAGATTCAGTGCTGTGTTCAGGTACTGATCATCAAGGTCAAACTTAACACTAAACCAATTTTAAGTGGAGCGGCTGTAATATCATTATCATTTTTCTACTAGCTGAAGAGACTATAGCCACTCAAAGAAGCCCCTGTCTTCTTCTTTTTGCTGTCTCTAGTTCTGCCGTGCTGTCACAGTCCATTATACGATTAAGTCCTTTATTAATTAACACTGTGATGGGGAAGCACTCATTCATTATGGTCTATTGTCCTGGCAGGGGAGGGCGATGGAGGTGGCATGTGAGCAGAGACACAACCAGGTGAACACAGGAGGGCAGACAGAAGAAAGCGTTGTTCATCAGTCTACCAAAAGAGGCCCGCCTGCTTAATAGGCCTTTTTGTTTTGTTTCTACCTCGCTTAACTCGTCACACGCTAATGAGGAATGTGTGCTGTACGGGTGCAAGTGTGTGTCAGAGAAAAAGAGAAACAGCAAAAGCAAGAGAGAGATGCAGGGGAGAAAAGAGAGAGAGAGAAATAGAGAGTGCAAATGAATCACAATTACTTCTATTCACATATAAGTCTGAGTTCTCCGCACATCACTGCCTAAAACAATTAACACTGCTGGAAACTTCTCTGCACACTTGGCCCAATTTGGCAACATAAAGGTCATTGGAAATGAATTTAACAGGGCTAAAGGAAATCAGCCATGGGTGTAATTGCAAAAGTGGCGCACGTGTGATAAGTATTGTGACACAAATTTCTTTTGGCGGTGTTTCTCCTCACAACATTTTGTGACAAAGGGGACGAATATTAAATACCACTAAGCCTAACAAACAAATCCAGCCTTTTTCAGGTGCAGTGAAGGGTTGAGAGGCGAGCTGGTACACAACACCGAAGGGCATGAAGTGCACAGCTGGCAGTGGCAGGTCTGTGAACTAACATTACATGTTCTTCACTGGGCAATCCAGCAGATTTTGACTCAGCGCTGACAAACTGGTACTGTTACCCTTTGGGGATTTTCTAATGAGAAAGCTCATTTGGCTCATTAGCAGAACAAAGTCTGCTTCTATGAGGGCATCAGAAGCCAGATCTATCTACATCACTGCAAATGCATTATGGCTACTGGCTATCAATGAAGAGTGGATCTCACTGTGAGCAACCAAAAACAGACTCATGAGTAGCGTTGACTTGACACTAGATGTTTCTGTAGGCGGTTCAGAAAGCAATTACAACTAATCAAAGAGAAGATTTTTTTTGAAAAAGGTGACTTTCTAAGTGTACTTGGCAACTGGGAATGTTTGCAAAGGCATTTCAGTGAAACCAAAGTATAGACGCACATCATGAAGCAGATGCCTCTCATTTCAAGCTAATGGTGGATAAAAAGCGATTTGCTATGTCCAACTGCACATACACACTTCCACCCATTATGTGTTCTGGAAACAGACGCCGAATCCCCTTCGGGAGAGTAACCGTGTCGCCATAAGTGGCCTTTAACTACCTTGTTTATCGGCATAGCACAATGCTGCGGAGCACCCTCCCGTTCTCTGCACTGACAGCAAGCATAATTATGGAAACAGCTGCTGAAAAGTGCTAAATGAAAACAGGTGGCATCGACGAGACACGCTCGGAAATCGTTAACCAGGCTGGCATTGTCTTCAACCGCGCTTGGCAGCATTAGCTTTAATTACGACAGAGCATGTTTCTGAGCTCTGCACTTTGATCACAAAACCTTTCTATAGGAGCCAAATTAATAATGCAGGAAGAACTCAGCTCTCTTGAAATAGAAGGCTGAAGTGATAAACAAGAGAAAAGCAAGCAGATAAAGGAGTAGAGAATAGAAGGAGGAAGGTGCAATGGGAGGGTTTACTGCTAAACGTCAGGGAGTGAGAGCAAAGTAGGAATTTTATTAAGCTTTCAGTGGACAATTTGGATGAAGTGCCCCCACAAGGAAGATGCTTTTTGGAGAGGGAGAAGAGGTTTTTGGTGCCATGGTAACACACTGGAGCCCTTACCTACTAGATCTCCATGCCCTGTCATTTCAGAGACATTTTTAGGCATAAAGTAGAAGAGAGAGTGACCTCTAAGATGCATCTGCTGCTGCCAAACTGTGCTGAAGAGCTCTGTAAAGTCATAGATGCTCTCGCCAATTGCAGGTTGCCAAACCGCTCTACACTGCACCTTCCAAAAGCCTTTAGAGCAATTCCTGTAATTTGACTTCACCTGAATTCCAACTAGAACAAATTCACAGAGTAAGGGTCAGCTATTTCTAAACATTTGTAATGATAGAGCAATTTGCTGATTACAACCAATTATATTCTAACAGCTGGTGTGTTTTTAAGTTATATCATAGAGTGCAGTTGGGAATTCATTATTGAAGTGTGAAGACAGGCAAGAAGGTTACAGCACCTTGAATTATCAGCCTCACCAGTGAGAAATGACTCATCTCCTCGAGTTGTTTGCCAAGTCTTGCTAAGGTAAAATCTCTGGCTCAGTAACCTGCTGTAATATAAATACACTGCTTAAAAGACAGACAAGAAAGAGTCTGTCTTCAGCACTTTATTAGTAAAAAGTTGCAACAAATTACATCATCCCTACGGTGAGGTGAATAAGCATTACTCTAAAAGACATCTAATTATATTAACAGCAAAGATGTCATTTTTTGGCATGGCTATTATTATTGCCACTTCTGTGTAATACCTAAAAAGGTTAATCGTCACCTGAATCCTGCACAGTTAAAGCATTGAAAAGGCTAATGATTCTGCTTGAGTTCACAAGTGGATTGAGTAAAAAGAGATGTAAGCCAAAGCATAGATGAAAGTTGGAGGAAAGATCTTCATAGAAAAATGCTTATGTATCCATAAAGATACATACATTCTTTATAGTATTACATATCAATGCCTCAGCTGTTCTCCTTTTTCAAGATGTGAACTAGACATTGAGGAGTAAATGAAACAATGAGAAAGAGCGAACTTGGCTTTAACTCAACAGATCTGTGTATCATTTTGTTGCCTCCAAAGACAGGAGATCGTGTTTTGTTTGCCTTGTATCAATTCATTTCTCCCTCTACCGACTCGGTAAATGGATCTCGGCAGCAAGGAAATCAATACAACTTCATAAGTCTGTTCTTGTCTTCCAACAACTCTAATATGGGCAAGTCGTGAGTGGTAACCTTTTTGTGCTGCGTGCACTACAACAAAGGATAGCTGTGTAACACTGAGACCAAAGATTAAGAAAAATGAACAGAGGTATCATCTGCTGTGAATAATTGTGCAAGACAACACTAATGAATCCAATTTAAGGCACCTGGCGCTTATATTTCTACTGTATATAATCATTTCAGGGACTTATATAAATAGGATTATTTTAACTAAAACAATATTAAACTGAAGTAGTTCTGAATGCCTCAATTACAGTCCATTGATAAAAAAAAAAAAACATATCAGGGCGGATTTTAAACCAGGCCACCGGGGTTGGCACTTATGAAACAGGCCATTAGTCTGCTATAATTGTCAGCAATACTGTCACGCATTTGTCTACTGCGTCCCCAGCATTCGCGCAAGCCATAAATTTAGCTGTCACATCAATCAGAGGCCGGAATTAATTGTGCAATTAAGATTCCCATTGCTTGGCAGATATAGCTACTAATGGATCAGTGACAAGTGTGATATGATCATAAAAAGGGGATTTTAATGTACTGTTTAATTGCTCTTATGTGGTCCACAGTGTTACAACGGAGGGTCCGCAAGCCCATTTGTTCTCCGCAGTCCATAGTCCTATTGGAAGTCAAAAAATACTCTTCATGTAGGTCATGGAATGATGTAAGGGCAAGTATGAACAAAGTTATTATGGCACTTGAGCATATGGAACATATGTGACTAATCAAGCCCATATTGTGTATCAGGTTCTTACATGGAGTGGTTTAGCATTTGTGGTGTTAAAAATATGTTTAGGGCATGACTGAGTGTACATATACTGTGTGTGTGTGTGTGTGTAAGACAAGTTGAGATCACAGCAGTCATGCTGACACAGCAGCAATACCAAGACTAATTCACTTACACTGTAGCGAGGGGTTTAGAATGAATTAAAATGATTTGTCATCAGTGGGGACATGGCAGGCCTGTACTATATTTCCCCCAACTCATTGTTTATGTAATAATAAACTGGTAGTCACAGATTATATTTTTTCTGCCTTTGTTTTGCTGTGTCTGTTCTGGATGGCAGGTGAATAATCACCACTGGCAGCAGGGTGTGGATGGACATCTTTTAGAGAAGGCAGAAGTAGTTCCTCATTTTTGACTGTTGCCATCGCTTGTTGCACAGTGAAGCACGACGTTTGACTCGGTTATTACGGGGAAATAAAGTGCTAGAAACACAATCTCCACTCGGCAAAGCTGGGCGATGTGGACCGATTTGCAGCATTGCTCGCAGCTGTAAGCACAAACAGCGCTGCACGCTGGGAGATAAATGCCTACAATAAATAACATCCACTGGCTATGCGTGGGAAGAGTGCAGTGTATATGCGCGTGTTCAAATCCAATTAAATGTGCCTTTCTTGTTTCTATGTGGTCGTGTACGTAGTTGTTTGTGTGTGAGGGAGTTGTTTTTGTAATGTACCTTTACTGTCCTGCAGTGCTGTGGTCAGTGTTACCAGGCAGGTGAACACATCTGAAGGCATGAATAATGGTTGGCCACAGATTAAGTGAAGGAGGGGAGAGCTAAGGCCTAATCAAACACAGTTTGCTTTGAATATCACCCCTACTAACTCCAATCCATCTATATTGCTGTTATTTCCACAGTAATTACTTTTAGATTACTACCACGATTTCATAATACATTTTCATTTATATTTTTCTTTTCTCTCCACCTTTATCTCTCTCTCTTTACCCTGTACCTTAGCCCAGAGCGCATTCATAAAGTTGTTATCTAAAGACTACAGAGCGCTAAGTCCCTATATGTATTCTGGGTTTTTATCAAGGTACGTCTCTTTCTCTCTTTGTTTCTACCTACACAAACTATATCAGCCCCTTCTGATGATACAAGTCTTCATGAATTAACCTCCAAATCTGTAGGGGGCAGCAATTCATCTGACTTCCTCCCTTTAGTCTGGTGTAATCCTGCCTAGAATTCACTGATTCACACTCCCAGAGCTGTCAAGTAGAAAAACAGTACAGCATAAAGTGGCTTTGTTCGCATACCTATTGATCTCTCTTCTTCTTTTAAAGAACACGTATAACCTGAAGGTCGCAGGTTTTATCCGAGAGAACCAAACACAACAGAGAACCAAACACACGCATGTGTCTCTACTAAGAATATTATAAAATACTGTGTTATGTATGTGTATTTTTAAGAGAGAAGAAAGAAGTATCCAAAGGCAGGCTTATTAGTGATGAGTCCAGAGTTTGGTAAAGGTTAAAGCTGCACTATTTCTCCGGCAAAACATACTGTATCTGTCTGAAAATGTCTATTGATAGCCTTGGAGAAGACAGAGAGATAACCACAAAGACAAAGGAAATCATGAGGCAGCGCCCCGCTCTGCTCTTTTGCCATTTAACCTTATCTCTTCCCAGTGAGTACATATTTATTGAAAGCTATTGAGAGCTACTGCTATTGCTACTGAAATCATGTCAAAATACACCCCGACCGTGGTAATTAAAGACGCAACACAAACATGCTGGGAGGATAAATTAATTCCTCTGGGGCGCCTGGAGTACGCCTGGCATACAATAACACCATCTAAACAAAGGGAGACGTGGAGGGATTTTCGGCGCTGACATTAAACATCAGCAGGCAAATGTCAACTAGACAAAAAAACAGCTCCTTTCTATTTTCATCTATACGGCTGGATCTCCTGCCAGTATGAGAATGTGTGTGTGTGTGTGTGTGTGTAAGGCTATACTTCTTTGACAGATGCCTGCAGTTTTCTGGCATGTCACTCACGCTACAATTTAAAACATCATCACATTGTCATTGAGGGAATTACATGAATGACAGCACGTAAACGCTCCGTCCTTGTGTTATATGTGATTGCGTACGTGTGTCCTAGCACTACAGTGTGTAGTACATATGCACGCACACACACACTCTCACTCACCCATCCAGAGTGTGTGACAGAGGAGGCAATTACCAACCATGCTTTTCCACCATGCTTTATTTGCAATAACTGTCACCGGCGGAGCTTTGGCCTCCTTATCTGATTTTTATGAACATACTTGTAGGGATTATTGAGATTTGTGAAAGCACTGCTGGGAAATGTGAAAGTGTGTGACAGAAAGAGAAAAAAAGCGAGGGAGAGAGAGAAAGAGAGAGTAAAAAAATGCTAATCTGCCAAGGAAAGTGATGAAATATTAACTAGCAGTCTCTCACAGCATGTAGAAGTTGGTCAAGAGAGGGAAAAAAAAAAAACAAAAACAGAGAGAGATTATTAGACAGTGTTTCCATGATGGGCTTTTTCTAATCACGTCACGCCTGGGGAGCTAAGAGAGCGTAGCCATCAAACTCTCACAGCACCGCTCATGAGTCGACAGGCCAGGGGCAGCCGTGCATTTTTTTAACACGCCACACCCCCTCGCGGCATCATTCAACTGCTGTCAAGGCTGCTGAGGAGAGGCGAGAATCAGTCTGCTGCATCCCCCAGGAAGAATTTGAGCTTTGGCTGTAGTGGTTAAAGAGCATACTGAGTAACCTGAAGGTCACAGGTTTGATGGCAGAAGCAGGCAATAAGATGATCTACAGCCACATTATGCAAACTTTGGGCAAGAAAACACACTTTTAACATTAATGACATATTTTAAGATTATGATGTCTTCCCAAATTTAAGTCTAGGCTTTGCTGGAATTTCTTAAACACAAGTAAGGATGAAAAATGATCCCATTTGCCATTTTATGAATGTGAAACTTAAAGTAAAACTATAGACCGATTAAAATGTAGCTAAGCCTGGCATTTCTAACTGGGGAAACAGCACATTAACAGAGTAAAATGTGTCTCAGAAGGCCATTACTCTACAGGTTGAACAGCTCCTATGGCGGGGTTAACAGCTCGGGTGCCAGGCTGAGTATTATGGGTAGGAGTGAGGTTGGCATCAGGGGCCTCTGGTCTGCCAAGGTGCTGTGACGCTCGAGCCTGCTGTCAGAGCTGCTAAGCGCAGGCTGGACGAGGGCAGTAGCCTCACCATCTGTTGTGCGACAGCCAAAGTCACCCTGTACGTAGGCTGTGTGTCTGAGTGGGAGAGTGTGTGTGTGTGAATTCAGTGTGTGTCTGAATATGTCCAAAGCTGATTCTTTGCCTGCTCATACAGTACGCATCACTTGCGTGTGCTTGTATTGCTCAATTCATATGTATGTGTGTGAGTTAGTGCCAGTGGGTATGTGTCTGCATATGCTCAAAGCTGTGTTAGTGTCTCTGTGCACACCCCTTGCTTTTTCTCTGTGTTTCTGATCACCAGTGGGTGTGTATCTATGTGCACATCTGCACCCATAGAGTGTGTGTGTGCACTTACGCCAGTGGCTGTATCTGTATCTATGTACACCTGAAAATAAACTATGTTTATTTATAAGTCTGTGTATATGTGTGAAGATATGTGGGGTCGGTTGTGTACCTCAACATGTTTACCGCTTCAAGAACCTGTGTGTGATTCTCAGCTCTAATCTTGTTGGGGTTGAGGTGGGTGTGGCTGGTGAAGAATGAAGTTCCTAAATTCTAAATTCAGTTCAGCAAATATTTAGACGCATACGGGCCTCAAAGCCACTGTTAAAACTTTCAGGTAAATCTAAAAGTGGATATGCTTAAAATGTAACTTCTAGACATTTGAGCTAAAAAGGAGAGCCCAAAAATGGAAGATTTTCAGTGCAGAGAGCGTAATGGAAAGCTAGACAGAGGAGTTGATGCGTTGAAGGTGCAGTTAAAAGCACATCAGTGCAGCCACCATGACAAATCCATATTCCAGCTGTACTGACTGTTAGACATTTAGTGACCTTTACCATATTCCTGAAGTGAATTCAGTGAGTCAGTGATGTGCTGGATCAAACTGACTATGAGAGATTGTTTAATTTACAGTGAATAGTAATAATAAATAAATAAATAAAGTTTTTCGCAATGCAATTTCAAAGCATTTAGGGTTTTTCCGGTACACACTTGTTAAGAAATATAGAAATTACAAGGTGTTTAAATGAACTGTTCAGGAGATATTCTTGTCTTTGAGTGGGAAAGCATAGTGGAAACGTTAGGTTATACGTTAGGATAGTAGAGGGCTGGGTACTGACCACTTCTCGGGGCAGCAGGGAGTCCTCTTGGCGAATCACCGACAGGTTCACAGTCCCACCCATGGGTGTGGCTCGGAGCAGAGCTACCACCTCTTCCTGGGTCTTACCGTTCAGGTCCACTCCACTGACCTGCACCACACACACACATGGTCATAAATACTAACAAATATATACACAGACACACTGACACACACACTCAAAACTAATATCAAAGAGCTCTCCATCTTTAATGAGGGACAATCTGTGGCCTCCACATAACCTTCATGCAGATTACCCTCTGAGCCTGTTGGAGCTGGAATTAAACATGGGTTATTTCCCTTTAAAGTGAGCACTAGTTGATTTTCATGTCAGTCTGACTGAAGTATAATCAAAATATTGTTCCATCTAACCACTTTTCCTCTGCAATTCAAAGCTGGAGCTGAATTGTTATAGCCATAGGGGAGGCAGTGTGTTTGACTCATTCCAACAAAAGCTCCATAAGATTGAATTTTGGAACAAAGCCATATCAGCAAGAGTAATTAGTCTCTGAAATAACATACAATCTCACAGAACACACTGGCAGAACATATAATGGTTGGAGATTGTTAAAACCAGACCTCCAGAAGCCGGTCCCCAGCTTTCAAGCGGCCATCTTGAATGGCAGCCCCTCGAGGGAGGATGTTTTTGACATAAATAGGAGCGCTGCCGCCAACAGGGACATCTCTGGAAGTGATGCTGAACCCAAGACCCTCTGGACCTAGGAAACATAGAACAAATGTAAATTGTTTGAGATATAATATGATATTCTACTAACTGCTGTTGATCATTTTTTCTCTTTCCTCCTCGCTACAAAGAGGGCAGAGGTTCCTTACACAATATCAATCCTGGAGATTTCAATGTCTTGCTCAAGGACACTTCATTGGGTAAGTTTGCAAGCAGCTATGCTTGAACCTGGGCAGTAAAATTGAAAGACTGCCAGCCTTCATGCTCTCACACCCTTCTACTATAGAAATACATATAAAATTGATATGACTGTGATATTTACTGATTTACCGATTACAGCGTTGGGGAATTAAATAACGTGTATGTGTTTGGTAAAGTTTTACAGCATGTTCATATGAGTTCATAAATGTCAGGAACGAAATATTTGTTCCTCCAGGTGAACATAGTGAAGTTCATTTTCTTGCTTTCGTTTCTAACAGACAACAAATACAGACAACAATGTGGCTCTGATCAGAAGATCTGATTGGAAGAAATATTTTGTTTCTCGTTATAGTTATTGCTAATAAAAGGCATAAAAGAAGCTGAAAATGTCTTACTTTGACTCTAAGAAGCAGGCTAGACTCTTAGAAAGATCCTTTTCATTACATGCCACTGTAACATGAGTAACCACTGCACAGGGATCAAATTATGGTTTCCAACCATGTTCTGAAACTCCTACAGTTAATACAAACATACTTACTTCCAACCTTCTTCATTGGTTTGCCATCAGGGTGTGTCTTTTAGAAAGCAAAAATGAAACATATCCCTAACTCTAAATATAGTGTCAATGCTAGGAACCAAAATTGAGTGTTTATGATAAGTGCATGTGGACTGTAAAGCCACTCTCGCAAGTTATGGTCGGATTAAAGACCAGTTAGGGACCAGAATAAGCAGAGAGAAATGAATGATCATGGATTGCAAAATGCATCAAAATGCTGTTCAACAGCCTCTTAAAATGAAGTGCACCACTCCTGAATTGCTAAAAACTCTGTTTTTCAAATCATTCTGCACATGTAAAATGTGCCAGATGTTTTGACCAAAAGCCCTTCGGACTTTTTGGTACAACGGCAGGTCAGGAGGCTATGTTCAAATCACGCCTGGGTCAAGGCAATCGGGAGAAAGCAGTGATCAGTACGTGTTCCTTAGAAGTTGCTTCCTACTGATGTATCCTTGAGTAAGAACTGCATGCCTTTTTGAAGTGAGTGGTAAGGCTAAATTCAACAGTTGAATCTGAGCTGAACACTTCAGGTACCAGCTGTGCAAAGCCATTTTCTTTAGGTTTTAAGATTGACCTTTAAGGTTCATCAAATGAATATGAATTGCTGGTCTGGAGGAAATAGGCAAATACAATAACGGATAAATAAGAAGATCCCAGGGCTGACCTTTTCTGCTGACCAGACCTGAATTTGTCAAATAAAAGCAAGAAATGGTTTCAAATGTCAGCTAGGGAATGAGGTAAACCCAATAAATTGTGTTTGTCAGGTTATTCTTTGACAGAATATTTAAAAATTCAATAGCCCTGCTAGATAACTAGATGAGTCATTAAGAACAGTGTTCAGAGAGATAGATTTCACCATGCATAACCTAGCCATCGGCGTTTCTAGCAGTCAAGCGGGAAAGTTGCGTTATGTGGTTTCAGTGGAGGCTTTTCTGATGGTAGCAACAGTGATCAGTATTCATGTCGAAGTAGCTGCTCATTTCACAGAGCTGTCAGCACCTCTGATGGTTCATCATGACCTAGTTTTCCCAGTATGTCTCTCTAGCAGTCTGTCGAACTGTCTGTCGTCTTGCTGACAGTGATTGTGTTGATGAACAAGAAACACAAAGAGGGAGAAGTGCGGATAATTTCTCAAGGCTCCTGCACACAAACAAACACGCGGAAAAGGTGATAAAGAGGTTGCTTATAAAGTCAAAAAGTTGAGCTGACTCAAGGATAATGACATTCTTTGATCTCTCCATCAATGCAGCGTGATAACTAAGCAGACAGGAATAGCTGCCGTCGTTTATATTGAATGTTAAATCTGTAAAGTTTGGCATCACGAAGACCAAACTTTTAATACAAAGTAACGTACGCTGCCATGGCAACATTTCCCTATTCAGTGCAGTTGCTTTACTCAAAATGAACACAGACACTATAGAGACAGAGTAGTGAAATAATGCATATTTAATTTCTAGCCAAATAGGTGATGATGTGATTTCAGACTTCTAAACAAAATTTTGTTGATCATTACTCCATTAACCAGTGATATCCTGCTGTACTTCTGTCCTACATTTTCTGATCTGGATAAGCTTTATATCATGGTGCCCCTTTCAAATCCTCTTCATCATTGTCTTTGTTCCAGTCATGCCTCTTCTCCACAGTGACCCCACTCCCACGTCAGTCCCTTTCCTCTCCCCTGGCCTGCACACAGTCTAATGGGCAGAATCAAACCCCTGCCCATTGTAAGATCCCATCGTTAACGGTATCCAATCAGGTAATTAGGAGAATGCATCTCTAGTAGGCCCGCAGTAATTAACCACTGACGTCTTTATTTTGGGTAATAGAAGACCAGGATACAAGTAATTGTATCTCTTTCTGGATTAGTGGGAATCTAAGCCAATTAAACAGCAAACATGAGGAGAGGCTGAACACATTAGAATGACTTGATGGGGTGCGTATGTCCTTTTCAACTGCACTATTTGATTAAGGCACTCTTGTTAATTTGCCATGCAAGATCTGCTCTTGCCACTTGGAACCTCAGAGCCACTTAGGCTGAATCACAACAATTACAACAAGTCAACAACAAAACTGCTGAAGCCTGTCTAAAAGTACATTAGTAGTGATAAAGTCTGATGGTGATCAAATGGAACTGTCAAAAAGGAGAGGCAGAGGCACATTTCCCTCGACTCTCATTTTAGTGCTCAGTTAAATTTCCAATCCAACAACATTTGGACAATAATTCATCTCAATTTAGAGTTCACGAATGGCTTGAAGTCTGCAAGTGATGCACATCCATTCCGGTGAGCCCCATTTAAATCATGAGAAATAATCAGAGAAAACATTTCTGTCACTTGGGCAAAAGCATAGTTTGAGAATTATGAGTTGTGTGTTGGATTAGACCATGAAGCAATGTGGCTAGTGAAAAAAAACTGGCATCAGTCTTTCGCTGGAACTCCACCAACATCTCCCCGGCTTGGTTTCGCTAAAATGAGAGGCTTGTGTGCAGACAGAAGAGATGATCTTTATCACATTATAAACAAATAAATATAACTCGCACTGCAGCACCACACTGTAGAACTTTGAAACTCTGCTGGCTGCACTCAAGGACCTTCGCCAAACATATTAGAGCAGCTTGTGACTGCATTTCCCCAGAGCGCGTTGCATTTAGCCGGCGCTGCTGCGCTATTCCCTGAAGCTCGCCGCTAACGCCTCAGTGCCAGCTTTCAACGAAACATCTGCTCCCTCCAACAGAAAAAAAAAAGGAGTAGAGAGAAAGAACAGGCAAGTCACTTCAGCACTGGTTCATTTCACAACCAACTCATCAATTCATATAAAGATATTGAAGTGATGAAAATGAGATGGAGCCCGGCAGTTAAGATATACAGCTCCTCCGGTATCAAAAACCTGTCCAAGTCCGCAAACAAAACAACCTGAGCTGGAAGCAGACTGATTACTGAATCTGAATATTTCAACCACAGGATCACAGTGATGAAGTGAAGGGGTTGATCTGTGTTTGCTTTTGGCCTGCTCAGTTAAACAAAGCCCAGAGGGAAGATAGTGTTCAAGGGCTTTTTGAATATTGCCTGAAAGATTTTTCAAACATTGTCTTTTCTCCCTCAACCTTTTTTTTACTATGAAGAACATAAATGCATACAGATGATCAGACTTCCCTTTGTCCCCTTTGTCTCAGTGAGGAGTAAGGAGGTTAATTAAAGGACCAAGCCATTGTAAAAGTGCAGCTAAATGGCAGAATGTTGCTGCAATAGGCTTATAGCAGCTTGCAAAACACACTTTGATGCTTTTATATTATCAGTTACAAAGAGCTCTCTCATTCAACTATCTGCTGATAAGAGTGGAAACCAATATAATCTGTAAGTGAAGGGATTGACAGGCTTGCAAGCCAATTCATACCACTGTCCATCCTGAGTGACTATTTTCTATTGCTGCCACCTGTTGAAGCTAACCACATCATTGATTTGATCATTATTCTTATGAAGATGCCTAGATATTTTTACTTTTAGAACCATGGATTCATGTGACTACTAATTCTTACCTTTCTTCAGCTGGATGTTGAATTTGCGGCCTTTTTTCTTTAGGTATGAGCTGGTGGAGGGGTTTGTGCTCACCCTGCGCTGCAGGGAGGGGGAGGGGGCTGACGCGCTCCTGGAGACCAATGTGTGAGGTAATGTGGCGTACCGTCGGCTCGGCTCTGGGGTGCTTCCTGCCAGGGGGCCCTGATGGCTACAGGAGGAAGACAAAAATCAAGGTTTGATTTGGGTTCTTTTATTTCTTTGTGCCCACCCAGACAGACAGCTTGTCTAGCCAATAATTTATTGGTTGACAAACTGCTTGAGAGTTAGGCTTGTTATTTTATGAATCTGAAAGTCTGATACTGCACTCAAATAGTTGGATTAATGAATTCCGTTACTGTTTGTTGTCCCTGTAATTAACAGTCATTATCTGTCAGACGGCTATATTGGAAAGTATGATTTGCAATAATAACAATGTCTCATCATGAAATAATCTATTTTAATCTATTCAGTAAGGAACATTAACAGATTGACTTGAATGATATAACATACAGAGAATGGATCAATGATTTATTTATTCATTCATTTATTTTAAAATTCTAATAGATATTGATCTATAAACCTCTAGATAGACCACTCACATGTTTTTGGAAATAGGAAATAGATGTTACAGAAATAAATAAATAAGCACAGACAAACAATGTGGACTTTTAACCTGATGGTGAGTGAAGCAGACTCTTTATTTTTCCAATAAACCGGGTGTACAAAAGAGCAACTTTCATTTCATGGTTGAGGACGGCCATATGTCTTACTTTAAATTTGGCTTTCAACATCTGTGCAAGTTGTCTTCACCTCTATACAACAACAAAATGCTAGATAGATAGGGACACCAGAAAACACAGGAAAAAAAAAGGAAGATCAAACCCACTTGTGGTTGAGGCCTGGTAGGGGTCCAGATCTGGACGCCAGCCCACCCACCAGACTGGACCGGTCTCCTGGCTGCTGAGAGTCTTGGCTAAAGCGGACCCTGTGGGGCTGGGGCGGGCTGAGCTCACTCTGGACTGACAGCAGCTCGTACTGCCGCTTCATGGCGGCGGGGACCACGTGGAAGAGGATGACTGGGGAACGCATCGCCTGCCTGAAAATGTTCTGGGCTCTGATGTTGGTAAGAGAGAAAGAGTGTGGGGAGGTCATACAGACAGAAATGAATTAGCTTTAACATGATAAGAGATACAAGTACAATAATGTACTATCATAGCTTGGCAGATATAGAAGGATAAGGAAGGCTATGAAGTACTGTATGTTGAGAAGCGATAGGGATAGTTGAGGTTAGCATGGCTAATCGCAGGGCTACTCACTGCATAGCAGGAAAGGACAGAAATTACATTATCTATAATTACCAGCATCAAGACAGGAGAGAGATAAGAATGGTAAATGGTGAGTCACAAATGAAACATTATATATTGTGTATTCTATATAATGGCTGTGAAACATATTATATGTGGAGTATCTAAGACTCTCTACAGTATAGTAGTCTGTATGTTTGTGTGTCTGTGTGTGGTTAGATGAATGGACATGAGTTGACTCAACAATCAGAACAGAGATGATGAATCATGCATCAGGGAGGCTTTCCAGACAATGAGGTTCCAAAGTAAGCAGACAGACACTTTGTTCCTTACACACAAAATAAGAAAAAAAAAAGCCAAAACACACACTGAGTCTCATGCGAGTTTTGAGGCCAAATAAGCCAAGACAAGTGCTCAACATCATTCCCAGACGCAAGAATTGTTTAGTCTGGTTTGCCGGCGGCACTTAGCATATAGATAGGCTGGCCAGGAGCAAGCCACACTGCAGCATGAAGGGCCAGGGGTGCGGTACAGTAGAAGCCTGGATTCCGACAATCCCACCTCCTGTTTCCAGACCCCGATTAACATGCCAGTAACGCTGGTTCTATCCCAATGACAGCCGCTAAGCTGCTTCCGCCACAACAGACAGCACTTCATTTGAGCGGTATCATAGAGGCGAGGCACATGCCGCACCATACCACTTCTGTGAGATTTGGTTTCTCCCATCTTTATTCTTATGGTAATTTACAAAAATCACTCACATGGGCACACAAAGGGGTGATGACAGAGTGAGTCAGTGTGTGTGTGTGTGTACGCATGATTGTGCGCACATGTTCCCACATGCACATGTACAGTGCCATCACTCCAGTAATCAGCCTCCACGCGAGCCTGATTGAATAATAAATTACCCCATCAATGCATCATTACATTCAGTTAGATTAAGCGCCTCAAAATATTTACCCATGCAAAACAATCCAAGGAGATTAGACTATCACTTTAAATTGTCGTTCTGTGCGGTGCACAATCAAGACGGGTGAGAGGGAGTGATGAGAGAGTGAGGGGGGCAGACGGGGAGGAAAGTTTAGCTCCTTCACCTCATTTTCATGCAGAATCACAAACATCATATGCATTCAGATGCTGGTGAGGAGTGGGTGTTTGGCAGGGGAGGGTAAGTGCGGAACGCTACAAAACATCACTCCCTTGTGGATTTGGTTTGTAAGCCTCTTTCACAGTAGAAAAGGCTTGGAAGGGAACTGGGATGTTTACTAATGACAATAGCATCATTGTGAAATAAGAATCTTAAAACCTTAGTGGCTTTGTACACAGTCTGATGAACACATTAGCATAATGTGGTAAGGTAACCATGATAGTCTGGAGTTTTACAAGCTGGTGGAAAGCTTTTCTCATCTTTGCCAAAGTTGGTTTGCAAATGTTTGGCATGCTTTGTTTAAAAAAAAAACATGTTTTGACATTGAGCTGTCCAAGAAGAAATCGGTAGTTTCTGACTCTATTTCTGAATGCAGAAGGGTTCCAAACATGGTCTCTGTCTTGGTTTCTGTCATTCATTCAACAGTGTGGCTCTAAGCCCAGTGGTTTTAGATGACTATGTCCAGCCCAGTGTGACTGTAGGCTGGGCTTTCGTTAGCAGGAATCCAGGCTATTTCTTCCTGTGGAGGAGTAGATGATAAGGGAGAGAGCCAAGCAGACCACCTCCGTACACCTCCAGACTCCAGCCTGGGCGAGAAGCAATCTATTTCTCAGCCTGGCACACACACACACACACACACACACACATGCAGACACACATGGGTGTACATAAGACTTTATAGCTCAGTGTCATTGTAGGTGTGTGACACAATGGGCGAGTATGTGTGAGAGTGTGCGCATTCAGGCTCATGCGTGTATGTTTGTGAGGGAGAAGGGTGGCTTTGGGTAAATGGGGGAGGAAAAGTTGCAGGCTTATATCTTCATTCCACTTTAGGAAATGAAGGGGAGCGATGAATCGATAGAAATGAATCGAGAGAAGAGTGAAGGTGGTTTTGGATCAGAGGGCGAAGCGGTGGTGAAGGACTGCGGGTCACTGAGACCTATTACAGGAAGGCCAACAAGTCAGTAATATTTCTGTTTTATTGTGCAGCTGTGTGGGTGTCACGTCTCCCTGCAGTTTGGGCTCCACTTATCACCAGCAACACTATTTACTGTCACTGCACTTAATGTCCAACACAGTGCTCTCTGTGTGAACTATATCACATAGTGGACGGTGCTTCAGGATAATATGTCCTCGCTTGGGATGTAGTGAAGGGAAATAAAAATCAGCATGACATTCAGTGCACCTGACAAGAAGAGGAAATTTAGAGTTTATGAAACTATGTGTATGTATGCGAAGGAAAACCACTGAATACATGTAAAATATTCTAGCACAGGGAAGAGAACGTATATAGGAAGAGGTGAGATACAACATCAGTGAAAGGCCAACTCTGTTGCTTACTGTTCAAAGCGCAGGTTGCGTATGTCTCCCTGATTTATCTTGACAATACAGTCGTTCTCCTGGAAGAGACGCTCCTGCTCGGCTTTGCCTCCACGCTCCAGACGCTTGACTAGCAAGCCCTGAGTCCTGGAAATGATCGCACAACAGCATGCAAATGAAATATAATTTAGACACATAATGTAGCAATTACACCACTCACAGTCATATATCAATATAGTGAACAGTGGGCTGCATGTTGCCAGCCTTGTTTCCTGCATCTTTACATTATAAAGGTAATGGCAGACCACAGAAGTCAGAAAAAGAAGGCATGGAAGAGGAAGAAGAAGTGAATTTTAAAGTTCTACAAGTTTTTCTACATTTTTATGTCTATTTCATCAAGTCTGACAGATCATGAAACTATCCGGTTTTACAATTGTGATTTAAATGTTGTGACTTTCTGGAGAGTAATAGTATTACTTCTTGCTTTATGTACCGTATACACAAAATAATTAGAGAGCAGGTAGATGCCTACTGGAGACAGAGATGCAGCTAATAATCTCACCAGATTTTGGGTAAATATTTTGACAAACAGGCCAAACTCCCACAAACTAAATTTCATCCTATTGTACTATACTGTACTTTTGTACTCTGTCACCAAAAGTTAACTTTCCAAACAGTAAGCTTGGATAAATACCTGTATTTTCCTGTGGCCTGGAGAGGCACTGCATTACTAACTCAATTTTAAGCCTCTGTCCATCCTTCTGTCCCCCTCACTCTGTCTGCCTCCCTATGGGCAGGTCTGAGAGAATGACAGGGTGGGTTGTCTGAGGTAATCCAAACCAACAGCTAAGAGATCATTTTATGGCTTCAGAGTAAATGCTGCAGTTGCCTTCGCTGGAGCTTAAGACGAGAGCCGGTAGTGCTGTAATAAATACCCAAGCAGTTCCACGGCAGTGCCATCTCAGCAATCCCTTCAAAAAAGGCAACCTTTACCTTCATATACCCCCCTCTCTCCCTCCTCTAAATAAATACATCAGTGAGCTCCTTGGGGCTTTAGTTAGGCCCTGAGGATAACCACATGCAAGGAGATCTGATGTGCGCTCGCACAGCACAACTACAAACTCCATCCGTCACTAAGGCGCCAGATGCCTGAGGTAGCAGGTAGACTGAGCGAGTACAAACCTTTTGTGTCCTTGCATAAACTGACAAAAAGTTTGGAGGCTGACTTTAGGGAAATTCGAAATAATGATGAAATATATCAGAAAGAAAACTATCAAAATGTCAAAGTAAGATGTGGAAGATATTGGACATGGACATGAGCTGCATGCTTTTCATAATTCTCAGTTACTTCCTATCATTTCACCGGACACATAAACAACAGCACATCTAAACCGTGACCCCGTTTACCGCGGACGTCAAGGGCAGATTTGCAGAACTCTTTAGCATTTCAACCAAACAGGGCTACTCCCAGAACATTGCTCTAATTGGCTGCATAATGTGGACATCCACGCTCACACTGCACACTCATCTCAGCTCCTCAATGGGGGTAAATGGTTCAGCATTAAGTCAAAATTAAAGATCACAAAAGGCCCTTCCCTCTTCCTTGTTGTATGAGCCGGCGTTGCCAGGTCAGCTTAAGTGTGTTGAACAGAGAGTAATTGCGGGCGGTGTGGAAGCAGACATGATTGTGCTTTATCTCCATAAGTGTTGGCAGCTTGAAAACAAAGTATTGCGCATGAAGATTACAGCATGGACACACTCTAATGACTTGTAGCAGACCAGAGACAGTAGATAAAGGAGTTTTGGTTGATCCCTGATCAGTATTCAAAGCAGCAGCGGGGAGGATTGGGGATAAAGCGGCATCTTTTAGAGATTTGAAGAAGATGATGATTTCATAAAAGCACTATTATTGTGATGACTGTAATGCACTGCCATCCTCTCAATTCCTTCCCATCTCACTGATGGGGGTTTTTTTGTAGATACTTATCAGTAACTTGAGGAAAGCAGGAGCGCTAAAGCAAAATCTAAATGGCATTCTAATAGGCTGCAAGTCAGTGAATTCATTAGGTGTCAGATATACGCACAACGTTTGTAGAAGATTCTCTGCAGACTCTGGAGAAAAATATCAGGCTCGCCAAGTCTTACTTTTCCAAGAAAACGAGAATAAGCCTTGTACTATGGCTTTACTCCATCTTGTGGCTGTGAAGCAGTGCTGAGAAATGATTTGAAGGAGGCCACCTGCTCTCATCTTCTGCCTTTAATCAAATAATAATCCAATCAGGATCCATTTATGCACGGCAATTATGTCCGCAGTTTGTTTACAATTGAAACTGGTCATGGAATGAGAAGTTCATTAAGCACAGAATGCATCTGTGAGAGGCGTGTGTGTTTGTGTGCGCAGATGTACAGTATATTTATGTGTGTGTGCGTCATTCGGGGTTAGATCAGCACTGCTCTCAAACTGTCTGCATGTGTGTAAGAAAAAGAATGTGGAAGCTCTCAAGGTAACTCCATCCTGTTCACAACTGCATGGGTGTAAGTTCTCTTACAGGAAAGGATCTATGTATTTGGGTATGTGTGTGAGATATTGCTTGCTAGAGTGACAGAGTCTCTAAGCCCTCTCCTGCAGCTGTCTTCCCCTCCTGCTTGGATCTAACTTGATGTCAGTGCAGTGAAGCAGAATGCTGGCAGCCAAGGCTGGAGCGCCTGCAGTTCCTTGTTTGCTGTCTGGTTTTGCTGGCTGTCTGACCCCTGTGGCCCTGGTCTAGACACTAATGACAGCCCACTGAGCCTAATGCCTCCTGTCCTAGCGCACAGCACACAGGAAAGAGCTGGGCCAGGCCATTAGCATCATCCCACTGACCAGACGCTAAGTCTTATCATGTCTCAAGTTAATTGAAGGCTCTGATAGCTATTAGTGCCGACCTTAGCTGATGGAGAAGAAATTAACTGGCCATGCAGCATTACTGCTTTATCACGAGATGCAGTTTGATTTTGTGGGAAGCTTTAGGATAATAGCATATCTAATACACTGTTGCACTTGAACTTTATTTAATCAATATTGCTTGATACAACTCATCATGAATCATTATTTTCCTACTCTGACTCAGGATAACTCAAAGTGTCACAGCTTCTGAGGGAGTCGATCACACGGGGTCAAAGCTAAATATAGTTTCCTGACACTTGCTTATAAACAGCAATGGGATTAGTGTCCCAAAGAACTGACACGCAGCAATCTTCAATGACAGCCATCCTCTCTCCCTCAAATGTCATCCCATTTCATCTTCCGCGCTCTGTCTTCTCACCTCATTCCCCTGCCTCCCTTCCCCAGCGCTGAGTAGTCACATTCACCTTGGTGGTGTGCCAGTCCCTTGGCATGCAGCGGGGTTCTGTGTTATACACAGGCTTTTAGTTTGATTACATCTGGCCACTTCCTCTGTCCTTTATTTTTTTTTTTTCCTTGAATAGCCATAAACTGGGATGCATTCCTCCTCTTGTCCCATGTCATCGCCTCTGCTCATCGGTTAAAAAGTGGCAAAAAAAAAGGCAAAAGGAAGCAGTCTGAGTCACCTTCAGAGCAGACATTATTGTGACTGAGGACGTAGGATATAATAAAAGAAAAATATAACAAGACTTTTAAAAACTGTGCAGTCGGGAGCTAAACTACTTTCATCTGCTCTCCTTCCCGCTGGGGCTGTCTGAGCTGTGGGGATATGATATGTGCTGGGTGTGGCGTTTCAGGAGTGAGACTCACAAAAATAAAAAGATGGTCGGGAGAATCAGAATCAATGAAAAAGACAGCCTTGAGCATCACGAAAATAGAGGTGAATAAGAGAGAACGGAGAACAGATAGTTAGAGAAAGTGAGAAAAAAAAAAGCTGAAATGATGAGTAAAAGCAAAACAGAAAGCAACATCCACGGGGCTTTAAACCAAAGGATGAAGGAGACAAACTGGATGGTGAAACTAACTGGCCATCGTTGTACACTAAGCTGCATTGACTCTCAGATTTTTCTTTTTGTTACCTGACATCCTGCGAACTGAAAGGCACTACGTGGATCCCCAGGGGCCCTCCTTCATTGGACACCTCGACCGGCTTGAGCATGCCTCTGCGGGACGATGATGGATGAGGCCGAGAGGAGGAGAAAAAGGAGGAGGCGGAGGGAGACATGCATGAATAAAAAATAACAGGAATGACAAGAAAATATAGAAAAGCAGGATATAAAAGACAACACAGACAAACATGACAAGAAGTTGATGGGATGTATGGGATGGTGGTTGGCACGGCCTTATTGGTGGAGGCTGCATTGTGTTGTCTATACAAAGTCATCCATTACTAAGTCATGCTGGTGGACCTTGGGGTCGATTAGGGACCCAAATGGAGACTCCAATTAAGTGATTAAGATCAGATTGTTGTGCTAAAAGAGAACAGATTAATTGAAAAACGTGAGAAAAAGGGTAGGGTGGGAGGAGGAGGAGAAGGTTAATTTGTGTAGATAAAGACGTGAAGACAAATGAACACAAGCAACCACTGATGCAGATGTGTGTGATGATGTTAGATGGAAGAAGTCTTTGGTCTTGATGTAAGCTTTGTGTTGTCGTTGTCATGGTAGTATGGTTGTGTTTAAGTATTTAATGATAATGTTCTGGCAATTATTGACCTATCCGGTATTATTGTAATTAATTAAGAGGTCACACAGCATTAAAGAAGACTAAGAGGCTACAGCCAGACTAGCTGCTCTATAAGGCACAACAATGCTTTGAGCTAAATGCTAACTTTAGCATGCTTTCAATGAAAATGATAACATTATGTGAGGGTGCAGTGCTCAACATTATCAG
Organism: Scomberomorus guttatus; assembly: GCA_038419695.1. Taxonomy (NCBI): domain Eukaryota; kingdom Metazoa; phylum Chordata; class Actinopteri; order Scombriformes; family Scombridae; genus Scomberomorus; species Scomberomorus guttatus. The sequence continues at coordinate 7,962,331 of CM076464.1, forward strand.
CACTGCAAACTAAATTCTATTATCAGAGAAAATATCTCAAAATGACAAATAAGACCAAAACTATCTGCATGGCTAGATACAAAAAGGGTAAGTAAAGTGTTAGTGTGGGTGACCCAACCCTTTAAGACATACTATATGGTGATATATAGGTGGTCGGGGTTTGTTTGGGGTCACTCACTCTAGATTTAACACAGGTGAATGTTCCAACGAGGAGTCAGCCCTCCCTACTGGCTCTATCCGCTCAATTCTCCGTTCTTGTTTCCTTCGCTCTTCTTCCTCCTCCTCCTAAAAAGAAAGAAAGAAAAAGAAAAAAAAGACAAGATAAATCATAAAAAGTCTGTCGCAGCAAAGTAAAAAACTCACACTCTCTTTGTCGTTATTTCTATTTGGCTGTGCTTGCATCTCCTTTGGCTTTTAATCCAATTACCTGCAAGAACAAGTAACGACCTCTATTCTAAATCAAAAGAGACTTTCAGTATAGGACAGACGGGAGCTCTGATGCCACTGCAGAAACATCCGGCTTGGCCAAAAATCTCAGTGACAAAGTGGCCCTGATTGATTGCTCCTGCTCAATCAATCGGGTCTGGCCTGGGGCGTGGCACCGCTGCCGGGTCTTTGCGGTGATGTGATCAGGTCTAGAGTGAAGGAAAGTGGTCACGCCTGCTGTCATTTGTTTCTCTCACTCTCTTCATTTCATTTACTCATCTTCCTTCAGGGCCATTAGGCTGTGGGGCCGGGAGGCAGCGGCTTTTACAGGCAAGCCAGATGTCTGAGGTCTTAACTGGCTCTCAGACGAGACACAGCAGCTTCATGCTCTCCTTAACGGGGGATAAAATCTTTATCTGAGCTCTCTTTATGGGGATTGATTGAGCAGCCCACTTACATGCAGTGATGACGTTCTGCATGTAGAATAGGAGGGAGACATTTATTAACACAGAGTTCAATTTCAACTAATCACCATCTGAGAGCCGGGCAGGTTCATCAACTAGTGACAAGCACACTGAACATCACAGTTTCTTCATTTTAAAAAGAAAAAGTCATTTCAGTTTTTGCTTGTTAGTAACTGCAGATCCATGTGTGGGTGTGTGTGTGTGTGTGTGTGTGTGTGTGAGCGAGCATGTCAGCATCCAGACAGCGTATCGTCTCCTTGGGAGGGTCTGCTGAAACGCTTTGTTAGCCACTGCTATTTCACCGCCCTCACCCCTCACCCTCCTCTTACTCTCTCTTTTACTGAAATGTCAAGCACATCCAAATAGGTCTTGTGCCTTTCTGGTTTCTTTATGGAAATAGATTCAACCCTTTTCAGAGGCCAGGATATCTTTGGCGACACGCAGGGGTGGCGCAGAGAGACTCTGCCCCCTATTTATTTATTAGAGTGGGGGGTTATGGTGGGGTGGGGGAATGAAAATTTCATCAGCAGTCTACCTTAGGAGACCTCAACTCACCTTACCTGTCTATCTCCCCTCTCTAACCGTCCGGTGTGAAAATGAATCAGTCAACCAGTCAGCCCCGCCTTTAATTACGTGTCAGCTGAGGTCCCGGGTGCCTCGCGGGGCCTGTTATTCACAAAGCCTTTTATGAAAACCCCCCAGGTGAGTTGACTGGGTTTTTCATACACTATGAACAAAGGACCTGACCACCTGTGGGAATCCGTAAATAAGGATGGGAGGGCATAGAGTGGAGCAGGCAAATAAAACTGGACAGGAAGAAGAAATATAAGACCATATCCTAGAGATAAGAAGAGATTGGCACAAACTGCAAAGCCAAAGGGAATATTTTGACTTTTAATAGTCAAGATCATTTTCATACTCAGCGAGCAAATAAAGAAGGTGATGGTGCCCAACGTCTTTGTCTCATTAGACAACAGAGTTATCTGAGAGGTGAGCTGATTCACAGTGTATCATCACTGAAAGTGACATGTAATTAACTTCAATAACAGTAGCTCTCAGCAACAATCTCCTGTCTATTAGTTTGCTCCTGTAGGTGGCAAGTGGTTGTGGCGTGACTGCACCAGGCATAGATTGCGTCTAACATACAAAAAAGACTATGATGTAAAAAAAAAGAAAAAGGTATCTGGGGTTATTACCTTCAGAGATTTAAGGAGAAGGGATCCTTCACTTGAACCAGGCCAAAAGCACAGTGCCAGCAGGTTGAGTGTGTGAATTTGACAGGAATAATTACCATAAACTGGCACAAGTAGATATCAGAGCAGCACCAGAGCAGGGACAGGGTAACATTTCTATTCAGGCATTGCACCATTGACACATGGTGTGAAAACCCAAAAGAAACTGTGAAAAAGACACGAAAGGGAAGAGGAACCCAGTGATAAAAAAAGAAAGAAATTGTGGAAAAGTGAGGAAAAACCAAAGTGAGTTGGCAATAAAGGACAGAAAAGAAGTGACAAAAGCAGTTGTAACTCAGAGAAATTAGACAAAAGAACAAAGTGGAGAACTATCCTAAAATCAGTCTCATAGTTTGCTTTGTTAAAACAAGTGGAACAATCTGCAAACAGGGTGAGATTTTCACTTGTATCAAGAACTTGCCTTAAGTATTCTTTCCTTGATACAAGAGCAGTGATCTGATGTACTTTCCCCCCCCCGTGATTCAGATATTCACTTTTCTTCCAAGGACATCTGTGTAAAACTTGAATTACTCTGGATGTTAAAATAGAATCATTTCACTGCTTTGGCAGCGTTTGTCATGTTTTTATAAAAAATGTGCTAATGTGATGCACCTTTAAATAGAAACATACTGTCATATTGCCAAACTGAAACAAATAACAGACCCCTCTTACAAGCGGCAACAACCATGGCTTGAAATTGAAGCCAATGCAGAAGTCCTTTAAAGTGCAATACTACTGATGGTTACTAGGCGCTGGCTCAAAATAATCTCTGGCTCCAATAGATTCCTATTCAAAAAGTGTCAACGTCTCTTATGAAATACTAAGCCAATACATTTTTTCAACAAGTCATTATGGTCTTAACCTCTGAATTGCTGGTGGTCATTTTGGAAATTAATAGTTAATAAGATATAAAGACAAATAGTAGCTTTGATGCTTGCCGTGTGGGTGTTGATTGACAGCTGTAATTGACAGTTAGCTCCTCGTCTCCGGGAGTCGGACTACTGTCACCAGTATTTCGGTAAGTTTAATGTTTCTTGATAATGATACCTGCCGTGTTAGTTTGCTCATGTTGGCACAAGTCTGCACCGCTCAGTGTTCCTGGTAAGCTAGCGTTAGCTTGGGTCCAAGGTAGTGGGGCGTGTTTCCAGAGCGTGAGAGGAAACACCCCACACTCCTTATTTGGAAGGTCCTGGCTCCAAATGGAAAAGATGGCGCTGACCGTGAGCAGCAACTGGGCTTCAAACTGGCTCCTATGCAAACCGATGGGTGATGTCACGCCTTGCTACATCCATCTTTAAATGCAGTCTATGTCCTCTTACCATAGTGGAGTTGTTAGTGCTTGTGTTTCTCAATATTAAGAGCACATTTCCTCAGCCCCTAGGAGTGTTTTTATTCTCATATTTAAAAGCACAACACGCCTCAACTGCCGGTCAATTTTCACCGTAAACAGAAACACATGATTGACACTTGACGCTGGATTCACAAGGCAGTGCTTAAGTGGCCACTGTGGTTCGTTAGACTCAAAATAGGGATATCCAACCAAGAAGGGCACAGCCTCTTCATTATCCCAGACTCTGGACAAGAAATCTGTGCTTTACCCAGCCAAACAAATACCACTTCTAAGACTGAATATGATGAATAATTACTTGTTAAGATTGACATTTCATATAGGGAAGTCCTTAAGGAGAGCTGCTGACTTCCCAACAGAATGACAGAGTGAGTGTTGAGTCAGTATTAGAGGGGTCAGTGTCTACTTGTGACCAGGGGCAGAAGAAGAAGCCATCTCCCTTTATATTCACTGCCAACCCACTTACTGTCTCTCTTCGTGTCAGTGGCAAAGCCGAGTGCTGTGTGACAGCAGAGGAGAGACAAAGGCTAAATATACATCCACCTCTCTCTGCCCCTTCACTCTCCCTCTCTCTCCTCTCTCTTTCTTTGTCTCTCCATCATTCTGAACTCTTCTTTCGCCCTCTCTAAAAACCCTCCATTTCTTTCTCCCGAGTGCTTTTAGCACCCTGTTGATCCCTTGGTAACCAGTGGAGTGGGGAAGCAACAAGGCTTTTCAACTCTCCGTGCCATTCATTCCTAGCTCTCTCTCCCTTTCTCTCTCTCTCTCTCTCTCTCTCCACTTCCCTCCCTCCCCCCATCTCTCTCCTCCTTCCTCTCATGCAGCAGGGAGGGCTCGAATCCCCGGTCTCTGGCCAGAAATCCACCAGCCTCTTTGACAATGAAGGTAAGCTAAATCAAGGGTTAGAGGCTTGGCCATCAGACAGCTTCAGCATTAGATTATTGAGAATCATGTAAGAGAGAGAGAAGAAGAGAGAAAGAAAGAGAGAAAGAGAGAGAAAGAGAGAGAGAGAGAGAGAGAGAGAGAGAGAGAGCTGCAAAGTGCAGAGTCTTGTTACCTTCAAATGGGCAGACAGGTTAGAAAGGTGAGAAGACCAAGGAGAGAGGAGAAAGTGGGAGGAGGGAGGTAGCAGCTGTCAGGTCAGGAGGGAGAACTACACTCACACACACACACACACACACACACACACACACACACACACACACACACACACACGCACACACACATACACACAAATTGAAGCCCACTGCTTGAGGGTTGGGGCAAAGGGTGTGTGTAGAAGAGCTGTCATCCTCCATCAACCACTGTCCTGAAGGAGACCTACTGTAAGCATGCATGTGTGTGTGTGTGTGTGTGTGTGTCATGCCATTAGCCATGGGCAAGTACAACATGTAGCTGTTAGGGGAAGTGGGTGGAAGGGGTGGGGACTCCCTCCTGAGCCCATCTTTGCCGTCAAGGGCTTAACAAGGACAGGTTCAAAGGTCGTAGCGAGTGGTGTGTTTCTGGACACCACCCCCTCCTTAAGGGCTGAGGTCCACATCTGTGTGACAGCTTCGTGTGTGGAACGGGCCTCCCTGTCAGACATTGTCACACGCTCCCTTACAATGGGCTGTCTGTGCCGAGAAGAACAATGGAGGCCAGAGCAGGATATAGAAATATCTTGAAATGAACAATGTAGCGTTTTCGCTGTGTGTAAAAATAAAGGAAACAAGCAATTTAACCAGCGCATTTAGCAAAATGGCTGTTGAAATATTTACAAAGACCGCCCTCCCTCCTGATCTGGCAAGCTAAAAATATGAAACATTAATTGTGCAAGGTGACATACGCCCCTTATGGAAACATGAGACCAGCCAAAGGTAACAAATGATGGCATCATGTGAAAAGAATCTGTTTTTAGTAAGGAGAGGTGTAAGTCAGGAAAAAAAAAAAGCAGCAGAGGCGGAGGCTTTTCCTGTCCCTCACAAAAGGTTAAGGAGCCATAATTGTAGCCTCATTACCTAGAGTTAATGCAGTTCGACTAAACACTGTACAACAGAAAAGGCCGAACAGGACTACACAGTGCCGCTGCATTGCACAATGGCATTGACATACAAAGACAAGCTGCCGGTAATAACTCCTAATAGTCCTATTAAAGTTCCTTTGACCTCATGAAGCAATTACCAATACTTTTTCACTTTTACCGGAGCCAGAATCTTGCTGTTTTCAATCAGCAGTTAAAAGACGTTTTATGACAATGGACACAAAGATTTTCTCCTCAATCTGAACAACAGATGATCCCAACTTGTGTACTTCAAAATAGAGCAACAGCCTTCACCAGCTGGTGATGGATGACAGTAAGTATGTTCCATGCTGTGTCAGAATTTAACCATACATGCGTTATTCTTCATGTTACAGAAGGTCTTTTATCCCTCGTATCCATCCCCCTGGAGGAAACTGCCATTAGGGCCAAATTAGGCCCCAAAATGGCCTCTGTGATTAGATTGGACTTGACTGCTGCACCCAATGACCCAACCCCACCCTCTCTACCACCCTTAACCCTTCATTTTCCACCAGCTCATTGGACTCCACCGCCATTAAACCAACCAATATGTCACAATGACTAAGATTATGAGACACTTATTTACATTTATGTTGGGGATAAGGGGACACGATAAAAGGGTGGGCGAAGAGTTAAACTGGTTAGTGGATGATGAAAGGGTCATAACGACCTTTATCCTACCCACAAGTTCCCTAAATGGCACTTAATGGTTGTCAGCAGAGAGGCAAAAACCAGTTTCAGCATACTTTCATATCTTCTTTATATTGTTATGATCTTAAGGATAATGGCGATGTAAGCTAATGGTCATTTCAATACGCAGCAATTGAGGATTTATTGTGTCGATGTAAGGGCAGGCAGAGTATAGAATATAGTTTACAGTATTGGGCCTTCTTTCTTTTGGCAAACTATTAGCTCTCTATTGGACTGGAAGGAGCCGATCTGGAAGGAAATCAAAGCAGTATGACCCTTGTGTCTGCCATCTCTTGCTTTGTGTGTGTGTGTGAGAGAAAAAAAAAGAGAGAGAGGGAGGATACAATACTACAGTCCTGTGTTTGTGTGCCAAGGGGAGAAGCCGAAGAGCCGCCTGTCCTCAGATGAGGACATGTGTTGTCTTTCATTTTTCACACTCCGCACCCATGGGCGCCAGCCTTGTTCAAAGGAGAGCACTCTCATTCCAGATTAGATGTACTATTCCTTTTGATAATGAGGAGTGGGAGTCAAATATGTGTTGCTGTGCGTCAAATATGTGTTGCTGTGCTAGGTTAAGACAGTGGGGATTGAGGTTGGGTATCCAGATATTTAAGAAGGGATTTGTTGAGAATCATAGTTTGGACTTGCTGTATAGTACTGTTTTTTCATAGATATGCATGTGTACACTGTTTATAGTGTGGTGAATCAGAGTTGGCACCTCAAAGTATGGCTAAATCTCTAAAAAGACAGCAGTGATACACAAATATTCAGTGCGAAAGACAATTTCATGCAATTGAGGAAGTCCATCTGAAATGTCAAAGCATTTCCTGCTGCATGATGTAAGAATGCAAGACTTTTTATCTGGCACGACTATCAAGTCAAGTTTATTTTTTTATTTATTTTATGATCAAATACCTGCAAAACCACTGACATTCCCATCAGCCTCAGCTATGCTTTGTGTTTAATGCTAATTAGCAAATATTAGCATGCAAAAACACCAAACTTAGATGGTGAAAATAATGGTGAAAGCATCATACCTGCTAAAAATCTGTATTTTAGCATTGTGATCATGAGCATGTTAACATGCTGACGTTAGCATTTAGCTAAAAGCACCTCACAGATCTGCTAGCATGACTGTAGACAAAGGAGATTTCTGCTTTTACAAATTCCAGTGGGGACATGTTTTTATTTATCAACGTATCTACGTTTTCAATTACATAGTATTCCCCTGCCAATGATATGCATGGTATATTGTATCCCCAATTGGCCAAGTTTATACATGTTTATGTAACTCTCCCATCCCAACAGCTCTTTTAATCAGCAAAGGTCTCTAGCCTTTAAATCTGTCTCCTTTTGTTTTGTTTTAGAAAGACGTGGCCTCTGGCTCATAAAAGTTCGGGCTCTGACGTGGATTTACTTGAAGCAAATTACAGGGACAGACAGGTTCCTAATGCTGTTAAGCAAATTAGATCAGAGATGTGAGGCTGCATTTGTCCACATCAGGGCGGAGGGCGGCGAAATGAGGAGGGGTGGGGCTGAGGGACGGACAGCACTGTTTGTGGGCTGATATTTGGAAAAACAAAGGCCTGCCTTTCTCTCTATTCCTCTCATTCTCCCTCTTTGTCTCTCAACCACAATCGTTGTCTCTTCTTCTGTCTCTGTCAGTGGGAGACGTGCTGTGTGTGGAATACATCATCCGCCAGCGCCTGTTTCATATCAGGCCTGGACTGATCTATCAATGACACAGCTGCCTTTGCCGTTGCCTACTGTATCGTTAAATTGTACTTTAATTAAATTAGGCCTGCTAATTATGAGGGCTTAAATCAATCACCAGGTCAATAACAAAGGCCCAAAGCGGACGGAGAGGACCAAGACTTCTTCCAAATCTCATCAATAACGGCCGCAACCGGAGCAGACCGCTCCTGTACCAGAGAGCCAGAGGTTCAAACGGGTAGGAATTACTGAGAATTGAGTTATCGTCACCAGCTTTTGTCCAGAGCACTTCTTACTCTTACAAGCTCTGTGAATAATGTTGTTTGAATACGGTAGAAGTGTTTCAAAGAGTTTGAATGTGCAAAGCGTTTTGCATTAGAATAGCACTTCAAAGCCGTATTAAAAGCAGATTTAGAGTTTCTGGTGCATAGAAAAATAGTTCAAAAGGGATATTATGACTTTTCAGACACCTGGCTTAGGTGAGGAGAGGTGATTCTGAACAGATAATCCTAGGGGTTGAGTGCACAGCCCTGCTGAGCGGACAGTCCCAGCTGAATCCGGGGTCTTTACCCGTGCATTAAAAGGAGCTCTGTGCTGCTTTTCAGAGATTAATCATCATTTTGAGCTTATTAAGTGGGAGGACAGTCTGCTTTCCACTGCTCAGAACGTTTAATCCATCTTTCAAACTGTGAAGGTCAGTGAGCGAATGTTACCCCCGTTGAAATAATAGCGGCTGTTTGAATTTCAATGAGAGCACCCATGGTTCAGATCTGGATTGTAATTAAATACATTTTCTTTTTATTATTATTATTATTATTATTTTTAGTTGCCGCTCCTGCAATTATCCGAATCAGAATCAAACTGACTTACTGAGTAGCTTGGTGGTTGCCAATAAATTACACTTCTTGCACTGCCAAATTGTCATCTGAACTATTTAATATTACAGTTATTGCGATCCAAATGTTGTATCAGCAAGTAACAATGGCAGCATTGCAAAAGGAAATGTGGAAAGTGGCTATTTGCACAAGAATCTCATCTCATCCTCTATAGGATGTTTTATCACGCTGTGACCTACCACCCTGAATACACTGAACATGAAGAAGAAAGAAATGAAGAAGAGGGAATGAGGTGACTGATGTTGAACTATGAATAATTAAGTGGAAAGTAAAGCTCTGGTAGACATTGCAGCGAGTGATAACAGGGGGTGAACCGTCTATTCCACAGATCAGCCGTTGTTTGCTGCCTTGTTTGAGCATGTGGGGGGTGTAAGGGCTCATCTGTAGCGTCGTGGGAGCAGTGTGGAGCAAGGTGGGGGGGCTCTTTCCATTTCATTTTAATTGGAAGCTGAAATTCTTGGATAAGGGGGAGACAGAAAGCCATTTGGCCGAGTCCTTGCTCTCAGCCGGGGCTAAATGAAGAGGGCCGTTTGGAGATGAGGGGCCTAGTAATGAAGGGGGGGGGGGCTAGTAATGAAGAGAGGTCCCAAAAGACTCCGGCAGAGCCACGGCAATCTAGTGGACCCAGTAAGGTGGGGGTGAGGTGTGGGTGGGTAGCAAGGGTGTGTGCTTTTATGGAAAGAAAAGGATGAAAGATGTAGGGGGCGCTGTTTGGGTTAAACAGCATCATCATGTAATTATTTTAGTCTAAAATTTTTGTTTGTGGGGTTTTGTCGTGAAACCAAGATTAGACAAGGTATCGGTTGATCAAAGGAATGTGCTAGTTAGAACTGAAGATAATGTACTCTCTAAATACAACAAGCGATTGTAATCACTGATGAGATAAGAGCATGGGGAAATCATCAGTGTCACAACAAACAGGACAGATTGGAGCATGGATAGTCAATTTGTAGCATGTGAACACTGTATACACACACGCCCATAGACATCATCAGGTTACATCGGCAGGAGTCTTGACTTTCCAGCCCGGCAGACATACATAAATCCCAAAACGGAAGCCAACACATGGCTCGAACATTCAGTTTTCTAAATAACAGAGGCTGTCAGCGTGGTTCTGGTTGCATGTGGGACTATCAGAGTATGTTGTGATGGAGCTCAGCAGGGGTGCTATTCTACACAACAGCTCCCATGACCCGTATACCTAAAGAATAAAGAGAAGAAAATTACAATGGAAAACTGCTCTGCGGGGAGAAGCGCGGCCCATTACAGGTGCTCCGTGGTAGAATGACACCATTAACGCTACCTGGGCTATTCCAAATTCAAAGGATTACAACTCTGTTTGTGTGTGTGTTTTTTCCCCCAAGTTTTAGGCCACTATCCTCAAATCAAGTATACATGAACTTTAAATTACTACAGACTATTTTTGGAAGTATCACAGCCAAAGACAACCGAGCCACTGGTGTATATTCTTTTGAGAAAAAGTATAAGTTCTGAAACTTGCTTGAAACTTACTTGTAGGTAATCTATCACTGGAAACGTCTCCATTGTGAAAGTTACTGTACATTATCCTGGCATGGTAGGCTACTGCAGTCAAGCGTGATATTATTTATCTTCCAGGGAAGTGAATTAATGTGTTGGTGGGATGCTGCAACAGATTTAGCTGCCAAACAGCAGCTTCTTTAATGAAATTCACATTTTCTTCATCCTTGTCTTCAAGTTTGAGTTCCTGACCACATGGAATGTGAGTGCAAAGCTGAAATCTGGGGTATCAGAGCATATAACTACACCTTCCCTATATGCAAACTATTTTTTAATTTCACTTTTCCAAAGTGACATACAGAACATAACAGGGACTGCTATCAGACACTCAGTGTTGGAGGGATATCGTAGGTATGTTAGGACCACACTCAGACCTCTCCAAAGAAATTTAATTATCCAAAAAATGAAGACAAATTTGTGTAGCAGGACTTTTTTTTCTTTCCTGCTCCATTATTAATCTCACTCCCCTCCAATTTACTGTATCTTGTGACCTTTTAAAAGGGGCCCGACCTATAGGTTGCAAACCACTGAACTAAACCAAAACTTTATATAATGTAGTTCAAATTAGCTCCACCTCGACCTGCTGCAACAGTAAAATTCTACCTACGCAATGATGCATCAGTATTAAGAATCTTATAATGTAATGTTTGATAATGCAGTATCACTCACAGGGGCATTTTTCTGCAGCCAGTACTTATTTTACAATTTTATATTTTTAATGCTTTGAGTGCATTTAACTGACAATAATTTTGTACTTTTATTTTAGGATTCTGAATACATAATACATGTAATACATGTAATGAATAATTTTTACATTGTTGCATTGCTATTTTTAGTTAAGTAAAGGGTAGAAAAAGATCAGTTAGAAGTTAAAATCTTTATCATAGTGTAGCTGCATGGCCTTTATAACAGTAATGTTATCTGTTATGCTTATGCATATATCCTTTATAAGTTCTTACAGCATTTTCTCTAACAAATGTTGATATAAAACTGAAAATACATGTCCCACAATCAAGAATAGAGCAATATCTGAATGAATCCAAATAATACATCTGAGTAGTGCAGCACAAAGTGGCTGGCTACCATGGCTACATCTGTCTGGGAGGAACAGAAATGGACTGATTGGCCCGCTACCATCTCTCTCCTTCTCACCCTCTCTCTTTAGAGGCTTTCTATTCCTCCCATCTCCTTGGCTCTGAAATAAAAACCACCCCATTCCTCTCCATTCACATCCAACTGTGACCACTTTTGTTCACTGGACGATGCAAATGAAACGGGTCTGTTCGGCCGAGATGGCGAAGCAGCCTCGTCTCATGTTTCTCTGTGGCCCTGAGATGTGGATGTTTACTGTCGGCCAGGGCCTTATTACATTCCTTCAGCAACTTAAAAGCATTGCCCCCCTAATGGGACCTATAAAACAGTGAGAAAAGCCTATTGTGACAATGGACCTCATTGTGTCAGAGTGGACTCATTTGGCACTCTGTGGAGAGTGGAAATGTGTGACAGATTAAAAAAAAAGAAAAAGTGGGGTAGAGAGGGTGAGAAAGGAGAGAGAAATCAAATAAATAGGAGTGAATGACTTCTCACTGTGGGAAATCAGACAGTCAATCATCAAAGTCCATTTTGTTCCTCGGTGTTGGGGATAAACAGAGCTCAGCTTTTAGCCTTAACTATTGTAGAATATACTTTCTTTAGCCACTATATTTCTGTTGTTCTGGGGGGTTTTCTGGCCTGTGTGTCACTTCAAAACAGCAAAACCTTGCCCGGCCATGCTCCTCATAGAAAAAAAACACTTCCCTCTTCTTCTCTCCAAAGCCCAGGCACTGCCCCCTCTGAGAAAACTAAATTGATTCAACTGAAAATGCAGGAAGATACGCACAAAATGATTTCACCTTAAGAAACAATGTTAAGAGTGTGCATCTTCCTCTCCCCAGCTTTGTTCTGTGCTGCCCACACTGGTTTGACTCCATGCTGGCGGCCCTGTTTTTATTCCCTGAAGTCATTATTGTCTTCAGCTAAGGTGCCCCTGCTCCCTGTGATTTGTGGGTAATGAGCTGGCACCCCCCTGCCCGTGTTCAATTATTCTCATTGAGAAAGTGATTTCTCACTCCACGGAGCAAATCGGAGAAGGCAAATGCATGAACTCTAATCAAGAATTAACACGTTCACAACCAGCAGTGCGGAGATGATATCCAGCCTGATACTGTAGAGATGCTGTAGCTGTGGACAGAAAAGAGGGACAGGAGGAGGAGGAAGAGGACAAAAGAGGGATTAGACGAGTGACAGTCACTGAGGTAAACAGAACCTTTCACCTGTCGCTGAAAACCCCTGTTTTAGTGCGTACACTTGTCTTTAGTGCCTTGAAGTTAAAAAAATAAGGAATTAAATAAAACTTGTCAAAAAGTCCTGCGGTGACGTATTTATAACTGAAACACAGTCTTGCTGAAACGCTGTTAGCTGTGATGGGGTGAGTGTGTGAGAGAGAATGACATCTGAGCAGTAATTAACAATGAATAGAGTGAGCAGAAATGGGAGGAAATGAGAAGACAAGCAAACCTTTTAGAGAAAAAAAGAGACAGAGAGGCAGAGGTGAAGAGCAACCATAGCTCAGTGACGACTAAGGACTCGACTGGAGGAACAGAGGTGGAGGAAGACTGAGAGATTCAGCACAAAGAGGAAGGACACTGACAAGTACCTTCATACTAATGTTTTATTAACAACTGAATATTATGAAGTGACATCCACTACTTGTATCCAGGTTATTTCAAGCACCTTGCATAAATTATGGGTGCGACTTGAATGGTTATTCCTTTTACTGAACCGGCATCTGAAAGAGTTAGACCAGAGTTCAGATGTCACTAGCTAAAAAATGTAGCCTTTTCTTTCTTTTGAATGGGGGCAAAGTGATGTCATCAGGCAAGGCGCTGCATCAGCCAACTGCATTGGCAGATTACTTTGTAATGTTAAGTACGGGTGTGAGAATCCTTCAAATTCACAGATGTGTTACTCGAACTATACTTCCTGGATTGTATTTTCATGTACTTGAAGCAACACGTCCCCACCAACGCAGCCCCTTGCATTGTTTTAACACAGGGCTGCTTTCGGTCTGAATGCACGCTTAGCAGTACGTCACAGATGTCTTCCCTTTACTTAGACATTTTGGGGAAATAAATGTTGTGGGAACACTGACTGTCAAACCTTAAAGGAAGAGTTTGACATTTTGGGAAATGAGATTTAGATGTGGAAATTGATATGACTTAGCCTTAGCACTAAGATGAAATAACTTGGCTCTGTCCAAAGGTAACAAAATCTGCCTACCAGCACCTCTAAACCTCATTAATAAACATGTTATATCTCAGAATGAATACAGTAGCTAAATATGCCACTGTATGTTATCATTATTTGTAGGTGAGTGAGTGAGTGAGTGAGTGACTGACTGACTGACTGACTGACTGACTGACTGACTGACGAAGTTACACCATTGGATGGCTGGCCAAGTGTTGAAGTTTCCCCATTGGGCATTCCTCTTTCAAAATGAATCAGCGCGAGATGATGGAGGGCAGCAGTGCGACACAGAGTGACTGTGTTTCCTGCTCCGAGCTCTCAGCTCTGGTGTTAAATGCAGGGAAGTCAGCTAAACTCCTGTTTAAACAGACACATACCAGCGTCTCTATCGTCCACTGTGATCGACGGCTGACAGCGCTGTCAGCAGCTGGCAGGAGAGACGCTCTGCGGTGTGTTTGCATTTTATAACTGAATCAAATACCTGGACGCATACTTTTTATTTCTCTGACGTTTTCACATCACAAACGATGAACAACAGCATTAAAACACAACTTTTGCAGGTAAAACATGTGACTCATATAGCTGTTATATCAGTTTAGTGTGGAGCGGTTGTTCTGCAGGCGCGCTTGATTTGACTGTAACTGCGACAACTGGGCGCAGATAAGCCTCCATGATCATCGACCCGGGAAAGAGGGGAGAAAGAGGCAGAAAAAAGGTGCATAGAGGCATGAGGGAGAGCACACAGTTAAAGCACCCTAAATAACCTCACTCTGACAAAACACTCAATACAGATTGAAAAACGAGAGACATCCGCAGAGTGAAACAGATGAAAGAGCAGGGGGAGTTCACAGATAGGTAATTAGAGTAGTTCTAATTATAAAAAAAATGAAAAGTTCTCTTTCAAGTTTCAGTTCTCTCTTTGCAGCTGCACTTATAACCTTTTTTTGACTCAAACGTATGTCAAGGTTTATGCTACTTACACTTTAACAACAATTATTACTGGGACCATTACAGAAAATTGCAGATGAGCATTTAATATCCAGGAATTCACATTATACACACTACCACTAACTATCCCTGTAACAAATTGGCCACAATTTCACTCACTGAATGTACACCGTCCAGCCATGTACTTGGTTTTGGCCTAGTCTTGTTTACCTTTATTTTTTACCTGCTTTTTCAGAGTTCTTCTTCATGTTTACTCTGACAACAATAAAATTATGAAGGAAAAAGTAACAATTTTTAATTCTCAGAGGGAGTTTTTTTCATATAAATAGTGAAATTTGAAAGATGGCGTAAAAAGCTCTTGGGAGCTTCAAAAACATTACTATCAGCTCTCTGACGCCCGAATCAGTCAAACTAATCTGAACTGTCTAGTCGTACACACATCCACACACACAAAACCTGCAGAGCAAGGCAGGTTAAACATTTTCAGGCTACAGTACAGCCGATAGAGAGGAGCGTTGGCAACTTCAGAAAAATATCTGCCACCTCCTCTCCTGTTCAAACGAGATAAGAGGAGAGACATGATTTCCATTCTCACTAAAGTAAGAAAGGCAAGAAAATGAAGAAAAGAAAGAACAAAAAAGAAGTATCTTGTTTAAAGGGGAAAGAAAAGGCCAACGTGGCATGAAACTTTGTCATGGAACAACAGAGAATGGCAGCTTTTTTTGTTGTTCTTCCTTCCAAAGAAGTTGATTCCCAGCAACATTGACTTTCTTCCAGTCCCCTGCTGGAGGCCTTTTCACACTCTGTCCTTGGGAACTACATTTGTCTTGTGCTTGGGATTAAGTTGTGAAAGTTGTGACAGTTGTTCTGAATTGTTAAGCATTTATTTCCATCATTCACATTCTCTGTCTCTCCCTGTGTATCTATGTTGTGTGTGTGTGTGTGTGTGTGTGTGTGTGTGTGTGTATGTGAAGGTGAGAGGGGAGCCTTCCTGAATGTTAATATGCGCAGAGAGCCAAGTGAGAAAAGCTTCTGGGCAAAAAAAGCTGGTGGATGGTTAACTGTCGTGGACTCAATATAAATCATACGCGCACACACACACACACACACACAAACCCATATTAAGGCTCATAAGTAATTATCACTGCTGCTTATCTCTAACAAAGATGAGATGTTAAATATCATTATTTTCATAATTGCTAAATTATAATCTATTTTCCCTGCTGCGGAATGATCAACTAAATGACGATACCAGCAGTGTGCGTGTGTGCATGTATGTTTGAGGTTCAGACGATGGGAACAGGTAACACACACACACACACACACACACACACACACACACACTCACACACTCACACAGAAAGAATTACACTAAATCTGTAATGCATGTAGTTGCTACAGGCTGTGTGCAGGATTCTACACACAGCTGGTGGCTAAAACATATTGAGGTGAAAAACTCTGAAGCAAAGTCCTTTATTTTAGTTGTAACTCCAGAAATGTGCTAAATCCCAAAATTTAAGCACAGTTTTGCATCCCCAAACACTGGAAATAGTAATAACACTGATACTTTGATTAGTAATTAAAGGGGAAGTTGTCTTGTTGCCTTCTTCCAGTATATAGAGGTTAGATGTCATGGCCAAAATTATACGAAAACAAGACCCTTTTACACATTTTACAAGCCAATTATAGTGTCATACATACATAAACAAAATGCAAAGACAGAGTTTGACAAGTAAAGTAAAAAGTTTCTTAAACTTAACAGTTTACCTCAACAAATTGAAATCATAAACCTGAGGTGCTCTCCTGAGTGTCTACAGTTTATCATTCACTTCAATGTCAAATCACAAGATCCTTACTTTCAGTTTGCTCACCAACATTAAGCATGTTTGATGAACAAGCACTACCTACCCCAATGCTAAAGCTAAATGCCAATTTATAGGTGAAAGAGGAGGTAACCAGTCCTAACTGAGTCTTAAGAAGCAGCGCTGGCCTTGAGAGAAAAAGCACTAAATAAACCTGCTCTGGTCTGTGAGGGGTTGCAGCATGCCAGCAGCGGTTCAGCGGCGATGGATAATTAAGTGAAGAGAGGCCATTGTGAGGCTCAGGGCTACATTGTTCTCACTCAGGTCCTCAGCCTGGAGCGTCTCTGGTGAGCTGCCATTTACACAGCACTTACAAAGAGGAGAAAAAAAGCCCTGCCATGTAATTTACTACAAAAAAATGTACATCTTAAGTCAATTATTGTCAGATTCAGTCTTAAAATCTTTATTTTCATAGAGTATTTCTGCCATTGAGTTGAGATAATTCCACCAATTGCCTGAAAAAAAGATAAATCATTGAGTCATGATTTTAGAGAAAGTCACAATAACTAAGATAAGTAGTCTTACAAATATTAATATTAGTTAGACTTACAGAAATGACACTTGATTCTACAACATTTTGATTTGCATTAGAACTTCTGAAATTAATTCAAACCCATGGCAGATTTTTTTTTGCTCCTTTTAAAGAAAAATAAACACTGAGTTGAAGATCAAATGGACTGTTAAAGTCAATATTGTTTTTGCATTTTTTGTAGAAAGAAAGAGCAGGAAAGAGAAACAGAGAAATGGGAAGAGGCCTACAAGGAGAGATAACACTTAATAGGAAAAAAAAAAGGAAATAACAAATGTCTTTTTCTCTGGGTACTGCTGTGTGCATGTAGTCAATGTTGAATACACAGCAGCACCTACTGGCCAGGCCCACTGGGCAGCAATTAGAAAAGACATGGTAAATACATCTCGCATCTATGCATACGTTTAAGTGTTTTTCTATGGACTAAAAACACACAAGGGCTCTCATCCACTTCTGCAGCTGTTTTAGAGCTGACCTTGCTGAGTGTGTTTCAGGCAGAATTAAGAGGAAAGTCTTGGATAAGTGCAAGGTCCTCTCTGCAGACACAGGACACCGGAGTGGGACTGACTGCACTGCTCTGGAATGCGTGTTGCTGTATTTTCTTTGCGCTCTCCTGCACACAACAAATCCCCGAACTGCTCCTCATCAAACATCGTCCCACGTTCATCAGAAAATAATGCGCACACACACACACACACACACACACACACACACACACACACACACACAGGACATACACTGCATCTACCGGATAACGCTGAAGAGAAGAGAGATGAAGACAGTGGACAGGTGAGGTTGGAGAGGAGAACTCACCTGTTTCTTTGTCACTCAGAAATAGGTAAAGAAAGGGAGTGAGACAGAAAGAAGGACTGTATCATTCAGGCAGAGTTTGGGGGTTATCGCTGTGTTTTCTCTCCATGCCCAACTGCTCTAATGTTGCCTGCAGCTTGCCTCGGGGTCTGCAGACTGTGTGGGCTTTACCAACAGGCTAGTCAGGAGAACAGACATAAGTTCACTCACCAACAACAGCTCAGAGAATTAAATGCTAACATTTGTGCAGAATTGACTTGCCCAGGGGTTTCAAAGTGCTTGTTTTGTGTTGCATTCATATTACATAAATGTTTTGTTTTTAATGTAGTTTAGCTTGTTTCTATAATGTGCTTAAATCTTAAAATGAGGCGGACTACTGCACAATAATGATTTGTATTTAAAGGGAAAAATACATATTTATTTTAACTCAGGAGTTCCTGTCATATTTTTGTCCATGTTCACGATAACATTTTACTCAACACCTCCGTTGTAGAAATTTGCAAAAAAAGATGAGAATTCAGAGTCATGAGTAAGAAACCAGAAAACTATAAAACTACTGTCTTCTGGCTGAAGTGAGAGACGAGTTAGGGAGAAAAATAACATTTTGTTGACAAATCAGTCCACAAATGCCAATCTGTGTTCATCTGGTGAGGCGTCTTTGATGTGAAAATATAAAAGGAAAAGTGAGTGCGCTCCTCTCACTGTTCTTCCGACTTGAAGTTGAATGGACTCATCTCGCTCTCCTTTCAACATGTTGGCTCGATGATTTCGCCGGGCACCTCGCCACTTTGCTTTCCTTTAAAACTCGCCAGACAAGGTGTCTCATTTAGACAACAAAGAGAGGGAGGCACTCCGACAGTTGGAGGTCTGATCAAAGATGTCTGATCAGAGCTGTTTCTACTTCTACATGTTTTCGACTGTTATGCAACCGTTTTGTTTTTTTTGTTTTTTTTTGTCTTTCTAAATCTCTTTCTCTTTTAATTTGTTGTGGGCATGACTGTTTGAAACAGCATTTTCAAAGCAGTAAAGAACAAATCAATAAATGATTTCAGAGGATTAGGATAATGATTTGTTTTGAACATATTCTATAAGTAATAACTATTCATAACAAAAGATCCCTTTTTCTACAATCCTCAAACTCTGAACTTTATGGATGCTCTTCAAACTTGTCTGTCTCTGTGTCCCCCTGCGAGCCATTTTGATTAGGGATTAAATCCCTCTATGATTGACAGCTAGTGTCAGTCCCGCCTCTGGTACAGCTCATGATAATGGCCTCCGGTCCCTCATCAGGGCCGCAAAATAATACAGCGGAGAGGCACTCAGCCAAATCCAAATGTGTGTGTGCATATGAGCATGTAAGCATGTGTCTGTGTGTGCGTGATGCTGAGCGGGAAGGCCCATTAGCATTCATCAGTGGGATAATAGACCGGCGTTAATGTCAGCTGTTTATATAAAGAATAACTCATAAGGCCTTGACGTATATGGGCTGATAAAGCATGCTTTTCTCCACGCCACATTTAGCAGAGTGTGTGTGCATGTGCGGAAGGGTGGCGAGGGATTTGGGGGCTGAAGCTCCCGAAGCCTCAGATATAACCATTTGACACTGAAGTGAATTTATTGACTGGTTAGATAAACATAAGACAGGGCCGGCGTATTTGCCAGATATAACTAGGGGGGCGGGAGGCGATACGTCTTTGTGACAACTGTGTATGTTAAACACGTGCATGTAAGCTCACAAAAGACCAAAAGCAGCAGCACTACATTTTAAAAAATACATCTAACTCATCATCGAATTTATAGAACGTTTCTGTTATCAAGATTTATGATAGGTTTCAGGTCTGAGGAGCAATTAAGCACCTGCAAAGTGCCCTTTTTTTTCAAAGAGGATGCATGCATCAAAGTATATCCTTGTAAGTTGAAATAAAACCCACTCCTGCATCTACATTTGTTCTCTGCAACCGAGCTTCAAATCCCTCTTGGAGTCGATCACCTCTGGGTTCTTGTGGTGACGACAGAATCGCAGATTGTACAGTTAATGGTGTCGTGCGTCCAACTTCCCCCAAACCTCTTTTAAAACGTAGAATGTGCTGTTTGAGTCGGCCTGGCTTCACATTCTTAATTTATAGCGGGGGGGGGGTGGGAAGGCCTGCTCAAATATGAATGGCAAAGTAAAGCACTTTCAGAGTGTAACAAATGGTGCCAGGCAGAAAACAGAGCTGCTTCACACACATCACAGCCATCAAGGGAAAAGATTTGATATTAAAAGTACTTAAAAAACAGGAAGGTGCAGTATGATTCAGGGAGGAATGAAGTTTATAATGATGCTGGAGGAGCATGGCGCAGACACCCACACACATACAGTATACTGCTCATATTCAAAGAAAAAAGTGTCAGTTGTGTCGGTGAACAGACAGAGATGAGTGTGATGCCCTTTCTTAGTTTTCTTTGTTTTTGCTTTAATCTTCTCTCATAAAGCAGAACAATAAAGTATAGCGGATAAATAATCCATGATAAACAAACAACTGCTAATTGGTGTGATTTTCCTAAAACCTTAACGTGCATGTGTGCGTGTGTGTGTACACTCATTATCTCCGCCAGCGCTTTACAACTGATCACAATTCTTTTTAATTAACCCACGCAGTGTATTTTTATCTCACCATTCGATGCCGCTGTGTTGCCCGCCCATCAAAAAGACAAAGAAGACAAAATATCAAACTGTCGTGTGTGGGAGGGGAAAGGCAGCGATCAAGACTGAGAAACAGTGAGCGGCGGAAAGAAACAACTGGGCGACAAGGTGCCTCTTTGAAACCTACACTGCGTCACCTTTAATGAGCGGATTTGCATTTTGTGAACCATCCAGTCATACAGCTGTCAGATTACAAACACTCAGGTAGCATCAAGTATTAGCCATGTGGATGCTTACACTCACACTTTGGCACTCCTGCTGTTATCTATTAAATGTTTACATACTGATGTTGGTATGACTCCTGCTCTAAAATAATAATCTCCTTTTTTACAAGACGTTCATTCATGAGTATTAACCTGAAACCTTAATCTTGGATTTGGGAAGGTTTTTAACTTTTGGAGAAAACTACTTTGTGTCCTCTTTCAGCTACTGATTTTGTTTTTACTAATTTGTTTAACTAGCTAGTTCTGCAATCACTATGCATGCTAATTAAAGTCAAGAGTTTTAATAAAAAACAAATAGCATTGCCAGGCTGATTTTGAATAAGATTAGAAAGAGAAAGAAAGACAGGCCAGCCAGAAACACAGCACAGTAGCCCACACATTCAGGTGAGCTGAATGGAATACAAGCCAGGAAAGTTGTTTGTGAATAAGCCAACAGCCACATGTTTGGCAGCTTGAATCTCAATCAAATCTCTTTTATTTTTGGCTATTCCCCCACACCTCCCCTTTGCTCTTTTCTTATTCTTTAATATGAAGGAAGAGATCTATCAAACACATCCCACATGGGTCAGAGGAGGTAGCTTGAGGTAGTGACGGAAGAGACTGACAGACAAACTGGGAGAAATCCTCCCAAGGTCATTTCTGTTCTCCCTGCAGAGAGCCTCTGTCACTTTTAATAACTTTTAAAGGGAAGTGTTTTTTGCCCCTCTGACAGACTGAAGAGTAGAGGGACCAGTCGCAGAGTGAGACAATCACAAAGTGCCAACAGAGCGAGGAGGTGTGAAGTGAGGAGACAAGCCTGCAATGACTAACAATGTGCAGTGTTACTTTATGAAAAGTATCGTTAGACAGAACATCAGCATGAAGTCTGATGTCAGTCACTGTTTGTGTTTCAAGTTGGCTTGGCCAGTGAGCAGTCGCTGTAATCACTACTCTGGTATCTGTCACTGCTTGCTGTTACTCTATGGCAGGGTATGATGCATTATGACACAATGCAGTGTAGTGTGAAACTTCATACAGACATGAATAGTTTTATGGTACTATAGATTAATGTCTCAATGAAATGACATATGTTACATGTTACTGTCAATCAATAGGACATTTTATTAGGGCAGCTGAGTTGCCAAGTGGGTATGAAATATATCCAGATAATAATACCTGCCAGACAGAGCATACAGTTTGTACTGAACCTTTCAGGAGGGATACACTGATCCAACTTTTTCTCTCCCAATACCAAGTCTGATAGTGAATACCGATCTGATACAGTGTACTCTTTTTTCAAAAAGTAAAATCTTCACATTATGGAATCATTTTATATAAGGTGACATGAGGCCACGGATTGCTGTGACACTAAAAACAAAGTTTAGCCCAGTCTATTTAATAAGGTCAGTACTGATACGATCCGTCTTACCCTACCCTTCCAGTTTAGCTTATTGCTTGGGTTTATTGGCAGTGCGGTGTTTGCACACAGGCATCATATAAATTCTCAATACCCCCCAGAAATGACCACATTTTATTGTATTAAGTCCACCACCATACCTGCTCCTGTCGGTCGAGCCAACGGTCCACCATTGGATGGTTGGCGCTCAGTGAGGATCGCGTCATCTCTCTCTGGAACTGAGTGGTCCAGCCACTCGCATCTCGAGGAAGACTCCGGTAGGCATGGCCTCCTCTACCCTGCAAAGGAACAGCAGGACACAGAGACATTAACATCTATTACAGAACATGGTGAGTGAAGCTACCATTTGAAGAAAAAGGTCACCAAATATACAAATAATCAGCCATCTGAAGTCATTTGCCAACAATCAATTTCAAAGACTGATCCATTCTCCATTTTCCTGGACCTTAAAACAGACAATGTAGTGGCTTGGTTCTATGTACTGTATAGCAGCTGAAAAGCATTAGCATGTCTTGGACTTGTGCCACACACCAATACTGTGTTGTTCATTCAAGTCTCACACCACTCCACCCTCACCCCTTAACCCTTCCCCACAGCTAAACCTGAGCTGCTAATAAGAGGCCTCTTATAATAAGACAGCCACAGCTGAGCTCCTCCATTACACAAAAAGCACCTTAAAAATGCATCTGCCAAGGTAATGTCAAACACCAGCAGACTCATTACAATGACCACGAGCACAAAAACATACACAAGCACACTAGATTACATTCCAGACATGCTACTCTTGGCTTTGAAATCCCAGTGATTGAAGGTCATGGTGGCTGAAGCGATTTGAATAAAAATGAAAGAAACATTAATATTAAAAATCACAGTGGAGACAAGGATTCACCAAGACAGATGAGAGAATGATTTAAGGTTTAATGAGTTACGAAACGGCAGCTAAAGAGCGAGACAAAAACAGAAGTTTGGTATTATTTAATGAGACATCACACAACAAAGAACACAGAGAAAAGTTTAAAGAAGAAAACAATTCCCAAGTGGGAGGATGAAAGGCAGACGAAAAGATGAACAAAGGCAAAATAATACAAGTTATGCTCAGTGAGTCACAAAACAGCAACAAGCAATACAAAAAAGAAAAAAAGTGGAGAGAGATCCCTATCCCCTGCATGCTATAATAAGCCATGTGTGTTTTAGTGGAGTTGAATGTGGCGTGACGGGGCCTGAGGAAGCACTGCAGACACGACTGTAAAACTCAGCTGGACACGTGGGCTTTACTCAGACGGCCCCTGATAGCCATCGTAGCCTCAGTCCCCGCCATGCAACACGGCGTGACAAAGGACCTCTCCACAAACTTTTACGACACAACAGTTCGTAAAACGTGGAGAAACCTAGATACCAGAGAGGTAGCAGTAAATCAGCAGACTCATATCCACTGCCTAATCCCTTTAGTTGACTCTGCTAAGCGTGGAGAACCTTGAGTATGAGGTATTGTAAAGTCATTGGGAGACGTGATGAGTTTACAGTGCTAGCTGATGACTGAGGACTCCCGTTGGCTTACGGCGTCGAGATTTAGCAGAACCGTACCTGACTCAGCCGTTACTAGACTCACAGGGAATTGAACACAACATGGCTGGCTGTAGTGTGTAAAGGAAATTATCCCAGACAATGGAAAGAGTCTATAGTGTATGGCTTGCATCCATACACTCTTCTGGCAATGCTTATTACTGATGTATGGTTCCCTTTAGCATCAATATGCGCCAAGACATAAATATATCAAAGTCTGCGTTGACTAATACATTCAACATCTGTTGTTGATTGGATAAAAATAGACTTCATCTTGGACTGACTGTGAATATATGAGTTGGATGTATGAAAAAAGATACAGAGGATTATGGAGACAAGACTCCCTTTTTATTGTAAAAATCTAACACCCTGTCAAAAACAGGAAAAGCTGAATAAAACTGACAACATCCTGGTGTCAGTTCTTTACTTTTCATACCAGTAACTAGAATATGACTGATCACATTCAGATAACTGACCACTTGCTACAGATGAGAGTCAGGGACTGAATAAAATACTTGAACATTGCTTTCAGTCAAGATTTGTTTCAAAATGTATACAATGTGGAAATGAATCATCTATTCCAGCCTGTTCAATAACATATTATATCAAACACCATCATGAGATGTCTTAAAGGATCAGTGTGTAGGATTTAGTGACATCTAGTGGTGAGGTTGCAGATTGCAACCAACTGAATTCCCCTCCTGTTCCCCCCGCTCTTCCAAGCGTGTAGGACAACTTACGGTGGCCGTGAAAAACGTGAAAGGCCCTGTCTAGAGCCAGTGTTTGGTTTGTCTGTTCTGGGCTACTGTAGAAATATAGCAGTGCAACATGGCGGCCTCCGTGGAAGAGGGCCCGCTGCCAATGTAGATATAAAGGGCTCATTCTAAGGTAACAAAAACATGATTCTTATTTTCAGGTGATTATACACTAGTTAAACTTAATTATTATATTCCATTTCTGCCAAGTCTGTTCCGCTAGATGCTACTAAATTCTACACACTGCACCTTTAAATCAGCCACTGCCTTTATTGTCAGTCTTTTTGAGTAATCCAGTCAAAAAAAGGAATCCTTTTTACATGTAATCTGGTGTGTAATGTCACAGTTTATGTTGTTATAATATGTATAATGTGAAATAATTTGTTTACAATGAGTAAATCCTGTTTTATGTGAAATCTGAAACCCATACTCTGCTTATCTCATACTGCAAAGCAGCCAAACATTGATATCCCGCAGAATGTACACAAAAGTGGCAGCCACAAAACACCAAGGGGTAGACAAGGAGGGCCAAAGAGAGATTCAGTAAGAGCATCTACTGACACTGTTCTGTTGCTGTTATATTTTTCATTCTCTTTAACAAACATTCCCACGTTTGCTCAGTGTGACATGGGCCACAAAGGAAACCTTCCTGACAAAATGAGAGGTCTAATAACCATTTCACCTCGAACTTTCTTCTCCGCCCTCAGCTGGGGAGTGTGCTGTTACATTGTACTAAAGTGTCTTTAAATAGGATTATCAGACAACGCTTTCAGACACACTAAAAACGTGAAGGGTTGCTGTGTCACGTTCTGAGCACTCAATCATCTCTCTTTTTTTTTTTTTTACATATCTCTTTCTCAGCTAGAAGTAAAGGTCTGTCAGCACCACGTGGGGGCAGCCATTTTGAGAAATTAATTGGCTTCCCTTCTCTTTTAGAAGCCGCGGGGAGGATGTACCTGAGCTACGCTTTTTTTTTAAAGATTTATAATCAGAGGCTTAAAAAGCCTCAGAAAAGGTGAATTTAGAACAAAGGGAAAGTGTTTAACAATCTCTGCTCGTCTTTTTGGAAGACAAGAGGAGGTGCTATCAGAGGGAACTAGTGTCAGATAAAGACTGTCTATGCCACTGCTGGATATCTGCAAGTAGGGCAGCGCAGGTTTCATATCTAATGCTTATTTCTTTGATTTGGGGTGCAGAGGAGAGGAGGAATGAAAATGAGGAAAGAAAGCTCAGTAAGAAGTTAAGAACAGAGAGACTGCTGGAGGTGGGAAGATTTCAGAGCACATACAGTATCTCTCACATTATAATTGATGCGGCTCCAGTACATCTTCAGCACTGTGGAAAACAACTTGTGGGCAAGATGCTGTGTGAATCAGTATATACTACTTGACAGTGGTGTAATAAAGAATACATATCATAACAATCATTTTATATTCTGTTGAGTTTTGACACCTCTTCAGATTCACATATACCACCATAGTGGGTACTGTAGTATTTATTAGGTATTTCTCTTGATGGTAGTCAAAGGTCAAGGTTAACACACATGTATGTTACCTTTCGTTCCAGGCTGCTGGTGCCGGTGTCGGTGCTTGTGTTTGGTTTGTTGTTATACTTTTGGAAGCCAGCAGTTGTGGACCAGCGAGTTGGGTTCTTTCTGGACGGTTCCTCTGGACCAACTGGGACTTCGCCTGGAACGAGGCCGGCCAGGGAGGGATCACTGCTGCGACGGACATGGAGAGGCATGTCTGCTGAATACAAGAAGGGTGGAAAGAAAAAAAGAAAAAAGGAAAAAAGGGAGAGTGGTGGGATGAGAAAAAACAGGGGACACAGAGAGGAAAAGAGAATTACAGCAACATCAAACCACTTGCTGCTTTATCAACTTACTGAGCAGATCACTTTCACGCAGTGGCACATTTCTGAGGCCACTGATCCATCTGGTAGCCATAAGACCCTTAAAGTACCTTGTCGACTGTACTATATGTCAGCGGCAACATGCGGAGTAGGGATGATAAGTACTTTTGTTTCCATAATAGGTCTATTGAGCCCAAAAGGAAACACTGTACAACTCAACTATGGAAGGTTTGGCTTGGCTTGAGTCCTGCTACAGTGAAAGAAATACTGTACACACAATCTGAGCTGGAAATTTACCGTATACAGCTATGTAAAAATGTAAATATGGAAAAAAAAATATGTATGTGAAAATGTATCCAACCCCTTGCTCAGCCTAGCCACTCTAAAAATAACAATTACAATCGTAGTTGCTGCAAAGTTGGTCGTATATCATGATCTGACTCCCAAGATAAGGATCATTCTAGCACACTGCACTACCGACTGAAGCTGATTCTGGAAACTTTCCTGGGAGTGAAACCGGGTCTCACAACCAAAATTACCCCTGATATTTCAACATCTACAAGAAGACTGCACAGGAAACTCTGGCCCATGTTACAGCTGCCACACTGACCGACCTGCAACTGAAGCTCAGTATGAAGTTCCCACATTTGATCGAAGCTGCCAAAACAAGTAAAGGGAATTAAGTTGCTTCACACTTCACACTCCAGTTAAAACATTCAGTGAGAAATCCTGCTGATGTCTGTTACACAGGAAAGGCGGTAAGTATATCTGTGAGCTGTGGTGTGAATCATCTGGATTTTCCCAAAAGGCCATATGGATTTGTTTATGACGTTCTAGCAGCCTGTGCGTTACACCCATAATTATGCAAATAGTTGGGTAACCACCTGTCATCCATCGGCAGATCATTGCAGCGAGCATATGCCGGTGCTAAGCTTCCATCTGATACACCAGAGACATGTCTTAGCGGTGGAAGCGACGCATTTTAATCACGGCTTACGCTGTGCTGCAAGTCATGCGTATTTAATACTGTGACAAGACTGGGGAGTTTTGAATGCTACTGTAAGTGATTATTGTGATCGCCTGCAGGGTAGCCGGGAACGAAAACAGTTTAATTATGAGACTGAATCCCGAAAAGAAAGGTGAGATCAACATGTGTTTGTCAGTGTTTTTATACTACACACAGGAGAAATCATGTCCTAGCTTTCAACATTCTCAAACACTGATCTTTTCGAAAAGCATCTCTCATGACCTTAATCACTCACGTCCCCTCCCCCACCCCCCATGTCCTTCACCTGTACTTGCTCTAATATGCTCATATCACAACACATCCCTTTTATCTGTCTTTATTTCACTCCCATTTATCTTCTATTACCTGATCATTCTGTGGTCTCGGGATCCTAGTTAGGACTATATAGCACTGACCTGTACTTTTCACATTAAACTGTTAAGTTTCATTTTTCTCAGTTTGTAATATGACTGTCATTAAGGACTATACAGATAAACTTGAGTTGTCGCTGTCTACATAGTTTAGGGTCTACAGTGCTTCCACATAAGGAAGATGATTGATGGTTTTGAGTCGCGATGTGGCCTCAGGCACAGAAAACGCCTTAAGGAATCCACTGTCAGTGACATTTGAGCAGGGCAGCTGTTTGCATCTCAGAACTTTAAACTGATGTCCTCTGGTCAATGTTGGTGACTTGTTTCACAAGTTTTACCACATTTCACAGTAGTTTAGCAACAACCAGAAAAGAGGACGGGAGGGAGATTTGTTACCTTGATTGGCGTGGCCTCCAAATGGCAAGTTGAATTCTTACTCAGCCTTTACAAAGGATACATTTGAAAGCACAAACCCTTGTTATTCTATCTGTGTGCCAGTGTCACTGAAACAAGTTTCTTATTTTCTTTATTATTATACAGAACAGAGCAGTAAAACTACAAAAATTGGAAAGAAAGAAATGTATTCATATTCTTACTATGTTTGTGCCTCTGTAAGTTTCGCATCACTTAGACTAATCTGACTTTTTGATAGCAGACTCCAAAAGTGATGTTTGAGAAGAGACCAGCATCACGACTGTAATCAAAACACTTCGATAATAATAATCATTTCATGTTTATCGTTTTCAGGCTTGTGCACAAAAAGGGGGAGCTTGTTTTCATCTTTTTGACGTGCAATGTTCATGCAAACTAGCATAAAGTTTCAGTTAGATATTTCAAAAAAACCCTTTTCATTGTTGCCAACTTCGCTGCTAAATTTAGTAACTTTTCAGGCCCCAACTCCACTCTCAAAGCTCCCAACCAATATTGTTGAAGCCAGTGTAGTACATTTCCACGATTACTTTGTTTTAGTCAAAATAATCTGTTATTACAGTATATCTCATGGAGCATAGCAACTTCCTTCCACTAAGAGCAGGGGGACTCTGGCAGGGAGCCTTCATATGCAAATAAGTGTATGATAACATCTGGAAACTTCTAGGAACTTTCTCAGCAACCAAGCAGTGGACTTGGCAACAGGGGTTTCAAACTACTTTTTCTAAGTAACTTGAGTTGATAAAATTATTTTTCTCACGAGGGAATCTTTGCTGCAGTTCATGTTCTTATGCAGTAACAGGTAGCTTGTAAAACTATACTTCCAAAGTATCTTTCCCAACACTCCCTCCAGTTAAAGTTTGATCTCCCTTCTTACCAAACCACTCTGTGGACACAGCCCATGCCAACAAAACTCACCAGCAGCTTTCAATATATTCTCTATTTCTCTACTACAAGTGTGTTTCATTTACTTTGGCAGTTGTCTGCAGGCTTCTTCAAAGAGGGTTGGGAATTGAGTAAAGAAATCACAGCTAGCAGCCAGACAGCCAGTCGTTGTGCGTTTACTCTTAAATTAGGTTGAAGATTCAATAATGGCATTTAATGGACTTTGCCTACTATCGGTAACGGCTGGTTCACGTCCAGTTCAGGGCTCTAACGAGGTTCACCTCAGACAGTGGGGGTAATTAACATCCGGTATTATCCTATATGACAGGCTTAGAGATGACACACGAATAAATAAAGACGGAGAGTGAGATCCACAGAGAGAGAGAAAACTTGAGAGGGAAAACAGGAATTGAATTTGACAAAGGCTGAAAAACAAATACAGCTCCAAGATTGTTTTTCTCCTAAAATCTCTACGCATCTCTATTTTTTTTCTCAGACTGCAGCGTGTATCAATTTTTTTTAATAAGGCTATGTTTTGTGTGTGTGTGTGTGTGTGTGTGTGTGTGTGTGTTTGTGTGGACAGCGAGTTACACAAGACACTTATCATGGATTAAAAGAACGGGTGTGTTTCCCATAATACCTCAAGGCTCGGCTCTTACTGGATGTTTATCTTGGTCTTTTGAAACCATGACAACATTGATCTTGCTTTATGTGAAGTGATTGTTTCCAGATGCTAGCAAAGTAATATGTCCATTGTTATGGACTAATAATACTTTTGTTTTTTTTAAATCATTTCTCCTCAAATATATTTGAAGATAATGCTTACCTAACAATCACACCAAATACTACTAAATACTACTAATAATTCAAATTCTGTAAAGTTAAAAATTTGCAATGGCACATCATGTGATGATGTATGACCTTGAAGATGTTATTTAATATTATATTTAAAAGATTAGGCAAATCAGTTGTCCCGATTTTATCAAATCATCTTATTGTTTCTGATCACACGTCTCCTTCCACATTACAAAACCACACAGATTTAGATACGCATGAGTGAGATATATGAAGGATTTACTTTGTGTGCGAGAGACAGCATATTCTCAGACTCTCTTTGCACTCTGGATATATCTTTACACATCAGCTAATAATGTCTGGCCGCTTTACGATGCCACTGGCATCTAAACATTGACAAGAACAGCATATTCCTTCTCTTTAATAAAATGCTGATCCATCAGAGGTACAAATCCTTACAGGTTAACATATGACAAATAAGAGAGTTGTTATGGAGTGCGTGCTTGTTTGTGTGTTGACTGTTTAGAAGGTCGCAATATGAAGATTCGCTCCCCTCCCCATTCTCCCTGACCAATTTTCCTCTACTTAATTTGTGATGGGATTATCCTGGCAGTCCGAAGGGTTTGGTTGGTCCCACGTTTAATAACCAGCGCCGCCACTTCAGACATCGATCCAGGCTAAAGAGGGAGCCAGACCATTGGGGGGGGAGGGTGGCTAATAAGACGAGGCCATAATCCAGCCCCTGTAGTGAGGGATTATGGCCAGGGCGCAGGGTCACAGAGATGTACACACACCACAATTCACCACAGGGGAGAGGTCAGACTCTCCAAGGGCTATTACCTCGTATTGGTTTGTCCTTTATTTATCATTCACACTCACCTTGTTTGGAGGAGAAATATACAGTATAAGCTTGTATGAATCACTGGATAAAAGTGCTACCATATACACAGCACAGAAGTCAAGGTTAAAGTCATTTAGTTTAGTATTAGATTGAAGAATCTTAGAAATTCTGGATGCCGTAAAGTCACTCACATCTACTGATTTTTGCTATTTTTGTGGCCAGAGGGACCTGAAGCACAGTTTGAAATGGTGTGTTGGTCCAAATCAGGAGCAGGAAGAGTTTGTGTTGTTGTAGGAGAACTGCCAATCATCCATAATCTGTTGTCAAGTTTACCTGAAATGATGCTTGCTTCAAGCACCGCCATCAGTCATAATGAAAGCCCTAAATAAATAAAGCCATACATAACTTGGGTTGACCAGCTATGGAAAAGTTTAGTGAACTGGCTATAGTGAGGACATTTCATTGTTACTCCATATGTTGTCTTCAGCTCTGACATCCCACAGCCAGACTCCAAAAAGAATGATTAGGCCTGACCAGATCAGTAAATGTTTACACAATTTGACTCACAACCAATTCAAAACCAAGCAAACGCCTATTTTAGTGTTACTTGAAACACTATTCAGCATATGCATTAGCTACTTTTTGTAAAAATCTTTTTTTACAAAGCAAACACCAATCACTGCCCAAATAGTGTTTTGCTCCAATCAGTAGTATGGAGCACAGATGTCTGAGAGGAGATAACTGTCAATAATCTATTGTCAAGTCCACTTTAAAAGACCCCCGTCTCAAATAAGTGCCTTGCCAGACAAAAACATTATGAAATACCATCAATTATCGCTGTCAAGATGCTATTCCTCTTCATGAGAAGTGTTTGAGGACACCCACTCAGACAGCACAGCTCTTACAGAGTACTTTGATGTCCCCTTGATGCTTCCATGTTGTTGTCGAGTTCACAGGAGTGTTTTATACCTCCATAAGATCTTATTAACTGGTTGACTGAGATTAATCCGCACAAACTGTGTGGTCTGTTAACAACAATTTCTGCAGAGTAAAAAATGTAAAACAACATATTTTTTTACAGTCACTATTATGGTTGGTCATAAACAACACCAACCTGCAGCACAGTAACATCCACCTCACCTCATTTTCCCACTTTCTCCTGAAGTGGCTCTAATAATGTCGCAAAATCAGCTTCTAACGTGGTGGTGAAAGAGATGGGGGTCAGCTCTAGAGTATTAGCTCTGGAAGTTTCCAATCACTGAAATGGCATGGAGTAAAGAGAGCGGGTCCTTACTATACCTGGAGAGCAGGGAGTGGCCTCCTGACTGGATGCCAACACAAGGTAATGGAGCTAATGCCTCAGCATACTGATAAGGTTATAGAGAGGACATGCTGAGGATAGACTTTGCATTTGTGTGTGTGTGTGTTTGTACTTGTGTTTTTGTATTTCTATTCTTATGATGACTAAATTACATCACAGGGATAGAAAAAAATGACAAAACCTTGATTACATTCTGACACTTAAACGTAAAATTTGTTAGAGATGTGTCTTGATGTTGTCAGCGAACATATTCTGGTATATTCAGAGGAACTTACAAGAGTTTAGATAAGGTTTTGTAATTATTGTGTAATATTTGTACTGAAAAGGAGAAATGCACTGTAGAAGAGTGAGGTATATCCTCCCTCCACACACAGAAACCTCAGTCATTCAGAATTCAGTGTTGTTGTGACTCTTGCTTTTTTTTCACTGAAGCATCATTTTCTCCAATATCACTGATTTCATTGACACACACATTGAAAGTACAAACCTGAAGCCTGGCTCTAAACTGCAGCTTCACTAATCTCTGTGGTTTGAAGCTCTCAAGCACAATACTGCAGCAGGTGATCGTCATGGAAACCTGCTCTGACATCTCTGATTGGGGTGTGGCCGTGAGTGTAACATGCTTGTGAGTTTGACCCATAAAGAGCAGTGTAACAGCGATTTGTTTTCTCGATGTATTGCAGTGTGGATCTACCTTTTAACCTGCTAATGTGAAGGGAAAGTAGGTACACTAATAAATTACGACATAACATCTGCAATGTGCTAAACATCAGTGATAACATGCTGTATGCATCTACGGGTGGAATTTTCCTATACAGTAAGATGTGGGTTAGAGGTTATGGAATAAATAAAGTCAGGTCCTTACTAGTATTTAAATACAAATGTGTGCATACACTAAGTATATAAGCACTATCAGTCGACCAGGGATGAAGGCTGTCTGGTGGGTGAATTGGGTATTTTCTCCTGTGACCCTCTGGCCCTGGCGTACTCCGAGTCCATGCTTTCACATCAAACTGATTTAAATATAAATGCCAAGCGACCATGGCTTCATGAAATGTCTAAAAGCTATTTTTTCCTGGGCTACTTTGAATACTTCAAGCCTGGGCCAGTTCAATGTCTGAATAAATTATGGCACTGAGACATTTTAACTCTCTCTCCAACCACTGACTACATATTGATGTCCCTTGTGTGCAGCGAGGGGGGATTTCCACTGAATACATCCTGACCTGAATCATCCACATGGGGACAAAGGGTTCCACTTTTGGGGGGAGCAAGGCAGTTCTGGAGTGGTGGGAACCAAGACTGTGGAGAAGGAGATGAAATATGTAGAGAACTTAAATGGGACACTGGTCAACTGAAGGCCAGACGGGGTCGAGAACACCACTCAGAGTGCTTCTGTGAAGTGTTTAGCAAACTCTAATCTGATGTAATGTCAGAAAGCAAGACAAGACAAACTTTGAATAAACATCAACGGCTGACCTTTACCAAGAGTTTAAGATGGAATCGAATAGATGGATGGATGGAAAAGCACTTTAAAGCAAAAGGGCATTTATGAAAACAAAAATCCTACTTGGCTTCAGAGCTAAGTGCCACACTGTCTATACATTGTGTGTGTGTGTGTGTGTGTGTGTGTGTCTGCTTCTATACATATGTATGTTTGTGTACGGCTTTATGTGCAGACGTCTGTGTAAAGGCTTATTCCTGTCCATATGCCTGTGTGTGTGTGGGCTAGTATATACATGAAAGTGTGTACATTGTCTGAGTGTGTGTTTGGGCTTTCACGTATATGTGCATGTGTGCAAATTGATTTTTACATTTTCATGTCCTCTTGTTTCTGAGTAAATCCTCTGTGAAAGATGTAAACAGTGTACAACAGCTGCTTTTTGAGCGAAACATGTAAATATACAAAACAGCCTCTTCCAGCCTCTTTTTCATTTCATTTTCATTCTAGACCCAAACCTTAGAGATAGAATCTGTCAATATACTTGCATTTGCAAACCATATTGAAATTCAAAAAATGGGTTCTAGGAAAACAAAAAGGTATGTCCATCATATGGTGTTTCTAAAGCCATACATCACCATTTTGAGAAGTATGCTTTTTCACTTTCTTGCAGCGAGTTAACCGAATAACAAACTATTTCTTGGGTCTTTTCATCACATGTGAGGCAACCAGTGGAAACAACAGGAAAGTAACTGGTCAGGCCAAGACACAATTTCAGCATGTAACTTCCCATAGGACCACAACTCATTTTCAGACTATTTATACAAAATAAAAATAAAAACAATCTATGATAATGTATGAGCTTTAGAGGTGCTTTGTTTTGAACAAAGTCAGGCTAGCTGTTTCCCCCTGCTTGCAGTCTTTATGCTAAGCTAAGCTAAATATATGACAGACATGAGAGTAATTTTCATCTTGACATCTAACTCTGCGAGAAAGTGAATAATTCCCACTTGTTCTTTTAAAATCCAGTCTTATGTTGCTAGTTTAAGTTATTTACCATTGCATATGATCTAAAGTACCTATTCCATCTAGTTTTGTGTGAGTACTGTACAGCTGGTTCATGCACAAAAGGAAATATTTACAGAGAGAGACTTTGTCCTTCATACTGTTCACAGGTTTTAAGATGATGTTCTTCACACAGCAGCCTCCTCCCCACAAACAAGCCAATAATATCACTTGACTCGCTGTGTAGCCTCTGTAGAAAAGAATCTCTACTTCTTTTGATGGTATTTGTGCCAGTTATATACTGTATATTAGGGTCACTTCTTCGAAATGAACAGTTTAAGGCTGCAGTTATACTGATCTCTTCAATCTCTTTCGGCCTTGTTTGGCATGAAGTGTCAAGCTAAAAGATATCATGGTACTACAGATGTTATGGGATCCAGTCTGTAACATTTCTAACGTTGTTTGCCCAGAAAAAACTTAATTCATTCTTCTTCCGATTCTTTAATTTATGTTTGACATCTTTAATTTGATTACTTTATTATTTAATAAGGATGTTACCGTGTACACAGTAATTCTACTGTTCAGAATCTTTCCTGTCCTTAATGACAAACTTCCTATGTCTGTCATATTAGTTACAGTATATTGGGTATGATGTCCCATCACTGTCCCTAACACAGGAGAGAGCCGTATTCCCACAGGGTTGCTGAGTCAACCATTGTGTTTTCATTTTGAACAAGAAATAGAGAGAGACAGAGACAGATTCGTTTCTCCTGACAGAAAGACAATACAGACTATTTACTAGAGAGAGCGAGGAGAGGATGTCAGCCTTCCTCAAGCCCTCAGAGATGAGGCCTCCAGCGGCAGACACCTAGACACTTCAACAACAACACCAGTGTGTGTGTGTGTGTGTGTGTGTGTGTGTGTGTGTGTGTGCTGCTCTCAGACTGTTTCCCCAGACAATGAAGATCTCAGAGAGGAGGGGAGGAGTGGAGTTCACTCCCCAAATCAAACCTGACTCAACTAGGTCGAGGCTCTACTCACGCTGAGACCTCGGAGCAAAACTAGTGTGAATACCTGCCTGTACATGTACAGCGGGGTCCAAAAGTCTGAGACCACTTTGAAAATCTCTAATATTTTCACGTAAACCTTGAAATAATCAGAAAGTTTGAGGATTCAGAAACATTTAAAAACACAAGAAGTTATGACATGTAAAATGAAGAAGAAATATTTAAGTTTAGCACTATTTCATTCAGCATTGACCGACTTAACTCCTCTGAGTTGAGTTGTATCCCTTCCTTTGTAGCATGCTTTCAGATGACACACAGGTGGATTTGATCTACTCATCAGAGGCTCGTTCAAGTAACTCAGCTTCCAGTGATAGTGGGAAACATGACATCAGAACTAAGTGAAAGTGCCAGGAGTCAACAAATTCTCATAAACTACACAAATGAAATATTACATGTTTCTCACGTACCCATCCATAAACTCATATGTGCAATTTATAAACAACTATCCCAGTTTTATGTACAACCCAAATATCCACCCGGTGTCAATAAATTAAAACTTAAACATTTAACACAACCCTTCCTCATCCATATACCTCATATCTTCTTCAACTGATTTATGTTTCTACTTTGTTTTAGCTCCACATGCAGACCATCCCACAAATTCACCCCACAGATTGAAATACACATACCCTTCATAGCGGTGCAAACAGAGTACCTTTAAATTATAACTCCCCCTCTCTATCGAAGAACATTTTTTGTATGTTAGCGTTTTTTTTCCGTTTACAGTCTTTCTTCTGCCTAATATATTACTTCATTATGTCTCATCCATTCCCCAAAACTAAAATAATCTGATGAAAAAAAAAACCTTGTTAAAAAATCAGCATTCCCATTACAAAAGCACAACCCTATCCCGACTTAAACCAGACTCACGGAGACCCCCATCCACATCCCCAACACACCCACATCTCCAGAGAGTTGCTAATCAGCAAACCAAACAACCCTCAGCCTGCCCAGAAACAGGTCCGCAGCAGCACCTTCCATTTAAACACCATTTTGTGTGTTTCTCCATTTAGGCCGATCCGGAGGTACAGGCTCTCGGAGAAAAGGGGCCATAAATCTCACTCAGCCTGATATGTGGCCAAGTCGCTCATGATTAAAAACACCGCTCTGAAAAAGTCATGAGCCAGGAGAGGTAGAATTTAGAGGCATGGGCCAAAGCTACCAGGCACTTTAAGGATTCAGGTTGGGTGGCTAAGGAGGTTTTGACGTCTCCAAAAAGTATCAAAAACCTGCCACTGCTGAGATGATTAAAAAGCTCTTCCAACTCAGACCTCTTCTGAGGCCCTGAGGTATCGTTTCAGTGTGGGAGACAACTTTGGTCAACATCAGGGTTTGCCAGTCTGTAAAAGAAACCTGCCTCACTCTGCTTTAAGAAGGTATTCAGCCACCCGAAACAATTTTATTAATATGACGTCCAGTGGTACTCAAAAGAACTCAAAGCTTGTGTCAGCCTCTACACTAGATTTTTCCACAGTGGGCTGCCATATCTTTGCAGGAGAGCTTCTGGATCAATTTACAGCACCAAGAGTTTGCTTCTCACACTATATCTCAAAACAAGCTTCAACTGTCACAGATTTAATTGTCACAGTCGATGTGTGAGCGGAAACTGGAGGCTGATGAGTGAGTAAATGAATTTCAGTTTCCGGCAGGTCAGACGGCATCTAAAGCACGGAGCCGTTTTCCAGACAGCACATACACAAAATCCGTATCGCAAACATTTCAGCTGCGAGAACAACTCCTTCCTCTGCTCTGAACAAAAACATATTCACTTCATCTGCTCCTTTCAGCAAAGATGACGAATGCAAGCTTCCACCAGAGTCCCCAACTTTTTCTGGACCCTTTGATGATTTATTGGGAAAAAGAGAACGTTTTTTGTTGTGTGAGATGAGAGGAGTGCTGTGCTAGGAGTGATATGGGCACTGGTGTGAGGCCTGGCTTAAATGTGTTGTTTAATGAACAGAGATATTTCTGGTTAAAAGCTGCCTGCGGGGAGCCGCCGCAGAGTACATATGCTAATCTTGAAACAACTAATACACACATAAATCCATTTCTGCTCAGATACACACACACATAACGCAATGTATGAGGTCAGAGTAGTTTACATCCAACAAGTCAAAGCATATCAGAGAGGCGTTCTTTCCCGTAACAGAGCGCAGCAACAAAGACAAAAACAGAAGAAAGGAACTCACAAACTCAGTGCTACTCTGCACTATGGGAAGGACTTATTAGAACTGTTTTAGAAAACATGAATATGGGATCCTAAGGAACAGATGGTATTGTGATGTGCCGACTCTGTGTTTTGGATATGCATCACTCTGATCAGTCACGCAGTACTATGAAGGCACATGAGGTTTTCATAGAGATTCGAGGCAGGGGATGATGAGAGGAAAGCAGGGGTTCAGAAAATCTAACTTTTTCTAGGTAGGTATATGCAGCACACTTGGTAGAAATAACACATGTAATTGGGCAACAGGGTGGCAGAGTGAATAGGAACATTTCCTCAGTCTCACTGATAATGACCCCAAAATAATGCTTGAATAGTGGCAGAGAGTAGTGGTTACATGTGCTGTGAGGTTAAAGGTACTATGTGTGGCATTTAAACATCAATAAATCATTACTGCAGTTACTTTATATGCTTTTTACATCATGTACCACCAGGTCAGATTTCACAGGCAATTGTCTGGATTGTGTTATCGTACCAAAAAGAGATTGCTTTACATCTCAAAACAGGAAAAGGGTGATGTTTTTTCAGTGCAAGCGTAGTTTAAGTTTCCAGAGTTTCTTGCAGTTGCAGATGGAAGTAGTGCAAGGTTTCAACTGCTCACAGCAATGACACAACTTCACCACACTGTTAGGTGTATGGAATGACGAAACATGCAAGTAACTGAGATGTTTTAGCAGCACTCGAGCACTTTTGATCTGGACACACACATAATTCCACTTAAAACAACTTTGAGGAATGTGTAAGGGTCACTCTAAATTGTGCTGTCACGCTATGATGAAAGTTTCGCCGGTATTTTATTTCTTAACACATTTCGATTCTTTGGATCTTTTATTGCTCTTGAACCAACATCCATGGGACGATGGGCCAGGTGGGGTCTCAGTTCAAAGTGTCACATGCTAAGTTTAAGCCTATCTGTTGTGAGCAGTCATTTCATTTTTTTTTTACCGTAAACTCACAGTAAGCTTAGTTCTTGTTTGGTCAGAAGCTGTGGTCACAGCAGAGGACAGCTACAGCTAAACTCCCTGCTAACTTCTTCCAATAGTCCATTAGAGATTAAGTGGCCCTTTCACAAACTTTAGTCCAAACAATCATTCAAAAAATACTTCCTGAGGTCCTATTTCTTCAAACAAAGCTTTCTAAAAGATAGTATTGGAACAGCTGGCAAACAAACAGGAATGTAACTGGTGTCTGAATCGAGCCGAATTCAGCAAGGTGTGAGCTTGCTGACAGGGCGAGTCGAACCCAGTCTCCATTTGATGGGTGGATCATGTCATCACCCTGTCCTTAAAATGAGGGGGCACCCAGAATTGAACTGGGGACCTCTTGATCTGCAGTCAAATGCTCTACCGCTGAGCTATACCCCCAACACTACTCCTAAACCACACGAGGGATGATGATCTCTGCTGATTGACTAAATTGCACATGACAAAGACAATTTGCGCCAGCGGGCTTTAGGAAGTGGGCAGGAAATTCAAAACCTCATGTCAACCTGCATCTGCACTGCTAAAGTAAGACACTAAAAACCGAAACAGCTTCAGGATGTTTTCCTCTAACTGACCAAGTGCTGACAACTGAATATAGTGGGTTGCAAATGAAAGGAGACGTTACTTATACATATCAATTAAGTATTATTGCTGTTAATACAAATGTGCTGCCAGGATGATCAGAGAAAATGCGAGAAAAAGACTTTCACACAAGACATGATTATTAGGGAGTTTTCTGCAGTGGAAGAGTTTGTAACGGTCTCTCTCTCTCTTCGTGTTTCTGCTGCTTTCAGTAGGCGAATGAAAACATCTCAACACATTTTAATAATTCATAGACAAATCTATGCCAAAAGATAGGGAGCAGCTTTTTCTTCGTATTCAAACATCCCAGAGCCAGGACTTCAGTCCAATATACCAACATGTGGTTTCTAAACATTTGCATGGATAGCTTAAAGGAAGTACGCCGGGTAGCGGCTGCACATTGTCAAATTAATTTGCCCTTAATGTTCAAATGGCTGGCAGAAACCATTCCATGAGAAAAAAAACAATAAATCAAGCAGACTCTGCAAAAATGTTTTCCTTTGATCAAAGCTGGGATTGTGGGCCAGAGTAAGTACTCTGACAGTGATCATGTTTGTAGGAAGATGGGAATGTGGTAAGGGAGTGTTTTGGGATTTTCACAGCGCTTTGGGGTGGATTGTATCTTTGTGGATCTGATGAAAAACAGGAGGAGGGAAAGCAGGGGGATGACAGACTTAACTGTAGCTGTGACAAAGAAGATGCATCTCTCTCTTTCTCATAAGCAAGCTAGGACCGGTTTCATCATTATTCATGAACACTTCACACATGCTAATTGTGCCGTCTTACTTCCTTATTCCATGGGTTTACTGCATTGTGTACCACTTGTTGAGTATGTCTGTGCATTGGAGTGTGCAGCAAAGAAATCTAGAACATCTGTGCAGTGACATAATTTTTCGTCAAACTTGTTTTGTTTTTCATGAAGGGAGTGATATATTCTAGATATTGGAGAAATGATTTTAGCGTCATGTTAAAGTATTTCTTCCTACAAACAGGCAAAGTAAGTTACAGTATCACATCCCCTACTAATTTGGGCGGGGGGGGGGGGGGGTAT
Source organism: Scomberomorus guttatus (assembly GCA_038419695.1). Taxonomy (NCBI): domain Eukaryota; kingdom Metazoa; phylum Chordata; class Actinopteri; order Scombriformes; family Scombridae; genus Scomberomorus; species Scomberomorus guttatus. The sequence continues at coordinate 8,002,587 of CM076464.1, forward strand.
TATATGACTGGATACGAGTCTGTATTACTTGTTAATTCAGAGCATTTCTGCAGTATGTCAACATTTGTGTATTTATGTGTGTGTTGTTTTGTGAACCCATTCACCTACAATAATGAAAACAGTTAACCTGTACTGTCTGTATGCTTGCACACAACCTGTCTGCCTTGCATTATGTGAGTGTAAACATACGTGTGTTTCTAGCCACATGTGGCAGCCAGTATGTGCCTGCACATGCTCATGAGTGCTTCTCTCACATGTGCTTTGAAGCAGACAAACTTCACAGGTGACCTCCCGGTGGAAGACACTGAAGCAGATCGGTGCAGGAAAGAGAGAGGGGTGGGAGCCTCTTACAAAGGGACTAATGAGGCAGGCGGAGGAGTCGAGGGGTTGTTTGCAGGTCTGCTGGGACAGAGAGCCTGGAGACAAAGAGATGCTAAACACCTCTAACCCTTTGTGGACTTATTGTGCCGAGAGCAGGAGGCATTGCCCTTGGCCAACTGTGACCTTCTTTTGACATGTCATACGCGATGGAAATGAACCACAGAGGTTCCCACAGACTAATGAGAGAGACAGACAGTAGGAGAGACACAGAGACAGATTTAATGTGTTGCACAATTTTTGCGTTAAACATTTTAAATTTGAATAGACAGGAGAGGCGTAGCAATTATGCTAATTATACTGAGGTGTAATCATTATAATTATTGTTTGTATTGTTACAGTAATGTGTTCTTAGATTAAGCCTAGACGTTTTTTTTTTCCGCCCTCTTTTCATCTATCGTTTGAATGTTCCACATTTTTGTTTTTGTAAAGAAATATAACACATATGAACAAAAATACTCATGTGCGGTGAACTCTGTTTTCGTAAATTCAGAATTCGCCCTGCAGAAAAGAGTTTCTCAGAGTCCTGTACTTGCTTAGAAGAAGGGAGACTTTTGAATTTGGAGGTGAAAAAGTGAGAGAAATATAAGAATGGTAAAATCACTTGTTATTTAGGTTGCGTTGAAAGGGTCAAACTACAAACAAATGAACATTCAACACAAGAGGAAGCGGAAGGCAGTTAAATAATTCCTTTTCTGCTGAAGTTACAAAACGTCAGAATGGCTGCATTGAATTACCAAGACCATAAACTCAGCATGTGTGCGTATATTCAAGTAAGAGATAAGCAACCACAGAGATTTTCTTAATAAATGACACAGGAGATAACTACTGAGGATGTCAAGCTTTACTTTGGTTTATTAAATTGTTGCTCAAATTTAAAATCAGAAGGTTCTAATTGTAACTCAGCAACAGCAACCCTTTGTGATATTTTTAGTGGTTGGTCAATAAGTGAGAAAAAGATACCCTGAAGACTTATTCTGAATGTTTGAGAAAAATGAGATGAAGAAAGGTCAGATGACCCTGTTAACTCTGCAATCAAATTCCCCGCTAACACTTCCTGTCTCTGGAAAACTGCAAAATCTCAGCCCCAAAATTATCCCTCAAAGCAGAGCCATTATAAGCAGGATTTATCTCAATACTACACATTAGTGTTTACACAGAGGATAAACAAACTGTGCATTAAGAGTCCTGTGAGAAGTCAGAAGTGGACTGAGATGCCATATTTCAGACACATAATTCTCCTAAATGTCCTTCTGCTGAGTGTCTTTGGTACTGAGATGACACCAGAGTCAGTGCAAACAAACTCTGGCTCCTTTCCCATGCTCTATGTTATAGGGTTAAGGCCAGTCGCCATTTGAATCTGTTTCTGTATGTCAGAAAGTGTAAATGACTTTGTTTCCCAATCAAGACCTCACTGCTCCCGTGTTGCTTTAAGTGTGACACAAGTGACCTGCAGAACTGCTCTCAGCTCGGTTCAGGAAGTAATAAAGCAGTCAAAAAACTCACACAATCACATACACACACAACTCCACATGATTCAGCTGTCTGGCTATGGCTTTATTCGGATCCTGACAGAAATAATAATAGCAATAGGACGACAAAAAGCAAGATGGCTGCCTAACCGGGCATTCTATAACCATTTGGTGAATATAATTTAATGAGCTGCGCTTGACAAATAAAATAAGCTAAGAGGTAAATCTAAGTGTGGAAAGCAAGTGTGCTTAAAAATGTTGAATGACGGGCCAGATACGAGGCTGAAAGAATAGAAAGATGGTGATTCTGCATTGTCAAACAGCGTGCTGCAGGAGGAGTTGAAGATGCTCAACAGCAAAATGGACAGGTGGCATTTGAGAGACAATTAAACTCAAAGGTGGACAGTCTGCACGACTCGCTGGAAAAGCAAGTCATTGAAAACAGAGACTGTCTGAAAGCTGAACTTGCTCAAAAACTAAGGAAACTCAAGATAACTTGGGTCTGGAAATTGGCCACATGGTGGCAAGAATTGAAAATTTAAATCAGAATCTAGTACTAGAAATTAAGCAGGCAGCTTTTGGCATCAGATTGGGTGATTTTATGGTCTGTGCTCTTCTATACACAGATGATATAGTCCTCCTTGCAGAGACTGAAAATGATCTTGAAAGTTTGTTGAACATTGTGTGCTGTTGGTGTAGTAAATGGAGACTGAAGATAAACAAATATAAAACTCAGGTTATGCATTGCAGGAAGAAGGGAGAGTTACAGACTAAGTTTAAATTTAATTTTGGTTCAACACCTCTGTCATACACTGAGTATTACAAATACTTAGGACTTACTCTAGAGGATCTTACCTTTGAAGAAGGAATAAAAGCCTTATCAGACTATGCAGGTAGGGCACTGGGAGTTGTCCTTAATAAGGTTAAGCTATGTAGGGGTCTTGGTTATAAAACCTATACACAGTTGTATAAATCTTCTGTCTGTCCTAATTTAGATTATGGTGCAGGGGTCTGGGGTTATTGTAAGCAAACAAAATGTGACGCAGTTCAGAACAGAGCTATGCAGTGTTTTCTGGGTATGCATAAAATGGCATTGGAAGGGAGCCATGTGAAGTGCATCATAAGGGTGACATGTTGCAATTGTGGAATAGATTGATCAATCACAGAGGTCTGGATATGCCCAATTGAGATGTGGTATCTTGCCTCTGGCAGGGGAAACCGGACGCTTCTATTCAATTCCAGAGGAGAATAGAAAGTGTTACCTGTGTGATCTGGGAGAGGTTGAAAATGAAAAGCACTTTTTGTTCTATTGTCCATTATATCATAATCTTAGATATAGGCTTTTCCCTAAAATGTCTGCAGAATGTCCTGATTTGTTTTCTACGTCTGATGAATGTAGGCTTCAGTACCTGTTTACAAAGTGTTTCACCTAGTTCAGTTTGTGATAAATGCTTCATGTTCGATGTGTTAAAGGTTTGTGTCTCAGATATGCGTAAGTTATGTTTTATAGCTGTACTGTCTAAGGAGCAGGATTGTGTTCATATTTGGTTTGACATTGATGGACATGTATGGCAGTGTATTACATTTGTTCTTTCGCTCTCATTACGTTATTGCCCTTGTTTGTTATGTTTGTAGTGTCTTGTAAGCCCATGCAGGCTGGGCACCTTTTGGTGCATGACACTTTGAAATAAATTACTATACCATACCAGTACTGGTAGCACAATCCCAGCTGTGCTGAGTGGAGACTTTTACCACTCCAAGCACTTCACACTTCATTACCAAAACACTGTCTTCACCATTTAACAGTGCGGGTCGTTGCAATAATTAGCTATAATAAGCCCTGGATGATATTATGACAGTATGAGTATTTTTATGACTAATATTCCCAATGACTGTGAACTGAACGCCCACTCCTCAGCAATTTCAAGACCCATCCTGGGCGCCCCCTCTCTCTCCCTCTACCTCAACAAGCATGCGTATGATTAAGAGTTGACATAACTAATAGCCCCTCCACTAACTCAGGTAGAGGAAGCCAGTTCAAAGTCTCATGAGGGCCAGTGGGTTTAAAAATGCTTTCAGCTTGCTAATGATGAGCTTGCTGAGGGAGATGAGCTTGCTATCCCAACATCATCTCTGCTGAGTGTGTACTTAACTCCAGTATGTACGCATGAAGCTACTTTGAGAGGTGTTATGCACAGATGGAGTGGCTGTGGATCATTGGTGAAGAAGGGTTGAATAGATCTATGAAGGGCCACCATGACATGACCGCATATATGTATGTAAGTGGACTCCAGCCATGAACATGTCTTCCATGCCATCTCCTCTTCCATATCCATACATTCTCAAAAAATGGTTAATCCTTGCCAAAAATTTTGGAGATTCATACTGATAGCTCCATTGGAACAATGATTATTTGCTTATATAGCCACTTACAACACAAGTGGATGAAGTAATGAGAGAAAAGAGAAAATATAGTACATAACTCTAAGCTTTTTATTTTATTCTATTTTTTTTTGATGAATCAGAGCTAAATAAATGGTTGGTTGTTGTTCAGTGTTACTGTAGCTGAGGGGATAAGCCTGTCACGACAAGTATGTCACAACGATTAATAGCGTCATGGCACTGCAGAGCAGAAGAGAGAAGCAGAGAGCCCTAAAAAAGGCCATTTCATCACATCTCACTGAAGCCAAATAACAGAGAGAGAAAGAGAGAGAAACAAAGAAAATCTAAGCTCACCATTTGAGAAATTGTGGCCTGTCTCTTGGCAATTCCATTGGCTGTAATGATAAAACTCAGTGAGGAATGGAGGGTGTTTCTTACATTCATTCTGATCTGCAGGTTTTGTTTTTGTAACCATAGAGACTAGCTTCACAGAGGTAGGTGGCGGGGAAGGTAAGAAGTACAGCTAACACAAGGTCTATTTAGTTGCCAACGAACGTGCAACGAAGTACAACATCAAGTTACTTATTTACTTACTTCCATAAGTAAGTAACTTAGCTAAATACTAATAAGTGAATTAGCTAATACTAATTGGGAATATTTGTAGGTCATTTTTCTGTTATGTAACACCTTGCAGCCCACTGGCCAACAGTGCACAGACCCATAGCTGGATTACCAATCAGCACCCAAGGGCTGTAAAAGGTTCAACCAAGGTCTTGCTCTACTACCTAATCTTGTGGCTATGTCTTGTAGAGAGGTCGTGTGTCAAAAGGACCTCACAGGTCTTAAAAGGTCTTTATTATTTTAGTTTATATAATGCTCACATATGTGTATTCCTACATCAAGTTGTGTTTAACCAAGTTACCACAAATTGACTGGCACACAGAACATCTGGGTTAGGTTCTTTGTATCTGGGCAAATAATGAAGCAGCTATGTTTAGTGTACTCTGAACCTAATGGGACCTTGAAGCCAACAATCAAGGCCCTGCTAGTCAGAATCACTGCTAGGCAACCAATAGTCAATCAGTACTAGTTAAAGTTCGAATTATCAATCGATAAAAGTTTATAACTTACTGTATGTCTCAGCAAAATTCTAAGAACTTTACTGAGAGACAGAGAGAGGAGGAGAGGAAGACAGATAGACAGACACAGACGATGTGAGATGGGTTAACCATCAGACAGGACCAATCAGCAGATGCACACTGCCGCTGTTATCAACTCTGTGATTCTACCGATATCAAAGCCCCGAGATCGTACTGCATCACCTGCTCACTGCTGAAGTGAGAGATTGAAGAAGTAGTTCTGGACCAGAGAGAGAGAGGGCAGATGAGAGAGATAAGTATCAGTGCCTGCTATCAGACCTAGCAGCATGTGGTTCCAAACCTAAACCTGGTAGTTTATCTATAATGGGCAATCACTGCCTTTGGAAGTCACCCAAATCCACTGGGACAGCCCTTGATGGAGTGGCAGTCCACTTCATGGGCTTAAATCTGTGATGAAAATCTTAAAAAGAAAGAAACGGCTGAAAGAATACTGTCTCAGAGCATGTGCCTATGAAAACTAATGTCTTAATTGAGCAAATTTGTGTTTTTTAAACGTGTAAGGCATTTTACAACCGTTGTAACCTACATCATGTTGGTCACTACAAACTATGTGCACTTTAGTGTGTGTACCAGTTTCACGATAAACCACGGTAAATATGTGCCCGCTAGTCTGCAGCGTGATAACTTTCCAGAGTTGTAAAATCCAGTCTGGGTATTACAAACTGCTGTGCAGTGTTTTTCTGATCAACCTTTAAATGCAATAATCTGTTACTCCAATCGGACTTGCTAATTTTATTTGTGGTTTTCAATATAAAACTCGGTAAAATAATTTCAGAGTTTGTGTATCAGTACTTTTTAAACATTATAATAATACTGCGATAATACTGATAACCGTGATAATTTTGGTCACTATAATCGTGATATGATATTTTAATATTGTTTCATCTCTAGTTGTCCGTGTTGTTGTGCATCTCCTCTGCTTTAGTGACTTTTATATGGCCTTGGCTGGCGGCAGGGAGCCTCCTCACTGGCAGAGCACTAAGCCAAATTGATTAGATGAAGGTCCTCCTCTTCGAAGGTGTCCACACTCCCGACACCCACCCCCTCCAAAGCCAATCTCTGTAATGGCCTTCCAGCAACCCTGTCACTGCAGAGCTTCAAGGACCACAGAACCAGGTCACTGGAGAAATGGACAACTTGTCACCACACCTTTCTTTACGAACAGGAGCACCAGTAGAAGAGCTTGACAGCTCGGGGTTGAACGTTGATAAAGGTGCCACAGTGTAAATAGCAAAATGACCAATATCGGTTGATGTTTTAGTTTGATCTGTACAAAGAAGGATTTGTTGGCAGGGGGTCAATCATGGAAGTATCACTGCAATCACTGTGATCTTCTGTTGTGTGTTTTAAAGCCTCTCCACATCAATGTCAGTGTAGTTTCGACCTTTGTCAATAGCACTCCCATTTCCTGATTGTCCACCGTGAGCAACTGCCATTGAGTTTTTAAAAAATGCTAGGAATAAAAATCCTCACAGACAAGGAACAATGACATGAAAGTAGTAATCCACAAAAGTCAAGTTCAAGGAAGAAAGACCAATGGTAGAACAAACAGAGATTCTGTGATCTGTTGAATACCCCTTTCACACATGTAAGTGTGTGTAGGAGGTAATTTATGCTGATCATTGAAAACATTTTGACACAGAGGAAACTGGCTTAAGCTGGCAACCAACTCACAACTATCTTATCTTTGTGATATCAGCAGTGTGTACATTACTCTGTGTCTAGTTTACCATATAAACACCAGAGAGTGTTTTTAATTTGTTCCTCTCTGTCTGCAAGTGAAGGAGGCAGGGGAGTGAAGCCTTCATTAGTGGATTTTGTCACTTGGCACAGTTGCCCACTAATATTTTACTTCTATTAATTTCTGCCTTAATGAGGTATTGCACCATTTCTGTCACCCAGGAGCTTAAGTCCATACTTGAGACTGTCAAGAAACTGTTTAAACTTATGGAAACTATGACAAATAGCAACCTGACTGCCAGTAATATGAAGTCAACTCCTGGGTCAAATAAAAGTACCTCTGACAAACTCTTTGAGGACAAAGGACAGCATTCAATGGTTAATGGTTTAACCAATGGTTCAATGGTTAAAATCCACCAAAAGACACATCCACATTTATAACTCACAGTAATTATGATTGAATAAAACATAAATCTATAATTATAAAACAATAATTTATCCTACTTTAGTACACATTTCCATGGTGGAGAAATATACTCCATCAGTTCTGTGCCATGAGCAGTGTCCCACCTACGAGTAGTTCTGATTGGACAGACTCTGCTCTGTGAAGCACACCATGTTTCTGATCAAAACATTCTAGCTAGGAGGGATGCACAACTTTGTCAACTTTACTGGGGACTGAAATCAGGATGGCTTGTCACATGTAGGTTCATCCACTGCATTGCTGTCTTGCCCATTCATGGCAGCAAAAAGACTCTGTTGTTGATTATATAGTTTGGCATGTGTAACAACTACACCACCAGCTGCTGTCCGTTTGTTCCAGAGGCTTGCCTTCTGCTTGATCTGATGATGTAGCAGCAGTATTCTCTCTTCTTGCCCTTTCCCTTCCTCACTCTGCTCGCCTCAGCACCATTTCCTCCTTTGCAGAGTTACTGAGTTGAATGTAGAGGAATGGTGCGTTTATGTGCTGTCATGTAGCTAAAACCGACTTCCACTATGAAGTCAGCAAAATTACTTTTGTAGACCATTCAATACAACTAACTGGTAACAAAACTATGACAGGTTTTTATGGCATTCATGTTTGATAATTATTTGTATTTCCTGTTGAGTTTCTAAACATCACGGCCTATGAATGCAATGCTCTGTCGTCAGACCTTCACTTCAGGACCTGAATGCACCACCAGGAATGATTCACAGTCCACTCATAGTTTTCACACGTTAAACATATCTTTAACGTAACTGTTTTTTAATGAAAACCAGTGTGGACGTGTGTTTCATTATGATGCAGTAGCTATACTGAGCAAGATTCAAGTCTCTCTGAGTTGATTTTGATAGTGTACTTATGAAATGAAACCAATGTGCAGGGACAGGAAGGTAAGAGAAACACATTTAAAATTACACTTGCATGATTTGGGAACTGGTTGTCAGTAATATAAGCTGTAAGCACAAAGGATTTACTGGGCTGAACCACTGGTATGGTCCTAAAGTTTCAGATATTTTCTCTTACTTCTGAAAGATTAGAATGTAGTGGTGAGTAGAGGCAGCTCCGGCGTCCGTATAATTACGGGAAAATTACATTCATTATTGTAATTTACATCTCATCTCCAATCCAATTATTAGCAGTTTGACCTGCATGGCACATGTTAGCATGGAAATCTAAAATGGGCTCCCAAGGCAGAGGCAAGGGAGGGGTGGAGGACAGAAAGAAAGCGAGAGGGAGAGTTTGGGACTTTGGGAGTTGTAGGAGGGGAAAAACAATCAATATGGCTCTAAAAGATGATGATTTTAAATAGCCATAATTCTCTGCCTCAGAGCACAGCTGCCAAGGGCGCCGCTGCTACACTTTGATGTCTGATATGCAATATTGCTGCCAGTAATTTGCTCATCTGCATCTCTGGAGGGACTATCGCCGGTCTGTCTTGTTCATCTGCCTGTCCATGTGTATGTGTTGCCAGTCAGTCTGTCTAACTGTCTCTCTACCCCTTCAAAATACTTATTCACAACACGCATATTCAAGGTACTTTTAGAGTTGAAATAGGAACTTATAAGTGGTGAAGTGTAAGTGTGCATTATGCGTGGTCTCCAAGGAACAAACATACCCTGTAAACAATGCAATCTCACTTGTATCTTGCTGGTAATACTGTACTTCAGTAAACTACCACAAAACAAAACATGGCCTTACCTGCCTGACTGCCTGAATCATTCATAGGTCCAGTTCCCAGTCTGTCAATCCTACCTATCTCTTTCACTGTCTTTATCTGTAAGAAATTGCTATAGATATACATATCACCACGGAAGACGCAGTGTGTAGGAGGCAATCAGCTCTTCTGCTTTGCAGCAATTTTGTCATTATATTTGTAGAATGCTAGATGTACAATCTACAGGGTCAGCAAGAGACAGCCTTACAAGTGTGTGTTTATGTAAGTGAGTAGGACAGAGCTTGCATAAGCTCTCCATTGTTGTATCATAATGACTACAAACATGACATTTTTCTATGAAAAATATTCAAGTCCAGATATAAGCTGCAAATCAAACGTTTCGTTAACTTTAAATTATGAGTTCTGATTAGGTTCTATGACAACTCAAAGCTCATACTTTTTGTTGTCCTGCCTGTCAGGAGGCCAGGTCAGGAGCAGCTACAGAACAGCTAAAAGGAGAACTTTTCTGAACCGATCCTTTCTCACTAGCCCTTCGCTATAGACCGTCACTTGTGTGGGATGCACTACTATACCCTCCGCCATGAACAGGAAACCTCCATCCCCATGGACACTGATATATGCCTTTCTCATTCAGCTGGTAAGTTACCATATGGTTTCTAGCTACTGTAAGGACATAAAATCCCAGAGACAATCAACATGTGCTTTAAAACAGAGGGTACATTCTTCTTTAATTGATTGATGGCTGCATATGATAAGACAAATTAGATACATTTAGATAGAAACAAAGTGGTGCTTTCTTTTATTTCACTATACTGTAAATGTTGTGATTTTAAACCCACCATGAAAAGGCATAGTTAGGAAGTGTAGCTATAGCTTTTCATGACCAAGATAATATCTACCTTGTAGCAACACTGAACATTTATAGCGTTTCCTGCATTTTTCGGCACCGTCGTTTCCCTAAGGGATAGACCCACTGTTCAAGGATTTTATTGTACACTTCCAATGTATTCAGACTGGTTTGGGGCAGCTGTTAATAAGGCTGGTATAGAGACCAGTTTGGGATTGATTCAGAGATTCATTGCCCTGTTTAAGGACACTTTAACAGGGCCTTGAACCTAGTTTTCCAACTGAAGGACAATGTTTTTAAGTAATCTTTCCACTGCATAGGGACAGTTTTAGAAGCTGATAATCAGCACTGCCAGATTTTTGCCTGTGTGGGGGATGAGAAGAGACTAACATGTCTCAGAAACCCAGTCACAGCTTCAAATGTGGGTTTGTTTGGACCAAGCTGACAGCAGGTCAGATATCTTCAAACAAACCTGCTTTTCACACTGTGCTACTGCTTTCCTTTCAGATTGCCCTTGCACCATTCTTGGGAACAATTTCCATGAATCTCCACAGTCAAACAGGCAGGAATGAGAAAGACTGGAATGAGCTCTTACGTAAGGGCAAGAGAGTAAAGTCTACTGTTCATTCATGTGCATGTGTGTGTGAATCCATGCCCGTATCTGAGTTCTGGCTTTACATGTCTTAAATGTCCTTTGAAGTTTAAGACGGCTCTGCATCAGCTCACTGGTTCCACTTCATGGGATGTGAATATGTGGACATGAGGAACATCTGAGTCACTGACTTGTGTGTGCCATTTTATGGTTGTGTGCGTGTGTGTGTGCGCGCATGTTTACCTTGCTCTGGCATGTGTGCTGTTGCTCATGCATGACTGAGCACCCAACTGTGTCTCAATTCCTTCCTTTGTCTCGGTTTCTACCTGTCTGTCTGAGTCAGTACTACTATTCCCTGGACACACTGCACAGGCTTGACAGACACTTGACTCCATGCGATACACCTGAAGCATGTCAAGACACTGGCCAGTTTGTTTTCTATGGTTTAAATTTGAGTAGAAAAAGTTTACTTTGTAGCATTTTGGATTTTTTTATCTGACATTTTGACAGCCAGTTTGGTTCTAAGCAATAATACAACTTGGCCAAAGCTTGGTCGATTTTTGACTGTAATTTAGCTTAATATGAGCATCAGTCCAGACTGTTGTTTTCTTTCAGTTCCTTGTGTTATGCTTTGCTTTCTAAGCCACCTTTAGCTTCCAGATGTCAACTTTCATGTCCCTCCCATTTAAAGGCTTGCAAAGTTCTGTTTTGGCATAAATTACATACTCATTCCTTAAAAGAGCACAACACAGGCCTTAAGGTGCTAGTCCAGCTACTGTTAATTATTCTTTTTATTATTATTTGAGTTTTTTTGTGAGAAGTATGGACATCGACCTTTGTCTTGCTGACACAATCTTAGCAGCATTTTTATTCTGTGTACTACTGACATTCATTAATACTTTACAAAAATTATGATAGCTTTGTTTTTCTGTGGAGCGCTTTTGTTTAGTGCTGACATACTGTAATTTCATGACAACATTGTCGTTGCACTCACTAGATCGCAAGGAGGATGGGGTGACTTCGATCTCACTGTTGGTCTGGTAGGGCTGGAAGGCCGATGCTGAACTCAGCTCACTGGCAAAGGGTTCGGGACTCTGTGTGCCTGTGGAACTGGCACTCGTACCGTCACCTCCATTGTGAGGATCCTGCTCTTCATATACTGCCACCAGCTGGAAAGAGAAGGAAAAACAAATGTGTGTGTATTAGTGTGTGTGTTTTGGGGAATAAAGAGACTGCTTTGGACTGTATTAATGTGTCAGTATATGTATTTTTGTGAGTGTAGGAATGTGTGTCCATACAGGCAAAAACATGCAACTTGTAAACAGATAGGATGTCTGTGCAATAATATGCATAAAGTATCGACCCCAATCACTCAACAACGTTGTAAGTGTTGTAGTAACACACCCATACATACACTCTCGCTCTCTCTACAGTCTAATCTTGCAACATCTGCAGTCATGTAGCGCGGGGTGTTTCCGGGTTGCCAGGTTTGGCTCCCACAGCGTGCAGCTGCTCCATCCCCACAAAGGTGATACGTTGCCACATTTCCCAGGCCAGACAGGGAGAACTCCCCGCAGCATCCCGTAATTATCTGAGTCTAACACACACTGCTCATCACTACAGCCAACTCGCCCACTTAACGAGAGAGAGAGAGAGTGAGATGACAGCGTGGGTTATGGTGCGAGAGAAACACTAGACTCTCACTAGACTGTTTCCTCTTGCGATCAGCCAATGCTGATCGACTACATACGAGTCAAGGATTTTCTTTAGGGGACTGGACTAAGACATACTGTACATGGAAAAAGAGAGAGCAAGCAATGAAAGCATACAACCTGTGGTGATGAAGTGGAGGTAGCAGTGCCAAGTGGTTTTCATTGCCAGCATAACCTGTTTCTAAACCTCTCGCAAGAAGATTAACCTCTCATTCTATCCAGACACAGCAATCACACAGCAGCAACCTGCTACACACCATGCCGTATACAGAACAACAGTATGTATATTACAGACTGGAGATGAGCTCCTTAATGCCTTTATGCTAACTGCAAATCTATTTAATGGAAGGCCATGAATGTGGAAAGAGCAGCCAACAAAGAAAGCATTAGTTACCGTTGGGAGCAAACAGCTTCCGTGTATCGTATATGTCTGAAGGTAAAAATAGCACAAGTGTTTTTCCATGTATTTGGTATTTTTCATCACCCCGATGCAGGGAAATCTGCATATAAACAAGTTTAGAAGCCCCTGCTCTTCTTTGTGATTTAATTCATATGCAGAGGATGATGCTTAAGTGTGTATGTGTTTGTGTATCTGCGTCTGAATTTATGCCTTTCTGTGAGTATGCCCATGTGGTTTACTGTTGCTGTAATTCACGGCGACATCTCTCACGCTGGCTTTGCACAATTAAAGCTGACTGCATCCCCCCCCCCCTCCAAGATGTTTCCTCGCATACGGATGCCATGTATGCGACGTACACTATCACTGAAGGCATCACCCATTTCACTCTAATCACGCTCTATTCCAATCTCGAAATTACATTCCTCAGGTTGTAAGGGTTTATCACAAATATGCTCAGAGCTCCAGAGAGGCAATCAGAAAGGAGAGAGACCCGGTGCTACAAAATAAGAAGGCCTTAATATTAGAAATCAGGCAGTATGAGGAGGTAATTTGCTGAAGGTTTGCTTATTGAGAAATGTGTAAATGTGTATGTGTTAAAAAAACATACTTTTCCTTTGTGTTTTGATGGCAAAAATGGTTCACAGGCAAAATGAGGATAAATATTGCTCAATTTGGCCAGAGAATTTTCTTAAATTAAGTGCTGTTTTTAATGTAAACTGGGTTGTTTTTTTAATACCTTATATTCTGATATCTGGCTAAACACATGACAAGCGCAGCTATGCAAAGATGTGGCTGTGAACACAGACAAGAGTGAAGGGCTGTCCCTAGAAGTATTTACACTGCCCGAGTGTATGTGCGAGCCAATGAATCATTAGTGACAAAGTAATCAGGCCTCCCATTCATATGTTGCTGGGGGTATTTAGCAACCCGACAAGCCCTCTGCCTGCCAGCTGCCCATTTAGTGAAGTGGTGAATACTGTTGTTGGTGTCGCGGCGAAGCGTGATTCATTTTTAAATACATTCCAAATCCCTCTAATTAGGTCCACTTTGCTATGCCTTGCCTCCTTTCACCAGACGCTCCAGAGTACTCTGTGGGTATCTGACATGTACGGCTAAACCCATCCACACACTCTCCATTTCATAATCAAATGGGCCTGCATTTATTCTGCATTCAATATTTATGGGCTCTTGAAAGTGCTTGTTCGGCCCCTAAACCCAAACCCAAAGTTCCACTGGGCAGAAATCTGAGGACATTTTTGTAAGCTGCGGGCTGAGACACCAGACTACCTGTTATCCAACTTATAAATCCAAATGAAAAGTATGCCATCTCTTTAGAATTTTTGAGAGGATATTATTAAAATCCCAATCATGTTTGCAAACTGCATGATAATGACAATCTGTTTTCCCATTTCCACGCAGTAAACACAGTTTTTACTTTAACTTTGCTCTTTCTTCACCTCCTCCTGTTTTCTCTCACTGTCTCTCCACGCTAATCTTATAAAAAGTAACATTTTACGTGACATGTATGTTTGATTAAAAGGTTTTAACAGCAAAGTAGCAGGCTGATCCTTTCATCATTTCATATCAAGTTTTAGCACTGATGCATATCATATTAGTATCAGTCTACCATGAGTATAATTTTCTGGATATCCAGCAAGTGTGTTTATCTACCAGGTCCAGTTACAGTTTGCCACTCTGAATCATTTAAGCCGTGACCAAAACATAAAACAGAGATGGAACAAGGAGTTGGAAAGGGCATAAACCTCCTTGTTTAATTTACGCTCTTATCATCAGTACACATCTGCAGAGTATATTTGGAGGAGGTATGAGTTGCAAGATTTTGTACCCCCACAATCCTCCTCCTCCTCTTGGCTCTCTACTTTCAATCGTCATCCTGTCCTCTGTCTGTGCCGTGGAGAAGAGGGCACTCTTGGCCAGAGGGAGAACTGATGCAAGTCTTGCTGTTGACGAGACAACTCAAGCGGCAACGCAGAGAAAGCCATCACACAAACGCTTTCCCTCCGTCTGGGAATTGGTCACAGCCACTTTAGAACTGAGACGATTTCACGTTTCTTTTTTTTTTTTTCTCCTCCTCACATTTCCCCCCGTGGCTGCTGTACAGCGGGCGTCGAGTTGTATTCAGAAGTTTTTCAAAAGGAGGAAAAAGTTTTTTTAGCAATGCACAGACGGGAACGGCATGGCTAATTGTCAAGTGGCGTGACAGCTGAGGCTGAGGATTCGGAGCGGATAGGAGGGAGAGAGGGAGGGAGGCAGGGAAAAAGAATTTTAAAGAGCCCCTGAATAAGAAGATGCTACGACCTACAATAAAACATAGTTATATCAAAACCAAAAAACATAGTTATATCAAAACCAAAGGTGAAGAATGAAAGAAGGAGAGCATGTGACAGGATGTGAGTTGAAGAAATGTTCCACTTTGCAGTCTCAGGATAAACTCTGGGGCGATTTGAAAAACCTATTTAGCTCCTACCTGCTTCAGTTGAGAGAAGCGAGAAAAAAAGAAGAACTGACTCTGAGTCTTATTTCATGGGCTTCTCTCTCTCTTCAGCGGGGAGCTACAACATTGCTGCTGCCTTAAGCCCCTGGAGCAAGGCTGACACTCATCCACTCTCAGCCGGTTCCACTGACTGTCACAGCAGCTGCCAATCAAGCGCTATCTACCTGGGAGCCTGAGGGCTGCTGGAGAGAGAGGCAAGAGCGGAGGATGGAGGGAGATGATGATGAAGGGGTGAGACGAGGTGGAGGAGAAGAGAAGAAGTAGAAGGAAAAGAGAGAGAGAGACTGGGCATTCTCTGCACTTTTTGTATTTGGGATTCAGCATTTCCATATCTGTAACGGTGAGAGCGGGGAGACAGGGCGCCGAAAAACAGAAATCTCAGGGATGCCTTTCATGTTGGCCTCCTTTGATCTCCTTCCGGCTTTTGGCAGCAAGGGTGGAGTAGAAGAAGAGATGGAGAGGAAGCAGCTGAGGAGGGGATGAGGAGCTGTTTTGACAACCTCTCTCCATCTCTTTTCTCTCTTCTCCGATACACCAACCTCCGCCACCAAACACACCCCCTCCACCTCCAGGACCTGTGATCTGTCAGGAAGCCTGGGCATTAGGATTGGCACCGGTACAAAACAGCCGTCCCGAGTGTTCACCAAGCGGCGACGCTCCATAGACACAATACAACACAGGTTATTAGTAGTCACGGGCAGCGCTGGCAGTGCCACCAGAGGCATGTAATACCTGCACTGTGATGCTCTGACGCTAATCCATATCTGCCACGACAGCTTTTTCACAGCCGAGTGGAAGGGACGGCTGACATGAGTCAACCCGCGGGAAACCTGTCTGCTCAATCCACACCTTCAATTAAAGAGCACATCCGAAGTCGCGCCAGCCTGCCTCCTGCTGTGAATATTTATTGCTGCACAAAAAGTCACCACTTGGAGGCAAGATAAATATTTATTCATTTGTCTGTCACAATTTATCTTTTCCCCTCCCATCCAACAGCTGAAATTCAGTGTGTGACTAATAAGCAATTATAAATTAAAGAACAGGAAATTATTGAGTTGAGTTTACCACCTCTATCTCCATCCTACTGTGTGTGTACCTGTGCAGTGTGTGAGAGAGTGTAAGGCTCGATAGAAATGTGTCTCCTGATTTGTTTGTTCTTTTGTTTTTTTTTGTGGTTTTAAGATGAAAAAAGGAAAGAATCACACTTTGGTCACTGTATTAATTGGTATAGTGTATTATGCAATGGCTGAGGTAACTTTCATATATACTGTCTCTCCCAGAAAACACAAACACACACTTACCCTCACGCACACAAATAAACCAGGTTTCATCTCCCCTCCCTATCATTTATCATCATTTTATTGCAAGGGCACCGGGGGCGCAAAGTTATTACAAGTACAGTAGCGAAGGAAACTGTGAAAGCCACTTACTCCAACAGAAACTCCAAGGACTCTAAACTTGTTGAGTAATAGCCATGTGCCACCATCTTTCATCTACACACCACCCATCTATCCATCCATCTGTCCATCCATGCATTCACCCCCTTCAACACTCTCCATCTATCAGTCATGGATCCTTCGATCATCCATCAAATAGTACGATTTTTGATCGTCTGTATGCAAACAGATCAACTCAATGCAACCCTGTTATGGCACACTCCACTGTAGTGACAGCACATGGTCTTTTCATTCCCCTTATTGCACTCATCTATGAGCATGTGACCTTTACTTTACTTTTTCATGACCTTAAGAAACATCACAATGGATAAGCCTGCCTCCTCTCACTGCAGTGTTATCACACAGTTTTCAATATTTCATCCTTTCCGCCCGTCCATTATTCCTCACACGCCGTGAGTTGAGCAAACCAACAAAGTGCTTAGTCCTGTATTTTTCCTGCTCATTAAGACCATCAAATATTCAGAGAATAGGTCTCGAGCACTCTGGCCTGCCATCACTAGCATTCCAAATAACCCCCAAATGGCACCCTGCAGTGCTTCAGGAACATATGCATATTTCAGGTGCTGTCACATGGGGTTGATGCAAGGGAAAGACGCCCTGGAGGCTTGCTAAGGCAAGACCTGAAATGATGACACACACCGCAAAGGAAATGTAATGCGTAAAGATGCTGCGACACATGGAATACATCCTCCAGTTTATAACGGCGATGGTGCGAGAGGGCATTGGGGGAGGGCGGTGGGAAGGAGATAGGAGGGGGGAGTTTATATGCCGGCGAGCAGGAAGATGACAGGCTTAATATAATCCCCAAACAAGCATACGCAGTCCCGAGATTGGTTTACGCTGCTGTTCTCGCTAAAACATTAAGTCATCATTTCTTTCACTTTTTAAAGCAAAACAGCTCACAAGGTAGATTCACCGCTGGAAGAAAGAAAAAAAAAAAAAACACAAAGTGGGAGGGGTGTTGGAGAAAGAATTGGCGAAGAAGCAGTGAGAAAATATACAGAGCAAGCAAAGTTTAACCAGATTAGAGACTCATCCCTTTCAAATCCACTCGGCCAAGTTCTCGTCCCTGCCTTTGAAGTTTTCCTCCTGCGTTGGGGGAAATGAATTCACACATATTAGGGCGCCCTGTACGAGCGCTACCTACGCAGTGCTGACAGAAGGGAAAATTCCTACTACGCCCCCATCCCATTCTGCTGTGTATATTAATACCTTATAACCCGTGGTCATAAGTACAATTCAACCCTATTCAGCCCGGGGAAATAAATAACACTTTTTTTGACAGCACACAAAAAACCTTTGTTGTCTGCAACTTTGAGTGAAAGGAACAAAAAAAAAAAAAGGAAGGAGCAATGGATGGAAAAATGATGACATATTCATGAAAGCAATTAGAGTCTCAATAAGCAAGAAACATGATGAGCATCTTATGACACCAATGGGCTAAATTACCCTCAATCACCTGACACTAATTAACACTGAGCAGACACATGAAATAATGCTGAATTAATCTTGTCCCATCAACATGTCTACATCTTTAAATGTAATCATATTAATTATCCTATTCCATCCTAGGAGTAATGTATTCATTTTTAGATTTTGTGTACTTTCAGTTCACTTTGTGCCACAACTTTTACACGTATAGTCTAAAATATGGGTTTAAGTTGCACGCACTTTACTTTTTTTGTTGTTTGAAGGACGTTGTGCTTGTAAGTTGAATGCTCAGAAAGCACAAGCTGTACCCAATATAGTTTGTTTATGATATCCTCTATTGATTTTCATGCCACCCTATATCCATTTTGCTGTCTAAACAGAGTAGTTGGAGGCACCTTGAGGTGTCGCACCCTCAAACTGGTCTTAAAGAAATCTAATCAATGCAATGAAGCTAGCTGTTCCCCCAGTCTTCATCCAGCCCGCCCCACCACCCTGCTCACCCAATCTAATAATGCCTTTCTTCCCCAGCCCTGATTCACATGCAAAACAACAGCCAGACAGTCTGTCTAGGGGCCGCACTCGCAAATACACACACGCAGATATGAGTACGTGAGTGGCACACACACACACAAACTGCAGATACACACAAAAGCACAAAAAGTCACAGTTTGTGTATTAGTATTCCTCTCCCAAAGCGATGGCATTAGAAAAACCCATATTCTAACAGTGCCTTTCAGAGGGAAGTGCCCTTCAATCTTTCATTGGTTATGCACAAAGCCAGGAGAGAGTAATTAAAAACTCCACATCCAGGGACCTCAGCACAGAGAGAGAGGGGGGAAAAAGAAAAAAGGGAAAGCTTCAAACATTTCAGGCCTCCCTGGTGGAAAGAGATGGAGGGAATGAGGAGCAGACAGAGAGGGAGGGCCGTATCCTTGACAAGGCCATACAGTACATCCTCTGTAGTCAAGGCGGATGGAAATCAGGTATTTCATACCTTTAACAAGGCCAGACCCAATCATTAACCAGGAGAATTTAAGCTTTAAGATTGTCGTCTCATACATGCTGGCACTAATTGCTCAAGTATTATCTGTCTCAGAGCGTTGGTGAAAAGATCTGGAGAAAAGCTCTTTCTCTTTGATTCTCAGACGATGACACCACAAGCTCACATCTAACGCTGATATGTCAGAAAGCTGCACTGGAAAAGATCTGATGACAGTAATAAAATGTGAGTTGAAACAGTTAATGAATGAATCAATTAGTTACTAGACAGAAAATAAATGTGTTACTCTAATATAACTGTTCTAATAATTGATTAATCATCATTTTTTTAAGGAAAAACATTCTTTGGTTCCAATAAGAGGATTTGCTACTTTTCTTTTTGACATTGTGAACTCGTAACTCTTTGATGAAATTGGGAAATTGTGATGGACTTTTTTCGCTATTTAATAACATCAATTGATTAACCGAGAAAGTAATCAGCAGATTATTCAACAACATACTGTAAATCAGAATTAGCTGCAACCCTACAAGAATTGAGGTAGAAATCCAACGTACTGGACCCACAACTACTGTCTCCAATCTCATATCAGATTAAGGCAACAACTCTCAAACATCAGGTAAAGATCAACACACAATTCCAAAGTCACACAAGGGATTAAAATTGACATTCTGGCTTTGGTGTGCATATATTGTTGCCAAATGAGGGTGTTGGTCTCCCTCCTGGGTGGCCTTTGCCCTGTCACCTGGGATGGCCCCGGGTGAGCTGCCTAATAGCCCGAGGCAATGGACCAACAACAGAGGCTGCATGTGTGTGTGCAGAATACTTAACATGCAAAGAGGAGCACTTTGAACTTTGAAGGTAGAATAGATTTCAAAACAAATACCTCAGTCTGTTTGACTACTGAAAGCAACACCTGACAGCAGATCATTGGGAATAAATTAATCATTTTAATTTATTATATGTTGCTCTGAACTACATTCAACTCTACAGTAATTCAATAATGACAATTTATTTAAAAATATTCTTGTATAAAGTAGATTTTGCAAGTTTTACATTACATTCCTTATCAACAATGAATTCACCAATTGGATATAAATTATCTTCTGTCAGAAATTAAAACAGTCTTTGTGTTAAAATGTGGCCCAGACAAAGTGTCAACCCTGTCTCCTAGAAATTATGCTTATATACAACTAAATTTCAACAGCAACGCTCTGCAGGAAACGTCATGCTGGCTGACTTAATCATCAATCAAAAGAACAACAAACCAGTTTTGCTGTATGGTCATGTTACTGCTGAAATTACTGCTGAGTACACATACAGTGAGATTAGCTAGACAGTGCACCTGTGGAGACTAATACTGTACCTATTCCTACGAGCTGAGGCAGTGATACAAGCAGGCACAGGCTGAAGGGAAAGGGCACTAGAACACCTGAGGTCCTTAAAACACACACATACACACACAGCCTTGCCTTGTTACTATACCCCAACCTGTCTTTAAGTTGAGCAGCTGCTAGTGCTCGGCCACTAAGCCAGTCAGCTTCTCAATCAGTCTGTCAGGTGAGCTGCTGGGTAACCTGCTAATCAGTTGCTAAGTAGGTTAGCCAGTCACTCAGCTAACGAGTAAGTCAACAAACTCTAAGCTACTGAGCCATTTATCTAGTTAGTCATTCTATTCTGCCAGCCTATCAGAAGTTAGTAAATTGGCCATTCAGTCAGCCACCAAGACAGTCACCCACCCAGTCAGTTAGTGTATTAGCTAGGACATCAGCCACCGGTATACCACCGATATACAGTATTAGCCAGTAAAGTGTTCTGCCAGTCAGTCAGTAAGCCAAGCATTCACCCAGTCACCCAGTCAGCCAGCCTTGGTCGGGAGATGGCCAAGTGGAGCTGAACACCCCTCCTGCAACACACACACACACACACACACACACACACACACACACACACACAAAACTAGCCAGTGGGGACAGCACTGTCATTATCTGCCATCTGCAGGCCTGAGTGGTCTTAGCCTAGAGGGAGAGGAAATGAGGGGAGGACAAGCAGGGAGAGAGGGTGCTTGTCCTTATGTGTGTATTTGTAGGTGGCTAAACACACAAAATGTGAGAAGAAACTCACTCACTCACTCACTGACGCGCACAAGAAGACGACAAAGAAATGGCTTTGTGCCCATGAGGGAACATTCTGGCCTTGCTTTGTGAGAGAGTGTGTTAGACTAGAAGAGAGCAATTACAGCAGTGCACTCAACAAACACAAACTGACAGACAAAACACCAGTACAAGTGTGTGTATGTGTGTGAGTGTGGATTCTACTCACATTGTGCATAACTCTTTAGACAGATGAAGGCGTTAATGACATTCTTTTTTAATCCTCCTTAACTGTTACACATTTATGAACATATTTATAAATGTGCATATTTAATGGTATATTTGTTTGTGTGTATATATCCACAAATCAGTCATCCATGGTGGTGTGAGGGGTTCTGTAAGAGTAGAAACTTTAAGCCTGTGGAATCAGGGCATACAGAGGGCAGGATGGTGCCGTCTGACAAGCAAGAAAACTCAGCACTGAAGCTTCAGACTGAATAACAAGGACACAGGCTGCTGAGATATTGAGTGTGTTTTTCTGCTGCTTCTTGCTCGCCATGCTGGGTCTGTGGCTGCCATGGGCTGTAGCCAAGTGCAGCGCTTCACAGAGCTCAGCACCTCTATGGCGCTAAGGTTCTGGCTGTGGAGAAGTGTGTGTGTGTTTTGTGTGCAGTTGGTGCTCACGTACAGACTGACTAGCACCATGGAGCCTGGAAAGAAGCTGCTTGAAGAAGTGACGAGAGAACTAGAAGCTACTGTAAAAGCCTGAGGTTTGAAAAGAGAGAAAGAAAGAAAGATACGTAGAAACACACCGAACACAGCTTATCAGTAGAGCTGCCGTAGCTGCAGTGTGCGGGGGGGGGGGGGGGGGGGGGGGGGGGGGTGGGCTGGTGAATGTTGGGCTCCCGCAGTTAGTCTTTCAGTTTATTTCTGTGTCAGAGGTGACTACTTCTCAGATTGGCTCTTTTCAGAGACTGAGATGTTCAGCATAGTATTTGTCAAAAATAAACTGATACTGACAGACTTTGGCTGTTACATTAACACTGTCAGGCAAAACATTGAAAGCTAAGACCGAAATAAACTCAAATCTCAGTATTTGCTACAACTCGGAAAACTGTCTGACACTACAGCCATTTCACAATTGACATGCCCTTCAAACCATGAGTAAATGGGTTCCATTTTGTTAGCCCTTCATCAAAAAGGTGAAATTATTCCTCTCTGTTCAGTCTCAAAACACCCCTTTGAAAAGAGGTCCACCTCTCAGCTCACCCTGCCTGTTCTTTCCAACACTGGAGATTGGTGTCTTAGCAAGGCAGCTTGTGCCCTCTAGTGCACGCGACACTCCAAGTACATTGCAATTGCCTGTACTGTCTGCGGTTTTCTCACTACTTGTACATTCTCTGGCAGTGGAAGGCAGAGAAATGTGGTGACACAATCACTCTTCAAGTAGATGGAAAGGTACATCAAATTAAAACCAGGTTTTATACACATACAGCCGTCAGATCTTTCTCAAAGTGCAGTTTTTTTCCACATCTACAGTATGTTTCTCAACAGATATCACAGGAATCTGTCTTGGCAGGCCAGAAGTCTGTGTTGATTTGTATTTTTAGCCTCACCGGATGAACCTTCATGCTAAAGAATGATAAATCCATGACTGAATAACTACTAGTAACCTCTGAAGAGCATTCAAATGGTCAGTAAATAAAACAAATGGATCTGTAAGACTGAGAAGGGAGAAGGGACGTGAGGACAAAGTGCGCCCCACCCTGTGCATAATGGGAGGTTACAGGACAGGGTGGGGGTGTATGTCTGGGGAGTGCTGCTGAACTCCCGTAACCTCAATTATTCAGCATTAGGCCCTGCTATTGATTTCCTGTTGGATCGACTTACTGAGTCCCGAGCATTGGGACAGTGACATGCTATAGTCTTTCCTGAGAGGGATCTTAAAGAATGGATGGATGGATGGGAGTCTGTTAGAGGTAGAGAGAAAAGAGATACAGATCCACTGTTGGAGAAGGAGGGTGTAATTAAAGATACCCCTTATCAAGGCTGTGATAGATGAAGATGTCACAGCTAGTGGGCTAGTTAGTTGGCGAGAGGTGAGGGGACTGGCTAGTTTGACTCGCTGACCTTGGGAAGGGAGGTTGACGTTGCATGGAGGCCAGAGGGTTCCCATGACTGGGGCTCCTACTGAGGGAGGAACAATATTTATGTTTGAAAGGAAAACTCTGTGGCTGTCAGATATGCGGGGGAAAGACTAATTGGTTGAGGATATGGGGTATTATTACTGCTGTTTGGGTTTTTGGAGGAGTTGGGCCATTTTCTCAAGCGGCCATCAGTGCCCAAGCTGATCTCAGTAAAAACAAACAACATGCCATGGCCATGCCAGGCAAAGTCAGCCTCGATATTTCTCACACTTAGCAGAACTATCAGCTGTGAAAACAAGTGACATGCCGGCAACAAGGGGAAAACAATGTAGCCATTACATTGACAAAGGAGGAATAACTTGCTTCTCCTTCACCATCAAGGTCTAAACATGGTCATATGTAGGAGTAGTGTACCCTGTCTTCTTCTGTACCTGACTGCATGGTCAGACATGGGTCAGGTTCCAAATAAAACAGATGGCAAGAGTTGCCTTTCTGCAGTTTCTCCTTGGCCCAACCTTGAGAAGCTGTGCTGGGCTGAGCAGAGTGCTGATCTGGGTTGAGCTGGTTTGGAGGTTGAAGACTGGAGGGGGCGAGTCAGAGACCCGTAGCCTGATAGAGCGCACTCTAATTCAACGGGGGTGAGGTAGATGAGAGGTTTTGAGGTGTGAGATGGTAGTGGAGGATGTCTTCAGACTGGTAAACTACATTTATAATATTCAGACAAGCAATTTATTCTACTGTTAAATTCCAGAATCTCTTTTAATAAACTGTAATGCAATTCAGTTGTTTCCAATGCAAAACTAATTACAACATTTAAATGAATCAAGAAAAGAAATTTGATACTAGAGTACCTTATTTAAATGATGGCATCAATTTTAAAACTCTATCCATGTACAAACATTTAATCTTTTCTTTTTTTTTAAGTTTAGTAGAGGGTCAACTAATTTGTACAACTAATTTGAATGTAAGCTTACATACAAATTATTTCAAAAGCTGTGCAAGAGAATTACTTGTCACTAACTAAAGACACTTAGAGCTATTCAAAATGAATGACAAAATCACCAACTATTTTGATAATTGTTTCTCTGGTTCTAACTCCTTAAATGTGATTTTTTTTGTTTCTTTAGTCTTCTATGATAGTAATCTTTGGGTTGTGGACTTTTCGTTTGGATACATAAAAAGACATCTTAGGTCGCATCTCTGAAATGACGTTTTTCACCATTTTCTGACAATTTATTAACCAAGTGATTAATCGACCAATCGAAAAAATAATCAACAGTTTCATTTATAATGGAAATCGTCATTAGTTGCCCTAATACAGCGTTTTGTTTTGAACGTTTGATGGTTAAAAACAAATTTCTTTACTCTGCTGCAGTACTGGAATAATCTCCCTCAAAGTCCAAAGATGATCACAAGTTATGAGCAACTTCAGTGTTCATGAAAACATGGTTTCTCACTCATTTGTAGCCTGTTTTATATGACGAGGTGAGATTCGAACATGTAATCTTTCTTTATATGTTTATATGCTTCTCTGAGGCATCACAATGGAAATGATCCATTAGGCTCAACTGTGTTTTTATCCCCAATGACTATAACTACTGCAGAGTTTTAGTCTATATTTTAATAATCAAATAAAATCAATCACATAATCAAAAATACATTAAAGAACAGAGAAATGATCTCACCACTCTAACAGGTTATAACCCTTGACTTAAAAGAAATGTTGATTATGACCAAACTTGTCTTGATTACTTGATAACTTTTTTGGAATAAAGTGGTTTGATATAGTCACAGAGTGACTCCGAGGTTCATTGAGGTTTGTGGTGGTGTATTTGCCAGGGCATGTGATATGAGGGTGGGTAAGGGGTGAATGGGGTGAGGTTGGGGTCTTGGCAGACAGCAGTTAGCTGTTGAGGATTCGGCTCCACCTCCTAATCAACGCTTAATTGGCAGTGTTGATGACAAGTCTAGGCCGTAGGGCAGACCACAGCGACTGTTTACTGCTGTCTCCTCTTTTCTCTACAAATTAAAGCCATGCGCCATGCCCCAGATACACAGATGTCTATGTGTCTGTGTCTACCTGATTGTGCCTACAGTATGTGAATAAGTATGTACAGTATTGGTGTGTGTGCATCAGTGCTTGGAGGCTCGTTTTGACCTGCGCTCACACCAGTCAACCTCCACTTCCTGCAGTTCCTGTGTTGTAATAGTTTAGCAACAGACATCTGTCGTGGCATGTTACTGCATTTGTCAGTCAACAGCACAGATTAAAAGGCACCATAATTACAAGAAGTTACTCAACTGATGCAAATATTGTCAGTAAGGTCATTGCAGATGCTACCTGTCAAGACTTTGCCCTGAGTTTAAGACTCATCAAATAGTTGTGAGAGTAGCAGCCTGGAGGCAAAATTCATTCTGATACACAACGCATAACTTTGGCAGAACTCCCTGCATACAGAGGAAAACATCCAACTGTTAGTACTCACCCAGAGGGTTATACAAAACACCAAAGAGATTTTCAGCCGTGGGATGAAGAGGGAGATAAAGAGAGATAGATGGAGAGGTAAAATAAAGATCTGCACTTCACAAGATGGCTGAGAGCTCGGTGCCGGCTCGCACATGGTGGCATGAATGTAAATCAGTCGGTGGATCGTGCTGTCAGTCACTGTTGGGGGGTTGGAGAGGAGAGGCTCTCTCCAGTCCACAACCTGAGAACTAACACTCATATTCTCGACTCTCGTCTGTCCAAACGCCATCTTCCTCTCTATCTCTTCATACTGTTTTCTTTCATCCTCTGCTTTGTTGTTTCTGCCAATTGCAACCTTTATCTCTCTCT
Organism: Scomberomorus guttatus; assembly: GCA_038419695.1. Classification (NCBI taxonomy): domain Eukaryota; kingdom Metazoa; phylum Chordata; class Actinopteri; order Scombriformes; family Scombridae; genus Scomberomorus; species Scomberomorus guttatus. Next base: position 8,028,845 of record CM076464.1, read on the forward strand.
TCACTCTTTCTCTCCTTCTTTCAAAACCCAACCTTCACCACAGCCCTCCTTCACATTACCTTCACTTATTATTGCAATATCTCAAGGGGTTTGCCTTTTTTTTTTTCTTTTTTGCTGCTAGTCCTGGCAAAGTTCATCATCTGAATATGGAGCGATAAATGAGCTTCTCCACTGAAGCCTTACAATTAATTTGCAGTGCTATTAGACTGACATGGCTAAAGCACCTAGTGGCTGACACAGAGTAACGGACCAGAGCTAAGGTGTAAGAAAGTGATTGGAAGTGTGTGTTGGTGTGTTTTTATTGGGTCCTATACTTCTGAACCTGTGAGAAAGTTTTACTTCTAGACATTTTAAGTGAAGGTGTTTTAAGGTTTAAAGGTTCGGGATAGGGCTTACATTAAGAATAGTAATAGAACATAGTACTACAAGCATCACTATGATTGGTCACAGAATATCAGCATAGCTGCAGAAGGTCAGCTTCATACTCAAACAAAACACTGCATGAAGAATGAAAGCTTTTCAGTATGGCAGCCTTTTTGATATATTTAAGGGTCTTTATTGACTTATATTTATCGACAATAAGATACCAAGCACCTCTCCATTGCAAAGGCTGGTTACACTGCTTTACAGCACATACACTTTCTGCAACAGCTTGCATAAATGATGTAATGGGAAAGAATTTACACTGAAAATGAAGGGATTATATTTGAAATCTACAGTAGCTGGTACGAATCGATCAACGTGTTCTTGATCAGGTCAGATTATGACTTTTACTATCAGTTCTGAGCACCCCTTGAGAGAGTTGAGAAATCCAGGCAGGTGTGAAAGTACATCAAAGAGAAAAAAATGAAACAAATACAAAGTGCACACATAGAAAGAGCTTGACACAGAAAGAAAGAGATGTTCATTCACACTCCATCCCTCCACAACACAGACACATTTTGCTGGCCAGAGTGACACTAGCCTGCTCTGTTGTCCCACCATGCCAACACCAGCTGGAGATCCAGCTTCCCCTCTGCTGTACACAGCTGCAAATCCCCTCAGCTGCTCTCAAAGGCTCCTCTGAAAAATGAAGCATGCAGCAGGAGCCAAAATGTCAGCTCTTCTAGCAGGTGGACAGCTGATCTGCGTAGAAAATAGGCCTTGGCATACGGTTACGGCAGCAGTGTCTTGAGGTGCAACAAAAAACCCTCCCAAGAGCATAATCTCCCCCTTCAGAAGATATGTAAGCTGCAGCTTTCAAGGAGCAGAATCAGCAGATTTCGCAGCAGGAAAATCGCAGCCTTTGACACCACGTGACACTTGTTAAAAAGGAGATTCCTGACAAATTGTAAGTATATGTAAAGCCTGTCCATACTGTTGAAGCTAAAGTGAACATGGTTTCTGAGAAAGAAATCTTTTTGAAGACATTAAAAGAAGGCTGTTAACCAGACGCTCAGAAGGCTAAAGTTTACTTTGTTCAGTTTTTCATGCTGGTATTTCAGACAATGAGCTTCTTGAGACGAGTACTCCAAATAATATTTCTTGGATTGAGGTTTGTTGGAGGAGTCACAGAACAGGCACTGAACAGGGTTGATCTTCAGGTGTGCTTGATTCTCTGTTTTGACACTGAGGTCTTTGTAAGAGAAGGTTTTATTTCTGCTCCAGCTGTGGTGTCAATACTTGTAAATCAGTGGAATATGCGCAGGTCCAAGAAAGAGTATAGGATAGTGTGCTATTTGGAAGATCTAACCGCAATCACTGCCCAGAGGTTTTACATAGTACTGCTACCTAAAAAAACAACATCTATATACTGTCACAGTCATCTAAAGCAGGGTATTTAAATTGCATTATTCCCTTAGCCTTGTGTCTACAATGGTCAAGGTGGGATGCAAGAGAAGCACTGGAGATCTTTCTTTTACAGTATACATACAAGCAGAGGTGGCTAAATGTGAGCTTTCCATGAGCTGTGTGACCATGTTTCCACCCCTAACTCATGTTTTATAGAAGACTTTATGAATTAATCGTGTGCCGAGGGATGAAGGTGACTCTGGTGATCATGAATGAGTGAAGAGCCGATGGCAAACGAAAGTTTTCCTTTACTTAAAGTTAGCTCTGCGTGGGTGTGGGTGAAATTTTTACCATTTTTAGGCATACAAACGTCCAACTGTCTTTGGAAAAGTGATAAGTTCACTGTAAATCTGTACAAACTTTCAGCAGTACAAGTGTATGTGTGTGTGTGTGTGTGTGTTTTCTCCAGGGCCACCTAATGGACGACATAAGCCAGAACACCCCTAAACAAGGCATGACAGCACACAGGCCACACCGTGCTATTTATGGGCCACATGCACCGTCCTAATTCACCTTTCCCCTGTTTGTCTCCTGTTAGCAGTCCTTCAAACCAATTAACACCTAGACAACCATTCAGGTCTGATTCCAAATGGCTGGATGCAATTAGAGAAAGGAAACATGGCCACTTATGGCAGGAAGGGGATTTAAGACACTGGACTGGGAATTGAGACTACTGCTGGTTAGCCTAATGATTGGGATGTAGACAGCGGTTGCTGATAATGACTGAAAATGGAAAGTCAGGGAAATACAGAATAACTTTTCCTTGAGGTTCAAATTTGGTAAAGCCTTTGGATCTAACTTCGGAATTAGGTGGGTAAAGTATCATTGGGAAATTATCTTAACAGAACGACTGGATGAGGATTGGATTCCTGCATGCTGTTTCGTGTTCATTTTTTTCCTGTGCTTTAAGGGTCCCATGGGAAAAAGTGGCGAATGCGGCATTGTACTCTGATCTCCAAAGGCTCCACCCCATTGAGATTATCGCCGTGTGGGACTGGCGCCAGCGGTTTTGGCTTGGCTCACTTTCCCAGCATTGCCCCCTTCAGCGAAGCTGTGTTAAGCGCGTCACGGCGCTCATTAGCACCAAAACAAAGAGAAACCGCTGCTGTTCTGAATCACGACCGCCAACCAAGATCTGAAAATCTGTCCTGGAAATCTTACAGTAGGCCGCGCAGCACGACTTTTCGTGGAGGGCTTTGAAGGCAAGGTGCATTTTCACATGTGCGGCCAAGATTTTTACCTCAAACACATTCCATTCTGTAGGGTAATATAGCCTTTTTTGGTGCAATGTTCCACACATTAACATAGTTGGGTCTGAGTGATTACACAAGAGGTGTGTAAGGTAGTGCCATCCAGTGGTTAGAAAGACCTGCTGCTTCCTAGAAGTCACAGGTTTGATTTCTGGCACAGCAGTGTATCTATGTCTGTATCTATATTTATCCCATGGTCAACAATAGACTGAACTGAATTTCTAACAAGTATGATATTGCTAATTCATTTGTACCATAGAGCTCCATTGTGGCCTAAAAACTATGAAAAACAGATCAATGAGTCCCACCATTGCACTGGGTGACATGTTCCTTTTTTACGATGAACACGGGAACTGTAGTTTATTTTCAATTGATCCTCCAGACAGCATCCTGCTGCCATATATAGTCACTATACATGCACCAAATCTGTGGCTGAAAATATTCCCCAACAAAAACAAAAAAATACTCCTGTTCGAGTAATGTTTGCTAAAAACTACAGCACGCAGCTGTTAAATTATTTTATTAAAATGGAAATATATTCAGTATATTTATGAACCCTTTTTAAAAGAAGAACAAAAGGGCTCGGTGCTGAGTGCCACAGGCTGGGTGGGGGTAGTCAGAAAGTATTGAGAGACGACTAACACATTGTTGGTTTTGGTCATTTCATGGGATTTGTTGACAACAACAGAAATATAGAAAAGCCAATAAGCCTCACCTGTCATTTAAATGTACAGTGTATAAACAGTTATTGTTAGTGTGATGTTGCTAACGCCGACCCCATAAACATTGGTTATATCTGAATGTTCAATGTTAACATTTTATGACAGAAACTCTTTATGCCATGCAAATGACTATATTCTGTTTTTTTCTAACTGGTAGGTGACATCTGACAGCAGTGAACTAGGCCAGCCTTCCCATTTTCCTCTGTGGGCTGTAAATTATTCATTCCAACCAGAGGCCCCTACATACAGCTTAACTATATGATGGCCTAATGAGGGCTATTGATCGAATAATTGATTGCTTTATGCATGGCCTAACTGACTGCCCACTGATCCATTTGGGCAGCTCATTACTTAATATGTATTATTCAGAGCTAACCACTAACCAGTGGAGACTGCAGTATCATCTGAAGAATGAATGTCAACAAGAATATAATAGCAGAGTCAGAGCCACATCAAAGCCTCAATGACTCTTTCAGTGCAGTGTATAAACACACTGCGGCAAAGGGGTAAGAGCAATACAACGACTGCCAGGTTTGATTTGTCAGTTAATAACACAGGGCCAGTAAAGTCTTATATTTATCCAACCTGCTCTTGCCCTTTTTTCAAACTTAACCTTGAATGTTACTTCTCATATTCTGTACACCACTTTTACTTATAAGTTGTTTTATCCAGTTGTTTTATCCATTGCTGACTCTTCTGGCCTTTAATCCCATAAAGATTGACAGATCCAGCCACGCAGACCCTTGGCCTTCCGAACTTAAACTTTCAAATAAGAGGCTACAGTGTGTTTGGCTTGCATCCTAGAGAGGCATCAAATGCTGTGCTCTTTGAGTTTTTCCCACAGATTTAGAGGTGAACCACAACATAACCATCTCCTCTTCTCCTTGTCTGGTAACAGAACCCAATAGGAACCCCTCTAGAGAGTGTTTTACAAAAAGTAAATTACTAAACGCCCACTCACTGACTCTGACCTGTACTGGCTTTCTGGCTCGACTGTGAGGGCTTGGGTTACAGCACAGCTGGTTGGCCCATAACTAGAACTTGGACTGTACCATTGTGCTCACTTAGCATCTTTCCTGTGAGTGATGGTTCAAGAAACACTGGCAATGCAAAGGAAATGTTGCTCTTTTACTGTAAATATGTGATCACATCACATTACAATGGAGTGTGCGGTCTAACAGAATAACAAGCTGGGGTTATGAACTGGTTGCCTGGCCTATTTTCCTATCCTTATTTTTCTATTTTCTGTGGTGCTATCAGACATGCTTCCATTCCAGAGTAAACCATGTGCACTGACCATTTGACAGAGATGACAGGAGTGAGATGCCCTCCTGCCTTCTTTTCAATAAAACAGCACTTTGAGGTCTCTCTGAGATCCTAGAACCATAGAAAGACAGTATAAAGAGGGAGGAAGAGTAGGAGGGAGAAAAAGAGTGAGAGAAAGAGAAAATGTGACTGATGACATACCATGGAGAATACAGGAGTCTCCAGAGGGAACTGAAGCTAAAAGCATCCAAATTGACTTCCTGAAAAAAACAACAGCAGCGGCGCACACTGTATGTGGAATGGGTCAACAGGGGCTAACTAACCAGGGTTGTCCTGGGGTCATCACAGTGAGGGCAGTTCAACTTTCACTTCTCAGCTTGGCCTTCTTTTTCCATTTAAGCGAACTTGACTTTAGCTTTGTCTGGCACTGTGACTCACAGTAGATTCTGCTTCTTTTTTAATCGACATTTCTTTGCAGACAGAATCAGTGCAAAGTAATGAGAATGATGCTAAGGGAGCTAATCTACTAGTAATGAATATTCCATATGCACTGCAATGATACTAAGACTCAATGCTGACAAAAGGGCAACAGTCTTCTTGTTTTTGGTCCTATCATCACATGTAAGTTGTTCAAAAAATAAATGTGTACTACAAGCCAAGTATGCCTGCATGTTTCTCCTTCCATTTCTTTGTTTAACAGCAGTGCATTAATGGCCTGACTGCTTATTTATGGCATATTTCAACCAAATTCTCTACATAACTCATTTGAGAGCATGGAGCTATATTTGTTAATCAACCGGGGTAAATTCCAAGCAAGCGTGGTTCAAGCAAAAGAAGGTATTTGTTAAAGTTAAAACTGGTGTGTCTCAGTTCCTCCCGCAGCAGTAATATTTCATGCATTCCTGTCAGGCTGGGACACATGCAGACACAATAAAACACAAATATGCATGCAAAGAAATGAAATATATTACAGTGATCAGCCCTCAGATGCAACAGGATGCTATACTGAAGAATAATTTAACACTGCAAAACTACATGCTATCTGTCTCCCATGGCTTGGAGAGGACATTGCTGTGAGCAGTTAATTAAAACGTAACACTCAGTTTCTCCCCCCAGAGCTTTCGGGGTCTGACCATGTCCCCTCAACAGCTGGATGCCTGGCTCTCCTGCATGTGGGTACAAACTCGCACAGCATTGCTGAGGTCATGGGAATGTGTTTGCTTGGCCTTTAGGTGATTCCAGTGGGACAGAGTTAAATGTCCCCATTCATTGGCAATTCACATTCTTTCTTCTAATTAAAGTGAAGCAGAAAGCTGTCCAGTTTTATGATCTATTTACAATTCTAATTTGGCCATTGATAATGAAATAGCAATTGTCCAGCAAAATGGCAGCAGAAGAAGCTTAGCCAAACCAAGCTTCTGCTATTTATATCCCCTTCCCAGCTATCCCAAGTTCAGTGCTTGTTTCCTGCCAATCTCCTTCCATTTTCACCGACAGACATAGAAACAGACACGTGGGACTCTCACAACAAGCACCTGGAATCATTGCCTGGTACCAGCGTCATTTATGAGCCAGGTTATCCACAGTCCTCCAGGGTCAGCTGGGACGCCAGGTCTGGGTTTGTCACTAATGGGGCTCTGTGAGTGCCAGGGTACCAGAGCTGTGAATCCCCCAGAGAGGCATCAGTCTGAATGGCCCAAGCCTCTAATTGGGGGAGCCCATGTACATAAATGACAGATTATGACCTATAAATGAGAATTTATGTGACCATTAGACGTGCCGGGTGATCCCGGCAGAGATGGAGAAGGCGCTCATTAGCTATGCATTCACAATGCTTGGCTCTGCCTAATTAGCCTGATGATATGCAGGCTACAGACATTCTCTTGTTTTCCAGACTCAAACCTTTCAGGCTTGTTATTTTGGTGCACTTTCAGGCGCAATTAGTAGGTGATCTGAATTATTTGCAGTTTAACTGAATTTATGTGTGGAAAGAGCAAAAAAAAGACATCAAATGCGGCTTGAGAGTCCATGTGAGGTGAGAAAAACATTGCCAGTTATTGTTGTGTGATAGTGATCCAACTTCAACAGCTTTATGAGACAAGCCTCTCTCGTCACCTTGAGAGTGGATGAAGGGAATATTTATCCAATATTAAAAAAGCTTTGATGTGATATATCCGCGGGGAAAGGATATGTCTAGAAATATGTCAAAATCAATGCGCTTGTCCGAAGGTCTTCAGTTGAACGGTAATATCTGGGAGATTGATCGGTGTGATTAGGGACTTGACGGCAGACTCAAATATTTGCACATGAAGTAGCAGTATTAGCGCTGTAATATTGAAGGGTGATGGTGGTGGTGGGTAGAGGGGCTGTCATGGGAGGAGGAGATGAAGACAGCTTGGAGAGGGAGGGTGATAAGGACAGAGAGTGAGATTGGAGAGAGTGTGATAGTGTAGTACCTGTTTTTGTAAACCAAATGGTTAATTATTATATAGTAGTGTATTGGTAATTATGTACTATTGGTCTTACAAGCCAAATAGCTCATATCATATCATAAATTATATCAATATGATGTGTGAATGCAGAAATGTTTTTGCTTACTGCTATGCCAATATTGTTTCTGATAAGCAGTCATGCCAGTAAAGTTAATGAAATGAGCAAAATTGAATTGAGAGATGTAGCGTGTGCTCATTGAGACGTGCTAATGCAGGCCAACATGAGGAGAGTCAGAAACAGCATGAGTGTGTGTGTGTGTGTGGGTGTGTGTGTGTGTGTGTGAAAGAGAAAGAGAGAGAGTGAGGAGAGTGTGCTTTATAAACCCCCTTGTCTTTGCTCCCCACCTTCATCTCTATTGGTTCTGCCTGTTTTGATCAGCTCACTGAAGGGTTGTGGGCTCTCCAAACAAAGCATCACACATTTTACACAATTAACTGGTGGTGACAGACAAAAGGTGCAGCAAACAGGGTTTTGAAAAACAGTGTTCAATAGAAGAAAAAAAAGCTGCCATCTCTGTTCTGCTCTCTCTTTGTTCTTTGACCTTGTTTCTAAGTGGCATGGTACCAGTTGATCAAAAGCTCCAAAATGCAATTTCCCCCTTGGGCAAAAGAACATTACTGCAGATGTAAATGAGAAGGACTGAAGAGTTGATCAGGTAAATCCCATTTCAGCAAGTACAGAAACTGATAAACTTTTACACTTTTTCACATCTAAAAATTAAGTGTATCTAAATTAGAATAGTAGAAAGCAGGAAGCTCAAACACTAACATGCTTGTCAACAATGTTTGATATGGATACTAATAGACAGAGAACAAAAGAGACAAGGCTTATAAATGGAAATATTAAGACAAAGTGACATGTACAGCAGGAGGAATCTAATTTCAATGCACACCAAAGGAGCGTTTTAATGCCAGGTGTAAATGTAATCCAGCAAACGCAGATCTTGACAGCAGCAATGTAACGGTTATAATACCAGGTGTGCAGGGAGTCATTCCTCGTCCCCGCTGCTCTCTCTTTCTCCCTGCCTCCTCATGTTTCTCTTTTTTCAATGAAAGAGAGAAATGCCAGAGTGTTATTTCTCTTTGAGGAGGCTGCTTGAGTTCCCATCGGGCATGAGGGCGGCGGGGTGGAGATGGAAGCAGTGACCGTGCGAGACGGCGACATCGGACTAGGCGAGCCTATTAGCGCACTTCACAGCTGGTCCTCTCTCTCTCTCTCTCTCTCTCTTTCTCTCTCACACACACACACACACACACACACACACACACACACACACACACACACACACACAATGGTATTCAAGAGACTCATTGAAGGCTGCTAGTTTGAAGGGGGAGAAAAGGGAAAGAAAGACGGTGCTGGTCGTCCTCTGAGCTCCCATTAAAAGCGCCTTAAAAGCTGCCAGAGCGGCTGGATGAGGGGTGAGAGACGGCATCCATCAATTAGAGGAAAATGAGATGGAGGAAAGAGGGGTGGAGGAAGAGACAGTGTGTATGTGTGTGTACTGGAAAAACAAAGCAAAGTGAACCCAAGCAGTGTAACCCCAATCTGGCCAATCCAAACTGAACAGAGGGAACCAAAAAAATTAATAAGAGCTGTAGTGCATGCAGCTCTGACAGGCTGAGAAAAGCTCTCATATCCAACAATGGGCTTACAAAAAGTTGTAAGAATACTTTGCAAGATTTCAACATTCACACTGACTTTATTACATTACACCCGACAACCCCAAACTCATGTTACCATCAGGTTAAAAAGGGCAAAGAGTAAGATAGAAAAAGCTGTAAAACTCAGACAGATAGAAAGACATTGTGATGCAAAGTGAAACAAAGACAGAGAAACTTTATTCAAGCTGAGTAAAAGTGGCTCCTTCTTTAAGTTTTACTGTAGTCTCCAAGGTGCTGTTCTCATTTAGACAGAAAGGTGCCACAGCTTTCGCACTACTGGCAGGTACTTGAGGTGCCAATGACACTGAAATACTTTGAATACATTACGGCCGTCTTTTCTTCATTCTTCTCACTGGTATAATTGTACCTTTCACTGTTTCCTGCATATCATTACAGCACAGCAATGACACCAGGGAGACTGTTTCATATCAGTTTATTCGAAGAGCTGGAGGTTGTAAAACAAGATAATTAACCTGATTGCAAGTAAGGTAGTGAAGTGTAAAGTTGTTTTTTTTACTCCTTGATTCTTTCTTCCCCCCAGAGAATGAAATGAATAATCTACTTGATATTGCTATTTTCTTTTTTGTATAAGGTACATCAAGAGTAAGTAACTAACGGTGTCCAAAAAGTGTTACTTCAAGAAACGATATCAATTTGTAATTTCTGATTTCTTTCTCTGTGTGTTGAAGTGGCTTTTAAACCAATAGGCTCCATTTAGGAATCACATAGTTTCAAAAACTCCACAAAGAGTAATGCATGTTTCCCATTGGATTTGTTTCTATTTTTAACTTGTATTTTATCTCTAATGTTGAGTGCATTGCTTGCTATGTAATGAAGCATTCATAGATGGATTAATCTATGAATCTCTAGGTTTTCTTTTTTTTGGCCTGGCTGACATAAGTTTCTTATATAAAAGAAGCTTTAATTTGGATCATGTAGTAGGCAGTGGTGTTGATGACACTTGTCTGATATTACTGGCTTTTGGTGCCTTTAAACTCCTCAAGCTGCGTCAAAGAGTTATTCACCTGCTAATGTGACCGTTGACTGCTGGCCAACAGCAGAACCTTGTATGAGGTCCATTTAGTGTACAAAGTGATGTTGGAAAACAGCCTGTTATGCTAAATAGACAGTAGATGAGAAATTCCCTGTGAACACGTCCTCTAGCAAATAACTAGATTGTTAAAACCTGCAGCATGTTTGGGTTGTTTCCTTAAATGTTTTACTTATAACAGTTTAGTATAAAAAAAACATTCTGATTTAAATTCTGAGTGATTACCATCAACAAATGAGACCATTACTGAGGAGCCTCTATTGACAGATTCTAAGCTGCATCTTATATTGTGGCTGTAGGATCCAAAGAAATGCTCTGAAATGTAACATCTCTCTTCAAACATTTTACCAGCAAGCAAATATAATTCTATTTTGTTTTGTTTACAGTATCTTGAATAAAAAACAATCACCGTTATCAAAAAAAAAACCCACTTCAGTGTTCACCTTCTGATCCACTTGATTTGCATCAAGAAACAATCTAAACCAATTGGCAAATTTTCAGATTTTAAAGAAAATGATTTTTAGATTTATTGCTACATTAAATTAATTGATGAGATGAATATTTCAGAAAGAATAAATGAGTGTGTATGTGTGCTGGGTGGGATGCACTGTCAATCTTTTTGCAGCTGTGTTGGCTGAGTGTTGACTTGTTTCAACAAGTTGAATGATCAGGCTGTTACTGCAGACCAGACGTTACTGAAAAACAGCCTTTACTTGATCAACACACATAATAAAATCTTCTGATCACATGGTCTCCTTTTAAACACTGGTCGTGCCTTATTCTGCAGCAAGCATGCAGTGATAGATGATCACTGTAATGTAATATCTTTGATTAAAGTTGAAACATAATATTTTTACTTGTTTAAGTCGGTTTCATTATTTTTTTTTTTCCACTGGATCTCTCTATAAGCTGAAACTGAGCCTTTAATTCAGTGTGTGCATGTGTGAGTGTGTACATACAGTATGTATAGCACACATCTGTATGCATAAACGTGCCTGTTAATTTGCACATGTGTCAACACACATAATGTGTGCATGAACGCAGGTATGCATGCAGTGTAAATATCATACATATGTGTATGAATATGTACGGTATGTGTGTGTGTGCACCTGTGTCAACATTATATGAGGCGTAAGTCTCCTGCCGCTCATCTGAGCCTCTTTAACATACCCTCCCTCTCTCTCTTACTCTCTCTCTCCATTGATCCTTCCTCGCTCGGCCTGTGTGGCCACTCCTCTCGTCACCCCACTGGGATCTCTGTCTTCATGGAATCCTATTAGACAAGGCCTGCTTCCATCTGGATCTACCACTGACAGCTCATTCATCAACACCGCTGTCTCACACCAGACACACAAAGGCACACGCAGGGCCCTTCATTGTATAGCAGGATGAACAAACATCCCATAATAATAAATATAAAAACAGACACCCACCGAGAGGAGGGGTTGAAATGGCACCGCCATGGCGAGAGCGCGAAAAGAGGGAAGGAGAAGATGGAGAAGGAAAGGGGAAGTTTGATAAAGGGGGGAGTGTGTGGTGTGTGTGTGTGGTCTGCGTCGCCTGCCCTCTCTATGTTCATGACTCACAGTTTGAACATACTGATGAAAGAGACTTCTGAGACTAAGGAGCATGAAATAACTTACCTGGTGGATCAGAGACATGCCGACACATCAGGCAGCAGCAGCAGCAGCAGCAGCAGCAGCAGCAGCAGCAGCAGCAGCAGCAGCAGCAGCAGCAGCAGCAGCAGCAGCAGCAGCAAGGCACCAGGCGGAAAGACAAAGAGCGAGAGACGGGTTAATATCAGCCCACAATCCATATGAGGTTTGAGTGTGTCAGGAAAATACAGTGCAGCTGAATAAAAATCAAGGTCATGTGAAAAGGGATTCACCCAGTGAGGTAGAGGTAAACAATAAGTGGATAAACTCAAATCCCACTTGGTGATCATCATAAGACAAACAACAACAGAAATCATTCAGACAGATTTATTTACCCTGTTCTGATACAAGTGCAGTCACTGCTGTGTTTCTAGGTTGTTTTGTGTTCTTACAGTTTGTGTCAACCTATAAAGTTTTAATGAGTTTACCCCCTAATACATCCCAGGATGCACCTGCGCATATGGGCCAGGCCTCGACAAACTACATCAGAAATCAATTTTCAATCTTGACTGACTCTTGATCTTCAATATCTCATACAACAGAGAGCAGAAAGAGCACAGTACAGTAGTATTTATCACACACACACACACACACACACACACACACACACACTAACCACACACACACAAATCATCAGCAATACTATTGGCAGCGTGAGAGGCTGATGGAGTGGTTGTCTTGGAAACAGAGACTGGCACGGGTTATTATGAAGGAAGAAATGAAGGGTGAGGTGGGGGTGGGTGAGGGCCACGATGCAAAGATCTGCAGCGAGACAGCAGGTATATACATACTGCAGTGTGTGTGTGTGTGTGTGTGTGTGTGTGTGTGGTTACGGTGGGTGATTACAGAGAGGTTCACCTGTAGATAAAGTTCTCTCACTACCTCCAACATCAATAATTCACATAAGACAAATGAATCAATAATTCAAACAAAGATACAGCTGAGGCTACATTTCTAATAGCATGTATAGTTAATATTCCATTGGAAGAAAAACAGAATAAGAGAGAGAAGAAATTGATAAATAAGGAGGGATCATAAAAAGCACAGACCAACTGACAGACTGACAGCCGCCCCCATCCCCCCGTTTCCCCCTTCCTCCCCATTTTTCCTCCAGCCGTCTCCCTTCAGTGGGTTCGTAGCCCTGTGGTGATTGTTGTTGGCCTCCTTCTTCACTCCCTCCTTCCACCACCACCCCCCCTCCCCCATACCCTCTTTCCTTCCCCCCACCCCCCTTTAACAGAGAGGAGAAAACAAGTATCCAGGCAACCCAGCATCACTAACTAGGAGGAGAGGAGAGGAGAGGAGTAAAAACCGCATTGTGATGGAAGAAAGAATACAGATGAGAATAAGAAAAAGTGAGGTTGAATGAGAGGAATACAGAGAGAGAAAAGATAGAATGAGATATGTTGTACAATAGTGAGGAAAGCAGAGAAAAATAAAGAGATCAGTATCAAATGAATCCCACAATTAAGAAGAGTCTTTCTCGTGAAGAGGGTAAAATAGACCAAGCAGTAGCATCTAATAAACAATGAGATGAGACAGAAATAGCTTGATGGGAATGATGGTTATCTAGCATCAAAAATTAAATGCAGGAAAAGAGCAGAAAATGAGGAAAAGTGTGACTATACCTCTACCACATATTGCACACCATTTTGCTCTTTTATCACATTAATAATTGATATTTATATCAGTGTGATCTTGCGTGCTTTCACATAAGCACAATACAATAACTGATCCACTGACACTTTGAACAATTAGACTGAGGAGTGTTTTTGAGTCAATCAATTATATCAAAAAGAAAAAACCCAACAAGATGGATGAAAAAGTACACTTAATTATGTCTTGTATGACTATGCAAAAAAACTTACTTTTATGATAATGCATTGGCTGGCATACATTGCTGTTTGCTAAATTTCATCCTTGATCTATACCACCAAGACCTGAATCTGAACTTGATTTTAAAAGCATCCACAGTCAGAGAGGGGATCATGGACATCAGCGTCGTCAACGTCGGCTTCTGGGGCTTTAGCTGGGAATGTTTTTTGTCGAGCCCAGAATCTTTCTGACAGAGGAAAAAATCTATAATCATCAGGAAATGTAATTAATTTAATTCCCGAACACCCCCAACCCGTGCTCATGTCCTCACCTGCGCCATGGCATGGACGCACAGCATGCAATGCTGCTTCTGCTTCATGCTGTCTGTCGGCTGCTCACACAGCAGTAACAACACTACACCAAAAAGGTATAAACAAAAATCCCACTAGCGATCGTGCTGCCCCTAGCTTTGAGAACCACTGGTTTATTGACTAATGTAGCTAAGCAAACCCTAACTACATATCTGTGATATCTGCTGCTGGTGCATTCTGACATTTTTTGCCAGAGAATGTTAGCATAGGGTAACAGCGTTTTGTCCTGTAGGCATAGCTGACAGGAGTTAAAGGATACAGGATACTTGGGGAGTTGGTAACACAATTTGGAGAAAAGCAAGATGTTGAAAACACCTGATATTCCCTAAATGATTATACAAATAAACAAGTGTTTCAATTCAATCTACTGTCATCAGGCTGCTAGTTTATTTTATTTATACAACACAAAGTGCTAAACATTACAGCAGTCAAATAAAAATGTAAAAGCAGAATAAAAAAGTAAAGTAGTAAATACTGGTGCCACAGGTTTGAGAATTCTCAGTTGCCCTACATTTTCTCCAGAGCAACTGTCTTAACATTACCATTAAAAATTAAATTTCAAATGAAATGTAATGTTTGCAGTAGTCATACAGTGCAGTAAAATTAAATTGAAATTTAGGCAGTAGTGTTCCAGGCAGAAGAGCAGGGACCACCCAAAACAACTAAATGCTTTATAAGGGGAGAATCCTCTTTATTTGCTTCCCATTTAAAGGCATCCAGAAAACATAGAATCATGCAATTTGAAGGTGCATACAGGCACTAGAATCTGATCAGAAGTGTCATCAGTTCTCTGATCAGACTCACTCAACTCTCTTGGCTCTGAAATTTGAATTAAATAATTTGCTCAAGGCTAAAGCTGAATTCATAATCCACCATACTAGAGTTATATATTACAATCAAAGTGAAAGTTCAAGTAGACTAATAGCTGCCAGAGTACAAAACAAAATGAATCACTCTCCACCATTAGTGCAATTCAAACTCCATCAGAACTGTTACCCATGACCTAGGTGAAATAAAATGATACTTTTGAATCATTTTACTCTTATCTCTACAAAGCTGAACCTATTCCTGATCTGATGGCCCTGAAATCTTATCTGTCAGAGCTCAACCTACCTTCATCGACTAGCGAGGACACAGGTACCACTAACTCTCTTAGAACTTAAAGAGGCTTTGAATTTAATGCAAAGAGCAAAATCGCCAGGCCTCGATGGTCTGCCTTCAGAGCTGTTCCTTTAATTGTGGGATATTATCCGGCCACTCCTCTTAGATTCTCTTAATTATGCTCTAGACACTGGGTCCTTTCATCGCAACCAAAATACATCACTTATATCAATATTGTTTAAAAAAGGTAAACTTCCTCTGAGATGTGGCAGTTACAGTCCAATATCACTCATTACAACAGAAATGAAGCTCTTTGCTGAAGTTTTCGTTAAAAGACTGGAGCCATATGTGGGCAAGCTAATTCATCATGACAAACAGGATTTATAAAGGGGAGACTTGCGTCAGACAATATTAGACAGCTTTTCCATATCATACATGCATCTGAATCAGATGCACACCCTGCAGCTATGTTCAGCTTGGATGTGCATAAAGCCTTCGATAGAGTGGGTTGGGTAGAAACTTCATATCAATGGTTAAAACACTTTACACTAATCCTTGTGCAGTTGTACAACCAGGAAATATTCTGTCTAAAACATTTTCCTTGCAGCGTGGTATTCGTCAAGGCTGCCCATTGTCTCCACTGCTCTTTACAGTGCGGTTTGTCACTGGAACCGCAAGGTACACAACATAAAATCTCTCTTTAAGCAGACGACGTATTACTCTATTTTACTAATATCTCTAAGTCTTTACCTCACATACTACACGTCTTTACCTGGTTCAGTCAATTTTCTGGTTATAAAATCAATTGGGATAAATCTCTTCTCGTTCCCCTGAATGCCTCAGCAAAACACTTTACATTATCAGCTACTCCGCATATTCAGTGGCACAACTCTGCTTTTACATACTTAGGCTTAAATATAACCAATTTCTCTGATATATCACACACAAATTATGATAAATAGCTGCTACACCTTGGCGCCAGATAGAGGAACAAGTAAAAACACACAGACTGGCAGATGTACTGCTCTGTGGAGTGAAACCTAGATCAGCACGTAGAATGTTTGGCCAATTATAGGCAATTCCCTGCAAATTTGGTCTGATGATCCTTGAACTTGACTGGGACAATATTTGGGATAACATATTTATCTCATCAAAAAACCCAACACATCAGCTCATTCACTATATGTTTGTGCATAAATTTTATGCCATACCATACAGGTGCTTCAAAATAAAGCTCACAGATAGTCCAAACTGTACTAAATGCAGCCAGAATACTGTTGGTACATACCTTAATGTTTTCTGGGAATGCTCCTCTATATCTTACCTCTGGTCTAAGATAGCTAAGGGTCTTGAAAATATCCTGGGATTCTCTACTCCTAAACAGCCGACCTTATTGTTATTCAACAATAACTCCGCCCTCTGTAATAACACCAGGTTAGCCCTTAGGAAAATCATATTTGTAGGTTTAACTGCAACCAAGAAGACCATAATACACTCATGGTTCTCCCTTGAGCCTCCATCAATAAAAGAATGGCTGAATCATTGTAGGGATATTGCTCTCATAGAAAGATCATTAGCTGTGTGTTTTCTTATTTAAATTATTTTTTTATTTTCTTTCTTTATTTGTTTATTTATTTTTGTAGGTTTTTTTTATTTTTACCTCCTTTTTCCTTTGCAAGGCAACGGTGATATGTATATAGTTTGTGCTAAATGCTGTTTGTATACAAGAATCCTTAAACTACAATTTTCATATGACAAATTCAATAAAAAGTTGATCACAAAAAAAAAGAAGGGATCATGCAGTGTCTTCCTCGCTGTGCAGTTCTGCAGATGTAGAACTGGTAGTAAACATGCTAAAAAAAATTAACTTGAAAAAAAATACATGGTAAATTGGAAATTATGCTAATTTCATTGTGTCTTGAGGCATTTGAGGGGTGTTTGCATGAGGGCAAGCTGCGCGATAGATAAGGTTCCAGAAAAGAGGGTTTTCCTCAGCTCTCCAAACCCCTCAAGACACACAGCGAGATGGCAGAGGAGGAGGAGAAGGAGGGAGAGCAGACATAAAAACACTGTTGTTGTGTGCGTGTTTACTTTCATCTGCCTTTTACATTTAGCCAAGAAAATGAAGTTTTATTCATATTTTTTCAGTCACAATTGTGAAAATGAGGATCCAAGCATGCCAAATAAAGTTTGTTGATGATGCGCAGCCCTTTCTGGGGCATAAACATAATAGTTCAATAGACAGAAAGACATGAAGAAAGTGAACTACTAAAAAAATATATTCAACTGGCTGACAATTCGATTTGCAAAGAATTGTTCACATTTGACCCCTTGCAAATCCTTTTTGCAGTGCTCTGCATGGGATCATGACACCAAGCTTAGTGCGTGCCACAACACACACACACACACACACTCACACACAACGTGGCCCATATGACAACTGGATGATGACATTTGATAGGGCTACGGTAGCTCATCTCCAAACCCACTGTAATCCATGACATGCACAACCACTGTGAAATGGGATGAATTAGGTGCTGTGGCATACTGTATCGTTCAGGGTAACAGGGTTTGTAATTTATTATGGAGGAAATGGGAGAGACAGCTGACCTGCTCCATACCAGGATCCATAGGGATGTCAACGCTCTCCAAACCAAGGTGGTTTGGAGAGGGTTAGTTTGTGTTGCCAGCCCATTGTTTTTAGTACTGTTTGACAAAATGACACAAAATCATGTGCATGTCCGGATTCAATCTGCAATCACAGTGAGCAATCAGTAGAGAGCTGCGTTAAAGCCCTGCGGGGAGCAATCTGGGCCATTTCCAAGCAGCATCTCCCACAGCCACATAAAAAAAGAAAGCTTTCCGCAGAGGAGCTGAGCTCATTTTGAACACATAATTGTCCTCATCTTCCCCTACAGCCTCATTACAGCACAATCTGATTACAGGGTGGAAAACAAAGGATGAAGATCAAAAATACCATCCACCATTGATGAGGTGGATGCAGGTCTGTTTGTATCTCTGTTTGTAGGCCCGACACTCCCTTCCCTGCTTAACGTGGGCTTGACTTCAAGCAAGCTGGGAAAAGTACAACTCTATAAAAACACAGTTTGTGTTCATTCCAGGTGAAACTGCATGTCACATCCGTTTGGGTTTCACAACGTAAAAGCATAAATTCTCATCCCCGGTGTCAAAGCCGCTGTAGCTGGAGCAGAGAAGTGGCAGGAACCTCAGAGGGCCTAACATGGCTGTGACTGAAGTCAGCCCATTTTCTGTGTATGACAGCAGCAGAATGAGACTGTTTCGGCTCAGTTACCGCGACGACGATCGGGTCCCTGCTCCCAATGAGCAGATTTCATTGGCCTCTATTACTGGGTTAGGCTGCGTGTGGCGGCGGCTGTGTGTGTTTGACTAGGCAATAAGCCGAGTGTCACTGTCACTTTCATCAGCCGAAACTCTCTCTCTCAGTCTGTCGCATGTCTTTTTCTTTGTTTTTTTCTCTCTCAAGGGCAGCCTTGGAAAAACCGTCCATACCCTCCAGGAGAGAGGCAGGTAGGAAGAACCGGACTATACCAACTGAACTGCACAAGAGGCTAAACAAACATGCATTGAAAAGTATATTCTGCCTTTCCTTGAACTGAAAATTGTCACAGTTGGGGAACAACTTCAACATATAAATTTATTTTATAATTTATTTTATACAATTTTGAAGACACTGTGCAAGCTACAGTATCACCTGCCAGCACCAATATCACTTCCTGTGAAAACAACAGTCATTATGCACAAGTATATATGTATATATAAGTATATTGACTGCAATCCTACTGTATGTGGAGTCTTGGGTGTATAATAGGGCATCTATTATACACCCAAGATGTCTGTTAATACCAGTGTGAGGCAGGGAGGGACTGGAAATGAAAACTGGCCCTGGCCTTTGGACTTTGGAGGTGAATAATAGTGAAATACTAGAAGAAATAGAAACTGTTTTTTACAGGACAAATACAGTGAATAGAAAAAGACTTGAAATGGCTTTAAATGCTACAAATGATGAAAGAAAAAGTAGACAGATTTGAGCATTTTGTCTTCAGCACCAACAAACTAACTTCCACCTCTGAATTCAACCAATTGTAAGTATGGAAGCACATAATGTCCATAAAGGTCTGAATCTTATAAGTAACTGAATATCTAAATATGAAATTGAATCACTACTGAATTCATGTTGAAATTTAAATACCACTACTTTATAGCACTGACATACCGTACAGTATAAAAACATCTATATACTGTAGATGTATATGGTCTGAGTTCGCCTCTGAAATTTCAGTTTCCTGCTGTGCAATTTCAAAAACATACAGTAACTCTGTAAAAGGGTCTTAAAACAGCACTTGATGGCTACATACATGATGGCGTTAAAAAAATGATGGTGTTAAAAGCAGTGGTGTCTGGGCCGATCATTTGGGGCTTCAGCCCTGAATATATGGAGCCTAGCCTCGAATATTTTTGGGTTTTCAATGTTTTCTTCAATTTGAATGTATCAGAATGTAACTTTATTTGGAGTGTTGCACATGCCAAGACACATGCAGGCAGTAAAGTTTCTTTCAGACAGAAAGTGGAGCTGCTGCCTCCATCATTTCCAAAGTAAAGATAACGGCAGCAGTGCTGCTGAGGGGGGCCGGCAGTGGTAAGGCTCCTGTGTAAGAGTAGGACACCCACTTTCAGACACCAAATAAGAGGAAGTCACAAAGCCAATACTTAAAGGCTACCTCTGTACACAGGACAATGTCTGAACATCAGGCTTGTCTCCACATTTCAGCACATTGGTAAATAAACATTACAGAGAGCACAAAAGCCACAATTTGCATGGCTTTAGTTGACAGAGGTGTACACACAGACCTCTCCAAAATCACAAAATCTGTCATGTATTTGTGGTTTTGCCTCTATCACTTTGCTCTTCTCTTCAGAACTCCCAGATGGCCACTCCTCCTCTAAGGTTTGCACCGCTACTTAAATTACGGTGCTGTTGCAAAAATAAATTCAACTTCTCCATATATACACAAGTCTCTAACAGGTTGGAGTCTGGAATGTATTTCTTAGGATGTAAATCTAGCTGCAGGTGAATTTATGTGAGCTGTGTGACAGTGAAATAAGACAGACTCAAGAGGAGGAGCACTGCAGCATTGGGCTGTTAGGTTGCAAGTTCACCTCCCATACTGCAGTGTCTCTGAGTATGTGTGTGTGTGTGTGTTTAAGAGAAAGATATAGACAGATTGAAAGTCTTGTGTTGCAGGTGCATGCATGATGTGGGTGACTGTCTTAAATGTATGTGCATACATGTTTATGAGCATACAAATATAATGCTAATCTGGATTCTGTTCACATCACCACATCCGTGAGGGATTTGATGTGAATGAGCGGAGCAGTGCTGAAGTACCGTGCACTCTCCAGGGACGAACACAGCCCTCAGTCACTGGAGTAAATCCATTACCCAGGCAGACACAACATCGAGAACGTCAACACTAAGCCGCTTAAATTTGTAAACGCATCTATTTCTCTCAGTTTCAGCCTCCGTCCAGACACGGAGTGTTTTTCTTGCCCAAAAACTGAGGCTTTCCAAAACGGTCTCCAGAGTGTATTACTCTTGAAACAACCACTTGGTGTCTCGATGTGTACAGGGTACACTGAGCTTTGCAAAACAATGACATAAGCTGTCCAGTGAAGGGCTATATGGCAATAAAGTAAAAAAAAAAAAAAAAAAGGACTTCATAACTTTTTCTGTGATCAATCATATATATATCATATATAGCCAAAAACAGAGCAGAGCATTTTGAATTTTTTTTTTTTAATTTGCATTTTGTTCTTTACAAAAATTTATTTGAGTTCTGAGAACTCTAAATTTTTCACGTTGCCCTAATCCTCTTCCGTCGTTCTTTTGTCAGACGGTGTTGCAATCATAAATATTTTTATCACCACAGCACAGCAGCTTGGGAATGACTGCTGGTTCACAGGTGGCATTTATGAGCCGTGATTAAATCACAATTTCATACTCATTTCTTTGTCTGACAACAGAAACATATGTAAATGTTTCTGTTGTCACTAAAAAGTTGAGAAAGATGAGAAAGTGTGTCCAAACCTTTGACTGGTACTGTATGTTGTCTCTAACATTCTGTGTAATCACTCATTTTAAATGTCGATCACACAGCATTTATGTTGATTTGATGTCATAACCATAAAATAGTGATTTGGTCAGACTACTCCTTACCAGATGTTGGCTGTGATGCACAGTTTTGTTTGGCTACTGAAAAGAGGACGAAGAAGAAGTGATTTTGCAGATTCTGTACTGTTCAGGTGTTTCACTCTGGGAAGAGGTCTCTAGTGTGGACGCCAGTTATTTTCACACAAAAACAGTGTTTAAAAATGAAGACAGCTTAGCGTAAATGTAGTTAAAGATTCAAACACACACACACACTCATCTGCACCCTGTCTAAACACTATAAACAAGGCAGTTAATCCAGAAATAAAGTGAGAGTGACTTTGACAGATCTACAGATTTTTATATGATAAACCCATCTCACTAGCCTAAATCGCAAACTGAGGCTTCAACTTATTATCACTGATAGAGAAGAACTGGCAAATAAAAACTTAATCGTAAAACATAAGCTGTCTAGAGCCCAAAGAAGGGTAAACACGCCAACATTAGATCTTACTCTTCTCACCTTACAGGGAACCTGAGTAATAAAGTTGAACAGTTTTCAAACACTCTCGCTGCCATTTGGAGCTCTCAGTGTGCAAAACTGTCTCATGCTTTAACGTTTGGTTTAGGGTGTCATCAGCAATGAGAATGCATCCAGGCAGACTGTCAGTATAATAACCTCAGTTACTGCTTCTCTGCTCTCTAAATATGACAAGCAATGCTGAGAAACTCAACCTTTTCATTGTGCAAAATGCGCCTCTTAAATAAACGAGCCGCAGTAATAATTTGAGCGCTTTCCTTATTCCATTCCATCCCCTCTGATCATCAGTCCTTGTCCGGCTCCATTAGAGCAGTTTCATATCGGGGAATAACAATATCTCAGTCACTGTGTGGCTCACCGCGCTGCCGTAGAGCTAATCAATCTGCGGCTCGTCTCGCCATAGGTGGACTGATCGGCTGGCATTATTCTCCAGTCAATTACCTCCAGTGAGAGAGGCAGAAGGAAGAATGACAATGGACGCTGATGAATGCCACTCAGGGATAAATTTAGCCAGCCAGGGCGCCGTCCCTAAGCTGGCAATAAGACAATTGGGTCATCTAATGGGTATTTATAAGTGCTCCACTCCAGCGACCAGCTATTTGTTATAAAGAGCTTACTGCTGGAATGGACTGTTTACCTATGATGTGGTAGTTTGCATAAGGACATCATTGTTGAAGGCCACAGTGTGTATGACTTGTGGGTGCATGCATGTGTGCTTATGCACATGCGAATGCATCTGTATTCTTAATCATTTTAGAGACGGCTATTCATCTACTGCCTTGAAGCAGTATCAGGAGTCTACAGTGGCAATCAAATAACTATAAATCGGTATGGCTTGAATCCGAACCGCCTCATTTAAACTCTCAGTGCACACAGCGGTAGGTAGTAATAGTTAAACAGCTGGTGAAGGTATTTAACACATCATTATGCCCTGCGCGCCCGTGCATGAATGAAGAAGCGGCCAAAAATGGTACTTGGCCTGACAGATCTATGAGTTCAGGGAATGGCAGACCACAGACAGGCTCTACTGTCCTACAGGACGATGAGAAAAACACAGCAGCACTTACACAGGATGAAAAAAGGAATGGAGACAAAGAGGAAGAGAGGGCAAGAGAGAGGAAAAGAAGGATTGAGACAAACAGTTATAGAAAGATTGATAGTCACAGGCCCAAAAAACATAGAGCAGGTGATGTAAGATGAGGCCTGGGTGAAGCCAGAGAGAATGGGAAGAGGAAAGGCAAGTGTGGATTCTGGCAAATATACAGTGAGCAAATATAAGCTAATATAAGCTTTTTTTAATTTCAGCGCAAATTAGCAGTTTGGTTAGGCCTGGAAAACTGAGGGCTGTTCTGGGATGTATCAGGGTTAGTTAATAAACTCAGCCTTTAAACAGAGTGAAAGAGGGTTGCTTGTTTAATGTGGTTATAAAATTTTATTGCTATTTTCTTAATGTATTAGGGAAATGGCTTTGAGTTTTCATGCATTAGTTACCGTTGTTCTTTGAACTTTTCTTTGAACTGCTGTAGATATAATGAAGGGTTCCACAACTGATTTCAGCCAACAAAGCTGAGTAGGTTTTTACTGCATGAAAACACTTTTTTGATTTTCTTTTTGCAGTTATTCACACACTGACCTCACAACTGTTGCAATTCCCACAGGAAAAAGATTACTTTGTAGTTATGAGCTGAAGTGCAAAGCAGGAAGACCTTGTGGCGCAACGGTAGCGCGTCTGACTCCAGATCAGAAGGTTGCGTGTTCAAATCACGTCGGGGTCAAAGCTTTTCACAGCCAGTGCTAACTGTGCTGAAAAAGCTCTGCAACAGGAACCAGAGGTTGTCTGTATGGGGGCTGCTTTTATACTCAAAGAGCTTATTAACAAGCAGCTGTCTCGTACTGAAACATGCAGAGTAAAGACAACATTTCAAATTCACTGAGCAAAAATAAAATGTTTCCACTAGAAATCTGAGCAGCTTTCCTTTTCTAAGTTTAAATCCATCCGGCAATTTTGCGCCCACCACTCGTGAGTAAAATAATACCATTATGCCTCACTGAAATAATTTCCTATGAAAGAACAGATGTCTGCATTTTCTCTAACAGTCTCCTCTGTTTTTGTCTGCGAAACAAGGCTCTTTTGTGCATCTTAACAGGATAATCATTTTCACAGTCATACCTACCTGGCACTAAGGTGTCTACTGTCCTGTAATTCTAATAACAGATGGCAACAACTGTCCAGAGCAGCTCAATTCTATCATACAAATTACTGCTTTAGGCAAATGTCCTACACACAGGCGGTTATTTAGTTACAACACATAACTTCTACAATCCTTTTAGTATGCATGTGGCTTCTGCTGAACATTTCTAAGGAGGCTTTGAGAGGCAGGTTTCACTGCCCTTAGCTGAGCTCATATTCCCGCTGTTAATTTGGCCTGACAAGATCTACGTGCCTACAGATGTGCCTTTTCTTTTCCTTTCTACACTTCAAGTGTGCAGCTACTTGTGTTTTCCACCTCTCTCATTTTTCAGATGTGACAAACCTCTGGGTTCTGAATGCACACAGAGCTAGGATTCATAGAAATTGTTGAGTTGTCCTCTTAATACTTCCTCCCTTGTCCCCTGTTACTCCTACATTTCCTCTCCCCCCGCTCCAGCACACACCTCTCAGAAAAGCCCTTCCCTGACCTGACCCTGGGGTGATCACATCCAGCATGTTAACCATTTGACCCCCTGACCCACTTAAGCACTTCCTGTGGTCCACTACAAGGAAATTTGGTTAAAACACATGTAAGGAAATACGAAGACGTTAGCTGAACAGTCTGTTTTGTCTTCTAATGGCTCGCCTTTATACACAGGACTCTGAGTGTGTGTATGTGTGTGTGTGTATCTGGCAGTTAAAAACTATTACTGGAGTGAAGATAGAGCTCATTCACACACCTGGGCCCCATTCAGCACTGCCCTGCCAAACACCCGTGACGTGCCCTGAACAGAGCGGCATCATGGGAAGTCTAAATTAAGCGTAGGGTTCTGACACGGTCAGAGCACGCTGTCGAACACTCGCTGTGTTTGTAGGAGTGAGAGACAGAGACAGAACGCACACATACACACACAATACAACTGAATTAAAACAGGAGCTGAATGAATAAAAACATCTGAGCACTGTAATTAAACTTACTTTAGTAATTAAACTTGCAACACTGGCCTTGGATTGACTTGAGAATGAAACGCCCACACTGCTTTCAGCTATTAAAACGAAGCACTGATGTTGGTCAGAATGTAAAACTTAGAGTGAGCCCATTATGAAAACATATTACAATGAACACCTACACAGCAACCCTGCACAGCTATGCCCAGTGTGTTATTCCAACATGTTACACTCATGAAATTAATTCAATAAATCACAGCAAACTAATGAGAGAGTAAGAAAAGCATATTTCATGACACGTCTAAATACTTCTTAGTCTGTGGAATAACAGGAGAGAGGGGAGGGAGAGCCGTTCCCAGAACTGAAAACTCCCTGGATCTGGAATACGGGGCGTTGATATTTTCTTAAGTAGGCCTCGGGGATAGCTTTTGAAACCATGCTTGATGTAGGATTTTATTTGGCTTGGAATAAAAGCCCTCCCTAGGGTGCTCCTTCCTCCTATAGGCTGGTTAACCCTGCCCGACATGCACACACATTTAAAACGCGCATACACACAGAAACGTTAAGTAGGTTATGATTCATTTTCTTTGTCATCGTCTGCTCATAAAACAAAGTCAGTTGGAGCGAATGGGGGCTTTCCTCTACTCCTTTTAGGCTGCACACTAAATCATTCATGGCTATTAAACAGTACATGTGTGTATTTAAAATGTAACACTCAAAATGTGAATGCTGGCACACACAGACATGGACACACATGCTCTGTGCTTTCACATAATGTCATTCAAACTATAACCTGACATTTCCTCTGTATTGTTGCTTTTTAAATGGACCTGTAAATAACTGGGAGCACAATGAGCTGACGGCGGCCGGACGGTTAATGAATTCAATTAGTCAGTGTCGGGGCGATTAAGAGCTCTGAAAAGAAGCATTGTCACATCGTAGATAGGAAAGCAGTGTGTGTGTGGTGTGTGTGTGTGTGTGTGTGTGGATGTGAGAGAGAGCCAGAATCAATGGCTCTATCACTCAGCCAGGCCAGGCCTCACACTCTTGGCCTCTTGCTCCATTCATCACCAAGGACCGATGGACAGCCAACATGGGACTCTATGTTCGTGTGTGTTTCTTTTTGTAGGTGTGTGTCAGCATCATTGTGTGCGTATTTTTCTTTGCTACAGTGTGTGCATGAGGCCACGTGTGTTTGCATACCAGCAGCTCATTATAACTCTTTGTACCAACACACTGCACATCTCAAAGCCGGTAACATTGTCTCTTATCTCAACAGCGGGCTGAATGCTTTGAAACTGTCAAAGGCCTCATAGATGCTTTCTCAATTAAGAGTAACCTTTATGCTGAAGGATTCACATCCCACAAAAGCTTCTTGTCTGCTTTTACACAATGTACTACAATAGAAATTGGAGGCGCGGTACTTGTAGCTGTCAGAAGCCAAGTTCAAACGTTTTTTTTTTTTTTTGTCCCAACAGGGAATCGACCTTTTCACTAAGACGTCTGAGTAAACAAAAAGAAGCAAACAAACAAACTGCCAAACAAAACTCACAGTATTCACACTGACGAGATGGTGCCAAAAGACCGTAAACAATAGTGCTCCTCAGTAGTCCACTAAAGCTGAGCGGAGCCTCTTCAAGTGGGGCCGCTAACAGCTAAATGTGGTTGGAGAAATGGTTCTGGTGAATTATTTTATGTGTGGAATTTCCTTTGCTGATGGGACTTGAAATAACTTAGAGAGAGAGAGAGAGAGCATTACAAGCTGAGCTCAGATATTAATACCAGAGAAAGGTTGCATGAATACATCACACTTGTAAGAATTAAAAAAGGCTCCTCTGACACCTTTCTGGGATGAGAGAGGAAGCAGTCTTTGTTACAAATGTAGAGCTAACGAGATTTTGGTTATGGGAGAGGTTATTCATTTAAGGTGGGAAGTGAAGCTGTTATGAGTGTCTATGTGTTACAGGGGAGCTATTATGCTCATTTCCAGCTCTATATTATTATTTTTGGACTCCACTAGAGTAGCTTTGCGTGATTCACAGTTCAAAAAACTCCTTATTTATCTTATACTGGCCCTTTATGCAGCCCCTCAGTTCAGCCTCTGTCTCTTAACAGGCAGTCTTAGCTCCTCTCTCTTTAAGGCCCGCCTCTCGATGAGCTCATTCTGTTCTGATTGGCCAGTTTTCCAGAAGCTGCCGAGGGGCAACTGTATCAGTGTTGTGGCCTCACATATGGACATTGTGTTAAGTTGCTGCTGATGCAAACCCGACATTCCCTGCTTTACTGCTTCAAATTAAAAAGGCAAGAGAAAAGAGAATTTCCACACACTGTCCTTTTACTTGCAATAAACTTTATTAAAGATAGGTTTCGGTCCTTAGACCTGATGAAGGTCTAAGGACCGAAATGATGAAGGTCTAAGGACCGAAACTTATGTTTCATAAAGTTTATTGCAAGTAAAAGAACAGTGTGCAGGAGTTCTCACTTCTCTTGCCTACGGGCATTTCCTCCTACACACCTGCTTATAAGAAACTGAAGGTGTGCATGAGGCTTTACAGTTATAATTTTTGTGCACCTGCAGTGCGACTGTGGTAGGACTGCAGCAAACAACAATCTGGTGATTATTTTCTCAATTAATCGATTAATTGTTTGATCAAGGCAATGTCAGAATATTGTGAAGAAAACCCATCAGAATTTTCATCATTCAAGTTGACATCTTCATATGCTTGTTTTTTTTTTGTGTGCAACCAACACAGCACAACCAAACACAGAACATACATTCAATTTACTGTCGTAAAAGACAAAAAAACATCAAATATTTACATTTGAGAAATCAAATCCAGTGAATTTCTCCCACTTATGTTTAAAAACATGATGTAAACAATGAATTGATTTTTATAATAGTTTCCATTTAATTTTACGTTAATAAACTAATCAATTAATCAACTAATCATTTCAGCTCTGGAAGTTTTCTTTGTCAATTTAGAGGAAAAAAAGAATTTTTACATGGAGAGGTTTTTTTCATAAAGGGTTAACAGATGTCAAGCGAATTCTACACGTCTACACATGCAGAAGGTGTGTGGAAGATCTTTCACAATGGCTGTTACTGTAGTCCTCCCTAGTCTATGAACTTAGAGGTTAGAGGGAGCCTGTCAATTGTGACTTGAGAGCATTCATTCAAGGTTTCTTGAGAGCATGTTTTTGCTTTCATCTGCTGTCCATCCTCTCCTCTGACAGATACTCCAGCTTGCACCGAGCTCCTATTGATGGGTCTGCTTGCACATGAGAGATGAATCAATTCTCTGTGAGTGGACACAAACAGCAGACAGGAAGTGTGCACTTGGTCTGGCCTGAGGGCCCCACTGATGCTACACTATGTTTATCTCTATGATAGGCTTCTCCTTTCACCCCCACCCTACACACACACACACACACACACACACACATAGACACTCGCTCAGGTCCTGGCCCGATCCCTGATTGCATCTGGCTTGTCATCGTCAGCGGCCAGTTCGGCTCCTCGGGGGCCCCTGCTGCTCTGATGGAGCAAAAGCAGGCTGGCCTCCTTCCATATACCCATCCACCCACCCCCCACTATTCACCCCTTCTCAGGACAAATTTAATTTGGAGGTGCCGAGGACTGATAAAACCAGGAGACAGCATAAGGGGCAGAGGGGGAGGGAGGTAATTTGATACCTCCTCCTGCCCCCTTTCACCTCCACACACACACACACACACACACACACACACACACACACACACACATATATATACACACACCTCCTCCTCTCCTTTTCCTCCACCCTGGACCCCCTCTCCTCTCCCTGCATCCCCAGACAAAGACATCCTTTTTTTCCCTCCCTGCTATTTTTTTCTGTTATCAGACGGATGACAGGAGGAAAACGTAGGAGAGGAGGATGAGCAACACCAGGCTTCTGATCTCAGATACGTTACCTGTGGAACTGTGTATCTATGCTGAATGATGACACGCTACCTGTATATGCACTGGATAAATAATCATCCTCCTTTTTTAACATTTTCTTGCGTACATAATAAGTGTAATAAGTCCAAAATTTGAGGTGTCTACTAAAAATCTACAAATTGACCCAAGTAAAATGTAATCTAAGTAAAATGTGCTCAAGAAAGGTACAAGTTTTACAAACATGAATTTGTTTTTATTCAGTTGGTGTACTCAGTGGCAAAAATCAGTTCAGATCAGTTTAGATTTCTTTTGTCTTTAGGTCAAAGTGAGTAGAGCAGAAACAATTAGTCACTTGATCAATTAGTCAGTCAACAGAAAATCAATTTAAACAATTTAAATAATCAGTTAATTGTCATTTATCAACCAAAAAATACTACAAATTCTCTCTTTCCAGATTCTTGTGAGCATTTGCTGCTTTTTTGTCTTTTATTAATTAGATATTGAATATCTTTGGGTTTTGGACTGGTCAGACAAAACTAGCAATCTGTTGTTTGTTGGGCTCTTAGAAAATATGATGGTCATTCTTTGCTATTTTTTGACATTTAAAAGACAGAACAATTAATTCAGAAGTAATCCACAGTTTAATCAATGATAAAGACAGTTGTTAGCCACAGTCCAAATAGTGAGACATTTTGACTGAACACAAGAGGGAGAAATACTGTAGCACCTGACCACAGTAAACCTCTACAACCAGTGTCTCTAAGCAGTATCGTGGAGCACTTGCCTAAAACTTCAGTCAAGTGGTAACTGAGCATTATTAGTGGCACCGGTGGTCCTGAGTGGGGCCACCATGACGGGTGGGCGCCCACAGATGCTGGCTTCAGTCTATCTGAACGGCCTTATTGAATTAGCAAGAGAGTAGAGTGAGCAGTCTGGAGCTGGAGGTTTTCACAGGTCAGTGCTCCCCTCCAGCCCTGCAGCCATAAGGCCTCTCAGCCACCTGCAGCTGGGAGACGCAAGCTGAAACTCAACATCAGACTGACTCTCCGTGTGTGTGTGTGTGTGTGTGTGTGTGTGTGTGTGTGTGTGTGTGTGTGTGTGTGTGTGTGTGTGTGGAAGAGAGAGAAAGGGGAGAAGAGAGACAGAGAGAGAAAGGGCCCACCAACTAGTCGACAGATGGATTTTCTTGAAAAAAGGACTGGGACACACTAACCAGACACACCAGGATCTACACACTTTCTGCACACACACACACACACACAAATACACACATGCTAAGACAGGAGGTCAGGCAGGTGAGTGTGTGTATATGTGTGTGCAGATTTGATGTCACTGGGAGACCAAGCATTCTGCCTTCTTCATATGGACAGGTGAGAGCTGCAATTATCACCGAGATCTCTCTCTCTCTCTTTCACACACACACACACACACACACACAAACACAAAGCTCAAGGCTCTCAAGACACATTTCTCTCTCTCACATACACACACACACAGACCACCATCAGGTCCCCAGTCTCTCTATGAAACCATAGTGAAAAGTGCTTTTTTCAGATCATGTTACCATGCCAGCCCTCCTCGCCAAGCTGGTGAATGGGCACCAACTGCCTCACCCCCGTGCTCCCACTGCCCCACTCATCTATTATTAAAGCTAACATAATTGCAGGGGGCATCATCCACCAATATCAAGACTCCCAATATAAAAGGCCCTTAAATAATTCAGGGAAGCGATGCCCACCCCACACGGGGAAGTGGGGGATCTCTCACATGATGAGATCATGGTCCCTCAGACGCAGGAGGGTGTGGGGGTGTGTCAGTGGGTTTATATGGGTGTGTACGTATACGTGTGTGCTCATAACCATGTGTCATATGTCAACTGGAGTTGTGTAAATAAAAAAAGTCGAGTCAGTTCATTATGGGATGTGTCGCTAGGGGAAGTGATAGGGCTGTGACCTCTCGCACTCTTCACCTTCAGTTTCAACACCACCACCGTCTAAAAACCACCTTCATTAATTAAGTGGGTGTGTGTGTGCGTTTGTTCAAAAAAAGGGGGGAGGGCTGATGCTCATTTGTATTCAAGTAAACTTCATGCATCAGCATATACTGTGATTACGGGTTAGGCAAATTGCTAAGCATGATTGATTGTGTCTCATTGTTAGGCTAATGTGTGATCTGTGACCGATTGATTATGTCTTGCCGCACTGAATGGCTCATTTGAATATTAACGACCTAATACTTGTGTTTCTATGAAATGTCATCAAATTGTTCTTCATTTTGATACGCAAATGATATGCAAGAAGTAATTTGAGCCTCATCAGAACTGCAGCATGACGGTGCAGCATCGAGTGTAGAAACATTTTTACCACCTCATTCAGCGACCAAAACAGCCATTTTACATTTGGATAAACATTTATTCTCTTATTGGAAGTCTCCTCTTTTAATGATGGAATCAAGTGATGTTGTAAATAAAACAAGTTGTAGATGAACGCCCCAACAAAATATTAAATACGGGAAAAGTCAAGATTTTCTCACAGAAACTGAGTTGCAGAGGATGTAACATTTAGGGAACATCGCCTTTAGTTTTGCATTTTATAGTCTGACATGTATGTTTATGGTGCACTGTTTATTAATCTGAACTCATTGCCCATATTTTTGTATACAACAGTTTGGTTATTATCTTCATGTAGAAACACTTAAATGCCATGACAAGTGATATTTACAGCTTCCACCTTCAGTTTAAAAGATGTACTTGAGGGCAGCGCTTTTTTTTCCTCCCACAGAATATCCGCTCTGGAGACACCAGATATTCCGTTATCAATAATTGTATGCTTTTTGTGTGCTGTATTTGTGAGAACACTGACAAACACAGACAGTACAACTATCTAGTCTTGTCCGGAACAGTCTAAACACAAGAGGCTGACATCTGACGGCTCATGTCTGCACTGTTTCAGCATTGATGGAGATATCGGGGCTCATTTTCCGCCCTTCAGAGGAAACCATTAGCTGTCATTCATTCCTGCACTGTATGAAAAACAACTTCCACAGCGCAAGACAATCCATCACAACAACTATCAAGCCTGCATTTGGACTGTTTTGTCGTTATCTCAGCGTGCTGAGTTGAGTATTTTCATATCATTGTGCACATTACATTTGAGTCTGCTTACTGTCAATCACTGACAGGAAGAGACATTGTTGCCTCACAAGTGTACTTATCACAGTCACTCATTTCATTTTTAGGTAAACTTTCCTAACCAAGGCACCAGTCAAAAATAGCTTGTGATTTAAATGTCTGAAACAATGCATGCATTTAATGCAGACAAAAATAAAAGAGAGACAACTTCAGATCACAATAGTATTCTCTGGGGGGGCTGCTGCCTATCCCAGCATGCACTGGGCAAATGCAGGGAAACACTCTGTAAAAGCCTAACATCAAATTAAATGAGCAGCTTATCTTTGTATTGTGAAAGGAAACAGAAGCTGAGATTGTCTCATGGCCAAAAGGTCTGATGCAAGCAACTACCAACTATCACTGGTTCCAACTGCAGGCCAAAGAGTTGTGTTCAACCACATCAGTAGTCATAACCTTATCAAAATGTCCCCGTAAATGTAACACAACACATGAGGATGCATCACCCACAGCTTGTGAGAATCCTTTCTCACTTGCTCAACAATATCACTGAAACTGACTACAAAACATGGAACTGACGAGTAAAGTCAGCTGCCTGACCAAGCAGCCAAACTTTACTGGGCTCCTACAGGGCCCATCAGGGGAAATCAACCTCCCTTAGCTAATAAACAGTAATGACCTGCTTCCCAATACGTCTCGGAGCCTCCCTTCGTGTCGGTGTGGTGATGAGGACAAAACAGCGGAGCCAGCAGAAAGAAGCTGCGCCTGGGGTGGCCCGGTAATTACTGTTAATTGGTTTAACATGGGGATGGAGGGAAGAGGGATGAAAGAGAGAGTGGTGGAAGGAGGGATGGAGTTCTCCCTCCAAGCCCCCTCTATGGCTCGTTTGATGTGATAGGGTGTGTTATCGCGGCTCTCTATCAGTAGCATGAGCTAATGTAGAAGAGCGGGGAGGGGAGGCTAGATATGCAGGGCGACGAGTACATAAGCAGTCTGGTAAACAAGTGTGTGCACAAACATACATGAATGCAAAAAAACATGAATTATGCAGACATAAAACAAACAAACACTGGCGCACAGGTACGACGAGGACATGAAGAGAGTGCACACATAAAGGAAATCAAGGTATGGAAACTATGAGTTGTATACAGTGAACACATACAGACAGTCACACACACTACTGTAAAACACACACTCAGATTACACAGACCCTGAGGGGAGCTGCTCACCCAGATAAGACAGGCAGTCTGAGGGCCATTACGGCCATTTGATGCATAATGAGCCTCCTATCAGTGGCTGTGTGGGCAGAGAGATGAGGTGTGGAGTATTCCCCATTCAGCTCCACGCTAATACACTGACCGTAACCTCATCAACAACCTCTACACATCTACACAGCACTGCACTGTAATCTGCCTAAGAGATGCACAGTGAGACAAAGAACAACAGGTTTTAGGGGAAGATGAAAGAGACACTTTGTACCAAAGGCTCGAGTGTGGGTGTGGAGATAAAAAAAAAGAGTGTATGTGTAAATGAGGGAGGATTATGACCCATAAGTTACCCACAGGACATTCTCACTTGCCTTGCATAATTTACACCATTGATACTAAAGCAGAGGCAATCTGCGTTCAGTTGTTTTTTTAAATTGCAGACAATATTGCCAAATATAGGTTGTTTTTCACTCTGAAGTGCAGCTGTATGTGTCTGTGCTAATATTCACATTGTCTTTTTTCTTACATAACAATTTCTCACACTTTTGTTCATGTATATGCAGTAAGTGCTTATGTTTGCTGTTACACGAAAAAGCAAACAGTATACAGAGAAACGGGGTGTCATACAACACTAAAAAGCATTGACCCTGACATGATTTAAACACGCAACCTTCTGATCTGGAGTCAGACACACTACCACTGTGCCACAAGGTCCTTACAGGTAAACAACCTACTGCAGTGAGTGAGAACACCAACAGGTGTGATCCACTGTGGCTGAACAACACCTTTCTTTTTTGCACATTTCAGTGTGAGGCCAGTGTGAATTAGAAAACCTAAAGATACCCTGCAGAGTTTTCTTGCAAACAAACACAGCTACTCAGTGTTTATCCCCAAAACACATTGTGTGTGTGTATCCTGGATGCTTAACAAACATGTTGCGTGCAGTTTCTTCCTTATAAAATATTTGTAAAGCGAATTCATTGAATATATTTGACTTGCATTTCTGCATTTCTTGGCTTG
This sequence comes from Scomberomorus guttatus, assembly GCA_038419695.1. Classification (NCBI taxonomy): domain Eukaryota; kingdom Metazoa; phylum Chordata; class Actinopteri; order Scombriformes; family Scombridae; genus Scomberomorus; species Scomberomorus guttatus. Next base: position 8,063,204 of record CM076464.1, read on the forward strand.
TTACCACAACCATGTGTAGATCAGTGGAATAGGGTGAAACCTCGGGGCATCATATCTCCAATTAACATGGCAAATTTTTGAGCTAAATGCCATTTTCATTTGCCACTTTGGGCAATTTGACATGCAGGCATAGCTAGCAAATGATGAGATGTTTGTAATAATATGTCCTGAAAACTTTGATTTACCCACCTAACACATGCACGACACATTTGCATTACAGCCCTCTGAAATTGGCAGGAAGGTGAATCGCTCATGCCTGTTAGCTTAAGATGCAAAAAACAGGGGACCAAAACATTGCTCCATAGCACCACTAATAGTCAAAAACTCCACAAAGTACTTTTAATGTAGCAACAATTTGTTTTAATGGCTCAAAACAAAATGTCAATTAGGTGTAACTCATTCACAGACACATGTCTCATGTGGGCTCTTACAAACGAGAGACAGCAGACATTGTATTTATGGTGGACAGACGATTAACAGACAATTCAGACTGCTCAGAGCGCCCTGATAGCCTAATGGTTAGAGTGCAAACCACATACAGCAATGTCTCTTCCTCTCTACTATCATCTGTCTAACAGGCAAAAATTCACCCAAAAATTTAAAAGAAGACAGCAGAGAGCCTCTCTGGAATGAGACTGAAGCAAACCCACACTGATATGTATTTATTCAACAAGCGCTATAAAGATGCAAAACAGAAGATGCTTTTTGAGAAACTGAATTGCAAACCCCATTGCACTGTCACACTAAGGACAGACAGAGATTTAAGAGTGGACCTGAGCTGCTATTTCATTTGTGTTTGATTCAGGGAAGTCAAAGACTGTTTTAACTGGTGTCCATCAGTGCAGACACTAGTCATTCCCCCAACACACACGCTCACACTCCCAGTCCTATTTCTGAAGAAAAACAGGTTGTAAGCACGGCCACCACTGATACCATAAAGACAGGTCTCCCCTACTTAGTTTTACGACTACAATGCAGGCAATCTGCCGTAAAATTCACCCTCACACAAAAGAGCCCTCCAATAAGTCCTTCTTGTGGAGGGCAATAAAACCTGGCTGCCCCGGGCAGAAAACTACTGCCTCTCCTCAAGTCGATTACGGTCCCAGCCACTGACGTTGGGTGGCGAGGAAAAAGTGGCAATGTTTCTTTTTTTTGGACAACTGTGTCATCTAGAGAATTGAGGGCCGTCTGGATGTGGAGTGGTGAAATCAGCTGCTGTAAAACATGATGGCAGGTTGATTGGTAAATAGGCCTGCCTGTCAAACGGACTAACGCAGGGATGGCTATAAAACAGCAGCGAGTGCGGAGGATTCGCCGGATGCTGTCACAAGGACAACAGGAGCAAAGTACATAAAAATATAAATTTCACATACATCTCAGAATATGTCAAGAGATATCGTTCAACATCACTGGTTTTCCCGCTGAGTTTTGTTCATATTTGAGAGGTATCATAAATGAGTGAACATCTTGGCCTGAGATACAACACATACAGTAGACATAGAACTGACTAGAAGCCATCTTTTACCCAAAGAGCCACTACGCGCTTAGTTATGGCGTCATATAGAGGCAAAAGGTTAACACATTGCTTGCTGAGGTCATTACATCACCAACATCATCTCAAGGCCCATTGGCTTTAACAGTCCCAGGTAAGTCATGGAACATGCCCCCATCGCCAATACAGCTTAAGTGTGATGTCAACATTAGAGTTTAACAGCTTTCACACATATAACAGTGTAAAGGAGCTATATTTTTCTGTGACATGTGTCTAGTTGGATTTATATGACTCCCATTAATCAGGACAGCTTTAAAAAGTCTTGCTCTCATGTCAAGAGAGAGAGGCCCTCCAAATGTTCTATGTCTTAATGCCACTCAGTCTCAGGCAGGGGTGTCTGACTGATGCTAAGGTACAGCACAACTTAGTGTCAACTGGGGTTACGTGACTGCAAATAACCCTGACTGACACCATGTAGGTGGTATACATAGTAAATCCTGCATTTTGGAGTCGTTAAGTCTGCTTGAAAGTGTCTAAGCACATGTGTCTCTTCTCTACAAACTTTATTATTTCAGAGTTTCTTGCTCGGGCTCAAACGCCTGTTAACAGGTTTCTCCAAAGTCCTTCACCCAGCTTCCTCCTCTCTCCCTCTGATCAATTGACAATCCTCACCATCCTCATCTCTAAACCTCGCCAGCACAATGCAGGTTTTAGCTGGGATGAGAGACACTGGTGATGGCTTCGTGAGTTTATCAACAGGGGTATAAGCTTGAAAGTTAACCAGCGCTGCGCCATTAGGCTTTCAATGCGTAAGCTCTCTGAGCTGTGTAGTATCGCCAATGAGCGATGCTTCAAAGATGTGTATGGTGGGAGTTGAGAGGCAGGAGGCTTAGGGCTTTAAAGAACTGTAGTTGTGGGGAAGTTTTCTAAAGTACACCGAGTGGAGATTTCCTCGCAGAGGGAGGGGAAAAGACAGTCTTACAGTAGAAGTGATGAGTTGAAGGACTAATGTGTAAACCATCTGTGTGACTGATAAAAGTGATTTGTGCTCCCATCCATGTCTTCTGAAAGTCTATGAACAGGATTCACTAGGAAAAGAAGAACGGTCCGCTGAGGCCCTTTTGATCAGTCAGGGAGAAACACTGAAACAGAGGGGCTACAAAAACTTTCTGAGTTTGAAAATGTGACGGTGCAATTTCTCAAATACAGTCGCACACAAACACACATGCATAGACCACAGAACTAATATACACACATATATACACAATTCCTGGCTGAGAAATCACATTTATGCACACAAACACACGCACATAAACAGTTCAGGTGAACCCTGTGAGTGTGTATTGGGACCGCCTGCTGTTAGATATTTTACAGTGAGGCAGCTACAAAGTAGGGTGATTCACATACAGCCTGTATACGCCCATAGAGGCCAGGCGTAATGTAAAGCATAACAGCAGCGCTGCCAATAGACAAACGGAATCCATTTGGAGCCATTTCACGCATGATGCAAGGCAACTAGCTGAGGAAGAGGAGGACAGTGGATAATAAATGGCACATTCTTCCTCTCTGTCTCCACTCTTTCCACATCAAGGTGACGACAGGAGAGAGGGAGCAAAGGCTGGTTTCTGCTTCATGCCTATTATGCTATTTGTGATGAAAGCACGCCTAAGAACTTCAGCACTTTAGTGGCTCTCTGAGTAAATTAGCTTTCCAACATCCACAACAAGTTTGCAGCTTTACAGCTATGTCATTTTCAACTTTGCAAATTTCGGTCACATGCATATCTGTGTGATGCATGAGCCAGCCTGGAAAAGGAGATGGATCAGAGGAGTTTCGAGTTACTCCTGCTGTGATGAGAAGTCCCTCAACTCAGCTTCTAAAGGAATCTATGAACATCTACAGAGCATTAAGTTCTCACGACGTAGCTGCTGAATACACCAAGTCTTCAACGTATCTCTGAATGCACAGGCATGATTCAACACTGGGGTAAGGTGATATTCCTGATACGTGAAGAAGCAAAAGACACAGTTTTGATCCCCTGACTTGTCCTTGAGCAAAAACCCTTTTTACCTCACTTTTAGGATAACAGCATCAGCTAAATGCCTGAACCTGTGATAGCAAAGGGTTATCTACATATAGTCTATAGATGACCCCTGCTGAAAAGATACAATCTATTACATAATTACAAGATTTCCTTTAAATGTGAAAAGCTTTTTTAAAATTAATTTAGTGAGTGACTTGGCAGTATGTAGTACAAGGTTTCCTGTTTACAGAGGAATTTGATCCTGTTCTCTGCTGTAACTATACAAGCTCCAACAGTGACGCCACAGTGCCCCCTGCTGCAGCTGGAGAAAAGTACAACCTGAGGGGAGCCATAAGTCATCAGTGCCCCACAAGCTCCCATTTCAGCCAGTGCATCATTCTGACACCCTGGAGAGATGATTATACTTCTTCTGATGTATGCTGTCATTGACATGTTCCTGTCACAGTTGAGTGAGTCAGTGTGGAATGAGGAGATGTTTGGTATAGATCAAGAACTTTCCGGTGTCCCTTCAGTATAACGTGCTCCTATAGAGTTTACTCAATGGGTAAACCGCGGCATAAACAATCTGTCAGCTAATTGTCTCCTCTCACTTGCATGATTCATGTACATTCAAGTACACTTAAAGGTGTGTAGGATTTAGTGGCATCTAGCAGTGAGGTTGCAGATTGCAACCAACTGAATATACCTCGCCCTCACCCCTCCCTTTCAATTGTGTAGGAGAACCTATGGTGGTAAAACGCAAAGGGTCCTCTCTGGAGCCAGTGTTTGGTTTGTCTGTTCTGGGCTACTGTAGAAACATCCAACATGGCGGGCTCCGTGGAAGAGGACCTGCTCCCTATGTTGATATAAAGGGCTCATTCTATTATTTTCAGGTGATTATACACTAATTAAAACTTATGAATATTATTATTAAATTTCTGGAATGGATCCCCCTAAATCTTACACACTGGTCCTTTAAGAGAGAGAAATTACATATATTCATCATATCTGGTTATTTGTGATATCTTTTCCCTTCTATTTGGTCACGTCATGTTGTTGTTTATCCTACTGCTGAAATGAAGTGTTGAATAGCTAACAAATGATGCTAATTTTGATAGCTAATCAATCAAAGTAATTTACTGAGTAAAAATACTAAATATTTTCTGGTTACAGATTCTCTAACTTGAAGATTTGATTGCTTTTCTTGGTAATGAGCACATGATAATGTTCAGTGCTTTACAGGCTAAATGATTCATTTTTTGATTGAAAAATGAATCCATACCTGGATTAACAGTGAAAACAGTCTTTAGTTGCAGCCTCACTCTTCATCCTTGTTTACAAAGAGTTTAGCAGGAAATTGGTGGACACGGTGCATAGCTGTTGTTTTTTTCATAAAATGTTTTTTAAATGATTATTGATGATGATTTTTTTTAATATTATGATTTCCAACAGCATTTCAAATAGCTTGTTTTGTTTAACCAAAAACCCAAAGATGATTAAAAAAGAAAATTATTATAAATTATTAATTGAAATAATTTTTCTGTTGATTGACTAATCAGTTAACTCACTAAATGTTTCAGATCTACTTTGCTCTAACATTACCTGCATGTACAAAAAACATAAAGCACTGTTCAGGAAATGTTCAGAGTTGAGTGCCTTCCACTGAATCCTTAGAGTATACGTTATGCTATGTTACTTTACTCCAGGCCATGCTTTTGGTGACATTATGTTACAGTATATTAAATTGCAGTGTCAGTCATTCATGTTCTATATTATATTATCTCCTCTCCATTGTGTCTAGAGATTCTATAGATCACAGTAAAACAGTTTGAAAGGAAGCCGCAGAGACAATAATGAAGATAGTGAACCCCTGCTTATAAACTCCTCTACACAATGATTTAATACAGCAACACTACAGCTTGACAATACAACATTCTTACGCAAACCAGCTGGGGAAAGCATAGGTGGCACATTTCAATATTTCATCTTGACTGTCTCCTCCACCAAGCCAGCCGTGAAATACAGGCGGTGAGTGTGCTGTTCCACTCGGCATAAACGCAACACACCCCCACTGAGACCAGCCTCGTTTAAATGGATGAGACGTCACACGTGTTAAATAACGGAGGCACACTGCCACATTCTGATATGGCGGGGTTAATCTGCAGATACACACTATACAGCATACCACATACTCGCCTTCATTCATGTGCGAACAAACAAACCGAAACGCACACAAAAAAACATGCACCCTTACACTTAGACACGCCCAAACCTATAGCGATGGATAGGCAGGCACGCACAGAGACAGAAAAACACACACACACACAAACACACACCAGAAGAGACCACCTGTCAGTGTGCGTTGAGCGCCACAGGCAGCATCACTTGATCGCAGGAATATAACTCTTTGAAATTCATATCAACCTCCAGCTCCATACACTCTCTCCACAATCTCTCTATATCTCTCTCTTGCAGACATAATAATGACACAACATAAAAGTGGAGTGTAGAAATCGAGCAGTGCAGGTGAGGTGTTTGATCTGGAGAAAGAAAACACACCAGCGGTTCTGGAGCTGAGCAAACTGCAAACCATGGAGGGGGGGGTGAAAAGACAAGGGGGGAGTGAGACAAATAAACAAATTGCAAAGAAGTGGCAGAAAATTTTCGAAGGAAAGTGCACAAAATGGAGACACAGATATGATATGCGAACACGCTTGTGAAGAGACGTGAGTAGCAACAGAAAGGGAACTCCGCCAAGTTATGGGAGGGCTCTGGGCCAGGGTGACCGTCCTGCCAAACATGCCCCCCACGCAGCCGAGGACAATCCACCATCATGACCGCCATCAACATCACAATTAGAAAGCAGGACCCAGCTGGTGGACTGTGATAGAGTGATGGGGGTGAAAAGGTGGTGAGATGGGAAAAAAAACCAAATTTTCAATTTTTTAAAAGTGCATACAGAGGATGGAATGAGTGCAGATGCACGGCATAAAAAAACATCTGAGCAAGTAATTTATTTTCAAATGGAATTAAACAAGTTGCCACATTTCTTGCACCAGATTCTGGAAACTCCACCTGTTTCTTTTGTAAATAAACCTTCAATTATTTCATGTAAATGCACCAAAAATATCCCTAGCAACAAGAAAATGATAGGTGATTAAAAAAAGCAACACAACACACTTCTGCATGTTGATTTATGTTGGAAACACGTGCATTTATCTCAACCCTATGTTATTTTTTGCAATAAAAAGATAAAAGAAGATTAAATGTTATTGGAAAAGTGGGTTGTCAAGTCAAAAAGAGTGAGACAAAATGTAGATGTATGGCTCGGCTACCCATCATCCTCTCTGTTTTGTATGAACCATGTTTAACACAGATTCAGCTTTCAGAGTGCTTGAAGATAATATTGTACTTTATTGCTCTTTGTAGGGAAAATGTGTCTTTGCTTTATGGCCCTCTCCTTATATGAAACACTACTGCCAAGATAAATACAATTTATTCTGCCTCCCAAGTAATGTGTGGCTGAAATGTTACTCCCTGCAGCAAAACTCATTTTCATAGCCACATGACAAAATATTATAGTTTTTTTACAATTGCTTAAGCAGGTTTTGAAAACAGGGCTCATTTTGTCAAAACACTGCACACAATTCACACAACCACACGGATAAGTAGCAGAAAACCTCAGATCTTTTGCAAAATGAAACACTTCATTCAAAACTATACAATAATTTATAGAAACCCAATTTTGTCACCGTATGGCACACACATGGTTCACACGATCTGATTCTGTTTGAACATGTTACACACTGCTGTGCTCAATCTTAAACACTTCTGACATTTCTGCTTTTCTAATGATATAGTCTAGGTTTGATTTTTTCACAGATATTGTTAGAGTAAAGTACATGAACATATTGAGCAAACACAACACACAAGACCAGTACTGCACACTGATGAAAATATTTATTTCTCTCCACATTGTAAAATCAGTCAATACATCCATCCTTTCCTAAGGCTGCATTTTGCACTGAAAATCAGAAAAGAACATATTCTAAATGGAATATAGTCCATAAACACAGCAATCAATGAGGATGTTTGTTTGAATTTCTCTGAGGCGTATCGCATTATCAGCCAAAATCATGTTTTGACTCTCCCTACCCCTCTTCCTCCGCGGGCTCCCCCTCTCATCCTCACTCTCCCTCTTCCTCTTACTTAAGACAGGTACACTCACCTGTTGCCTTTTTACAGTGCTTACGCCTGATTGGTAAGTTAACAGTTAAGCACCTAAGTGATGGCAATGTTAGATCAATTGGTTCATAAGTGTGGTATTTTTAAAGGCAGTGCCTTGAAATGGCAAAGAAGAGACATCATGTTAGATTTCTGTGTCTAATGTAGAGAAGTCTGTTTAGTGTGAGGCTGAGAATGTGCTTATAGCTGTGCAGATCTGGGCTGAGGTTTTGCTCCTTGAGTGTCAGGTTTTAGTGTGTAAGCAATCGTTAAAAACTGTGACACAGGAGTCAGAGTGAAATGTCAAACTAAAGCCGGGGGTGGTTCTTCTAATGCCCTGTTGCAGTGTTGGGGAAACTCCCGACGCGGCTAGTCGGGTCTCAGGTGCCACACCTGTGCTAATAGGACTGCTAATTGGAGCGTGGCACTGCGAGAGCGCACATGCAGACTAAAACCAGACACACCAGGGAGATATATGCTTCACTCAGGGCTTAGGGATTGTGTGTGTGGAACAAGGGAAGCAGCTAAGAGAGTCTCAACACAGAGATCGTTTTTTTTAATATTCTGGTTTTTAAACATAACTTATTCATCATAAAATACAGATGGAGAAAGGTAGACATAAAAATAGAAAGAAGCATAAAACAAAGAATGAGGTCTTTTGACTTGACAGAAGTGCAAAAGCCTAGTTGGCATTTTTCATGTTTTCTTTTGTCTCAGCCTCTCTGTCCTTTTTATCCAACCCTCCACTTCTTCATTATAAGCATGGCGGCAACATGCTGAATAAAATATCTGCATGTGTTGTTGACGAAATAACCCGGTTTTGGGTCTCAGCGTGTGTGAGTGTGTGTGTGTGTGCGTGTGTGTGTGTGTGTGTGTTGAACAACCCCTACAGTATTTCACCATGTTATATGGATCATCAGGGTCACAAAAACACACACCTAACATGCTATGAACACTGCTCTCTCCCACTCTGTATGTCTAACTCTACACCTAAACAACTTGATTGCATACACACACACACACACACACTCTCTGCTCCCATTCCTTTTCACTTAGGTTGTTGTGTCGTTGCTAAAAAAAAAAAAAAAAAACAAAAACATATGTTCCATCTGCACACTCCCGCAGAAAAAGAAAATAGGTTTTTCTTTTGTTGTCGATGATGGGGATGTGTTCCACAGTTGTTGTTCAAGAGCCATATTTGAAAACAAGTAGGTGGCACATCTGTCGAGTATTTTTTTTTCTGTCATGAATTATTAACATCCTGTCCTTGCTGGCAGCCATAGTTGTCATTATTTTGCTTATGAATAGAAATAATTCCACAACTATCATATCTCGTATCAATGCCCACGCAGGTTTTGTGGTGTTGAAACTTCGAGGTCTTCGTGATAAAGAAGAAAACCAAATGATTAAAGCTGTGTAGCTTATCAGAATGATTTTTAAAGACATATGCATAGTTTCATGGAATGCTTATATAATATTTACATGCACAATTTAATAGGTGATCCATGATATGTTTATCCTCATTGGAAAATTTTCTGTTCCTCATGCCACCAACAAAGAGAGGTCAAAGGTCAGATACACACAGCACCTGTGATGTCAGGAGAGATTCAGAGTGGATTCTTGGCGACACTGATGCCTAAACCTGGTCTCCTGATTAAAGAACAGTCTGTCAAATCATTGCACATAAAGCAAAAGGTTGAATAAGAATTATTTCTGTGTTGAGGTTGAAATAGCAACAGTCCTAATTGGAAAAATAAATCTGACTTGCAATTAGGTAACAAAAACAACTTTGATTGCATCTACATGTGGATTTGGTTAAATGTTTAGTGAGAAGAAGAAAGAGAAGAAACCACATCCAATTTTCATTTGTTTGATTTGCAGAAAATTAATTTTCCTAATGTGGGTCTTGAACTCGCTCACTTTTTACCTTGGCAGTGTATCTTACCATCTCACCACTTTACACATAATATAAATGTCACTTCACACACAGTTATAGGCTGTAGTCGGGCAGAAGAATTCTCATTAATACGACTTCTGGTAAATGAGGTAAATGACTGTGTGTGTGTGTGTGTGTGTGTGTGTGTGTTGCTGTGATCAATAGAGTCAGTTGGTGAGTCCATGTGCAGTTCATTCACTGACTGATGATCAATATGGGTTGGAAAGGAAAGCAGCCTTCTTTCTCATCTCATGTCCTGTTTAAGGGCTCTTGAAGACAAGGTAAGAATAAACAGCAGAAAGAAAAGAATAAAGAGGTGTGGAGAGAGAAATGATCGTGTTGTGCAGTCTGTTGGGAGTTTAAAGGAGTGTTGCAAGTAATACTGTATTTATTATGGCAGGAAAACATGCAGACATGTAAGACTACAGAAATTATATAACCAGCAACTCTGAGCTTCAAACTGGCTCCAATGCAAACCAACCAGTGACATCACACCTCGCTATGTCCATCTTTATATACAGTCTATGATCATACATGACAGTAAACTGAAATTCTTCAGATTTTGGACTGTTCATCAGACAAAACAAGACATATGAAGAGGTCACAATGGGATCTTTTCACTATTTTCTGACATTTTATACTCAGAACGATTAATCGATTAATTATTAATCATTACCTGCAGCCGTAGAATATATATCACTATTTGCTTGAACTGTTGCCTAGTCAGTCAGGTTGCTATGGAGAAAGACATGTACAGTTGTTTTACCAACAGAAAGGAGTCCAGGCTGATGCGTTTTCTTTTGTTAAAGTGTCTGACGATAATGTATTAAAAAAGCTTAAAGCTCTGAGCCCTTTTAAAGCAACAGGTCATGATAACATTCCCACCAGATTTTTACTAGATGCCACTGAAGTCATCTCTCCCTGCATAGCCTATAAATTAAACTTGTCCATTGAACAAGGCAAGTTTCCCCACAATTTGAAACTGGTGAGAGTAACCCCTCTATACAGAAAGGGAAGCTAATTAGAACATGGTAACTATCGTCCTGTCTCCATCCTGTGTTCATTATCAAAGGTAATAGAAAGGGCCATATATGAACAAACAGATATTTATCATCACACAATCTTCTGTATGAATTTCAATCGGGTTTCAAAAAATCTCTACAGAAACTTGTCTGCTCTATCTAACAGATCACATCAGGAGAAAAATGGATGTGGGAAAGTACTGCAGCATGGTTATGTTGGATCTCCAAAAGGCATTCAACACTGTAAATCATGATATTCTTTTCATCAAGCTTAGGGCTTTACCACAACCATATCAATACCACAACCATTAATATGTGGGGTCCCACAGGGGAGCATTTTAGCTCCACTTTTCTTTCTGCTATACGTCAACAACATGAAGTCAGCCTGTGATTGCAATCTGTTCCTTTATGCAGATGATTCAGCTCTCCTAGTCTCTCATCATTATAAATTAGAAGTAGAAAACACAAAGTTAGCATCTGGTAAGCAGAAAACACTGTTGTTGTCTCGCCATCTCAGCAAAACAGAGTCAATACTCTTTGGGTCAAATGTAAAACTTAAGAAGTCTCCTGGGTTCAGAGTAGTAGTTGGTGACTTTGAAGTTACAGCTGAGGACTCAGTTACTTACTTAGCGTGTATATTAGACAAACTATCTGGAGAGCGAATGGCACAAAAGGTTCTCTCAAAGGTCAATCAAAAAATCAATTTTCCTGCTAGAATATCCACTTTAATAGATAGAAATGCTCTTGAAATATTGACAGGGGCACTTGTGCAATACCATTTTGATTACGCCAGCACTTCATGGTATACTGGCATCCCTAAGATCCTTAAAAAGAAGCTACAACCCTCTCAAAAGAAACGATTCACTCCCTGATCATTTTATTAGCCTGAAGTGGCTCACAGTGGGGGAGAGAGTATTATATATCAAAATTTATATTATTCACAGGATTGTCAATAACGTGGTACCCAAATATCTAAGTAATTATTTTTCTCGGGTCAGCGACGTCCACAGTTATTCCACTAGTGGGAGCTCCACTGACTTGTGCCATGCAGATTTAAAAGCTGTATGGGAAAGGACTCGTTTTTATTTTCAGCAGCTGTTAGGTGGAATGGGTTACCTGCAAGCCTTAAATCGATTAGCTCTACTGGAAACTTTAAGTCCTCCCTAAAGAGCTGACTGAGTAGCAGCTGGTCCTATATGTAACTATTTAAGTTGAGTTGCAGTAGTTCCTAAATACCCATTTTGTATGTTTTAATTGTTCATGCTTTGCTAGAGTAATTGTGTCTGTGTTAGGAGAACATATGGTTTTTTAGTCTGATTGATTTTGACTTATTTATGTATAGATTAAGCCGTTTATGCATACATATGGTTTTATGCTGTATATAGGTAGTATTGATTTATGTATTAATTACTGAATTGGTAGGATACCCTGTACTGAATATGTATTGTACTGCTGCCTTCTCTCTGCAAAATCTGCATTTGGAAAACCAGGATGTGTCATGAGAGTGTGAATTTTCTTCCATTCAGGACAAGCCCGTTATTATCATTATTATTATTATTATTATTATTAAGATTCAGTTAAGTAGTTATGGATTGTATGCAACTTTCACTACAAAATACCTTAACCCATATCTTAGTTTCAGCTGTCATAATAAAACAAAGAAGCTCCATGCAAAAACTGCTCGTTTACCATTATTACAGGAAACAAACAGACCACACAGGATAGTAAAATCATAGATTGCACTCACAAAAAAAATAAAACACATGGTTTTGTAATGGTCGTCCGCAGGGCAGCATTGTTTGTGTGTCCTGTGGGAATGTGGTCAGCAGGTGAGGCCACACACAGTGTCAGTAAGTGAATCTACAGTATAATGGCCTTTAAACAGAGAGTACTGACAGGAGACAATACAGCACGTCACATGTGACTCTTATTTCTTTGTACAAAGACATTTGCACTAATGCATGTATACAGGACAGTGCTTCTGGCACAACAGAGCAATAATACCACAAACCATCAGTTGTGTGTGTGCATGTGAGTATGTGTGTGTGTGTACGCTGATGGATGAGTGTCTTTGGAGAAAAATGGGTGCCTATTATTTGTGCCTTTTATAGGCAAACTCCCCGCTGACTTCCGAATGGGGATAGCATGCAGTCTTCCTGCACACGCACACGCACATGCGCACACACGCGTGCAAGCACACACGCACATTCGCATAACGAGCTACAACTGAGGGGCCCTAGGCTGTGGCACATCTGTTGTAGAAGAGACATAAGGCATTCATGCAGAGACTCTCAAGATTCTCCATGTAATACTATACACACATACTGTACACACACATATACTACACACTCACTGCATGTGATGAATGAGCTTTTTTCAGAGCACAAAGAGAAGGAAAGCGTAGTGGTGGAGGGGTCTTAAGACAATTTTACCTAAAAATCCCTTCTGGATAAAAACACAAAGACACACTGAGACACATTCTCTCAAATTGGCCCACTGACCTTCAGATACCCTCTATACTGAATACATTTGAATTTTAGTATTCTTGAGTGAGAGACAGAGGACAGAAAGATGGAAACAGAAGACTTTTGAGTATAAAGATAGAGGAAAATCCTGTCTATTGTTGCTCAAGATTAAAATTATACAAATAAAGATTTGTAGCCAATAATATTCAATATATAATATGTTTTAACAAAAATACTCAGTCACCATGGTAGACCTCTGATATGACAAAATGTAGTTTCTCTAAATAAAAATATTATTTAACAGTATAGCAAATAAATGCTACATGTCCTGCAGCATGATGACTGGAATTAATTCTAACACTTTGTTTCTGTAACACTTTACTTTAAGCCCCAATATTTAGCTTTTTTAAGCATTTCATGTAGTTGTAAGCAGCTATAAGGGCATTTTAAGTGTTAATTAAAGGTACACTATGCAGGATTTTCCTAAAAAACAATGTATAGAATCATACAAAAATAATCTCTCTTGATCATCACTTATGACCCACTAGAAGTGTGTGGTGGTGTATTTATCTGCCTGTATTTTCTTATTATTTTGTTGTGTTCGAGATGCTTCTGGGCATCAACCTTTAGGCAGTGGGTGTGTAGCCCCCAGCCAATAACAGTGAGGTTGGGACTCGTAGCATAGCGACCAGGTTACATTGCTGGGTCCGTCTCTCTCCTCTCCTCTGCTCTCTGTCTGTGTCTGTTTGACCAAGGGTTGGGCTGAGCTACACACACACACACACACACACACACACACACACACACACACACACACACACAGAGCAGAGAGGCCACAGCAGACAGGATGAAGCATGCGCTTCGTCTGCATTCACACAAAATCCAGCAAAGCAGCACCTTCCCGCAGGGTTGTGTGGAGGTGTGGGCGTGTTCATTTGTGCTTTTGAACATAACTGCTGTGAAACAATCAGAAAATAAAGTTTTATTTATCTGATTCACAGCTCTGTTCTCACTAGAGCCGCTCCCTCTCTTCATTCACTCTTTAGCTCTCTCGACCACCGCTGCTCTCTCTCTTGCTCTGATGTCATTGAGCTGGGGAGGAGGGGCCAACTTGAATGTTGTGTTTACAAACGCCAAGCGACAAATCCTGCATATTATGCCTTTAATGTAAATTATTTATCAATAATTATAACGTCTCCTATGAAGACATATTTCATAGGAATACAACTGTGTTACACAACCGTCATTCATTATCTGTTTATACACCAGCATCCAGCTATGGATGCTTCACTGGTGGAGTTTTTTGCAAATACATTAATAAACACTTAAAAATGTCCTCATAGCTGCTGTAACTACATTAGACTGTGTTATAAACCATTTATTAAATGTTGGGAGGTTTAAAGTAAATTAGTAGATGTAGTAGTATAAGTAGTATTGGCAGTAATAGCAGAAGTAGTAGTATTAGTAGTGGTTGGAGTTGTTGTAGTAGGAGCAGTATGTGTAATTATAGTGGTATTAGTTGCAAAAGTAGTAGTTTCATAATGTCTCAAAAAGGGTGCAGTTGAGTGTGTAAACTATGTTTCATCCGACCAGGATGAAATTTTTTTCTGGGGGGAAAAATTATACATTTTGTGAGAAGATTTTCAATAAAGGCAAAAAGGAAAATTAAAAGCAAATATGTAATTACTGTACCGAGTGAGTGACAAATGACACCAACCAGCAGTTGTACGATATAAAAGCATACGGCACTTCATCATGCCTGTAAGCCTTCAGTATTTTAGCCGAGCAGGACATAATCTAAAGAGGTCTTTAGCCTTTTCTCATGAGAAGAGAGGCAATGAGAGCACACAGCCGTGGTGTTAGAGGGGATTCAGCTCTCTGTCTGCTACAATATGCCTGTCTAAAGCTCTCCAAGCCAGGCTTAGCTTCCCGGCCCTGGCACTGCCTCCCTCCCTCCCTGTGCCAGTGTCAACTTCAGCTCAGTACAGTGCCAGCCGCCAACGCCAGACTCTGCTTAGCTCATGGCAATGCCTGCTCTCCTCTCTAACTGGGTTTCTTCTTTCCTTCCTACAGTGTTTCCTCCCTTCATTTTCTTTTTTTAATCTGTCTTTCATTATTTTCTCTTTCTTTGTTCATTATTCTTTTCTTTTTCCAATTTTTATTTACTTCTTCCTTGATTGATTTGTCTTTATTGTCTTCTTTGTCTTCATTGTTTACATTTTTCATTCGTCGTTTCAATTACTTTATTTCTCCTTTTTTCAGTAAATAAATATTTTTTGGTGGTTCAGTCAGGATAACAGTTCATGTGTCGGCAGAGTTGCTTTACTCACAGCTATACTAATTACTACAATATTTATACCCACACACAGCTCAAACTCCCAACTAGCCTGGTGTATATCATGTAATAAATTATTCCAGTCTAAAACATAGATTCACCTTCCAAAGTCTATTTGAGAGCCAATTTTCAGATACAACCTTGCAATGACTTTGGATCTGTGGGGGTAATTATATATGGTTCTGAGAGAGGTAGTCAAGTGTTGAAAACAGCCGCTCATGGTCTGGAGACTCTTGAGACAAAAGCTACAGAGGGATACTTGTCATGCAGAAGAGACACTGACTTGGGTTAACAAGGAGCTGAGAGGCAGCAGGGTGTGAGGAAAATAGGTCTATATTCAAAAGAATAAGCAATTGATGATAGATTGAAGTTTTCTGTTTAAGATTGCAGTTTCTGTTGAAATGGCTGTGACTTTGTATAAGTAATTTCCTAGCAGGCAATCATACTCTAGATGCACTGTTGCCCCCATGAGGCGAGGTCGAAAGGACTCAAATGTGTAGAAGATGACTTCCTCTGAAACGAGCCAAACTCACTGCAGACACATAATGAGACAATAAGGATAAATAGCAAGTACAACTCATCTAGTTTCAAGATGGAAACCAGGTCAATGTCTCCTCCTCTGTATCTCTGTCTGATGCCACTGGGCCTTGAGGGTGCAGAATTTACCTCATATGGATAATAAAGGAAAAGAAGTCCTTTGTTATCTTAGTGCTCCTAGGTACACCCCTCCAGGGGTCTTTGGGAGGGCAGCAGGATCCCAGTGGGGGCCCTGTATCTGTCACCTCAGTTTAGGGCCTGTCTCATGGCGGCTGACCCAAATCGCCCCCCTGGGGCAATGCCGGGCCCCACCACAGGACTCCACCGCTGCAGATAATAGGCTCGTTTGGCAAAGTATCCAGACACTGGAACTAAAGCAGCCCTGACAGCTGTCAACCAGGACAAACATCCTCCTACATGACACACGCACATGCACAGTACAAGGATGGGAGTGCGTGTCTGTACTGTAGTATGTCTTTGTGTAGGGGCATGATTTTTTTTCTACATAGATGTGTTAATGTGTAGACGTTCTTGTTTGTGTGGGTCCCTCTACTTTTTTTAACTTTTGGCACAGCCTATCCACCGCTCTGGTTAAATACCCCTGCATTTCCAGACAGTATTCAGGCGAGTTGACGCCATGTCAGGAGCAATTTGGCGCATTGGCAAAAATCTCTTCCTGTAGGGGAGCTGTCATGGAGGAGAAATCAAAGGCACCTACGTGACTAGCTGTGTTGCCTCCAAGCTGAAAGAAAGGCTTGGTGACATGGCCTGATTTCACCGGCTTTACTGCAAAACCACAGCAGAAGATGGAAGAGTTACCCGCTGCTTTGCAATATAGGGTAATATCATTTTTACCGCAGGCACATGGATGTGTATGTTATACTGCATATGCTTTACAACTGAAGCGATAGTTTTTTACAACAAGAATGGAAGAATGTTATACTGGTGGCCCAGCGTGTTTATATCAGCAGATATCTGCAGGCTGTCATGCCCTCTTGATGCTCAAGGTTCAAGAACACCAGGTGACCTTTGTTCCATATCATTACCTCTCAGATTGTCTTTCTTACACACACAGCATACTAATCCCAACACATATGCTCACATTTAACATATGTGGTACACAAAACCACTTTGCGATGACCGCAATGACATTTGACTCAGAAAAGAGACATCCTGATCTCAAGCATTTGCACAATAGCACAACAACATTTATAAACAGTACAATTACTGACTTAAATCACTTTTTTATTCACTCAAAAAGTTGATGAATTACAGTACAACTGTATGTTTTTCATGTCACACAAGTTTCCCAACTGAGCTGCTAAAGGCGTGTGGTTCTCTTGAGCAACTTCCAATGGAAAACAGCGCTGCGCAGCACTGTGGTTACACTGGCCATCTCCCCACTGTGAGGGATTATAACTGCATAAGTGGGGAGGGAGTTGCTGAAAAAGAACAACGGCGCTCGACAAAAGTAAGTGGAGTTCAAAAACTAGGAACCTAATAAACAAGCAACAACAGACAATAAATCCAAAGCCCCAGAGGAAAATGAAATGAAAAACTGCTTGCTGCCGCCCACAAGCCTCTGAGCAGAGCAGCAGCAGTGAGGATAAATTCTGCTACCACACTGAGTCTTTCAGGACGCAGAGCTGACTCTGGTCCTTACAGGCTAATTACAGCTGACTACAGCAGGGTGTGTGTCTGCCAAGATGTTATGTGCATGTATGTGTGACTCTGTCAGAGTGTGTGACTATTTCTGTACCTGTGTTTTTGTGTGAACATACAGTATGAGTGTGATGTCTCATTTTGTATGAGTGTTCTTTTATAGTCTTGCTTGTTGAGTAATGACATTTACACTTCCTGGCCAGGAGAAGTTAAAGTTTGTGTGCGCATGTGAGTGTCTAATTTCAGCAGCTGTTAACGCCTTTCAAAGTTCATGTATAACCATATGTTTGCCTGAATCTAAATGTTAGTCTGAAGCGATCTGACAGTCTAAATATTTCTTTCTCTGAGAAACAGGTGCTGATGGCTGAGAGGGAACAGAAGAAAGTGCCTCATCCCATTGTACCTTCCTGCATGTCTGTCTCTCTGTTCCTGCCTCCTTCCCTGAGGCCAACAGCTGTATCACAACTCTACTAGTAATCACATTTGGAACCATCATCCAGGCCCATTGAAAAACTACCAACAGAAACATCTATTTTGTTGCATTAGTTGCAAAAATTGCACTTTTCAGTCCAGTTAAATGTTTATTGACAGCCAGACTTTTAGAAAAGCAAGTAGGTATTCACAAACATTGTTGCCAAGAGGTACAGCGCTAAAACGACACCAGAGGGAATGGAAAATTACCTGTGCATCTTTTTACTCTTAAAGGTGGAGCTCATGCTTGTGTCAGCTAAACTCACAGTCAGGGTCCAACTGATTAGATGACAAATTAGATCAAGACCAAGCACAGTAGCTAGAACTCCACTGACCTTGTTTGTGTGACCAGCAGAGGGTGGCATCTGAATCACAAAAATAACCTGGGAATTGGATAAATTTTCAGCCCATATCACACCATATTTGGTTTTGCTCCAACAGGTAAATTTAAGTAGTCAGCCTGGAGTTAAGTCTGTCAACTATAGTCTCTACATATAACAAGCAAATAAATGAATGAATGAATGAAAACTTTATTGCCCCGAGGACAATTTGCTTTGCACAAAGAGCACAAAAGAACATCAAAAAACATCAACAACCATACATGACAGCACATAATATAACATTGTAAAAACATCATAAAAAGCATCATTTTGGGAAATTGTTAAGAGACATCAAGTGCCAAATTAAGACCATGTGATCAAAGGATGTTAAGCAGCTGAATGCTGTGCAGGACAAAGGATGTGATGCCTCTTTTAGTCCACATCCTGGGCATGCTATACCCTCACTCTGAAGGTAAAAGTGCATATTCAGAACACAGACAGTGCAGTGGGTCTGCTATGATCTTGTGGGCGAATTTCATGGTGTACTGGTCTGTCATGTAAGTAACACCGCACAGTGGTTCCCCAGTTATCTTGCCACCCAGTTTAACAACCCAGTCTAGTTTGCTCTTGTTTTGTACAGACGATGCTGCCCCCCACCACTACAAAAGGTACAATATACTCTGAAGGTCTTGTAAAACAGTGTCAGCGTAGTTCTGTCCACATTAAAATGTTCCTTGAAAATTTCCTTAAAACGTAGAAACAGCCTTTGCAAACCCAGCGTTGGTGTTAGCATTCCATGTCAGTTTGCTATCAATAACAGTGCCCAGGTACTTATACTCCTGTACACTTTCAATGATTAAGTTGTTCAAAATTACAGGGGACAGAAAGGAGTTTCTTCTGAAATCAATGATCATTTCTTTAGTTTTTTTTTTGTGTTTAAAATCAATGAGTTATCTGAACCCCAGTTGTAGAAGTGGTTAATCTCAGCTCTATAACTGGTCTCCACTGGTCTCATATAAGCGGTTTGATTGGATTCCACTGCCTCTCCACCTACAGAATAGAGACCCTTATCATACCATACAGCAAAAATCAAATGGGGCTCCATGGATCCATGAAAACGTTGAGGAACCACAGCAATGGGCAGATTAATCAAACCAGTAGTTGGAAAGATGCACAACAAATATAGAGTATACTGAGTCCACAATGTGTGAGCTGAATGCATCACACTGTCTGTGAGATGATGGTGAGAGACAGCCAGCCAGACACAATAGTCTTAAATCTATGCCAAAAGAGGCTACATTCACTCACACACACACACACACACACACACACAGACAAGTGCACACACATGCACGCGCGCACACACGGACAAACAGAGTAATTAGTCTTTGATTTCCCCCGGCAGTGTTCTGGTACCAGGGGGCAGCTGCTGGGACCCTGCTTTAGCGTTGGCTAATTTCACTCACGGCTTGATCTCAACCCAGCACAGGTGCCCACTTGGCACCCAACCGCTGTTGCCATGGCAATGCCAACTTCAGGGGCCAAGAAAATGCCAATTGTCCAAGGAGCTCAGCCACAGGAGCACAGGAGCCATTGATGAGGTACTCATTATAAACAGGCCACATTAGCACAATGAGAGGAGGTAGTCAGGTCTGGGCAGTTCAGTTAGGTTCAAATAGCCCTTTCCTTTTCATTTATACTTATACTTATATGTTTCTTATGTGCATGTTTTCCCTTCATAAATGACATGTGTCAAACTGAGCTGGTTTCTATTCCCAACAAACAAAAAAGATTCACTCAGACTAACATCTGCTCTGTGCAGCAGACAGCATGCAGACGTTAGTGTAGACCGCTATAACTTGGACTTGAGTGCCTCCTTGTGGTTCATGGGTGTCACTACAATGTCTGTCAAGGTACAGGTCCACGACTGCATGCACCTGCTTTAAAACACGCTACGCTGAACCGCTGATTCAGGTACTTCTGCTGTAATGAGCTTTTTCCGTTAATCGCCCCTGAGGATTCACCCTGCGCCCCCACACTCATTAAGCCCAGGGGACTGGCTTGCTTTGACTCACCTCGGTTAACGAGTGAGATCCAGACTTTGAACATCAAGGGACCTAGCCCCTGAAATCATCTTCACTTACTTGCTATCAGGGTCCCTTTAGACAAAATATCTAGTTGGCAACTTGCACACTAAGCAAGTAGACAAGTTGGATGAGACTCAGTGGAGAGGAAAAGGGTTAACACTGAAGTGAGGAGGGAAACAAATGGACGGGCAGTCACAACCATAAAACATCATATACGAGAGACAGCTCACATTGATTTTTGTGCATTAATGTCACATTTTTGATACTGTTACCACCAGACCTGGGAAAGGTACTTATCTATAGGCTGTGATGTCATCAAAAGTAGACATGCTCAATCTGTGTGTGATGCAGTCTTTATACAGTATGTTATCCTATCGTTGAATTTAACATGATATCTGACCTGTAAATGGTGAATGAAGTCTGCTTCTGCATCAGACAGTGACTTTGTCTTGTGCAACAACAATAGTTTCCAGGTTTTGTATATCATTTTAATTGCCAGTGCAATAGCCCAATTTTCCCACAACGACCATTAAATTTTAATCTAATTTGCCATATTCCATTCCTTAATAAACTCATTTCAACAGACCCATATTGTGAATTTCTTACCTAAGGCCATCGTCTAACCAGGAGTCATTTTAATTGTCACACTGCCATCTGGTGTATGGATTACATGCCTGTATCAAAGCCATTTCCAGCCATTTCATAGCTATCAGAAGTGTTATTTCACACTGAATGTGTTTTTAAAAGTCTAAGCTAAAGGCTCTTGGCAAGATGAAAGTTTCCACCTCCTTCCTGGACAATTTACACTGACTGAAGCATTTGTATGAGCTTGTTTCACTTGCATGGAGCTCATTCAGTTCTGCAGAAGATGTGGCAGGCTAAATATAAAGAACAGGCCAACAGTCTCAGATTAAATTATGAATTAGCAGTGTATCTAAATACAATCATGACATGAGACCATGGTCTCTATAATCCTCTGAAAAACTTTTTTGAAATTGAATTAATATAGCTCGTCTAAGAAAAAATATTCAATTATCAATTATTCAATTATTATGAGTATGTTGTAGTAATTCAATAATCTCCATGACAGCTTTCATCTAACATAAAATATGCACTGCAGGGTTGACTTCCCTTTCCTTCTGAGTCATATGTGAACTTCATTTGATCCTGTAAAACTAAACAAGCACTTAATGTGCACCAAAGCCAGTTGTTATTGTAGCCTACGGTTATTATTGTCTCTACATTCCAAATAGTGAGTATGTAGCTGGTGTTCTTATTATTTTATTTATGGCACTAAGTTAAAGCGCTATTGCTTCTGACAGAGTGTCCTATTAAACTGCATTGCCAGCATCATTTATATTCACTGTAGGGACTATTTTTAAATGTGCTCTACACTCTGCACCTGAAAAACTTTGACCTTGACGTGATTTGAACACGCAGCCTTCTGATCTGGAGTCAGACGCGCTACCGTTGCGCCACAAGGTCCTCCACAATGTGATGACCAACTGCATCATTGCAGAGACATCTTGAGTTTGTACAGCAGAGAGACTCATTCTTCAAGAAGACATTTGTACACAATATAAAACTACTTACAGCTCATACAGTTATTAAGGAATATATCATTCAGGTCTTGATTATTTAAAAATAATCAAACAAAAGAAAGTCTGATGTCTGATTGTCTGGATGAAAAACAAAAACAGCTTTTCCTCTGCAAACTGCTATTACACATTTCAGTCCAGTTGGTGGCAGCAGTGGATCAGAAAGCTGACATTACAACTGCCAATAAACAAAAAAGACAATCTATCAAATCAAGCCCACAATGCATTCACACCAAAAGTAATAGATATAACACTACAGATATTATAAGGACATCATGGACAGACAATATGGAACTTTCTCTGTTTAAGTGAAGCTTTTCAGCACCTTGATGGAACTATGTCTTCATTACCTTTGTGATCTTTGTTTTGATGGAGCAAATAAGACACCAAACCATCATAATTTCATCAGAATGATCTCTACAAGGAAGTAAATAGACACAAAGCTCCAAGTAACACAAGAACCAAACTTCAGCAGGGTGATTTGTACAACACAAAACCAAAACTAACCCCTGACTTCTACAGTTGCAATACATTTACACTGGCAGCTGTAGAAATACAGAAATTCCTCATGCATGTGAAATGGAAGTTGGATCATCATTATGCAGCTCCGTGGAGCAGAAACCGACAGGCTCCAGCATGTAGCTCTGTGACGGCATATGAATCATAGCGTGGAAATCTAACTGCTAAACCTGAGCCAGACATCTCACATACCACACACACGCACACACCTCAGACTCAAACGGCTTTGCAGGGCACGTGCTCCCAACGGCAGAGGGACTTGCAGTAGTAGTGACAGCAGTAGTTTCATGAACTCCCCTCTGCTCTGTTATCTCTCCATTTCATTCTAGTGACTCACTGTGGATGTTAAAGCTTTCCTGTACACTTAAATGTGACTGAACACCAATCTATTTTTGGAATTTCTCAGAAATTGTTGTTACTATTTTTTTCTTAGCTTTTTATCAACACAGTTACTGGTCATTATATTAAAGTTGATGATTTTAAAAACAAATACTGAGTAAATATGAGATACAGTAATCTAGAAGGAAGAGACCAGTAAAATAATGAATATGTACACTGTATCAAATTCAGATATGAAATCCACAATAGAGGTCTCTCATGTCCATTTTATTGTTTTCCATGGTGACTGTCGAGTCTGTTGAGCTGCATTTTGCTTCCAGTTTTTATAAATCATTTCATGTTGGCTTCAAGGTCTGTGATTAGTTTAATCCTTTTGAGACATTAGTCTTGATTATTGCATTACAACATTAATAACTCTCAAGTATTTCACTTAGTTTTGAGTCTAGGAACACCTTTTAAAACAAGTGGTACAGTTTTCAATTGGGTATAAATAAATCAGATTACACTTTGAATCAATAGAGTGGTCTGAAATAGTGGTTCACCAGCATCAATACAAGCTCTGGTATGACAACTACCCACGAACTGGTACATTTGAGTTGTATGCAGAAGGGAAGTAACAACCTAACAAGTTTTACCTATGAGTTTTCATTATTTTCCTTTTACTGCAAAAACGTTATGATTTACTATGTGGTCTAAGTGTGTAGATGTGTGTGTATGTCAGGCTTCCTGAGCTCTGTCTAGTAGCCCCATCTGAACTGAACACATTTGGCATACTGCTTTTTAAGAGAGCTGGCAGGAGGGAGGATAGGGAGCTAAAAACAGTTGGAATGTAAAACTAATGTCAACTTAGGTCAGAGATAAAGCTCAGGTGTGGGACCTCGTGGCGCAACGGTAGCGCGTCTGACTCCAGATCAGAAGGTTGCGTGTTCAAATCACGTCGGGGTCAGTGAATTTTGAGGTAGTGAAACAACTGCACTCACTCTGCTGATGTATCCTGTTAAACATAGTGAAATGACTTCTGGTCATCAGCTGCTCCACTACAACACAAGCCTCCAATACATCATAACAGCAAACAACAATGAATTACTAACAGATAAGGAGAATACATTGCTAACTTTCATTGCAAAAAATGGATACAGTAGCAATGCATCTTCTCATTGGAAATGACTGAACTCAGTTAAAAACTAAAGACAAAAAAAAACTGAGAAAAGCCTCCAGCTAATTATGATATAAACTTCGATACCACTGAGATTCAGAATGTGGTTTTCAAGGAGAACACAGTATATTTCTGTTTCATTATACTATCACCAAAAGCAGTGCACCAATATTAATCTATCAAGGCCAGTGCAGCCTAAGCAGCAAAGGAAGCCTGTTAAAGCAGTACATCCATAAGAACAAGTGCAGTGTTGTCATTAATGGGTTAAAATTAACAGGTCTGGTGAACTGTGTTCCTGCCTGTTAGTAGATTACAGTAAAACAGGGACACAGGCAGTTGCTGATGGATGGAACTGGACAGACTGGATCAACTACTACAACTATACACACATACACAAAGAAGCAAACATCCACACACTGAGATAAAATCCTGTTTTTACCCACACACACGCCTACACAGACAGACACAGGGCTGTTCCACTGGTGTAAAGTCAGTTGTCCCAGCCCACATTCAGCTGAGCTGTGCACTCTACTGCATGTCATTTACAGACTGTTAACAGACTGTTACCACAGTATGTCTGTTATGTTTAGTTTTTAGGCTGACTAATATTGTTGAGTTTTACAGACATGTGGTACACTCCAGCCATCCTGTAATATGCTGGCTTGAAATAAGACAAATCAGCTGTTATTTTGCTTGTAAATTGATATAAACGAAACAAGAACATTAACATTTTGTAATGCTAATGAAATGTGTTGTGAGTTAGACTGTAATGAGCAGATTTGACCACCAGGGGGAGCAGGTATTCACAATTTTAGAACAAATATCACAACATACACAGTACTGTATGTGCAAAATACATTGTTTTGCTATAACTGACAAAGACAGAATTGTTTCTTCTTTCCTTCCTTTTTTTTTTTTGCATATTACCTGTCAAGGACCACAGGGGATGGAAGAGAGGAGAGGAGAGGAGAGGAGGAGAGGGAGAAGAGGAGAGGAGAGGAAAGGAAAGGAGAGGAAAGGAGAGAAGAGGAGAGGGAGGAGAGGAGAAGGTTTCAGACAGCAGGTGCAAAACAGCTGCTCTCACCACTGATCCCACCTGATGCGTAACCATGGCACCCACATATTCATTATAAGGTGCGTAAATGCACATGCACACACGCTTTTCTTTCCTCTCACACACAGTCTCTCATTCACATCCAAATGTATACACAAAACCAAAAATCGTATCTTCACTTCTTCAGACAGATCAACTGTTCAAATCAGTTTACAGCTCAATGCACTGCTTCAAGCACATTTCAGGTGTGGGAAAAGTACTATTCAACATCAAACAGCAAGGCAGGCAACACATACGGTGTTCTTGAGAAGGATACTGTGCCAGATTTCACAAGATAGCAGTGGTTTTCCGGACATTAGATATCCTGAGAAAACTGCTAACAGATAGGAATCAAAAATAACACCTCAGATTCAAACCTGCATGTTTCATCATCATCGAGATGAATACATAATCATGGCTTTAAGCACAGTTATCTGTGAATCGATGAGAACACCAGATAAATCATCTTTGTCATCACTACAGCAGGATACACTGCGCTGATGACTATCATCATTGTAACAAAAAAATACTGACAACAAAAGAGTTATTGTCAATATAATGGCCTGTAGATAAAAAACATTTTATCTTTAACTATGTGCTGTTGATGCTCTTTATTATTTCAATCGAGCAACCCTGTATTCATTGACCATGGAGCAACTTCTAGCTGCAAACTCCAAACAATCATTTAACCCATTTCCCTCTTACAAATACACAAAGCAGGTTACAGCTCACTATCTGGCCCAACATTAAAGCCAAACAGCTAGTGACTCAGGTGTAGTCAGCACTATTCCCATGAGAAGGATGCAGTGGGATTGTGGGTAATCATTTACAGCTGGTCTGGTGGGTGAAGCTGGAAGTGTGATATCATGCTACCTCTGACATACATTTTGCCCACACACACTCTTATACGGGAAAATGTAGAAATACACACACACACACACACACACATCAAAGTCAAACCTTGAATCTAACAGACATGCGTCATTCAACCTTCCACAGATATGAAAGCTGTGGAGAACTGCCAACAGGTTGAAATGATTAAAAAGAAAACACGGTGGTGTGCAGTAGTTTACTGTTTTGTAATGTTTTAGGTAATTATATGACAGTAAAAGCAGACAGGGGTAATCATAAGCACATGTCAGTGAAACTCTCTGTTGTACTGCCAAAGCTTCAAGTTTCAGAGTTCAACAGCTATTGAAGCCATTTTTGCAGGAGGAAAAACTGAATGGAAATGGGGTGTGCGTGAAAAGACAGTTATGAATAAATAACACTATGAAAACACACTCTTTCTCTTAATGTCACACACACTCTGACTCACCCTATCTTTGTCATCCGCCACATCACACAACACATCATCCAGGTCCAGGATGCCTCCATCTCCATGTTCCAACCTGTGCACCTGAACCCAGTAGCTGGGGTCCTGAAAAAAAAAAAAACAGAAAGAGAGAGTATTAGCTCTGTAATGAGATCAGCTTTATTTGCTCCATATAGATTTAGGATTTATATCGTTATGTAGCATTGCCAGGCCAAAGGAATTAGCAGCCCGTACCCTTATGAATCAGCTGATCTAATCACCATAATGATCCACTCAGCTGGCACACAGAGGATTGCCATGGTTATAGATTGACATCATGATAGCAGTTATGAAATATTTTGATCCCCTGCTGGATAGCCTGCAGAATAAGTATATGGCTCAAACCTTTCTTCATATGGAATTAGAAAAGGGAACGAATGTGAAACACAAGTCTAATGGTGAGGTTTCAACACACCACCACCCTCCCAGTTACAAAATGCTGTATTTCATTGCCCTTTTTGCATCAAAATATGAATGTTGTCCGTGCATAGATAATGCACTCAGATACAATATGTAAAGTAGTAGATATAGTTCCAGATAAAGTCAGTATGCTTTCAGAAAAATATAACACACATCTCTCTATTTAAAGCGTGGAATCTCGGTCTGTATGTAAATATGTATGCAGCGTGCAAAATTTAATTTTTTCTCCACCGACCAAATGGCTAGTGAATGTTCATATTTTACCAGCCACTCAATAGATTACCATTGGTTTTTTTGGCTGGGGAGTGAAGCAACTCTACCAGCCATTTGCATATTTTAACAGCATTTGGCTGGTGGCTGGTGCTAATTTTGTGCCCTGCATGCATGTATGTATGCATGTATGTATGTTTGGCCTTCACATATCTCGAGAACCGTTCAACCGTTCTACTTGATTCCTGGCAGGTGGATGGCTGGGGAGTCGCAACGTCGATGTGTGAAGTTGTTTGGATGCGTGGTTCTCGAGAAATATATAAAAATACCTCATAAACAACGTTGATTTGCTTCTTCTTCTGCCTGTGGAGTCAACGAGCGGAAATAGCGCCACAGCGCCACTCTGCCATTGCAATCCACATTGTGGTTGGAGGTGGGATTACATTTGTAGTGTTAATGACTCAAAAAAGTTTAAGCTACAAGGAAGGAAGTCTTAAGCTCTACTACTGAACTGTGTACTGTGAACGAAACTTGGCATGTACGTTCAAGACTTAGTGCTGGATGTTAGCGCTGGACTTTTAATATTGCAACGCTGAGTGTACAGAATTTAGTGTGCTACATGGATTTAAGTGCTGAGTTATGCAGTTCACATCAACAGTTTGAGAAGCTTCCATGTATAATTGTAGCAGGGTCTGTATAGTATGTTATTCCACCTGCCATATATCTAGTAGTGTTGGTTTACTGGCTCACGAGCATCCTCTCTAAGTAGGTAAGTGTTCCTGGCAGCTGTGTAACTTTACCGCTTCATGAGAGATGTGTAGTGTCGTGACTTACCGAAAAGCTACTACAAAGTGTAGCAACTACAAAGTGCTAAAATAACTTGTTGATCTTTTATAGTGTGCTGGGTCTGAGCCAACCACGATAAGCCAACAGAATAACTGATCATTATATTCTGTTCATATTCAGCTACATATTTTCATGTTATCGTATTTGTCATGTCATCTTTACTGTGAAACTTTGCCAGTTCTTCAGTGATATGCCCAAAACAATAAAAAACGGTAGTGTAGATACATGCCTCCTCCACCCAACACAACACAGACAATAGTGTCTGGCAGAGCTCAGTAACATCAAATGGAATAATGACATGTCTATATATCATATAAAGACATAATTACATACAAGATACTGTTGTACAGAATATTGCACCAACATGTTCATAGGCCAGGCGTGCTTCTTTAACATCTCAGTAATGTTTGTGGAGCCAGAATGATAAATTGCCGGGCCGATTTATTGGGCTTTGGCGTACATGTCTGCCAATGCGTGACAAGAACTTGTAGCATCGCTGTATAATGTCACTGTTTTGTCCATCAAAGAACCATGACAATTTTATTTGTCAACAGTAAAATGGGTTATTAGGCACAT
This sequence comes from Scomberomorus guttatus, assembly GCA_038419695.1. Classification (NCBI taxonomy): domain Eukaryota; kingdom Metazoa; phylum Chordata; class Actinopteri; order Scombriformes; family Scombridae; genus Scomberomorus; species Scomberomorus guttatus. Next base: position 8,091,889 of record CM076464.1, read on the forward strand.
ATCCTGGTCATAAAAAGAAAAAAGTATGGGATCCTTTTCAAAAGTGTTTATGCACATGTTTATGTAAAAAGAAAAAATCAGTTGGGCTATGACAGTATGGTCTGTAAAGGACACTATTAAATAGCAGTTTCATGTTGCACATTTTGTGAACACTTTATATAAACAGAATTAAGACTGAGATTCCATGCATGTTTGAAATTTAACCATAACATTTTTAAATGAATAAAGGCCTCTCATTCTCTCCATTTTCCCTCTTCCTTTCTTCCTCCCTCCCTGGGTTTGGCTTTGCCCAGCTCATAGCCTACGAGCACTGAAGCATGCTGGACCAGCCAGACAAGAGGGTAAAGAGAAAGCGCTCAGCTCAATGACTATCCTTCCTGCTCACCATGTCAGGAAAGAATCTCCTCACTCTTTTGTCTGTATTCTGTTCTCACTCTGTTTCCCTCCCTCTGTCTCTGTTCTTCTATACTGTCTCCTCCAAACTGAGCTGTCTTTGGGTCTGTGGTTAAATGCCTTCATGCACGGCTCTGTTGTACTGAACTCCATTGCGGTTCACCAGGCAAAATGGTCCAAATCATGAAGGGAATGATTGTGTGGTATTTTCCTTCCTTCTGAGGTTATTAGGAGGGAAACTATGGTGAGTTTATCAGGTATGTTTCCAAAAGACAAGACAAGAAATTGGAAGCAAAGAAGCTACAGTTGCCATTTTGGTAATAGCCAATGAAAGAACAATGTCTGTTGTAGTAATTACAGAAAGTTATAGAGTTAATGTGCGTGCAGTATAATATGTATAATGTAATTCTCTCATGTGTTGATCCACAGTAAAATTTAATGTCGGGTTGTTTGACTAGGAGGCCTAGCTTTAATGCAGTCCAACCTGACAGAAATATGAAATACTGCTAAAACTATACTTCAATACCACTACAAAACATACCGAGAACCTTGAAGAAGACAGATAACAAAAATTCCCCATCTCTGGAAGTCATTACAAACCACAAACTGACCCTCAGCTTTAAATAGGAAGAAAAAAATCTACATGTTCAAATGTTGACACACTCAATGTCTGTTGGGCATGTTTGGTCCTGATCCAGGCCAGGCTTGTTCTTCAGATGGATTATAAGGAACAAATATGATTCTGAGAGGAGCTCAGCCACAAAAACTAATCCCAGAAACACACTCAGGATTGGGGGGGGCATCTGAGTTTGACAGACGCTGTTTAGATTTGACTTGGTTCAAGTGATGTAGGAGCTTTACATCAGTGTGGCTTTTCCTCCAACAAGCCAAAAGCAGCAAGATTTCTCAGTTCAAAGACTCCTCATTACGGGAGCATTAGTGGAGAATTCATCACTGACTGGAATTGGAATGAGTTTTGTGTTTTGGGAGGTCATCTCTGAATGCTTTGGCGTAAATACCAAGGTCTTAACTGCCACACATGACTAAACTTTATTTTTTCCCTTGGTGGATACATGTAAGCATTAGTAAAGACCTCCTAAGACACAGCTGGTCATGTTAGCCACTCAGATCACAAAAACCCCAAAGGTCAAATTCAGTTTTGCCTGCCTCTTAGTATCATTCACCCTTTCTCTTCAGAGAGATGTAGATCTGTGCTACTATTGAGGATATACTATGTTGTGCATGTCTTTTAATGTTGTATTCAGGCTCAAAACATAGTTCTCATCCCAGTGAATATAATAATAATCTCATTTACTTCCCGTGCAACTCATCTTTGACATTTGAACACATATGGGCTTAATCAGATGTTGACACCACCAACACCAACAGTATGGACACCAGTACAAATGGACTGTAGAGAAACAGAGAAGGAGCAGACTTTCCCCACAATCACTGCATTGTGATGGAGTCATTTGTATTACTTGTACAGTGTACAGTAACAGCGGGTAGGGAGGACAGCAGCGGAGTTGATAAAGTGTTAGCCCACTCAGCAGTCAACCTCAGCTCACTTTGTTACCATCATCTCTGCTACTAAATCAAAATGTTACACAAGATCGGCTCTTACACAGTACTTTTCTGATTATATCTGCATGCATCTACAGCTACATTCTATCCTTTTCCATGTATAGTTTCATGCACCTTTACAAAAACTAGAATGTGTTACACAGGGAGGTGTGCTGGCCTTGTGGATACATTAACGAGCCTAAACAGAGAATCCAAATCATCTGCCCTGCTGAAAGGTCTTTGACCAGAACACTAAGTAAGTGGAGAGAAAATTTCCCAGATGGGATTAGTATGATAAAGTTCAGTTTAAGTATCGTAAAAGTTGAAACAAACAGGAAATTAATCTTTGGGATGTGGCTAATCGTGTCGTTAAAACTTTTTCAGTCTTATAGTTATCTTTAGAGTGGAAACTTTATGTGCAGAGGAACAAAGCCCACATCAGATCCACCAATATGTCTTTACTGTTGCTCAAGTGCAACCAAATCTCATATATCGCCTAGTTTGAAAGAACAGGGCTTTCCCTTCCCACCCTATCATTATTCAAGTCCTAATTAGTTTTTCCTTAGAAACAATAAGCCAGCACATTTCATTAACAAAGGGACAAAACCCACAGGAACAAAACATATTTGACAAAAACAGTTGTCAAGTACAGCTCTGATAGGCAATCAAAGCAGAGTGAAACATGAGAACAACACATATGTGCCCCTTACTGCACAACAGGAAGAAGGATGATGGAAAACCTGTAGAAACCAGTGTAACCTGTAGAAAAATGATAATCAACACTCTTAAGTTATCAGTGTCATGTGAAGTGTAACTTTTCAGCCTAATGCAGAGCTTGAAGCAACATTTTCAGGTCGAGTACAAAATGTTTGAAGGTTCAGCCATATAACTCCTGATATGACTCTGCTACTGCTTGCTTTAGTGCCACCTGTCATACTGCTACTGAGGAGCTACACAGTGCTATAATTGTATCATGAATACAGGATAACAAGTCACACTTTTTTATTTGATGAAACCATGAGATACCAGCAAAGACATAAAATATGACACCTGACTAGTACGGCAACAAACTGCAAGTACTCAAGAACTCTATGACCTATGTCCTTATCATATTAATGTCATCACATTACAAATATATCCTCAAAAAAGTATTTTAATTACTGTCACTAGAGTCAAGAGCCCATGAAAAGAGAGATACATTTCACGGCAAAGTACAAATGTAAGGGGAGTAGCTTCGATTGTCCTCGTGTAGCGTTGCCAAATGCAACAGCACAGGAATGTATACTTGGTTTCACTTTAATGAGATGTGAGTGTAGCAAATGCAGCAGCAGTAGTGCAAAATGAGCCAGACTTGCTGATTATGTATCACGAGGAGTATGTAAATGGGAGATGTGGTTACACGTGCATCAAAGTGTTCAACTCTGAACATATCAAAAAAAGGACATGTATAAAGTGACTTGGTGGCTGGCAGAGTAATGCCTGCTATGCTGACACTGAGAAACCCTGCAGGTTAAAAGACTTCTGTATTAAGCAGAGCAGATATGAGCAGATATGCGGGGTGTGTCAGTGTGTATTGTCTCCAGGTCATTTAGCTCCTACCCTAGTGACCTGTTTAGTCACTCATGAGCTTTACTCATTCATTCATACACTGAGTGAGTGACATACCGCCACCATGGTCTGATCAGGTATCCGCTTATCTGATCCACCGTAGAAGGTGAGGGGAAACAGAGAGGTGGTTGTTCTCTGTGTCACACACACAAACACACACACACTTGCGACATAAGCCCAGACAATAGCTCTCTTCACCCTATTATCTGTCTCTTTGTACCAGAGTGAGTTGCCTGTTCCTGTCAAAGACCACACAAAGACCGGTGCCCTGGAGGAAAATTAGGGGAGAGAGGAGTGTGGGAGAAAGTGTGTGTAAGAGAGAGAACATGTGCCTGTGTGTGTTTTATGATTGCTGCTTTAGCTCTTGCAAGTGTTGCTATTCCCACAAGAGGAATGTCAGTGTCTACATGGGCTTCTCAAATGTCCAAGGCTGCAGCAGGACCTCGTGGCGCAACGGTAGCGCGTCTGACTCCAGATCAGAAGGTTGCGTGTTCAAATCACGTCGGGGTCAAAGCTTTTCAATGTCTGACACACTTCGGTGCAGCCATGCATTCACTATCAGTTCAGGGAAAGTGGAATACCTCAGTATGACACACAACTTAATGAAGGCAACAAAGAGATGCCAGTCCCAATTGTGGGTTGCGAGTTAGCATTGGGGAATGTTAAGTATTTGGAGATGATCCCATAAACAGAACAAGCATGATGATGCACTTTCACAAACCACAAGCAGCAACAGTTTACAGAACATATGAAATGCGACCGTGGGTCTTATCATCTAAAGATGGCATCGACAAGCGCTGCTCTGTAAACTGAAAAAGTGGTAGAGATGTGATAAGTATGCAAGCAGCTGACAATGAGTCACGAAGGAGAACAGTACTGTGCTCATTATTGTATCTACTTTATGTGTTAAAGACACAGTTTAAGTGTAATTCAATCAGTGCTGTATGCTGCTATAAAAGGACGTTAATGTCTATAGAAACTGTACATTTTCTAGACAATTAATTATCTCTCAATTCACACTTTTGTCAAATCTAATTCCATGTAGTCCCTCCATCACTCTATGTGATTCAAGTTAGAGTAACATCTAGTAAAGGGTGGTCAGGGTTCAAGGTTTGGTCATGGCTGCTGCTCACCCTTTTCACAAAAGAAGGCTCTTATTTAAACTGATTATATGTCTCAAACTTAGAAAAAGGCAAACTTCACTGAAGAAAATATGTGTGCTTGCCATAGCCAAAAGATTCAATGTAAATCAAACAGCCCAGAAGTCTCAAATCAGCAAACTCCATAATGACATCATCCACTCTAATCTTCCAATTGACATATACTGAGCCTAAAAAAAGATAAATGAAATCAAATAACTCAAAAACAAGAACTAGAAGGTCCCTTATGTGATTCTTGGACGGCTTCAAGTTAATTCAAGTGAGTTGAATTGACCTGATTTTCTTTCTTTCACAAGACTGACCTTGCAGCTCACACAGGTGTTTTGTAACTTCAGAAAACTGGGAGTGGAGTTTGAATGCCTGAGTTGTTAAAAAAAAAAAAAACTACTGCCACCGGTGTTACACTTGGAACTGGTTGATTAAGGATGTTAAGGGTCTGTGATTTGCACTGAGGCATATTTCAGCTGAAGTGAGCACAAGAAAATATTTCTTTTTCTAGTTGTACTTGAAAGTTACAAGAAAAAAAAAATCTCCACTGTGCAAGCCAGGAGCTTAGACACCGCCATTAGGCTGTGACCTCTGACCTCTGGAAATACCGACCTCCCTGTGAATCACCAGTTCAACCCAGTAGTTCAACCTCTCAACCTCCCACTTCCAGAGTTTGCACTGCAGCACAATACTGGCTGTGATTTATAGAGTGTATGTTCTCCCCTGTGAGTCATAAACACTAGTGTCACAAACGAGCCTTTTCTGCTTCTCTTGTGCACGCACACACACACGCGCGCACACACACACGCGCACACACACACGCGCACACACATACGGACACACAGCTGGACCACACACACACACACAACTCTCTAGCTCCTTATCTTTTCCAAAAGGTTCACTGTTGCTATCAGGAGAAAGTTAAACAAATGCAAAATAGAAGATATAGGACAGTAGCAGGCTACTGCTGCTACTACTGCAGGGTCTCATGTAATGTAGCTTATGTCCTTATGCATGTGTGAAACAAAAAAGGTTTTTGTGTTAAAGTTTTTGAGGGTTTTATAAGTTCCTACATCTTCAGTCAAGAGTATCAATGCATTATTAATGAGTTTTTTTTTTCGCAGATAAAATAACTAATGTAATTATTGTTGTATGTAATCAGGATGTGAGTGTGTGAAAGAATGTGCTTTAATGAAAGGCAAATAAAATCCTCAAATAACACTCATTATCATTACACAGCTAAGATTACTTATAGACTTACCAAAATCCTGAGAGAATGACTGCGGTTTTGTGTCATTCTTAATAGGTTGCTGAAATATCATCTTATGAAAACAAACAGGGAGGAATTCTGGCATGGTGACTATGTCATCTAGTTAAAATTTCCCTGTGGAGTTGACACTGCCAATTCATAAAGAGCTAAATACTAGTTGTTTATGAAAGCCTTCATTATCCCTAATTGACCCTTGAAGAGACAGTTGGTTTGTTGACATGATTCATTGGAGGTGAGACAAACTGTTAGTGGGAGACAGTAGTTGATTTTCCAGTTCAGTTTAGCTAACCACGTTTATTTTAGCTCTCTAAAATACACAGAAAGTCCCTTGAGACGTAACTTTTACTTTGTATTGGAAGATTACACTTCCCTTTAAGCGTGATTTCTGTCTTCAAGTCCCAAACTGTGGGCTAACAACACTCTGTCTGTATGTATGACTGTCTATGCGTGTATAGTTCAATAGTAATGGGCTTAAGAACTAGTATACTGGGGGAAGTGTAGCACTGGTATTCCTCTGAGACAAAGTCACCTCCAGGGTCTCTGCATTATTGATGCCCTGCCTGCCCAGAGCACAGCCTACAGAGTACAACACTGAGAGAAATATGACACCTCGCTACACACATACATGCTGCACTGCACACACTGGAAGCCTACTGCATGTCATTATCCATAGGAGCACACCCATAATATACAGCATGATACAAAGAAACATGTACTGGAGACTCCAGAGCTACATTCAATGGCCGTGAAGAACTTTCATGGTCTTACAGTAATTAAGTTGAACAATTTTTTTTACACATCATACATTGTAAGAAGCTGCAGATACTGTAATTGGGCAGCAACCAAACATGTATCCAACTTTACAACATTGTTTCCAGGAAAAAATGCATAATTCCACCCTGAGAGAGACAGACGAGCGTACTGTATGTGCCCACAGAGACATAAACAGAGAGGACATTCAGTATACATTTTGGTGATACTTTATACGAGTTACTTAAACACAGTAGTTCAGTTAGTTGTCCACATCGAATTATTCCAATAAAGACTGTTATTCAGAACTATCCATCATAGAAATAATGTGGCAGAATAAGGCAGACTACTCCACCAAGCAACACAGAAAATGTCTGTCTGGTTTTCTTTTAGGATTAATCAGTTTGCACATCTACCATTTATTAGAGCGAGACTATAAAGCACAATGAGCTGTACTGTAACTTTGTATTAGTTCAGTGTCCATGGTGGCACTGCACTCTGTACAGTTTTAAGCAACTTGAGCAGTAGTGAGTATTCCGGACAGCTGTTAACAGCCTATCTTGGCAACGTCTACAATATTGGCTGGCTGCACTGAAAAATGGGCCAACTACAAACACAAAATCTCAAACTTCCTCACTCATTCACTCATTGTCAATTGTCCAATGGACAACATGCTTCATGATTAATCATTCAGTTCATTCAACTATTAAGTTGCAAGTACAGCATATGGGTTAGTGGCTCATTATCTGTCATTTAGAAACCTTAAAAGAACCAAGTTTATTAATGAATCATTCTTCCACCACCTATTTTTAAATGGAAATAAGCAAACGTTCCCGACAAACTGGCAGAAACTTTCACTTGCACTGAGAGACATAAGTTTAAATGTGTCAACACTAGATTAATGGCTCCTAAAGATGTTTTTAGTGCAGGCACACATGAAAGGCTAAAAGAGATATTTACGTATGTATGTATGTTGGCCGACAGTTAACATCTCCCCACGCTGTGCGCTACAACAGAGTGGCAGCATTGGTGCCAGAGTGGTTAGCGAGGGATCAAGCTGGTAATACAGGCCAGCCTGTCAAACCCCAAGCCAAATCCTGCAACCTCTTGACATGGAGACCCTCCAAATATCTGCCACACCTACACACACTGAGCCAGAGCCAGACTGTCAATTCCCCCGAGTCTCATACTGTAGCTGTGGAGGGGAGAGAAGCAGAGAGCCAGAAAAAACATCCCACTGTCACTGTACGTTAAAGGCACAGACGAATGAAGCTTTCTGAATTTTGGGATAAGTTGCGTGCTTGAATAAACCTCTGCACTCGTCTCTGTTGCTGTGTGATCTGCTTGAGTAAGGGATTTGTAGTCTCTAAACCCTGTTTCTCCAGGACTACAACTGCACATATCAACCCTCGTGATAAGTACAACGTGGAAAGCTAAGCATCTGGTCTGGATAAAAAAAGCAGGTTGGAGTGTGCGTGTGTGTGCGTGTGTGTGCGTGCGTGTGTGTGCGTGTGTGTGTGTGTCCACATAGGCCAGACATGCTGCCTCATGGCTCAGCATGAGCTGGAACCGCTGCTGTGATGAAGGTCTCACTAACAAATTAAAACAGACATTATCACATGAGGCTCTCATTGAGTAGTTTCATAATGATACGTCATTAAGCCAATTAAAGAGTAAACCTTCAGACAGGATATGCCAGTTATTACAGGGCTGCTGCATGTCAGATAATTTAAAAGGTAACATCAATTAGTGAATTTTTAAAAGCAAATGTGTTATACATGATAGAAATAGCCACTGTGGGGAACTCATGAGTAGGCAGAAGCTATTTAGATGCATTACTTAATAAATAAACAAAATGTAGGTTACTGTAGTTATGCATAATTGACATTCAAATGAGTCAGTAAAAAAAAAAAATACTAAATGAGGACTGGACTATAAACTGTAGATGGCTCACGGTCTGTGTTACCTAACAGTTAGCATGTTGGCTTGCATCCCAAAGTCACATTTTATTAGCATGTTTATTAGCAATGCTGCCAAGATAGGTAGCTTGTTTGGGCAGCTAGCCAGTCTCATCCCATCTGAGACAAGTGGTCATTAGCAACAGCAAGGCGGGTTTACACACACACACAAACACACACACACACATTTCCTTGAATGTATTTGCTATCATAAAGCTAACAAAAATGAAATAAACTATATGATATTCTGGTTGTAAAACATGCTATGGTACATTATTGGTGTATACGGTAAATTGTGATATGGCAGGATAATGCCTACAAGCTTTTAAACCTTGATGAGGGGGTTAGTACTACCAGGCAGCAAGCTGCTGTTACAAAGCAACATTATTCTGGCTCAGATGCCCCCTAAGGTGTCCATGAGCAAGACACAGAAGTCTATTGCTAATGAGACACTATTGTGTAGTTGACCCTGTGGACGAAGAAACCAAAAAGAAAATATCTTTTTGATAACAACTCTATTTGTCAGTTTCAAATGCTTATCAGTAAAAATCTACCAACAGAAGAAGCAGAGGGTGAGAGTATCATGTTACTGAAAGGACATTTTAGTGTGAGACCCCTGAGGGAGATGTCCCATCCAGGCCATCTGTTCAGCCTTGGACTGGACATAGGAACAGTCAGATTTGGTGCAGATGTGAAATATCTGAATTCTATGGTGAGCATTACGGTAAAATACATCTCGATTGACAACTTTCTTTAAATGTCTGTCACAGGCCCTTTATATTATCCATTATTCATTGCCAGTGCATCTTTTTCTTTGTATCCTTACAAGGTTTAGTCATGCTTTAGTGAAAACAATGACAACTGTGGACATGCTGGTACCAACATGCTACAATCTGGTATAACAAAAATTAAATAAAGACAGGAAGAAGAGAACAATGAATGAGTGTTCTCATTTTGGATGTGCCACTTTGAAGTAAGGGTTACTCAGAGCTTCGAATATGTAAAAGAACAACACCAACAATCACAACAATAACTGAGCAGCAGAAATAAATCCCTGTAATTTTCAACCTGCAAAGCAAAGACAACAGTTTATACTTGAATAGTGTCCAACATTGGCTACAAAATGCTGCAAATGGCACTGACAGTCTGAAAGTGTGGTCTCTGCACATTAAGGCCTGCTGGTTCAGTAAAACTGGTTGAGCTAGACTCTTTGTCTACTTATAGAGGCAGCAGTCAGCAAAATTTCGGCACACTTTTGTTTATTATTTCATAAGCACAGAGGTTATGCTTGCCAGATGGGACCTCTGAACGAGCCAAGAGAAACACAGTGCACATAGTGAATCACCAAGAACAGACAACCCGCAGTGGAGATGTCACGACACACACGGCTCTTTCACCGACTGCAGATGTGGAACACAGCGTGGCCACAGAGTGTTTTCTAAGGTTTGTGTTTATGTGTGTGTATGTGGAGGAGGTGAGATCTAAATGTGGAACAAACATCATTATGTGCTACTTATTGTGTGCGGTTTAAACAGAAACATAATGTCAAAGCTCATGTTGACAAATGGTAAAGCTACAACCCCAGTCCACATCAGCAGCTATGGAAACTGGAGTCAACTTCAGTCAGTCGGGAAATTTCAGGAAAGTTTAACAGGTGGCAGGCAGCTCAGACTGTCATCTTATCTGTGGATGCTGTGCACACAGGACAGAGTGTTGGGTGTCAAGTTTTGGAATGTAAAATATGAGAAAAGAGGATGTTCACCTGACTGATATAATCTGCATTTGCAAGGGAAAACAGAAATTCAATGTCATTGCTTTAGACAGTTTAGACACAGTGTAAATTAGATATGGTTGTTCAGACAGTGCACCGTGCTCGCCACATCTGCACTGCAACTGCTGAGCACAAAACTATCTCATGTGGCCAGTAAAGAGTTCTCTAATAGCACCACACACAACCCCTACATCCTACAATGATAGCTAAATTAATCCATCTCCTTCATGTGCCCACTGTCTGCCTTCAGCATGGTATGACTCCAGACATGATTCAACACTGCCATTTCCAAACCAAACAATCAAACCCTGATACTGACCAGCAGTAGTAGACTAAGTTTCTGGAAAAAAAATTTGATCCATCACAACCAAGCCACAGAGTCCACCCATTGCCCCATTTCTCACAAAGTAAATACATGTATAATTACGGTGTACTGCTGATATATTTAGAGTATTTAAAATAAAAATAGCATTTTGTGCTGTAGAGAGAATGGATCTATACACAGCCTACATTTACATTTTAGTTTGTAAGACACTATAATTAATTTATTAGGTCAGCTCAGTCAATTTATGCAGCTCAGTCACACTTAATGCCTGTCAGTTAAGGTAGAAGGTAACAGCATAAAGCTGGAGGAGGTTGAAAGACAGTTTGCCGCTCCACTATAGAAACACAAACACACACACACAGATATTCTGTATGGAAGAACAGCCCGTAATGAGCATGAGCAAATACCCATCCAAGAAAAACTTGTACAGTAGCTGCCATATTTTGACATGCCCACAGTTGCATTCCTTCACTATGAACACTTCATGGCTTGTAACCATTGACCCCGACGTGATTTGAACACGCAACCTTCTGATCTGGAGTCAGACGCGCTACCGTTGCGCCACGAGGTCTTACTCCTGCAGTCCACAACTTCCATCTCCAACCTGCAGTCAAGTCTCCCCCATGACACTGGGAGTCTGTATCGAAAATAAAAAAAATATTATAGTCATCTTTGTGACAGACAGGAAGATCTAGTCAGGTAACTGCACTTAATGATCCCCTGACAAAACGCAGTGCTGTGAAAATATGTTGTGCAATGAATACCACGGCTGGAATTTCTTTCTTTCTACATAAATTAACTCAGGTCACCCAAGGCAAACTGAAGTTCTCCTGCTTCTTGGCACTATATATAAAACTGTTTAGAAAAGATAGAATAGATATATAGAAACTAGATTGTAAAAATAGATATGTTGTTGTAGATATCATGGTCTGAATTAAATTGATTATATGATAAATGGCATTGAGGTGTGTAATGGAAACATGTTCCAATTTGAGATACTTTAACACAACAATACACTGTGTTTTTCAAGTTGTGACAGGAACTTCCAAACTTTTGAATCGTTGCCAAGAAAAAAAACACACAGAGACAGACACAGGGAAGAGGCAGGGAGAAAGAGAGTTGATGAAAGCCACTTTCCAAAGGAACAGTGGGGCAAACATCCAAAATCCACAAACACTGACGTCTACAACTCTGAGCCATAGAGTTACAGTAAAGTGATAGACTCAAAAATATATGAGATGTAAACAAAGGGAAAGAAAGCTGTCTATAAAGACAAGGAAAAGGAGAAATAAAGTCCAGATGTGTGTCTGTATTTGGAATGAGTTGGGCCCTGTGTTTTCTTGTGCACTGTGTTTATGTCTCACCAATCCTCAAACTGAGCTCTGCTCTCTAACAACGCCATTAGCTGGTGATAAGTGATTGCTTGGACAAGAACTGACAAAGTAAAGTGGAGGAAGAAGCACTGTGCGTGTTAGGACACTCATATTTCTATATAAGCCTGGAAGAAACAGCTCTATTTACAGTGATCGGTCTCTGGGGGATCTGGATCAGTGTTTGTGTTTGCATGACTGCTGAAAAAGGAAATATGCAGGGCACTTGGAAAAGGCTTCAGTTTTTTTTCTAGGGACAATATTGCAAGGGAGGAATGGTGAGAGGACGATCAGCCACTGTAAACCAGTAAGGTAAAGACATGAAAACATCCACACAAATTCATGCATAAATACTGCCTCACCAAGTCAATCTAATTCTTTATGATAATTAATCCGTCATAGATCAGTGCTTAATACCCGTAAACTGTGTTACAAAGGCACTGCATATACAGCACTGAACAGTACATGCAGTGGCCCTCTTCACTTGCCTGATTTCCATTTATTTTCCCCTTAGCAGAACAGATTATGTAATATGAGAAGTCTTCTGCATCAGCTGAGCCTGGTGCTCCACATCACAGACAATCATGACCTCTTACTCAGACAGTCAAAGCAATCAAACCTGTCTAGTCAATAAAGGAAAGCAAAGCAAAAGCATCATAGGAAGAATCAGAGAATCAGTCCAGTACTGTACAGTGATACATGTCACACTTAACGATTGTGCATAGTGAAGAAGTGTTAAAACGGGTTTGGAGTTCAGATAACCCAGACTAACTACGTTTTAGTCTCATATCCGCAATCTACCTCCCCATTGAGTGATGGAGGAGTTTGCTCTGTAGCTGGGGAAATGCTCATTGACCCTGCACAGGAAACAGGCAACACATAGGAAAAAGTACTTGAGGCTAAAGAGAGGCAACATCAGTGGGAAACTCGTTGTTGGTTGGTGTAAGGGAGGTGAAAGAGGAAAGCAGGAAAGGAGGAGGACACTGAGGAGTGGAAATGAGACAGAGAGAAAGAAAAAGGATCAAGGACAAAGGTTGTGTTTAGTGGTTTAGATGAATAGAGTAAACCGTGAAAGAGGAAAAGAGAGAGTGACTGCAGTGCAACCATTTGCAACACAATAGGAGAATATCTGATTTTACACTTGCAGGTTATGTTTTGTTCAAACCGCACAAGGAGGATTATTCAAAACTATCTGAGATTCAAGTGAAAAAGTTTAACAACAAAAAACTATCTCACCATCCTGTACATAACCTTCAGTGCAGAAAACAAACAATGCACTACAGGTAATATAGTGAAATACATAAAAGCTGCTGGTGCAAACCAGAAGGCTCTCTGGAGAGCACAAACCTCTAATCACCAATAGTAAACTTTTAACTCTGTAAATACTTTGTTTATAGTTTAACTTCTGGGTTTGATTTTCTAACAAACAGCATGTAAATACAATGCTGTTAAGCAGCCAACTAGAAAGTAAGCAATGTCAGAGCTGCCTTCCAGCACACAAACACTTACAGCCAAAGCAACCAGGAAGGAGATCAGGCTGAACATTAAAATGTAATCAAAATCTGGCATCCTATATTTCTCTATACGTCTCTATCACTATCAAACTAACATACAGGCAGACCGATGAAAAAGTCACTGGCAGAGTTAATCATGCAAACTATCTGCAATCATTAATAATTTTATGTAAGAATGACAACTTTAGCCAATAACTTCAGAAGAAAACCGACTGCGATGTGTCAAAAAGATTTTGTGATGCAGTGGTAGCATATCTGACTCCAGATCAAAAGACTGTATTCTCAAATCATGTCGAGGTCAGTGCAGTGGAGCAATGCCGCCACAGATCAAAGCTCCACTCCAGGGTTTTGACATGACTAAGCTTCTTTCTTCTGTCTGGAGAGAGCCTCATCTGAATCAAACTGAACAACCGGCTGGTCTCATTCTTTCCCAACATAACCTCATCTCTGGCTTCAGAGATTCTCATGTCATTTTTATGATAGATGTGCTGATGCAATACTCATCTATCAATACCTCCATTGATGATGTCTTCCTGGCTAATGTGCTACCTAATGCTCTGTTTTGTCTGTTTGAGCAAATGAATGAGCCATTTATCACTTTTTATTTTTGTAAGTGCATGATTGTGTTTATTTTGCTGGTGGTGTTATTATGTAAAGTACATCACACAGCTTAAATCATTGCCATGGCAAAACTATTCACTGTTCTCCTATAGTGCGGACTACTGTGGTATGATAATGAATAGGCTTCCGTTTACTTTGCAAACATCAAGCAGTGCTTTTTAATCTTTCATTAATCCAGACAAAGCTTTGCTGAGCTCAGGCACTCCTTTTAAGCGCTTCTGTGCATTACCCTACATGTTTGCACCTTGATGACGCCCAGTATAACTACAGTCTTCTCCTCAGCAGCTTCACTGGGACAGCGAGGAGTTCTATAGATATTTATCAATGATTAAAAAACATGTGACACACAGATTCATATTTAGGAAATGATTCACAGGTGGTGGCTGGACAGATTGGATTTGTTCCATCCATGAAAATCTCATATTTTCTGATGTCATTGCATTATAATTCTGACATAAGGATCTTAATAAATCTTGGGAGGAGATGATGTGTGCTTGACACACAGGGCCAACATGACAACTACTGAATTCAATCCAGTTTTACTTCAGCCTCAGTTTGAGATGCTAGGAAATGCAACTTGACAAGCACACATCGTCAAGTCTGCTCAAATTTATTGAGATCATGAAGAATTATGGGATAATTATCTCAGGGTTATGACATCTTTTCCTAGACTCATGAGAAACTGTTGTTAATGTGAGATTAGCTGATTTTTTTTTTTCCAGATGAATGCAATTAGCTTCTGTATCTCGGCCTGTCCCCGGTGTCAACTCGAAGAGCACACACAGCACAGAACGCATAAAGCCACATAGCCATCTGGCTGTTTTTCTGCTCACTGTCTTGAAGCTTGGCAACATAAGTTGCATTCAAAGCCAAAGGCTGACAGAGATGCCTGCTCATACACACTGTCAGCAGCCTGTTAGTGCAAGTGTGCAGCCTAGTTCTTCTTAGTGTCACTGAAACAGACTTTCAGGCACTGTGACTAAATGCTGGAATACAGTGGTGAAATCCTGAAGTTTGCTTATAGTCATATCATTGCAGTCTGAGATTATTCAGGCTGAGAGACAGTGATGCCTCACAGGCCAAAAACTGGATACATTGTGTGTCTTCACCATGCAAGACATACTGTACATTCATCCTTTAAATATAGGCAAGTTTTCATGCATATGAATGCAGCTGTACATGTATCCATTTGTGTGCACATGCATCTGCAGCCATGTATGCCAGTGAGGGTTCGAACAGGCCTCATCACCTACAGTGAGACTCTGCAGCTGACTTTTAACACTAACATAACAGTAACGCACTTTAATTGTCAACACCAAGAGTCTCCTCTCTAGACCTGCCTAATATAAACCCATAAATCACCATCTTCAAATCTGTTTACCATCTAGGAAAACACTGGGCTTTGGAGAATCTTAAAATTCCAGCCGCCATCAATCCAGCTGGATAAAAAAACCTTCCCTCTGTCCAAAATTGTGTAAAGTGTCAAAAAGAGGGAAACCCCTAACCTCAAAAAAGGATGAGTCTTCCTTGTGTTTCTACTTTGTAATTTTCCCATCTTCCCACATTGCCCTTCTAATGGCAGCTGAGTCTTCCAAATATAATAAGATTATATATAACTTTCAGGGTACCCACCCACAACTAATGAAGTGCCTTTGAAAAAAGAAGCAGGGGAGAAGAGAAGCCATTCAAGACATGCACTAAAAAGGGGGTTTGCATGTGAAATGCTCCCTATGGTAAAGCACCGACATGGTGTTTTCACATGGGTTTAATCATCTCTCTACAGGAGCACCAGCTGGAAAGTTTCAGAAGTGAAACAGTGGACAATATGTATGTATGTCGTGTTTCCAGGCTGCAACTGTTATGCTACTGCTCCTCTTACTCTCTTCTCTCTACGACTTCTACTACTGCTCTCTCCCACTTTCTCCTTTCTGCTAATGGACCAACCATGTAACCATCAAAACCTCGGAATGTAGTGCACCACTTTATTCTCATGTTTCAACATGATCCGCCATCATGCTCTTTGCTTTTATCTTTTAACATCTTTCAAAATGCCTCAGATGTGTCCTCAACATTAAATGTATAATCAGAAAGTGAGTGAGAATTGGTGGGTGTGAATACTTTAAACCCTTTGATGCACAACATGGCTCAAAAGTGACCCAACTGAGTTTTTATTTTCTATATCTTTGCAATAAATTAATTTCATTGTTCAGTATTCCAGGTATTCCTCAATTAACCTGTTTTGATCATCACAAATCCTTATTTTCATTTTTCCTTTCTTACTTATGAACACATAGGTTTTGTATTTCTATGGAATTTGTTAGAAACTGTTGATATGTGGAAATGTTTGCGCTTTGTTATCATTATTAGTTATTAGAGGAAACCTCCTAAAATCCTTCTCCTTGCATACCCCCCCTTCTCGCCCTCTCCTCTGCAGCCTCAAAATGGTTACATTTGTGCTTTTTCCCACACTCACACCATGTCCTGATCATGCTCCTGATCAGGGAGGCCCATGTTACTCTGGTACAATGTGCTAGATGCTGCCACCTTCAATGCCTACACCAACTTCACTGCACCCTGATTACATGGGTGGTGCGACCAATGCACGGTGACTATTCATCAAGGAGCTGGGCAAAGAGCTTGTCATGCCACATATGAAGAGGTGCATGGAGGGCACGCCCCACCTCCAAAAGCATATTACAGAGGCAATGGGAAGATGTGGGATAAAAAAACAACACACAGCCACCACCCAGCCACAGGAGGACATCAGACAGGAGGGTTGAGTGAAGAGAAAGAGGTGCAAGATCTGCCCAGCTGCCAAAGACAGGAAAGTGAGTGGCTGGTGTGTGAATCAAAGGGTTAAGGGATCTTGCAAGATTGTGTACATGATCACCTCTCAATAGATAGACTTTTTTTACTGTGAGCAGCTAGAAAACCACACTTGAAAGTATACAAGGAAGTCAGGATAATAGCCAGAGAACGAGTTGGATGAGGAGGAGGAAAAAAAGACAAGCAGAAAAAATAACAAACAGCAAAAACAACAGAAACAGTGGGAACGGTAGAAAAGGAGGACAAAAGAAAAAAAGGTTGGGAATAGAAGACAAGAAGGGGAGGTGAAGAGGAAGGAGGGAGGTTGAGAGAGAATAAAAAGATGTTGAGAGAAAGCACCGGAGGCTGTGCTGCAAGGTTAAATCTAATGAGCTCAGTGTTTATCGATGAGTGAATTAGGGACACAATTACGCTGAGGAGAATAGGAATTTTCACACGCATGCATACATGCCCACATACACATTCACTATAGGTAATTTCAGGACCTGCTGATGCTTGAAACAAGATTGTAATGTAAAGAAACTGCCATACATCTCATTCTCTTTGGCTGCGCATGAAGACAGCGTGCCGCTAAGCTGAAAATAACCTGCAGAGTCAAACCAGCTCAGAACTACAAGTGTGAAGAACATGTACGTGCATTTTACTTTTAGCGTGTGTTGTTACTCTATTTTATTCCATTTTCAGCTTACATGTCTGCTTCTTTATATGACGGATCATGACATGACAAAAAAGTATATCTTTTTTTTTCCACAAACGTATTTCAGTCCAACCCACAACATTTCAACAGCAATGAACAAATGCAACAGGCGCACCACTGACTGAGCTGGACAGCCAGTCAGCGTGCCAATTTTGCTGTGGTTCAGTCTGAGATGCAAGGTGATAAGACAAGTGGCACTGTATGACTGTTTGACTCCCAACAACCCCCTCGCTATTCCATCACCCCGCCTCCCCCTCCGCCCAGCGCTTTCACTGAGCCTTCTCTCATTAAAGTCAGTGAGTGATGGAGGAGAGCTCCATCAATCTCTCTTGAGGACCACCAGAGTTGAAGGCGTGGTGTGAAAGTAAAGCCACTAGAGAGGGAAATGGCATGGGTCCATGTGAGTCTCAGGGTGGTGGTGGTAAGAGTAAAAGTGGAAATGATGGCAGAGTCATGCAGTCTGTTCGTGAAGATGAAGAGATGCAGACCTACTGTAAACAGCACTGAGTGGGGCTGGTGTGTGTTTACCTCAGAGCTAAAATGTGCTGCCATATACAAACCAAACCAAATCGATTCCTGGCCAATGCAGAAACCAAACACCTCCTTTTTGAAGAATGTGTTTTGTTTCTAAAAGGACAAAACAATATGCTTTGCATGCTATTTTAATCCACAAACAGACTTGGCCAAAGCAAGACCTTGTGGCGCAACGGTAGCGCGTCTGACTCCAGATCAGAAGGTTGCGTGTTCAAATCACGTCAAGGTCAAGGGAATTCAACCGAGACAACTCCTCGCTTTACGTCTGAAGACTACTTTCTGAAACTAAGATGATGATTGCACAGGGATTATGTAGTATTGCTAAATCCAGCTCCTTAAGGGATTGTTTGCTAATCTGACTGTCGTAAAGATCAATATGTGGTGGAAGCTCATGTGCTCCTTGACTGCAAAATTGAGCTTAAGAAAGCAGGTTCTGCTTGGTTTTGGCAAATAATGAATATAAAAGGAAGACCTAAAAGCCCTGTATCAACAGGGAACTGAAGGGGCAAGTTGAAGTTTTTCTTGGGAATGCTGCTGGCAACACACTGCAAAGAGGTGTGTCTGGCGGAGGATGTTTACAAAGCCCTGCTTTGTAGATGTATTCAAATTCATCAGAACACAAGTGGATGCGCACACAAACACCTAAGTGGTCTTCTTCTGTCAGAGGTAAACCAGTCAGCGGACTCTGTGGTGTAATGTGATCTAAGATACCCAACACCCACTGCCAGTCAGACTCCTGCAAAGAAAGTCTACTGGGCTCCTGCAGTACCAGTCACTTCCTTTAATAGCAGGGATGTAAAAACAAAAAACAAAAGCTTCAGTAAACCTCCAGCGCACTGATCATCAGAGGAAGCTGGTTTGAGTGGCTGGACAGAAATGAACACTGATACCCCAATGCTTTAATTATAGATTTTAGGGCAATCTTGAATGATACTTGTAAGTAAAAAAAGGTTTCAAATACAATCAATATTGGTGAAGAAAAAAAAAACCTGTTAATGCTTACAGGCAAGTTCTGAATGTTAAACTACACCATCCGGTATTTTTTTTTCAAGAATGTTGGCAGAGCTTTGTACAAAACAATGATGCAAAAAAAACAAACACACTGGTTCAATGTCATGGTAGCTTATCTGTAGATAAGCTAGAGAGTAAGTTAGAAATAGCACTTTTCCTCTATCCTGGCAGTACAAAAAAAACATTCCCTCCAGTGTGCAGCGAATTAGAATTTTAATCTAATGCAGTAGGTGCATTTCCATTCCTTCACCCAAAGGCTGCAAAATCAGCAGCTATCATTTCTGGTCACCATCTTTTAGGCAGACGTTTTGGAAGATGTAAGGATCTGGTTGCAGGAAGCAGATGCTATTTGCAGGCTATCTCTTCTCCTCCGGCATTACTGATCCCTAATCATAGGGTGTGAGATATTTGGCCTGTCAGTGGCAACTCAGCATCCTCACAGCCTCATAAAACAGATGAGCAGAAACCCATCTGTTATCAATGTACTGTAACTCTTACCCCAGCAGCAGCATGCAACCCAACAATGACTCCTCATGATATTCAAGTCAGCCGTAGGTTTCAAGGGAAGAAAATGATAGTACATGTTGGACAAAATAACTTTCACTACTCATTGTTGTCATAAGACCATCTATGACTGCGTGTCAGTGTCCTGCAGAAACCTGCTTTGTCATAGCAAGGTTTTTAAATACAGAAATAAGTGGTTGAGATTGGTCCAAGGGTGATGGAGATACTGTACCCACAGTGTGAAACGCAAGCTGGAACTCAAATTCAAACAGTCAATATTGGGTTTTAATGAATTCTGACCACACAGTGTGGTCAAGACAAACACATAAATTCACTGTGACTGACTCTGATTTCACATTTAAATAGTTCCCATGTCTTTCAGCCACACTTCCTTAGCCTGTACCCAATGACCCCATTTCAAGGCCCAAGCAAAGACTAATCATCCCTCAACATGTTCTGTGACCAGAAAAAATGTCTGGGCAGGAAATTACTCTGCAAAGATAAATCCACAACTTTACATATTCATTAGTGCAATTCTCCCAGCAAAATCTCTACGTTGGCCACCGAAACCAGAGTAGCTGAATTTACCAGTCAGTCGCAGAACTACAGTGTCACACCAAGTTAAAAATAAAAAAATCTGTATAGCAACCTACTCGTGAGCTCACAGCTTAGTGCTTTGGGATGATCTTAGTTGGCAGATCTTTTTAATCATCAACCTGTTATTTACGCTACAGGTACAAAGACAGGGGAATACCCACAATAATATATTTTTATAATGAAAACCAGTCAAGATAATCCGGTTGTTTTAACGAATTTGCCCAAATGTTTGTACTCTTGCTGACTTTTTTCTTGCAAACATGAAAATACAACCAACAGGCCACAACATAATCAATCAAAATACATGAAATCACTATCATTATTAATCTGGCAAGGCGCCAAATCAGACTGCATTGGGATATTTATCTTTCTAGTGGTTTAATTCCAGCAGCAAAGCGGTGGCACAATGTCATTTCATTGTGTTTGATGTGGCTCTCCATAGGTGTCCATGGGACAAACAACAAACAATTCATCTTGCTATTGCTCCTCTGGGTGCATGTCAATTCAAATCAAAGGCATCTCGGTCAACATGGCAAAAAAGACTGAGTCATCTCTGAATCATTTTTTCTCATAAAGAACTTGGTAGCCTTGGGCTGCAATCGCATAATTGTTCTTGTTGAAGAGCAATGAAGAACTAGTTCACTTACTCCAAAGGCCCTACACAATGATGCTACAGCCAAGGTCAAAATGCAATGCACTGCTTTAATGTAATAGCAAACAGAGCGAGTGACATCTGCACACTACAGCTGGAGGATATAAGCATGTCAAGAGAGTTTGCAGATTTCCACCATTTAGTCTGTATCAGGGATTTTCAGCTGCTCATGTCAAGTCTCATTCATACGTTATAGGACTCCTGAATGGGAACACATCAGAAATTTGCTTTTGGAACTCAACTCATAGTGATAATAATACCAATCTTAATTATCATTCATCAGAGTTAAGCCGCATTGAACTCCTGACTACTTTGGTATATTTCCACAACAGAAACTCTTGAATCAGTGCCCTGAGAACAGAGAAGAGCGAATTCCCAGCAAGGGAAGTTCTAACTTTGATTTTAAAGACTTTAAGCTCCAGAGCACAAAACCTGCCAAAAACCTTTCTTTTGCGTTCATTAACTTCACAAAGACAGGAATCCACTTTAGAATAGGAAACTTTTCCTATCACTCACTTCATATACCACTGCTCAATTCAAAATAGATGAGTCCAAATGACAGCAATATCCCACAGTCCCGCCAACGTCTAAGCCCTTCTACATCAAGGATTTATATTTCTCCTGCAGCCCTGAGCATGCCATTTCCATTTCACAGCTCTGTCTGGGTGTTTAAGAGGATATCTTGGTGGGCAAATGCTTGGAAAAACCCACACAAACACATTCATATAAACGCCAGTCATCTCTGTGCATTAAAAGTGGATATTTTTCACAGACATTCCCTAGGGAATAGTGCAAAAGTACGTACATTTTCAATACTACAATCACAGGTGAATAATGTCTGTGTCCTTTCTCTGACACTGACGGGCAGGTGTTTTTCAGAAAAACAGGTTTGTTTGCAGATGTGTTTGCAAAGCAGTGGCAAGTAAAGAAGGATCATATATCACAGGGAGGAGAGATTATTCAGTTATTTGGCAAAGGAAATGCCAAAGTGCCCTCAGATCGACAGATTCGCAATGATTTAATTTGACAATATAATGGATTCCATACCAGTAGGGAACAGTTCATGAGAACAATTATAGCTGATCAATAGATGTGCAGTTTGAATACCTCTTTTTGGCACAAGGCTCTTTTGAGTTAATCAGGGTAAACTGCATCCAGGGAACTGTTGTATCAACAGCATGAAAAATTAAGCTCATGCTGATAATGAACACTGAATACTTAATGAATAATGAATACTGAAATGCCCTAAAGCCAAACCCAGTTTAAAGTTAAAAATGGAGTTGAAGAACATCTTTTACTTATGGATGGAAAAAATGGATGCCCCTAAAGGCATCAGGTCATGCTGTAGCCTGTCATTTCTATGGTCAGATCACTACTGAGTATTGATACTTATTTACAATTATGTCACACAGGCACTAAATTACACAATTACTGATTAGGTTCAGTATAATTGTGGTTCATCTACCAATATGAGATCAAAATGTAGGTTGAACAAAGCTTAGTGAAGCCACTGACTATATACAACCATGTTTATTTACTTTACTCATTGAAAGACAGAGCCTGTGTGTACGTGGTGCCCGAGGGTTCAAAGACCCAGAGTGCATTAGTGGGATCAAAAACCAATGACAGACAAAGCCACAGGACAGCTTTGATGTTGTATATGATTTTTTTTCTAAATCCTATATGACTTAATCAAATTACTCCAAGCCCTAATAAATAAACAAAATAAAGCATATAAATCAATTAGCTATGAAATCATGAATCTAATCATCATTATTATTGTTTTTCCCACCCAGTCTGTACAAAGTCTTCTACTGGAGGGTAATTGCTCAAGATGTTTTTGCAAACATCTGTCCTGCTTAAGTGTTCGTGTGCAAAGCTCTGAATCCCAACAGAGACGCTGCTGTATGGGAGAAACTGCACACGAGGAGAAAGCAGAAAGAGTTTTCCATGAGGAAATAATAAAATATGGCATTATTATGTTGAAATAACTTAGGCTGCAAAAATCTGCCAACGCTCATTTAACTGGCCAAATTACAGTAATTCACATGCTGTGGACTCATATTTGTGGTATTTTATCCAAATTTAGATGCCAGTCCTACTTCCAAAAGTAGAAGGCCACTAATAATCATTAGGAGACATCAAGTTTCACCTGTATACATTAATTTTGCATTACAGATACTGTAAGTCAGAATAGAAACCACAATGGCAAGGTGAGGGAAGGAAAATACATGGACTTATGTGACCCTTTCTCCAGAGGACAGAAAGGGTGTTATGCAGGGAAAGCTAACACCAGTAATAAAGAGGTCAAAAAGGCAAAAAGAAACACTAAAGAAAGTTGAGATTAGATACATATTTGTCCAAGTGTACACCTGGGACCTGCTACAACAGAGTGGGTAATAGTAACTTGACCATGTTCGGTTAGCTAAAGCTGGGCTAACACCTATTTGCAATGACTGCGTAACGTCAAAAAAAAGAGTCATTCACAGTGATGAACACAAAGAATTATCACCTAATTGCGTGACGTTTAGCTCAAAGCAGCATTTTAGCATCTTTAGCTCATTGCTTCGCAGCAACAACAGGCAGCTGTTGACACCAAAAAAGTTAGCGGTTAGCTCGCTAGCTAGTGAAGAAAGTCGACACCTAGCATGCTAAGAGCCAGATATGTTAGTAGTTTAGTAGTTGGTGGAGAACAAAACAGACCTAAAGCAGAATGAATATTGGACTAACCTGTTTGAAGTGTCCAGAAACATGACGAAAACTGGTGCTCCATGTCTGCCGGTTGTGTAAATAGGCAATTGTTTGCTAACAATTTAGCCACAGCAACTTTACAAAGCGATAATGTGTTAAAGGTCCAGTGTGTAGAATTTAGTGGTATCTAACCGAACGGACTTGGCAAAAACTAAATATAATATTCATAAGTATGTTTTACATTAATTAGTGTATAATCCCATGAAAATAAGATATCTGCATAGGGAGCGGGTCGTCTTCCACGGAGGCTGCCATGTTGCACCGCCATGTAGCCATCCATGACAGTAGCCCAGGACAAACCAAACACTGGCATATACAGTATATCCAGCTGCAGCGGCAGCACGAACGTGAAGGAAGTTAAACTTCCAAATATGGTTCGTGGGCTGGTTGGGTCACTGAAGAGACCGCGCCCAAAACGTGATGACGTTTATCTTGGCTGCCAAACTTTGACTAAATATGCTTAATTAATGAAGAGTACATGAAGATTCCAGTAAAGACTTTGTAATGGACCTCTAGTGCTGTTGACTCATCAGAAATAACATAAAATAATACATGTGAATGATTTAGTGCATTAGTGTGTCCCCTAATGTAGCGTAAAAAAGTAGACAATTATTAATTATAATCATTGTGGAGGGGTGTTCAGCCCATATCAGTAACATACCAAACTACATAGGCTAATGTGAGATTCAGAAAAAAACTAAAAATCATGTTTTCAAGTTATAGTAAATTATGAAATTATTTCGTAAATAATTACATTATTAGCTAACGGCTGCGTTCCATTTAGGTGTTCTATGGTATTGTACATGCTGGCTCACTATCATGGAACAGACACGTTGTTAAGGTTATTAGTTACACCTGTGCTTTTTTTTTTTAAACCAAACTTTTTAGCACTGTAACAGGGATAGACCTGTCTCCTCACCCATATACAATGTGAAAATAACCTTACATAAGGAATATATATGTCCTCTCTGAAACCTGAAAGACAGGGGTTGAGGGCGCGCTTGTTCTTAATTCTTTGACAAACACCTAGTGCTTGTGAGCTATCTGTAAATGCAGTCGCGGCCGCAGAATATAAGCTGTTGACAAAACAGTGGATCACACCCAAGAGGGCCTGGCTTGGCCTGCATGTCGAAACACCGCAAACCACATAGCTGGCCTTTGCTCCGACTTGCTCACAGTTGGATCCAGCTGGAGGCAGGAATTGTCATCTCACGGAGACGTGGGATGAGAAAAACAAAAGGAACAACTCGATTGCACTTCAGCATGCTGCTGTACACAAAATAAAAGGAAATACGCTTTGAATTGGTCTTATCCAAATCACTGCACTGACCAAATCCACATATTTACCCCTCAAAATTCACATAATTACCTCTTTCCAACAAACACACTATTTTTAGTCGTAACTATGTCATCATATTGAATAATACAAATCTTGTGAAGCAAACGTATACACTATATAGCTTTCCACACCGTAGCTGTAGGGTTGTTAGGGGACCCGCTCAACTTCCTGAACTCTGTGGTCAGCTTTAACTTCAGTCCACTCCATCAGCCAGTGAGCCAGCCAGTCAGTCAAGCACATTATACGAACTATCAACCATTGTCTTGCAGCTCTGAAACAAGAGTAGACTGGAGTTTTAGTTTTACAAACAGACGAGCCGCTCAGTGGGCAGAAATCATCTTGAGTCAGATCTTGATATGCAGAGCCAAAAAGACAACAGTTTTTCTTTTTTCGGGCTTAGTAGCATGAAAGCCGTCAGTAAAAAGTTAAGAGAGCAGGAAGCTTAGATCATAAAGTCTAACGCTCATTCTTTCTGCTAACTGAGCTAATGCAGATAGTGAAAAGTTATCAGATACCCTAATTGACCTTCCAAGTTCATGAACGGTCACAACAATATTATTATTCATATTTTTCAAACCATTCTTATTCGCCGGCCTGCAGAGCCAAGATTCCTTGACTGCATCCATTCAAGTTTAAGTAAACCTAAGCGATTATTTCTGCCTCCAGAGCAGCTCTGCCTCGAAGAAATGATTTCATAACTATAACTGGAATCTATAAAAGCTGGGGGGAAAGCTTCTCCTCACCATACAGCCAGATCTGGGAGCTTCTCCTGAATTAAGAAGTGGAGCTACAGCAGCCCATACCATTACTGAATGGAAAAGTAATGCCCGTGTGTATTTTAAGAGCAGAAAAAAAGGGGGCCTCCATGTTAAGATGTGCAGAGTATAGACAGTGGAAGCTGTCAAAACAGCCTTTAAGAACATGCTGGGGAGGTTTGAAAGTGCTTTTCCATCTTAGCAGCATTAGTGAAAAATATTGTTGGCCCTTTCTGTCTGAAATACATTTAATTCAACACCTTGTCACCTTGCTCAAATATTCCATTTAAAAGAATCTAAATATGGGTTATGAATTCCATCTTCAACCCATTAAATGGCGATACCAGCAGAACATTGTGCCAATCTTTTCTTTCATGAAGGTATATTTCTGGCCCCTACCCCACAACAGAAAAGGGAGAGGGTGGGTTGACAGTACTGGATGAATTTGTAGATTTACATTTTCTCAACTCTCCACCAACAAGCAACTGTCCTGCATCAACTTGCCTCGCAAAAGATGGAAAAGAAGATGGGGGAAAATAATATAAAACAAGAGGTAAGAGAAACAATAACCCATCTAATGAGGGGTTTAGACTTTAGATAATGGCTTCTGTAGAACAATAAGCTGCAGGATGGTTTTGTATAACAAAAGATTACTACTTATTCTGCCATGTTCTCTTGTGTTTCAGTTGGCTGTGTTGAGGCTCATTTCCTTGACTCCCAAACACGGCCTGCCATCTACCATTCAGTTCAGCAGAATTACATGAAAGGGGCTTAATAGGAACCTTTCCCAAAGCAAACCGCTGATCTGCTGGTGACTAATCTGTGACAACAAATGGGAGAGTTAAAGGTGAATAGGGTTGGAGTTACAGGGGTAAGCAGGAGTGATAAGAGATGGGAAACACAAAATTAAGGTTCAGGCCAATGACCTCGTGGCGCAACGGTAGCGCGTCTGACTCCAGATCAGAAGGTTGCGTGTTCAAATCACGTCGGGGTCAAAGTTTTAAGAAGCACATCTGCATACAAAAGAATGATGTTAGCAATGTATCTGCTGTTTAATATCAAAGTTGCCAGATGAAGAAAACAAGGCTTCTAATGCAATGATTAAGATTCTCCTGAACTCTACACATAACTCATTGCAGGACCTCAAATCTCCAACAAAACACAACTGGAAAAAAATAACAAATTCATCCCAGACTCCCTCTTCTAATTGTAAACATCTGCGACATGTGTCAATGGACTGGTTCAGGATGGTGCAGATGTTGAATTGTAGCTGTCAAATGTTTCCCATGGCTCACACCAGTTTGTCAGTTAATCAGATGGTCAACATTTAATCTGTAAAATGCTCATGCTACCAGACCGTCTGTGCCAACCATTAGTCTCAAACAAACCTCCAATTGGAGTTTCCTTTAACATGTCAGGGTGGTTAAATCTGGTGTAAATGTGCCTAATAATACTAAGAGGGCCCTTCAAGCAGACAAATAAATAAACAGGGATGGCAACACTATCTCTAGCATTCCTGAAGCTATGAAGAGTAGCCTTTCAACACAAACGTACATCTAAATTATGTGAGTTCACGTGCAGTGCATTGGTTTTATTGTCCTGCTTCTAACAGTTCAGGCTAATGATTAGCTGGATTATCTGAACCAGTGGGTTAAGATAACAAAACGGAGTCCCCACCATCACAAGGCTGTGGCTGGGATAGGAAAACACAAGCTGGCAGCTATCAAGAACTCATGTTTAATATGTCAGTTTGGTCACACCGAGCTACGTCTGAACGGAGCCACGTTATCTCTGAAAGAAAAGAAAAAACACACGTCAAAATGTAAAACACCTACAAATTTAACATGTGCTTTTTGCCACACTGTATCAATGCCTACTAAATCTGTGAATGGTTTGACAACAAAAGGAATTTCTGTTATTTAGCTTCAAGGCCAGTGGACAACAAAACCAAAAACAAAACCAAAAGATCTGTAGCAACTATTAAAACCACATCAGCAGTGACAACAGAAACTGACCCTGACCCTGAATGCCTTGACACAGGGTATATGTAGCCGGAAAACACCAGTCATGCAATGGTTTGGCATGGCAATGGCATATTCAGACTTTGGCAGTTGCCATAATGGCATGCGGCCCGCTCACATTGCTGTGTTTAGCAACTACTGCCAGAAATTCTCCCACTTTTGTGTGCAGCACTCAAGCTCTCTGCTTTGAATTCAAAATGACTGGTGTTTTGCTCTCTGCAGAGTCACAAATCTTTGCATGTATGTGCCCTCCCTACTACGTGCACACCATATATCAGCACCTGTGTGTACACCTGAGTGGCATGATAGCCAGTGGGGAAGCACTAAAGTCATATTAGCTTGACCCTGAAGAGAGACGCCGTTTGGGAAAGATAAGGGACTCAGTGTGGGGTCATTGTCCTTGGTGCTTTTCACATGAGTGAGAAAACTCACCAGACAGTCATTAAGTCAGTAGGCCAGACAGGTTGTTCAGAAGTAGTCTCAATTTCTCTTTGACATTGACTCAAATGCCTGGCCACACAAATGTAGACCACAGTCTATAGCATCTACAGTGCAGAACCTTTACATATAAATGAACATCCATTTTTAATATTGTTCAATATTGCAAATCCTTTGCAGCCAATGACTGACTGAAGTCTATGACCCACAGATTTCAGCAGGCACTTGATATCTAACCTGGTGATGTTCTGTCAGGCTCGTACTGCAGCTAACATCACTTCTTACTTGTTTTGGGGTTTTGCCACATCGGCTGACAAACTTTACCAGTCAAAACATTCTAATGTTTAGTCATAAAACATCTTGCCATGATTATCAGTATGTTTAGGGCCATTATGCTCCTAATACAGGGGGTCTATGTATAAAAAGTCTTGCACTGTTCACCCAATAGAGATGCTAACACATTCAAACACCCTAAAAACTGAAAGTCAGTACTTAAACCTCATAGTGTATGACATGCTGGAGTACAGAGCCAAAGCTACAAATAATGTGTCACAGCAATCTATGGACTGCACTATATGTTTCTACACTGACCGAACTAAACTTACCCTGCAGTCATTTCCTTGAGGTCTCTTCCAAATTTTTAAAGCTAGTATTTAACTACTGCTTCTGCATCTGCACTATACAACTAAATATGCTGTTACTTCAATTTGAAATTATAGCCTTTTTGTCCTGCAATGCTGTGTGCTCTATTATTGCTGCAGATTTTTGACAGTGCAGCACCTGGCGTGCTTTCACAATATACTGTGCCATGTTTTTAAGGAAAGAACTGCAGAGAAGATTAAGTAAATCAAAGTCTTAAACATCAGTAGACAGATGGTGAAGGAGTGCAGTGCAGGCTGGGGTACTGAACATCTTTTCTGGATGCTTGAGCAAACTGCAACTCGTGACTTTTGGAGCAGCGGGTGTGTGATGTTTTACTCAAAGACTGGTAGGCAACAATTCCCCTGGAAGGAGTTAGCACGAAAGCAAGGACAGTGCTCAGTCGGCTGGAAGACAACACTTTGTCGACCAGCTGGAGAGAAAGGCAAAAAAAAGATGAGAGAGATCAAGATACAAGAGGAGAGGAAAAACAAATGAAGAATAAACTGAATAAAGGTCAGAGGAGAACACAACAAGAAGATTAGAGGTTATAGAGTCCACACTTCTCTTATTCTACCCCTGCTTTGCTCCCTGCTGTGGTAGAAATGAACTTGAAAATCACTGCCACTTGACCACAGTTGAACCATAGACCCACTCCTACTCAGTTACCATCAATCACACAGCATCCTATCATCCCACAGGATCTATAGAGTTCAGCCTTGTACAGTCCACTGACATGATAATCTCCTCAATTATCTTCCGCTACTGTAATATTCCTATTCACATACAGCAGCTCTCTTCATTACATAACCACTGAGCCGCTGAGTGTAGTGAGCTAATAATCTCTGACAACCTTTCCTGCGGCACTTCCCACCTTCCTTTTGCAGTGTGTTTCTTTACAGCTGGACTGGCATGAGACTCGTGTTAGGTCCTTACCTGAGAGTAGCTGACAATTAAAACATCTAGTTGTACTTTTTCGGTAGAATAGAGAACAGACTAGTCATGTTTTAAGCAGTGCACTTGGAAGCAAATTCAACTGTTCTTCACGTTTTTATCATTTAATGTAATGTCATACTGGAAATTTCTTCCCATAGAGATACAGTATCTTTGCTTAAGATCACTTAAGAAATGTCAGTACATGCCAACACAACACTTCTCGACTCCCTCTCTATGTGCCTCTCTGCTGTCCAGGTTTAGTCCACCATCAAGATATGGAGTTAAAAAACTTTCTGAGTCACAACACTGGCAAAACACTGAAAAAGAGGCTGGTTTCTACAACAGAAGCAAATGTATCTAACATATGATTTGGAGGCCTTTTTGTCATTCACTTTCCCCACAAATGAACATCTAAACGTTTTGTCACAAACAGATACTCAGGTTTCAAACTTTGCCCTGCGGCAGGAAAGCATCTATCCTGAGTTTGCCAACAGTGCTGAGGGGAGCAGCTATCCCCCTGTGTGTTTGTCTCTCATGATGTCTAACTTAAAGTTAATCAACAGCCAATTTGCTTTAAACTGACAATTGGAGCCAGAGAGACTGGGAGCCCTAAAACAGGAGTCAGCGGTACGCAGGCAGCAAGGTTTGACGTTTGTACATATGGGTCCAATGAACTGTATGGCAGATTAGTTATTAGTTGTCCACTCCTCTGGGCCAATGAATCTGTTTTGCCCCTGTGTGTGATTCTGCCATCTGGTTCTTTTAAGTGCAATAAACATGTTAATTTATCCAGTACCATATAAAACAATATCCACGGCCCCATTAACATGGTTTACAACTTTTCACAGTGGATGAAATTACACTTCTTTGACACTAATTAACAGAAAAAAAACATCAAGATGAAAACAAAACCACGATTCAACGGTATTTGACAGGATTTATGTCCGACCATTAATAAGAACATGAGTGGCCTCCTCTGGGGGAAGCACGGGGTGACACAAAAAAATAAAGTAAAAGAAAGCACATCAGAAGGACTTGGTCTAGCACAGTAATCTGTTACAAGAAGTCAAAGAGACACTATGATACACTTTCGAAGAAACACATTGAACTGACACATTGAATTTGCTCAGTTTGACATTTTGGAAAATGCGCTTTTTTGCTTTCTTAGAAGCTAATGATTAGCTAGCATGAAGTTTAGCATTAAGACTGGAAGCAGGCAGAAATATTGTTTGTTATGTTTAGTCTTGTCCAAAGATAGTAAAAATTCACCTACAGCTCAATAATTAACACCAGCTTGTGTATTGTGTATTCATACAAAAACTTAAATTTAAAAATGACAATTTCTGCTAGCTGTTTCCCCCTGCTACCAGTCTTCATGCTAAGGTAAGCTAATCAGCTGCTTGCTTTACAGTATTAAACGGACAGATATGAGAGCGGTATTGATGTTCTCATCTAACTCTCGGGAAAAAAAGCATATAAGCATAGGCTTATTCCCCAAAATGTCAAGGTATGTTATCAGTCACAGTGACAGTAGGGGATTTCAGCTTAACAAATTCTATGGTGTTATTTGTGGAAAACCTGCAGTTTGGAGCAGTGCAGAGGAGCAACACAGCGACAGCAACAGTGCTAGAGACTAAATATTTCTGAGAAGTGTTCCCAATCAGTGCGTAGAGCTGCTATTTTAAGTGGTAATGACAGACAATAGTGTACGCCCTCAAATCAGATGGTCCTATACCTGTTCCTAGTAATACCACTGTTTAAATCATTCGGTTCCAAGAATGAATTTAGTATAACAGCAATTTTCTAAATTTCTACAGGGGACACGTCACAAGACAACCAGCCATTTACCATTTTGTGATTGATGTCCCATGCAATCTGTATGGGCTATAAAAATAGATAAATCATTGACTTCATGGTCTTCAGACATCCAGGAAACAGAGGACACATGCTCATTATATGCCACTGTATAAACAAACGAGGGGTAGTATGGAAATGTGGGGCTTTGCATTGCTTAACTGTATTGTTCCCCGAGAATACTCTGCATGTATATATTACAACAACTTAGGTATGTTATGACTTGTCTGTAAGTCTGAATTTCTGGAATTTTGGAAGGAAAAAAGGGCAGTCTACATTTAGCTTTCTGTGGGAAAGTAGGAGACAAATGGGTTCTTGGGATGCATCTCATCAAAGGGTTGGAGCCACAAATTACGGATTTAGTGACTGAGTGCTTGAGTATTCTGTTGTTTTATGTTTCTGATGGTGCACCAGATGTGAGTGAAACCAGACTGTAAGAAGATGAGCAAAGATCCGAACCTCCCAGTCACGTCCACGTGGTGTTTTGTATGCCAACAGGAAAGCCCACAAAATATTCCTCCTGCTTACATGACTGAAAATGTGGTTAGTACTCAGTTATTATGTGACTGGCCAAGTGCAAAAAACAACAGCCCTGTGAACAGGAAGGCAGGATGAGAAGCGCAAAAAGCCATTTAGCATTAATCCTTCATGACTGTGCATACTGTTGACCAGATTGACTCTGAGGTTAATGGTGCTTGAGTGGGTGATTGATGCATACTTCCTGGTCCCACAGAGACTGTGACAAAGCCCTCAAGAGTCTCCAGAGAAGATCAGGTACACCAGCACCAGCTTGTGACTGTGTCTGATTGGGCCCCACCACTGTTACAGCTAATTCAGAGCCTCAATAGACAGGAGAATATGTCTAATTTCACAGATCACTGACATTACAGGCGAGTAAGAGCTAAGCATCGTAGCATTGCTTTAACAATGCATGCAACAAAAATCTCTGCAATCCAAGACAGTTCATGTGTATGAAAGAGGTAGATAAAACATTTGAGACAGAAGGTAGGCGGAGGGAGCATCAGCTGTAAGTATAGAGGAGGACGGTAGAGAAGAGGCGGACGTGAAGTAGCTGTTGAAGAGATGAGGTTTAGCTCAAGGAGGAAGTGCTTCCCATAGAGAGAGCATTCCAGGCTGTGTTCACACTGCAAGGCCTTTGGATCTTAATTGTGTCTGATTCTTGGCTACAATCAAGGCATTAGGGATGGAAATGACGGCCAGTTAGTCCACCACTTGGGTCCAGACTGAAATATCACAACTACTGGATTGGTTGAAAGTGATCCCCTGACTTTTCATCTACTGCCATTACCAGGTCAATTTTTTTTTTTTTAATTTGTCTAATACTTGAGGTTTATGACCAAATACCAGCATCAGGATTATGAGCACATTAACATACTGACATGTAGCTCAAAGCACAGCTATGCTAAAGTACAGCCTAGCATGGCTGTAGACTCTTGTTTTAACTTGTTGTCTAGCATGCTTCCCGCGTTCCATTCATATATCAACTGTCAGTGATGTACCTACACTTCTCTGTATCATTTCTTTCAACACTTTTCACTTGCAGAACGTGTCTTTTCAGTCTGAAGAATCTGAATTGTGGCAGGCGCCTATTTCACTTTCCTTTTTTTCTTTGCTCTTCCTGTTAAATCTGCATCACCCAAGCTGACTTTCTCAGATGAATTATGTATGATTTACGTATTTTTTTATAGCAACAGTGACAAATTCTGATTTGAGCGTTTAGATACATATTGCATGATACAGAGTCTGCATACCTTTGGATCCAGTTTGTGTCAGGTCTTTTCATATGTGTTACAGTGTCCTGTTTAAGACACATAACTACATAAATTCAACATCCAGGGTTTGGTTCTGGTGCTATTTGGTAAATAGCAACTTTTGCCCACAGGAGTTACGGGTTAAAGCAATACTGTGCTGCTGTCAGCTGCAGGAATATTATAAAACTCAAGTGGCCTACTGTATATCTGATTACATCTTCCTGTAGTCCAAAGGTCTTGGGTGGCCTGTGATACGGTAGTTAGTGTTGACCCAGAGCCAAAGTGTTCTCCAGAGGGAAAGCCTACACTTCTACATTTACAGTACCGCTGCATGGATCAATGGGCCAGTCGCCTCCATTCTGCTGAACCGTGGAAAACCATCAAGCACTGGTAAACAGAGTAAATGTGTGTGTCATTGCTGGTGTGTGCCTAAGGAGGAAGTGCTGTTCAAGAATGAGTGTTAATGTTGACCTACTTCGTCACTGTTTGCCTTCAGTGGCAACATCTACTACTGAACTAATATAGTGAATATTCATCCTTTCCAGAGCATTTGATTGGTCTCTACGTTGCTGAGCATATAGGTGTGAAGTGAAGCACTGCATCTCTGTGAATGTACTGAAAGGAAAAAAGGAATTTGTTAGATCGAACCTACACCCCTCTGGATCTTTCCGAAACCTTTAAAAAGGTTACTGAAATTTCTTCTCTCTAAAACAGAGAAGATGAAAGGCTCTCCAAAGCTTAAACGCTAAAAAGAAATTACTTGGCAAAACCAGCGTGGGTTTATCAAGGTATCCCAAGGCCTTGAAGAAAATCTTCTGCATTAACGTGACTCCAATGATAATACCACCCACTGTCAAAGAGGAGAAAGTGCTGTCACTAACCACGGGTACCAAACTTTTAATTCATTCTTTAGTCATTTAATGGGCTTTAAAGTGCAGCCACTTGAAACCCACAAAGGGAAAAGCAATCAGTGACCAGACTAGTCGGGCCTCATTCAAATTTGGCACAGGGGTTTCACACAGTCATGCGTTCCATCACTTCATAGATGAAACTTTGATGAACTTTGTTGCAAACATGTAACTGAAAGGGCAATGAGTGCAAAGCAGGGTTTCTCAAAAACACAGGAGAAAGATTCCTTTGGAATATGACCACTTATTCCATAAAACAGATTAAGTCTGTTGTGTTGTAAAGACATGAATCCAGACAAAATGTGACAAACAGTGAATTTACAGTACAGTGAATAGCATTTGTACCTCAGGTATAACTAATAGTCCTACTGGGACTTATAATATGTATGTCACAGCCAGTTTGCTATGTTTTAATACATATTTTTAATTGTTTTGTCATGTTGCACACGTTTTTTACTGTAACTTTAAACTGCAGTTTTGGCACACACACACACACACACACACACACACACACACACACACACACCGCGAGTTATTCTGTTCCTATTTCATCCTCTGCTCCACACACTCTGTTTGGATGAACTCTGCCACTACAACTAGTACGCTATTGAATGGGAACAATTAATAGTCAACACAACAGGGTTTTCCCAACTTTTTCACGGACAACCAAACAGATCCACATCACCCCATTTACTTCAATGCAGAAACATAACTTCAATCAGGACCAAAACAATCCCTCTTGAGCACTTCTCTTGAAATAACAATGAAAAGTTTAACTAAGTGGACTCCCCCACCCTCTTCCCACCAGGGGCCCCTGGGGGTCCTCGCTCCAAATGTTGGGGGGCAGCCACTGGCTCTCTTCTGCCCACTCTCTCCCTCTTTCTCAGCCCGATGAAAGCGCCATGTTGAGGCTCCAGTGTGGGTGCAGCGTGCAGCTCCGCGCTCTCGGAGGGAAACGTTACAAAAGCACACCGGGGCGGAGGGACTCACCTTTGCGATCGCCTTCTTATACCTCATGGCCGCTTTATCGATAAGGCTGTGGACTTTTATATTCCCATCTCCACACGGAACGACCACCCGGGTCCTCCCGAAACACACCGTCACTTTCATTTCTCCTCCGCTGCGTTAATTCCAAAGAGGAAAAAGCCGCGTCAAAGCGACAATAACCATCCCCGGCGTGCGAAGGTGAAAAACTAATAAATCCCCAGCTGTGGCGAAGAGATCGAAGTGAAGTTGTCTTTGTGTCCTGCGTCCTCGGAGGAGAAAAGAGAAGCCCAGCATTGGATCCAGCGGCAGGGCTGGGTGGCGTCCTCCCTGTGCCGTGTTGACTCACTTACAGAAACTTCCCAACAAAACGCTTCTCCAGCGCACCACTGGACTGACACTGCGAGCGCGCACACATGTTAGAGCAGGCACTAAGAATGTTTCCAACACCAATCAACACACTGCAGGTTGTGTCAGAATTCACGTCTTTGCTTTCTTATCTCAAAACTTGCGTAACGCTTGGGTTTGCAAGTCTATTACAGAATAGATTCCAGATATATGAGCATGCATGGTGTAATTGAAAAACATGAAACATATTTTTGTTGTTGTCAAGAAAGGTAGTCATTATGACTCTTAAATTATATTTTGACGTCCCATGTCGCCACAATAACAATACCTGCACATCAAATGAAATATCAAAGGTACCCACTGTGTACAGCTTTCACCATTACAGTATTTATTGTGCTTTTATGGTGCTTTTAATACCAAACAAACTTGCAATTAATCAATTACCAAAGAGTAATTGCAACGCAGGCAACCTGCCCAGTTGGTAATCCAGCCTTGCCAGGGCTTGCAGAAGAATACTTCAAATTCACACTTCACTCACTATTGGTTCACACATTATCACTACTGTCTCTGCACACTATCCAGTGCAAATATGTGAATTTACTTTACTGGTGCATATCTATCTTCTGTTCAAACCGCTGAGGTGGGATTCCCCTGGAGTCAGACATTATCTTATATAAATTGGAGATCTTTAAATTGGTAGGTGGGGTTAGGTAAGTCTGGGAACCCCTGCACACTTGGATATGATGGATCCGTGACACAGCAGTGACTGCCTTGATGATTCACACATGAGACATATGAACTGATGTTTTACTTGCGTGCATGAGACAGACTGAATAACCCAGCAGAATGAGCTGTAGTAATCATATGATGTGAGCTGTACATGCTGGGAACACACCAAAGTCAGGATTGTGTATCTATCTGTAAAAAAAAAACACTGTTCCAACCTGCACTTATGCCACTGATTAATGTAATGTATATGACTGAATTATTAAACTGCAGTGCAGGATAAGAAATCAGCCTAAGGCTGGATCTACGATGTGACCCAATTTACTGATAAAAGCTGCAACCTTTCTGCAGAGCTTCACTTTCTTCCCTGCAGCTCTTATTCTTTATGAACTAATGTGGTCCAAATGAGTGAGCATGAACACGAGTGCAAGATGGTCGATCCCTTCATCAAACTACATCAGTGCAACATATAGTTGGGCTTTATGGGAATAATACTGCTCATATACTTTCAGTTCTGACTTTATAGCTTGCTCTGATTTAATTTGACCATGAGTCTCACTATTCCTTTTCTTTATTTGTCATTTGCTCAGAGCGTGCAAGAATAGTGTCTGACTCTGACATTAGGATGAGTGTTCAAGTCACATCAGGGTCATTACTATAGGCTCGTGCAAATCTTTTGATTTATACTGAAGTAAGAACACATTTCAGTAACAAAGTGAAAAGCAGCAACTATTCTGAACTTTTTGGAGTCCACTTTTCCACTTTGACAACTGCAGATCTAACACAGACTCCTTCTTTCACACATCTGTTACTCCCCCTAGAGGTAAAAAGAAGAAAAACACTTCCCAAAAGAGCAGACTAGGATAGTTTGATGAGTTTACACTAAGTCTGTCCAAATTTCACTGCATCTAAAATAAAATAAAAATTAAAAATATAACATCAAGAACCCCGATGTGCCCTTGATAACAGATTTTTCTTTAAGGTCGATGGTGTCAGAAAACCCTGAGAGCTTGATACAAACAACATCCATGAGCATGTCAATGTTATTAACCCCAGCTGCTCCAGTGAAGTAAGGCTGGATTGTAGTATGTCCACTGCACATCAGGAATGCAGGGAGGAGGAGAGAGACAGTGCAGCTTCACTGGGGTCCGTTGCCTACAAGAGCTTGTGTTCCCATTGTGAAGTGCGGGCCCTGTGTGTCTCACTCCGATCACTCAGAACACAAAACCGCTTAAAAAAATCCATCTAAATACATAACTGCTGTTTTGACATCAGAATTTTTCCATCCGCAATTTACAGCACTGCATGATGAGCCTGTGTTTGTGTGGTAAACAAAAGTTTTGGGGGGGAAAGCCGTTAAAGTACAGGGCATATTTTCTCTGCTACTAATTTTGTTCACATGGAAGGAAATTCTAGATCTAAAAAGAAATGCATCAAGCCACATGAGCCTGTTTATTGACTTCATTGAGTGACAGAAATGTTATAACATCGATGAAGTTACTCCAGTTTGGTGATGTTCAAATATCAAATAACACAGTAACAAAGGTAACACAACAATAATTGGTGGAGGAGAGAAGATAAGTGGTTGTGAGTGTACATAAAGCTTTTGATTTTAATACTTTTCCCAAGACTGTCTGTGTAATCTGCGTCTGTGTGTGTGTGTGTGTGTGTTGTAGCTGTCATTTGACAGAGGCGTCTCGTCCATGGCAGACAAGGTCCAACATGGTGTCATCCCTGACACAGCCCCCTGTCAACACTGGAGAATTCACCACTCACATACACACTACCAGACTCCTACTCTATGAAATCATTCATTCACATGCTCAGCGTACTGTGACCTTTCTCTAATCCCACTACCAATCTGCGGTGTGTCTCTCTGCATTGATGTTGTGGTCTTTTATTGGTAAAAACTCAACGTGGCTTTGGCTGTAAGTGGAGGGGAGGATATCCTTTATTCACCCATAAAACCTTTTTTTATCCGGGGTGGTCCAATGAGAGCAGCTCACTCTCTTTTGCATGCGAGCCATGTGTACACAGGGCATTAAAACTTACAAAACTGCAAATAAAGAATAAAATAGAGGACGGGTAAAAAGGGGCCTCAAACCAACATTTAATAAAATCAGGACACAACCTTATGGGATAACGTCAAAGTTAACCTTTAAGATCGACACTTCATACAGATCTAACAACTGCAGGTACAGGAACAATCAATGGTCACCTGCTCCATTGGTGAGCCACCCATGGCATATATACAGTCTGTATCATTCTACAGCGACAAAGTGAGGACTCGTGTTTAGTAGGATCGCTATCACGTCTCCTTGGTTGGTTCCTTGTCTTGCACGTCGTGTGAGAACTTGCATGTGGAGGGCAGATCCAAGACAAAACAGCAGGAACAGAGAACGTATTGTGTGACATGCCTATGTGTTGCGCGGCTGACGCTGTGTACTGAGTGTTATTAAAATACAACCAAATTCCACTGACAGTTCCACTGTTGTTTGGGCTTTAAGTGAAGTGAGAAGAGTGGACACATTTTATCAGAACTGAAACAGGGCCAGGGAGAAATCAGCCTCACTCACTGTTCACATAATCATAACCAATCCATGGCAGGGCTGTGCGACACATATGTTTAATGTAATGTACACAGTTTTGAAGCACAAGTGTGGCACAATGGTAGAGTGTCTACCTCCAGATCAGAAGGTTGTGTGTTCAAATCACATCGGAGTCAAACCGTAGGTTCTTGTGAAAGAGCAAGTTGAAATAGTATCTCCTTTGTGAACACTCAGCACCCTGATAGGATGTTTCATGGGATGTGAAAATAAGGCTCTTCACAGCTGTCTAATATGATAACAGCCATATATGGCCCTGCCATATCAAGAATCTGTACTCTTAATCTTTATTGCATCAGGACTGTAGGAGGGAGGTAGATGCTGGCATCAATTATTTTGTAACTGCTGACTTGTTTTCTATGTACACGCCATTATTTCACCATTTCATCTTTGTCTAATTCTTGCTCAGTTCCTCGCCAGATGGCTTTATCTCAGTCTGTACATGAAGATACAGTAATTAGTTGGCCGGTTGCCACAGTTACGGATACAGCTTTAAACACTGCAGCTGTGTGATTTCATTCATGCCAAACAATGCTCACAGACAGACGAGTCTAGCATTGCTTAAATCACATTTCTGATAGTCGTCACAGTCTGATACAGGCTAAGGCAAATCGTAAGTCTAATTAAATTGACATTACTAAAATACATTGGCGTTACAACCGTGCAAACCTCAAGTCAATCTGTAACCCTACAATCTAATTTTAACTCTGACTAGAACAGGATCTGTTCACGGCTTTCATTGTGTCATGTTATAACTAGTAGCATTTATAGTTCACTTAATGTCTCCTTCAATGACCTGCAGTTAGATGTCCCACAACCTGTAGCTTTAGTGAACATAGGTTTCTGAAAGCTAAAAGGCTCCATCTGCAGGCTCTAAAAAGTATCACACCTAATCTTGTCTTCTCTCCAGGAATCTTCTTTGTTTGGATTAAGCGTAGAAGCCTTTAATTGCCATGTTTGTGGGGATTGGGCCCAGTGTGTGCTGTGAACACTGAGAATGGTGTTAGCGCAGCTTTAGCACTCTGATTTCATGGATTAGCCGGTGCTGCCAGCTGCCGTTTTGCATACACTTTCTGTCTTGCAGTTTGGATCCCTTGTAGTCCAACAATAAAACAACACAGATTTAGTTAGAATGAAAACTTCCCGCGGTGCTGAATCCTGCATATGATTCATACCTCAGCCTCGTAATCCTGGTACAGTCCAATAGATAATGTGAAATCTGTGAGTTAAATCTTGACAGATATCAGAGGGCTAATACACAACTATCTGCTGAAAAATCTACATATTTAGGAAAAAGGAAAGAAAGTAGCTTTTGCAGTTTATTGGTTTGATCAGGTGCCTTGTCTGAAAATACCAGTATTATCTATACCACAGCTAATTTTAGCAGCACTTATCAGTTTCATACTTTGACAGGTTTTAATATCCAGAAATCCTGTGAAATGAAAATAAAAAATGGGGACAAGAAAAGGCAAGGATCTTGCGTTTTCAACATTGTGCATTGATAAACATAGGTCCATCACTGTCTCCTTGATTCAATTAAATGTTCAGGTAACCACTCATGGCCACTCATGAACTGTTAGCCACAAGCTTCCTGCAAAATTAAGAGGACGAACGCTTGGACAGAGTGTGATTTAGAGAGTAAGATATTCACTCAAACCCTCAACACATTTCAAAAGCTTAACTGGATGCCTCTTGGCGATTGTGCCAGTCAGGTTATGAAAGGCTCTGCTCTCCACTTAGTCTCTTAACCTAAGCTTCCAGCATGTTATATAGAAGATACAATGTGACTTTACTGCACAGCAGGGCCTACAATCATTACAGGTATCACCTCAGCAGCATATTGACAGATCAAAATTAAAGGTAAGTCTCCAAATTAACAGCCTGATGCCTGCTAAAGCTTGGTTGATAATCCTGTTTATATAGTGGAGAATAAATCTATCAGAGAAACCTGATTATTGGCAGTAATTTGCAGTGATAGGGAACAGAGAAGCCATGATGGTTCTGTGACATCAGTCTCAAAATTAGAGCTAATACTGTTATGTCACCAGACTGACGTGATCCTACTGGTTACTGGGTGACTGTACACTCATCTGATGGATGCTAATGTGAAATAACAACAAATGTGACAAGTTTTTAGTCTGTTTCAAACAATCGAAGGCCCAGAAAACAGCCACATTCCAATAGTTAATAGGCAAAACAGGAAAAATAAAGAGGGGCCTCAGCTATATTTTTGCCCTGTGGGGCCCTCCAGCGGGTAAATCCGACCCTGCCTGAATGCTGTTATATTTGTAGCTTTGGATTTTTACTTCATCATTGTTCACATAAACACATATCATATCAGTCAGTTTGCCAGTTTTGCGGAAATCTTACCAGAGGCCCTCTTTTAACCAGCAGTCATTTTACTGAACTGACACATTGCCATCTGGTGAATGTACGAAAACCTTTTTATCACAGCCACTTCATTAACTGGAGTTTAATTTAAATCTGTTGCACTTGCATGGGGTTGTCCCCCTCACTGCTGAGCTCTATCAGTGAAGTGAGGAGTGGAAGTTACTCTTTGTGGAGATGTGGGCGGAAAAACAGTTAAGATGTACTTCACATTACTGTTTATACAACACAAACTACAGTCTGACAAAAACGATTATTTTAGAGCTGAACTGGCAACGCGCTGACACAGTCTAAAGAAAATTATAGGCTTCAAAAGAGTACAATTACTGGTTACCTCCATGTTCGGTTACATTTGAAAGAATATGTATTCATGACGACAGCCGTAGTATGTATACTGCATTAATATACTGACAATAATCTTCAGCAGTGTACCACCACATGAAAACATTTGACCCCGACGTGATTTGAACACGCAACCTTCTGATCTGGAGTCAGACGCGCTACCGTTGCGCCACGAGGTCCAGCTGCCCCTCACTGTGTAATTAAAGACATTAGATATTCCTCAGTGTGTATGCTGCAGTAACTTTTATCTGCTTCCGTCACCATTCGGATGCAATTGCCACGAGGCGAATATCAATTCTCAACGCTTCCTTTACTTTCTGAAGTTTCCCGAATAACTAAACCATACTACGTTTATTTTATGACCAATGTTTACACCTTCCATCCTGACTCATTGTTTTCCCTCCGCTCCGTTTTGCCTGCGTCAGCACCATGGACAGCTATCGGCACAGCTGCTGGCTCACCTAGCTGTGTACTCAACGCGCATGTGCACATGACGCACTTTTTTTTTTTTTTTTTTTTTTGAGTCCCAAGACTGAAGCTTCACTTTCGTTCTTGTCATCTAACATACAAATATTTTACTATTTACTGCATTTTTATTTACTCTTTAGCCCACTATTATTTAATTCAATGTTAAACATTCTTCATTACAATGTACATTATTTGGTAATAGCATCAGTGTATCAGAGTATACATTCATTTCCAATCACTGTGAAATTACTCACACATGGATGCACATGACAAACGTTTACATAAAACCCTTCAGTGTTTTTATTTATTTATTTGACAAGCAGCAGGATCATGTTTGTCACCTCATTTTTTTCTTTACATTTGAAAGTAGATACAATAGTCAGTATACCAGTTTTATTACAATTTTTTTTTTTCCTAACTTCATTACATTTAACAAAGAAAAAAAATAAACACACAACAACTGCAAACGTGAGAAAAGAAAGCATGTTTTTTTTTAATGTGTAGCCACCAATGTGTCATTGATGTCATAACTAGACTCTCTCTCCCAAGTTTCTTATTTTTTCCTTTATTTTCGGTCGACTAGTATGTTTATCAGCTCTTTCCTCTCGAACAGCTATAGGCATTTTCTTTTAGTTTGACGCACGGGTGCGTGGCACTGGTGATGTTGTAAACAGCTTAAAATCAGAAGGTGGGTAGGGGTTGGGAAGAGGGCCTTATGGATGGTGGTGTCGGCTAGCTGTCTGACGTGACACGGAGACCTTTCTTGTTTTCAAAGATGGAGGCACCAGTCCTGCTTTAGTCACCGCGTGGGAATCGCGGCAGACAGCGACAGTCCAAAACCTAAATGGATGAATGAGTCTGTTTTGTTGTTGTTTACTTTGTTTTAAACCTGCATCTGCCAGTCAGTTACACAGGCGAGTGTTTGTGTGTAGGCGATCTCTGGCTCTTCCGTCTATGCGACGTAGCTGTACTCGTCTGCCGAGGTCTGGCTTCGCTCGATGTACTGCTTGTCGATGAGCACCTCGATGCACTTCTTGATCATGCTGATACTGGGGTTGAATCTGGCTTTGGACTGATTGATGACCTGCACGCATGGACGATTGAGAAACATGAACAACAGTTAATGTCATGTAACAAACACAGATGCTGCTACACAGACCTGCTGCTGCTGAAATGATATGATCTATTATATATTATCTACAATATCTATATATTTTCAATATTTTAATTGAGAAAATTTTAATTTTTTTTGATACAGAAGCACATAAATTGGAGTGATCACTGAATTGTGATCAGTGATCAGTGGTAAAAAAAACAACAGGGCTTACCACCAGTAGGGCTGGGTATTGAACCTCAACACATTGTGAGTCTGCACATATATGTGTGTGTGTGCTTGAGCTATCAGTGAGGGGGGGTTTTCCAAGGCACCAACATGGTCACAGGAGTGTAGGAGTTCATTCCTGACATTGTCCCTCTATCATAGCAGTGTTACCTCACCACTAAAGAACACACTACCCACATACACACCACAAGACTGTCTTTATATAGATTTGATTCATGCACATGCTCAGTTTACTGTGTCCTTCCTCTACCCTCACCACAGTTTCTCTTTGTATGTTTCTTGTAGGTAAACATTAGTTATTCTGAACTTACAACATGTTTTACTGCTGAGG
Organism: Scomberomorus guttatus; assembly: GCA_038419695.1. NCBI lineage: Eukaryota > Metazoa > Chordata > Actinopteri > Scombriformes > Scombridae > Scomberomorus > Scomberomorus guttatus. The sequence goes on from CM076464.1 coordinate 8,135,949, forward strand.
CTTCCAACAACCCTCCATTACAAATTTGATCCCTCTAACTATTGCCAAATTCCCTGTATATCCCTTTGATATGTACTTCAATAGAAAGCTTGCTGGATGTTTAAGTGTCATGTAACCCACCTCTTGTATGAGGGCGTTGTGTCGGAGCACTTTGCGGGCCTTCATAATTCTCACTATAGCAGCTTGTAAATACATTTTACGGTCCTCGTCTACGGCGCTCCTCGTCTGCTCCATCTCCTAAACATCAGAAAGATATGTGAGAAGCTTACCAACACGGTGAGCACAATCTGTGCCACACAATGGTGACAGTAAAGCCTGAGAACTGGATGGAGATGGGTGTGTAACCACTTGTCTGACCTGTGGTGTGTCTTTCTGCATTGATGTTGTGATCTTGAACTTTGTCCTTTTACTGGTGAAACTCATATTTAGTGAAAACGTGGACTCAGCTTCAATCTCCTCCTGTGGGCAGAGGGGAGAGAAGAAATCATCAGATCATCACATGGCCTTAAAAATCTAAAAATATGTCAATACATACATCTTACAAACTTGGGGGAATCACAGAAACTCATGGCTGACCCCATAATTACTGTCCTGTTCATATTTACGTATGCTTAACCTTAAATTCTGGTATTTCCAACAGTGACTTGCAGCTGAAATGTTATTCTGAAAGTTTCCAGTGTTGCCGGTTTCACATTCGACCTTCCAACATTAACCAAGCTTAATAAGAACGTGTCTCAACATGTAGAAAACAGATATCGGATACAAATACTCATAAGCTCTCCCCATCAATATCCAGTGAAAGTTGTGGGCTCTACATCTTGTCATTTCTCAGACCTTTTCTGAGTCGTGGTTGAGCATCTTCACGTCCAGCAGGGACTTGATGGTCTTCTGTAGCTCTTTCTCGTTCATCTGGGTGCCGTCCTGCAGCTCCTTGCAGGTCACCGTCTGGCTGTTGTTGAAGGCCAGCAGCACAGCCATCTGGTAGGTGGTCACCATGGCAACGTAGGGCTTGGACAGGTAGTTCATCTTCACCTCACCTGTTTGAGCCGAGCGGACACAGATGAATAGTGGTACATAAAAGTGAACAAGCTTAATATTTACTGTTTTTTTTTTCCCTCTTCCACAAATAAACATGATTCTGAGGGATAATAGATTTTTGTTTGTTTGCCACATTTCAGCTTACATATGTGTCTTTGTGTTACCTGTGCAGAGATAATGCAGCCAGGTCAACTTCCTCCCACTGAAGTGCTGATTATAGAACAACTCAAACTGTAAAGGAAGGTGAAACCAGAGGTTACTCCACAATGCGCTCCTTTAATTAAATCAATAAAAAATTCTGCTGTGCTCCACAAGAGCAACTCACCATCTGCACACTCTTCTCTAGCTCTTGAGGGATGGCGAATGTGGAGGAAGGGACGTGTGTGAGAGGCCAGGCTCCAGCCTGCAACCACATGGCATATACCATATAAATTACACATATATGGAGAAAATGTTGGAACATAAACTGGTTGTTTTTTTGTTTTTTTTACAGTCATTACAGTTGGGCTGATTTGGAGGGAAGCACTGCCTAGACTGTGCACAATTTTGGACAGGATCAGCAAACATCTTTGTTAAATTTAATTTCTATGACCCACAAAAATACAAATGTCAGTTTTTGCTCCTTGTGAATAAACACTGCCTTTAATCCTATGGTTGTAAAGTATGGTTGAGGCAGGTCAACTATCCCAGAGTGCTCCTCACCTGTAATACATAGATCTGGAAGCTGATGCCCAGGTCCACCACAGTCTCCTGCGTCTTGATGAAATTGTTGAACTTGTTGTTGAGGTCGGCACTCACGCTCATGTCTGTGTACATTCTGTGGAGTTTGCTCGTGAACTCGTAGCCACAAGCTTGCTGCAGGATTGAGAGTGTTTGACACAGAGGGGTAGTTTAGAGGAAAAGACAGAGACGTGGGAGATTTAATGAGTGTGTCCTTCATGGTCAGAGAAAGAAATGAAATGCTAGCTCAGATTCAGACACTGCATGCTTTTAAGATGAGGAAAAACATAAAACTAGTCTTTTCTATGTTTACCTTTAGTTTGTTGATCATGGCTTCTTCTGAGTCCATTGACAATGATAAACCATGTATTAACCTCTTTGCGAGCATTCTGGCATAAAACTGTGGAAATCAGAGAAAAAAAGACTTAAAACAAACCACCTGATTAATGCAGGGATGAACTGAAAAAGATTATTCTTAAATTGGGTATTTTGGGACTACTGAGGATACTAAAAAAGGACACAATGAAGATAATATTTCTATTATATAACTATTTTAAGCTCAAAACTACCCTCCTAGTCGAGGCTTGTACATCAGAATGTCATAAAATATCATCTGAGGAAAGAACAAATGAAACATATGTGTTTTGTTTTTGTTCAATTCCAGCATAAGAAGAGTTCTGGTCACCTTTTGAAAGATGTCCTTGTCGTCTATGTACTTGAAGACTGTGATGAAGCTGGTCAGCTTGTCTTCCACCTCGTTCTCTGTCATTCCCTTTGCAGACTTCTTCAGCAGATTGTCACAGTATTTTGCCAGCTGCACAGACACACCGGGAGGGACGTGACCTGGTCAAAGCACTGTGTATAATGCTGTGGGTGTGTGTGGCTGTGTGTGTGTGTGTGTGTGAGTGTGTGCTCACCAGTTCAGGGGCTTTACAGATGGACTTAGGCTCCCTGAAGTTCACAACGGACGTCAAAGCCTGAGAAAGAGACAAGAAACACAAACATTCACTCAGACCATTTAAATGGTGAAAAAGACAATAACACATGTACCTGATTTTACTTTTAACAAGTAAGTAAAAGTAAGAATACTACTCTTTTGCCATCTAGTGTCTGTTATGAATATGCTCTTCAATGAGGCACCAGCCATTAGAGCCTGGTGTTTAATACCTTATCAAGTGCACTCATGAAGTGCTGATCTCCATTTAGAACTGTGTTAATGAGCTGAACAAATTTACTGTGAACCTCCAGCACTGACTCCACAAACAGGGTTGGCATCTAGAGGAGTCAGAGGAGAAAGATAAAGTTGTATTAGCAGGGGAATGATTTGCAAGTCAATCTTAATAGACAAAAATGACATTTTTACAACTGTCAAAATAATCAACATCTATTTTAAGCAATTGACCACAACAGAAAGGATGCTTCAACCACCAATGATAACGCTTAACAAATAAGAAAAAAAAAAAAAAATCAAATTAATTTGTCAAATCAAGATGCTTTCATGTTTTAGCAGTGCAACAAGCCACGATGAAAGCAAAATAAACAAAGGAGATGAGAATAGCAGTTATTTCTACCCCTCACAGGTATCAAGAAAAAAAGGGAAATGCACTTCCAAAGAAGCCCTAATCCACAAAAGCAGGGCAACTTGAAAATCATCTATACTGTAGGTTCAAGTACAGGCATGCAGGTGCACACGCGCGCACACACATACACACAAACAATAATAACGTTGTATAATACTAACGTTTTCCTGAGAGAGGTTACTGGTGCCTCGGATGCCCTCATTGTGGATGTGGACCTGCAGCTCCTGGATCATGTGGGGCAAGCCATTGGCCACAGCCCGCAACAGGGTGTACATGTTGGCCATGTCTGGACAAAACAACACAGTAAGACACAGTTTTATTCAAATTCAACACCGGCATGCACGTACTGTATATACGTTTCATTAGTTTTCTAAAACAGATAGAGTGAGTTACAGTACTGACCGTCTCTCTTTTCCTGCCGAATAATGCTCTGGCACTCTCCGTGGAGGAACTGCAGATGATCTGCCACCATCCTCTGCTGGCATTCATGGATGACTTTGGCATAGGAGCTGGGGTGCAGGTACTTCCGACATCGCACCTCTTCGTCTTTCAACCGACCCAAAACCTGGAGGAAGAGAAAAGTGGGAAGAGAAGGGCAGGAGGGTCAATTTTAGTGGTTTGGTTTCATGAAACATATTTTTTTAAAAAGCCAATTATTTAAATTGAAATTGTCCAACTGCATTTTTTATATGCGATAAAAATATTAAATGTGTTGTATACTGTGTCATCAACAGTTTGTACTAATCACAGAATGGACATATGCACATATGGGTTAACTTACTTACTGTAGAACACAATATAAGAAAATAAAAATGCCACTATTCAAGTCTCTTTCACTTTTTTTTGTGATAATACAGTTTTTGACATTTGCACATTTTCATTAGTTGAGGAGACATAAAGGGCCAGTAGCCTGTTGTTTTTTTATGCCATTTTTTTCCCTTAAAGTGACTGTAAATGCTCCTGGAAACATTTTATTTTATATCTAACTCAATATTTTCTAAATCTTTATGAAATTATTGTAGCAGACAACATGCGATAGATGACTTTTTGCTCATTTCAGCCATTTATCTTGAAATTTTAAACTTTGGCAAAATGTTGAATTTTATTGGTTTTCCTTTCTTATTCTTGCTTGCAGTTATAGTTTGCTTTACTTTACTATTTTTTACCTTTCAAATTCTGTAACAGCTAAATTTTAAGAGACTATATCACATTTTTCAGACTTTTTAAGAACCCACAGGTATCTAGGCTAGATTGTCATTCTGTTGTGAAGGGGCCGCTGATATAGTCGATATAGTTTTTTGCACGCACACACAGCACGTAGGATAACTAAGGAAGAAAAAAAACAAACAAACAACAAAAAAAAAAAAGAAAAAAAAAACAGCTGTAAAGTAGGTCAGATAAGCAACTGTGACTGAGCCTGTCCAGACAGGAGAGGACTTCATTGTGCTGTTTGTCTCTTTCTCAGTCATATCACATATCAGTCTTTATATTAACTTGGCAGCACAGTGACGGATCAAACAGGAAGGCAAGGCACATTACATTAATGCCTGGTAAAGCTTTAATGATGATCCTGTTTACAGGCAGGAGGGATAAATCTATCAGAGAAATCTGATTATTGCCGGAACGAATGAATGAGAGAGGGAGAGAGAGAGAGAGAGACAGAGAGAGAGAAAGAGAAAGAGAAAGAGAAAGAGAAAGAGAGAGAGAGAGAAAGAGAAAGAAAGAGAGAGCGAGAGAGTGAGCGAGAGAGCGAGCGAGCGAGTGAGAGAGAGCGAGAGAGAGAGAGCGAGAGAGAGAGAGCGAGAGAGAGATCATGGTGGCTGACGTTGCCTGGGGGTCTGTGATCTCTGCTTTAGCGGGTTAATGGTAGAGCTAATACTCAGATTAAAACTCTTATGTCACTGCACTGACATGACCTGACAGTTCACACACACAAATACACACTGGCCCGGGGTGAACATACAGTACACACAAACAGATAAACACACACAGTGTTAAGCATCAGAAACCCAACACTGACTATAAGCAAAGCAGCTGACTCATTATTTGCAGGTTCTTTAATACTTGCTGAACACAAAACCAACTCAAAAAAAATTCAGCAAAGGTAAAACAGGGTCACATGGCAGCTTGACGATAAACAGCATTCACATACTTGCATTATCTGTCCGTCTATCTTACCTTCTCCATATACTGTGAGCAGTTGGATTCTTGCAGAAGATTGGAGGCTTCCTGTTTGTAATACTCTCCTGTTTTCGTCAGAAATGGCCCTTCGAAGATTTCCTGATAAAACTGCAACACATGAAGAGGACGTGGCCCACATAGGATTTAGCATACATGCACATACACAGGCCTTTATGAACACCTGCTGTGCATCTTGCGGCTAACGCAAAATAATCAGAGAACACTGCACATTAATCAGGGGTGTGATCAGAACAAATACACAAACAGGAGATTAAAAGATTAAGCAGGAAAATAGCATCAATAGCAGTTATATGTACCGAAACTACAACTAAGAAAACAACATTCCTCTGGATCACCCCAGAGTCTCACCTTTAGTGGAAACTTCTTCTTGTACTGTTCAACATGAACAAAGGAGTTGATGACCCCGTGGATTACCTTCTGGTTGGGGTTCTCACCGCAACGATCACTGTAGGATAAGAGGAAGCTGGTGTTAGGTCTGACGCTTCTACAGTATTGCTGCAGTGACATTATTGTTCTTTTTAAGTGTAGGTCCAAATCAGGCACTTCAGATTGTTTATTTCAGAAAAAAAAACAAAACAAAACATTCTGGTGCTTGTGTGAGAAACATACTTTTTGATTTCATTCAGCAACATCCGGATCAGGACAGCCTGAAGAGGCTCAATCATTAGCTTCCTCCACATATCTAGCGCCAACTGCAATGACAAATAAAAAGATTATATTATCACAAAAGCGCAGACAGTGCTGACTCTTGAGCTGGATACTGGATCACAGATCTTCTCTCCATCATCACAAGCTCTCCTCCCTTGCATCTTATAACCCTTGTGGATGTGCAGGAGAATAATGTTTGTACCAGTATGAGTGAATCAGTCAGTACCTCTCCAATCTCCATGAGCGGCTCATTCATGTCCACTCCCCCGTAGCCGTACTGTAGGTCTGCTTCTGTAAGTTTGTTCTTCTTGATGAACTGAGTGTTGAGATACCTGTACAAAGCAGAGTGGAGTGGTCAAGATGTTAAGATAACAAATACATCTCGAGGAGCCGAATTAGATGTCATATAATGTCTACTGCGAGTGTGTCAGGCAGCACAACACTGCTGCTGCCAACCTGAGTTCATTCAATTATGAAGGTCATGTGACACAGTCATTCTTTGGTTACCCTGGCCTAATGGTCACTCACTCCCTCTGTGGCTATTTAGTATCAGGTTAGCCAATGAAAACCAACACTGTCCAGGATTTCTTAGCCAATTAACGAGGCAGTGGCAGACATGAATGCTTTATTTATGAATATTGTGAAAATACCTGTGTTTAAGAAAGCAGGTAGCTATGGGTCTGAAAAGTGAAACCAATGCAGAAATGACTTAAACCTGCATTCTCTCTAATAGCATAACATTTTGGTTGCCTGAAAAAAAAAAAAAGTTCTTCTTCAGCATTTGGTTGTACTAAAAGACCCTCTAAGGAGTTGGATGTTCAGTTTTTCTGGTAGGTACATTTTGTTTTAATGGTTTTAAGCCTGTTTTTTGCTAGCAAAAATTAGGATTAGCATTATCACAGTTTACCACAGACTGTAAATGCACCGTGCTAACCAAACTAGCAGCTAGTGTTAGGGTCAGGTCCACCCTCTCATCCAAATATGGTCACTTCGGCTCCAAAAGTTTTTTTTTTTTTTTTTTTTACAGTCTATGTGTTTAGGACATACAGAGTACACAAGCTGACACCTGAGATTTGGTATATTAAAAAGTTTTTTACCTCCGGTCTGTTAAAGCTCTGTTATCTTAAAAATATAACTGCAAATGTTTTCATCTGGCATTGGGAGGTTAATCAATATATACCATCTATAGTTTAAGCAAGTAGTATTCCTTTCAGTCAACTTGATGGTTCATGGTTTAACAACATAATTCAGGAGCATTTACCTTTGTTGCATTCATGTTTTAGACCCAACACTGGTACTATGTATGCTATTTAAGAGATTAACCGATACAAACACTCTAAATCCAATCCCACTTCAGGCTGAATAATTTATATCAGATTAAAATATTTTTTTAAACCTGCTTATTAGGTAGCCCTTGTAGAACTGAAATGACTGAGAACTATCAGCTGAGTCTGCAGCTCTGCAAAGCATTTTAGCTCAATGTTTTAGTTTGACAGCATGCACATTTACTGTATGGTGGTGTCTTACTGCTCATCAACCCTCTGTAGGCAGCGGCTTCTAGTTATAAATCTCAGCTAAAACACAGTCATATATCTAGTCACATGACTCAAAATAATTGCTAATGTTGCTTTGTTTCTGCTGGAAGTGAAAGTAGACATCTGTTTGCAAACAATTCATTGGAGGTGTGCTGGTATACTGGTTTGAGTGTATACCATGGTGAAACATTCTGATAGTAACAGTACTGCCAGCAATTTCTAATATTGTCAATACTGTGACTACTCCTACCTTCATTAGCGACCGTCATTTCTACCAACCAAACAGAGACACTACAGCAGGATCAGTGAAGTCAGCTCCTTGTCTATCTAGTTCTAGCTGCAGTTACTGTGGCCGTGGCTTTCTATACTAACTTTAGCTAGTCCACTGGCTGGAGTACAGCTACTTTATGGGCCCTGAGTTGTAATGTTAAGTGAGAAAGAGAGCCCTTGACAACAAGGAAACTTGCTGCCTCAAGAGTGCACATTATATCCATTTGCATGGGTCAGCTTCAGCTCTGCCAAAACTATTTGTTGGTGGTAAAGTGGGAGGTAGTGTGCACAGACAGGGGCAGTGCTAGTGGCTTCAAAGTGCCCAATATAACTGTACCACAGCCCATCACTATTATGTTATGTGCATGTTTACAAATGTTCAGCCTTTTCAAAATGACTTTAATATTAACACCCAAAAGAAATCAGAACATGTATTAAAAACATGAATGGGTGCATGGAATAAAAATTTTGGCCACAATGATCACAGCATTAAAATGTGATACCAGCACATCCGTATTAGTCATTAAAATCGTAGAAAGCGGGTGTTAAGGTGGCTGCTGGGTATCTGTCAGCTTGTTTCAACACTTTTATGAAACATAGTGGGCACAACTCAGTTAATGCAGCTTTAATATAAATTACATTTTGCCTGCATTTTCCAGGCTCCTGTTGTGCACCATAGGTGCCATTTCTGCTTAACTGTCAACCACAGTATTTTAGCATTTTTACATCAGGAGCCATTTCCCTCTTACTGGGAAAGTACTTTATTGCACAAAAAGTACAGAAGATGATTAATTTAACAATCCAAGAGGAAGTGTCTAAAAGTGGGCTGGCACTAATTCATGCTGGATACTCTGATGTTGAAATTCATATACTGAAAGTGTGTTTTAACACACCTCTGATATGTTTCACAACTTCAAAGAGGCAATGAGTAGGAGCAGGACAGCAACCAGAAGACTGACAAACACTCACATTTTGATGGCTGTCATCAAACTGATCTATGTTCACTGATTCAGTCTAGCTTACATGACATGTAGTTTTCACAGCTGTGCCATTTGCCTCTATCAACAGTATAGTAATGCCACTCCGAGTTCTGTCATACACTCAAGCTTTGACAAGCATCAAACACCAGCGTGACATGTTAAAGAACTGCTAATATAACCAGCTAGTGTTGAGCACTGATAACCACGAGACTGAGAGTGTGAGAAAGTAATTGAAGGTGTAAACAGTCTGTCTTGATTCTATTGGCACTTTAGTTCAGGTGCCACTGCATGATGATATGTATTTGACAGGATGCAAACAGACATGTATATTCACACAGAGATCTGTTGAGGATAATAAGTGACCCTCTTCTATAGAAAGAACTGAACACTACTATTTCACTACTAAAGCCTTGAACCTCACGTTCTCTCTCTCTCTCTCTCTCTGACATAATAAATTACAAAGGCATACGTATGCACGGGCAGTCTGGTGGGAAGTACACATAAAAATAGATCTGAAAGCTCTCCAAGGGGGTATTGATTTAGAATGAATCAGGACACGCCAAATGTCTGTTGGCACTTCACACTATGCTTTTCAAGGTAACATTTTAAGTGTAAAAAATCTGTAGGCTGGAATATTGTAGCTTGTGATAGAATTAGTACACTCTGCATCTAAGGACCCTGATACACCAAGCAAACTTCAAGGAATTAGACAAAGCCATATGCATCACCTCACATCTTCTGGTAAAAGCTGTACTTGAACTCACCACAGTGACGATAGCCAACTGTTAGCTGACGTACTTAAAACACTGCGCCCGCTAGGTTTTATTTGTACTTGAAAGAGCACGCAGAGACAAAAAACAAACTAGCCAACAGTCTCAATATCAAATGCTTAGAATACAAACTGAGAAAATGTCTCACAAAAAAAATAAACAAACTGGCACAGAAAAGTTTTGCTTTGGTCTTTTGTTAGTGAAAAAAAGAAGAGGTGGAAGAGCAAAAAGGGAAGACTGTACTAAATGGTGAGTCTGCATGGTGAATTACTGTCATCAAATACTATATCAGTCTCATATCAAGTAGAAACAAATGATGTCAAAGGCAACAGTGTTACCTGTACAAGCAGTCCATGTAGTCAGCTCCTTTGCTGTACTCATCCCAGTATCTGTGGTACATCACTAAAACCTTCTCCTCTGATTCCAGAACTTTCTAAAATACACACACAAGTGTGATAGGTGTTATGGAAAGCAGCTTAATGCAGTAACAGCAGAAAATGCACTCTATACATTATTCTTTGCCAGTTGCTGGGGAGCTTTTGTGAGTGCTTACCTTGTACAACTGCCGAACATGATTCTCAAGAAACACCTTGGTCTCTGTGTATAATCTTTCACCCAAAGGCTCTGGGTATGCAACGCACAAGGCATAAATGTCGCTGGTGTCAAAGTTCAGGAATTAAAAATGTGGAAAACATGATTCCATCGTGTTGTATGAGGCAGTTAATGTTTTGACAGTATGAAACTTATGGTAATATAGATACAATTAATGAAAATGTAGTATGGATGTAATACTTGATGCAGTATTTTCCTCAGTTATTCTCTACAAATGAATTAAGGGTTTTAGGTGAATTTGATGCTTAATAACACTTTTTAATACTGAGCAAGTTGGCAAAGGATACGAGAACCGATCATTCCACGTGGCTCTCTCCACATAGTCGAGCATCACAACAGCCTTGATTGTCGTCAGTAACTTGTTCCATGTCTCGTCAAAATCCACCACCCGCGGCTTCAAGGACATTGTACAGTTTCTCTTCTAGCCTGATAGAAAAAAAAATAAGTAAACACAGAAATACAGGAATGAGTAAAGGAATTCAAGAATGAACAAATTAATTGCTTGGCTTTGGGGTTTAATTTACTTTTCTCAGTTTATGATGACCTTTCCACCTGCCCAACCTGCAGTTTAGACTGTTTAAAGCAAAAAAAAAAAAGCTACCTAACTGAATGGATAACATTTTAGTGTGTAAACCAGACCTATGTAGCAGTATCAGCCATTACACACAAATGAAAAACACAGGTATACTTTGCAAGGAGGGAGAATAAATATAATGACAAAAAACATTTTTGAAAGCCATCTTTATATATATTTAAATTTATATATTTTATATTCCAAGTATACATTAATAACAAAATTTGGTGATTTCTTTTTGTAATCATTTGTAAAACAGAGCACATAATTATAAATATTTGACCCTAGCATTGACAATACTTATCAAGGGTAACTACATTACAGCTGTCAGAATATCGGGCAGAGTGGACATTGACATCAGCAGAAATTAGTTTTACGATAGTCTTGATTCAAATGTTGTACTACTATCATACTATGACAGCAACAGATGGGAGAAACATTGTGCTCAAGTTCATGGGGGTAGTAACACTAACGCTCATCGACACATTGGGTTAACCATCAGTCATCGATACTATTGTAACTGAGCTATTAGGCCAGACGAGGCTGTTGCCTGTAACCACATACAAACTTCCATATCTGTGCCACAAGAATGGTAGAACACCTAGAAGTAGGAGACACAAGGCCCCTTGTGTTGTTTCTCATCATTCATACCAGTTGATTTCACGTCAGAGGAAACATTGCAACATCATCATCATCATCATCATCATGCACAGCTTTTCTCGCTCGCCACTTCACATCAGCCGATATCAGTTTTTTACAAAAGGAGGTGTTGATATGACTTAATAAGCAGTCTTCTTACAGTCACGATAAGGGCAGCTAAGTTAAGGTTACTAGCTAGCGGAATGCCAATCCCAAAATAGGATGGGCAAGCTAAAAAGGGCTAACTAGCATCTCTCTACCTAGCATGCTACTTCTTCCTGCTCAAGTCCCGTTCTGTGTAATCAGCTAGCAGCTAGCGGCTAGCAGCTAGCAGGAAGCTACCGCTAGCAAGTGGTGATATTCTTTGCAATTTCCCCCCTCATTTGCACTGACAGCTCGGCAAAACATGGCGCTGCTGCTAAAAAAAACACGTTACCGAGGTCAAAGCGTGGACTTTTGAATAGTACGTACCTCTGTACAGTATTTACTTGTTATAAAAGTCAAGTTTGTCCGCTGTCACAGGCTTGATTTGTCTCACTTACAGGGCTTCCCTACCTCTTGGACTATACCATTGTGTTACATGGGGGTGTGTCATGAAGTAGCGTAAATTAGTGAAGTTCTTTTGCTTTTAACCTTGGTAACGTGTCTTTGACATAATTTTTTATTTCAAAAAATGTATTCTATATTTATACACACTGATGAGAATAAGACTAAACTAACTTGGTTTCAAGTCATAAGAACACCCATACATCTATGGTATCGTCTTAAACTACGGAAACCTCTGAGGAATCGAGTATATTAAAAATGCAACCAAAGACAATCTGTACAATGTATTTTAATCCTTGTTATGATTACAATAATTTGTTAATCGGTAAATGGGCCAACATTTCATTTAATCTCATATACATTTACAGTGATTCACCAAGCAGCAATTTTAATATTCATAACTCCCCTCCGACTCATGAACACAGCGAGTGACAGTTGTGAGAGTTGTGTTTTTGTTGTTTTTACCACAGTACCCAATTTAAAAAAGCATAAGTTGATCCACATAACATTGTATCATATTACTTAATAAAGTAAGAAAAATAAGAAAAATCAACCAATCAGAATCCAGAATAAAATATCCTAACGGTCATTTGGGTTCTTAAGATTTTCAAATCAAAACAGTAACTCGCGTTAATGTCAATTAACGTTATTAACTAAAGCTACGTTTTTGTTTTTTTTACTTTCTGGGCGTCGCTCAAGCTCATGAAGTTTCACACAACCTAGACAGCATAATTTAATGTGAGTACACTGATGATATAATATCTAATTAAAATCAGTGTTAGGTTGTCTTGCTGACAGATCTTACCAAGCTAACGTTAAACAATAACGTTAGCTAAAATATCAGGTTGAGGTTAATTAAGCTATCCCGAAGTTCTCCATTTATGTGGTTTTAAAAAAAATATTATTATTTAAAGATTTCTGGTAGGAGACTTTCTCTCTCCATTGCAATACTGGGAATAAATAGAACAACTTTTTTAGCAAATCAACTAGTTGAGTTATCAACACGGATGTACTTAACGTCTCATGGTTATCAAAGAGGAAACTTTGCGTTAGGTTAGCTAACCTAGATAAACGAGAGATTACTTGATATAACCAGTAGAGGGAGCCACCTCTTTCAAACAGGAAATGTCACTTTTAATAATAACTAAAATCAACATGTTCTGATACAGTTTTGACAAACTGCATTCATATTAAGCAACATGATGTTAGTGTCTGATGGCAAACTCACCTGCTCTATCTACCATTTCATGGACTCAATAATTCAAGCCACAGAAAGTAGGAAAGTGTACAGCAAATAATGCAAATAATGATTAGTTGGATAAAACCTGTGGAGCATTTTAAAGGATATCTCTTTGATTTTGTTAGTCAAAAAACGTTTGTGGCAATAGCCAAATTCTGTCTCAACAACTATCTCCAACAAATGTGGACCAATATGATAAGGCAGAGGATTTACTTGATGTTTTGCTGAAAAACAGAAAAAGAGAAGTGTTTCACAAACTCCAGGAACTGGTTGAGTCATCATGTCTGAGTAATTGCTTTAATTGATTGTTTAAGCTATTATTTTACCATTATCCATTACCTCCTCTAGGTTTTATTACCTGCCATATGCTGACGTACATTTGCATTATCTTACCTAACATTGTGTTACATCTCCACCATTTAGGTCCACACGAAAAGAATGTCGATCTCAAATCACTGAGGAGAAATCAGTGCTTGTCAGGATGAACCGAACGAAGACAAAAGAGAAATATCAGCCATGTGCTCCTCCGCCCTGCACACATAACCCTGTGTACCAGACCAGCCACAACCAGCACTGTAAGTATGTCTGAAAAAACATTTACTACCACACACCTTCAACCTCTACTGCTAATAGTAATACCACTACTCCAGCTGAAACAGCTTTTACCGTTATGTTTCTCTATTTTGGCCTTCACCAACTCCTTAGGTAAATACCTGGGTCTTTAGCTTGCTAGCTGTTGAAATGTGTTCATTCCACACTGCAGCTAAATTATTTTGTATGTAAAAAACATGTATAAAGTATGACAGCATATGCCAAAAATAGACATCTTGCATCAGAAAAGTGGTCCCAAGGTGATGCATACAAACAAGGATACAGTATAATGGACATAACACTATGTTTACAGGTACTGCTAAATGTCTTTTAACCACCACCCTTTTTGTTTGCCATGATGATGTAGTTATTTCAAAGTTATTTGAATTATTTATTTTCTCTTTGAGAAAGTTGCATCTTAACACATGAATAAACAGTGTTACATTAAGTAAATTATGGCATAATGTATAAAAAAAAGAATAGAAACTTTATTGGTGCCATAATAATAAATCATTTTACCCCTCTCAGGTAGGTATATTCAAGGAGGTCCCATCAACTTCCTGCCTGTGGGGATACAGCAGCTGCCATCTATGCACATGACCAGCACACAAACACCACAGCCTTCATCAAGCACCTTTCATTACCATGGGGAGACACTGGGCTGCCAGAAACCCTGTTGTATATCCATACTGCCAGGTGACACCTGATTTCCAGACTTGTGTGTTTTATGGATTTATGGTCCTCTGCACAGTTTTTGCCTCTTCTTTTGTCTGTGTTGTTTTCTCTGGGTGCTCCAGTTTTTCTCCACCAAAAGAGCAGTAGTCCAGCTGTATCTTACAGTTAATAAATTAATGTCATATTAAGCACATTATTATTGTTATGTATAAAAATAGAAAGTAGTAGTAGAAACTTTATTGTTGCCATTATACACAACTAGGTCATGTAATTAAATTGCCATATCTGTTATTATTTACTCAGGCTTTTTACCCTACCAGTCTTTTTTTTTCTTTTCCCAAGATGGTTCTATCCAGTTTCAGCATGACAGCACACATAACCTGCCGTCTATGGCCGAGACCAGCACGCAAACACTACAGCCACTGCCAAGCACCCTTCTATGTTGCAAGGAGGAGCTGGATGTCCTGGAGATGCATAGTAATCCAACACTGCCAGGTAACACCTGATTTGCAGACCTCTGCCACTAAATAGTCTGGGTGGGGGGTGAGGTGGGGGGGGGGGGGAAACAAGTGTAGCAAACAAGAAAAACAAAAACTGACACTTGGTCAGGGTTTCTCTGTGCATTGTCTAGCAGGGGCTGACCACCTGCAAACATCAGACCAAATTATTAGACATCTATTAAATAAAATTAACCATCACGAAAAAGACAAGCAAAGGTACTAAATCACACAACAAAGGACATATATACAGGGATCAGATAGTATCTAAACTGATCATGAAACTGCATCAGCAGTGATTGATTGGCTACATCATCCATACACTTCGCAGCTTACCACCTCCACTAACAAATATCCTGTTGTCTGACAGAGATGTCTGATATATATTTCATAAAATATATTTGATAAGATATTTCATATTCCCATAAATGTATCAATGCTACATGAAACACCTACTGTATGTATGACCTTTCAGCATACAGCAGTGAATAAAATCTATTAAATAGAGTCAATATCTTACAAAAGAAGGTACACGCTAAAACATTGTATAAATTCAAATGTAAGCCCAATCACTGAGAAGAAAGAACCAAGTAAAATGTTTTATAACTGGTCAAAAATCCACCACACCAAATATTAAACCAACAGGTTCAGTCGGTCCTTCATTTAGCTCTGTAATGCCTGCAGAGGGAGCCAGCTCCTTTAGTTTTGAGTGTGGGCTGATTTTGTCGAGGGATCATGTTTTGCAGTGACGGGTTGCATGAATAACCTGATTATATTGTAGGTCTCATTAGGGTTCATGTATTTACACCAAGCTTTGACACCCAATTAGTCTTCCCTTTGCGTACAATGGGACTTTTGTTCTGCCTTCTAAAAAGCAACAATCATGACATGTATCCAGTAGTAATGAAGTCTCCTTTTTTGCAGTAACTTTCATCCAGGTATACAATTTTGATTTATAGCAATGAAAATATACTGTGTGTTAACAAATGCTATTACTGGCATACACAAAATCATTTTTAAAAAAAAAGGATTTGTGTGTTTGTTGAAGTCCAAATGACCTAAGTCTCTACTGACTGTTGAAGAAAATTCCTCTCCAAAGACAAACAGCAGAGCCCCTGACTCATAGCACTGTGTCAGGGAGAGAGCAAACCATACTGTTGACATCAGGAGGCCAATGATGTCATGATGATGTCAATGCCTCTAATTGTAAATTGCACACATAGCCTCGCTGTTGGCTGTGGTAACATTTCAGTCAGAGAGAAGACTCTGAAGGGGACAGTCTCTCTTGGATATACTGGCAGTTAATACAGTATGGCTGTAACTGGGGATGAGACAGAAACAGGTATGTTTACCATCGTCTCTTTTATTGCCACATCTAAAAAAAAATAGGGCTTTTTTACACTGTTGTTCAGTTGTAATATTCATTTAGTCTCAATCATTGTAGGTAACTGTAATGTAATGTCAACAATCAATGTGGCCAAATTCAGACTTACTTTGTCACAACTGAAATTGAAAAAATGAATCTGATTATTGTGAGCTTGTCAGACATATTTGTTTACATTTTTTCAGTGGATTTTTCCCAAATCACCATTAAAAAGCTCAATAATTCCCTAAAATAATATCCCAAGCTGTCTTTTCTAAAATAAAATAGCAAAGGAGCGGTTGAAATATTCTTTTTCCACAGTTAGTTGCAACAAGCTCACTTCAATAAGAAACATTTTTATAGGGTCTGCTTGTCTCCTCAGTCATACTCCCTCTCTATTTCTCACTCTCTCTTTCTCGCCCTCCACTCCTGCTCCCTCTCTCTCTCCCTCTGTGAAGTGCTACAGTGCTCTGCCCACTCAAAGCACATAGCAGCAGTAGCTGACGTCACTGCTTTTCCTGGAACTGGCCCCCAGCAGCGACATGTAAATGCAAGCCAGCGAATAAGATGTACAATGACGTCAGTCGCCGGGCCACGCTGTGATTATATGCAATTCCTTTTGCGAGATGATATGATAGTCTTATCATAGTGAGGGTGAGGGTAGGGAGTTCTGCTGGCATTGAGCCAACAATGAACAGAAGGAGAAGTAGATAAGAATGGCACCATCTTTCACTGTTTCTCTTTTTTCTTCCAGTGTCACACATCCATTTCATAAGATTTTATCTGAAGGATTATTACAAGATTTAGCTAGCGTGGTGGAGATGAAAGAGGAGAGAAACAAATGTGTGATACAGTCAATTTTACTCTCTAAAGAAAATTGTATCTATTTATTATCACTAACTGTTATAACGTAAGTGGAGATTTATGCAATACTGATTTAGAAATTACCAAACTAAATTACCAAATAGCATTGGAAACACATGTTTCTCCAAGTATGAATATATAAACAAAATAAATTAATAGCTGCATTTACAAAGGATCGGCAGTTAAAGATCCCCACTCCACAAGTCATGCTTGCTGTAGGTAAACAACTTAGACTCAGGTTTCAGCTGAGCACAGACTTTCAGCAGATGAATGTGAAAACAGCCCTCTAGTGTCAAACTCTGCACATACATCATTCTGCACAGTGAAGCTTAAACATCCAACTGAAGTAGCAATAACTTTAAGTTGAATATATTGCTTGGCCCCCTAAAACTGTTGTTTTTGGTAGTTATGTTACAGCTTGTGATTTTACAGCGACTTCTTGTGTAACACTACATACTTGTAGTCTTTACAAGTAAAGTCATTTCTTAAGTTTTAATTGTCCAACCAAATTTAACAAATAACTAGCTTGAAACTAGCTAGCGGTAACTGAGAACTTGGGAAGGACTTTACACACAAACTTAGTGATGGATTTACAAATAGCTGATGCAACCCAATCCTGCTGTCTGACATGTTTTGTGCCTCTGCAGGCTCCACAGGTGACCTGATTGCCTATCAGCTGCGTAACCCCAGCTCCAGCCTCCTGCAGGGTGTGGCAGGGGCCAGCGCGCCCAGCTCCCAGAAACCTATCGAGGAAACCTTACAAAAGAGGGAGCTCCGCTTGATGAGGAACAGGTAGAGAGGAGCATTTACACTCATCAGCCTGAATATTAGAACCTTGATGATAAACTGGCCAAGTCGATATTATCGGCCGATATTAGATTACCACAGATATATCGGTATCAGTGTATGTCAACTGATACTTAAAGGCCGGGTCACACCAGGAAGTTCTTCACTGCGTGTCTTCACAAAATAAGGCAAAATAATATATATCAATATTTGTATTGGCCTAAAAATCCAGTATCAGTCTGGCTCTTCTGGACACTGTATACCCATTGAGGTTCTCTTTCAACCCCCTTCCTGCTGTGCTGGCTGTATAGTACACCACCACCTAGCAAGTGACAGTGGATGATAATAACTGCATGTAATAATAAGATCCACAAACCTATCATCATTCCACCGCATGATTCTCCTCCATCCAGGGTGTTTAGCTGCTAATTCTTAGGTTGTCTGCTCATAATCTGCTCTGTAACATGCATCATGTTTGGAGTGAAGAGAGACTGCTTGTGTTTTAAGTAGGTCAGTTGTGTGTGGATAAGTCTGGTTTGCTGGTGAATAAGATTGATTACCCTGTTTTCTCATGCGCTTTTTGCTTGTTGTCCGTAGAAGGCTTTGAGCTTAAAGTCTTTCCTGTAAACAACTGCTGGTGCTGACTCCCACTTTCTTATTTGCATTCTTGAATGATTTTTACTACAATCAATCATCACGATTGTATTGTGTTAAGTCCTATCCCCAAAGTATCTAATGTCACAAACATTTTCATAATCATCCTGAATATGCTGCACCCTCATAAGAAATGGTGAGCTCTTTTCGTCTCTTGGTGTAAACTGATTCACGCCCAGAATGGGTTGTCTGTTGTATCTGGGAGAAAAGCCAAGACGTTAAGGCTTCTTTTTCACGGTAACTGATGTTCTTGCTTCCAGGGAAGCTGCCCGGGAGTGTCGACGAAAGAAGAAGGAATACGTCAAATGCCTGGAGAATCGCGTGGATGTGCTCGAGAATCAAAACAAGACTCTGATTGAGGAGCTTAGAGCCTTAAAAGACATCTATCGACACAAAGCTGAGTGATTCCTCTGACGAGAGGCAGGACTGGGATTATGCGGACTGTATTGGTCTGCTTCCGTGGGGTATCTTGAGGACTCTGGTTTTCGCTTATACAGACACACATGCACACAAACAGAGGCATATATACACACACACACACACACACACACAAACTCACACAAAACACTCCTTGTCCTTTCTGTTAAATGTGTTTACACTATGATGTCAATGTTTCTGGCTCTGAGTTATCCATGCGCCACCACAGGAACAACAAGAACCTTTTTAACGTCGATGTTTTACCAGCGAGGACCTTATGTCCCTTTGCACAGGACAGCAGTGGAAGGAGTAAGGAATATATGGACCACCTGCAGACTTCCAACACCTTACTAGAGATGGAGAATCAGATGCTGAAGGCTCATCTGAATACCCTGCCTCTATTTGTCACTAACACCTTCACTGCACAGCATTTAACATTCCTTGATGCTCAGTTTTGCCTTCCAGCTCTATTAAAAGACTTTATCACTTGATAGTCTTTGTGATGGTCTATTTTTCTACAGAGTTTGTTAAGGGGAAAATGCTGCCAGAAGCTAAATGTTTAAAGGCAATTGGAGCATCAGGGCCTCTATGTGTTTTATTTTACTCCACCTAACAAAGGAATTAAACCCTACTGCATTTATCACCTATCTTCCTTCATATTTAATGAGACCTACCAGGATCTGTTGTGCGTCACTCTGAGGATTTTTCTGCTTCTGTCTTGTTGCATTCATATTTATTTGGCAGGAATACCCTGCGTTTTTTGTATGTTTTGAATACCAGTGCTTGATTTGTGAAAAAAAAAATCTTTGTCCTAATATGAACAAATGTATATTTAGTGAACAACACATTTGTGGAGATTTTATGAACTTACACACGCAGTAACTAGCTAGTTTCATCTTAGTATACGTGGCTGAAATGAGAAGTTATTTATGTAACTTTCATTTTGAATGGCGTTATGTCAAATGATGAATTGTATGAAGAAATCCTGCCTTATGACAGTCGTCTCTGTCGGTGCTTTATTTCCTCTTAGTTGTTGTCTTGTTATGATCACACAATATTTATAGCTTGTATACACATTTTCAATATTTATTTGCTTCAATAAAGTACTTTCTCAGGCTCTCTGTTGTTTTCACACACAGTAAGTATAAGACCTACATATAGTAGACGTTGTTCAGTGTTAAGCGGTGGCTGGACAGAGAAAACCACTAAAAGAAAGAAAAAGAAGAAAGATGCAAAAGTTCAGTTATGAGTGTTGAAGCTCTTCATCGTCATGCTGAGTCTCAGCTTTGGAATTCTGCTCAGGACACAGTGTGCTGACTGTTAAATGATGACTCAACTTGATTGTGCCTCCATTAATTCTAGGACTGCCCCTTATAAAGCAAAGCAAATTCTCCTCTCTTACATTGTTGCCTGTCGTAGATGACAGATATGCTGTGGCAGAGCCACACTGTTATTACGCAGTGCACGCTGGAAGAAGGGGAAGTAAGATGAGTATTTAAACACATTTTCCATAAATCGCATCCAGAGGAATGTGTGTGGGCTTAAGGGGAAGGAAAGATTGGCCCTGTTTGTCAGCGATACCATTCTTTGATTTAGTGAATTTAACTTCCTCAAATGAAACAAATTCTTAAGAATGTGCTGCTCTAAAAGGAAAAGTGTGAAGCCTCTGAGATGTCGACCAACTTACAGTAGGGACCAAAACAAATCCTGATTTGACAGGAAAGACTATCAAAGAAACAGGGTAAAGACTCTCTGGAGAGTTTTTGGAAGAGTGATTGAGCGTGATGATTATGGGAATGGAATTTTGTTTTTCTTTTACATGTTCAAAATTTCTACACAGTGCAGTTTGTTAGGGAGACAGTATAGAAACAAAACAACTGAGGAAAGAATCCAATACCACAGAGATTTGTCCTGCACCTGGGCCTATTGTGAAACCTTATTCCTGTAAAAAAGAAGTCAACTTCCACCCTGATACAGACAAAACTACACTGTGGAATGCACCAGTAGGGAACAGGAAATACTAAAGGTTTTCAGTCAAATGTTAAATGTTGCAATACCAATGAAAGCAAATGGTTTGTGCCAATAGACCATGGATTTAAGCCTTCACAGCATGTCTATAATTTTCAATTTGCAGAATTTGAAACACTTTCTATCTTCTCAGATGTTTTAAAATATGAATCAGCCCGTTCATGACAGGTGCATTTAAGTCCCCCTCCACTTATAAATGTGTTTTGCTTATTGTTACTTCGGTTGGATGTTTGAGAACATCCAAGTGCGAGAACATCTTTTCTGATCAAAACATATGTTTTTATTTAAAACCTGAGGTCAGACAGTGATGTTATTCTGTAAATCTTGGCTTTCTTCTTTCATTAAATGCAATGCAGCTGCAGTACCAGCAGGCTGCACTACAGCACCATGTCTGATCATGGAATGCAACATGTCAACCAGTGTAATAATACAAAAGGCATCTCTATCCTCATACATCCTTTAGTCTCCAGCATCACCAGTGACAGTCTGAGGCATCAACATGTGCACATTGTCTCACATTGCTGAGGAAACATCTTAAAGGATTAGGCTATTCTTCAGGAGTCCACTTTGTTTACGTTGACCTTTACTGACCTGGCCTAATCCTGCAGTGAGATTTAGTATGAGCTGCCATTTTACTCTGTCACAAGCAATGTAAAGCCCTTATGGATTTGTCAGTCATCAGTCAAGATCAAATAATTAAGTGGCACAAAGGAGTACTGGTAAGAGGGAAATGACAGATGTCCATCTTTAGGTCCATAACAGGTCATAAACAGGGATATACAGCAGTAGAGCTCATCCACCTGTTACAACAAGAACAATATATTCTAAATGCTATATATTCTTAGTTTATTGGTATTATACTAACTATATAGCCTAAACATTGGTGTCTATGATGGACTTTAGCAACCCACTTCAATCATTTGAGAGGATTCTATTCTATTCCATGTGTTTTCTTATTTAACTGTATTCCCCAAGAGACAGTCACAATTGTCCATTTATTACACAGTTGTAGTCACCCACTTGAACCGGAACCTTTTTCACCACAGCCACAGCGCTGTAGGTTTTTTTACGACACATTTACGTGCTGCCAGAAATGTAGTAATTCAGATGAAGCTACATGTACGAACGTTCTCTCACAATGTGTTGAAACAGGATATGATAAATGAGCGGCAGGAATACCGAGCCAGTGACATTAATTAAAAAGAACATTTTAATTGCTACGTGTCATTTCTGTGCAACTTGTTTTTTGTTAGGCTAATAATGAACAAACCATGTCCAAGGTTATTACTCCCAACGCTTTAGTAGGTGTCCTTGTTCTCCTCTCCTAAAATATAATGAATCTGCGTTATGGACACTTTAAGGATTTCGTGAGTGAAAAAAGAATATAGCGCAAGAACGTATTTTAAAAAGTGGCCAGCCATTTTTTAAAACGTCGGAGCTTACGCGAAGCACGTGAAAGCAACACGGCAGCGGATGTAGCAGCGGCAGCAGTCTATAGTACATCGGCAACCATGTAGCGCTGAGAGCAAAAAATATCTTTCCCCGACTAGCTAAAGTATCATGTCCTCAAATTCATTCATATCGCCATAACGCAACAGTGTAACAAAATGTGTTTGTGAAGATAACTGGACGCTCGGACGGGAATAACAAGGCGAGGGAGTCGACATTCAAACGAAGCCTGTTATATACAGTATATAGAGGCACATATCTGCCCTCGCCTGAAGGCTTGGAAGGGGACGTTGGGCTACTCTTCTGATTTATTAGCCTACCTTAGCGTTTTATCAGCCTTTTAAATGGCTCTGCTTGACCAGCTAAGCCTCTTTTAGACTAGGGGAAGGGCGTGTAACGCTTACGGATACCCGGGGCCAGTTTGTAGTTTTGCACCAGGTCTGTCTATCCGCGTTACCGCCCCGTTTTTTCTCTCTCTTGTAGTAACGTTAAGAGCCAGGACAAGGCTAGAGATAAAGTGTTAGACGAGGAATATCGCAACAACGTGCTTACGCCATGGGGAATACAACCTCTTGCTGCGTGTCGTCGAGCCCCAAACACCGGAGGAACAACCACTCCAGGCTGGAGCCCTACCGGCCGGAGCCGGAGCTGAGCCGGGAGGACACGGGCTGCAACCTCCAGCACATCAGCGATAGAGAAAATATAGACGGTAAGATGCAGACTTAGCTTATTCTTTATGACTGACGAGTCCCAATGCGATTTTAAATTATATAAGAAACCAACACATAGGCTACCAATTTCCAAAATGTGTATTATTATTTTGCAAAGTAGCTGTGGACAGTGATTTATTGTCCTTTGAAGAGTTAGACTGGTATTAACAGATAATGAGAGCTTGCAACATCTGTGCAAAGGACCCACCCACCCGTTACAGCACTAACTACAGTACGTTTCCCTTTCATTGGATCTAGGTCAGTGGTTCTCAAACTTTTTCACGTCAAGGACCCTTAAACTGACACAAATTAGACCATGGACCCCCATCTGATAAGATTTTTGCTTTTAGATGTTTTATTAAAGAAAAGTATATGAAACCCATGACCAAAATAGTCATACCATCTGTCATTGAGTTACTTATGGATGGAATTATAGTGAAAAATAAATGATTCCTCTTTTTGCTGGGGACCCCATGGAGCCCCCTCAAGGACCACTGCCCCACTTTGAGAACCACTGATGTAGAGCATATTGGAAATCAGCCTTAAGATTGTAGTAGATTGTAATTGTCCAAACTGGGGTGTCAGGGTACCAGCAAAATGAGAGATACTTTGATATTCCTGTTAGTCTGCATCATTCGCTGCAGGTCTGCTTTGGGAAATGTTCTGATGGTCACACGTTTCTGTTGTCTTCCATCCGTATTATTAAGAGCTTCCAGGTTGGTGCTGCATTGGATAAAACCTGGTGATTTGGTAGTCTGTGGTCAGCTTTTTTTCCCTTGTTGGGCTCTATTACTCAAAAAAAAAGAAAGAAAGAGGGAATCCCTGTCTGATAGGCTTGGATGTTGTCTTTTTCCTACAAAGTCCCGAAGGCAGTTTGAATGAGTCTGCTGAGGGAGGAGTGACTCAATGTGGGATCTCAAGCTTGTGTCATCTCCACCATGTGTCTGTGTGTGAATGTGGGTGTGTGTGTAAGGTGGTGACAGTGTATTGAAGGGCGAGTGTGAATTTGTGTTTCAGTGGGAGGTGTTGTGAGAATGATGGACAGTGTTTGTGGCGGTGGAGGGGGGTGGGGGGGGGGGGGGGCAACACATTTCAACTTTCCATTAACACCAGCACAGTCACACTTGACTGTACATTTAAGGGGGCGGCCTGTTGGGGGGTTTTTAGCGAGTGTCCCAGCAGAATGAAGACTAGATTAGTGAAAGTGTTGTTGGAGACAAAAGAGGTTTTTACCTGTTATTTTCCCAAACAAATACAACCTTTTATCAGACATCACAGTACCTTGGGATTCTCTGGTGCACAATTTTTATCATTCATCAGGGTATAATGAGATCTTGACTGTGTCTAATTATGTATCATTGATACAAAAAAATTTGAAACGCTAGTAATTAGTAAAGAAATGGGAAGGAGAGAGACAAGGAGGGAATACAACACAGGGAAACATCACAGCGTGCCAACACAATAAGAAAATTACCTGTAATGCTGGAGAAAATATGCAGCTATTAGAAAACGTTAACGTTAATTAGCAGGAAGCAACCAGCTCTAAACTCCACGCAGGTTGTAGCATAGCACTCGACTTGACATCACAGCCTGTCAGCTTTTGTCATGCAGTGCAGAGCATATTGAGTACAAATAGCACAAACAACCCTTCACAGGATGGTATGATGTCAGTCAAAAACAGGTCAAAATGCCACTTGGAACCATGTCTATCTCACTTTCTCTGGCACGACAGGTTTCTTCCCAAAGCTATATTGCTCAGTTGAAATGATGTGCTGCAAAAAGGGCCAGTCAACCTCACTGTACTCCTCTCTGTGGGGATTGGGCTCCCTGGAGTGAGTAATCAGGAAAGCCTCAGGCCTCTGAACTGTGCCTTCTTCAACAACTTTGTTATTATCGTGGAATGGGTGGTTTCACCAGTATGGTTTTTGAAGACCAATCATATATTGGCACTGTATTTTTGGACTGAAGCTGCTGAAAGATAGATATTTTGTGCTAATAGTCCATCCATCCATCCAGTTACTGTCACTGGGTCACTGTAGTAGCAGGCTTTGCAAAGTATCTTGCACATCCCTCTTCCTAGGCATTCCAAGACAGGATGGGATATATAATCCCTCCTGGGTCTGCCCCGGGGTCTCCTCCCAGTTGGACGTGCCTGGAATACCTCCACAGGGAGGCATCCAGGGGGCATCCTAATCAGATGTTTGAACCAGCTTTTTTGGGTGAGTCAAAGGAAATTCAGTTTGGTTGCTTATGGCAGAGATATGATTCTTTTGAATCTATGAGACAGGATTTACTTCAGATCATCATGAGATACTAAAAGTCTCGTCATGACCCCTTGATAAAGGATTTGTAGATGGGTAAGAAGTTACTTTTAGTCTCATTGCAGTTTTTAGTTTGCCTCGCCTGGACCTCACAAAATAATATCACCTCAGTTAACCTTATAGTCAATGCACGTAACTTTTTGTCCACATAGGTCAGTTTTAAGGATAATTCTTCTGTCAAACAACTTGGAATTGTGCCTTTTAGGATAAATGTGATCATTAAAGGAAAGGAAGAGCAAGAGCTGGTTTTTCAGTGTTTGTGCAAAGCTAAGTTTAAGCAAATCTGTAAGCAATGACCCTTTGACCCTGTCACTGGACCTCTAATTGCATTCCATAGCCCGAAGACTCCTGTACCTATCCTGTGGAGGAGCACAGCTTGGTCCAGGCGAATGAGTACACGGGAAAGTCACATATAGGTCACCGTGCCTGAGGCTTGCTATAGTAAAGATCTGGTGTAATCTTGAAGACTTTGTGAACAGTAAATATGGAAATCATGTGGTGCAAGGAGATTGGATATCTATCCTATGAAAGAGTGAGGAAATGGACGCTCAAGTGTTTATCTTGCCTGATAGGCTCTTATAGAGTAGGGCAGTGTGATGGTTATCTAGCTCTTGTGTTTTCTCAGTTTTATCTGATTTGGCTTTACTAGGACATAATAAAGTTTTTTGTATTGCATGTTGTTTTATTGTTGCTGTTTTGTGTGTGACCTTGAGAGTGTTGAGTGTGTGATTACAAAAAGAACTGCTGACAGTGGTGACCACACACGCCACATGCACACTATTACACATGCACAAACAAAACACACACAGTGGTCATTGAACAACCTCCTTATAAATATGAGAGGGGCTTTCAAACGGCCCCTTGCATAAATCAGCGGCGTAATCTGATTTGCCTGAGCAATTGCTCCCCCTCTATACGTTCCCCTGTGTGTTCTGATCGTAACTTATACACCAGTCAGAGGTAAAGAGGCTGGAGATTCATGCTTCTCCCGACAGCTTATTTATCTCTATTTATGCCTATTTGTGTCCAGTCCGTCATGCTACATAGATTTTACTTCCCTGCATGTACATCTATTTGTAAGTACATGCCAATACCATGGGACAGGTCTCTCAGGGTCAAGCCCATCACTTGTCTTTGATTGGAATATAAAGATTATACAGGCCTACAGGGTAGTTAAGTTTTATGGCTGTTATCCACACAAAGGTTAAGTAATTGATTCCCAAGGGGGAGGAAATCACTTGTGAAATACTCCTGCTCTGTGGCTAGTGTTGTTCGACTGGTTTCTCAGTGTGGTCGCTGAGCAGATTCCACAGTTAAGATGCTTTCCAGTGTACATTTGATATAAAAAATGCATAGGAAGTTAGATAGAAGTGTTGTCTAAAGTCTATAAAAGGCGGCTCTTTGGATATTGGATGTATGCAGCCGGCAGCAGTGATGTGGGTATAAAGGTTTCATCAGCATGGCTTCACACAGCATAAAATACCTTTTTACACTTTTATTAAAACAACCACAATCTAACAACAATGAACAGTCTCATATTTTGTAATTTAACTAGAAAAAAAAGGCAAAATAATCTTTCCTTTTCAACTGAGGGATGTGCTATATTTATATTTTTTGGTAGAAAATCTCTGAAACCGTATTAACTGTATTAGAAACAGCCCTTTTCTTATTTTCTCTTGAGAGAAAATAAGCTGTCTGAAAAGACTTGTTGAGATGGAGATTTTATGTCGTATGCGCTATGCAGAAGAGGAAGGCTTGCCCTGGAAGATGAGGAGAGGATGATGGAGGGCATGATACTCAGAGATGAAGATTAAAGATTGTCATACATGTAACTCAGCTCAACCTTGCCAGGTTCACCGTCACTGCAGCGCTCAAAGGAGAAAGGGACATTCTTTGCTATTCCCAGACCTTCCAAACCAACAGCTGAGCTATTTTTAGCCTAATTTGATCAGAGAGCATTGTATTGTGGTATTGCTGCACAGCAGCCCTAAGTAAAGCTAAACCTAGGCCACTCATGATGTGAATGGCTCAGAAATGACAGAACAGAGAGGATGAAACAGATGGATCTCTCACCCTGTTTGGGCTTTACTTAACATTGACATCTGTAAATGAGCAATGGCTCCAGGCCTAGCATTTGTCTCTGTATCATCGGTGTTAAAGTTAGTTATTTCTGGAGCACACACACACACACGCACACATATTGATGAGTCTTGCTTGCAGGCTAATTGAAATCTGGACATGGATTATTCATGCCTGGTTGATGAGCCCGGGGAGTCTCCAAAGTATGAATTCCAGACGAGTTGACCTAGATGTACGATATATGATACTATTTTGTTTTGATCGCTGGTGAGGTGAAAAATGCTCCTTGTTGTGTCTTAATTTTTGTACACTTAGATTTAGATTTAGCTGACAATGTTCTCCAGCATGCCTCGGAGTCACTGCAACATCAGCATGATTTAAAATCTGTCATTTTAAATAATTACAAACATCTACTATTAGTATGTGAGAGCCATAACAGCTAAATAGTGTTTCTTCCTCCAAATAAAACATGTAAAATACACAAATTGTGTGAAGAAGTTTGAGAATAAATTAGATGGAAATGAGAAAAAGAATTTTTCCCATGTGGTGTAACCAGAACAGAAGAGGTTAAAAAGAACTTGTACAACCACAATATTAATCAAATCAGCTGTCTCCCTCGTTATGGCTTCAACTTTCATCCTTTCATGGATGAATAAACGAATATCCAGTAAAACGCTAAAGCATGTGAGCAAATAGGATTTCAAACAAGAGTTTATTTTAATAAAATATGCAGCGGTTATGTATTAAATGATCATCATGGTCAAGATGGTCATTAACAAAGGCATCGACAGCAAAATAAGTTTTAAGATCAATCCCTCATGCAACCTTTGAGAGAACAGAAAACACTCTTCTTTCTACATATCCTTAATCTTTTCAACCTACTGCGTTTCAAATAATTGCTGTAAAAATATTATTTGACTGAAGCAAGGCGGAGGGCCAGTAGAACGCCATCAACACTGCAGATGAAATGTTTGGCTCAGTCTTGGATGTTCCTCTGTACTGCTGAGAGCATGATATATTGCCACCACAGACTTTCTGCTGGGATTGCCTCTCCTCCCATAGCAGTTAGCTTTTTTTTATTAGTGCATTTACACTGCATTCATTAGATTACCTTATTTGTGCATGTGGGTAAAACACGGATGGAATGCTTTGCTTCACAGCCAGGCCTCACTTCACGTGTCACTTTGTCCGTCTATCAGTTTGGACACCTGTAGTTGTAGTACCTGTACCTATCTGCTTAAGCGACTCACAACCGTTGCCTCTCCAAAAACAATTCATCTACTTTACCACTCACAAAAACCAACAATTTCCCAGAGGGAATAACATATCGGTTCAGAGGGGGCGACTTCCATTGTAAAAACAAATTAAGCGATTTTACAAAGTGTTAATGAAAATGCAATTGCCTGTGACAATCTCATTCTGGTGACTCGTTTGGCTTGGCTTGGCCTCCATGTGGGACGATGTATCCAGAGCTCACAAATTACCTGCTCGTGTTTTCACTCATAGTGCCACTGTCTCCTGAGAAATTCACATTGGAATGGTCTACTGCCAGTTCTGATGAAGAGAAGGGATGAAGACTCTGGATCACTGAACATTCATTAAAATAAGAGAGCATATCTCTCTGTAGAAGATACGACTGAAATGCATTTTCAATGCTATTGAGTTGTTACAACTACCACACTTCTTATAACCAGTCTGTGGTATGACATATTGTGAAATCCTTAAATCACTTCAAAGTGATGCTTTGGGTTGGGATCATAGTGGAGTTCATTATTCACAGTCAAGTCCAAAATATATTTGCAAAATAATGCTGCCATTGTTCTTATACCAGAAATAGGAAAAAGAATGATAAAAATAAAAGAAAATGTCACTCTTGCTTTTCAGTCAACATGGAAGCAACATTTTCTTTCCCTCAAATTGATAAAACATTGACATTTGGAGATGAATATTAGATTATATATGTTCCATGTTCATAAGAGCTATTAATATGCGTGTTTGAAGTCAGTCCTGACGCTCCACTGGGACTGAAAGGAGCTTGGAAAAGGGCTTCCCCTCATGCCCATTCTGAATATTTTAGTTCCCCCTCTGATGTCAGGAGCAGACTGACACTGCATGAGAGGAAAAAAAAACCAAAAGCAACCTCAGGGATTTGTACTGTAAAATTGCTTAACCTCTATGTTTATTTTGGTTCTGTGCTGTCAAAGTGTTAAGCTTAGGCTTTGGCAAGATGGCCGAGTAGTGAGGCGTGGGAATGCCAATAGCCTCTGCGATCCAAGTCTTCACCTCATCGTTTGGACTTTATTCCCCAAATCCAGTTTGTTAAGATTGTGTTGCTTCTTGGATGCAGGAAGAGAAAAAAAAACAGTGAAAAAAAAAACCAGTGAATGCCCTTTGTTTAATGTCTAAGCAAATTCCCATCAGTGCTCTTGAATGGTGTAATCAGAAATCAGCTTACATAATGCAATCTGTCTATTTGCTTGCTGAAGTGATGCTTTCAACTACGTGCACGCTTGGGAACAGGACTCTGTAGCAATTAGATGTGGTGTTTGGGAGCTTAAGAGATCATTGGGCACAGCTGTCAGGAGGTCACTTGCATTACTGGCAAATTTGTGTTGTGAAATGGGAGAGACTACTGCGTGTTGCTTTTCAGCTGAGAGGACGGAGTCACCCCAATTCTACAGACTGATCAGGTCTGCAGGGTTTGTCTTTGTGAACATGTTTGACCTTACTGAGGTTTTTACAATTGGATTTAAAGTAGAGCTTTGCATATATTACCTCAGAGCCAATTCTGACCAAGTGAAACAGACAGAGTGAGTCTCTTCATCAAAGTCCAAGCCTCGTCTGAAGATAAGTCTGAATCACGTCTCAGATGGTCTGCTTAAAAACTTCTTTTTCTGTAGGTAGTGTTTGCCTAAATGTTCTAGCCAAAAGGTCATCTGTTGAATCCTGGACCAGACAGATAGATCTGGGTGAGAAAGTTGACAAGCAGCTCTTTTCTCTTGCCCCCGTTTACCCAATGTGGTGATGCTCTCATGCAAAGCACCTAAGCCCTAAAGTAGGCCATTTGGACCAATCTGTGGTCAACAGATTGGACTGTGGTTGTATTAACTGGACCAACTGTACATAGAGAAACAGTGTGACAACTGTGGTGGTATGTAACAATAAAATGGTATGAATGTGTCAAGAAATTCAAAATGAAACAATCGAATTCAGTTTTTTCTTTCTTTCTCTTTTTGTTTTGTGGTTAAACATAAACCTCACTCAAGAAAAAGGAACTTGTTCGCTGCACTTTTGCAGGAAAGAAAATACTGTACATGGAGGCGGAAATGTGCAGATTCACACGTTCATTCTTATGACATGACATCAGCCCTACAGCTGCTGCTGTTGGACTCGCTACATAAACAGCTATGTGTGGATAAAGATTCATACATTTTTTTTCCCCCTGGAAATATTACCTCCTCGCTTAACCAGGAACTTGTAATTCACAGGATTAGTTGATTTACAGTGGAGTCCCAGCGCTTTGTAACCAGTTTCATTTTAATCTGACATTAAATCCCAATATTTTTAAAGCAAGTGAGAATGTTTGAGAGACTGTAGGCATTGTGACTAAATATGTATTGGAATATTGTGCCGAGACACAGGCATACTCATTCACAAATGAATACCAACATGTGCTTTGACATGTGGGCTTTTCATGTGACTGTCCTGTGAGGTTAACTGCAATCACATGCTGCTCTCCCCTATAGAAAAACTCATGAAGAGATCATTCTGATGCCATGTTGTTTGTGGAGTCAGGGCTAATTTAGCCTGAGCCGCTGGATTTGCTGGTGGTGTTTTGGTGAGCAGGTGCGGAGGTAATTAGTCGCTGCTGATTGGCTGTTGGAATTGACCTGGGCCAGCATGGCGCAACAACACATAACAGGCAACACACTCGACAACAGGCAGTTGGACTGGACATAATGGTTCATTGAAATGATTTGCCTCAGTGTGATTATGGTGCAGCAAATGTGCCATCTGTTATTTTTTTTATGAAGAATGGGTGAAAGATTATATTGTATTTGAAGTCACAAAATAATAATGCTACTCTTGATCTTTGAGGGCATATTGAGTCTATGCCAGCACACATTATGCGAGAGGCAGGCTACACCTTGGACAGGTTGCCAGTCTGTGTCAACTACCCAAAAAATCTACAGTATGTGTGTGTGTGTACCAGTGCCTTTATGCATCACTGATAAAAGCCATTGTTATTCCAGTGTGTTTATTCGTGTTGATTTATGCATGTGTGCTAACGCTTGTATGTGGGCATGTGTGTGGGCATGTGTGTGTGCGCATGCTAGCATTTGTATGCGCTTCTGCGTTGTGTGGAAATGTCAACACAGACAGAGTATGTCAGAGCTTGGCACAGATGGCCTTCCTGTCATCCTCGGCTCCTTCCACAGCTTGATACCGGATGAACCTCACAGAGAGAGTGAGAGAGAGAGAGAGAGGTTTGGATTAAACAAGTAGTTGTGAGGGGACAATATAGGGTGGTGTCAGGCTAATGCATCACTATCATCATAGTTGAACAGCTTTCACTGGCAAACACTTCTTAAATATTTGTGTATCTAACCTTTAGGGCCAAAAAGCACTTTTTTGTCTACAGGGACAGAGGCAACTGGATTCAGAAGAGCTGAAGAAAAAAAGAGTGTTTGAGGATAGCGGCAATTTTCCTGGTTTAATTCCTTTGCATCGCAGTTTGTATTGAAATAGGATAGGATGCTAATGTGCATTATCCTACGGTATCATTGAGCTCAAGCATGTCTGTCTAACTGCAGACACAGTGATATTTTCAGAGTTTTCTCACAGACGTAATTGATGTCAATCCCCGCTAGTGGTGCATGGATCATGTTCTGCAGGGACAGATGGTCAGAGGCAGGAGAGGAACTTGGGGGGTCATATTGCCTTATTAAGCATTACATCTCTGTTATAATGAAACATACTTCTTTGTTACCCTCACATTTCCTCTGATCCCAGGAATGAAGGATGTGTACATATGTGCCATTGATCTCCAGCAGCCATGTACATTTGTACCGTACATACTATTTTAAAGACATCTCCCGAAACTTAAAAAACATCAGTGTTCTTTCCTGTGAATGTTTGTTTTTTATGACCCATCACTCCTGTGTTCTACCTCATTTCTTTATTTTTAAATCCCCTCAGTGCTGTTGCCTCTAATTGGCCGTTTCCCTCCCATGTGTCAGCACTCATAGGACCCTGCTGTCTGTCCACCCTTTGTACCATAATTGCTGTCCCCCAATGTGTCTCTACTGATGGATTCCATGACAGTCCTTTACCACAGTCACACCTCTGTTGTGTGTGTGTGTACACGTCTTTGTAGTTACACTAATTGTTTTAAAGTTGTGGCATTTCTCAACATATTAGACAGCAAGGGTCGCTTGTTTTTTGTTGCCTTTTTCACTTGGCTCCCACACATTCAAACTGTAAAATTAGATATTTTTACTGCTTTAATTTGTTTACTCTGTCATTCACCCTGAAAATAATGACTTCAGTTCTCCATTAGCGAAGCAATGAATGAAGGTTTGCACACTGTATAAAAGGGGCAGCGTGTTCTCTTTACCAGTGCTCTGTGTAATACATTGTCACTACTTTATCAGCCTCAATAAGACTCAGCAGCAATTAGTACAGTGTAGTGTAGAAGCAGGTGGGAGAAGCAGAGGAATAGAGCAATAGAAAGGAAGAAAAAGACAGCGAAGCCCGGCTGTCTGTCTTTGCCTTTGATGGGCCTGCCTCTACCATCTGAATCGTTTCAAGCCAGCGTTGCCTGGTTACAGCGAGCAGAGGATGCAGGGATGGGAGGGGAGAGAAAGAGGGAGGGTGGGTTTATGGCTCTCCGTTGGGTGCAGAGTAAATGAGTCCTCTCCCTGCCCATGGACCCTCAAACCCCTAACATCCCTCCGTTCTAGCTCTCTCTTTCTTTCATATTTTCACACAAACCTCATCTGTTTTTTGAGGGTGGATACATGTCAGTACACTACAAATTATGCTCACAGATGTAAAGAAAGATAAAGACGCAGCAAAGAAGTCATTTTAATCAGAACTTTTCCAAACAACCTGTTGTTTCTGCCAAAGGAAGCACAGTGCATTTTTTTCTGGAAACCACCACACACTAATGTTTAGGACAGCAAATATCAACGCTTACATGCACTGAGTGGAGGCTGAATCACTATAGTGTTATATCAGCAGACAGTAGAGAATAGCAAAATCCACTTTAAAGTGGGGCAACTTGACGTCTCAATGTCATCAATGATTCTATAGTTTTTAAACAGCCTCGATAATCAGATGGAAGTGTAATAGCTGATGTAACAATGCCGTTAGATTAAACTTGACTGAGACTAAAGTGCCTGGAAAAAAATGAGTTACCGGCCTGGATAAATGAAATGTCAATAACTATTTGGAGCCACTTCTTCCCTTGCCTTCGCAACATCTTTTTCTGTCTCCATCTGTCCTTGCAACATCATTCACCGCTGCCTCTTTTGTGCCTCTCCTTGGCACAGCTTCCTTTATACTGAAAACATGACTTTTGTATTTTGTTGTATATGAGCAGCTTTTACAGTGCTTCTGTGCTTTTGTGGTGAACAGTTCTCCTTCTCTTTGTTCCTCTTCTTTCCCCTGTGCTGTTTCATGTCAGCTTCACCTAATTACAGCCATCCGTCAAGTTTGAAAGTAATCAACAGCAATGTTCCACATCCGACACATCAGTATACAGAGCCAGGTACACTGCCAGTGACACGTTTCTGATTGATCGTAGAATTTTTGGGCTGGGTGGATGTGTTAATGTAGTCCTCCAACACAGCACTGTGAGACTGTACTTTATTGTAGTTCCTCATGAGGTTTTTCCTCATGTGATTCCAGGATGTCTTCCCCTTACAGAACAGGATGTGGCTGTGCAGGCAAACAGGAGGTGTGGCGTGTTTGGTACAGCGTGTGTAGAAACTTCACCTACCTGATGCAAATGTGTGTATGTGTGTAAACAGTAGGGATACTTCAAAACTTTGACAAAACTTTGTCAGGTTTATGGCAAAAGCAGCACAGATATGTCAGAATAATATGAACACACTATTGATACCATTACTTTCTTTTTTTCTTGAATTGATACATTATTTACATGAATACTGACACTTTATTATTTTTACAGATTATATTATATACTTCTTCATGTGAGTGTAGCTTCTCAGGATCGATTCATAGTTTAAGCGAAGGCACATAACTGTGTTTTTCCGCAACACATTTTTTGCTTCCTATTGTAAATATTTAATCCAAACTTCACCAAACATGGTGCATACAATATTTGGATGAGCCCAAAGATAACTTATGAATTAGTTTGTCTTTTACTCGTACCGCTTGTCTGTAATTGGTTACACTTGAACTGTCATAACTCTTGATAGCATCATCCAATTGCAACCAAATTTGGGAATACTGTACAGACGTGGATGCTGAACAATTATGTACAGTTGGATGCAATTTCACCCATAGGTGGCACTACAGTAAAAACAAAATAGCTGCAGCAGCAGCTGGCAGCGATCACATGCGTTTTGTTGAGTGTTTTGTAAGCTACTTTTTGAGATATTCTTTAAAATTTTGGCCCTCCAGCTTGAACTGAAATCAGATATTGTACACACATGCTTCAGCTTGAGACATATTGAAGTGATGAAAAGAAATGTAATGATGAAGACTTCTGTTCATGAAGGAAAGGACAAAACGTTTAGTACAGAGCATGACATCCCATACTATGTGTTGTACTGTACCAATAAGTAAACTGACAAACTTTTTTAAGGTGGATTTTTTGGTGTGATGATCAAAATCAGAGGCTTATAAACACACACACACACACACACACACACACACACACACACACACACACACACACACACACACACACAAACAAGCACACTTATTTGAGTAAATCCTGTGGGAGAGGGAAGATGTTTTCTGTTGAGTTCAGGGGAAATGCTCCTAGCTCATTCCCCTACCTTCTTCTTGTCCTTCTTGGCTTTTCTTTGATAAAAGCTCAGCTCTTTTCCTCTGACGAGTCTGCATCACTGCACTGAGTTTGGCAGATGTCGGCGATCAATGATTCGAGCTTAGAGGTGGTTTAAGCTGTTAGGAAGAGCTGTGATGATGCTGCTGGGGTTTTGCTCCCTTGTTTTGTGTGTGTGTGTGTGTGTGTGTGTGTGTGTGTGTGTGTGTGTGTGTGTGTGGAAAGCAAAAAGGACAGTGAATCATTTCATTCACTCCATTTTTCATTCATGTGGTCTGTCTAACATCCTTTAAATCTGTCTCTCTTCAATTTTAGAAACTTGAATTTTGACACCTCAAGCAGGAGAATCTGGTTGAGTACCAGGAGAGCCAAAAATCCTGCAAGGAGTATTCTGTCATATCGTCAAGAATATCATTAACACATAAATACCCTGAAATATCATAATATTATTTTAGGGCCATATCGCAAGGTGTTTTTCTATGTAATAAATCTCGTAATATCTAGTCTCGTCTCATAAATCTTGCCAGTGCAGCTTTAAATCCGGCCCGCTCCCTCCTATCATACACACTGCTCAAATGAAAACAGCAGCGGTATCGTAAAGTAATATAGTGATAAATGCCATATCACAGATAACATACAGATAGTAATACAGGGTTAACCCAACAGCAGAGTTCCCTTGTTATCCAAGGTGAGAGACGCTTAATTGTCAAGATCTGCCCTCTGTCACATGCTCACAGCTCCACTAACAGCTATACTTCACCAACAATGCCCACTGAGCATGTTGTAAGCTGCGTCCTCTCTTTTTGGCGGGACCAGCACTATAACTGTGACTGTCTGTCCGTTACTGACTGACTGACTGAGTGATGACTAATACATTTACAAATGCAAACTTAGCGTTAATGATTAACTTGATAGTTACTGCATTAAAACTCAGGGTTTCTGCCAGAAAAGTTGTCAGGCCCGGCGGCGGCAAACTGAGCAAAACGTGTTACTGTGTGTAAAGGTGTTATCGATGATACACAGTGTTTGGGCACCGATTACATTACTTGCCTACCGCCCCCACTGTCGTTTTTCCTTTTTTTTTTTTTTAAAAAGGAAATCTCTCCGTCTGCGACTGTCCGTGGGAGGAAGAGCTGCTTTCAGTCACAAAAACAGCAGAAATCCTCCTTGCATCTCGCCCTGCAGCTCTTCAACTCTCCGGCTGTCTGTTCCCGTGATTATCAGCTGGTAAAATCTTGTTTTAAAATGTTAAATCGCAGTGTACCCAGAGCTCCGCCGAAAACTGTCTGTCCCGTCTCTCAGCTGAACCTGTTCTCTGTGTAGCACCTCCTCCGAATCTGAACCTGTCCACTGCGGAGCAGAGCTGCAGAGCTGCAGTCGGACAGGTTCAGTAACGGCTCCGGTTACGCCGTGATTTAATGTTTTAAAACAAGATTTTACCAGCTGATAAGTCCAGGAACAGACAGCTGGGGAGTTAAAGAGCTGCAGGGCGAGATGTGAGGGGGATTTCTGGCTGCCAGCTCTGACTTCTGGCTCATTTAAATGTCGTTGCACTGTTTGTCTTCCTCTCATTATTATTATTATCGGTCACTGAGCAACTCCTGCCCTCCTGCCTCACACAGCCACACTCCCCCCTCCCCTGCCCTCCCCTCTCCTCTCCTCAGCCCCTCCCACCTCCCTCTCAGCCCCTTGCCTACTTTTTAGCATTTTTCAAAATTATGCAGTGGGTGGAGTTAGGCTCAGACCTAGGGGTGCAGTTACACTTTAAGTATTTTTAATGTTTATCTTGTGTGCACAGCACCTTAAGTTACAACTACTGCATGACAAGTGCTATACAAATAAATAAACTTACACAAAAACAAACATCTTAAAAATGCTGCGATGTCCATGTCTGATGGTAACCCGGCGTCGTACAAATGAAAAGCCCTCTAGCGTTTCACGGTCCAGCCATATACTAGGTTTTGACCTTGTCTTGTTGATTCTTCACTTTCCTTTCTTCTCACATTACAACACATGCACAGGAGCGTTATCAGGGCCAAATCACAGCATCATGTGGTACAGCGGTCATAAAGTTTTGCGCTGTGATAACTATCAGATGAATATGGTTTGGCTTTTCTGTTCTAAACTGCACTCAGGAGGCTGTTTTACACCAGAAAGCAGATGGCTGAGATTCAAGGTGAGACAAAGATAGGGAAACAGTAGCCAAATAGGGCAAGAGCTTAAATTGTTGAAGGTAAATCCAGACAACAGCATGACGCATCAAGATACTTGATGTATAAACTGAGGGACAGCTTACCTTTGCTTTGCCACGTTTGCTTCACAAACTGTAATTTATACTGACTTCTCATGAGAAACAGTTCAGTAAAATACTGGTTGAATTTAAAAGGCCAAATCAGATATCGGTGATCGAACCAGATTGCATCATTTCAAACAGCAACAAAACAGTTTTAGCCGACGTTATAAAAATAGCATCCAGTGTGACACTAACTAGAACCATGGAACACCGTGTTCCTTTTAACACGTCTATTTTCAAACACCAGCTACATCTTGTGCTCTTTTCTCAAACACTCCATTACAAGATGTGCTGTGTGCTTCTTATCTCAACCATGTGGGCGTACTGTTTGATAGCATGCTGTTGACAGCTGGGCAGTGCCGTGCTGCACCATCTGGATTCCTTCAGGGTGGCACCTCTCAGCAGGGCGGGCAAAAACCAGTAAAGGGTCTTCCTTTCTGGGCTGATGTTGCACCCTGAAGACAACCTCATGACAGGCTACGAGGGCAGGAAGACAGAGTGCCAGCTAACTGTTAACCGCAGTCTTACAGATATTCTTGTTCCCGGTAAAACACGGGCATCAGTTTCTTTTTGCACTGGAGGTGCTTGCAGCTGATTGAGGTGAATGTTACAGGGTTTCTCATGGCTCAATATGAGGCAAAGGTGGTATGTATGTGACCTTCTGAACTTTTATTCACTTTTTTTTTTTAATAGAAATGCATGGGGTCCTAAACAGGGGCAGGGGCTACAACTTATTCCCCTTGAAAACAGTGGGGCTGCTAAAAATGTTTCATGTAAGAATCAAGATCCCTATCTATCTACATATATAACATAAATTCTTTACTTAACATGCTGTGCTAACAGAACGTAAAAGATGGCATCGAGCAGGAAACTATAGCTGCGAACTATGATGCTGCAGAGGAGGAAAAAAGAATCCAACCAGCTCGATCATCTATGAAGGCAAGCAATAGGATTCATTTTCTATATTTATTTCTAGTAATCTTATGGAGAAAACAGAAAGGACTTACTAATGTTTTTTGTCAGGTGCAATATGAAATGTAGCTCAAAATTAAGCTAACAACTAGTTTTGACCGAAGTGGCTGCTTGAGCTAAAAATCTACAAATAAAACAGAGATGTGTGCAGGAGTATACAGTTTTTCTTATTTGAAAAAGTTTAAAGCTGTCATTTGCAGTGATCTGAGCAAAACTGTTCTTACACAACAGTTTTTCATTAAAAATATTTGTAAAAAATTTTTTGAAATGCAAACTTTGCAATAATACAACTGATAAAGTTATAAAATTCACAAAGATTCCCACCTTAAAGGAAAATAACTAAATGTATGTACACTGATGATATAAAAATCCATCAATCAGCCCTCCTCATTGATTTGCATCATTACCCACAATTGCCTAATACAGCCAAAAATATTAAAGGGAGAGCTACCTTGGTATAAACAGTAGAGTAAAATCTCTGACAGTCGACAAATATATATTGTCTCATGGTATACATCGTCATATCGCCCTGCCCTACCCTCTATTATTGTATAATTGTGCAGTCTTACACAATTGCCGCTGAAAAGACAATTCCCAGATGATAGATTTCCATTGCTTTGAATGGAATGGAAGTGTATTCATTTATCAGAGGAGAACCATGAGAAGAAGAGCAATGGGATGGGGCCATTTTAGTGTCCAGTTTCTTTTGGTTTTGTCCTTCATCTTTCCCAGACTGTAGGTGTGTTCACTTGTGTTCTGCAGGGATTCAGTAGGAGTGTAAATCCCTCCACTCTTTGTTCAGCTTATAACTCCCTAACAATGTGTAACCGCCACCCCCTACTTCATTTCCTCTCCACTTCCTGAAACGCAGGAAGTTGGGTGCTTTCGTCCAACCCCAAGGTTGGAGAAAAGTAGAAAAATGGGGAGGGCGGAACCACACCAGAGGTCACTGACACCATCTGTAGAGAGGGATACAGCCTGGGTCTGTGGATAGTAAGCTTCCTGTCTTGAAAATGTTACATCATGAGGAATTATTTAAATGCATTTTTAAAGGTTATCTAATATCCTGCCTCTCAGGGTTGTAGTTCAGCTTTCAACTGTTATTTGCGACTGATGTGTTGTGTGTGCCTCACTAACAGCTGAGCTGTGTGTGCAGCATCATTAACCCACCTTCAGTTCTCCTTCACTACTCTTTGCTTCTTCCCACACACCCATCTTGTATTCAGCATCGTGTGTCACTTCCTCCTACATCATGGCAGTGTGTGTGTGTGTCCTTTGAGGCTCTTCAAGTGGCTCTCAAACACAAAAAGACAGTAGTTCAAAAGAGTTTGGACACAATAGCTGTGGCTTGCATGCGTAACCTGCAGTGTACTGAAAGAGGCTCTGTGATCTCAGGTATGCCCTGTAGTTATCAGCACTTAGTTTGTTTTAATGGTAGATTGAAACTCAAGCTTTCCATGCACCAGAATTTAACTCATTTCCAGGAAGTTTTACACTGTAGCTGGTTGCAAACTGCCCTCATCTCTTCCTTTCATTTCTCCTCACCTTTGTTCTCATCTTATTTTCCTTTTCTCATATCCTCTCCTCCTCTACATTCCCACTCTCCTTATCTCCCTTTTTATTGCCTCTCTTTTCTCGTTTCCTCTCCCCTTCTCCCCTCTTTTTTTCTCTCTCCCTGTCAGTCATGTTTCAAATATATCACTCTCATTACTTCTCTTTATGCTCTCTTGCCCCCTTTGCCCCTTTCTCGCTTAGTATCAGTCTCTCTCTCTGCATCTGTTTCTCACTCTGTCTAATAGTGTATCTGGGTGTTGGTCCTCTCTGGCCCTTCCTGTTTCACTGACATCATCCAAGAAACCAGGAAGCTGCTGACGAGGTCACCATCCCACACTGCTTGTCTGTGTTGAGTTTTAGTTTAGTTTCCTCCCCTGCTTTCATTTCATTACCTTTTTTTGCTTTTAAGATTTTAGGAGTTAAGATTACAAGTTGAGTTAATGCGTAATGTAGACCAGAACATGATAATGATCATAACCTTATGTCAACAAATGTTTCATCTAAGGTTGTTCAGGATAGTAAATCACTTCACCAGGGCACCATAAAATTCAAGCAACCTTTAGGACATAGGCAGCGCTAATAAGAGGCTAGGGGAGGCTAAGCCTGCCCAAAATGATCATGAAAATATTATGCTGAAACTTTTTGTGAATTACTTGGCTTGCTATTTGGATGCAGTAGCTAACAGGTTATTTTAGTGAGAGAGAGAGAGCAAGTGAGAGAGACAGCTGAGAGACCAAGTGGGAGACACAGAAGCCTCCAGTTACGGATTATAAAGACCAACGCAAGCAGCGCTCCGACCGTTTCCTGAATTTGTTTTACCTGTCTGTGTATTTTGGTGCTAAGCTCAGCACACACGGTGCACAGGTGGGACAAGAACAAACAGGTAGTGGGGAAGGGCGGGTTTATTCAATGAAGCGGTGCAAAGCGAGTTGTTGGTGTTGCTGTGCTGAGAATAGATGTCTCAGTACCACGTCTGTGTCTGAAGCTGTGTCACTCTGCTGGCGCTTCAGCGATTTTATCAACAAGAGCAAACTACTGAGCAAATGCTCAAAATTTAAAGTATATTTAATCAAACACTCTTCAGCCAATAGACATGTTTAAATCAGCAAAAAAAGTATAAAGTTTAATGTGGTTAAAGCAGTAAAGAAGTCTGCATTGATTTATAAATTAATATGATTGATTCTGACAGTATCTGTTGTCCACAGCAGCTTTATACTGTATGAAAAGCTTCTCCTTTAGGTCATTAAATCCCTGCAGCCATCTGAAGGCAGCAGGACACAAATGTTAATTACTCTTCAGCCTCCATACACTTCAGACTGGTCAGTTAGAACTCGGCATTCTGCCTGTTATGCGGGAGACATCGGATTACCCGAGCTCTTTAATCCTGTGTGTCATGAAAATTCTTTTCAACTTTAAAATCTTCTTGAAATGCCTTACAATGCTAATACTGTTGCATCACATTTTGCGACATAATGTGACAATTTACAACTTGAGATAGAGTAGAATTAAGACTGAAAAAACATTAGATTGATGTGATCATAAAAACGGCTTCATCCAAATATTTTTTGAATCATGTATTTCTTTAATTAATTGTTAAAAAACAGCAACACATTATGTGTTGTGTTCACATGGTGCCCCCACCCCCACCCTCCACATTGCTGACTTTTAGCCTCCCCAAGCATGATGTCCTGGAGCTGCATATGGTTGAGGATATAATACCAATCCACTGTTCAAACAGTGGTTCTGTTTCACCAACCACAGTTATGAAAAACTGCGGGTAAAAACTTCTCTTTGTAAATTTGTTCTTTTTAACTAAGCCATAGAAACTCTCAGCAGCATGTTTCGTCCTATGGGATTTAATCAGGGCAAAAAACAAGGGCACAAGATTTATACAGATATATTCAGTTATTTTTACATAGCAGGCATCTGCCAGGCGCCAGTATCTGTGGCTAGTTCTGGTTTGGCACGTACACATCAAACAAGGGAGGATAGTGTGTTACAGGAAAAGTTTAAAGCTTAATGGTGATCTTTTAAACAGGCATCCTCGTTGTTTGCGTTGTGATGTAGAAGTTTAAGTGGATGAAGCAACAACCATCTTTACCTGGAACGCCTCAATAATTTAGCTATTTCAAGAGTGTTGCAACAGTCTGAAAGACATTTTACAATTTTTGACCCCATCAGACTCATGCCTAATAATTGCACAGGCAGATAGCTGTACCTGCAGCCCCCACTGTCAGACTCAGAAGACAGAAAATGTACAAAAAGGCTGTCAAGTTCATCAGCTATTGAATGTTAAGATCTTTTGCTTGTGATTTATTGCAGTTTCTGCCAGTTACTGTCTAATATGGTGGTTGATCCTAGGTGGTATGTGTGTGTGCAGACAATGATCTAAAACAAATCTATACCTTTCTGCTGTGTTTGCTTATCGCATCGATTTACAAACCGTTGTTTACACAGCGCTGGTGCAGCTTTACTGTCAGCTGACAAATTGTTTTTCCATTCAGCTAAGTCATTTAAAAGAGAGGCGGTTAACCCCTAAAGCCAGTCCCACACTTTTAACCTAAATAAAACGTCATGGTATGATGTTCATTGCTCATTACACCAGAGCTCTGCTCATGTGCTGCTGCTGAAAAGACATTAGGAAGATCATGAACTTGTTCAGCTACTAAACAATCAGCACGCAGACTCACAGTGAAATTGATTTTCTACTAGAAGTGTGTCCTGGTTGTCCTGTTTTTTTCAAATCCATTTGAGCTAAAACATAAGCACTGCTTGTGAGACTTAAATTTTCTATTTTCTGTTTTCAGATCTGCCCATGGAGTACAATCCCTCGGATCATCCCCGGGCCAGCACCATCTTCCTCAGCAAGTCACAGACGGACGGTGAGCACAGCTGTACGAGCACCTTGCATTTCTCTTAAACCTTTGAATCTTTGAAACGTCATACGCCTTGGCTTGAAAATGGACTTTTGCAATATGATCAGTATGATCAGTATTCTTCTTATTTGGCTGATAAAATTCTTATAGCTTATATCTGATGGCTCTAGGACCAGTATATGAATTCCATCTGAAGTCTGTAG
This sequence comes from Scomberomorus guttatus, assembly GCA_038419695.1. Taxonomy (NCBI): domain Eukaryota; kingdom Metazoa; phylum Chordata; class Actinopteri; order Scombriformes; family Scombridae; genus Scomberomorus; species Scomberomorus guttatus. Next base: position 8,179,673 of record CM076464.1, read on the forward strand.
TAGAATGTTCTTTGCAAATTTAAAGCACTGTGAAATTATGCATGCCTTATACATTGTTAATACCTTGATAAAATGGCATGCAACCAGCACCAGTCTATTACATAACAAGTAAGCAAACTCAAATGTCAAACTACTTTGTTACAGTTTGGTATTCTGCAAAGCTTCTAACCCACTACCACACTACCACTGTGGACTGACATTCTGAGGACACATTGGACACACACACTTCAAACAGTTCTATCAAAGATCTTTATATTTTAAAGTTTCTCACCACTTTATATCACAGAACTCAGTCAATTTTCCCCAAAATTTTCTATCTCTTTTGACCCTGAAACTACTACACAATATTTACCAGCATGTGCTGATTGCACTTTGTAATATTTGCCATTGATCCTCTCAAATGTGACCCCTTGTTGACAGAGGTCATTCAAAAAGCAGCTTTGCCATATGTGGTAGATTTTTCATCAAGCTATAAAGCAGCCTGTTGTAAATTTGTTCATTTTCAACTATCTTTATCTTTCGAACTCATGCAAGTCAAGTGCTGACAGGAGCTGCCTAGTTTGTGGGAAAGCAAGCTGTTTGATTGATGCAGGGATTTCAGATGTGGAGCTACACAAAAATACAATTGACCTACACCTTTCATCCACCATAAAGGCGCTGCAGACTCCACTGAAAACGTCATACTGGAAGCCTTCATCAGATTTTTTGAGTCACACAGGGGTGTTTTGATCATTTTTTGTATGTGCTGTCAGGCAGCGAGACTGATCCTGTAGCAGTCGGCACCCCTCAGAGTGGCAGTAATGTCATATTTTAATCAACTGAAATGTGATGAAGTTGTTTTTTGAGATTAATTTTCAGTTTAGACATAATCTCTTTACTGTGATGATAAGAGGCTTAATATTGTTCCATTTGCACACACAGTAGAAAAGCTGGTTCAGCTGAAGAGTTTGTAGATTGAAGGCTTATATATTGATCTGATATTAGGTACTGATGCTCTTTTATTAACGTTATCAAGCTTGTGTGTGAATGCCTGCTGGCCTATTTTCTCAGCATATTATACATAGACCAGACAAGACCTGATCCTAAAGCTGAAAACGTTAGACTACTGAGCTGGGATGTTTTGAAACCGAGACCAAAACTGCAACACAAACATCCACGGCCTCGAGACGCAGTTCCTCAGCAACCCTGTTGAGCTCTCGTTATGATACTAACTAGTGCGGTGCCCGTTCAAATCGTGCCTGTTTCGGAACAGGCCGATTGCTTGGCCTCCAGCTGCTACATCAACACAGAAAAATGAATAGGTACAGTCGATGTGTGAGTATATAGGCTACACCAACAACATTAGAGAGACTAACATTCTATTATACACAGATGTTATAAATAATAAGTAGGCTACTCAAATAGTAAATAAATGTTCTTTTCTTATGTCAAGTAAAATAAGGGCTGCATTTAAAAATAAAATAATGTGCATTCCGTCATTACTGGAAGTTAGCAAGCCGGCCGAAGTCTCTTGTGCGGATTATCATAATTACTGTTAATGCTGTAACAAAAAATTAACAGAGCCAACAGAAGCAGATCAGAAACAAGGAGGCTTCATAGTAAAATATGAGGAAGTATATATATAAAAGGCATCTCTCTAATATAAGCCTGCTTCCAATAAAAGCCTGGTACCGTCTGCTTTTGAGGTAAATAAACTATTAGAGGAAATACTGCAATTTTGTTTACTTAGTTAATATGTAGACTGGTCATAAAGGAACTGTTTGTAAGAATCAGAAATTCCCTCTCATTAGTGACACCAGTGGCCGTCAATTGAGCTGATGACTTTTTCCTTGCTTACGCTTCTCATAATAACATAAAAGATCTCTAATATTGTGTTTTGCACCATGTTTCAGCAAAGCATCTCTCACTCCCAGTCAGTCCCCTGTTTTTTCTTATTAAACCACTCGCTCAGCAAAAAACAAACAAACAAACAAAACAAAACAAAAATTTGGATTTGGAGCATCGTTACACCCCTCCCCCTGAGTATTTGTTACAACAAATAGCTACATCTGTAGCCAACCTGTTTGATAAATGATTATGTCCTTTAAGAGCCACCTAACATTTCATTTATATGCTCTGCACAGTGGGCAATTTTTTCCACTCCAGACTTTATTGAACCAAAGCCCTTTTTGCATTTTGTCTATTTATGTCAAAAACAAACATAGAGACAACTTGGACTTTGTGTTTTTTCAGTTGCTGTGCTCAACAAGAGAGGTAAGCATGAATGTGTCCGGTGTCAGCAGGCAGGTAGCATTATGTCGTCTCAAGCTGTATTGTATGCTTGTACTTGATATTATTGTCTTCTGTTCGCAGGTGATGTGCCTTCGCTGCTGATATCAGTGCATTTGTGTTTGTGCTTATGTGCATGTCGGTCTATGAGATGTACCATTATGTATAGGGCTACAAAGTCTTGACCCAAAAACTGTGTTTTAGTTGCTAAAACGATGCGTCAATCTTTTATTTTCCTCATCAGCAGTACTTGAGAAATCTTTTCTATTGAGGAGGTGTGAATGATTGTGATATGACCACAGCATCACAGCACATTGTTGAGACAGATGTTATTATTAATATTTTTAAAAATCCATTCAGGATGGTGATTTTGTTATTTTTTGCACTAACATTTGCAGCCCTAATTATGACGTAAGAGACTGCTGCTTTTTCCTAGAAAGCAGCACACACAGTCACGACTGCTCAGCGGAAAAAAACGTGTCCATTAGTGTGTATGTGTGTGTGTCAGAGAGGTGAGAGGCAGACAGCACCGGGTTGAGAGGTGCCAGACAGCTCACTACGTCAATGTGTGTGTGTGTGTGTGTGATGCTGTATGCTCTGCATCTGCTCCAGTTTGCTTTGCCAGCAATCGTTTCCCCTGTTGTGTGTTCTACATCAGAGCGAACATATACACACACATAGACACATATGGATTCACAAACACACACTGTCGCATGAGCGCTGACACACAGCTGCGCTTGTGTGTTGTGCCATATTTAGCCTGACACAACATGCCACTCTGTGAAGTGAGCTCCACAGTATAAAACTAACAAATCATTACGTCCATTAGGCAGAATTAGCATTGCAAATGACCACATTTGTGTGAACAGAAAAAAATGAAACCAGAGTAGCTCAAATGACAATCTCCACTTAAATTAAACAGTCATTATGCTTGATTTAATTTGGACTCATGTAGGCCAAAATGATGAATGGATGAATTAATTAGCACATACTCATTCCCACACATAAGACACATTTTTCAATTGAATAGGAGGGAAAAGCCATTTACAGGAAATGTTCTTTTCTCCATTAAAAATGCTGCTGAAACTGCTTTGCTTTGTGTAATATAGTGTAGAATGATTATAGAAAAAAAGCTGTTCTCCTAATATTTGCTCAAAATCTATAATGAAAGGGAACTTACGAACCCTGGATAAATGCTGCTCCCTGTCTGTCAGGGTTTGGTATTGCACTGATACTGAGCTTGAAGTGTGTGTTGCCTGGCAGCACTGACACCTGTCTCTCCATCTTCCTTTGCAGTTCGAGAAAAAAGGAAGAGCCTTTACATCAACCATGTGAGTAAAAGTCACTGACACATCAAAGGGGCAGCAGTGGGTCTTAATACTTCATACAAAGGCTGTAGACCATGAAAGTGAATTTTATTATGTAACTGTCAATAGATTGAACCTGTTATTTGGTAGTGTAATACATTTGTGACTATCATGAGTGTGCAAATGGTAATTTTAATGTGTTATATTTTTTTGCAAGTTCACACACATTTCGGAGAACAAGGTAAAGTCCTTAAAAGTAATCCAACACTTTTATCATTGTGCCTCCCTCTTTCAAACTTACACTCCATTTATAGTCTTCCTCATCATGTGTGTGAGTTAGATGTCATTATTTAGATGTAGTAAGATTGTAGTAGCAGCAATTTCATCACATCATGGTGCAGCTCATCTTTGTCCACCACTCCCTCAACCCCGAGTGCAGGAATTTGGTGCAGTTTTTAGTATAAACATTCATTGATTTTGAACATTGCAATTGCATTTATCCAATTCCTGGAGGAAAGAAGTATCTCGTCAACACTTTTGAGTGAGCAAATTATTTCTCTAAATGATAAAAGAAGTACTGTAAGGGAGAAAACAACGTTTCTGTGGCTCTTTATAATGAACAGGAATTAAATGCTCTTGACATGTTAAAGCACTCGTTTAATAGAAGAGACAGATGTAGAACAAAATGAGTCCACAAAAAGGAAGTTTGGGGGGTTGTCTAAAGATGCACTCCACCATAAATGCCATTCCCACATGCAGCCATGTCAGGCACTGACAGAGGACAGACAGAATTAGTTTGTGGGCTTACAGGTGCCCTACTTTCCGTAGCTGTTAGCAGGCCTTTTGGCTGGTCCAAGTATGACAGAAATAGAGATTGACGTCCGTGTGTGTGTGTGTGTGTGTGTGTGTGTGTGTGTGTGTGTGTTTATGTTTGTGTGTCTACTCCAGCATCATCCAGGCCCAGTGAGACGGAAGTACAGCTCATGCTCCACTATATTCCTTGATGACAGCACTGTCAGTCAGCCCAACCTCAAATACACCATCAAATGGTAACTTCATAAGTGTCTCATTTAAAATAACTAATTATTTAATATTTAAACTCACAATGACTGCAGGTTTTGCTGTAGTTTGTAATTCTCTTTTATGTCCTTTTTTTTTGTCTCAACAGTGTAGCCCTCGCAATATACTACCACATAAAGAACAGGTACGATAAATAGTTTCATCCATTTCTGTCAGTTTCCACAGTCCTGCATTAAATCAATACAGAGGTCAGCAGACAAAGATACAGCTCCCATGCAGGGCTCAAAGGTTCAGATAGCTGCCCATATATGGCTTACTGAACAGGCAGTATCTTAGAAGATGAAGTTATTAATAGTCGTATATTACATTTTTTAAATTCATAACGTAGACTGATGTTCTGTCTGTTTGTCATTCCAGAGAGGTCGACGGAAGAATGTTGTTAGAAATTTTCGACGAGAAGCTGCATCCGCTCTCGGTAAGGCCTTAACTGAAGATACATTTCCATTACGCAAAAGCTGTAGAGCTGTCAGGATTCATCAGCACAGCAATTTACACAGGCTGATGAACAGCAAATAAGCCTGCGTGGATCAAATAGTGGGTAAATCTGTCTGGTAATCTCAGGAGCCATCTGGATCATTCAGATGTGTTTTCACTTCAATTCTTCCACTTAACAATTGCACAGTTTCAGTCCAAACATTTTTCCACAGTGCGTAATGCTCACTGCTCCATATCCAAAAGTTGCAATCACTCCGTCCAAACTGATTTGTAAGAACTATTGTGAAAGCTTGTATTTCCATTTTGGCTTAACAATGTTTTGTTGTTATCTTCTATTTACTGCAGAAGTCTGAAGTTCCTCCTGATTATGACAAACACGATCCTGAGCAGAAGCAGATCTATCGCTTTGTCAGGACGCTGTTCAGCGCCGCGCAGCTCACTGCTGAGTGTGCCATTGTCACATTGGTGAGTGTGTGAGTGTGTGTGTGTGTGTGTGTGTATGTGTGTGCTGACACTAGGAGGGGGTGTTGCTTCCTTATTCTCTTGTGTCATGTGCTGCCATCTTCTTGTTGCCTTTTCTCTCAGTTATTTTTGGAACGCACTTCTTCTTTTGAATCATATGAAATACTCAGTAGATCCCTCTAGAGAATTTGTCCCAAAAATGTTGAAAAATGAACTAATTCTCTAGAAAATTGGAAAGTAACTCAAGAATTGTGACAAGATCAGTTTGAGCTGTGCAATTTCCTTTCAGGATTACTTTGTTGTGAAGTATGTCTGTGCCTGTAGCCAGGATATCATGGCACCTTTCTGTACAGTAGGTTCACTCTCCACAACTTACTGACATCCTGCACTGCCCTTACATCTCATTTCTTTCTCCTTCTATCCTCCCCCGACTTTTCATTTTTATAGTAGTTTCATGTGTTTTGTCCCAGAATGCCGGAGTGCAGCGTCTAACACATTAAAACTGCTCACAATAGAAGTATTAAAATGTCTTAAATATTGTAAATAGAACAAATGTTCTTCATATTTTTTATCTAATTATGATTGAAATAAAATATAGCAATTTACATGTAGTTTAGAATAAGTACTGTATACAGTAGCTTCAGTCAGAGAAACATGCGCATACACTCTTAAATTTACTTGTGCTATTTTACTTCTTATATACACACAGTAGTGTGTCCCAACTTTAATCAGCCATGTTCAGTTGGAAAAAAAACTCTCTCTCCACTCCCCACTCATCTGCCCAGGAAAATCTCTTTCCGCACTTTGTCGCTCTGGCTGACACGTGTGTCTCTGGAGACTGGGAAGTTCAGGGTCAATATGGCTGGCCTGGTAGCCCAGTATTGGGCTGCTCCGTTTCCTGACAGATGCACAAATGTGTGAACTGCATATATATGGGTGGGTGTGTCCAGATAGTGACAGGAAAGCGAATACACTGACACTCTGTGTTTGTGAGTGTTTCAGTGTCTGTGTCTTTATCCATCTACAGGTGTTCTTAAGCTAAAATGTGTCAGACTTACAGAATCACCCGCACACACACACACACACACACACACACACACACACACCACCTGGCACATGGCCTGTCTCTTCCAGTTCCCCAGAGTAAAGTTTGGCATGCCATCAGTAATTGAATCGGGCTGTTGGCTGGTGGTTATGGGCTTAGCTTAGCTGACGCAGCTAACTTTAGACTGGGGGACTGCAGATTGAAGCTGGGTGGCTTTCTTCCCTTCCCAGTCATTACATCACAGGACAGGGAAGACAATGTCTCTTTTGGGGATGGAGAAACACTTCAGAAGTCAGAGAGCTAGAAAGTCAACATGTCTTCTTTTGTGAATCATTGCTCAGACGCCCTAGCAGAAGGCACCAAGAACATGACACACAGGAACATTGTAACAGGTGAAGCTACAGCTCCTCAGGTTAAACTCTACTATTTCTAGAGCCATTTTCAGGGGGGCAAAGGTCATTCATCGGCATGTCACACACTAACTATTAGTTTAAACGAGTTAAGAAACATTTACCTATATTAAGATAATTATAGATGTTCCATTTTAGACCTTTGTGTTTAAAGAGGGACTGGATAGCCCTGCACTGGTAATAGCGAGTAGATGAACAGTAGAAAGAGAGTTACTATACTGTACACTATTATTACTGGATCAGTCTCATTCTCAATGATCTCAGCAGAAGGTAGGTCAGAAAGTGATTCTTAGTGGTTCGTTGCTGAATTGAGGAATACTACATGTACACAAAACATGAAGAAAAAAAGGACATAAAACAGTGAAAGTAGTGTATATATGAAAGAGAGTATGTTATTTAATGATCCTGAGCCCCATGGAGACCCATTACTCTGTCTACCCCCAAACCTCATCTGTGGGCATTGGCCTAAGAATCACAATAAATCATTTGGGTTTCATCTGGTTGCACAGGGCTACTGTTTGCCAACCACACCGCCTCTGGATTCTTTGTTGTGCTTGTTTGTGTAGTTTTCTCTCTGTGTTGTTGCATTCATAAACACTCAGCATGTGGTGGCTCTCATTTCATGCAGGCTTTCTTCAGTGTTTGCTGCCTGCTGCCAGATGAGTGTATATGTGGTGTCTGTTGGCAAGCTTAGGGCCACAACACAGATAGGTTAACATTGCCTGTAGGCACAAAGCCCAACCCAGCATGACTTGTCCAATTAGCTACCTATGCTGTGCTAGTGGGCAAGTCAAACCAGGTTGTAAAATAGGATAAAAGAATATCTCACTCTCTTCTGTTTGACTCTCTCTCTTTTTTCCAAACCACAGGCTACCATTATTATGTAATAATTAGATGCTAATGATCATCTGGCAGATGACCGTCTACTCTCCAACACTGTTCTAGGATTCTGTTTAGGTTTTTTTTTAAGTCACTTATTCTGACAGTTCTGCCACTGTGCAGGCAGAATTATAAAAAGCTAGATGTGCAGTCCGTTCCCCTGCTGGAGAAAAGTTCAGCATCTCTGCAAACCAGATTTATTTGTCAAACTTGTCATCTGAGATGACAGACTTCAAATCTTTAGGGTACTGTAACTGGTCTGAATTCAGATTGCTGTTGAACCTGCGGTTCATTTTGAACTTTTTGAAAAACCTTTGAAAATGTAACAAATTAACTCTGAAATCTAAAAGTTTCTGAAACTGAAATGAAAAATATAGAACCACAAAAAGTATGTACAGTATGTTTGTGTCTACAGAGGGGATAACTTAACACTTTACTGCACAAGAGAAAAAAGGAATTTTATTATTTGGGCGCTTTTATGAGAAAACTGTGAGGTATCGATTCCGTTAGCAAGCTAGACATTTAGTTTTCTCCATGCAGCAAATCACTACAGCTTCAGAGCTTGACAGTGGCTATAAGATCTAATAGAATACACTCTCTCTAAGATTCTAACAAAATGATGATCAATGGATAAAAAGCATCAGTACAAGTATTCCGACATGTGAGGAGCAGGTGCCTGCGGGCTCGGTGTGCTTTGTAATCTGTAGACTGTGGGAATTTTGGCTACTGAGAGACAGAGAAATGGAAATGCTGAGAGAGGCAGAGAGACGGAGGGGTTCTATCGACATGGATATTTTATGAGCGAGCTCCAGGGAAGTTGGATTTCATCAGCGTCTGACATCTTGTTATTGTGGTTTTTACCTGGAGGAGGAATAGGCAGGAGACTGCAAAACAGTAAAGCAGCACAATAACTCAGCAAATGAATGAGGCCGGGAGAGCAGAGCGTAATTAAACACAGGGGAAAAAAATGCTAATTACATAGGAAATGATACATGAAGATTTGTTTTTAAAAATTGATATGATTTGTATTGTGTGTCATTTACTGGATTATGTATTCAGATATATGACATGAGTGTGGTACCAGCATAGTGGTGTCATAAATTAAAAGGAGGGTGGCCAAATGTTAATGATAATGCCATTTATCATTTAATTTCAAGATCTTGTTCTATTGATGTTACAATACTGTGTTCATAAGATGGAGGGAAAAGAGTTATTTATGCATCATTTTGTATGTTTAAAGAAGTGGAAAACACACATTTTCTGAGATATTTACATGTTATATATTTCTTTATCCCAGGTGTATTTGGAGAGGCTCCTGACCTATGCTGAGATTGACATTTGCCCCGCCAACTGGAAGCGTATAGTGCTGGGAGCCATCCTCCTGGCATCCAAGGTCTGGGATGACCAGGCGGTCTGGAACGTCGACTACTGCCAAATTCTCAAGGATATCACTGTGGAGGACATGTGAGTTGCTGGAAACACACTCAAAACACTGCACTTTATTGATATGAAGGTAGTCAAAACTACACACAACAGAGAGACTAGACTGAGGTCAGTAATGCTAGGTGTTAGCAGCTGGTGCTAACGGTTACTGACACAGTTGGCATTTATAGTATTTTGTTTCTGAAGCTACATTTCCTCCTGCAATAATTATTAAGCATGACATTTATTATTGATGTTTATGTTTCTGTGTTGAGGATGGCAGGAGATGTGTTCTGCATTGAACATATGTTTTTATTCACAATTCACAACATGTAGCTTTTATGGCTGGGTTTCAGTTAGATTGCATAATATGTTGTTTTTTTACGATACACTTGATGAATAAACTTTATAGCTTGGTAGTTTAAGTTTATGTTCAGTTTATAGCCAAGAATTGTGCCAGTGGTAAATGCTATTAACAAGCTTTTTAAAAAAAAGATCTAAAAGCTATAATGGACTAAGAAAATATCTGGTCGGATTTAGTGACAAAAGAGCTGCATTATACATTATCACTGCTGTGTGGAAGGATCTGGCAACACCAATCAGCTGACTTCTTTTCCTTTATTGAAAACAGCACTGCAATGATCTTATGATTGCGAAAACAGCCTGGACTGCTTCCACTGCAACAGCTTCTCTCAAAAGGAAAATAAAATGGTGTCCTTGTGTGGGAGGTGCAGAATGACGTGACAGAATATACCATACGACCACTTACATAAAATGAGCATGGGAGGACATACTGTAGCATATTTTCTTAGCCCATTTCTCTGGCTGCTGTTGAATGTTAGAAACAGATCACACAGTCTTATTCGCCTTTCCTTGTGACTAACAATCAGAGTCCTTCTTTGCTGAGAATGTCCTGTGTTTGAGGGGTCATCCTGAGTTCAATAGGCGTTGAGAGATACATTCATGGAAGTCTGGACCTCCTTGATTACAGTGCCTATGTTGGGGTAGGAAGCATCTTGAGCATGAGGACTCACCACGCTGTCCTATATTTCACATCCGTCTCAAATCATCAGGAATTTCAGCTGGATTATTCTGGAGGAACACGATGCTGCAGACGTGTTGCTACTGCTATGACCTCTCACCCCTGATGCCTTCACACTCTTTCTGCACCAGTGGCTGTATACTCCTGTCCTTGGGCTCAAAATTCACACAGCCATGACTGCAGTCCACCTGTTTAGGACCTCTTTCCAGTGAGAGGAGCCCAGCATGTGGCTCTGCTATGCTCCCATATGGCAATTTACCGGACAGTGACTCAGTATTTGACCACAGATTTCTTTGGAAGATCAATTTTAAATCCCTGCTCGTAAGCCTAGTCTGCTGAGTTCCCCCCCCTTTCCAAACAAACAGACACAGATGACTGTCGATCCACGTTGGCTTGACTGTAAAATAACAAAAAAGAAGTCGATGAGAATAGCTGAGCGAGTGCCATGGAGAGATAAAAAAGCAGCAGCAAGCATGAGGCAGAGTTTGGCTACAGTGGCGTCTAAATTTAGCTGGTGTGTTGCTGCGTGCCTGTAAATGTGCGTGGGCGGAGAACAAAGGCTAGGAAGAGGAGATGGATAGTGCTTCTTATGCAGGTAACAAGGCAAAATGAAATGGTCATGACTGAAGAGAAACAGATGAAAACGACTGTCATCACACTGAATATGAGATCACAGAGGTGTCGAGCATGAGGCAACTCATGACAATAGCATTTTCAGGGTGTGGGATTAATATTTTCTACACATAAAGCTCAGCGCTGCATTACTTAGATATCACTCGCTTTTAGTATGAGGGAAGGCTTATGTTTGGCGGATGCACTGGGGATTTACTTAGTGTATGTGTGTTGGTACTGTACATGTGAAAATAACACCCACTGTCTGTGTGAGGTGATGGATTTGCCAGGATGCTCTCATGTGGACTAACACTCCCTCTCTAATACTAGAACTGTCTTTTCTCTGCATTCTCTCAATACAGGATTTCTTTGCAGGCAGAAATGAAATTTTAATGGTCTAAGTAACTTAATTTTAATCTCAGCTACGCTACTTCCTAGCTAAATATTTTTTAGTTTGTCAAAGGGCTCTCCTCTCACCTCACACATTCTCTCTTTCTGATAAAGGAATGAGCTGGAGCGTCAGTTTCTGGAGCTGCTGCAGTTCAACATCAACGTGCCGTCCAGCGTCTACGCCAAGTACTACTTTGACCTGCGCTCCCTGGCTGAGGCCAACAACCTCAGCTTCCCCCTGGAGCCCCTCAGCAGGGACAAGGCCCAGAAACTAGAGGTGAGCAGTACACCGAAATACTGGAGACATAGTTTGATTTTGGAGCTCAGGCCATCCAAAAAAAAAAAAAGATATTGAGAAATAAATCTCACAATGTGTCGTAGTTAATTTATCAAATCTGAACCCAATTTATCGCGGGCTGAGGATGTGACAAGCGGTACAATGAACCAAATCCATGTGGGTAATTAGTATTTTGAAGGGCCTCAGCTTCACACATGCACACAAAACACATCCTCTTCTGGGTGAAGGACAGGATGTGTGGCTGTGTTGCTGTGTAATTAGCTTCACTGCCTCATCATCTGTCTCTCCCCTTGTCCTTATGCCTTACTGCAGTTCATTTGAAAGAAATCTGAGCAGCAGCGATGAAGCGTCATTGACCATTTTTGTCTCCCTCTAAAAGACCATATCAAAATTGCTGTTTGTCAGTAATGGATATTTTACAGCACACTATTTGCACATGGACAATGAAGTGTTGTCAGTGCAGGGAACAGAGGTGGTCAAACATTTTAGCTATTAGCCTCATAAAACATTGTGTTTTGTAAGTTTCCTGTGATTGATTGGGATTTTTATGTCTCACTACTGTCAAGTTATATTGAAAAAAGATTCAGGACAGAAAATCACTCCATTTTGATGAATTGAATGGCAAATAAATTACATGCTTTGTATAAACACAGTCCAACTCTCGGTTGTGGTGTCATGACCACACTATTATTGTAAGTCAAACAAGGATAGGATTTGCTGTCTCCATCTCATTTTTGTTGTGTTTTGACTTTCAGGCCATCTCACGGTTGTGTGACGACAAATACAAGGACTTGAGGAAACTAGCCAAGAAGCGGTCAGTGAGTGCAGACAACCTGACGGTGGTGCGGTGGTGTCCAGCCATCATTTCCTAACACTGGCCGCCGGCAGTAGATAGACCTGTCAGACATACTGTATTTCTGCTTGGTAAGCAGGCAGACTAGGTGGGTGGCAGTCCTGTGGGTCAGTGGGTCTGTCTGCCTGATAAAACAGGAAAACACACACAATCTGGCACTTTTTCAAGTGTGATTGCACCCTCGCTGGTTGTTGTACATAAAGGAGGTCCCACTGGCTACCTGCACTGAACCAAACAGAGCTGAGCTGAACCAAACTGAGGTGTGTGAGTGAAAGTTGGAATGAAGACTGCAGAAGAGAAGAAGCCAAATGGAAATACAACTGGCAATATGAGAGACTGTCACACTAAGGAAAGAAAATAGGAACAAGCTTAAACTTAATAGAACACACACGACAGGGGTAACAGCATTACAATATCCCCTCCGAGGCTCAACTGGCTTGTATGGTTGACTGAGGAGGCCGTGTACATTCCTATAATTTTAATCTTCTGGCTCAGTCAGTTTCTAAGCAGAAGCATGAGCTGTTTTTTTTTTTTTTTTTTTTTTTTGGACAGCTTACATTGAACACTTTCAATGCTCAATTCCTGAATTTGTTTCAGTGTTTTGTTGATGTTTTTCTGTTCATGTGCATTCCCATCCAGCAGAAACCTCTGCTAACAGATCCAAGCCTACGAGAAGGAAAGACACGTACATTCCACCGTCAACCTGAGTGTACAGTTGTCTGACACATTAGAGTGCATATTATCAGCCCTCCCTGATAAAATATTCCCCAGAGTACTCATTTACATTACAGCCATTTAACTGAAGTTCTCATTCAGAGAGCCAACAATGAAGCAAATCAGTGTTTGAGTGTATTAGACTCGAGGGCGCTTTGAGAGAACCTGGGAATTCACTCTATCTCCATTCAGATACAGCCATTCACTTAAAGCAATATTCATGCACTGGTTCGTTGTTGTGATCAGATACAATGAAGCCTGCATACTTGGGAAAAAGACTGACTGGAAGACGAGGGTCCACTGCTCTCAGTCAGATGTGAGACATACTGTAGAGCTTATGTTGTACTTTATTCACTGCCATTGTCCTGACCTGTGGTGCCTGTAATAAGCTAGTTTAACACTTCTCCCCTCTCTACTGGAGGAATAGAACAAATAACTCAAGTATTTTTTTCCACAACATTTTGTATGGTTCTTCCAGCTTACAAAGAAACAGCACAAAAGGAATATCGACATTTACAAGTCACAAAAAGCATGACTCTTCAGGGTTGTTTTTTTGTTGTTTTGGAGATGACCTAAATGAATGGAAAAGAATTATGTGATGATTCAAACACTGCTCACGGAAAGATAGATTGTATAAATTTTGCTAAATTTTGTCTCTATAGTGTAAATACAGTGCCAGTGTGCAAAATCTGTAGACTGAGGTCGTACTGTAAAAAACAAAAAAAAAAACAAAAAAAAAACCAAACAAAAAAAAAGAAACAGAATGATGTTAGAATATTTATATTGGATCAGTTTTTACTGTACATGAGGAGGACGGTAAATATGTTTGATTCCTTGTTCCTATGACAAATCATTAAAAGAAAGGTGAAGTATTAAGATTTAAATGGGAGACACCACTTAAGATTTTTTGTCTCTTTTCTTGTTACAATGTTTTCGCACTGCAGAAAATGCCAAGTTTTTATGTGTTACATACTGTATATGATATAAAGACAATACAAGACAATTCAGGCTTATTTTTGTTTTTGTTTTTAATTTTTAAAGATTTTTTTAACCCCACTCTGAGGAAACATTGACTGATTCATATGTTTTTGGTGTACAGTAAATGAAGAGGCTTATTTCTTATGGAGTCCCGAAACTGACTAAAAGGTTATCAGGCAAGTGAAATATGAATTGGATACATCAATTAATGGTATTGTTAGTTAAATAATTAGAATATAGTGTAAAAAGAAATGTCAAACTTTTCCTTTAACCTCCATTCATTTGTTAATAAATCAAAACTAATTTTACTCTTTTATCTTTCACAACCTTGTTTTATTTTTCAACTCACTTATTTTTCTACAGCACAAACATTTTCCTCATGTTTCCATGTTGCGTTAGCTAGCTAACTATGTTAGTGTTAGCTTGCTGGTTAAAATGCTTTGGCTAACATACAGGCGTATATACAGTGATGCTACAGCAGTATGCAGGTCAGTGCATGGATGATAAACATTACAGTGGCTGGTAGCCAAAGCTAGCAGAAAAGGGTAGTCTGTTCATCCACCAGTGTTTTCAGTTTAACTAGCTAGCTAGCCACACAATCCTCTCATTGCTCTAGTATGATGTTACACACAGAAACCCTGCACCAGTGACTGCACTGGACATGCACATTTTATTTTATTTTGTATTGCATTATATTTTCATGGTGAAAATAGGGAATAGATAAATGATTGAATGTGTGCGCCAAGACTAAAAAATAGGAATATCAAGAGAGTTGAAAAATGAAACAAGCTAACGCAAGACAAAAGTGAAAAGGCAATTTTTGTCAGCTGTCAGTTTCGGGGATCCATATTTTCTGGCATTTACGGGAAATAAGTGAAACAAACAGTTTTTTTTCCATGAACAAATCATCTCCTGATTTGCTCTTTTTTCTTGATATTTATTAAGGCAAGACGTAGGACATATACAGGGATGTAGTAGGCTGTAAACCCACAAAATAATTTAGTTTAATTCATTCTAGTTTTCACACTTTAATGGGCTGATTGAAGTGAAGTAATGCTTTTAATATATGGACTTGCCTTATGATCAACTGAACTCACATTAATAGTAAACTGAAGACTTAAAAATATCATGAAATAACCTGAAAATCTGAAGTCTGAATAAGAGAAAAACAGCTTTTTAATGTGTTTTTCTTCACAAAACAACTGTCATAAAAAGGTTCAAATTCCAATATGATATCAACTTATCCTCCTCTACCACGATGCCCTTGTAACATTCGAGTTTCCAGCTTATTTTGTGCATTTCAGTGGCAACTCCCACGTCTGTGATTTAATTTATGTTGTTTGTCAGGCTACTAGAGAATAAGTCAGTCAGGTCTGTGTTATTTCTCACTCTGACAAGTAGGTGTAAGGAGGGACAGAACCGTACCAAAGTCATGGAGAAATGAAGGACGATCCTGTTGGACGTGTTGCTCTGACCCAGCCCACTTGCACATGAAGAAAAGGTGTCTGGATTCGGAAAGAGAACTGTTGCGTTGCCCGGTGCTTTGAATGAGTGGAAAGTAAAGTGCAAAATGTGTCTTTAGGAAAAGTAATGTTACTGGAGTTGCTGTTGTAAGTTCAAACTGTTAGAGGTTATTCAAAGATTGTATATCCTATTTATTGTATGTGTGTGTGCATACAGCCCAGTCTGGTGTTTTCTAGACCCAGAAGTAAGCATTTTGATGCCATGTGGTCAACTATGGTGAGTCCTGAGGTGGAAAATTGACCCCGACAGCAAAGACATTGGGCCTGTGGTGTCCTGTCGGCTGGTTACAGTAGGTGTGTGTCATAGCCTTGTGCACTGAACTCTACCTCTACATAGAGTTATACTTTTCTCAATTTTTCTTCCTCTCTTCGACTGCAATTTTTGGATTCAGCTTTGGTCATGACGATTTCCCGTGCTAACGTCTGTCATTGCTGTTGCTGTGACCTTTTTTTTTGTTTTTTCACATTTTCAACAAGTTGTACTGTAATCTGTTGTTATTGTTGTCATTGTCAGTGTATTATTTCCTTTTCAGTGAGTCACACCATTCCTGTTCTCAGTTTGCCAAACTCTCTCTCTTTCTCTCTGTTCTCTCTTTTTCTCTGTATGTTTTCAACTATGATTTAAAAAAATTGCTCCCAGTTCTTCTCTTCTGAAGCAATGTTTAGAAAAACCTGTGCGAGAATTAAACTTTAAAACCTTGCAATAAATCCAGTGTATGTTTCTTGTCAATTTTAGCTCGTTTTTAATGGGACAAAGTATGAGACATCAAAGCATTATACATGGTCTTATCACTTTCCACTTGGTATCACAATATTTTGATATGTACTGTATTGTGCAACTGATGTGACTCGGTGGGCTTTCTTCTCCCAGAAAGAACCACTTAAATGGCTTAGAGCAAGTGTTAATATAGAGATTACACTCTGCCATATTGTCACGGAGGGACACATTTAATCCTCCGTATTAGCCTTGATTTGCATTTCAATCGCTGCTCTGGTAATTGCTATACAAGTCAATTCAATGCAATGAAGAGGTGCTGCGAGCTTTAGTGAAAGCAACAGCCAAACATCTCCTATGAACTGCATCAAACATGGAAAATTAATGCACATACACTAAACACACAAACTCACTTTTGAAACCAAAGCTCTTGGTTGGTGAACACATAGTTGAACACAGCATGTAAGCACTGTCAGTTCATTTTTCAGAGAATTTAAGGAGGTTCAGCTTCATTTTGTCATATTAGGCCCCTTACTGTCTACATAAATTACACGCCTAAAGCCTCTCCTGAAGTTCAAACATATATGTATATGTGGATAATACCGTTTTAATGCAGAAACAGGACACCATGTCAAATATCTCTGAACGGCTTATTAGACCGTGTCTACCTGTAGATGCTGCAAAATTGTACATGCATGCAATGATTCTTTCTTGCTTCTCAAGTTGGTCCATCTATGGAAATAGTGTTACGGCATTTTCAAAATCAAACTTAAAATCTGATTAAAATCTACACATATGATGTTTTTATAGACTGACTCTAACTTGTTTGTTTTGGTTTATGTTGTCTGATTGTATTGTTTATTTAAGATGGTTATAGGGAATATGGGTGCAAATTAGCTGTAATTTTGGCACATTTTTCATGGACTAATCGTCCCTATATTTTTGTTTTTTTTAGGAGAGTAAGTTTGGTAACATCACATTCCCAAATGTAAATGTCCACCTATGTTGAACAGAGGTCCAATCAGCAAAAGAAATAGAAAACACCTGTGTGGTTAATAAATTTTACAGACTTTATGGGCACGACAGAATCTTGTGCTTATGCTAATTTCCCCATCGCTAATGGGGAACAGCTGTGGGATCAGGTGGACTATATATCCCAAGTGGCAGTTTCTGAACAGGTGGGGAATAGCAGAGAGTTTGCATGGAAAGTAAAGGAAACAAATTGCTGAGGCTGGAGTCAATGAGGAATGGGAAGAGGGTGGAAAACTCCTTTTTGAAAGTTTTAATATTGCCAATATATCCTTGATCACGGCTGTAAAGGGCAGTCACTCTCCATTACAGGCATAACAGTCCATGAGCTGGCAGTCATGTATTCCTCCCTGAGCATAAACCAGGCTCAAATGCTGTATGGGAACCATGATTACACTCTTGTGACTTTTATCTGTGATGAAAATGAGCAGAAGCAGATCACAGTCACTGTTTTAACTCCATTATTACAAACTGTAGAAAGAAGTTTGAGGTGTAATGAGTTGCACATAATACACCTCTAACCTGTCACAACAGGAAGTATATGGTCCACTCTTGGCTAAGGACATACATGTGTGTTTAATATTAGGTTTCATTAGAAAACATAAGTGCAAACATTTCAATAAAGAGCCAATAGTTTAACATTTAAATAAAAGAATATAGTATCAAAACATACTGTATAAAATAAGATTGATGTACATAACCATAAATACAATATCTTAAATTAAACCAGTTTAATTGCAAATGAATTAAAAAGCAGTAGATGTGTA
This sequence comes from Scomberomorus guttatus, assembly GCA_038419695.1. Classification (NCBI taxonomy): domain Eukaryota; kingdom Metazoa; phylum Chordata; class Actinopteri; order Scombriformes; family Scombridae; genus Scomberomorus; species Scomberomorus guttatus. The sequence continues at coordinate 8,197,902 of CM076464.1, forward strand.
TGGAGAAGGCTTTACATATAAAATGTTTTTGTGTGTTATTGCAGGTCATCAGGTGTGCCTCATTAACCTGTAGGCAGTGACTGGGCACTCTCAAGTAGTTGCAGGGAAGGCATAAAACTATTTAATAGGTGACCATGTATGGAGGTTGGTGTGCTTGTGTGTGAGATAGTGTGTGCTAATAGCCAAGTTTAAATGTTGATATTAACATATTAAGTATCTTAAATTAGTATATTATTTCTTATTGAGCATTCCTGGAATGCTTGCACCTGTTTGTTAACCCTGTACTAACCTGAGCAGATGGTATGTTCCAGTTTAAATGAAGCCCAGAAAGTAAGAAAGTCACTTTTCTGTGGTGGGAAAGAGGGTGCACGTTTGTTTTTGTTTCGTTTTTTTGCAAAGAAAACTCTGCATTCAGTTGTTGCATTGTCATCATACCTTTCAAAGTTTCCCAATGCCAAACACTCTATTGCCCCACTATATCGGCTCTACAGTGTAAATTCTTTATCCTATGTCGCCTTGTCAAAAATTCATTTTCACTGTATTTTCAACTATATTCCTTCTCCTACCCTTGTAATACCTTTTTAAATGAGTCATGTGGGAATTTTACTGTGAGCCAGTATTGAAGTGCTAATGATCATTGATCTGTAGTGATTATGAGCCAAGCCATAATCCATTTACAAGTAAAACCATGTGGACGCAGCATGTCAGAAAGAGGATCTGATTTGTCGTCTGCAGAATTGTGATCTTCCCTATATGATGTAGACTAGTATATTACAGAACCTGTTTAGAATTGATCTCATTTGATTAGAAATTAAAACTGTAAATCAGATTAATGATTAAACAGTTTTTCTTTCTCACACACATTAAATGACTATACAATAGCCCCTAATCAGTCATAAACTGGCATCAGCTGTGGGAAAATACAGTTTACAACCTACTTAACATTTCATGAGAGCTAATCTATTGTCTGCATGTCTACAAGTTATGATTTATCACTGGATGATGCAACGGGAAGGGCTTTTATTTTTATGGTGTTGCTACTTTGAACATGCTTGCCTTTTTGCTTGAGAGCTTAATACAGCAATTTAGAACGAGTAAGCCAAGAGGCTTGTTGTTCTCCTGTAAGGATGACCAGCGGCACCAAAATATCTCTGCAATGCCAGGACAGCGACGTGCCTTTGGAAGTGTGTTAAGAATAGACCCACAATGGGGCTCACTCCCGTCTTCTGTTGTCTGAGGACAGACAGTTGTCTGCAGGGGACAGAGGGTGAGGTAAGACGCGAGTAATTACATGATTTTCCTCACAGTCTTCCAGAGATTTGGATGACTCAAATGGATAGGATTGGATTTTGCCCACCGGGGCCTGGCACATGCTCCTCCTAGATGATGATTGGAGCGTCAGACTGCAGTTGGAAACTATTGTGCTACTGGAAGTTCCTGTGGCCCTTGGTAGAAAGGGCAGAGGTGGAAAGAGGAGAAGGACAGAGGTGGCTGGACAGAGAGTGGGGTGCTGGCTTAAGGATTTAGGACTGGAAGATTTTGGAGGGCCTTGAGCACAGCAAGCATGGCATTATCAAGCGCTTCCGAGGTCATCTTTATCTCTGTCAATCACAGCATCACCTTGATGGGTGAGTTGACTTCAATGACAAAAGAGATTAATTGGTTTCAGACTTAAGTAAACGTTTAAAGAATATTCTTGTATCATGCTTTTCTACAAATCTATAAACTTCAAGGTCAAATATCAGACAGGTATTTTTTACTGATTTCTAGGGCCTTGACTTTTGCAAAGTCTGCAAAATTTGCTACACCACACACTGTCAACTCAGCACATTTAATTCCAATGTGCTTATATTTCAGGAAAGGTGTGGCTCATTGTGATGATCTTCCTCCGTGTCCTGATCCTCCTCTTTGCTGGTTATCCTCTCTACCAGGATGAGCAGGAGCGATTTGTATGTAACACCATTCAGCCTGGCTGTGCCAATGTATGCTATGATCTATTTTCCCCAATCTCTCTCTTCCGCTTCTGGCTGGTGCAGCTCATTACATTATGTCTCCCCTACATCATCTTTATCATCTATGTGGTCCATAAGGTCTCAAATGGGCTCACCGTGGACCTGAGCTCCTCAGGTCCAATCAAACCTATGCAGCTGTACAAGATTCACCAAGAACCATTCAGCAAGATGCCTCTGGAGGCTGAGCGAAGGTGGACCCGGTGCTTCACAGGAGCCTACATCCTCCATTTGATGTTCAGGACGTTGCTGGAGGCAGGATTTGGGGCAGCTCACTACTATTTGTTTGGTTTCTACATCCCCAGGAGGTTCCTGTGCCAGCACCCTCCATGCACTACCCAGGTGGACTGCTACATCTCCAGGCCCACTGAAAAGACCGTGATGCTCAACTTCATGCTTGGTGCAGCCGCTCTGTCCCTTTTTCTAAATGTGATGGATTTCATCTGTGCCATCAAGCGCTCTGTGAGGCAGAAGAGCAAGAGGAAGATGATAGTGGAGAAGATATATGAGGAAGAGCAAAGTTTCCTTTCAGCTGGGGGAACCTCCAGGGGATTAGATCCAAATGCCTCCCTGACTCAACCGGATCTAGAGGCAGAGGCTGCTCCAACAGGGAGTTTCCGGAAGAGACGAGGCAGCAAGGGTTCTTGCGGAGGGGGAACATTTGCTTTAGGTCAGGAGGCACCCTGTCTGGAGCGCTCCTCTCTCACTTGCTCTGCAGGACCTCTGGGCTGCAACACCAACGGAAACAATGGCTGTTCTGCTTCCCAAGAGGAGGCTTTGGAGAGGGATGGCAGCGAGCTGGCTCTCTGTCCCCCAGAGCCTGTGGGCACACCCAGATCCATTCGTGTTAGTAAACGCAGCCGACTCAAACCACCGCCTCCGCCCAGACGGGACTTTGGGTTGCTGCCTGGGGTGTCAGCAGGGCCCACCGGGGATGTTTCCACAGCAACAGCAGTGTGTACCAGGAGGGTGGGGCAGTACACGCTGGTTGAGTTAGGTAGCGGTGCAGAGCTCCAGACCAATGATGAAGGGCAGGAGAAAAGATCAGAGTGGGTATGACTCTGCAAGGTTGGATTGCTTTATTTTGGGGTTATTTTGGAACATAAGAACGGGTCAAATAGATGTGAGAGCAATATGAGAGAGATACCCCAAGGCTTACACAGTGGCAACAACTGTTGGAGCCATGCAATGCTCTCTACCTCATTTTACAATGCAGACTGTACTGTCAGTTGAGGAGAATCCAAGCCAGCACTACATTCACCAGATGCCGCAGAATCATGAGGGGTAAGCATATTTGCTGTGATTTTGTCACGCCATCAGATCACATTGCCTTTGAGGAGCGTGCATTTTCTACCCCTGTGATGCAAAGTGACAGGAATTCAAGGAGTGAAAAGGAACTCTCTTAACAAAACAAGTCAGGAATGACAGGACACACTAGCCTTTAGCGTCCTTGGGCAAACCTCAACCTTGAGAAAATCTAAAAGAGTGCAACCCACCTGTTTCTTGCCATGTTGGCTTTACCCCCACCTCCCTTGACACACTGTCCATAAACAAAGGCAGGCTTTGACCTGTCCCACATATACAACCCCTTAACCCCCACCACAGTCATTCTATATGATACCACCATCAAACTCCCCCATTGTGTGTGGGTCACTGGGGTCAAAGTGGACATGGGTAGCCTCTGGGGCCTGTGCTTGGGTGTTTGTGTGACCTTTTGGACTGGGACGGTCAGGTTGAAATGAAAGGCAGTAATATTGCTAAGGTAATGTTATCAAGCTCCTAGAATGGAATAGGACCCCTCCATCAGAACTGAAGGACACTATGAAGGCCCCTAAAGCCGATATAGGCTCACAAAGCAATTATGTTTCCCCATAGGGGCTCTATATTTATGGAGACAGCTTGTCACTCTATTTCAGGGCCTAGCAGAGCTTAGGAGGAATACAAGCCTTAACATATATTGTCACTAGAAATAGAGCGCAGCAGAGCTCTGCAAAGGAGCAGCGTTGCCTGTTGCCCTTCAGGATATCTGCACTCGGCTTGCTGTGGCTTTGGTTTCACCTTGATCAAAGCTTAGATTAATGTGGGACAGAAGACACCACTTCCCACTGTGACACATGTCAGTCATACACAATATAATAACCTTCGCTGAAATGTGTTCAGGTTTTTGACAGCAGCATAACCAGCAGCATAATGTGTTCAGGTTTTTGACAGCAGCATAACCTGCCAACCTAGTTTCTCCAAACATCAGAATGACTTTATACTGATGACTTTATGCTCCCGCAGTAAATCAGCGGCATCACTGTTGCATCTGCTGCTCTATAGCTGAGGGGCTGGTCTCTGTGTAAACAGATAGCTCTTGATCTTCCTCCTCTTGTGGTCTCTTTGAAGGTGACAACAAAAGCTCCTGGCCTAATATCTCACCTTTCTACAGAGTGCTGCACTCTGACTGTCATATAGGTCACCATAGGGGCTTTTCATCAGACTACAGCATATGCCCAAGTGTTGAGTGTGTAGAAGCTTGACTTTGGGAGAAACAACATACAATTCACCAAAGGTAGACTCAGTTACCCTTGTTTTCATTAGTGCTTTACTGTTAAACTTTATATTAAATGCTAAAATGCTAAAATGAAACCATAACCACGTATGAATTCTTATTGTAAATTATATATTTTGCGAAGGACAATTTTTGCTGTAATACCTTTTTTTAAAAATGTATGTTGTATGCTTATTTACCATTAATTTGCTTTTCAATATAATTTATACATACACATTTGATTAAAAACAACCATATCTAATTTTATTATATCTTGGACTTAAAGTTTTCCAATAAAATATCAAATAAATGAATGAGCCTGTACAGTTTCATACATTCAATTATATGTAGAATCTGTTGTTTATAGAGTGAAAAATCTTTATAGTTGTTAAACCTATTTTTGTGTGTGTGTGTGTTTTACCCATTGACTCTCAAATGTGAAGTGATCTTACAATGTACAACAGTGATGGCTGTTCAACAGTGTTATTCACATTATACAATATTATGATATTAAGTTAACGTATGTTTTCAAAGCACTTTACAGTATTGACACAATGTCTTTTTGCAAGATCCGTTTGGTCCAGTCCATTGTGCTGTCGATGTTTCACTGGTACTTTGAAATCATGCTGCCCTCCAGTGACACAAAATGTGAAATGCTGCAATATGATGAATCCAACACTTGAAATCTTCCCAGCTGCTGTCTGGTATTGTGATGACTTTTTTCAAATGTGAATATTTGTATCTTCATAACATGTGTTTGTGACACTTTTCTTTCTTTTAATAAATCTAGTGGATAAGGTGTCTTTACTAGATTCACTTCAATTTTTCAACTGTAGATTTACTAAACATTATTGTACCAAGTCTCTATTGACTACAAGAAGAACAATGTCCCTTCAATTGTTCCATTAAGCTATTATTATTATTGTTATATTATAATTTTTATTATTATTTATTATTCTTTCTTTTTCATTTATTTTAGTCCGTTAGGAGTGATACTTTGTCAGCCACAGCAGTAAATCAGGAACTTCTTGAGAGCCAAATCAGTCATGAATTAAGTTCAGTGATGGGTAACCACAGCTCACTGGACATTACTGAGAGGTTTTGAATGGTGCTAATATCTGTTTTTGAAATGCAGATTTACTGGTCAGAGTGACAACCAGGACCAGCTTAACCTGCTAAGAGGCCCATGGGTAAAAATGAGTTTTGGTCCCCTATTGAGCCCCACCAACACATACAAAACACAACACACAAACAACTCTGACTACTGTGAGTGGTCAAAGTCTGCCCTTAGCAAACACAGCCATGTTTTTTAGGCATTGTGCAAGTTACTGCAGGTAAAGTGGAATGAAAAGAAATAAAGCATGCTTACTTTGTTACGTAATCAAAGCTTGTCAGAACTTGCTCTGTTGTGTCTTCTCACATGTCTGAATTGCTGGCTGCTCATTTACATTTCAACAGCTACAAGAGACAGGGCTCCTTATAGCTTTTGCCACTTTTTTAAAAGCCAGTCAAACAGCTAGCCTCTTCAGATCAGCCTAATCCATTCCACCATGTTTGTTTCTTTCATCCTACTATGGCTCTGTGTTTTCGTCTTCATCCTCTGTCTCAAATGTCAGAGACCAGAGAACTTTCCTCCAGGACCTCCTCCACTGCCATTCCTGGGGAACCTGTTGGACCTCAGCCTGGACAACCCCATGAAGGACATTGAGAGGGTAGGAAAAAAATGAAATAGGACTTCTGTTCTACTAGATGGACAGCAACTCCTTAATCTGCTGAACACATGCATAATTTCAAGGTGGATTGCAGCTGTGAAAGCATGCAAGCTGGGAGTAACATGACTCTGTTCAAGAAGAAGAAGGCTCAGAAGCAAATCTTCTTCTTGGGTGTGAATTAAAAGCTATTGCATTATGCAGTTTGAGCACTAACTGATTCATGATCACTTTACTTTGCTCTACCCCAGCTGAGGAAGTGCTATGGAAACGTCTACACTCTGTTCATTGGACCCAAACCAGCCATAATCATCGATGGGGTGCAGGCCATGAAGGAGGCTATGATCACCAAGGCTGCTGATTTTGCTGGACGACCCCAAGACATCTTTGTCACTCACCTCACCCAGAACGGTACAACTGAAATGAGGTGTCATAAACAGAGGATGTGAAGACAATAGATATAGTATAGTTCCATTTGATAAAGTATCATATGCTACATGTTGTAGGAGTTGTTCTGGCAGACTATGGCTCTAGTTGGAAGGAGCACCGTCGCTTTGCTCTGATGACCATGAGGAATTTTGGTCTTGGGAAACAGTCCATGGAGCAGAGGATTCTGGGAGAGATACAGTACACAATAGAAACACTGGAAAAGAGCGTGGGTCCACTCACCACAACTTCTAATTTAGTAAGCAGGCTTAAAACATATTTTATCACATAATGTTCTGTTACAATGATATGAACTGGACTATGCTGTGTTGGATGCTGTGTTTTTGTTACATCTTTCACAGGTAAAACCTTGAGTCCTCAAGTTATGTTTCATAATGCGGCTTCCAACATCATCTGCCAGATTCTGTTTGGTACACGTTATGACTATGATGACGATTTTATCACAGTGGTTGTTCAGTGCTTTAAAGAAAACTCCAAGATAGCTAATGGACCCTGGGCTATGGTGAGTCACAACTTGTTTGACAGGTAACAACTTCAGCTCAGAAATATCAGAAATTCTGGATTTAAGAGTGGTAGTGAAATCTAAATTAAGTAATTGATACAGTTGTTATTTAAAGTGCATAAAGTTTTGATATTGCTGTCCTGGTGGTAGAAATAAAGTTAAATAAGTTATAAATAAGTTAAAAAATGAAAAGAAAAGAACGTTCATGGCAGAATAAAACACAGAGCTTGAAATACTGTATGTAGCTGCTGTAGACGTTAGTGGATCATTGGATCCAATGATACATAGCATGCTGTCTCTTTTGGAATTGGAAGTCATAATCAATCACATTTTTATTTTGTACCAGTTTTTAATTAGCAGCATTAGCAAACAGCCTTTGTATACAATATTAGAAGTGCATTTGAAAGATTGAAGAGTGCTAGCTATATTAACTGGTTAAAAGGGAGGTTCCCAGACTTTTTCATATTCAGGGAACTCAAAAATGCTGCATATGAAAATGTCGGGAATGCTCGATGAAGTTTTTGCTTTTGCAGAGAATTCCATTTGACGACAATATCAGAAAACCTATAAAAGCTTCTCAATGGTCCATGTTCAGGCCATGTTCCAGGAAAAAATGTTAATTACAAAATAAATGTTTCAACAGTTGATCTTTCCTTACAGCTGTATGACTTCATTCCCATGATTCGAAACCTGCCGCTGCCCTTTATGAAGACCTTTAAGAACATTAAGGTAGGTATATTGATTGGGCCCGGTTAACTTCCTATTTTGCCCTCATAGCATTGTAAACAAACCATGCTGTCTATTTGTTTCCACTGGGAGTCGCGAAAATCCAAAGCATAGGAGCTTTAAGCAAGAACTTTGGCATTTCCTCTCTTGGAACTACTTTTCCCAATTTGAAATGTAAGAAAATCATACATTTCCAAAAACATTACAAAATTGTCATGTTTTATTTTTTTCAGACTTGTAACAAACGTGCAACTCGTCTGATTGCTGAGCACAAGGAGACCAGAGTCCCTGGGCAACCAAGAGACTTTCTTGACTGCTACCTGGATGAACTGGATAAGGTGTGGTGTGTGTGTGTGTGAGTGTGTGTGTGTGTCATGCAAATAAAACATTTTTTGAATGCTAAAAAATACAGAAAGAGACAATCAATAAGGCACAGTTGCTCATACATAATCTGTCATTGAGGATACACACAGCCGGTTGAACACCTTGTTTCGTCTATGATGGCTCTACTTTTTCGGAAGATCGACTCATCATGTTCGTTTTAGAGCTTCACTTTGCTGGGACTGACACTACCTCCAACACCCTGCTCACTGGCTTCCTCTACCTCATGACCCACCCACATATACAAGGTACGCCTACAAGATCTTTTAATCTGTCATTCTTCATTCCGGCATCTGTTACTCAATTCTTTCACATTATCGGCACATTGGATTTGGAGATCCTGTACTGCTTTTCACCTGACTTAATGGCCTGGTTTCTTGCTTGTTGGTTTCAAGAAATGGAAGTTTTCAGCATCTCCTCTCAGCCACCTCTCATATTACAAATTTAGTGGTCTGCTTGTGTTTTGTGGTTGAGCTTCTGGAGAGACTGAATTATTTTTTTCACAGTCTGAGAATGCACAAGAACATGGTGTCTAATCTCTTTGATTCCAGGCTGTGATCCATGAAGTCCAGAGGATAGTCTCAGCATCTACCACTGTACGACTAAAGACACAGAGCTCATGGGATATTCTTTGCCAAAGGTAAGAAGCATGATGATGTTTCTTTGGAACATTTTACTGTTTAAAGGAGATACCATGTAAAAACCTTTGGACACGGTCAAGTGCAATGTCGCAAAAACACGGACTGAAAGCCAGTTGATTGTTGTCCCATTTTTTTCCTCAGGGAACACTGATCATCCAAAACCTGAATTCAGTGCTGAATGAGGAGGGGCAGTGGAAATCCCCTCATGAATTCAACCCTGAAAACTTCCTGAACGACCAGGGAGAGTTTGTTAAGCCAGAGGCCTTCATGCCTTTCTCTGCAGGTATTAAAGCTCAAACCTTAGTGTTCATATCTATCTTGTATTCTAAGAGTTGTACATGACTTACGGATACAAAATATCTCAGGTCCTCGCATGTGTCTTGGAGAGGGCCTGGCCCGTATGGAGCTCTTCCTCATCATGGTGACTCTGCTGAGGAATTTCCAGTTCGTCTGGCCGGAGGACGCAGGACAGCCAGACTACACGCCAGTCTACGGGGTCACGCCGTCTCCCAAACCTTACCGTATGAAGGTCCAACTCAGAGCCACACAGTAGAACTGCAGTAACATAGGAGAAACAATGAAGATAGATCCAAATGAACACAAGTGGCCAGTAACTCACAATAACACAACAAATACAATGAAAAGAACTTTTTTTAATATTAAAACTATATGCAGAATATGTAATTTTATATACTGGTCTGTGTGTGCGTGCTGTGCAGGATTTAATCTCGTCTCTGTAAACAGCCTGTGTGGAATTTCACAGCGTTTCCTTTGCAAAACTGTCACACCTAACCTCATATCCTGTCATCCATCTCCCAAAATAGATCTTTAACACAACTTTTTATAGAGACCATCTGCACACAGACTAATATAAACTCAGGTGTGGTACATTACTTGAGCCCTAGTTCTACTACATTTCAATTCAACTAATATGGACAAAATTTAAGAATGTTTTTTCCAATCTTAGTACAAGCAATCTACTTTATGTTGTCCATGTCCATCTGGGAAAGAAAAAGCAACATCTGGTTAATGGCTCCATCAAGTGGACTTAATTGGGAACTACATTTAATAAAGTTTCATTTCTGAACATGTGAAGTGTGGCACAGCTTCACACGGAAAAAATCCGTGGGCCATTTTATGAGATTCGTTGGATTGGATGTATGTGATTTGTGAGTATATACTGTAATTTAGATTAAATATATGCTTTGTCTAGCATAATAATAAACATTTATAAATGATACCATATCACGTGACTTTAAGCATACTTTCAGCATTTTTTAAAATGTTTGTGAATGTTTGTTGGTGTCTATTTTTTTATGTTGTCTTCCTGCTGTCATTCAGCAGCAGGTGACCTATTGAGGCTGCAGATAACTAACTAATGGCCATTCATATTAATAAGGGATTTTGTTTTTTGCATAATAATTTACCTTAAAAGGTAAATGATAAATGAATTTCATTTGACTTGGCGTATACTAAAATACAGCACACTGCAGGTTGCTATTATCTTTCACAAGAGCTGAAGTTAAAGTTTGTATTACATCCTCCTATAAACAGAGATCCCTGTAGTCCCTCTTTCAGACATCACCAATCTGGAGAAACACTCAGCGCTTCAGATGAAAGAAGTTTTCCTTTTGTGTACATGTCAGTCAGTCAGAGTAGGGAGTGTAGGAGTGAGGGAACACAGTGTTCTGCTAGTGTGTGTGTGTGTGTGTGTATGTGGAGGTGGGGGGTCCTGGGATTGGAAGAGGCAGCAGGGGTGCACTGTAAGGACTACTAAACCACAGAGGCATTGTTACTGTGCCAATGGGGAGTTGGCTATTTATGCTGATATCTTTGTTAGGCTCAGTCATAGTACTAACCCCAAAGCGACACGCATTTATTAGTTAAAAAAGCATAAGACAAGACCTTTAATTTGACCTTTGAATTCAGCTTTTATTAATCAGACTAGATCTGTTTAAACCAAGGACCGTGACCCTCAGAATAACAAAAAGAATTGACTTAAACCACCTTCCTAAACTCACCTTTTAACTTCAGCTTCGATGACGTCCACGTCCCTTAGAAGCTATTACCACGCAGCCTGACAGAACTCAGGATGCAGAGCCCCTCTATTTTCCAACATCTGGTATCTCAAATGGCCAGCTGGGAATATTGTGCCTGAGCTGGAGGTCAGGAGCTTCAACATTAATCTAAATGGGTCACACAAACCCCGAGGTCACTGTTGTGCTTTAAGTTTAGGAGAATACACCCATGGAAACTTTTACTGCTATTGTTCTTTTTCCACTGACAAATGCAATCTTGAAAATGAAGAGAAATTATAGTAACTGAGTGATGGTTTGCATGTTGTAAATGTCACATTTCAAATACTTAGGCCGTTTTTGATGTACATACATATGTTTCCCATACTTTTTATCCTTAATATCACTATTAAATCATGTTTTTAGAGTTTAGAGTCTCATAATGGGCTAGACGCTACACTGCAGTTCAAATTAAAGATACTAAATATAAAAAGATATAGTTATCTGTCTTAATCTTTAGTTCAAAAACAACTAATGAAAATCACAACATGCTGTCTACAGCTACAAAATCTCCTCTCATGCATTAAGAGATTAAAAAAAAACCCTTTACCCAGGTGTATCAGAAGGATCAATAGTAATAAAAAAGCATGACCTGCCTATCACCCCTCAACTATCCTCTGTGTCTGCCTCTCATCAAACGCTGCCATTAATATTTGATGGGCAGCAATGTCAGAATGCTCCTCCTGGCCCCTAAAATAAGGCTTTAACACCTGGCTGCGGAGAGCGATCGGGTAAGAAGACAATTCAATCAGAGAGGCTGCATGAGGGGTCGTTTCTTGGATTGCTGCACAGGTTGTGCTTTTGTTGCTGTATGCTGGCTACAAATATCTGCATGTTTATAATGTGGCAGTAGTGAACACACAAAAAAAAGCCCTGACAAGATCAAATACGTGTCTGTAACATACCTCCCCATAAAAAAAAAAAACAACCCCATAAACTCAGACTTGACCTGGACTATTACCAGCTAATACGCAACCATTGTGAGAGCCCTGCCCTGTCTGTGTGAAGCATCTCTTAACAACACTCCCAGCACCACTTGTACTTTCTCCTGTAAACTACACCTACATGGGTTGGTGACCCCTGTGGAGGAAATGGGCTGTTGCCTGATAATTATAGTGTGTGTGTGTGTGTAACAGCCAAGCCAGGACATGCTGCTTTAAGTGCCCGGACAGTTGGTTCACAGAGCCAGCAGGTAGTTAGGACTGTGTGTTCAGCAGGGAATGTCAGGTTTTAGTTTGAGAGAGGAGAAGCAAACCTATTGTCAACGCTCAGAATTCAGTGTGGGGCTGTGCATTGCTGCTTTCGCCACTAGGTGGTGCTGCACATACATGTCACTTCCATGAGGCTGTGCAGTCAGAGCTGGAGCTGCACATTGGCTGCCTGACTGAGGTTTTTGAGGTAAACACTAGAAAAACAAGCTGCGAGGCTGAGAGCAAATGTGACTATTTGATAGAAATGATTCAGACCATGAACTCGTACGCAAGGTCTTTACCAAGCAGAGAGCAGTGTGATGTTTAGAGTTTTTATGGATTGATTTCAAAGATGCAACTAAACAATAACCCCCAAACTTGATCTTCAGTAACTTCACACAAATGTTGAAACTACTCTGAACTGCTGCTGTAAAGCGATATGGAAGAAAAATGCTCTTTTGATCTTAAGAAAAGGGCATTTTTGTGTGACTGCACAGCAGTGATACAAGATTTTTATGGCTGATGTACACTCCATACAGATGCATGTCTACACTGAACAGAGGCTTTTGGGTTCTACATCTACAGTCTGAGCGTAAAGGAACAAAGCAGTCACTACAAAGCAAACTGTCACCATTGACCAGCAAATCAAAGGCATTTCTAGGCTGGGTTACAGTGTATCATCTTATGCCAGCGCATTGGGTTAATTGGGACTGAACCAGATACATTTGTTGCAAAAATGCCTCGATTAGGGGGCCCTAAGATGTGAGATCATGTGGAACAGACCACCTGTGGGGCTTTCATTGCTATTTCAATATCATTCATGTCAAGGCCCCTGCACTCGCTGACACAGCTTGAGCCGAGGGGAGAGATGTTTCAATTCAGGCTCGGCGAAAAAACCAAACACAAGACGCAGGGGCTCTGGCAGGTTTCAGCTCTGACAACCTCCCCCTACGCCCTCCAAAAAAAAAAAAAAAAAAGTGAGGGTTCCAAAATGCTCTTTCAATTGTAGGACGTCCATCAAAGCATCCAAATGGGGACGTTTAGGAGAAACTTGGCACATCAGACAGACACTCCTAATACACACCACCTTTATTCTAGGCTGTTAAAAAAGAAAGATCAAAGTTTCTGCAGATGAAAAGGGTCCCTTCCCTGCATTTATACGCCATTCACCCAGTCCCCCCTTTTTTACTAAATTAAGAAAGCGGGCTTCGGCAGGCATGTGAAGAGGACTTTAACAATTATGGAGATGCTCCAACTCAACCCCTGCCTCTAATTACCGGTCTCTGATGGTTAAAAGGGCTTCCTTTTTAGCCGTGACTCTCAAAAGCTGCTATTGCCGCTGCCATCCTCAACACGGTGCGAGGAGCCACAAAAACATGCCTGCATGGGCTGGGAAGAAACACACAAGACCACCACCACCACCACCACCTCCCCCACCCTCTCTGCATGGGAAAACACTGCAAAGTTACACAGGTCTTGAGATTTATCAAATTTTTTATTGTCAAAATAGAGGTCATATTTGCTCTTTTGCTTTCTCACAAAAAAAGACATCTACACTTTGTACAAATTTACAATAGCTTATAAAGTTTTCTTTTATACACAAATTTACACATTTGTACATAAGTTTTATATAAATACATTTGAAATTACAAAATGAAGACCCGTAAAATACTTGGGCACTATTAAGGCTTAATTTAAACCATCTTTGATGTGATTGACATTATACAATGTTATCTGGCACTATGTAGATAAAATGGTAATAAAAACCCAAATGCTCTTTGTATGAAGCTAGTTAGGAACAAAACTGTCTCTCTGCCTACAACAAGTAATGCCCAGTTTGCGTAAAAGCCTCAGTCTGTACCTCTAATACATATAACAGGGAGGAATTAACCTGTGTGAATGCCAGGTGCATTGTTCCAACCAGTTCTCCCCACAGAGGTGTGTGTGGATGTTTGGGAGGAAGGAGGGGAACACCTCAGCAGCAGTTCATTACTATGCAAATTGCTTAAGACAGGGAGTGATGGGTTATCTCCCAAACAATTAGCAGTCCTCATAAGCTGCTTTTGTTTTCTCATTCAAACCTGGGACAATGGCATCTGCTTGGGGCAAGACACGGAGCTGGCCGTGCCTGACCTCCACGTCAGTCCGGTGCTCACGTCGCTGTACATGGAGCCGCTGGTGCCTTTACTGCCCCAGCAGCACCTGGTGCAGAAAGTCCTCCAAGAGTCTAAAGTCTTTCCCGACCAGATCCACACCCCGGACGTGATGCCCACTAGAAGGCACATAAAGTACTTTAACATAAAAACTGCATAGTCCGGACTCCTGCGGTCCCGCTCCAGTAAACAGTTGGAGCAGTTGTGTGTGATCTCCCAGCTCTGCCTGTTGTGCTGCTCGTAAAAGTAACAGGCGACTATGATAGTGGCAGGTACGGTGTAGAGCACCGTGAAGATGCCTATTCTAATCATCAGCTTCTCCAGCTTGTCAGTCTTGGTGCCACCTTGTTTGATGACGCTGCGGATCCTGAACAGGGACACAAATCCGGCCAGGAGGAACATAGTGCCTATGAATAAATAAATAACCAGAGGAGCGAGAACGAAGCCCCGCAGGTTGTCCAGGTTCTGGTTCCCCACATAGCAGATGCCAGCCACCGAGTCCCCGTCCACAGAGCTCAGCGCCAGAACCGCGATGGACTTCATGCTGGGGATGAGCCAGGCGGCCAGGTGGAAGTACTGCGAGTAACTGGCGATCGCCTCGTTGCCCCACTTCATCCCGGCTGCGAGGAACCAAGTCAGAGACAGGATGACCCACCAGATGGAGCTGGCCATGCCGAAAAAGTAAATAAGGAGGAAGACCACGGTGCAGAGTGCGGGGCCGGTGGTCTCGTAGTGGATGTGCTCCAGGTCGAACTCCCGGTTGCAGGCCACTTTCTCATGTCCGGCGATCAGTCTGACGATGTAGCCGATCGAAACAAACATGTAACACGCTGAGAGGAAGATGATGGGTCTCTCTGGGTACTTGAACCGCTCCATGTCGATGAGGAAAGTGGCGACGGTGGCAAAAGTTGACACGAAGCACAACACGGACCAAAGTCCTATCCAAAAGGCGGTGAATGCTCTCTCGTCGTGCGTAAAATACGGGTTGTGGCACGGCATGGCGCAGTTGGTGATCTGTCCTGTTTTGACACGGTTGTAAAGCGGGTGACGGTCCGTGTTCACCGGCACCATGGGCTCCAAACACTTGCAGCCCGGCTCGCACGGGGCGGCGGGCGGCTTGTATTTCCCAGGCGCGCCGGGTCGGCTAGGCTTATTTTTGGGTGGATTGTAACCCTTGCCGGGATGGTTCGTGGGTTTAGAGAGCACGGGGGAAACTGTGGTGGAGTCGGTCCTGTTATAGTCCATGCACAGCGTGTCCGGGTTGCCTTGCACCGGCAGCAGGTCACACTTCATCCTGTCCGGCCAGGGAAAGCCATACTGCCTCATGAGAGGCGCACAGCCGGCCCGGGCTCTCTCACACACGCTCCGGCACGGCGGGAGAGGCTTTTTGTAGTCCTCCAGGCAGATCGGGGTGTACATGCTGCACAGGAAGAACTTCAGGTCCGGTGAACACTGGATCTCAACCAGAGGCCAGAACTGGTGCACCTCCAGTCCCGCCTCGTCCTGCGTATCGTGGTTAAACTGGTTGGGCATGTAGGTGTAGTTGTAGCCGATCCCCTTACACAGGGGTACGGCTATCTCCTGGCACGTGATCTCCTTGGCCATGGTGCGGCTGGATCGGGGCAGGAGAGCGAGTGAGAGAAGCAGGTAAATCCCAAACAGGTCGTACTCCATCCCTCCGGCGCGTCGTGTCCCCCTCTTCTGCTCTGGTACAAACGCGTAAATCCTCTCAGCCGCCTGCTTTTGCCTCCAGTCCGGTTAGATTTTGCGCAGCGAGCCCATCTCGCTTCTCTCAGTATCTTGCACGGAGTTGCAAGCAATGTGCAAGCCGTGTTTACTTTCAGCTGAGCAGGAGGAGGAGGAGGAGAGGAGAAAACAGCCTTCAGGGCGGCGAGCAGCAGTCAAGATGGCTGAGAGGAGAATCCACCTTCTTCTGGAGACTGCTTTCAGTATCCTCAGCCAGTCTGATGATGAAAAAACCCCAAGTGCTGCTGTCCGATCGCTACAAACAGGGAAATGTGGGCCTCCTTTCTTTCTTCAAAACACAGCGACTACATTCAGTCGGCTCGTCCCACCTTAGTCCTGGTTCCCATACAAATCATCGGCTTGGAGACGAAGCTGTGCCGATATATACCAGACCCAGGCAGGCTACACCCCCGGAGCCGCTCCTCCAATCACAGAGTGGCAGGGGCGGTGCCTCTCAGGAGTCAATCAGGTTTTTTTTTTTTTTTTTTACTAAAATATGTTTTGATATATAGCTCATGATCATAGTAGTTTTGCCAGTGTCTGTAGCACCGGGATACAGGAACGATGATGTGGATGATATATAGAAAATGATAAGTTGATGATTACTACAAATCAAACAGCCAGAGAAAATAAGGACTTTTATGCATTTTTATTACAAAATATCATTTTTTCATATTAAACTTCTGACTATAGGCAATGTGTGCATTCATTTACATCCTGCCCGGAGCCATCAGCTGGTCTAAACTATAATAACCCCATAATCAGTCCCCCAAAATGTATTCCAAATAGCAAAACTATCATTTTAAACATCATAATCCTAATAATAAAGTAAACATAAAGGCGCTATAAAGTATCTAAGGCGCGCTGGAATGTGAATCTATTATTTTTTATAATCTTACTCCGTGTCTAAACTTCTGACTTCCTTTAACACACAATCTTTGATAGTGTCACAACAATGGTAACATGCACACCAGGCAGAGCGAGGATTCGTCTAGCTCCAGATGATTGTTTCTGTGTGTGTGTGTGTGTGTGTGTGTATGCGAGAGAGAGAGAGAGAGGCCAGTTTGGTAAATTGGCTAATTTGCGCATGATAAGACTACCCAGGGAGCTGTCTGTCCTTGTGAAAAGCTGTTTTATTTTTTAAATGAGGTGCTAATGTTTCGTTTAACGCTTGCATAGAGCTCCGCGGGAGGCGTAATTGCGCGAGGCAGAGACCAAGCAGCACAACACACTGAAACACTGGCAGAGAACTCATATCAGTGTTAACATGCTTACAGAGTGTGTCTGGGGATCTCTGCAGTGGTTTGACAGCAGTCTTATTGTAGTAAATGTTTTTTTTAATCATTTCTGATATGGTCAGTTAAGTTTCTTATAACTTCTTTATAAAGATGGTTGCATAATGTGCCTTTATTAACTTTATGGCATTTTTATCTTCTTTGCTATAATCAGAGAAGTTCTACAATATACTCAGCAATACATTTACACAGACCTGATCATACTTTATGGATTTATGCACACTTTGTGTATACTTCTGCAGTGATATTTGCAGTGATGGAAAGTACATTTACTCAAGTACTATACATGTTCTGCTACTTTATAATTCTACTCCACTACGTTTCAGAAGAAAATGCTGTACTTTTTTATTACACTACATTTATCTGACAGCTATAGTTACTATGTACTTTCACAGATGAAATTTCACATACAAAACATATGATGAGCTTTTATAAAACAGCATACACTGCTACAGATTAAACTGCCCACCAGTATATAGGATAAATAAAAATATTTTTAACACATTTAAAGTTAAATAATGGAAATCTAGTAATAAAACATAGATAAAAAATACAACTGAAGGGCCATTCTGCTACAGTACAGACTATTTTTACTTTCTGATAATATTTGACCTTTTTTTTTTTTTACTGAAGTACAGTTTTGCATGCAGGACTTTTGCTTGTAATGGAGTATTTTTGTAGTGTGGTACTGATACTTTAACTCAAGTGAAGGGTCTGAATACTTCTTACACCACTGGTCTAGAATCCCTCTAAAATATGTCACACAAATACTAAAGCTTTTTCTTACATGAGCAGAGCTTATTGGATTTAGCTACACTGTTTTTTAAAATAATCTAAAAAATAGCACTGAAATAATGTAAATAATAATAATAATAATAATAATCATTTAACCTCACGGTGAAATTAGAGTGAGTAACTGATAAACTGCACATACTAATCTCTGTCTGTGGTGTTAAAAAGTTGTTTTTACAGACCTAACACCCCAATAAACTCATAAAGGATATGTAATTGATACTGTATTGTTGCGAGTGTGATTATTATCATTATCACAGATTATTCTCGGGATGTAAAATCACGCACTTTCTGGTAAAACGAGGCAAGAGAAACCCGACATGTGATCGGCACATCTGTTCGAAACCCAATATTCATTTCATCAACAAGAGGGATGTGTTTTTGAATGGATATTTTGTTCTCCACTGTGCACAGAGTGGCACGCACACACAGTTCTTGTTAAATTTACGTGCTAGGAGGCCAATGTGTGGTCTTACAGTTCAAGCAGAGTGTAAAAAAAAAAAAAAAAAAAAAAAGCATCTTCCTCCTGGTTTCCCATCCAAGCATAATGCAACATTGTGTGCGGGGGCAGGGGTGTGGTGTAGGAGTTTAACTTTAGTGGTATTGTGTTTGGAAAGGGGCCAGGTCTTTATCATGTGAGGCAGCTATTTTTTTTTTACAGCCTCGACCCACTGAACGAATAAAATAACCCAGAGTGAGCTCGGTGGTGGCTGAGCATCAGAACACAGATTGATTAAGTGACTCGCCAGTGTGAGATAACAAGGAAGGAGCTCTGCTAATGGCTGTTTGCCTTTGATTAGGAAACAAGAGTTCGGCTAGCCAGTGCTGTGGAGGTATGTGTGTCCGTGTGAGTGTATGTTTGTGCACACGATGGATGGTGTGATATTCTCCCTATAATAAACCCTGGCATTTGAGATGTGTGAAAAAGGACACATAATAAAAAGGGAGTGAGGGTAAGGTGGTCACAGTGTGGGAGAGTGATGGAGGGCGGATAGACGAGGGCAAGAGAGGTCTGCTCTATGCTGAGATAATGATTTACTCGAGAATGTCCACTCGTCTTCTGTTTGTAACGCACGCTATGAGAAAATATCTCCCCAGACCAATGAATAAAATCTACCATCACATCAAGATCCAAAGTTAATATGTTCCATTTAAAACCCCATTCTGTCTGTCAGAATCAAGTGCTCCCTCTGCAAAAAGAAAGCCCATCAAGTGTGACTGCTTGCCAGATCCCAGACTTTACCTCTGAGATGGTGAGACAGAGATATGCTAATGCAACTTTATCTTGTAAAGGAAAGCTTCGAGGAGATTTAGCCAATCTGCTGGACACAATTCCAAGAGCCTCGGTGGCATTTAGCGGGCTCGCGCTAACCCGGGGCTGCTTGTTAAGACTTCATTAGCTGTGTTTGCTCAGGCCTCTTCTCTCCAAAGAGGTGGAGGAAGGCTCCCCAGGCTCCAGCCTCAGCCCCACTATAGACACTCCATATGGGGCTTGTTTGCTCACGGCTGGCCTGGTAATCACTTTCAGGTGGAGCTGGAGGAGAAAGAGCAAGGCTGAGGGGATTTTGGGAGAGCTGGAGAGCTCTCCCCACAACCCCAGCCCCCACCGGCAACCCCCTTTTCCACCGAGGTGCTCCTGAGGTGACAGAGCGTGGAGCGTGTACCCTGTGAATTAGCTCACCTAGGGCCCATTACCTTAACAAACACAGCCGGCCCCTCCAATCAGCCTACTGCTGGGAGGACAGGCGGCCCCTGTAAATCCTTCCTCACAGCCACTGTCCCTCTCTGTGTGACCAGGCAGGGCTTATGTGTGTGTTTGCATGTAGAGTAAAAACTATGAACTAAGTGAGAGAATCAAGTCTAGTTAACAATGCCTTGTCTTGAAGCAGCACAACTCAGCCTTTCATGATAACTGCTTGAGAAAGCTGAACTTCATTACACAGAGGTCATCCCTGCGCACAGCGTGCTCATGTTTACCCTACCAGTCTGTGATGCTTCATACCAAAGTGTACCAAAGGGATAAGAGAGGCAAACGATTGAAGAGTATCCTCAGCTGAAACCAGAATTCATTTGAGCAAGTAGAAAAAAAATAATCTCCCAAATCTAAATTCAGTTGGATGATTCTGTCTGATGCAGCGCTTTGTGATTAAAGGGTTGGTTCACTGAAATTACAAAAGGCCAGATTTTCTCACGCACCTATCGTGGTATCTAGCTGCGCAGACAGTTTTGGTTTGGAGATATTCATCTCTGAGATTTCTGCCTCCACCCCACAGACCTGGCTGTGAACTACTTTCCACTGAGGAAATCTGGTTGTGGAAAGATATTTTTAAATATAATTGTTTTAATGCTGTGAGCACCCCAAATAAAATTCGCTACCACTTTCTAGTAAGGCGCTATTTGTAACAAAAACTTTTGGGTCAAGTACAAAAAGCCAGGTTGGACTGACTACTCACTCGGACCAAAATGTTTTTAGCTGCAGAGAAGATGGTTTATTAGAAAGTGAGATTCTCATAAGCTTTCATTACTGGCTTACCAACATTTATAAATACATTACTACAAAATAGAAAGGTTAAACACCAGCCAAAGGGATTCTTCACAACCTAGCTGACCAAAAGTTGTCAAGTTAATAAAACAGTTAATTAAAATGAATATACCCGTTTATACAGGGTGCCTTATTTGTAAGTGGTACCAAAAATTCAACCCTTTAATACTGGCATTTTATTGTGTCTGTTTATTCCATCCTTAGTGCAGCTTTAATCCAGTGAGAATATACTGTATATAGTTTTAAATGAGCTACTATTCTTTTCAGACAAACTGAATAAAAGCTGCTAAGCAGTAATGAGAATCAGTTACATGTCACAAACATGTGTAGGCTGGATTATTCCTAAAATCTTGAGAAAAACAGATTCACTTTTAAAACTAATTAAAAAACAACATTGCCTCCAATGAGGAGAATCTGTACCATTCTCCCGCAGCCAAAGAACTGACTGTTGTTGGCTGCCGTCCCTGAGCCATAAGTGAGCGTGTGTGTTATCGGGTGATTGTTTGGAGTTTTCAGCCATCTGATGCCACAAGAATCTGGCCCGCCAGCAGAGGTCTGCTTTTGGCTGCTATGACGCCTGGTACTTGACACTCCCGTCAGATTTATCTCCCCTCTTGTAAAACAGCATGCAACTTGTTCTCTGCGTCCAGAAAGGTAAACGAGCCCACAGAGATTTCTTTTGCTCAGGAACACACACACACACACACACACACACACACACACACACACTAACCCATATAATAGCAGGAGCCAATTTTTTTTTAACCCCTGCGTGTAATCGGAGACGAGGCCTGCGTGCCTGGAACGACACATGGGCGACTCTTCAGCAGGTAGACTTGCCATCTGGTTCCAACAAATGGGGTGGAACACTTGTCTTTGGTTCGTGAAGGTGGTAATTTCATTTTCGTGCTTTGCTGCCTGTTGTTGTTGTAGCGCAGAGCGGTGGGAGACTGCGGAAGGGTCGGCCTGGTTGCTTCAGGGCTGATTCTGACCAGACTGCAGAGGGTCACGGGGGGTCTCAAGGTGTCTGCATTCATTTCTACAGGGAGGGATGAGGAAGCGAGTCCTGCTAATTAACTCATCTCATTACTATTCATGCAGTCTTTGAATACATCCTATTCCACCTCTACCTGTGCTCCTTTAACCTCTTCTCAAGGTATTAATGTCTCTTCACGTCTCTTCAAAAATCCCCTGTTTAGAACTTGCATTGTCAGCTGGGACTCCAGGGATCTATTAAGTTGAATCACTTACTGCTTTATTAATGGAGTGATCGAAGAATTAGCATGGCTTTCTCAAACTCAATCTGCAGGTTTCACACAAATCTGACATTTTTTGTTGGGGAGGTATCTCTATCTTTGATTCACAAGGAGTTGAGGGTGAAATGATTAAAATATAGGAGCAGCAGGCTGTCCAGGAAGTAAATCTCTAAGCAGTTAGCCTCAATAGCTAAAATAGTAGGTTTATTTCTGTGTTTACATTCTGTGTTGGAATCAGAGACTAGTGTTTGAAATGATTTATCTATGTAGTTCATTTGAAAAGCTTTAGGAGACTTGCACAGTAAACATCCCACTTCCCAGATCTCAACAACACAGGTGGTGAATGCAAAGTTAGCATGACCCATAGTCAGAACAACCCAGACTGAAAAATACCAGAATTTCCCTTTAAGAGAGCAGAATCTTGTGATGACGACAACAGATGGCTGCCTTCATGAAGATATATGTAAGACTGGTCTATTGAGTCAAGTTTTAGTTTTGCTCTTAGACCAGTTTAATTTGGGTTGGACTGAGTTGTAACCATCAATTCAACCTGCTGACGTCTGACTGTGTATACACGTCCACGCGAGTCGAAAATGTTTCAATTTGAGCGAAACATTTGCGTGTATCCCGGGGCTTTAAGACTCATAAATAACAGAAAGAACCGGAGTCTCTGGTGAGTTCTGATGGACTCTGAATGACAGTTAATGTCACCTGCTGATAACTGACAAAAAGAGTAGACCATAGCTCAGTTTGTGGGTTGCTAATCATGTTGCCTCACTCATAATCAAATTTACCAAGTAAACTGTCCTTATAAATGTTAAAATCTTCCACAAAGCACGCATTTTCTGCTTGGGTGAATTGAGTTCAGCAGTTTGAAGCTGTAACCCATTCAGCCGTTTGAAATTACAACTAATTTTCCGTGAAGTCTGGATAAATTAAGACTAGATAGCCTAGAACTAGACAATTTAGACGCCAATGTGAAGTCTATTTTGTCATATCTCTGTGAAAGCAGCCCCAGAACGTGACTCCAGCAAGTCTATAAATGTCTACAGAAGCATGCATATCATTCACGTTTTCTTTCCTCACTTATTCTCTCTTTAGCACCATCTCCCTTTCCCTCTCTCCACCTCCCTCTGTCTCTGTGTGTGGCGTACTGTGAAACAGATGGCGAGGGCAAGGATGACCGCCAGACAGAAGGAGGGAGAGAGCAAGAGGCAGAAAACGACAAGGTAGGGAAGCGGGAAACCATAACCAGAAGGTGAGAGACAGAGAAACAGAGAGGTAGCAGATGTGTAAAACACAAACGACCTTGTGGAGTTTGCGACTCCTTCTTGGCGGGCTCCGATCAAATCCCCCGATCGCTCTTACTGCGCACATCAGAGGCTGAGCGACACCCCTAGTGAGCCACCCTGGGCATCCTATACTGCTCATTAGCTGTCCGATTAAGACATGTTTATGTATGTAAACACAGGCGTTATTTACAGTATTAATCACATAGCCTTCACACTGGCAGATTTAATTTGGGAAACAGTTCCAGACGTACAGAATATTATTTGAAGCTCTCTGGAAAGCATCTGCGACAAGCTGGGGGCGTGAGGAGACTCTTGGGTGGGTGGTATTTGTGTAAATGTGTGTGAGTGAGGGAAAACTCAGGCTCCCCAAGGCCAGATAGTGGGACACTGATGACCTTATCTGTTACATGCTTCCCGCCCCGCCATCTCTCCACGGACTGGAACGCCTCCAAATCTCCACAAGCTTTACTCGCCCCCTTAATATAAACACTGACAGCCATGTTGTTTCTAGATAAATAATTAATAGGAATTGATAATAAACATTGTTATGCTCATACAGTGTCACAGACGCTATAGGCATTGCCTTACACTCTAATGAGATGTGTACATTGAATATTAGTGGTGCATCCCCATCAATAAGAACAGATTGGACGTGCCTGGGCTCAAAATTTATTCTAGACCTTCACTTCTGCATACTATTTGAAGGAATGCAACAAACATGACAAGAAAAATATAATGAATGGACCCTCTGAACTCTGTGGTAGTCCTCCCAGGCAAAATAAAAGATCACATCTGTGTAGCCTTTAGATCACTTCATCCTCATCCTTCATTATGTGTTTACCGTAGCTGCAAATGTATGTTGTTAGCTATTCTCTGTTGTTTTCAGGGAGAGGAAGGTGAAGAGTAGCCTGATAATGAGACTGAATTGCTGAATTTAGTTTCACGTCATTCATTTAGCCCGAAAATGTGTTCATGTCAGCCAATTTCTTGTTGGGAAGAGGGGTTAGTTTGTTTTGACCTAACCAATCAGGAAGGAGTGATGTACCAGTCCAGCTAACAACCTTTTTTTTAGCTGACACAGGAGCTGTGGTAGTGGCTGCTAGGAGCAAAGAATATCAAAGAAATATGTGGATTTAAGAGTCGTTATAGCTGTGAGTCGACTTACAACAACTTGTGCAGCTGCGTCAATCTCATCCATGGTTGTCACCATTTTCCTGTTGCTATTTTTTCATTAAAGCAGCTAGCTACTTTATTGTGGGGAGGCCATGTGGGAAGATGACACCCCCATTCCTAATCCTTTGTTTCTCTAACCAAAGGAAATAGCCATCAATGGGTACAACACCAAACATATTTGCATTGCTGAACAAATCAGAGATGTGGATGGCGATTCAGAGGTCTGGAACCAGGCCACGAGAAGAGTATCTTAAAGTCACAGAAAAGACCACTCTGCAAAACAAATGCTCTTATTTCTTCTACACACTGGACACTTGCGATTATATTCATCTACTTAATTTGTGATCTATCAACTTTTAACAAATAAAAAATTGATCACAAAAAAAGAAAAGACCACTCTGTATACCACCACAGATTTTGTAATGTAGTCATTTGTGATGTAAACTCAGGTGTATTGATTACATAGAATGTCCTCTATATCCTTTTTTCTCTGTAACTAAGGGCAATGACCTTGTGCTCACCTTTCCTCACCAGAAATGCATCTGCACTATTAATGTTCTGTTGTTTCTATCTGATTTAGCGGTTGTACCTTTCCATCTACTCCTAATCAGACTGTGCAATGTGCACCAACACCGAGAGATAAAAGCTCACACCTGACACTCTCTTCCACCTCTAACATCATGGGGCCTCCACTGCAGCAAATGGTAATTGGATCAATTGAAATCATAGTGTTACTGAAATGAGGTTAGTGGGCTTGACTGAGCTCCTTTGAGGGCACTTTGTTTTATTTTCACTGATTGCATTAGACAGGTAAGGCATGGCATAATAATGCTTCGACTCTCCAACCGGTGATGTTATCTCCCCATATATAGACTAAGGACATCTTTATCAGCCAATGACACTATTAAGATTGGGATCTCCAGACAATGCAAGTGTGCTTAGTAGGCCGCTAAGCTAATTGTGCAATCAGGGAGGACCAACGTGAGGGTTGTGGCCGCATTCTTATTGAGCTTTTACACTTATTATGGTGCTGCCTTACAGCGTGTTTTGTGTGACCTGCGAGTTAGCATTTCCTGCTATTTTAGCTAATGATTACATTCTAAAATTCCTAGTGGGATTGTATTAGCACAGCTTGTTGCTGCTATGAGAGCTGCTTTCCAAGACTATCATTTATTGTAGAGTCTTATATTTGACATGTAACCATTGCCAATGTCAACACAGCATACTCAGATATTGTCATTGGCTATAGGACTGAGACTGGTGTCACACTTAAGATGTGTGTTAAAGGGTATGTAGTCAGGCTGGATGCAAAATAATATCAGCATGAAAACTGTAATAAATTCCCTCTTTCAAAATATCTGTAGATTACATGTGGAAAATGTGAGAAAGTAGAACTCTGGAAGAATCATATTTCTTCTTAATGTGCCATGAAAGACATAAAAAGGTGAAAAGGGCACCAGAGGTTGAGGTTAGGTGGACTGAAGTGGAAGGGAGAGGCTCCCCTGAGCTATGCTGTATGATGCCTGATTGACAGGCTACACGCTAAGCTCACCTGAGCCTCTGACCTCCCTTTTTACATCTCTGTCGCTCTTCTCCTCCCTCCTCCTTTTCTTTTTTTTTTCTATTTCTCTGAGAGGGGGAAACCTGAGGAAGGCCAGATTCAGGGTGGAATGGCTTCAGGCTGCGACCTGCTCTAAGGGGGGTCACCGGGAAACAAAGGCCATTCAGGTAAACCGCTCTGAGCGGCCCTTAGACAGACAGGCTCCCAGCACAGATAACACTGAGGCTAAAGTACTAGCGTTTGCACAGTCAACGCCACCAGACTCAGCCGCAGACGCCACCAGACTCAGCCGCAGTGAGTGCTCAGGGTGGGTGAGGTGTGTGTATGTGTGTTTGGTTTGTTTCAATCAGTGAAAGAGGAGGAAAAACAGACTGACAGGTGAGTAAACACAATGCTCTGAAAGCCCCACTGAACATTCCTGAAATGACTACGCCAGTGTTGAAAATATTCCGTACAAAAGTGGTAATCCTCTTTATGGAGGCTAATCTTGGGCAAATTCAGAACTTACAAACCAAACTTGAAAAGCTCTCCTCACACTCACTCACTCACTCACTCACTCCAAGCATTTATGGACCGTACGACTCCGTGAGGAATCAATATCCTTTGTGTTTGATTGTACCTCTTCAGCAAAGTGCTGCAGACGGAATGTTGATGAGTGACTGAGACGTCCACGTTAATTGCAGGAGTGGGAGGAACATTTCCTTATCTCATCTTCTTAACTGGTCCACTCTTGTTCAGGGACTGAATAACTCCAGCAGATACAGCTGATACAGTCATATTTGCAGAGCTGATGACAGCACTGCTGTCTCAGTGCGAGAAGGTTCCAATACCACCAGGGCCAAATGAGGCCTTTGGGTCTTGAGTTCACATGCTCTCCCTGTATTTATATGTTTTTTTAAAACTGGATTTTCTGGTTTCTGGTCTTTACCCCAACCCAAAAGACTTGGATTTTGGGTATTAGGAATGCCTCTGACATTGCTTTTTATTCAAGGCCACAGAAATTGAGTTGGTCTGCTTGTGCTAAGTAGTTAGGGTGAGTCAAATGGAGTGTGCACATTTCTCTGCTGGGAATGAAGAAAAAATGAAGAATGAACACAGATTTTGCCCTTTGTTCCTTGCAGTCATCATCACCCCTGGATTATGTGACATGCCATTTTCACCTATTTCTAACTTGTGCCAAGGTTAGATAAAGCTTAGGTAACAATAAACGCTAATTTGGCTAAGGTTATGATAGTACTTTTTCACTAGCTAGTCACTAACTTTGTCTGCTGTCTGGTGCGTCACTGAAAACAGCTGCCTGCTGCATCTGGAAACAATATTGATGACAGCAGAGAGAGTGATCAAAACAGTAAAGTTGTGGTCCATGAAAACCAAAACAATGAGCTGAAAGATGCTAAAAAGCTCTGTAGAGCTGAGGGGAACTGGGAAGTCCAGTGATAATTCTTTGCGAGTTTGTCACTATAACTGATCCCTTTCACATACACATAGTTACTTGTTATAACAGCTTTAAGGTTTAAAGGGGACATATGTTATGATGTTGGATATTTATGTTAAACATGGTCAAAGTTCCAAAACTTGAGGTTAATATTAATTAATTAGAGATGCTCCCTGCAAGTCAAAAGCCAGGGCAACCTGCTCTGAATGCTTTGTTTGCAAAGTGCATGCCCATAAACAGCCATCCGTTCCATAGCCTTTGTTGCTAAGGTTGTTGCTAAGGTTTTTCTATGTGTTGTTCGCATTGTTCACTCTCATATTTCGGATCGGATTTCGGCTCGAACATGTACACATGTATTTGAGAAGTTGACATTTAGAGTAAAGAACGAGAAAAAGTAGCGAAATCCTGCTACTATACTTTGTTTCATGGTCTGCTTACGTAGCCTCCTGAGCCGCCAAAAGTTGGCTGTGACGCAGCTTCTGGAAGCTAACCAATCAGAACAGAGTGCTCTCATCGGGAGGGGGGCCTTAAAGAGACAGGAGCTAAAACGGCTGAACTGAGGGGCCATGTAAAGGATCAGTATGAATTAAATAAGGAGTTTTTTTTAAAATTGTAAATCATGCAAAGATATTCCAGCAGAGCCCCAGATTCAAAATATAGACCTGGAAATGTGCATAATATGTCCCCTTTAAGTGAAGACTAGCTGTGGGGAAATGTATCCATCCACCCACCACCCCGACCTCCACACTTTTACTTTTGATGTCAGAACGCTGCCTGTTTGCAGTCACACTTTGTCCACGGTCTCTTTATGCTGGGTAAACCAATTTCTCTCATTTACCCTCATGCTCAGGTAAATGAGAGACTCTAGATTGCCCAGAGGTATGAACGTGAGTGTGAATGTGCATGTGTCATTGTGTGTTAGTCCTGTGATGGACTGGCAGCCTGTGCAGAATGTTTTCCTGTGTTCTGCCCGCTGGGAGACCGATGAACATTAAACTACTCACAGCAATGAATTTAAAACTGTAACTTCTGTTACTCAAATTGCCAGCTTTTTCCTAGTCTGTCTGTTTTACTAATGACAGAAACCTACTGAGGACATTTGGTATGGTGATACTATGTAGATTATAATTTCCCCTACTTCCCATAATTACATAAAGTGTGTATCAGGAGTGTAAAAAATGTGAAAGGGCTCTAGCCCTCGTTTGTGCCCGCAAATCCTGTGTTGGCTCCGAGCAATAACACTTAGCTCCCCTGTGGATGGGACTCAGGAGCCCACCGCCCTGTCACAAAGGTTTTTAAAGTGTCACCGTGGACCATTAGCATAGACCAGGCGATCACCCTGGGCTGCTTCCATATTTTAGACTTCCAACAAAGCCATGGTGATGAAATGTTATCTGTAGCCAAACTGTAGGTTTGAAACTGCGTCTGACCCCCCCCCCCCCCTCCCACACCACCCAATCCATCTTTTCCGTCTCCCTCCTCCTCATTTCTCTGAGCAGGTTTCACTCTTGTGCCTGTCATTCTTCTGCCTTTTGTATCTGTGGGCCTTTTTGCTATTGAATGCTGCTTTCTCTCCCACCCCCACCATCCTCCTCTCCTTCTCCCCTCTCCTCACCCACTCACTCATTCACTCTAGGGCCTAATTATGAGATAGCTCCGAATAAATACATGTATTTTTTTTTCCTGCGAGGGGGGAAAAAACCTTGTGCTCCACTTTTTTTTGACAGTAGGTTGAATTCTAGACTGAAGGAGGTTTTATTCAGCGAGGTCCCTCTGCAGATCGGAGTGGTCGCTGGGACGGGAGATTTCCTGGGTGCAGTAATTGTGTCTCATTAATTCTTACTGTAATGCCGGGTAGCTAAACAGGCTACGCAATTAGGGGGCTGAGCCCTGAATAGGCTGGCTAATCAGGGGACAAAAGCTGCAGCTCAGAGGCCATTAGGCCTGCAGGAAGTGCTTCAATTGTAAGGAGTGGTCTGTGATGCCTTCATCTTCCACCAGTCCAGGTTCGGAAGAAAGCTTGTGGGCTGGGGGGTTCTTCCACTTCTAAACCTTGAACCTGCTCAGTTCATAATAATGTGCCTGTAATATCTTCAGCTTATAACAAAGGTTGCATCCTGCTTGGGACAGTGGATTTCCTTGCCATAACTGAACAAAACTTTAAAGACGTTTATCCTACACTTTGTTGGGCCTCCTGGATTGTCTTCAAGTTTGTTGAAACTGTAAGTAGCCGGTGTGGATCCAGATAAATTTAGGGTGCTGAAATGCCTCTTTTTATGAGAATATGTTGATTAGCTGCTCTCAGAGACGTCAAGTGGACCCAGAGACACGTTCTCCCTCCCCCTCCCATTTGGTATGTGCCCCGGTAGCCCACGTGCTCCTCCAAACTGTCGACTCAGGAGTCTGGGAGACCTTTCTGCCATGTGGGAAGGGTGGAGGAAGGAAGAGAATAGAAGATCCTAACATTATCTATCCCCTGCCTTTTTCCTTCTCCTTTCTCCCCCTCTCTCTCTGCAGCTTTATCTTTCATCCCTATTAATCACATCGTCAGGCAGCCTCGACGGAGAATAAATGAACTCTCCTGGTCATTAAAATTAAGCATTGAATTATTGACATGCAATTAGCCTGCCTTTTTGTGGGGAGACACTGAAAACTTTCTCCCCGCGGTGAGAGGGGAGAAATAATATGACTGCTGTAGTCATCAGAACTAAAAAAAAAAAAAAACTGGGAAAGTGTGGAAAAAAATATAACATGCCAGAAAATTCTAACTTGGAAAATCCTATTTATCACATAATAAGAGCACTAAGCCTGGTTCCATCTCATTTAGCCGAGTTTTATTCCCATAAGGAGTGGTGTCTTGCGCTCGTTATCTGCTTCGTTATGGAGAGGCCCGTGCTGCCGCCTCTGGATTATACTGTGGATTATGTTAATGTAGCAGAGACGCACGGTCACACTAACATTTGGGTGATCTCTCCCTGCTGTACATTCCTATGCGCTAAACTTGTTTATCTGTTTTCATTTAGCATTATGCAGATTCTATTATTATAATAACTGAACAGATTGATTCCTAACTCTATTTGCCATAATCCCCTATCACTCAAAACACAGCGACAATTTGAAGGAGGAAAAAAAAAAGAGTAAACAATATTTTGGGGAGATGCGCCTACATACACTCTATTTTCACAATCTCTTCCAATTACAGTGACAATTGCCTCGGTAATTTTATAAATAGCAAGAAACACTTACTGTGCTTGTTAGTCAAATACACATTCTGCAGCCTTTTCATAGCAGCAGAGCAGGAGTTTGACAAGCTGTTTACGCTAAACCTGAGTAAATCAAATTCAGAGTTTGCCTTCCCTCCCCAGTAATCTCATTTTGTTTACCGTTAACGCTAAGTACATTAGCATCTGCAAGGCCTGTCTGTATTTACTCTATTTACCCCTACTGTACTGGCTTTAAGCCAAACAGGGACTAATGTTACGAAATGAGGGTAACCAGCTGTATATTCATGAACAACTCGCTCCTAATCTGACACTGAGGCAGGGATCCAGAGCAGGCAGCGCCGCAGTCGGAGTATAAACTGACAGAAGATGTAGTTTTTGCTTAAGTGAATGGAGATATTAACTGCTTTTAAGCCGTAATATATTCTCTCTCTCTCCTCTTGGGTGTTTATGTGGGAAAGTGAGGCATGGCAGGAAGGGAAATAGCAAACCTCCCTCTCAGGAAACCAAAATATACACACAAGGAAGTAATGGTTTGGGTTAGATCATTCCAGAGAAGTTTGAGGTTCGAGGTTTATATAGGAAGTAAGGGTAATTTGAACTTTTAAGTAAGGAGGAAGTTACATCAGGGTCAAAGATCGTCAGGTTTCCGTGCCTCTGTGGTGTCTCTCCTGGCTATTCAGAGTTAATGGGGTCAGTATCAGATCTCACCTGTTGTATTCGTCCTCCTGTTTGTCCACAGTTCCAGGGTCTGACCACGGCCCAGGTTCCCATAACCTACAACCTGGCCTCCGCGCCTCATTAGGCAGCCGCATCACAGATGAACGCTGGCCTGGGTGGCAAACAGATGCTGCGTTTACACTGTGGCCTGATGAAAAGCCAGACATTCTGGGAACTCAGTTGAAGCATAAGTCTGGTAATATTTTAGATTTCGTTAACAAATCTCATGAAAAGACCAAAACCAACAATGAATTGATCCTAATACTAAGTATTGCGTGTGTATCCAGAGCCTGATATATCTTATTCCTCTGTGCCAGAGCGATCCGTTGTTGTCCAAAAACTATTAAAAACACATCAGTGAGCCACACCATTACACTCGGTGACATACTCCATTATTATCATGAACATGGTTTGGCACTGGGGTTTATTTTGAGTCAATACTAGTCCAGTCTTCACCTTCACACTAGAGCATAAAAGCCAGGAAAATATCCTGTGGCTTCTAGTTAAAATACATGGATTGACATATGCCTCTGAAAAGGAAAGCCATCCATAGCTTATAGAGTTAAATCTACGGTTTTGTGCAATTCATTTATGTAGGAAGACAGCTTCTCAAAAATCATTTGCATGTCAGTCTTTGTCAGAATTGTTCCACCTCACTGCTTTTCTCATTTTGTAAATACTTTTGATATTTTGGTAAATATGCTAATATGCTTCTTTTTTTTGCTAATATTTAGATGAAAAGATTGATCACTCTCATGTCTATACACCAAACATGAAGCTACAGTTTAGACAGCAGCAGATTAGCTTAGCTTAGCATAAGGACTGAAAACAGGGGGAAACAGTTGGCCTGGCTCTGTCCAGAGGTAGAAAAAGAAACATTTGCCAGCACCTCAAAGATCACAAATGTATTATATATTGTTTGTTTAATCCAATCAAAAACCCACCTTAACCTTAGCCAAAAAAGAGCTGGCTTTAATGGGGTTATGTGCAGGACTATTTCTTAGCAGGTGATTTCCTGGATTCTCAGCTAGCTGGAAGAGCTTTTGAGGTGCTAGTAGTTGTATGTAGTATGTAGTTATATTTTTTAACCACTGGAGTTAGCTGAGTTGACCAGGCTAGTTGTTTCCCCCTGCTTCCAACCTTTATGGTATGCTAAGCTAATCAGGTGCTGGTTGTAGCTTCTTTTTAGTGTACAGACATGACAATGGTATCGATCTTGTTATCTAGCTCTCAGCAAGAAAGCTAATAAGCAAATTTCCCAATTTTAAACACTTGAAACGTGACCACCAGTTCGATAACAAGCTTAGCATTAAAATAATTATACCTCTACCTTATCACTGCTTGGTGATTGTTCGACTGCCATTGCAAACAAATGATTAGCAAGAGTGTTAACGAATTCCTTCATTTGACACTACTTCATGTGACCCATTGTCTTGCTAATGTTGTTGCTCAGTATGAACAGATTACCTGGAACATTTCACATTTCCATAGACAACAGTCTAACACTTAATTAGCACAGGGCACAAACTGTGTAGTACCACTCTGCTATATAGAGTTGCCAAATTTTGTATAACACCTCCCACACTGCTCTTTTCAGAAGGTCGCTCATTGGAAAAAAGTGCTGATTCCAGAGTATAAACAGAAAATATATTCTTTAATCTCAGCCTCCCAATTAAAGGTGGAAAATATTTTTTCAATGTAGTTAAAAACAGTTGATCAGCACTTTATTCACATTTATAGAAGCCAAAAATCTTCATTCTCAGTAGTTTCAAGTGGTTTTAGATTGGCCTTTAGGTAAATTAAAGCAGTTTCTTCTTATGAATTGGTATGTACACATGCTTGCCCAGCTCACATGTTCTCGAGCGATGAAAGCTTGAATAGGATTTCAGCACTTCATGCCTGTGCTTGATTTTCTCCCATTTACGAGGATCAAACACGGTCCAACTGTAGCCAGCTTGCCAGCCTCATTGAGTCTGCTGCAGCGCTGAGAAGTTTTAGCGATGGGAGTATTTTAGCCCTGTGGCAACACAATCTCTATATCCCAATGTAATTATCAGGATAAGACATTCTCCCTCCGTGGTGAAGGCCAAAGTTTCCTGCTATGGTGCGTGGAGATTTGATTTGATTGAAAAGGCTGTGCTGCATGGAGCGTTCTCGCGGGCTCCAGGGCTTCTGCAGCTCATGCATTAAGCCTCCATGTCCACATACAATAGTTGTTGAATACATGGCTATTTTCTCTTCCTCTGAATTATATCTGCATAGAATTGTGAGAGGAACTGGAGAAAAACCTTTAAACAACTGTACCAGACGTGTGCTGAAAAATGTCCAGTAAAATTACATATATATGGAATTTTTGAAATCCAAATCTAACCTTCATTGTGGAGCTTTTTTTTATTTTTTTTTATCTCTCTCCAGCCAGTTGAATCATTTCTACCTGGGTTACCTGCTTGTCAGTGGCTGCTACACATGACAGCATGGTCAGGTATCTCATGACATCAGCTTGAGGCATTTTTGCACAAATGTGTGTAAAAACAAAACATCTAAGCAGGGAGGGATGGTGTCACACTTGAGGTCACTGGAATATCTTCTGGTTCATTGGCCCCTGGGGTCACACACACACACACACACACACACACACATATGCACACACACTAGGAGCTGACAACCCTCAAAACAATTGACTTTGCTTATTGATAAATGCTGTAATGTAACTGTTGCAGCATCACACACACATTAGTTGATGACATGTCCATTTGGATGTGCGATTAATTTTTAAATTCCTTGCTTTCATGTCGCATCCTAATTCTATATGCAAAACCGATTCCAGAGAACACACCGCCTGCTCAGCTGGTTAAACATTAATAGGAATGTCAATGCCTGATCATTGTGTTACTTTTTAACCATGCGCTTCGTTAAATATTCAATCTCAGGAAGGCAAATATTACATTCCTTTACCTTTAGTTGTTTTTGCCTTGTTGTGTCTTGTTGCTTCCTTTGTTTCTCTCGCTTTCTCTCCTGTTGTCTCTGATGCCCAGGCTTCCGCTTAATTGGCATTTCTGTTGAGGTTTTACCGAGTGTGAAACAACAGAGCCTCACACCTCAAATACAGTATTTATTCATTATTTTGCACACAGTTGTCTGACAGCAGGAAACCTTATTAGCCAAGGTAAATTAAGGGGTGACTAGGTGACAATTAGGTCTAATTGGAGGCTGATAGAACAGCCTTCAGAGGTAACCTGCACTGACTCTGGCCACCGCTACATCTTCACACCCCTGGACGCCTTCCTCCTCCCTGCATGAACATCACTGCCGCCTTGCCGAGGTCCAGGTCGTGAGTCAAACGTCTGCAATCAGGTAATAATGAGATTGTTACATTATGCGGTGCAACAATGGAGATCTATTCATGGTGGTTCAGCGGAGCAGAGGGGGCTGTGAGAGGTGGCAGAGGCTAATTCAGCGAGGCCTTCCTACAAAGCCTGGGACAATGTCCCTGGTATAGAGCTGTTGTCTCAGGGCCTAGACCACCCCAGTAAACCTTCACTCACCCACACACACAATGGACACTTAGTGGCCTTTTGGTCAGGTCTTTGGAAACATGACAGAAATTCACATTTCATCATAAGATGGTAAACGTATGTCTTAAAAATAACAGATACTATTCCTAAAGTGGAGCCTCAGTGTGTCTTTTTTTCAGGAGCTTAGAGCTGCTGTGAAAATCAATTATGATGTGTGAAAATCACTTTGCACAAACTGTATTTCATTTAGCATTATTATCAACCTACAAAGTAAAGGTATTTCTCTGAAAGTCTTACCTATTCTCATACTATTCTTCATGCACAAATTAGTTTTGACATCTCATCGGAAAAACACTAAGTTTTTTTGTTGTTCATTAGTTTGCATCTGCTACTGCAATATAATGATGCATACTCTTCTATTAGTGCTTTTTAGGTACTCTGTGTGTGTCTTTGTGAGTGTGAATCATTTGAACTCTTGAAACTCCACTTGCTAACAGTAAAGTGTTGCAGTAAAACACTTGTTCTAAACAACTTGTGTTAACTTATACCATATCATTATCTAGTTCAGAAGCTGCCACATTAAAAAAAAATCACAAATCACTAACATACAGTAATTCCTGGTATCTCAATGTACGTTGTACTGACCGGTGAATGAACAAACATTTCTTCTATGCAGGACTGTGCTGCTTTAAAAATTGCAAGTTCTCAAAAAAATGTCTGAAATGAGCCCAAATTTCTATGTCTTACAATATCATGCAACAGTATAAACAACAGCCTTAAAAAAATGAACACAGTTGAATCAACTCCTCTCTGACACAGTCTTAAGTCTTTAAGTGCTGAAAACATTGAGCTTCA
Source organism: Scomberomorus guttatus (assembly GCA_038419695.1). Taxonomy (NCBI): domain Eukaryota; kingdom Metazoa; phylum Chordata; class Actinopteri; order Scombriformes; family Scombridae; genus Scomberomorus; species Scomberomorus guttatus. The sequence continues at coordinate 8,233,671 of CM076464.1, forward strand.
CATTATTGTTGTTGGACTGGACAGCACTGCGTTGTACAGCTATTCATGATGTTGTATCCACCTGTGTATCATTATTACATTGATTTGCACCAGTTCTGTTTGTTTTTCTCTTAGAGGGATATCTTCAATATATATTTGCACAAAACTTTATGGAAAGGTTCATCAAAAGGCAAAGATGAACTGTTAATACTTTTTTGCTTCATTTATTGAATATTTTACAAAACAGTGTCACCACAAGGTCCATTTAGTAGCTGTTCTGGAGCTTTTGATCATATCACATGGTATTGCTCAGCGGGTGGAATTTGCCCAGTTGTCATGGAATTGCATGTAGATATTCAAATTTCCATTTCACTGAGCACTTTAAGGATTGAGAGTTCATTCTTGACTTTGGGAGCAGCAGTTGAAGACATGGTCTCAACACAAGGTCCATTTAGTAGCTATTCTGGAGCTTTCAATTGTATCATAATTTTCAATCCATCTGTCAGTCTCAAATTTGAAGACAACATGGATGAGAAGTCCTTACAGTGCCCCCCCCCCCCCCCCCAAAAAAAAACCCTAATTTAAACAATTTTATGGCAACTGGGCAAACTTCATCTGCTGATGAAGCTCATGTGATACAGTTGAAAGCTCCAGAATAGCTATGAACCTTGTGGTAGGATTGTTTTGGCATTCGTGTCCAGCTAGGGAGCACTGTTGCATGTAATCTGTCCTCTCTCTCCCCCCATTCCCCCATATTAAATTAAAATATATCTTGAAAAAAGGAAGTGTACATACAGACATAACGATATTATTTTTAAGTCTCACCATACACGCATGCATTGTGATTTTGCATAAATATAATTCCTGAAAGCAAAATATTAGTTCCACAAATGTTTTAACAAACTCATAGCTATCACCTCCTATCAACAAGCACAAATTACGTTTGATGATCCACTCTGAGACAACAATGATCACAAGGACACACTGGATGGATCCACCGATCTGTATGAACAGAAGTGGGGACAGAAGCACATGAAAGTGTATGAGACCAGCTTCAGGTGCCCAGGGAAATACACACCAGCAGCATATTTGAGCCTGCTAATGTTTCCTCTTTGGATGAATCCAGTGTGTAGATGTGTGTGTGTGTGTGTGAGATCAAGAAGCGATTGAGTGGGGGTATTCCCCTATCTGATTGGCCACTGGATGGGTTTGGAACGTGATGCAAGTAAACACGGGCTCCCTTTGAAATACCTAACACACCATTTGCAATTCTAAACATCTCGCTTTACATTTACTCATTGCAACCTGATGTGTGTGTGTGTGTGTGTGTGTGTGTATGTGTGCATGTATGAGTGTTTTCTATACAGTCAAATCAGTTTGTTTCCATTGAAGCAAAAAACTTGCAGTTCAAAATCAGGAACATGTGGTCTTTAAACAGACCTGAGGAGAAAGACAGACGTGGGATCTTTTGCAGAGATATGCTGTTTAAAAGAACTGTCATCATAATTCACCACACAATGTGAATTGACAGGAAGCTGTAAAGTGGCGAGTACATTCTCAGAGCAGAACCATGAATCAAAAGAGCTGTTGTAGTGAGTTCTTGCAGAATTTTACAACACCGAGGGTGGACACCTGTCATTCTCTAAGTATAGCTCTAACACAGAGTATTTCACCTGTGGCAACCCCCCCCCCCCCCCTATAGAATGATATAGGAGGGGAGAGGAATGTGAAAAGTTGAGGATTTTTTTTTACAGTAAGAGAATTTTTTAGTGCTTGCTTCTCTGTTTTTGGGTAAACTTGTTATTTTTGGGGTTTTATTCCTTATGATGTATGAGTATAATGAACCAGTGCCCAGTACATCAACTTATCATGAGTAGTAGAATAGGAATAGAGGTTTTAGCAATTTAGATTCATTAAAATGGCTTCTGGGAATGCAATTACCAATGCAAACAGTCTTCGGACGGTGCTCATTGGAATTCCCGCCGAATAGACACAGGCGGCTCCTTCTCACTTCGGCAGGCAGATAGCAGACAGACAAGCTGTCAGAATCGTTATCGTTGGGACTTCATCTCGTTAATTTGGTAGATGGGAGCGCGGGTATTTGCCCTGTGGAAAACTAAACACACTCGCAGGGTTTCTCCCCGCCCCCCCCCTCCACCCCCTTCTGTCCGCGGAGAAACCAGCCAGGCAGCCGGGCCAACACATAGCCTGCAGTCATATCAGACCCAACAGCCTGGCTGGAGTCAATATGACTGCGGGCGAAAAAATGGTGGTGGAGCTGGTCCCCCTCAATGTGAGACCCTGGCTCGGCAGAAAACAGCGAGCATGGCGCTTATTCAATATGAGTGAGCTTCTCCCCTCCACCTACCCCTCATACACACCAATGCACATTTTAAAACTTGCTCTCACTCAGCCCCTGTCACCCCCCCCCCCTTACCCACACCCCGCCCAACACACACACACCAAACCACCCACCCCTCCACCACCACTCTTTTCAGCTCTTCTCTCCCACTTCACCAAACTCTCTGGCTCTCACTCAACCTCTCCTTGTTTTTGTTGTACGTTGTACATGACTTTTTTTCATTATTTTTTGAGAGCGAGTGGTGTTGTGTGTGTGTGTGTGTGTGTGTGTGGCACAGCTTTCTGACAACTAGATTTGATTTGGCAGCAGATGCCTCTCTTTTTCCCCTCTCTGCTGACCCTGCAGACCAGAGCGTGAAGAGAGTTTTGAAAAGAGGTGGATTTGGGCTAAAATTACCTTTTTATTTACTGGAATTTGGTGGTTGTTATCTGCCTCGTTGCTCCTCGACCCAAAGGTTTACCCATCACTCTCTCCCTCTTTCTTTTTTTCTTGGATAAGTGTTCAAAGTTCAGTCGTGTCAATTCGGAGAGGAATAATGATTAGAAGTAAATTGCAGAGTCGGAGAGAGAGGGCTCATCGTGTCTCAGCTGACATCAACCCCAAATTATGCAGACACACATGCACTTTTTCTCTGCTTGGTGAAACAGGAAATAAAACAATCAGCGTCTAATGCTTGAAAATTCCAGGGAGCAGGTGAGTCATAGGTGACATAATGAAAAGTTAAATGAAACAAAACCTGTAAAAAAACCCAAAAAACACGCACACACACAAAGAGATTTCATCACATTTACAAGCAGTAACTCAATAATTAAACACTGCAGACTAGTATCACTCATTATTTTGAAGAGGTCATCCACAGGGTCAGACAGAATCACATCCTATTTTGTGTATCAAACCCTATTATTATTCATTTTGTCAACTGAATATTTATGAATAAAACACATATCTCAAGCAAAACTGTGTATGCAAAAAGCTCCCCACATCGAGCCCTGCTTAGACATCTCAAAGAGAATACGCAAACACAAACTGCTTTATTGCGGTGTGTGTGAACAGCCCTGTCAAACGTCTGTTTACCACGTTCCCAGAGGCGCAAACCTCTCGACAGAGGCTACATCTATTTTTCCTGCTGAAAGACGTCTTTAAAACAACAACGTTTGCAGTTTCTGCTTAAAAACACAGGAGCGATATCAGTGTTAGAACCTCAGAGGACGAATTAGAGTCAAAGTATATTGCCTTGTAAGAGGTTGTGTATGTATTTTTCTGCTAAACAAAACCCCAACCCAGTACAGTACAGAAGTGTTGCTGAGTCTAGGTTTAAATGTTTATTCACTTCCTCTGTGCAATAAGAGGTCATGTTAAAGGAATAGTTCAACATATATAGTTCCATATAAAGTGTAAAAATGACAAGTCGTGGCTTTACAGGGAGGGGTGGGGGGGGGGCTATATATAAAGGGGGAACATTTCTTGGCCAGGAGACTGAAGGATGTAACTACAGCTAAAATATAGTTGGTTTTAATGGCAGACACACACACACACACACACAATGTTGGAGTGCTTTATTGGATGACGTGGCTCAATATTAATTGAGGAAGACTCTTATGTTTTAAGAAGATCATATTAAATATCCTCAGCCACATATTCTTGGAACTATAAAATTAAATTAGCAACTTCCCATTTTACAGTCACAGGCTATAAAATGCCTTTTGTAAACAGAGATAGTGGTGTTTGGATTTGGATAGTTGTGATTTGTATGATTGTGTGATTTGAATTTGAAATGAAATGAACCTCACACATAGCAGACGACCCCAAACTGGAGTTGAACGCACCAAGTCCACCCACAACACACCCACAACACAATGGCCTTCCCTAACCCCAACCTGCATTTGCACTAAATTGCATCAAATCTTGTACCATGGCCACATAAACGGGCTGAAGACGGGGTTGAATGGGCTATGTCATGCTGTCACATAATCCGAAAGCCAATAATCATAATGATCCAAAAAATCTCCAGGCTTGTGTGAATAGTAGCTTATGCATTCTTGTCAGAAGCCTTTCATTCTTATATGCTTAGGCAGCTTTTCAGCCTGGTTTCTTCCCTTTACGATAATTAAAGGTGACATCACAGAGCACACAACAAATTACAAACAACTTAACTAGCTGCCATCACTTTATTGGCTGAGGACCTTCAGTTGTGGTGCTATCCTTTTATACACATCTGGAACACAATATGTGCAATTAAGATACAAATGTACTTCTTACATCTTGTTTCATAAGCAACATACTACGTTTTTGCATAAATAAAGCTAATGTAAAAACCTAAATAAATAATATAGGCATAAAGTTTTCTACACTAGAAAACAACATTAACCACTGCCTGTGACGCTGTTGAACCAGGACATTCGTGTGTCTACCACGACAAAGGATCCTAACTGACTTCCCATTGGCATTGCTTCTGAGCTGTATCAATCTTTTTTAAGCGGCTAGAATTAATATTGTTCTAATAACAACGTATCAAATGGCAATGTTTAATGTTAGAGGCGTCACTCATAGTGATGAACCTACAGATTATTATCACCAACTCTGCAGCTCCCCTCGGCTTTATGGAACATTATAGTGAGTTTCAGCTCATTGTTTAGCTGTCCGGCTGCAACTTTACTGTTTTGGTTCACCCTCAGTACTCTCATAGCATCGTTTTCGCCCCCAGTAGGCAGCTGTTTTCAGAGAAAAAGCTCTAAAAACACACTGCACACTACCTACTCAACACCAAAGACTGGCAGGTGAACATAGTGAAGCATTTAGCTGCTAAAGAACCAGATATTTCCCTCAGGAGTTGATAGAGAGCAAAAAGAGCTAAAAGAGAGTGAATATTGGGGTTAAGGTCAGATTGAACAGGAAGTAAGGAGATTTAAGGTGCTCTGTGCATAATATAGACTACAAGTACATGGGTGCAAGTTAAAGTGATATAATAATAATCTTGCTTAGAGGCCCAGCTCATTTGTTGGTCTCATTCCCAATGAGCAAAGTAGAGACCAAGCAGATCACTGCTTCATAGCCCAGCATCCCAAATATAGATTTCACTGTCATCTTTAAGTATGCAAACGATCTGTCTCTCTGTTAGTAGATGGATGGCTCATGGCTGGATTCCAAGGCCTCTCATTTTAATACCCAAACTGATGTTGCGCTCCGCCATCCTTTTGTTACCGCGCCGTGCTGAGCCTCTCGCTGGCCAGGAAAACAAAAAAGTCAGTTATACAGCGGCAATCGATGCGACAGGCATTTAGTAAGGCGATTTCTATGGTAACAATCCTCAGGAACATTTTCATTTTCAGCATCAAATGGTTAAAAACGTAGCCGTGATAATTAGCACTGTGTGTGTAGCTTAATGTGTGTGTGTGTGGAACCTGCTTTAAAGGACTTCAAAAAGCCTGGAGGAAAAACACAGTTTGGTGTTCTACGACATCTCACCACTCTCTCTTCTGTCAGTCAGCATTAGGGGCTGTTTTTGCCTGTTGTATTTTTCTTTTGTAATCTAAAGCACCATCCTTTTAAACCGACTCTGCTAATTACTTTATTTAATCGGGCGCCGGCCGAGGAATTATTTTTGTTGCCCGAAGCCAATTTTGAACCTGTAACAATAGCTTTTGGAATATCAGTTTAAGATAAAAAGCTTTTAAAGTTAATCCTGGGGGCTGTTATATCTACACATTTCGAGTCATACTTTCATGTGGACCCTTCAAGATCATGAGGACTCTGATATAGTTGAATTGCACCTGAGGATAATCTGAAAACCAATGCAATTAGTGTGACTGTGCATAAAACAAGGATGAGTGAAATATTTAAGAAAACAAGTTACAGTAGCTAAATCTTAACAATGATATCATGTGTGGTTTTTTCTTTATGTCCCCAAAATCACGCTGTCCTCTCCCTTTTCGACCCGCACCTGTTCCTTTTCCCAACACCCCATACCCCACTCTTCTTTTTCCGTTTTGAATTAGAGAAACCAAGCACAGGGCAGCAAATGGTGTTTGAAAGACCCCCAAAAAAAGACAGGGTTGGCGGTCTGGGGGTGGCGGAGAGGGGAAAAAAAAAATCAAAGCGAAATCGGTAGAATGCGTACTTTCAGAGGCTGCGGCACAGTTGAACTGAGCAGGCCAAAGTCCTGTGAAAAGAAATGGAGACAGCTTGAATGCAAATTAAATCCCCCTCATTCCTGCAAATATTGTCTTAGCCATTAGTGCGGGCCTGACTAGAAAGGAGTGGTCCCACTCATTGTCGCTCGGCCAGGGAGAAGTCAGGGGAAGAATTCTATTCAGTGGCCGTCTTGGGGGCTCGGTGCACTTGGGCACTTGTTTGGTACCATTCAAACGCCACAGACCGTGGCAACAAAGAGAGCTTTCAGCGTACCTCACTGTAAAAGCATGTGAAAAAGAAGAAAGGAGGTGGATGGGAGGGGAGAGAAGGAGGAGAGGGAGGGAGAGTAGGATGAGGAGGGAGGTGAGGGGGGCAGCAGCACTGGAAAAGTTTAGGTGTAGGTCCTCAGTGGAACTGGGCCTGTATGTTGTTTTTTAATCGTCCAGTTTATTTTGCTAGGTGGGATAGTGGAGCGCTTCATGCTGCTTGCACATGTAACTGGTGGGCTTCTACATTGTGCTGGTTTAATAGGAAAGATGCCGTGACACCAGGATCTCTTTATGGTTGACCTTCAGTTATTCTGACAAACAAATAACCTCCATGTTAATTCTACTGTCCGCTCACACACAGGAATTGTACAAAAAGGGCTCGTGGCAAAATATTAACCATGGAATAAACCCAAATATACAGTAAGACATACCTGACAAGCAAATAGGAAAACAGAACCTCCATGTTAATTTTACTGCCCGCCCCAGCTCAATTAAAATAAATATACAAAACAGATGTTAGCTTGGTTTGCTGCAACTTTAAGCTAGTAGCACTCACTCTTAAAACAACTATTTTTAAGTGCCAGTTCGTGAAATCAATATATTGACAGACAAACATTATACCATTATACGAAACATAAATATAAACAATAAAAGAAATAATGGGATGGATTAGGATAATAAATGGGCCAAAAGAAATGACACCCACCTCTCCCACAGGGGAACTGTACAAAAAGGGGAGAAGGGAAGGGGCAAAAGGAATTTATAGTATCACTAAAGGGACTACAGAAGAAATAATGAAGGAGGAGGGGCTCTGAACGTCAACACATACACATTCTGGAGTTTGGAGGTCCTCCAGGTCAAAAATAAAGTGTAACCAGGTAGATTTTTTGCAACAAGAGAATGAGAGATAAAGACACAGTTAGCTCCGCTGTGGATCTTGCACGCCAACACACACACACACACACATACACACTCACACACAGCTTTAGAGCGGTCCGGTTGTCCTGTCTTCAGGTAGCACCCAAGAGAGACAAAAAGAGCCATGTCAGCATAAAACCATACCTGTGTTGTCTCTTCTAAAGCTGTTTGTGTATATTTATGTATTTACAGACATTTTTACAGCTGGGCTCTGCTTTGTGCATCATCTGTAGTTGCTGTTTTGCTGTCAAACTTCATTATCAGGCAGATCTAAAGTGTGCTATTGACCTTAAGTGGCTTTAATGCACACAGACGACAGGTAATTTTTTAAGGCAGAGCACATATATCTGACTGGAGGCCCCCCCCCCCCCCCGTTCAAATTCCAAAGCCTTCTGCTGTATCCATCGCCTCTTAAACCAAACATGACTGTTCACGAACGGATTATTTGTTTGAATCCACATGAGAAAGTTCAATCTGCAGTGCACAAGTGGATGAACACTCACTGAGCCAGCAAGGTTATATTCTGCCACAGGCCTCAGGTTCAAACTTATCCATTCTAAGAAAGGCTATTATGGAGAGATAGCTCATGCACAAGTCAGTAAAGAAATACTGCACAGGTTTATGTTTGTGTGTAAAGGTGGAGCCGGGTGTGTGCACAAAGCAGAATAGCCCTTGGCATCCCAGATTTGTTTTGACTGGTGCGTTTACAGCTGCTGCATAGCATGGGCGAGGAAGGGCCCGGCCGAAGTAAAACAACCAAATTCTTACTTTTCTCCGTCTTTTATTTCACTCTTTCTCCTCTCCTGTCTTCGGAGAGATGGCTCCCGGCCAGCCAGCTGTATAATCAAGCCCTTCATTTTTACTTTATTGACAGATGCTACTTCTAGCCTTGGTTGGGGGAATATGGTTTGTTTTTTGAACCTCTGGGAAAGATTGAATTCCGTGGCAGGGTGATATATGCTTCGGAAGGCTTTGTTAATGTTGGACTACAGCTGCACGGTAGAAGTGGTGGAATGCTTTCGTCCATTTTGTCAAGTGGGTGAAACCTCAAGACTTGGACTACATGAGAGAAAAGCAGTTAGAGTTTGGTAGGAAACAGTCAGCTGCAACTTAAAGCTGTTGGGACATATTTCACCTCCAAAGACACCAGATTTACTCATCTAAATTCTTGTATTTGGTCGCATTCATTTATTGCAAAGTCACTGTCAAAAGAGTAAACCGAGTTTCGGAAGTACTGACAATTTTGCAAATGCTCATTTTCCGTCTGTGAGATGTGGCAAAAACTCAACATTCAACCAAGTCTCCCATCATTCTGGTTTATTCTCCTTTGTAAAACAGCACCTCAAGAGTTTCCTAGGTGCTGCCTTGCTCTACAAAAACAAGTGAGACGACTCTGAATTACTGCATGTGCTCTTTAGTTTAGATTTAACGCGTGTCAGCCAAGAAATCCTCACTCACACGAACAGAGGAACGCATGGATGCCAAGACAATCTGAGGCAGAGGAGACGGCAGGTTGGTGTCGGTGACAGATGGGATGGAGAGGCTGACTTCTTTATTTTAAGGATGTTCAAATCTATCTCTTCCTGCCAGCCCGTCGGTTCCCTCTCTATCGGTGCCTCCGTGTTGTTGGTAGGGGTGGGGGTGAACCTCTCAGTTGGTGCAGCTGCTAGGAAGAGTGATAACGTGTCTGCAGCGCGCACAGTGACAGTCGGTCATGGACAAAACGCATACATTCGTGTTGTTTTCCATATGCACAAATGCTATCACAGGAACAGGTTTGTAGTCTCACGTTTGCTTCACTGAATTCCAGGATTTGGGGAAAGATCAGGGTGGAGACATCCTGCTCATTAGCAACGTGTTTCCCAGTTTCTCAGTGAGATACTTTAAGTAAAGCAGACTACCATGGAAACAAAAATATTAAAAACATATATCATCATGGACTACAGCTATATAAAAATTCTCAGAGACATTCTATAATATTTATCATATTTTTGCAAGCAAGTGTGAAAAAAGAACCTTGTTTTCATACAGCATTTGCAGGTTCATTAACCCAGCGGATAATAGAATTTTATTCCTGTATAGAACATGAACACTTATTTATTTTCATTTATCAGTGATGATTTGTATTACCAGTTCAAAGAGGTAATTACAAAATTAGTTAAAGGGTAATTAAGTTTACTACAACTAGGGTTTTATTCTGATTGTTTTTCTATCAATAATAATAAGACTGTACCCACCAAATTAATTTCTAATATCTGGGAATTCAGTGAAATAGCTAAAGAGACATCCAAGGTGTGGTTTGCCAGACTTGTTGGACGAGAAAACAAAGGCAAATGGTGACATTTTTGCCTAAAGTGTCTGATGTAAAAATCCTGTAAACAGCTCACAGACAAACATTCCTTCCAGGGGGGATTTGGGTTTTTTAACCTGCCCAAAAATATTTCACACATCATGTTATTGGGCAAAAATTTAAAGCAATACAATGCTTTAGACAGTCCAGTCACATTAGTGTTGTTTTTTGCAGGCATTTTGGTGAATGGATGGTTATGAATATGCTGGGTTACTTTATCTTGACAAACCATTTGACCATCCTCTTTGTTGGACAGACAGGCTTCTTAACCTATTACGTTACTAACTGTGTGTGAACATGTTTGAATTTACTTGACCAACTGGTACTAAAAATGTAAGACCAATCAGAATGGGTCACTGGACTGGAGGATTTTCTTGGGATTGTTCAACCTTTGCTAACAGCTTTAAAGCGTTAATTATGATTGGATCCAGTAAACACAAAAAATCTGACCTTTTTGGCCATCCCAAAAAGAAAAAAGAAAAAAAAACCCAAAACAGCTGGATAAGAAGACAAATGAAGGAAAACAGGGAAAGACTGTGGAATGAAATTGAAATCTTATGAGGATGAGGAGGTCATAGATATTTTCAGCATGACAAAAAGGACCTAGTGTTATGAGGTATACAGGTTTTTATTGCTGGTTGATTGCACACTCACATTTTCCTTGTGCAATGAGGGATTATTACTGACATTTTAGGTGAGCTCACTTACAGTTTTGCCATCATATAATCTGGCGGCCTGCTAACAACCTGTCCGATCATATTGTTCCTGTTTCCTTCCCCATTGGACTGTCACCATGCTCCCAGATTTATTGAGCATAATTTTATCATAACTGATAGAAATTATTTTCAAAACTACATTTAGACCCAAGTTATGATCAACCAGACACTCTGCACACTTGTGGTAACTAATTATGACTGGTTTTTAAATTGTTCCCAAAGTGTGTGAGAAAAAGGAGTGGGGTGTGAGTTTCAGGAAAAGGCTTGTTGACATCTGTGTTTTTCCACTTAGGGAGAAACTGCCAAAAGACAGAAACACCTCAAACCCACATCCACTATTCACTGCTACTGTGGCTTTGTGTTTTTAAAAATATAACTATACTTGCTCCATAAATGTTAGCAGAGACTGGGTTTGGAAAAGGATGGATTTTGCTTATTTGCTTGTTTCTAAATATATCTTTGGTACAGGTGTGTGGTGGAGACTGCTGCACCTGGACATATAACCTGGACTATTTATCACTCTCTCTCTCCCTCTCTCTCTCTTTCTCTCTTTCTCTCTCTCCGGCTTGCTTGCCTGCCGGCCTCAACTATTTCCCCTCCAGCAATGACAGGATTATGTCTGACATGTTTAAGGAAGTGGCTTTGGCAGGCGGTGTAGAGGAGGCAGGCAACACACACACGCACACACACACACACACACACACACACACACACACACACGTACACATGCACGAACGCACATGCAGGTGCACACACATTCCTGATGCCAGCCTTGACTCAGTAACCTTGTATAGCGGGGCAGGTTTCGACGATGTGTCTGTCTGTCAAGCCGGAGCTGAAATTAATCTGCGTGTAAAGAGAACAGGGGAGATGAGGCAGGGAGGCTTTAGCATTAACTCTGTTATCATTACAGATGTCAGGCGGGATGACAGGAGAGCGCTGATGCTGTTGGTAAACCGATAGCCGCCGCTTGATTTAAGCGAGGAATTAGCCTTGCTTCATTAAATGGAAGTGTTGGGACAGGTGAGCGATTTATTTACACTGCCGCTGCTCCTGCTGGTGATGATGGCGGCTGTGTTAATGAGGAGGCCTTCACTTGTCTCCTCCGGAGCTGCATTTGTCTGTCAAGAAAATGACAAATGACACTTTGGAGGAAGAGGAGAGTAAATACACTCTCCAGCTCTGGCCTTGCACGGCCCAACCAGACCGGCTCCTTCTAGCGTTTCATGACCACGGAGCCAAATTCCTGGGAAATGACTTAATTGTGGGGTAGATTTCCAAATGATGATTTGAGGCGAAATGACAGCAAGAAAAGAAGAGAAAAAGCCCGGGTAGGGCAGGAGTCTCATCTGATTGTGCTCCCTTTTCCCAACAGGTGAATTCACAGAGAAGGCAGACTGTAAGAGAGGAAATAAAGAGGAAGCAGGGATACCTTCACAGGTTCCCCCAGCAAGAACTCAGACGATAATTGCAGACAAATGTGTCCAAAACGAGGGGAGCTGTCTACATCCGACATCCTGTGCTTTCAGCCGGGTTTTTATCCCAGAGACCGAGAACAAATGGCAGGAACTGGAGTGCCAGGACGTGCTGAGGGGCTCCTTATACCTGCTTTTAAGTTGACAAGCCCGAACTTGTCGACCCCTCCGTTAACCCGGGGGTTTGCTTTTTCCACAGATTCACTGTTGATGCAGACAGGACGCGCTCTATCTCTCTGTGCCCGCAACCCCGCTATTCATCAAGTTTTATATGAAGTCACGGGCTGTAAATCAATGTTCTAAGAAGGGGAGACAGAGGGAGTGAGATGTTCAAAGAAGTTCAGAGTGTCTTTAAAAAATCATGCATCGTCACTAACAGGTGTTTTGATTTATGGTGTTTGTGTTTAATTGGGGCATTTCTCACATTCACATGAAAGGGAAGGTGAATTGATATTTTTCAGGCTGAGAGTGGTTCAGTTTGAACAGTGAGATTACACAGTAAATGTTTTTTTTTTTTCTTCAAGCCCCCCGCCACCCACCCACACCCCCTCCAATGTGCACCTGGGAGAAAACAGTGTAAATGTTCCCTTGTGGTATTTGAGGAGTTAATCGAGTATGTGGTGTTATAAATACTGTTTAAGGGAGGAATTAGCAAGGAGCTAGTGTTACATCATGGGGCTTTTTGCACTCTTTCAAGTGTCTTTTAGGTGTTTTGAAATTTTTAGCCACACTAGCGCCATGGCTCTATGGATGGCAATGTTGGTTGATCCCCAGAGGATAAATCCTAATGGCTTTGGTGATCCCCTTCCTGTCCCTCTAGCAACACCCAAAGGTTTACAAATTTGAGTGGTTTATCTCAACAACTATTGGACCGATTGCGTTGTAATCCTATGACTTCACAATTGGTCCAGTACTATTTTTTTTGACCAGATACCTGCAAATCTAATGACATTCCTCTCAGCCTCAGCTGTACTTATGTTTTAGTGCTAATTAGCAAATGTTAGCATGCTAAACTGCTAAACTATGGTAAATAGTAAACAAGGTAAATAGTATACCTGCAACTATGCCAACACCTGCATGTTAGCGTTGTCATTGTGAGCATGTTAGCATGCTGATGTTAGCATTTATCTCAAAACACTGCTGTGCCTAAGTACAACAGCCTCACAAAGCCACTAGCATGGCTGTAGACTCTTAGCCTTGTTATATTAGGCTAAAGCTAAATGCTTGACGCAGTGTCCCTGGTGTAAGGGTGCGCATGCCAAAAATTACATCATTGTGTTTTTCGTGTCAAGTGTGAAGGCTCCGCAAGTTGTCGTGGTGCTTGGTCGTGCACCTCTGAAATTTTGTAACTAGGCGTGTGCTGCGTGGAGACATGCAGAAGTAGCTGAAGAGAATTTCCATCGTTGATACGGCTATATTCCCTATCGAAATGTCTCTCTGGATTTAAGGGATGGACAGGCCATCTCCTATTGCGTTGCCTTTGTAGTTTTAATAACCATAAGCAGATAAATTTTCCCTCAGCTCCAGGGCAGTGCGTGCAGCCATGTTGCATAAGGACATTCTTCCGGTAACACTTGTTGACTTCTTCCTTATTCACAGAATATTTTGTTTGTACTCCCTCTGGCATTTTGGAGAATACTGCAACGAACAACGCGTTGATCATAAACGCCTCTGTGCATGGTCGTAGCGCACCATCTGCAGAGGCCTGCACCACGGTGTCTCGTGCGAGCGTAAACAAGGCTTAACTCCCACATACTCCTCAGGGCTTGAGTAGTTACTGTATGACATAAGACAAGTAACAAAAGGGGACCATTCTACTTTCTACAGCTACACCACAACAGCACACCCACCTTGTAACCAGCAGAGGATAAAGACTCAAAATGCTGAGGAGATTTAGAGTATGTCCAAAAATGTATAAATGTATGGCTCTAAGATCAAACACTTCTCATAGTTTAAGTAAAGAAAGGATCAACCTCAGTCCTGTATGATCAGTGCTCACTGATTGCTCATTACTACTATTTTGCTTTTTAAATTTTTCCTCTCACTGGTTCTAGTGTTTGAACAGCATGCCATATAAAATAAAAACTAATTGCACGCTCTCAAAGTGAGCTATGTTGTTATGGGGTGATCCTTTTCTATTTTATGGCTGTTATTCTTGGCATTGTGTTTTATTTTTGATTTATTATCTAATGGTAATAGATTGTGGTTCTGGTAAATACTGCAGCTGTCCGCTCAGAAGTGTGTGTCCTCTGGACTGCTCACCAGCGAGGCTAAAATAAGTCGCGGTTTGTTATGCTTGTTTGAACAGAAGCTGTGGCCTCTTCATTTTGTGGTTTCTAGCAGAACTCCTGCTTTTTTTTTCTCTAAATATAATCCTGAACACCACTACCTCATCCCACTCTCCTTGTGCCATTGTAATAACTGACCAAACCAAACACATACATTTTTACATTTTAATTTACTAGGGGAAAAAAGACCATGGAAACTTCTACAGGACATTAGTAACTGGCTGATTTTATGTTCTCAAAGCCAGACGCCACTGAGCAAGTGGGGCAATTCATCATAGTTATCCACTTTTGCCAGCTTTTCCTTAGCTCACACAAATACGGGAATTGTCCAGTATGTCACTAGCTCCATTGCTTAAGTCATTAACATTGAGGAGACCGCTAGAAATGGCCAGAAACAACACATATTGTTTCATTCCTGTGAAGTGCTTATGGTAGGATGAGGCATGAAAGTGAGGAAAGATGTCTGAACCCTTGAATGTTGAAATCAGTGAACAGCTTCACATAAAAATACACTTCACTGGTGAAAAGCTGTGATAAAATGGAGTGAAGCTGTCAGCCTAATAACGCGTTGCTCCGAAGTCGGTGCTACTTTAATGACCTCAAGTGTGGACAGATTATATGCAAAAAAAAAGAGCTTGCTGTCAAAACTGTGCCCGAGCGAACATATCAGCAGCACCTCATCTGTTTTCCGCTAACACTCCGAAAGAGAAATCACAAGTCCATGTGTCTATTGGAGCAGATTGAACTTGGCGGATGTGTGTTAAACGGCCGGGCCCCTGGAGTACTAAATAATGATTCCCAGTCGCCTCTCGCTCGGTGTGGGAGTGCAGCGCAGAAGAAGTCTGAATGGAAAAATCTTCTGTCCAAACAACGGCCTGCTGCTGTCTCCACCGCACGCCCTGAGCGTCTGTCATCAGCCGTCCACATTGTTTTTGAACAATTGGCACTAATTTGCCATCTGGTTGAGGGAGCCTTTGTTGCGCGGGAAGGGAAGCATTGTGCAATTATCAATGGCGAGTCCACTTAGGGATCCACCGGTGGACAGAGACAAATGAGGAGACAATGCTCTTTATCTCGGTTCTGCTCTGGTTCACTTTATTGGCATTGACTGTTTATCTGACAATATTACAAAAGTAGAATATGTAAATTTAATGTTCATACTAGACTGACATGATTATTAGTTAGTTTTTAAAACATGTAATATACCAAACATTACATCAGCTTCAATCAGATATATGTGGTGACCATGAGAGGACATCTACACTTCATGCATAAGCAGCAAAATGAAATGCACTGCAAATATAGACAACATAACCTGCACACTATACACTGTACACCGTATAGTGTAGAGGCTACACATGCACAAATTATGTAGTAAATATATGTAATAATATCTGAATCATGCAATCAGAATATTAAACTGAGATAAACTTAAATCTTTGGCTCATTTTCCAACACCACTGCCAAAGTAGTCAAAGTCAGGTGCATTTCTGTTTTTTTGTGTTTGGTTGTGTTATCGGCAGTCTGCAGCACCTTTTTTTATGCTGTGCATGTTGTGTCAAATGAGTGATTTTGTGAAGATTTTTTTATCATTATTATATATTTGCTTGTATTTGCAAATGGTTCCTTAAGTTGAAGTGCATTAAGCTCTCAGGTTCAATGCAGGTTGAAGACGTGTTGAATAAATAAATAATCTCTTTTTGGTCATAATAAAAATCAGCTCACTCTTGGGCTTGAATAGCCCTGAGATTTACTTTTACAATATCACAGATATCATGGGTTAAAAATCTGTCTGTTGCTGAATGCCCAAGAGGTTAAGAAGACTGTGAAAGTAGCTTCTTAGAGCAACAGCCACTTCTCTCCTCTCCTCACCTCAACTTTTCTATTTTTCTTTCCTCCTCCTCCTCCTCCTCCTCCTCCTCCTTCCCCTTCTGCCCTCCTCTCTGCTCCGTCCTCAGGGGAAAATGCACAGTGATGTCACTGTGGCTGAAAGAGTAACAAAGCACCGGTGCCTCTCTTATTTTTCCAGTTTGTTTCTCTCTCTGTCTCCTTCGACCTCCCCCTTTCCAACACCCTTACACCCCCTTCTCTGCCCTCTCCATCTCCCTCACGTTTTTGTTGTGTATTACTCCCACCCCCACCCCCAGCACCACCACCACCACCACCCTCTTCACTCCAACACATTTTGCAGCTGGGCCCGGAGAAGATGAGAAGTGGTGCTTTCTGTCCACAAATCAATAGGCCTTACTCACCTTTGAGTCAGGCTGCAGAGGCAACATCATCACTGTATTCGGCTGTACAGTACGTGTAGGGGGGGTGGGGGGTGGGGCGAGGGGGGGAGCGAGGGGACCCAGGGGTGCTAGCCTGCCTGTCTAATGCATTATTGAGGAGTGCATCTCAGCCATCAGTTGCAGGTAGAGGGCTGAAATAGTCTTATTAGCTGCTGCAGACAGAAGCGTGGTGGAAAACACAGCTGAAATCCAGCATCTGTGAGATAGAAGCCAATGTTACTTTGTCGGGGGTTGCTCAGGGATTTGTCTGATGGGACGCTGGAAAACTTGAGTTGCACTGAAATATTATATTTTGACAAATCATCAGATTCCCTCATCAAGTTGTAAATATTATTAAAGGCCATGAGGTAATACATCTTTGTTTTACTGTCTTTGTCTGAGAGGAGATTTTCGGCTTTTTTTTGACATTTAAGAAAAGTTTCCAAATCCTCGAGGACAGCAGAGCATTCTTTTGTCAAAACAATAACTTCACGTCTTGCTGTATATGGATCTATGTTTTATGAAACCCCTTCTGAGCATAACAGTAGATTCATATCATATTATGATCTAGTATTATCTACTTAATTCGTAATGTGTTGGAGGCTGTTTTGACTCCATAAGCTAGGGTCCTTTTCATTGAATTTTCAATAAACATCTTGCCCCGAGGTTGCACTCTTGGAAAAATAATTTCTTCAGCCCCTGTCAGCATGGAGATCCAACAGCATAGTTAAATATTCTCAACCAAAAACCCAGAAAGCAAGTTTAATTTGGAAAGTTAATTCACACCCCAGTGGGTCTGTAAATGGTATGAAAAACCAATGAGCATTGACGAGCTATTAAAAATGCATGTCCCCAATAGGAGCATTTGATTCAGTCATCTATGAACAAAATATGTTTGACGTGTAACTTATTCATGTAATTTTTTGAAACGTATTTAAATTGCATAAAACGGCTGAAAACATTGCTAGGCTGTCATTAAAAAAGAATAAATGACAGCTAAATTCAATATACTGTAAGGTTTGAAAATTAAAAGTTAGAAATATTACTGTGGTCTTCTTTCTCTCTTCTGTGTTTAACAGAGTGAACAAACCACAGCAAAGCTTTGACAAACACAGGCTTCTCCTGCCATAGTTAATATTAATGGCTTACACTCATAAAACAAACACACACTTTGTGAATAATCCAAACAATGAGAGTATTGCTTGTAAAATAATCCCATGCAGAGCATCGAGAGGGGAAGAGAAGAACGACAAATCAGACTGGTTTGAACAATCCTGTCAGTTTCGTGTAATTGGTTTGTGGAGTGTGCTGGAGCGTGTGACAGCGTTCGGCAAATGGCATTTCACAGATCTAAATCCTGACATCCCTCCATAGATAATGAACAGAGCTGCATCTGTTGATAAGCATAGGTCCCTTTTGTCAAAGAAGGATATGGTCCCTCCTTGTTAAAATATTAATATGCAACTTTGATCAGTAATAAAGATGCAGGTGTTGCACCATCTTCCCAAGCTATGTTGAGTATACAGTGAATGATCCCAATATGCATGCTCTGTCCGATGAAAGCCTCGGTGGAACCTCAGTAATGTTACACTGATAAGACTTACAGGATGGAGCTGTTTTTGTCTAATTAGGCAGAGCAGTGAGGGAACTTTAACTAGGGCAAAGAGAAACCAGGCCAAACCCTATTATATTTAAAATACCTGATGCTGTGAGACAGCACTGTAATTGCACCAGCTAGCTAGCTAGCCTCAGGACGTGCTGTGCAGACCCACCTATCATATGATCGCCCAACTGGGTCTAAGAAGAGCAGCTAAACAATGTTGCTTAATTACGTCTAGGAGACTAACTTAATTAAATCTTTTCTGCCTCTCATACTTGATGGTTGGGCCTAAAAGCTGATGATCAGGATACAGATTAAAGCATGAGAAATGTTGCTAATACAACCATCCATTCGACCATGAGTAGATGGTACAATGTTGATATTTTAATCACAATTCACCACTGGAAATGTCATTTATCACTTGAACACTAGGCTATGTTTGTGAGTATGTAAAAGTTAGCTAGTAAGCAAACAGAAACAGTAATGGTTTAAAAGGTGAAGTCGTTGGCTAAATGTAAGTAGCTGAAATAGCTAAACATTAATGATAAGTAGTTAAAATATCTAGCCAAAACTAATGGATAAACAGTTCAAATAGTTAGCTTAAATTTAATTGACAAATGGTTAAAATATACAGCTTCTGTCACAAGTGGTAGTAGTATGAATGCAAACTTGGCCAAGCAGACCTAAATATATAGAGTTCAGTTGTATGAAAAAATGTTTGTAACAATATTCACTTTTATAAAATTGATAGTGGTAAATAACATCCAGTTATCAATTCAAGTGGACATGTTTGGAACATGACAGGTGGTGTCTATGAAGGGGTACTTGCGTTTATCTAGGGTCGGCAAAAAAAGGTTGGGAACCACTCATGTGAACCATACAACAGTAGCTCAAGGAGAACATTCACATTCACAGACTGCGACTTCATCTCATGCTGACAAGTCAGACTGCATTGCTGCTCACATTAGTTTGGTTGTCACTAGCCTCACAGACATGTCCCACCCAATTACCTGAAAAATGAACTTAAGTGATATGCATCTGGAGCAACTGCCATCTTACAACTACACTACATCATACTGTGTGAATTGATTCATTGGCCCGTAACACAATCTCTTATTCATGAGTTCAGATGCGGGCCGATGCATCTTTCTCTCTCTCTCTCTCTCTCTCACACACACACACACACACACACACACACACACGGACCTGCTGCTGCTCTACTGAACTGTGCATCCCCTAACAGATCCTCAGTGGAAGTGAGGACTCCTCTAAAACACTCCTGTGTTTTGAACAGCAGCCCATAGTGACATAACTGGACACAAAGGAGCTATTGTTGGCATCCAGTGATACTGAAACTGCCTTTGTCATTGCTTCTATACATGCTAGACTCACCATGATACTGAGGCAGATTACTGTCAATAGCTTTAGTGTATTATACGTTCAGTGAGTGGCCTCACATGAAATGTTAGAGGCTAGATAACCTGCATAAGCCTATGTCAGAGACCAGAAGATAACACCAGTAAGCTCTATCCTTGCTGTCCAGTTCAAGCCAGCCAGTAGTAGTTTTTTTTCCCCCCCTAACAACACAACGCTGGATTGTCTCACATTCCTTTGCACTTCTATAATACTGTAGGTAACGTGCAGACAGACAGCGGGCCACGCCCTGAGGCTGAACCCAGAGTGACCTGATAACTGCCTGCCAGGTCAGGGGAGGGTGTTCTCCAGGAAATGGATAGTTGTCCTCTGCCCTGCTGACCCACAGCGCTGTTTGCACATCCCTATTTATACAACATTGTGCCCAGTTCCATGTCCTTTTAAAGTGAAGCATTGCAGAAAAACTGCCAGGAATCTGGAGCAATTTATAAAAAAAAATCTTGATAGGAATGCAATGCAGGTGGACATCTGCACTTGAGGGACATTAAAATGACCGTATGTCTGATTCTTGTGAGAAACACTCAAAATCTCCAAAGATAACTTGTCAATAGATTAATTGGTATCTGTTTAGAAAATAATGGCTATCACTGCTCATGGTAACTTCCCAGTTCTCCTTCTCTTTATTCCTAATACATCTGCATTTCTTTCTGAGAGCCACATGATTTTTGTCCCCCCAGGATTGTTGGAAAAGCACGCCTACTAGTTTTCCTGAATTGGCTACAGGTTGAAAATGTACATTTACAGCATTTATATGAAAATTCAACCAAATCTCACCACAAATTTGAAGCAGACACCAAAAGAGCAGGGCAACAGTCACACTGATGAGACTCAATCCTGAGTCAACCCCAGAGTCATAACTTCTGCCAGTGTTGATGATAACACTGATATAAGTGATAAGTGAAAGCTTAAGGACCAAGACCCTCACTCTGTGCAAAAGACAGAGTTATATGACATTGTGATTTAGGGAACAGAATGTATGGACCTTTCCCTCTCTGCATGGTGGTCTCCTGGTTGAACACTAAGCAGGCCTGTGGAGGTACGATCCCAAAAAGGGGCCCATTCAATCAATCTAAGACGTCCAAATGTAAATAAACCTGTGTGATGGCAGCGGTGGGTGGCTGGGTAGCGTTCTCGGCGTGGGGAACTGTGAACCTCAGGGAAATAGAGCAAGAAAAAGCAAGCAAACCGTGACCCGAAGTGATTTGTACCTCTGGAGTAACTTCATTGGGACCCTCGGGGTGCCATACAATGCAGCGTATATTGGATTTGTTTACACCTCACTTGGCCTCAAAGGCCACCACGACGGGTGGTGGTAGAGGGAGGGTCAAAGACGGGCTCATGGCTCCATTTGCAGATTGAGGGCACAGAGGGAGAGCTCTGTCTCGCTTTTGAACGCAGACACGAGGTCAGCTGACTCAGAACTCGATTCTATATGCTCCTGATGGGAGGACAGGCTAATAACTGTTTTGGGATCAGAGGAAGATGAACGCCTATCTCCAGGCAGACAGGACACACGCAGAGGCTGCAGACAGGACTTGACTTGTGGATCACATTAATCCCATCGGTGCAGCTTAACTCCTAAATTGCTGTCAATCTTGCTAACCACAATCTTTATGTAAATGGAGAAGACTCAAACAGACCAGGAGGTGGTGGTTAGGAAAATGACAGAATGTGTGGTGATATACTGTATAATATGAGACTAAAAGATTAGGCAGTAACAGGAACAGGCTTACCAAGAAGTGTGGGTATGCTCGAGTAGCAACTGCACTGCCAATTGCCTGTTCAAGTTTATACTGTAAGGAAAATGTTGGCTTACAAATTCTTGAGGATGTGAAAAGCTGGAAACCTTCCCATGAATTCATAAATTTTAGCCCTTGTTAAGAGCTCACCAGATGACCACCAGTCTACAGAGTAATGACTGAACTGTCTGACAATGTGAGTACTGTACAGCCGTGGACCTGAGGCTGATGCCGTTTGTGTAGTTAAGGGGATCTCTGTGTGAGTGTACGGGGCCAGGGAAGCAGGGAGCCGCCTGCCAGCAGAAATGCAGCTGCAGGGCTTAAGGAGCCAGAGGCCCGGCTGTATGAATGCATCAAGTAGATGTTAATTGGCGGCCCCCGCTTTCTGCCACTAGTTGAACTCCTCCCCCTTCCCTCCCTTCCTCCCACTCTCCCTCTTTTTAAGAACAAATGCCACATTCCTGCCATCAGTTATCTGCTCTGCTGACAGCCCCAGTGGCCCGTGGAGGACTCCCCCCTGCAACCTGTCCACTCCAGGAGGAGGCCTGTTTACACAGCGCTGATTGGGAGCGCCCTGCACTGCCCTTGTGACCTCTCCCCCTTCTTACGCCCCCACTTTTTCTCTCCCTTCTCCCTTTTTCTTTTCTACACTCCTATTCTTTCCCGGCCTCTCTCTCTCTCTACTCCCCCTTCACTGGTCCCTGTGCCCTCGGTTCTCTGAAGCACCCGCAGTGGGATGGAGGGCGGTGCTGCTCTGCGGAAGCCCAGGCAGCGGGGATGTAAATCAGTCATGGTTTTTACAAGCCTTCCTTAAGTGAGCCCAAGGGCCACGGTGGGTCTCAGTGGTGGTTGGCCCAGATTTGCAGCTTATTCACGGGGAAGAAGTGACTTTTGTTCTGCTCATAGATGCTCAGTTTCAACACTCCAAGATGCCCTGATTAACTGACACTGGGTCAGTGTTTTTGAAGTCAGAGTCAATTTGAGATACCACATTTCATACTTTTGCCCAGCCACCTGAGAGCTTCATCAGTTCTGGTAGTGAACAGTTATTCTAATCAACACTTGTCAACAGCAATTACAGCATGGACTAAATAACAGGATCACCTTAACTCATCTGATGCTTATGATGTTGAGTCTTTGAGACTGTCATATTCTAATTTTTGAGGATGTATTTTGTTTTTTGTTGCACTGTAGTCCATTGTTTTACTGGAAGATTTGCTGTGATCACTACTATTTTACCAAGAACAACAGTCTACAGCTATGCTAGCAGCTCTGTAAGGCTGTACTTCAGGGGTGCTTTGAGCTAAATGCTAACGTCAGCATGCTAACGTGCCCACAGTGACAATGCTAACATTCTGATGTTTAGCAGGTATAATGTTTACTATTCACCACCTTAGTTAGCATGTTGGAATGCTACCATTTCCTGATGAGAATGTAGGTTTTGCAGGTATTGGTCAGATATCAAAGTTGTGGCCAAATTAATATTTTACAATACAATACAATACAATACAATACAATACAACACACTACAATACAAAGAACTTTATTAATCCCACTAGGGGCAATTTGTTTGGAGAAGCTTGTTGTACACACAAACAAACAAATAAATTATACAATATACAGCACACAAAAACAATAAAAAAAACACCAGGGAGCTGTATGTGGAATACAAATCCATAAATAAGATCGATAAACAAGCTTGATAAACACAATAAAAAGATCAGATAAAGCGTTCACCAACAATGACAATGGTAAGACCTACGGAGAACTTAGTAGTTGAATTACAGAGGGAATGAATGATTTACTGTAGATGGCAAGAGAGAAAATTCACTTGCAAGAAACATGCTCAGAAGAAGGCGAGATACTTGTAGCTTTCTGGAGGAGTTGTTGGTTGCAAAAATAAGTCATATCTCTATGTTTCACTCTGGTGGTCTTTGAACAGATTTTAACAGTGCCGTTGAGGCAGATTTTTGACCTGATGATGGCGCTAGAGGAAAAGTCGAGGGTTCATCGAAAAGTTTTTGCAATTCATCCTACGGAAAACATAAATGTTTGTACCAAATTTCCATCCATCCATCCAATAGTTGAAACATGTTACATTAATGAAACATTAAAAACCACGATTTTCAACCTTGTGGTGGTGCTTGAGGAAAACTTGGGATCACCAAAGGCATTAGGATACTTGATCTTGGAACCATGAATGTAAATAAAAAATTCTGTGCCAATCCATTAACTGAGTAAATGTTGAAATATTTCACTAAAAATGAAAATGTCAACCTGCTGGTGGTGCTAGTCTGGGACTGTGAAAGTCAGTAGGATTCATCCTCTGAGGACCATGAATGTCAGTACAAAATGTTATGGAAATCCATCCAATAGTCGCTGAGATATTTCAGTCTGGACTGACTGAAAGATTGAATAGTTATCCCTGGAACTGTGTCGCTAGCATGGCTAAAAATGACGTACATAAAATGAAAATAAGAAAATATGACATGAAAAAATGAGGCTAGCCACATGTTTCTGCATCTTTCAAATATTTGTGTCATTTGCAGATCAGATGATCATGTGTTGATGTTACATAGCCACACTACAACATGCTGTTGCGAACGAAGAGTGCGTTGCACAAACCAAATTTCTGCTGCATTTTCAATTCCATGAATTAACTGTTTGTCCTGCTGTGAAAACAGACTTCAAATGAACTGCTAAAGACTTTGAGAGAGAGGGCGTGTCAAAGTAGTGTAGGGAAAAAAACAGGCAGAGCGAGACGGGAGGGGAGAGGCAGATAGGGAGGGGAAGAGGGAGGGAATGGGAGGGAGAGGAGCAAAGAGACAAAACTGTACAACGGTGTGGTTTCAGTCGAGGGGCCGGGCGCACGCCTCTGAAGTCTGGGGCCCCTGAGCTTCCAGCTGTGTGAAGGGTTTCTCTGGAGCTTGTCATCACATTGGGAGGAGGCTGCAAGGAGGCGGCTAATATCCTCCAACAGCAACTGCCCCATAATCAGTACTATACTACACTGCACTGCACTAAAGAGGAAGAGGAGAGGAGAGGGGGTAGTTTGAGCTGCGTTCTGTTGTTATGTAAGGGGAAAAGTTCCTGTAAAGATAATGGTTCATGTAATTTTATTTTTCATTAATTTCTGCTTGTGGGTTTGTTACAGGTCATGTGTTTGTTAAGTGACATTAAACACAGGTGTGCCTCATTGCATCCTGGAGGCAGTGAGAGGGCACAGTCAAGTCGTCAAGTGTGAGCTTGTGTGCCTAACTTCAGATGGCAACAATTACCAAAAAGTGAAGTGTCTATTTTGTTTGTTAGTATAGTCTTTGAATGCCATTTTTAATTCACCCCTGTGCTTACCTGAGCAGATGGTACATCCCAGTTTAAATGAGGTTGATACAGTGACAGTGGCTGTCACTTCTCTTTAGTGGGAGTGAGAATAGCATTTGTTGATTTTACTTCAATTTTAAGTACTTTTCTTTAAACTTTGTGGTTTTTTTTGTTTTTTTTTTGCTTCTGTCCCATCAAAAGCCCTGCATAAAACCCTGCTTTCAATTTGCTTATAATCCCTTGTGATGTTTTTTGATGCTGAAACATCTGCTGCCCTTTTTATAGGGTGTTGCCACTCCCTAATTATTACTTTTTCAATCTGTGACTCTTAAGATCAGATGATTTTAAATAAAGAAACGCTTGTGGTCTATTATCACTCAACACAGTGTGCAAGACTCAACATGAGGCAACAGAGACCAATAAAAAAACACTACAAATCATTTAAATTCTATTACATTTTATTTATATAGCGCCAAATCATAACAAAAGTTATTTCTGTTCTAATAACTAACTGATCAGTTGGCCAACATTGAATAGACATTTTGCATTAGAAGGTGGCCTGAAGCTTATTAGAGCATTCTATGGATTCTGTGAATTTAAATGTGTATCAGTGACAGACCACAACATGTGAGAGATGTTGTTGAGAAAACTGTCCATGTATGGTGACTTTACCACTGACAAATACATGCATCAAAACTAGATGCAAGACCACTACAAAAAAAAAAAATCAAATTCATCTCTCCCATGAATTAGTGTTAAGTTTTAAGATATTTTATATTATATTTTAAATATTATTTTAAAAGATTTCACAATCAACTGATGATTCTATGACCAAGTTTCATTCCTAGATGTAAAAAAGACAAGATCATCCCTCCATTTCACATCAATAACAGTTAATTCCAGTCCAAATTTTAAAACAAGATTTGCATCAGAAACAAATGAAATTATCTCGCTCTCTTGGTTTTGTTTACTTCTTTTCATATAAAATAAGATTACACTGCTCAGTACCAGATTAAATGACTTGTTAAGCTGGACGGGTGGATTCATTTACGGTGTTGAGAAATATTGTTACTCATGGCATATTGTAGGTTGAATGGGGACACAAAGGGGAGGAGGGGGTGACCTCAGAAGCAGTGACCCAGAGAGAGTCCCATGTCCCTCGGTGGCCCTGGCCTGCTCAGCCCCAAATTCCTGAGCGTCTCCAGCCTTCGGACAGCCTCCTCTGCAGACAAACAGCAGGGTCCAGGTTCCACTTAGTGAGCTTCTTGGAAAACTCTTTTATCTTGTTTAGCACACGCTGCCCCATGTTGGCACAGCACCAACACATTTCATGCAATCTCATGCGCGTGCACAGGAAAATGTGCACGAATGCAAACACGCAGATTGTGGTTTAGGTTACTGATTCACAAAGTGTTTTCAAAAGCTGTCATTTACCGTATTGGTCTGTCATTAAATGTATTTGAATGAGATCAGAGCAATTATAATTTATAGTGCCTGATGGTAAAAGGGAAAAAGAAGAGTAAAGAAAGCAGTCGGTGGAATACAGCAGACAGTGCCTTCATGTGGTTGTGCTTTTGAAAAACCCCTGTGAACCAGAGGGGTGTGTGTCTTGTTGAATCGACAATACCTCCAGGGCTTGAACATTTATCTTTTTGTGCAGTTTTCCCACTGGTCACGGAATTTCTGGAATATTATGGAATTTAGGGAGGCGCATGCTAGACAGGTGGTATCAGAGAATTTGATTAAATTTGATAAATTGTGTGGGTGAGTCAGGGAATCTTACATGTTCACTACATTTGAGAAGGTTTTCAGCCCAGTGGGACTATTTAGCAAAGAGAGCATTGACAAACCAGGAATGAATAAGTTTTTGGACATGTAAATGCTGCAATTTAGGTGGGGAAAATCATGTCTGTAAAGATTTATTTCTATGTCACTTTTTAAAACCAAAGTTGCAAAGTGATTCATCATTAAAACATGAAATACCAAAGGGCGAGAAAAGTAATAAGCAAAACATCAGTTTTTTTCCAGTCGATTTGGATAATCTCATAGTAAGAGGCAAACTACTCCAAAGTTTAGGGGCAAAGACAGCAAATGCTTGGTCCCTTCATTTCTCCCTTCATTTTAAGGTGAACTCCGTCCAGTAGACACTGGCCATCTGACCCAAGAGACTTTAAGTTGCTATATGGACACAACAATTCAGAAATGTACTCAGGGGCTTCACCATGTAGAGTCTGATAGGTAATAAATACATTTTTTGGGACACCTAGCTTCTCAGAGATCAGGCATTCCTTTAGGGAGACTATCCTCCCCAAGAAAAATGTTGTTTCTGCAAGCATCCTAAAATGACATACTGTATGTTTACGTACAAGTGAAAGAAGCCCTCTAGTGGCCGTACTAATTGTGATGGGAGCAAAGATGGAAATCGGGGGGCACTATTATAGAACAACAATAAAACTTCGGACTTTAATAGAGGACATTGCTGTTCGTTTCCCATTTCCAAACGGAAGTCAACATTGTTTTTTTTTTTAAACCATGACCACAATCGTTCCCTTAACCACATGGTTGTAGTCACCATGACGATGAAAGCAGTAATTGTAACCCAAAACACAAAACACAATGTTTTCCTAACCTTAAAGTACTTATTTTAACCCAAACTATGATCTTTGCCTAAACCTAACCAAGTCATGTTTGTGCCTAAACCTAACCAAGTCTTAAAGATCCCTTCCAGACATGTTGTAAGATATATTTTTAAAAATCTGCTTGGAATAATAATATGTATCTAATATGGTTTTTCCGATTACCTCATTAAAATCCTTAAATCCTTAAAAGTCTTTTCCATCATTGAAAAATCCAGAATCAATGAATATACAAATATCATTCATTTTCAAAAGTTTAATGACTGGATATAAGATGTCTCCTAATTTACTAAAATGTCCACTCTCAGTGTATCTGCACCGGATGTTTCAAATTTCTGGACCATATTAGCCAACCCCTTCAAAAGTGAACTCTGCACATGCATCATTCTGCACAGTTAAGCTCAAACATCCAACTGAACTGATGACAATAAACAAACACATTTTTGAGTGTACTTTAAGTGTAGCATTGTCACATCATATAATGTATTTATTTTTCAGCAGTGATTTATAATGGTTTTGGGAGGCACAGGCAAATGTCATCCTGCTGATATGAGAGTCAGATCAGAAAATACTTCTGTGTCGTTCAAATGCATGTACTAATATATATTTTTTAATTTGGAGGAATTGTTAGTTTGCAGCTGTGTATCGTCCACATAAAAATTCAAATGACAAGGCCTGGCAGTAGCATATAAATGAAAATAAAAGGGGGGCAAGAACAGATCCTTGAGGCACTCCATAGCTCAAATCCTGTCAAGCCTTAGCCTGTCAATGAGGATCCTCTGATTAACTGTATTGAGAGCTGAGATAACTAAAATTGAGTAATGTAAAAGTAATAGAACCACAGTGTGAATACTGATCTACAGTTCAAACTACATCTTTAATACTGAGTATTTTTTGACAAAATCAAACTGGTTTACACCACCGTCAACAACCACAAGTGATACCAAAGCTGAGTGGAAGTGCTTTATCCTGGAGTAGAGAGCACACACTGATGTCATGGTGTGAAACTTTGGAAAGAAGAAAAAAAAACGGCGTGTGATTGGGGATGAGGGCTCTGGCTTTGCCCCGTTGTTGTCTGGGTAATGTTTAGAGGTCAGCTGGAGATAAAGGCCTGACTGACAGTAAGGACGGGCCTGGTGTTGGAAGGGTCAAGGGTCAGGTCTCCGCTGAAACACCCCGATTTATGGCTCCTCGGACTGCTGGGTCAGGAACTCTGCATTGTTTGGGGATGTGATCATTTCCATAACACTGTCTGTGTGTGTGTGTGTGTGTGTGTGTGTGTGTGTGTGTGTGTGTGTGTGCTTCTGTGTCCATGTGAGGGAGAAAGAAGCTCTCTCTGAACAACTCTGGAGTTTGTGTAATCCTTAGGAGATCTGGATGGCTGTGTGTGTGTGTGTGTGTGTGTGTGTGTGTGAGAGGGAAAGAAGCTGGTGTGCGTGTGTGTGTGTGTGTGTGTGTGTGTGCTTGAGACAGAGACGTGGTGTCTGGAAATAGCAGCGAGGAGGCTTGCTCTGCTGTTTGCATTCCCAAGTTTGATTTGACATCCTAATTGCCACATGGAGGAACAAAATACTCTGAGGTTCCCCAAATTGAAGTCGATGTTGAACCAAGCAGGCTATGTTTAGCGGCCTGGGCTATCTGTGGAGGACCTACATTTACTGTCGCTCACTCTTCCTCCTTTCTGCCTCTGTTTCTGTATTTTTTCCCCTCTCTCTCTCTCTCTCTGTCTCTTCCTGAAGGAGAAAATATGGATACAGAAACAGAGAGAGAAGATTGACTGGAGGGTGCCGGCACAAGAGAAAAGTAGGTAGAAAGAGAGTTAAAGATAGAGGGAGAGAGAAAGGACGAGCAGCAGAGACAAATTGGAAGATCACTGCTTTTTATGCACCCCTCCAGTGAAACTCCCCAGCCAGGCTGAGCGCGCACACACACAGACACACTTTTTTCCTTCCTCCTCCTATCCACCCCCTTGTCTACCCCTCCCTTGCTTTCTGTCTCTATACACCCTCTAGCAGCAGCAGCAGGCAGCCCAGGCAGGTAGCTGACAGGCAAACTGAAGCCTGGCAGACTGGAATAATTACATGTGGCTGTCTGCGTGGAACATGACAGCTCTACCTTCAATTAAGCCCGGAGAATGCATTTTCATTACCCGCTGAGAGCTCCCGGCCTCGCCCGCCCACAAGCCTGCCAGCCAGCCAGCCAACCTGCCTGCCCACAGTCCACCACGGCGGGGCACGGAGCTGCAGGATGGAAGGGAGTGAGGGGGCAGCGGTGATACACACACACACTGTTGTCGATACAGCTTTACCACTCAGCCTCCCTCACATTATGACTATTAATGAGCACCAAATGCGATCGGCGCGAAGCCTTCCTCACCAGTCAAAAGGTGAACGAGGGGAATCAAAGTGGATGGAAGCTACACGTGGAGTAACAAACCAAAATACTGACAATTAACCTCTGAACCCAGCTTGACGCTGCCTGTATCTGACTCCCTCATACCCTCCCCTTTCTCCCCCAAAACTCAAGCCATCAAAGGGTGTCATGGCTCTGATGCTGATGAGCGCTAACAAC
This sequence comes from Scomberomorus guttatus, assembly GCA_038419695.1. Lineage (NCBI taxonomy): Eukaryota > Metazoa > Chordata > Actinopteri > Scombriformes > Scombridae > Scomberomorus > Scomberomorus guttatus. The sequence continues at coordinate 8,263,730 of CM076464.1, forward strand.
AGAAGCAAAACGTTGGGACAGGAGTCATCTCTGTGCTCGCTAATAGTTACTGGATACAAACTTTGTTTGAAAAGCCAACTTAAAATACATTGTTTCTTTATCATGATGAAAGAAAATAAATTGGATTATGATGAGAAAGATAATCGCAGTTTGTGAGGATGTGGACTTTGGATGCAGTTCCAATCATTTTTCCTAAAAGTAGTAATAAGAAATAAGGTAATAAGAAAAATAGCCCGCCTGCAGTAAAGTATATTAGTAGTTGTACGTTCCCTCTCTGCCCGTCACTTTCCTTTAAAAAAGTGTAAGGGGTTAATTATGAAACTGACCTCTTCATCTAGCCATGGCTGTGGGTGGACACGCAGATCCTGGGGAGGTTTTACCTCACAAAGGATACAGAACTGAGCATCGCTTACATTTAGCAAATCTTAATTTACATTTAGAGTGATTACTTTGCCTCCTCATAGCATTTTGAAAAAGTCTCCTTCACTCGCCTCTGCAGGAAATGCTACTTCCAAATTAAAATGGCGCAAACTGAAAATCACATGGGGGAAACTGCCGCTTTTTAGTCCATTGCACACATCCGTGTCACTGAATGTAAGTGATAAATATAGAAAAGATTCTAGGTGCCTGAGTCAAGCCCAACAGCATAAAATATGAGTAGGATTTTAAAAAATCTGTCGCATTGGAGCATCGGTTCTGTGGCCTGTGTCAGCTCTGGATTAGGATGCATGAGCCTGCACTCTTCTACTGTGCCACCTGAGACTAGCACTGGAGTATAGATTGAGCAGCAAGGTCAAGGAGGTGTGAATTAATGGTACAGATAATCAGTGGGTTTACAGAGGCAGCCCTTCACAGGCTTCCTCCCCTGCTGTGTAACCCCAGCAGCCCCTGGCGTACTCCAGGCTCCCATGGCAGCAGGGGTAAACATGTGTGTAAATACTCTTTGCTTTGCACTCACGCACACGCATGAATGCACCCATGCACAAACACACTAAGGACAAAAGAAAACTTACAGACATACTGTAGGTATGTGCACGCAGCTCACATAAAAACACCAAAACACACACCCATAATGGTAGAATCTGAGAGGGGGACTGACAAAAATGCCTCGGGTAAAATGAATTGAATCCTATGAGATGTATTGGGGGGATAGATATGTAAAGGACTGCTGCTGACAGCTGCTATTGCTCCCTCGGTGGCTGGTGCCAAATGACAGGCCTGCGGAGAAAGGTGCGTTTGATAATACAATATCTACAATCCACTAGATCCTTGTTCCCTTCAGTCTATTTATATCCCCTTTTTTGCATTGTTGTCGGCACTAACCTCGAGTCAAAGCTTCTTGTGCTGTTTTACAAGCTTACATGTGAAATGCACTTTGTTTCTTTTTGTGGGCTATGCGTTGTTGTCTTAAAAATAGCATATCATCAACTTTTGGCACGTTCAAGTAAAACACACTGTTACAAACCTCACTTCCCTTCTCCCCCTCGTATGCTTCAGATAAATATTCAGGCAGGAGTGGGTGGAGGGGCTTTTGCAGCTCGCTGGGGCTAACATGTTGCATTGGGCTCCTTGAGTAGAGAGGACAATGACTAGGTCCACAGTGCCCCTATTAAAGCAGCAGCCTCCAGGCTAGCGGATTAGCCTGAATAGGCTGTGCTCCCCAGGTACAGGATTTGGTTTACATTAGCCAGCTTTGCCCTTGGCTGCCACTGCTAACTCCTGTTCAGGTCACTTAGCTCTGGCTCACCACGCAGGACATTTGTTTTCCTAGCATAATTAGAAAGAAGGGCTTAATTGACATTACTTTGCGTCACAAATATGTTTGCTGTTGTTTGTGGGGGTGTTGAATTGTGAGGAAGGAATAGCTGTGCAATTGTTACAGCAGATCCTTAGAGGGAGAGAAGAAAACGTATCACTTTCCAACAATCTTGTGTGCATGACAGTGAGAGGGCATGTAGCTCGGGGCAATGGGACCACTTTAAATTTTAAACACAATTTCAGCTTTGCCTCATTTCAATGCAGTACGGCTGGAGGTGGAATCAGAATGCATAAAATTGACTGCATGAAAAGATAATGTATAATAAATGTATTCCGCGTTGGGCGCCAGTGGATCGAATCATTGATTAGCAGCGCCGGGCCCAGTGCTAAACATCCTTGTTTCATACATATTTCATTACGGCTCTGACAGTGGCTGGGTCTGCTGTCGTGGGACTGTGACAGATGTCCATTAGTTGGACCTGGGACCAGTGGAAGGGAGGTCCTGGTAACCTGTACCACCCCAGATCTGGTGTCCCCATCTGGCTGACTGCATGGTGACCGGGTGGCCCAGTGCATGTGGCTGTCACCTCTCCTCTAAATTATGTTTCCTGTTCTGGACGTCAGGCCTGACTGAGAAACACCAACTCTTTTTGCTACTGCTGCCTGCATGGTCCCAATATATCTCTATGTACTTTCACTCTGTGTTTTACCCATCCTTCTTTTCAGAGGTCCGTGTCAGCTGTAACACACTATCGCAGGAACTGGCAGGGTTTCAGTGTCTTACTCCTGACTCTAATAGTATTTTTCAAAGATTGTTGTATGCCATCTTGGGATAGAAAATTTGGTTTTGTAGAGTCTAGCATGTCAACCCAAGAAAGACACAGACCTATCATCATATTAAGGAAAAAACCAAATATCTGCATCAGTCTTCTTTGACCTGAAAAGATGGAATCATGAAATTAACTTAACAGTGTAGGCCCTCATTATGGTATTCCCCATAGGGAAGGACTTCCCATGGTGGTCCTGACACTGAGGGCAACACAGGGATAACAACACGGCCTGCAAACACAAATATCCTGAAATCATAGACCCCTGAGGGACCTCATAATGTCTGCATGAGGACCCCACCACTAATCTACCACACCATATTTACCATCTGCCAAACACAGGAACCGTCAAATATGCACATTTAAAATTTCTCTTCCTTCCTTTCCTCAGTTCTGTCTCAGTTACAGTACAGAAGGACAGTACAGTCTGTGTGACTTCTTAGATCCTTATTCATTCACATGTACTTTGTGTGTACTATGTTTGCATGGCTTGTTTTACACTTAGCACATAGTTTCTATTCTATTTGGAATTCGCTTCATGACAGGAAGTTGGACCAACCAATCAGCTTGTTTGACATGCAGGGTTGAATGATACATTGCTGCGATCTGGTAGGTGTGCAGATGGACTCCCCTGTACGCCTCTGTGACCTACAGTTACCCAAACATCCTTCTCTGTGTGGATCCACAGAGATGTTAATGTGTATGTTTCCAGAATAGTAATTTCAGCCTTAGTTGAAATGCTGTCATTCAAAATGCAGAGATTGTAGGGTTTACCCACTTCTCTGAACACAACCAGCCACCACTTTGGCAGTCTACTATGTCTAACGCGCAGGCGTATATGCGAAAAAAAAGTGCGTGAATAAAGGTCACTGCATGCCAAAAAACAACCAAAACATCAAGCCACATTTTAATTCAACCAGACTGACAAGTTCTGAAACTTTGTAAACTTTACATCTGGTTATATCATCATCATCATCATCACCATCATCATCATCATCATCATCATATGAGGTTATTTGCCGCCTTTTTTATGGAACATGTTTCATGTCAGAAAACAATGTTGTAATGATCTCCTTAGCATTTCCAGTTCAAAGAGATGCTTTAGACACATGTATTCCCTCTTCAGTGTCTGCGCTTTTTGCAGCGTGAATGCAATTTGTCAGGTGAAGACGAGGAAAAAATGAGGCCAGCATATGGGCCCCCTGAGTGAGTGTGTGTATATGTGTGTGTGTGTACTGTATATGAGAGAGAGAGAGAGAGAGAGAGAGAGAGTGAATGTTTCCTCTCTTTATTTTGGGGAACTAGAGCGTCGTCTCAGCGCTTCGCTATTCCCTACTAATCAGGTGCTGCCAACCTGCCAGCCAAGACGGGACGCGAGGCCTTTCAAAACACTCTGCTAATTAACAAGCCCCCAATGCATCCCTTCCGCTTTTACAGTGCTAGCACATCTGCCATAGAAACTCCGGAGAAGAAAAACTACATTATCGTCAGCCTGAGTGGATCCCTTCACTTTGCACACAGCCTGAATAGATGTGTGTGTTGTGTTGTGTGTATGCATGTCAATCGCAAAGGTGCGTGCAAAGTTCTTCACACGAGCTCCCAATTTTTTTTTTTCTTGAAAGTGTTGACGGCTTTGCATTGGTGCGCTGCTTGTGTAGACATTGGCAAGGCGTCCCGCATCTACTAGGCAGCTGAAAAGCATGAATAGCGTTCCCACCGTCTTAATGACTGTTTACATGTCCCCAGTGCAGATTAAAAGATGTTTCTGGTGTCGCCTGGGGTCTTGCTGCAACACATCTTTGACAACCCTCTTGCATGATTAACTTCAAAAGTGTTTTTATTTTCTTCACATTCTTAGTTTCTGATTCCTTTATGTCTCACAGCACCTCAAACTAAAGCAAAAATGGGGTACTGATTTCATGGAAAGAAAATTGTATGTTACAGGATTGAATCTAATATTAGCTGCAGCCATATAATGAAATGTTGGTGATTTACTTGGTTTGAGGAGGGGGAATTGGTAACAAAATGGTCAGTGAGTAATCTCAAAAGCCTCTTCTCAATCCAAATATTTTCTTAAATCAAAGCTCGGTAAAATGGACTAATGCTCACACAGGTAGAGAGACGTTTCATGTAAAATCAACATGTCTCATGTTAACTGTGGATAAAAAAAAAGGCCTTTTAACATGGAATGTAATTTACACAGGACGTTGGTCTTTGAAAGCCCCCGGAAAATTGGACAAAGCAGCCACAGTGACCTTGTTTACTTTGGAAAGGTCTGCCGGGCTCTGAAGGATCCATACATTTACAGTCGTTATGGAGTTATGACTTTTTCCAAGCCTGGAATTTCATCTCCTTTACGTTTGCCAACCAAAGGCCGGCCGCGGCCCAGGAGATCCTCTCAGCTCATTTCCTCTCTGTCAGAAAGCCATACCATGCTCTCTCTCTCTGCCTCTGATGGAGCCTCATGTTAATTTACTGCTACTCAACATCTACCCCCTCGCGATACTTCATGAAATTGTCAATGAGCTGCTCCAAAGTCCTGGAAATGAGCAAAAATTACATGATTTTTGGAGGTCAAATGTCTCATGTTCAGAGGAAAATCTAAAAGTGGCTAAAAGATGAAGTGCAACTTTACATTGAGCTTTTGTACACAGACTGTTTTTTGCAATTTGGATATATGATGATGTACTTTTTTATAGTGTTATTTAGAACTAAACAGTTTAAATGACCCTCAGCTGTCAGTCAGAGTTTACTGAGCATCAAACTCCCAAAGACTCTAAAACAAAGCAAGCAATTGATGAAGGAATTAATTAATCTACCTGGTTCTTTCCTTGCAAAACAATAATAAAGTATAAATTCCTAAAGGTCATATGATATCTGGATTTGTAGCTGAAACATACAGTATACTTGATTGTATTATTCATACAATGAAAATGTCAGGATTAAAACTGAAATATTGTGGGTGCCCTGGTAGCCTACTGGTTGGGACACTTGCCACATGACTGCAACATTCGTGGGTTGGTTCCAGCTATGGACCTTTGTTGAACGTCAAACCCCTCTCCCTTTCCTGTCTCTTTGTACTTTCTACAATCGAATAAATGCTTAAAAAAATGATGGCGTGATACTTTACTGATCCATGCAGAGAAGTTTTCTTTTTGTTTGTATAAACTCCTTCCACAGAAAGGTCAGATATCATGGTCAAGTGCTGATGGGATTGCCTGTGTCTGGGTGAAAAATTTGGAAAAAAGTTGATGCAAAGACTACAGCCGACAACCAACTAGCACATACATTCGGCATCTGCCTGAAAGTAAATAACTCTCCATACCAGCAGGTGGCGGTAGTCTGTATTCGTCATTCAAAAAGGGAAACTGGAAGACCTAGAAATGCAGATATACAAACCGTAAACAAAGCAGTGTTTGCTTACCATTTTCACACCACTCACTACAGACGGTTTTGTAACATAGCTACTTCTAATCGAGAATATGTCTGATAAGAAGTTACAAATGGCTCTGGTGTTGTCAGCCCTTGGTCTGGAAGAAAGGTAAGTAATTTGCTTGCTTTCATCACTTTCATTTCTCGTGCACTGATTCGCTAAGCTGAACAGCCAATCAGAGTGATCTCTCTCACTGACAGGCTCCGCCACTGATTCAACATGGTCAATCAGCTGAAAAGCCGCCGACAGCAGTCCAGCTAGTGCCAATGGTGCAGGACACGTTGCAAAAACTAGGGCCACAGACGCTCACAGACGGTCCGACATTGGCTGATGGCCAACCATCGGCCTGGTGTGTCATGGCCTTTACTTAAAACATTTCAGCAGAATGGATGGAGCTACCCCCGAGGATACTGAGGTTGTTTTTTCTTTTGTTTTTGTTTTTTTTTTTTTAGAATTTGGGTGTTTCAGCAAAGTGAGGGCTACATTCACTAAGTATTTTGTAGGTTGATTCCATCATTTCTAGATTTAATATATTTCAATTTGACTTCTTTTAGGCCAAAAATAAGTTCATACTGTGCAGGATTTAGTATTTCCCCACCAGAAAGGCATTCCAACAATGTAGAGAAGGCTTTGAAACAGCATTCTTAGAAATTTATATTGAGAAATAAAGTTTACAAAAAATGAATAGTTACAGTAGCTACAATCAATATTTGTTTTTAATAATGGAACATACGGCTACTTGAATGTGAAAGGGTTCACTTGTTATGATGAAATCACAGAGAATTTTCCCCCAACTTTGCAGCTCCTAGAGAGTTTTATAGCATTTTTCAGTTCATTGTTTTGGTTTTACAGCCCACAACTTTCCTTTTTGGTTCACTGGTCTTGTTAGCATTGTTTTAGCATCTGTTTTTTAGGGAAAAAGCTCTAAAAACCCACTGTACACTGCCTACACAATACCAAACAACAAAGTTAGTGACTGAACATAGTGGAGCATTTAGCATCTAAAGATCCAGATGTTTCCCTCAGGAGTTGGTGGAGACCAAAATGGAGCTAAAAGGAGAATGAATTTTCTGCTCACATTTGTCACAACTCCAAAACACAACTTCAAATGAATGCTAATGTTGTTCTGTGTCTGCTGTATGTGTAAATTGGCAACTGTTTGCTAACAAGTTAGCTATATATGTTATCAACTTAAAAGGTGATACTGTGTCACTGTTGTATTTACAGCCAGTTTCCCCCCAAATAAAAGAGAGATTACTTTTGATAACTGGTTTCTGGGGTGTGGGGGCTTGCATTGCGGGGACTTGGACTCATGATCTCGATATTTCTAGCATCATCATAGCTACAGCTCATCAGCCACTCATGCCGCCCTAAATCCTGACTGTTTCCATCTACAATCATCTTACAGATCCCCATTTTTAGCATAACATACATCTGATTTAATATATATACCAAGCAGCATCAGCTGGAGTGGTTATTTTTCATAGAGCTTACCCACCTTTGTATTTTCTGTACCGAGGCCTCAAACTTACATCACTGTCTCATTAGCCTTGCTGGAGTTGCAGCACTCCACACTTTGATAACCACAGCTCCATAATATGTTGGTAAACAATGCCAGAACACTACTTGCTTAATGATTTTCCCCAGAAAAAGTAGAAGTTGTGTATAAATGTATCTAAAAGATTCATCCAGCAATTGCAACCGCAGCAGGAACAGCAGCAGAGAGTGTGGCAAGTGTGTTTTAGTTGAATCCCGGGACTAAGCATTGTAGACAGAAATGTATTTTTGGGGGGGAAGACTTGTTATTCTCCTCATCTACAACGAGGAGGCCCTGGCAGAAAAATGCCAATCAGGAGGTAAGTCGGAATCCCATCATCCCTTCCCTGCCTAGAACACCTTCACTTTCCATTTGCTTCAATATGCAAACCAAGCTGTTTAGGGATGAGGAGAGGCGGCTAATGAGCTGCCTGCATCAACCCCGCAGAAAGAGAAGGACCCCTCTTCATAGATGCTCAAGAGAACACCTCCTCTGGGCATGCTCAGAAAACGGCAAAACAACAACAACAACTACTATACAGCCACGGCTACACAAATTGATGTGATTAACCAGCGGGAATGACAGTTATTGTGTGAGGGCTGGATGCAGAGCAAGCAGATTTGGAGTGCTGGAGTTTGCACACAGGCAGAGGATGTGCAGCTGCAGATGACTTGTAATGTGGAAAAGTTTACTTGGTTAGACGTCAGCTGTTGATGAGATGTGCTTGACCTCTGAACGGCATAAAGTTTCTTCTTCCTCTCCTTGTTAGTGTCTAATTTTTGCAGTGCTGTGTTTCATAAAGCTGTAGAATAAATGACATTAGGTCTGGTTGGCTCTTGTACCCAGGAGATTGGCTTGCATCCTAAATGTAAATCAATCTCTGTGAGAATAATGATCCATTACAGCTTCGGTTGACTGTTCATCTGCCAGAAAACGCTATATAGATTATACAGTACAGTGTCCTAAAGACATTGTAAGACGGGAAATGGCTTCCTACTGTCATCATAAAAAGTAAATGTTCTTTATGTGTTGCAATTACGGAGGCGAAAGCCGACTACTGTAAACTCCATTTATTTCACCCAGGAGAAGAATCTCTGCGCTTACTTTTAATGTCATCCCTCTGATTCCTGTATGTAACTGGTTATAACACCCAAGCTGGTAACAGCCAAGTATAAACAGTCAAAACAGTATTACATAGATATAAGTAGATATAAAGAAATTTTTAAGCGCAATGTACAATATTTATCATAAATTATAACTTCTATAAAGTGTTTATAAATGCCACATAGGGGGACTTACAGTAAAGTGTTAACGACAAATGGACGAGAAGGTCATTGACAGAATGACAAGACAGGATAAAATAATGAGATTGGTCCCTGTTGTGTAACATGAGCTCTGTCACTGCCAAGATAGATTTTTACATATAGTGTTTTAAGAATGTCTGTGTCACAAGGTCCAGGTCAATCCGCCGTCCAATGGACTGAACTTTTGCACTTTCCTCAGGCCGGCCAGCATTTTGCTCCGCCACAAACCATCACAAACAAAACACGAGGGCAGTCTCGTTTTAACATAATTGCTCAGCCAGAAAATGTCCATTACGCTCTTGTTTTCCTTGGCGCACGGAGTAGAACTTTAAACCATGAAAGAAAAGCAGTGTGGGAAGTTCAAATGGTATTGTCATTAACGCCTCAACACAGTGATCATTCACAAGGGGCTTGCACGTACAGACAATGCAGGCCTTTCTTGCTGTGGCGCAGATGGCATCGTAAAAAAAGAGGCCTTCTCTGCAAACACCAAAAGCAAACACACAAACAGTGGTGACCCTCCGAGTCCCCAATCCATCTTTTCTCCTGTTGAGCGCTTGTTGTCCCAGTAAGATCAAGGCGTTTTCACTGAACTGATGTTTTCATGCTGTTATGCACGCTCATTTCGGGCAACTCTTGAAATGTAAATGTAAACTTTTCAAAATGTTATATTTCATCCGGCTTTTGTTTTGACTTCATACTTGTGCAGATTTTTGGGATTTTTACCGTCGGGGTTTCCCAAAGCTTTAATGTACAGTCATTTATTGCTGCTCATCAATCTTTGTCTGTGCTTCAGTACCCTATTAGGGTTTCAGGCTAATTTACATGCATTTTCTGTCCTCCTTGTACCTATTCTACTCTATTCTATTTCAGTCAGTGGAATTTGTTTGCACAACCAATCACCACAGTGTTTGTTGAATACACAGTGCGGCATGAGGCTGTCAGCTCCATTTGGTTTAAGGCAAATTGGCTAACCTTTTGAAATGGCTAGTGCTGGACCTCATGTCTCCTCCAAGACCGGTGGGTATCTCGTGGATTGCCCTTCAGAAACACAGATGTTCCATCTCCTGAGTAATGCACCCTTCCTTAGGCCTAATCCCTGGATGCTGGCACGGCCACAGCAGAAATATTTCCAAACAGAGCTGCGGCACTTCTGTGTGCAGCTGTGCCTCAACATTTGTCAAATCTTGTCATCAAGTAGCGGAAACAAGGCTGAAGAATTTGCTCATGATTACATCGCGCACAAGCAGGACTCACATATACAGTATACACATCTGCGCATGCTTGTGCACGTCCACACACCAGCAGATATACACGCACACACACCATAATGAGAACTTAAACTGATTCAGCTCATTTTATAACGCATTCACACTAAATGTGTTTGGAGAAGTCCTTTAGTTTATTAATCACTTTATGTCAGTTGGATTTGTTTGGGCGGGTAAGTAAAGTTGCTATATTAACTCCACCGCTGCCAAGTAAAAGAAGACACACACTGATGCAGCTCACTGAACACCTGGTTGTTGCTGAATGGTTTTTAATGGTTTTCTCATTAATCTCAGATCAAATAAATGAAATGAATCTTCCTCTGAGGGATGTAGGATACAGTTTGTTAACTTACAACCAACTACAGGAAACAACCCTAAAATGCAACTTCAAACTTGTTTTAAAATTCGCTAGCTAGCCACATGGCTCTAGGGGATGATAGCGCTGGTTGCTTGGTCCATCCACTACTCCGGCCAGGATTGAAATATCTCGACAACCTCTGAATGGATTGCCACGAACTTTTGTTTTTTTGTGGATGTCAGCTTTAAAGATGATGAATTATTGCAGAGAATGCTGTTTATCATGCTTGCATAAAAAAAGCTACAAAGACCAGAAGTTTTGTCCAGAATCTGCTTACCATCAAAATCTTTAACCTAAAGGCATTCCAAATTTCTATCTAATAAACACGTTACTTGTGAGTCATGTTCTTCACTTATATTTATATATTTAGGAACTGAGGACCTAAATGAACCAAATATAATAAAACAACAAAGTAAGCTTCCCCACAACAATTCAGACTATGAAAAGATGTAGGTATAATTTCACCCTCGATCTCCAAACCCTGACATGAGCTGTCAGTAAAGGAGCTGATTTATACAGTGTTTGCTAGTGTCTTAATAGAGGCTAATTGTGTGGGTTTATGGGTTTATGATCCTCACACTGTTCAAACTGACCCAGAAGAGCTTAGCTGACCCTGCCATATATACAGACACACACACTCTCTCACTCACTCACTCACTCACAAATACACACAGTCCTTAAACCCCCCCCACCCCCCCACCCCCCCCACCTCAAACCTCCATTTGCCAAAAAAGGTTTCCACAAGTGACCTGTTCTGTCTTCCCCTCTTTCGCAAGAAAATTTCTAAATGTGGTCCCAGATGCTCGCACTGAGGTCAAGCACATTAGTTTATAAAAAGACCACATTATTTCCTGTTAACCAAGTTATTATTTTCTCCTCCTTCCACTTTTAATATCTGACTGCTTTGGGCCCAGTGGTAAATATGTCAACAATTTTAATTTGAACTTTTCAACTCCCTGATTTACAACGGTGATTTTGCCAGTCTGAGTACTGCCGCTGACCTCTAAGGAACATTTCAATTTATTTGCCCCCCCCCCCCCACCCCCGTAATTTATTTTCACTTCTTAATGAGAATGGAGTTTGGGAACTGTATTGTTATTGGGACCGGGTGGCAGGCAATTGCAGAATCCCAGCTCTGTAAATAACGGGTTGTGTTATTTGATGGGTTATCTCAAAGGGGAAATAACACCGTTATTCAGGTCAAGCTGTTATAAACTGAATTCATTAATAACTGGTGGTTCAATTATCAGACCTAGAAGATTATATGGGCACGCCAATCATTAGCAATCCTCATTTGTTTTTATGAGTTCAGTAATAAATCCGAACAAAACAAGACACAAACAATGACACAGCTCAGTATGAATCCCTGGGTGTCGCTTATAGATTTTCTTCCTATTCCTCCCATCTATTTCTATTTTATAATCTCAGAGAAAATTGGTTATTTTTTTGTATCCCCACCATTGGAATAAGGATCCAGCATGGTGTTGACTTTTTTGCAGCCCGTCGAAGTTTCATGAATGATTAAAAACGCTGGGCCTAGACCTGCTCATAAATAAACAGCAGGCAACAGGACTGAACAGGCTTCTGATGGACAGGGAGAACTGACAGATTGGCTTCCAAATCATACCATTCAGTGGTAGCTAATCCACTATATGGCATTTTTATGCAGGAGCAGCCTGGTCAAAAATCATGCATATGCACTGTGAGGTGGAGAGGATGTGTAAAAGTAGATGAAAAAGCACTTGTGATGAGTGGAGCATGCCCTTATAATACACACAACCAACTTCCTGCCCTCTTATTTTTTTCCAAACTTTGAACATGGAGGGAATACAAATGAGCCTGTGCGCTTAAAACAGTGCCATGCAACCTTTTCCAGTAAATAAAATGTCATCCACATGTGCAGTTGACAGAACATCAGAAACACAACAGCAAAATGCTCCCAATTCTCTTATTACCTTGGGGCGATATTATGATTTTAAGACTTCAGTCAGTCCCTGAGCGGGTTGAGGGGTCAGTGCATCCATATGTGGTCCTTTCAGCTGTTCTCCTCCAAATGAGAGCCAAGGTGCCACAGGACGACCCTCCATCTCAGTCTTGCAGCATAATTGAATAGTCTGAGGCCAACCACCCTGCACATGCTGAACTTTTGGCTTCAGAACCACATCTCGGCCAATTTACTCCCCCGCTGGTATTCTGTTCACCCCTTCCAGCCTCCCCCCCCAACCCCTTGAGGTCAAGGGCTTGGAAGCGCTTTGCTGATTCAAACCAAATCACTAATGGCTAGAAATAGCTGGGATGCTTTCCATTAAGAGTTGCAGGTTTGCTAATAGTATGCATTTCCGTCTGTTTGGCCAGAACAGCTGAGAGTGTGTCGGCACTGACACAGTGCGCTGCATTTCATGTGGGCTTCTTAGCACCTGGATGCATTCGGGAATACGCGGGGCCGATTATCTCTCTGAGTTTTTCTGGTGGAGTCAAAGCGATAAAACATCACATCTACTAAATGAAATGAAATTTCAAAAAAGACATACTCTATCCTTGCTTACCATGCATGAATGAACGAAATCAACTCTGCAAATAGAAATGTATCATACCATGGGATTAATGAGTGCAACACTCAAATGAATATTTCTGAGGTGTTCCATCAAAAGTAAAACATCTTTGTGATGTTATCGCTAGTTTGAGATGAAAGAGAGAGGGGATGCTCTGATTTGCTAATTGGTGTGCTTATTTAACAGGTTGATGAAGCTGTTAGTTCATTACAAGTTTCATGCAAAATTAATGAGGTGGTTTTTTTGTCCACCATTGCTCAGGTATGATGAATGTTGAGGCTGAGATTTTAAATAGCCTCTTCTCTCTCTTTGTCATTGAGCAGTGTCACCTGACACTCTCCCTTTCTTTCTCTGATTTACCGTATCACTCTAACCAGATTTGTGACACAAATTGGGATATTATGACAATGACCACAAGGGTTAAATGTTGTGCTCGCCAAACACTGACTGGTTTCCCTACTTTTCCACCCTCCCCCTTCTCACTCTTTTCTCTTTTCAGCCCATTATGTCATGGCCCCAAACCTGCTAAACACATTTCTAAATGACAGTTACTGCGTCTCTCTTCAAAGAAACCTTGAGTTGTGGATTTTCCTCGCCTAATGTGGCATCTTTGGCTGCGCAATAGAGTGAAGAGAGAAAGGTGGGGCCCTGGGGGACAATGGTGGTTTGTCTAGGGGACGGCAGGGAAGGGGTCAAGAATCAGAATGTGGAGGACATTAGCAGTCAGCAGATTGATACAGGACCATTGATTCCCGGCTTCTTTTTTCCTTCCTCCTGGACATGATCTGCATTGCAAATGGCAGTTCTGTCGCATTGGCCTTTTCTGGAGTCAGAAAAGATGGGGGTGGTGGTGGGGAGGGCAGGGTTGGGCGGGGAGATCGGGGTTCCCACAACACACAGGCCCTCTAGACTCCATAACCTCACACCCCTCCCCAAAAAACCCCTCTGCTGCACTCCTCCTTCCCGAGTCCTAGCCCTTGTCCCAGGATCCCACCACAGCTGCCTCTGCAGTCTCCCAGGACTTCTCCTCACTAGTCAAGAAACCACAACAGGCTCATTGTTCTATGGGGAGGAGGTTGGACAAGTCCGCTGGTTCTAGGTGTATTGTCTCCCCTAACAAGCCCTATAAGGTCTGAAAGGGGACTGCTCAAACAGAGTGGAGAAAGTCAGTCCTCTGCTTTTTACAACCCAAGTAATGAGGCTGCTCCTTTTGGCCTCCGTAGCACAACATGTTATTGGTGTTAAAGTGATAATCCACAAGATTTTTGCTTTCTTCGTAAGTTGTTGGGAACCACAAAACTTAGTTAGGGTTTGGATCAAATCAACAGAAGTTATAAACAGAAAGTTTGAGGCAAAGCATCCCTGCATCATTATGATAATCATTTCGCTTTATGTATTTATTTTCCTGCACTGCTTGTGGAAGGAGTGGCAGTTGTGTGTATTTCCTTGATCAATGCAAGTTTAGAGAGAAAGAAATACAAAGAGTTGTTTGACAGAGTGATCTGGACGGGCAGACAGACACAGAAAATGTATGGCAAAAAATAAATAAATGCAGGAAGTGCCGAGCGTGGACACTGAGAGTGTTCCAGCTAATAATGTTCCATCACCTCACAGAGACAGTGGAAGTGATATGCAAATGGTTCTTCACACACACTGAGCGTGTCCTCCAATTATAGGCTCTCATGTTGCTACTGGCCACCTCTGTGCAATTAGCCCCCTCCATATCCGACTGTTGAGCCATGTTAGTGTGGTCTGGAGGCAAGTTAGCATTGCAAATGAAACGAGAAGCAGCGTTTCCAGGGGTGTCATTATAAATTAGTGTTGCATGATGGGCACAAATTGCCATCCCTGCTCAAACTTGCATCTCCAATAAGAAGCTTATTCCCCAGGAAATGCTATTCATCCCGGTGTAAATGTGTACTGAATCTGCTCTCAACAGGGACAGACCTGTGCATGACAAGTAAGTCTCCTAGAGTTACAGAGAGGAATCTGAGAGTGTAAGAAAAGGTCAGTTGTCCCCAAAAGAGACATGTATGCAGTTATGATTCATCACCATTGGTTGTCTTTATAAACTGATACATTTTAAAAGCCTTTCTCTTAGCCAGGACACTGTCTATGTCTCCGTCTGTGCTCCCAGCTGTGAAATGCGAGCTGTCAGCGATGGGTTTTACCCCTCAGATGACTTGCACACTGCAATGTGTTTCAAATAACTGGCTGAGTTCACGTTATCCAGACGTCACTAATTATCTTGCTCATATCTTGCATCAATACCCTGGTACGCCTATGAGTGTGTGAGAAAGTGAACTCAAATTTTGTCCAATTGCTATAGCCCTGGGAGAAACCTTTTCAAATTTATTTTAACCTTTCATTAAAGGGTAATCTCCACATTAACTGTGCAGTTCTATGAAGTAAATTGACTTTTGAAGCAGTTTTTCAATGTTCAGTTCATCATGAAAATACCAAGTAGATCTTAGTAAATATGTGTCTCCTGGTGCATATTTAGATTTATCCATTCTTAAGGCTTGCCAGTGAAATCTGGCCCACCAACAAAAAACAATTGCCAAAACTTTTTCAACTTAAAAATATTTTTCATACTTCTACTCCATTCCAATGAAAATGAACTTGTAGTTTTGATACGGCTCATTGATTTGCTTCACATAAAACTTTTAGTGCAGCACTAACGTTGAATCTGCTAATTCAATTGCAAAACAAACCATATGGGTTTCAATGTGCCTTCAAGTCTTTATGTGTGTTTCTCTGTTTTACCAGTACCTCATGGCTTTGTTATTGTGGACCATGGCTTAGCATTTGGCCAGTCTCTGGCTGCAAGACACTGTTCCACAGTCTGTGGTGTTTGCCATCCTAATCAGCTGCATTGTTTCGGAGACGACCCAACTCTAACCTTGGGCCCGCCGACTTCAAGGCCACTGCAGTAGATGGCGAGGCTGTGTTTGCGGCAAACACTGATCTAAATTCATTAACCCTCCCACAAACACTTTCCCAAGGTTTGTTTCCAGGGCCAGGCGCAGCATCTGAAGCAGCGCTAGACAAGTGGTCTCGGAGAAGTACATGGAAATCCTTGTGGTTGTATGTAATTGGAGGAGTGCCAGAGAAGGATAGCTCGAAAAATAATGGCTCTAAGAATTACAGCTGAGAGGGGTTTGTTGGCTCACCTTGAGTAAGTAAGAGCTGGAAAAACTGTCATGACCCCGAGGTGAGAGGTTGACCTTTCATTTGTTGCTATTACTGTTCCTGTTTGGTTCCAGCAGCTTAACATTAGGTGCAATATCACTTCAATTCCACCGGCCATACAAGCAGTTAACCAGCTCTGGGGCCAACATCATTAGCTGTGGCTTAGTCCCATATGTGATTTGAGTACTGTGAGGCGTTACATTGCTGTGAGTTTTAACATTATAACTTTTGCCGTCATCTCAACTGGACTCATTAAAGAGAGACAGTTCGACCTCTTTCTTTGTACAATGTTGGATGAACACAGCACTGAGTGTGTGGCAGCTGCTGATGACTCTGCATGTGTTGAATTAACATGAACAAAAAGTAATGTTGGAATCAGTGCTAACATTAGCGAGGCTAACTAGCTTCCACTTTCTGAGTGGAACAGCACTCACAACAGCACAATGGGTCCTCCCAAATATTGAATGTTATAAGGGGACAAATGGCTTAAATCGTTAACAGTACATAGCCAATGCTATGTGTTTATGTGTTGGGGCCGATATAATTCTAATTTTCAATATTTAAAAATAAATAAATAAATAAAAAAGAAATGATTGCTAAGGACCGTCTAATAAAGCCAGGGCAGCGGCCCATTGGTTCGTTTTCTATAATGACACTTGGCTGGCCCAATCACATCTCTTACTGGGCTGACCCCACCCCCCTCTCTGTCCTCTCTGTTTCTCCTGTCAGATGCCATGGCTCAGAGCCAAACATCTGTGGATGAAGGAGGGCGTCTTTGTCAATTGTCAAGATGGATGAGCAAAAATGAAAGGGGGGGGGGGGGGGGGGGTGCGGAGAAGTTGCGGGCCAAAAAAATGAAGAATCTAGATGCGGATGCCGCCAAATGTGCAAAAATCATAGATATGTTTGCTGCAGAGGCTGCAGCACTGGTTCCAACATCTACGGCGACATCAGTACCCGCCCATTATCAAGCAACAGGTGGAAGGAGGAGAGGTGGCTGACCATGGGCACTGCCAGGCAGAGGAACAGGCAGAGGAGCAGGCATGTGACAGGGAAGCTGAGGAACAGAGTGAGCAGGAGGAGAGTGTAGTTGAAGCATGCATGTATAAAGAGAACTGGATACAGTGTTGGAAGCGGGGCCCTGTTCATTCCTATGAAACTTGCTCAGTGAAGCCAAAAAAAGCCACTTCCAGCTGTAAAAAAATACCCGGATGAAAACATACTGCGCACGCTCTATGGGCCCAGTGCATCCGTGGAGAATCCTCACTAGAGACTTCCACTGGCCGAGACTGCTAACTTACGGTTTAGGCCGCTGGCTAACTTGAATGGGGATAAAATTATTCAAGCATGTGGCTTTCTAGACTTTTGAATTGTGATCGGACCGAATGGATCAAATTCTGACATCAGAATTTCTGAATCATTTCGCAGGGGTTGTGACGCTCAAAAAAATGTATCCGCTGATTACAGACATCTGTTTCACAATGCAAGTCTGTGGGAAAAAGTCTTTCTGGGCCCAATAGCATCACGTGATGTTGTAATTACATGGTTTGGCCACATATATGTCCGCTTCAAAGCTCAGTGCTCTTCCTGGAGGCTTGAGTCAAAGCAGTAAGCAGGGAGTCGCATGCAGGGAAACAGGGACTCTCAGGGAGGGTGCAGGGAGGTAGTGTGTGTGCCATGCGATGATGACGATGATGAACGATGATTAATTCAATTAATGACCATGATAACAAGATAAGATAATATAATTCTAACACTATCATAAAGTGAGACCGTCAGCTCCTGCTGGTGCTCACTCATTCAGTCAATGCCAACTAACGTAGCATAAGCTATTTGATATTATTTTAGTAGCCTAACATAGTTTCCTAATGCTGTTGCAACTTTCGGCTGACTATTCTAACATCAACTAGCTAACGTCAGCGCTGGCTAAGCAGTGAGTGACCTAGGTCCATATCGTATCATATTATTAAAATTATTAGGCTAAGGGTTCCCTTGATAAAGATGCACGAAAAGGTTACATCTGTAGCTCTACTGTGCTAAAATGTATGCCTGCTTATGTATTAGCCTAGCACAGGGCAGAAATAGTTTTCATGTCCAACAACAGGCACCAAAGTTGTCCTATGTTTATTTTCAGGTATGTGGTAACTATTATAATTTATATTGCATGGATTACTGTTATTACTATCTGTTGGGTAACATAGGCCTATGTGAACAACAGCTCCGTGCTTGCAGTTGAATAAACTACCATATTGGTAATGACCAAATAGTTTTGTTTAAATTGTACAGTTTTTTGCACATCTTTGTCAGGGAAATCCAACAATTCTGGATCTGAATTTATAATCATGTTATTACCCCACCCAATTAATTGTCATCATCTCACCCTCTCTCCTTATGTCATTGTCTAGTCAAGTCAGGTTGTTGAGGTAGCCGGTGGAGGAGCGAGACAGGGAGGAACAAGAAGCTGTAGACCATCTTTGCCTGCTATGATGTTTTTAAATCAGTCAGTCAAAAGCAAGTGAGTACACTGGTCCACTTGCACTGAACACTTGTACACAGCACTTACTCCTCAGCTTTGTAGTGGTTTAGGGGAATAGTACAGCACGCATATTTAAGGGGGCCGCAAGGATGTGTACTGGTGGGTGGTGCTCGACCGATTGTGGGGAGCTGGTCTGGGCCAAAAAGTCCAGCCCTGTCCTTAAAGTTGACTATGCAAATCACATGACTTATACATTTTCTCCTTGTGAAGCAGTTGTATAATGTGCTGAGTCAAAACATTGTGCCATGCATAAGAAAACCGAGATTAAAACAGCATATCTGAGGAGAATCCTGAATTTCTAAGTGGGGGAACTTGTGGCTTGGGATGACCTTGGGATGTCAATGACTTTTGAGACTGAAGTGTGAGGTGGAAGGAAAACGCAAGACAAGGAGAAACGGAATGAGATACAGATATAGGGAGACAGAGACTGATGGGAATAGACAAATCAAGCCAAGTAAACAAGACGGTGGCGGCATGCATGAATGACACGGCTGCGGGAAAAAGAAAAGGCGAGAGGGAGAGAGACATAGTGCGTAGTGGCATGCGTGGCGTCTAAGCTGAGAGTCACATTATGCCAGCTCACTGGGACACCTCTAGCTCCACAGCTGCCAGTAAAAAGGTCTCATCTCCCAGTCCTCTATATCGGGGGGAGCCGGGGAAGCGCCGCTCTCCCTTTAAGGCCTGTCAGAGGCTTTGACGGCAGCCGTAAATTTAATCCTCGGACCTGCTGGGATGCAGAGGAGCCGAGCAGCGGGAAAGCTTTTCCTACTTCAAGGACCTTGGCTGGCTCCGGGATAGCCTGCCAAAAAAGCTTTAAACCTGATGACAAATTCATTTTGCGCAGCTGCACCCCAGTCCACTGCGGAAATGGGGGTAAATGATACCTCTGCAAACAAATTTTAGAAATAATTATGCAGACATTTCAAGTCGGGGAGTATCTGCAGAGGTATGTTATTTACTTAAACTTCAGCACTTGAGAAAGACCTGGAGAAAACATGTCTGAGTGCTTTGCCCTTTTTCTCCCTCATTAGATAAACTAAATATATTCTTCCATTTTTCTTACTTCTACTATTTTGCCAGAAGGGGTGTTTTTTTTTTCTTTTCTTTTCTTTTTTTTTTTGGTGCCATGTCACCAAACTGTCTCTCTTGTGTGTAGCCTGTGGCTCTGTGAGAGTCCGTCTAGCTGGAGAGGCATTTTGATATGAGTTGATTATGTGGAGAGCCAGTTGCTGAGATGGCACAGAGGCAGAGGAAACCGATTTTTACAGCCATGCGAAGAGGGGATTGCAATAGCAGCAGCAGGGTGGCCGGAGGCCTGCAGGGAGAGCGGTTTATGAATATGTTTGTATCCGAGTTTTCCCCTCCTCTTAATGTTGGGGCCATGCTAATCGCTTGGTGCTCTGACATCTGGAAGCCTCCCAGTGGAGGGCAAATCGCACAAGTTTTCTACGCCAAGATTTCCAGAATATTTGAAGTGGTCACACCTAATCTATAGAGATGAAAACCATTAAAACGGAGGAGGGCAGATTTTTCTCTCTCTCCGTCTCTCCTGCCGTAACATGGTGAGCTTGTCAGAAGTATGTCATGCCATCTTTGGTCAAAGAGAGAGAAGCCGGGCCTTTGCCAGATCAGTCCCTCTGATTTTCATCTCCCCTGAAGTTAATGAATTTAACACATGATTTAATACAGGACTCTTTTTTCCCCCTGACTTCCTCAACATTACCTGTGAAATCCTCAAATAACAACTTATTTCTGGATCATATTTGCGTCGACAGACCAGCGGTATTAGAATGTAATCTGAATAATATATGCAGCCATGTCACGCCTCAGCACCTGTCTTAAGGAGATAAAGGCCTGGATGAACACAAATTTCCTCCAGTTAAACAGCATCAAAACTGAAGCTCTCCTTATTGGCACTCCACATCAGATTCAGTTATCCCGCATACTTCATCTCACCTTTGACGGCCAGGACATCCCCCTTTCCTCCTCAGTCACTAATCTGGGTGTTAGGTTTGACCCTCAGCTGACTTTTGATGACCATATAAGACATCTATGCAAATCCTCTTTCTACCATCTCAAAAATATCTCTAAACTCTGCCCCTCTCTGACTGTGAGATGCAGAGAAACTTGTCCATGCCTTTATTTCCTCAAGACTGGACTACTGCAGTGCACTCTTCACAAGGATCCCTGGCAGGAGCATCCAGAAGCCCCAGTGCATTCAGAACAGCACTGCCAGGATCCTGATGAGAGTACGAAAATATGAACATATAACACCAATTCTGTTTTCATTACACTGGCTCCCTGTCTCCTTCAGGGTTGACTACAAAGTCCTGCTACTCACATACAAATCCATCCATGGACATGCACCTCCCTACCTACAGGAACTGATCATACCACAAACCTCTACCCACACCCTCAGATCTGCCAGCAACTTGCTCCTGCAGGCCCCCAGTACCAAGCTCCGCACCATGGGGGATCAAGCCTTGTGCTCTGCTGCACCAGGCTTGTGGAACAACCTTGCTAACCATCTTAGGGCAGCGCAGACCCTAGACTCTTTTAAAAAAGGCCTAAAAACCTTTATATAAGGCTTTTTCATCTTAACTCTTACTACTGTTTTCCTTATGTTGTGTGTTCTGTGTTATTAATACTGTAACACTATAACACTTTGAGTTTCAGTATGAATGAAAAGTGCGTTACAAATTAAATGTATTATTATTATTATTATTATTTATGTATTCTCTGTTGCATTCTTTATAAGACTTTGGCACTAGGTCCTTCCTTCTGAGCTTTCAATCACTGGGCCCCGGGGGGTTGTGGATACCTGCTCTTTGAAGCACTCAGAAAGAAGAGAGGGGAGAGCAAGGGAGAGTCAGGATGTGGGAAAAATCTGCTTCCAAATACAATGTGTACCACAGAAAACAGGTGACCATGATTTAAAGAAGGCATGTATTCTGGTGTGTTACGCAAAATAGTAAATGTCCTACTTATGACACTGTAGGCAAACAGAGAAAAGCAGCATGTGTAACATGTCTTAGTTACACTAGCACATATTTAGCAGGTAATGCTACAATTGAACAAGATTTCTCAGAGGGAAACAATGGAATGTCTTACATAAGGAGGAGGAATGTGCTCAGAGGTGATATTCCTGAGTTCTGGAGCCGGCCTTCCTCTTGTCGGGATCAGGAAGCCTCAGGACAGGAGATAAGCAGCCGCCCCAGTCTGACAGGGCCGACAGTCTCCCTCCATCCAGATCACATTTCACCACCGGGAAAACTAACATATCCCTACAGCAGTACAATAATGTATGGAGCCCCAAAGTGCTCAGTATTAAATAAATGAATAATTAAGAAATAAATAAATTAGAAATAAATTAAGAAATAAATAGGCACATGAATAAATTGTGTAAAATATATACTAAACTATATATATTAAATACTAAGAAGGTAATTGATTAATAGAACAATTTTAATTTTATACTTCTGATGTTTAATTTATAAGCTAAAATTTGCACCATTGGTGCTGCAACGAAATCTGAGGTCATTTCTAAGTATATATATACTAAAAATGTCATCATTAATAACAACAGTTTTAATGGAGTTTATTTCATGTCACATTTTATTTTATAATGTCACTGTCCTAATGTCTAACTCCATTTTTAATGACAGTAGAGTTGTCACCAGTCCCTACAACCTCACTTTATAACCAGTCACATGCCCCCAGCCTCTTAGGCAAGCAAGCTCAACTCTGGAACAGTTTTGGGATGTGAGCATGGATGTATTAAGAGAGCGGTTTTCAGCGCCACCACTCATCCTTGCTTCCAATTTGCCTCAATGGCCAGTCACGGTACTCCCCTGCACCGTAAAAACCATTTTCCTCATAGGACCGCCATCATAAAAGAGATGTTAGTAAAACTTTTGTCCAGTGTCCAGTTTGTATAATACATGGCCACACAGTATTAGTAGAATTTTATGTGCTTGGAGCCAACAGGAAGTCAGCCAAACAGGCCAGAAGAAGTCTCCCATGTGCATGCTTTCAAATGGCTCGGCCGGGGAAGGACTTTAATGTGCATGCTCTGTGAACCCACAAATGCAGAAGCCATTGTAAACCCACTGAGACTTTTTTGACGTATGCAACCAGTGAGCTTCATAGGCTTCATGAGCTTCAAGTTTCATAGGAATGAATGAGGTGCCATCTTGGAACGTGGCCTCCAGTTTTCTTGAGCTCAGCCACTGCTACCAAATTTAGTCAGTTAGCTCCTGTTAGCAACTTTAGTGTTTCTGAATTAACCAACAAGTGGCTTGCTAGGTAGGTTGCATATACCACCTACCTAGCAAGCCACTAGTTAGACTGGGTTGTGAAATTAGTTTGGCTAATGAATGATTATATTAATGGCTTTAGCTAGCTGAGTTACTTTGACTGCATTTTAATTCTAAAGATGTTCCTCAGAGACAGACACACAACTCTGTTTTTTACTGATTTAGTAATGACACTGATTTATTAATACAACAATAAATTTACAGAGATTTTAAAGCCTGATATCAGTAGCTGTTGCTCTGCTTTTTGGTGTAAATGATACAAGCAAACTGTACATGCACCTTCACACACATATATATGGTACATGCAGGATGCACACACATGCTCAGATGTTGCTCTCTGCATGCCCCTTGAAAAAGAGCGTCGCCCCTGTATCTGTTACAGTACTTACACATGTACAGCTTTTCAAGTGGAGGAATGTTGCAAAGTAAACAGCAGCCAGCAAAAAGGAGAAAGAAGCTTCCGCACTGACAATAAATGCAGCAAGCTGAATTCTTCTAATTACGTCTCTGTTCAGTCATATTTCCACCTGTGTGTATATGTAGTCTGTCCTGTTTCCGGGTCTCCATGGTGATGGATGTCGCGTGGCTCAGGTCCTACCTGTTTTTGGTAGCACCTGGAAGTTGCTCGATATATTCTCTAGTTCCTCCTGATCAGATTTTTCTTACATGTTATCAATTCATCTATAAATTTGTCATCCTGTTTTTCCATGCTTTTTGCTTTCTTGGTCTATTCTGTACACATAACATTGCATGTCCTACTAATAAGCATGTAAGCATTGTCATTGTGTGCATGCTTACTTGATGCTGACGTTTGAAATGGTCAGGTACTGTTCCCTGCTCCCCTTTAGTGGACCACAGAAAGTCAGCACATCCTGTAGGAAGCCGAGCAGAGTAACATATCTTGCTCAACATGCTGAGACAAAGCCTGTATGTAATCTTGAAGTGACTTTATCGGTACCTTACTTAATTCATGATATCTGTTGATCTCACACGCGCGATGCAGTGGATAAAGAAAGATGGTAAAATCCACTCGAGACTTTGCACTTAAGGTATGAACACATGTCTCTGTGCTGCTTACTGTTTTACTTTCAGCCAGAATCTTAAGTTGATTTTATCTCCTTCCTTTTGCTCTAGCGTGCCATGGCAAAAAGAAAGCAAAAGGTTAGGTGTTCATGAGTTTCACACACATAGAAAGTGACTTTTATCTGCATTTCATTCATTTACTTTGCTTAAAAGTGTTCCATCAAAGCTTATGAGCACTGGCAACTACCAAGCATTCACATTATTTCTGTATTTACAGTGTTGAAATGAGGGGTGCTGCAGATCCCATCTGAAACAAAAGCTTTTCTATTTTGCGTGTTACTAATGTACGGAAGATGATTAGGGCCATTAGCACATGTACAAAATTTATTTGAGTTCTGAGTTTAAAATCTGAATTCTGACTTTTTTCTCAGAACTGGCCCTAATCCTCTTCCGTACTAATGTTACAAGTTCATTCAGCTCTTATTATTTGAAAAGAACTGTTAATTAAAATGTCAAAAAATACTCTGCATTAAAGGAGACGTTCAACATCAATTAGTGTAGAAGTTTGAAGACATTGTTAAAGCACATCAGAAATTCATATTAAAACAGCTTTGGAAATTGTTTTGAAAATATATTAAACAAATGTTTAGGTACCGATTTCATGATAAAATGCAGTTAACCTCTATCATTTAATGTTGCTACAGGCCATGTTTAGTGTTACTTTCATGCCAGAAAATATTTTGCAAGTCACATTTTTATCCCATTCTTCATTTCCAGTTAAAGTTTTAAATTGTTATGAATTTGTTATCACGATGCTTTGGAATCGCACGTTTTCTTCCCTAGAAAAGTCAATAGCAATTGATCAGAACATACCTGGGCTTCCCTTCGCTGCCCTCATACTTCAAACAGCAGCACCCCAGTTTGAAAAGCTAAGGTGTTACTTTTTATTCCTCCTGCATCAAACACATCCTCGATCAAACGTCAAACTCTTCAAACAAGGTGTCATCTGCAGCTGTCCAGTCAGGTTTGATGTGAGGAGGTGTAATGATACAAAGGATATGTTGAAGCTAAACAAGATTGAACCCGCTTGCCCGCCACCTTCTCTGATATCTTGGTACAATATTTAGTAGCAAAGCAAATGAAAACTGACAGTGTACACCGCCCTGATCTGTCTTTTCATTCATGACTAATTAATACGTATCTGCTACAAAAACTTCACTCATTCCCTGCCAGCGGTATAGTCAGGACTTTAGATTGTTATTTTAGTATTCACAGATGTAGACACACTTGCTATTTGGCTGCCATACCTTGTGGGCCAGAGTGAAGGAAACCACTAATACAGCTCTAGCATGGTCACAAATCAAAACCAACTCTCTAAAGGCCTACCTGTTTACACAGGAAATCAATCCATTTGAACTATGTACAATTTGCTACACCACTTACTTGTGGGTTGCTGTTATTTTTTTTAAACAAAAATGGACACAAGCGGCTCAGGTTTCACTGCAGGGCTCAGCAGTGGAAGCCGGCTGCCTCACACAGGTCCGAGAAACAGAAACCGAGCTTGAGTCCAATTTGCTGCAGGTCTCCCCGAGGAGAGGAGCGATGTTGATTTTGGCACTCGCTTCCAGTCCCTACCAACAAATCCTGCCTTTTTTTCCAGACATGTTGGCTCAGAAACTCACTGGAGAACTGGGGAAGAAGAAGAAAAAGAAGAGGAAGGGAGAAAAAAAAAAGAGAGAGGGGGGAAAAACAGCCCCAGGGCTGGAGTGAGATATTGTATGCATGTGCACTCAAGCACAAGGTTTGTGGCCAGCTGCTTAAGGATTTTTCTGGGGAGTCAAGATTATCCACAGAGTCAATAGAGTGAGGGAGGGAGAGAAGGAGAGTCTTGTCTGCTTATGCCAGTGCAACTCAATTCTGCTGGGGTAACAGAGAGACACTGTCAGCTCTGTTTTTTTTTTTCCTCTTTTTTTTTTCAGAACTTGCTGGTAAGAAAGCAGCTCCATGTTACTCAACATGCACACAACCATTCGTGGCAAATATCTGTGAGCATAGTGTTTCACACAGGCTTCCAATGAGCTGTACAATCCAGCACACCTTGATAAATCTCTGCAGGGGATTTGACAGTACTGATCCACAGAAATATATGACACACTTCACATTTTAGGTAAGAACACTGTCAAAACTCACTGTTCAGCTCACGATCATTCTCATCCCTCATTTTCTTTTATTTCACTCAAAGAACAATGATGTCTTATGGGACGTTGTTATCTGTATACCTCGTAGAATTTGTGAAACATTTTAAGCTTTCATTTGAGATATTAAAGTGCAAGTGAGACGCACACGCAGTTAGCGAGAGCGTAGATCAGGAACAACATCCCCTCCTCCTGTGGTTGGAAACGGAGCGGGATAAAGGCTGTTGCCAAGGTCACAGCTCTGCATTTGCACAGCCATGGTTGTCAAAGGCTGAAAGGGCTCAAGCCCTTGAAACACCTTCTGGCTAGCTCCTCCATTCTGCATGTGGTGAAAGTGCTGAAGGCAAAAGAGAGACAGAGGGAGAGAGAGAGAGAGGGAGAGAGGTTGTGAGGATGTGAGAGGGACAAGGGCAACGAGAAGGGAGTCTGCATTTCACTGATACTAAACCCTACCACACCGTCACACTTTGAATAATTGTGAGGGACAGGCTGTGGGCACCTCTGAGCCAGAATGTAGGCCAGAATAATACCCCTCCTCGGGGCTTTCTCTGGCAGCCCTGCGCTGGGGCCTTGATGGCAGTGCCATGCAAAAGCCAGTTAGCAAAGCCAGTTAGCTACCTACAGTAGTTATACAGCGCAGTTAAATTTAAAACTTTAACCTAGAGCTCCACCTTTCTCCGAAGAAACGACACATTCCAAATGTCTCAATTGAGGCCTCGCTCGCTGAATAGTCTTTTCGAGGTGCTGCATTGTGGATGGACAGCCTATTCAAACAGCTTTTTAAGGGTTTTGTCAGACAGGAATTTAGATTGGAGTCTTACATGACCTTTCCCAGGGGTCACTGGTTGGATCTGTTGGAGCTTTTGTTGGCACACCTGGGTGATGAGGACTTGACAGAGCTACAAGCTCTTGTTTCAGGTTTTGTCCCGGGCTGGGACGGAAGTTGCATCTCCCTCCCCCCAATACAAAGCAGGGAATGGGAAGAGAATAGCAATATCTTAGCTTCAGTAGGTGTTTGTTTTAGCCACATGCAGTATTTTAAGAAAAAACATACAGCTGATATAAAAGACTCATAACTCATTTACAAAATCAGACTTAATTAAAAGATGAATGAATAATTTTTGATTAGTGTAAGTACAACATGAATGTGTGAGGTCAGCTCTTGCTCATATCATCTGTTCTTGTCTATTAGGGAACTGCTTGCACATGGCTTTTTTTTTTTTAAAGCAATCAATGATATACAGTATACAGGATGACATATTCACAACTTAATAACGACTTCCTGACAATGTTGTGCTTTTTTCATTTGTGACTTTGTCCTTCTGTGGCAACACAATATGCGGTTTTGGCTTTGGCTGAAGTTATTGCCAACATGACAAAAAAGCATCAAGTGATGGCTGAATCGCCGCCAAAGTGCCGCCAAACTTTCTCGGTACTTAAATGGAGATTTGATCACGGTAGCCCAAAATGATCAGCTTATGATCATTAGCTTGTTTTTAATAGCAGAGCTGTTTAAGTCTTAAAACTTTTGTTGATTGCTGACACCCTGACACACAAATAGCAGCACAACACACACACCACTGCTTTTGCACTGGACTCACGGTGGACTACTTTTACATTTCAGTTTTGAATTCTTTAATGTAACCAGCTCCCCAGACTCACTTAAGGTCATGTTTCAAAGTATGTTATCTATTAATTTAGCGGAAATTTCAGCGTGGATACTCAATTCCACTTACATCAAGAAAACAAATATTATGAAGAGGAAAAGTAACAAAAACACCAGGAACAGGGAGAAACAGCTAGCCTGGCTCTGTCCAAAGGTAAAGAAAAAAAACATTCAGCAACAATGTCTGTTTTTTGTTCTCAAATTCAATAATGAAGCATTCTGAATTTGCTACTGCTCTGATTCATGCCTCTGACTTGCTTCTCCACAGTAACGGCTGCCGAGACTTATGGGTATTGTAGTATTTAGACTGTCTGCCGTGCCTAACTGACAGACAAAACATATTTTCTCAGAAACAAAGTTGAAATAATTAAAACTGCTGGCCATAACAGAGACAGAAAAAAGAAAAAGGAAGATAAAACAAAGAAAAACACTCCAGTGACATTATGAATGTCACTGAAAATACACCAGACTTGCTGCATTTATCAAAGATATTACATTTTTATGTACAAATGTAATGGAAATCTATAGTAGTGGGCATAAAATGCAATAATAAAGAAGCACAAGAAGTATTTAAAGTCAGATGTCTCCTGCTCTCATGTCAGCAGTTACTCATCATCTGCTTCTTGCAAAATATGTTATAGTTTGTTTCTTTTGTGAATAAACAGAAATCTTCAGTGGGTAAAAACTACAAATTTAGCGAATGTTCCATATCTAATCTTAGCTATCAGGCACCAAAATCGGTGCAGATGTTACCTGCACAAACAAACACAGCTGAGTGAGAAAGACTGTTCTTAACCACTAAGTGTTGTATCCCTGCAAGGAAATCTGGGAAATCTGAAAATAGCCCCTAGGCTCCCAGTGTTATTGTAGGGATCGAGGTGGATGATGCAGAAACCATTGGGAAGCCACAGTGGGATGGTATTGGAGCAGGCTTTGTTTGGATAAATACGTTCCGAGATTACGTGGTTTGCCAAAGTACAGCCACTTGTTTTCGCTTGTTCAAACACTGGGGCTGTTTTTCTTTGAAACTGTACAGGAATGAAAAAAAAAAGGGAGAAAACCAAACTCGGCTTCCACATGTTGAAAACGTCCACCTTGATGAGTGATATATTGCCTTGAGTCGTGGCGTTTTGCATGTGTGAGAAAAGAAAAAAGAATTTAGAGAAATAACCAACAGAGGAATAAAACAATAAACTCTCTCAAAAACTAATGGCAACCAGAAGTTACATGACACTTTATGATGCTATAGGGTGTACAGTTTGTGACAGATTTATTGAGCGTGTGCAAAAAAAAAAAAAAAGAAAAGAAAAAGTTGACACAAGTTTAGTGCAAACCTCAGCTAAACAATTTGTGGTGACAACCTCTCAATATGGCCTGCTTTTTGAATTAGGAAATTATTATTAAAATGTACCTGCAAGCTTCCCACAGCAGCAGACTGACAGGACCTTCAAAGAACTCACCCCCATCGCCTCTCTCTGAGCGCGGTGATCATAAAGAGAGACTTTCCGGGGCTTTTCATAAAGAGAGAGTTCAGTGGGGTCAACTCCGGCGCGTCACGTCCATATCGCTCTGGCTTTCTGAACACCTGGCACCTGCTTTTCCCTCTCCGAGCGGAAGCCAGGTCTGAAAAGGAGATAAAGTGCTGATTGTCCTTTTCCTGCCTTCTTTTTAGACGGAAGTCAGAGGCATTGAAGTGAAACCACTTGCCTTTCAAGATGCCTCCCTGGTTACTCTTTACTGCCGCTGAGTCTCCTCACTAGTCTCTGCTGATTAATCAAAGTGCTCCATCATCAAACATTGATGCTCACACGATTCGCCGGCGCCTCAGCGGGGCGTGTAATGTCTAGATATCATCATGCCCTCACTATGGTAATTGAAGGGCAATTGCGCATGCCATGTAAAGATACGGGATCTACCACAACCAATATGGGACGTAAAAGCAACTTGCTGCCTATGCTCCAGACCTTAATGTACGGCAGCCAGCCACACATCCACAAAAAAGAAAGAGTTCAAAGCCTTCTAGACCCACATCTGACAAAGCTCCGCTCAGATGTGATGAAATGCATAATGAATAAGCTTGTATGCACCTGCATGGGACGCTCCTGCTTGTTCAGTCCAGGACTTTGATTAGTAAGAATACTGGATAAGGAAGTTGCTGGAGCACCTCAACAACACATGAAGCTGCAAGTGCCTCAGTTCAATTATTCCCCTTCCCATACTGTATAGTGAATGCAGCACAGTGGCGCAGTGGATAGCACTGTTGCCTCAAGCCTAGGTTTGAATCCACCCGCTGCCTGGGGCCTTGCTGGGGACGTCCAAATGTTGTATTTCTATATACAGTATATGCCCTGTGATAGACCTGCAACCTGTGCAGTGTGTACTCCACCTCTCACTGAATGGGAGCTGGGACAGGCCCCAGGCCCCCAGGATCCTGCACAGGATAAGTGGGTGTAGATAATGGATGGATGGATGAATTAACAAAATAAGAGAAGCAGCACAGAACCATATTTGATATTTTAATGTACTTTATACCTATGCAGGCATGAATGTAATAAAATCTGCGTGACTGCAGTCTGAAATGTTTAACATTAAAATTCACATTGTGACAATGTCACTCTCAGTAATAGTTTGGGGAACCATGTGCAAAAGATACAAAAGATCAAATGTTTTGATCAATTGATAATCAATCTTTAAATCAATTTTTAAAATATTTTTTCAGGAATTTTAGTGGATAGCAACAGTTGAGAGACGAGAGAAAGATGGGGAATGATCTGGTGTGTATGTTTCTTGAAATCAGCCTGATATCTGCAGACAGCTAGCTAGCTAGCATTAGCTATTTTTTCAGTCTATCCCTGTCGTAGATGTGACCTGCAAACCAGATTTATCTATAGACACCTGGAGTCGGGAACCTAAGTAAACTGAAATGTGAGTCAAAACAGTTAATGTAGCCGGACATCATCCATGTTACATTTTGACTGAAAGCAACCTTTTTGTACATGTTGACCAGTTAGTTTGTTAGTTGACCAGTGTCCAAACTGTGTCCACACAGTAGTCATAAACAGAATGCGTAACAATGATCCTGTATACAATAACTGACTGCTAACTGATATTGGCAGTGTAAAAAGAGACACAAAAACACCAGATTTAACAGAAAGTAGGTACTGAGCTCTGACGCCTGCAGCATGAATGTCTGTTCAGTCTAAGTCATCTTATTTTAACAGACAGCTCCCTGAAGGCGGAGATTTCTAGCTTGTTCCAGAGCCCTCGCTGGTGGCTGTTTGGTGTTATGGTTGAGTACAATGACATTAGAACATTGGTTTTGGGCCTTAAAAATAACTTGTCTGTGGTAGGTACTTGGAGGCATTCTCCTGTAATTTAGCTGGGAGCTCTCCATGTAATATACTCTCTCAGTGCATGGAGAGAAGGAGAGATAGCCGCTGTTTAGAAAGCGAAGTGTGTGGCCGTGCCGTTGTGTCTCACCTAACCAGCAGTACCCCGATGAAAATCAAGCAGTAAGACCAACATAGAGCAGGAAAAAACTCTTCATACTCTCTACTCTGAGACAAAAAAAACAAAACAAAACTGTTTTTGGAAAAAGAAATGAGAAAAAAGTTGGCCTCCAGTTAAAACTCTCAATTTCGGTTGATATTTATCCAAATGCTGACACCTATAAACCGCTGACATAATGTTCCGCTTCATTTCCTGTTTTGCACTACATCTTAAAAATGCTGACGCTCCACAGTATGAATCACCTGAGAGAGCGTCTGCTTTTGCACTTGTGAAAATCTACACATTGTCTTGTGCTGATCCTTACAGACTTTGGATTTGAATTTGAATCGCTGTAGCTTACAAAGCGAGCGTAGCTCCTTTTAGTTGAAATGTCTTTCGGCATGTTCAACACCAGGGCACCCCCATCAACACTTGATGATTTATTATGGGTTCCACTGACAGCTTTAAATTGGGAAATCTGATGAAGCACATGCTGTTTCTGGAACGCCTTCTCAGCTTTTAGAAATCAGTGGAAACAGAGGGAGGACTGGACAAATTGAGGACAGCTGAATGAACATAGTTTTCTATCTGTCCTTCACTTTTTATAATAGATATGTAATAGATAATTGAATTGTGGCGTGTGGGTGCTTCAACGTGTGCTGCTCTGCTGTCTAAGAAAGGCTAGAGTTGGGTGGTCAAAATGTCAGGTGGAAGCCTTGGCTGTGAAATTAAAGAGTAAATGCAACACTGAGGAGGAAAGAAGCCAAAAAAATGTAAAAAAAAAAAAAAAGGGAAAAAAGAAAACACTGGCCCCTATGAATTGTATGAGCTCCCCTGTAGTTGAATTATAGATCTGCTTTGGTGTGTTTGCCTGGATGATTGACAGAAGGGGTAGGCACATCTTCAGACCCCATGCCCCTGCCATGAAAGTGAAATGAAATCTCACCATGTACCGCAAGAGCTCTGCAACTCTCAGCATCTCTGTTTCTGACTCAATGTCAGAGATAGGCAATGAAATCTCCTTATTTGACCATAGTGGCTTCATGCAGTAATAATCTTATTCCCTTATGAACCATAGCACTCATGGGAAAAGGTCCTGACTGTACTCCTTGCCTATGCATAACTGTCATTCACCGCATTTTTGCATGTTTTCCTATGCTGTGCTTAAATCTTCCTGGGGCCAAGTAAATACATTCACAGGCACTTCACTGTCAAAATCACCTCATGTATGGAATGCATCATGAAGACTGAATTTCCTTGTGTGTCTTTTCAAACATAATGGGAAAAGGCAAGTATCTGATTTAAATTGGGATTTCAAAACACTTTTTGCAAGGATTATGGTTTTGGTCCTCATGCCTAAAAGACTGAAATGGCGCCAGGACCTTGTCAGGATGCAGCGAAATAATGCTGGAATGGCAGATTGATCTAAATACTACAATAACCATGATCCTCAGCACTTCATCATTGGATTTCATTGCAGGTTTGTGACATGAAGCTTCAGTCTTCTACATGAAAGTCTGATACACTGCATCCACCATCCCGACCTCCACACCCTTACTTTCCACCTTCCTATGACACACTACTTCCTGCATTGGCACTGAACGCTGGCATTGGATGTAATTGGGGAGGCACAGAACTGTTCAATATGAATAAAATGTCCAAGAGAAATTAAGTTAATTTGTCAGAGCCTTCTAAAATGCGTATGAGGATTTCATCTCAATTTCTGATCTGCCACCTCTGCTTAGGGTTTGTTTTGGTTTAGGCAACTAAAACCACTTGGTTGAAGTTATGGAAAGATCGTGGTCATGGTTAAAAGAAACAAATGTTGACAGTTGGTAGGAGAACAGAATGCGACCAGCAGTCTCGGTTGTCAAAGTCAGTCATGTTTTATAGTCAAATATCGACCCCAACCTCCTCATCAAGGTTTTACGGCACTGTAATAGCATCACACTACTTCATCATTGGCATCTGAGACAACAGTTATTTGCATAGCCATAAGAGATCTTTGTAAGGACAATATATCTATTGTTTGGTAAATTATGCTGTCATCTAACACAGAGAGAATATGTAACATGCACATTTTGTTCTTAAATAAATAAATTCTTGTTTATTGGAATAATCTCTGTCTTGGCTTCATGCTCTAAGTTTCTTATACTTAGTATTCTGACAGCTGTGTGGAACCTTGTAAAGGGTATTCATCATTAGAGCTCAGTCAATCCAAGTGCCGTGTCTTCCTCCCTCACTCAGCGCATCACACTTCCACAGGGCGTACAGTATTTAATTTAGTCCAATCTTTATAAATCAGCAAAACCATTCTTCTTCTTAATGGAGAGGAAATGTGCATGGCATGTCAACTAGTGGTTAACCTTGCAGAAGTTTCCCAGTGTTAATCTTGGAGGAGAATCTGAGCTTTTAAATAGGAAAAGCCAATTAAAAATCAGTTAACATCTCTGAATCCTACCATACACCTTTTCCTTTTTTGAAAAAAAAAAAAGACACCTGAATACCCGCTGTGTTCCCTGCAGAGACCCATGACTGCACCTAATCCGCAAATTATATAACACACGGACCATTTCCCTATGTAATTCTGCAGGAAACAAAAGGACAGTTATTTCAGGGGAGCAGTTATTCTGCACAGCGCTGGCAGGGGCACGGTGGCTGCCGGAGAGCTGCCTCCCTCTCTCTCAGCACCATGAAATGAAAATTTACATTCGCTTAGTGGAGCCGTGGTGCTCGGTGGTAGACAGCTGTATTTTTAATGAGAGCGGGGAGATTTAATTACCTCTGTTTTAGCGGGCAAGACTTCTGCGGTGCAATGACAAGGGATATACAGTGCAGGGAAGAGGTGGCAGATGACTTCTCTGCTCACTTCCCAGCAGTTGCCGAGCCGAGCGGAGCTCGCTGGCACTGGGGCTGCAATTAATCCAAATTTATTCCACTACTGTATAAGGCTGATCTGAAGGAGACAGTGAAAATAGTCAAGGTGGTGAGTCTCTAAAAGAGAAAGACGGAAACAAATAAATGCACCCTAAAAAACAGCTGCAATCTCCAGATACTTTGCTGACATGTACCACTCATATTTTAATGTGATTATTAATGTTGCGAATTTCCCCCCAAGGCCTTGTTTTTATCGCATCAGCAAACTTCTTCAAGGCCACATCTGACATCTTCATGCTTATTTTTTTGAGCTGCAGTATTCAAGCTTCTACAGAGGTGGGATGACAACAGGGTATCTGATGCAGTTATCAGCCCAACAACACTTCAACTCTCGCCAGATAAACCCCTTCTTCTGCAAATTCATCACTCTTTGAACTCGATGTAGCATCAGTTCAGACTTAATGTGCTCTCTGTATTCCAATCAATGAGCGGCAGTCTTGTATTTCTGCGCTCAGTCGCACACCATCAAAAAAGCTCAATTGGTGAGACTGAGAGATTATCACCGTCTTCATTTCAGCATGAGATGAATCAATTGGCAGTAGAATCAATTTAAGCGGTATCTGGTATCTCCACCCACCCACCCACACACACACACACACACACACTGTGGTATGAAGTTTTATTTTATCATCATGGGGAATAATGAGAAACAGTGGAGTTTCTGAGAGCTGGTTTGGAGACTTAATTCTATCTGAAGAGAGATAAAGAGGGTTGTTTTGACCATCATGCCAAATTGAATATTCACAAAGATTTAATTGAAATGCTGATAGCCATCAGAGCTGTTGTATGAAAATGATAATGAGTCCAGGTCAAGGCAGAAACATACATTTTCCTTTTGCGCGAAGCACCGGTAACGAAGGACATATTTAAAATGCAAAACAATCTCACTTTAATGATGCGTATCCTGATTAGCAGTTGCCTATTTACATATCTACTGTAGCAGACATGGACCAACATTAGCATTCATATGGAGTTATGTTTTTTGCCACTTTGCGAATGTAAGTCCAATATTCACTCTCCTTTATGTCATTTTTTTTTCTCCACCAACTCTTGAGGGAAATATCTGGCTCTTTAGCTGCTAAATGTTCAACCAGCTAGTTGCTAACTTGGTCTGCTGTTTGTTGCTGGACAGGTATAGCGTACAGTGGGTCTGCTGTGGCTGGTAATGAGCTGGATGAGAGCTGTGAGACTGAACCAAAACGGTAAAGTTGCGGGCGAAAACAATGAGCTGAAAGACGCTAAAACGTTCCTTACAGCTGAGGGAGAGTGCAGAGTTGGGTGATAATTATCTGTGGCTTTGTCACTATGAATGATTCAAGAAACATAATACCATGCAAATTATGTTTTCTATCAGAATAACGAGGAAACATCTATAGTGAACGTTTACAGTCAACATGTTTTATTTTGTTTTTTTCTGCAATATCCGCTCTTGGTAACGAATAGAATGATTAGCATTTCTGTGTTTTTTTAGTAAACCTGGCGACATGTTGGACACAGGACTTGAACCCTAGTCTTGTGGCAAAGTATTTCTACACCGACCTGTTCACCCCAACCACCTTCCTATGAGTTCTGTATAACAGTTATGTTTCCTCCAAAACATATTTGGCAAACAAATTAATAGTTTATATAAAGGTATTTTTTAGGAGACAGGGTTGGTAGTACATTATGCAGCAGACTCAGTACTCTACAAAATAATATATCTATCCCAATGCATGAGTGACAATGCACAACTCTTCACAGTTCCAGTGAAAATCATGTCTGCTCACACACGATTACACTCAGTGAGATCCATGATTTAATCAGCAAAGTGATGGAAGTTAACAACAATACCACGGCTGCCTGGGGAGACTGCCTGTATAGAATTTTTGATACTCAATTATTGTAATCCAGAGGTTCATTATTTATTAATTTGCTGGGTCTGGTAGTTCATAATTTAGGTCCCAGAAAGTAAAAATTCAGCTATGTAGCAATTAAGGGGATGTTCAGCAACGGAGCCCAAATTCACCTCCAGCTAATGTTTATAATATTCAAATACTGCCATGGATTCTATTCCTCGGTATCATTATGAGTCCTCACTGCACGGCAACTTTGAGTCAAACATGAGAATAGTTGGAGGCAATGTGTTCCTTGGGGTTTAGTGGAAATTAAAGTTTTAGAAATTGGTTCATGCCAATCAATGTGGTGAGTAAGGGGAGGGAGTGGAGGAAGGGAGGCAAAATAAGGGAGAGATGCAGGAAGAGAAAATAATGAGGCCAAGAGTGCAGGAAGGATAAACCGCCATGATGATTGGAGTGACAGTGACTGAGAGGAAGAGGAGGGGGGGGGGACAGGGAGAAGGAAACCCAAACTCACTGAGTTCATCTTACGCCCGACGTACCCAAACTCCTCTGCAGCACTTGTCTCCTTACAAACTGCCAATCCACCCGAGTGTCTCCTCGCTCCATCATCCTTCACCACTCTATCCTACCCTCCCTCACACACTCACCACCACCATATCTTCCTTTCTTCCCGCCTTCCTCTGTTCCATTTCCCCCCCTCCCGCCTTCACTGTTTGGATTTGGGCAGACTTGAACTTCCCCCCTCTGTCCCCCAGCCAGCTATGAATCACATGGAGGCCAGGGACCCAGAGGCTGCCAGGGCCTCCTGATGACTCCCAGCCCGGCCATAACAAGTGGCTGACAGCTCTATTTACATATGCAGCAGGCAGTGCCGAGAGTCAGTCCGGTCTAAATTACACACACACACATCAACAGCGCAAAAGGCAGATATGTCATAATAACACTTGGTGGGGGCATGAATGAACGCCTCGCTCCAAATAAATACGGGAGATGCACCGTCAATAGGTTTTACGGCCTCGGCGCGAAGATCCAAGCATTTGCTTTTTGGAGTTTTTCCACATGAGTGCAGTGGGTGGTGGGACCCAGGGGACGGGGGGGCCTTTAGACCTCTATATCCGCCCCAGTCATACGTCTCTCATCACCAGATACCAAGCAGAGCAGAGTGAAGTATAGCACTGTTGATTGATGTTTAGCTGTTATATTAGGGCTAATGTGCCTCCCTGACCTTTCATGCGGACATGACGCTGGCCTCTCTGGCTCCAATAATACATCTTTTTCTGCATTTCAAATATACACGATTATGATTTAAAAGCTACAAAATAGCTTTAACTTTAAATTTGGGAGCAAATCCAGTATCTGTATTTGATATCAAATTCTAACTGCAGCTCCAATTTGAAGTAACTGTTTATTATTAGGCAGAATTTCCCCGTTTCATGCAAGGAGACCAGTTTTGCAGGTGTGTTGCTGCTTATTTACCCTGGTGGGTAGCTGAGGGGGAGATGGAGAGCGCATACTATCTCTCCCAGACTGACAGCTGGGGAGAGTGTTTATGAAATAAACATGGGCCTGATGCAATGCTCAGAATCCTGCTCTGCAGTGGCCTTGGAAGCCTCCTATATCATCCCCCACCTCCCCCTTCCTCTCTTTCTTTCATTCTTTCTGTCTCTCTGCAATACATAAACACACACACACACACACATTCCCCAGAGCTGTGGATACAAAGATGCTCATGGGCCTAATGGGGTCAAACAGACTGTAAATCAATTGTAAACCCTTCTCTCCAGAGCTTACTCCAGAGGACAGCCTCTGCCACTGAAGTCCTTCTCTCTGCTCCACACAAGCAACTATATTATAACACACGTATCAAGTTACACTGCGACTAAAATCACAGTGGAAGAATTTTAAAGCACAAATGTTACAAACACAATGATGATAAATCTCACAGAGGGTGCTCTAGACTGCTTATCAGCGCTGACGACAAGTATGATGGATTGAGTTCATGGCTTGGAACTCTTTGTAAACTCACTGTACTTTTCTTGAACTCTTCCGACATGCATACATGCTCAGCTCCTCCTCTTTAGGTACAAATTGCATCGCGCCAAAGCTGAGCTGCTGACATGTCAGCTAGTTATTTCTGTATTATGAGACAGGTATTCATATAGGTGATGTTCACTAAAACATTTGAAAATATTCATCATTTTTAAAGAGTGAACCAGAAAATGAAATATTCATGTGCTATTATTCTAGCTCCTCTTAAGGGGGAGGTCATGATGGATGGATGGGTCAAGTGTTTAGTTTAGTTTAAGTCTTTAACACTGGAAGCCACTGCTTCCTACCAAAACCATCAACGTTGGTTTCTTTTAAATGAATAGTTTGACTTATATCTTGTTAGTTTATTCCTTTCATAAATAGAAATGTAAAAATGACACACTGTGGTTTCATGCTAGACAAATTTTTTTTGGCCAGAAGCAGTAACTTCCTGGAGTCTTGTTGTCACCGTTAGGTTGCCAGGCAACCAGCAGAGACTGCAGGACATAGTTCCAAAATGTCAAACTACTCCAATAACCATGACCAAGATTTTTCTCTAGACTTGAGCAAGCAGTTTTCTGCCTCTCTTCAGAATTAGGCAAAAAATAAATGTCAGAAAAATCAGAAACTTATATCAGAAAACTGTATCGGAAAACTGAAGGCACTGACAGATGTGATCCTGTCAATAGGTTGTCAGGTCAGAAAACACTGAAGTGAGTCTTTTAGTTTGGAGGACTTACTGCACAATACACATTCAAAGAAACACACACACACACTCAGCAAGTGCTCCACAACAGCCCGTATCTGCGTAGTTCAGGAAAATGTTGCACAACCAACACAAAAATTTCTTTAGCTGGGTTTAATCTGGCCAATATTACTTTGTAATAAGTATTAAAAATATGAAAAAGGCCTTTCCACAGTAGGAAATTTAAAGAATTGTCTTTGTCTATGTATATAATTTATTTACTAAGCAACACTTTTTACCTTCTAATTTCTTTCTTATCTAACATGTATGGATGTGATGGTGTGTATATTGACATAGTAGTAGATGCACTCTAAATCAAATCCTTTTCCTCCTTAAAACCTCAATTTTAACCCCAGCACTTGCATGCATGCACAAGTATACAGCATTGCACATGCCTTTGAGCAGACACCTCACACACGCCTACAGCATAAATCATAATCTTTGAAAATCATGTTAGTTTCTTTTTGCACTTAATATTTTACAAGCACAAAACCAGTAACTAACAGGTCGAATCTCAATTTTGCCCCAGCAGTCTCAAAAAGATGGTGGATACCCAGAGATGTATAGATTCTGATGCGGTAAATACCTTCGACACGTTTCCTAAAATACTTTCAACAACTATACAAGGCCACACAAGAGGCAGTATTTTAAAAAATTTAAAAAGGCTTATTCTTATTGTCAGTAACACTTGCTCGCTGAGATAACACGTGTTAATAAATGATAATGATACGCTTGACATGCTGCTTGTTGGCTGACTTGAAGTGCTGTTGAAAGGCTAATGGTGGTTCTGCATGTTTTATTAGCAGCCCTCAAATTACTGTATTTCTGGGAAGTCAATACTAAGCCAAAATAGAAGGTGTGGTGAAAGAAATATGCTTTTAGGTGTAATGAAATTGCTAGGTCTGATAAAACTTGATTACTCTGTGTCTACATTATACATAAGGACTTATTGACAGCGAGCAGCGTTCACAATAGTGTAGAACAGACATTTCAACAGCTAATCAATAGGACAAAGTTTGTTTTAATCATGGCCTTGAGACGTTGCTCATTACAAATCAAGTGGTATTGAGCAAATAAATCACTTTAATATGCATCTAATTCCAAAAAGAAAAGACTGAAAAAATCCCCCCCAGACGAACTCGGGGCTCAACGCTTCACAAGCATCCAAAACTCTGACTAATGTCCTGAGCAGCTCAGGCGGTTGCTAGGAATAACAGGCCCCCGTTCACTGTGGAGTATTGGCCTCTGTGTGCCATTATTCCCACAAACGTCCGGAAAGAAAAGTCACTTGCTAGAATAACAGCTCCCTGGACAGGAGGCTGTCGTGCAGACTGTGAAAAAGACACAGGTTAGTTGTTTGCCCATGCTGCGAGGAAGAAAGAGCACCATCATCCTGCTTGAGTGCTCGCTGTATACGTGTGTTTGTGTGTGATTGGTAGCAAGGGGTTTCTTTAACGATGGATCGGTGATGGAAGGTGGCCCTTGCTTGGCCCAAACATTCAGCCAGCATTCAGCAAAAGTTCAGTCGGTTAAAAAAGAAGCTCTAAAATCTATTCAATCCTTTGGTTTGCATGCTATACAGAGGCAGTTAACAAGACTAATGGTGCTTTTTGCTTTTAGTCCCCTTGGTAGAAATTCTGAATTATTCCTGTTTTATTATCTTTGAGTGAGAATGAGCTGGCATTCTGAAATGTGTGCACAGTTACAGATGTGACCTCAGTTTGTATTATTTTCACTTATTTTAAGGCCCTAAAGTAACAGACAGAATAAGTGACCTCACTACCTGACTCATATCCTCAAACCTCATCTGTGAATATTATTTTCTCCGTTACATCCATCATGTTTACTTAAAGTCCAAGTAAAATCCAATTTAGTTGCAGTCGAAAACAATATCGACATGTTTTCTAAATGTATTGTTAATAGTTGGGTATTATTAGAATGAAGAAAAAGGTCTTTGGGGAAATATCAGAAATGCTCCTTTTTGTCTCAGCCGGCTGGGGTGAGTCTTGTTTGATTGACATTGGCTGACAGGCTACTGGTGTTCTGTGTACTGTACAGAATGAACACAAAGTAAACAAACTGCTGAAGCTACAACTCATGAACAAACAGTGTATCACTAGCAGCGATTTTGAAGTCTTTTGGCGTGCCCCGGTAGTCTACTGGTCAATACGGACGCCATATAACCGCAACATCCGCAGTTCAATTTTTGTTGCATGTCATTTCCTGTCTCTCTCTTCCCTTGCTTCCTGTCATCTCTAAAACAATTGCTATCCAATAAAGACATAAAATTCTCAAAGATATATATTTATATATATATATATATATAATGGGATTTTGAAGAGCAATGACCATACCAGCATCTAATGGGACCAAAGTTACATTTGCAGGTTTGTCTACATGCTGTTTAATGTGATACAGCTGAGCAGCTATCTAGCCTGCTATTGACATTAGCGGTCTACTTTTCCCAGGTGAATGTTTGTTTGGTGGCTGGTTCAACAAAGGAGGTGCAGGACAGGAACTGTGTTTATGTTTCTAATTTAGATAAGAAGGATGAGGAGACTCCTGAGGAGCAGGAAAGCTAATGTGGGTTGTTGTTCAGAGTCTGTGGCTCTTGTGTTGCGTAGCAGGATGCTATCAGGCTCAGTGTGACCATCTGCTCTGCCCATGATCATTACCATATTACTGCTTTATGCAAGATTTGATTCGTTATATCGAAATGAGGACTCCAGCTACATAAGTGGATGATGGTATGATGATGGATGACGGTATTTCATCAAAATTTTACAAATGAAACCAAAGACTTTAAAATAGAAATGTTTCCCTTTTAGTTGCTGTATGTATGCTGTAATAGACAAAAAAGGGAATTTAATTTCAGTTGGAGTATTTTTATGTCAACAATGGGTCACACGACTATGTTTTATATGTTTTTTGTTTTTTGTTTGCCCCAACTTAACTGTTTTGATTGAGTATCACTGCTTTCATTAGCATCGCTTCAAGCCACACCAGGCTGGATATGCTCTGATAAACTGACTGTATGCTACTTGCCCAGAACCAAACAGCAGAAAAAGCTAGTGACTAGCTGATTGGCATAGTGGAGTATTTAGCTAAAGAACCTGATATTTTTCTTAGTTAGTGGAAACCAAAGCAGAGCCAAAAGAGTGAATATTGTACTCAGTTGGCCAGAAACATGACTCATGTTGCTTCATGTCTGGTGGATGTGCAAATAGGTAATTTACTAACACATTCGCCATATCAAAATAAGATGATAATATGTCAATGTTGTGTTTGCAGCTAGTTTCTCTTCCCTCGAGTGGCCAAAAAAGGAATTTATACAGGTTTAATAATTATTTCTGCCTAACTCAGGTTGTAGGTGCAATTACACAAACTGGACACAGAGTGGCTCTGAAGGCAGAGACAATCTCACTGGATGAGTGCTATCTATGAGTGGCATATGTAACAGATTATTTCTAATCCACATTCAGGAGAGCAGACTGTTGATCCAGTTTTGCATGGCAGTCATCTAGAGTTCTAGTGTTGTATGTCCTCACACCCTGAACATAACTTGTCTTCCCTCTGTGCTACGCAGATAATGATCATTTATTGTCAGGCATAAATCTAAGTGGAGTTTGTATATTGTACATATTCACATGTATAGACACACATAAACCACACGAGTTAAATTTAGATTAG
This sequence comes from Scomberomorus guttatus, assembly GCA_038419695.1. NCBI lineage: Eukaryota > Metazoa > Chordata > Actinopteri > Scombriformes > Scombridae > Scomberomorus > Scomberomorus guttatus. The sequence goes on from CM076464.1 coordinate 8,306,422, forward strand.
ATAACCCATACAATATTTATTCCAATGTTCTTTACACACTCTTGCACTACTTACAACACAGTACCTACCAGACCACAACTGTGTATATACAGTTCAAAGTAAATATATGAGCTGTAAATAGATACTGTATTTTTTCATACCCACTTCCCAGTACATAGCAGCTATGTGTTTATGTCTGCTTATCTTTGTTCAGTGTTTTGTCTTTGTTCTACTATATGTCTGTTAGTATCTCCCTGTACATTTGTTCTTGGCACTCTGTAAGTATATTAAAAGCTACTGAAAACCACAGTGTGACCACCCTTAGGCTTCCAGTCCTCAGTGCTGATATGTGTCTGCTTCTATCTGATGAGAAACAAGTGATAACTCTGTCCTGTAACATAGCAATACACAGAGATACCATCACAAACTTGACTTCTGTTCCAACAGTTACCTGGGAAATATTTCCCTTTTCACCCTGTTCAGCTCTGCCTATAACTGACTGACATGCTCTGATCACTCTCGTCTAATGTTCCCATTCCCCTGGCCAAAATCTGTTACAGCACCACTGTCAGTCAGCATACTGGAGAGCCATCCTTAATGTTATCTTAACGCGCATGACTCAATCCTTTGACAACCATCAACAATCATACCACTTTTACTCTGGCTAATTGGTTTGGCAAGCTCATTCTGCCATTTAGTTGTTTCTGGCTGAAAGCTGCGGAGTGTACCTGTAGTGCTCAGTGCTTTCACTGTCAAACTGGAAAACTAGTCACTGGATGTCACAGCATCATCATCTGTAGATCTTAACTCACATGGACAGGAACCTGCAGGCCATGAGCTATCAGAGCTAGCTTCATTTTGCAGGGTATTGCATCATGATCAGTGATAGCATGAATCATGACAGGCAGCCAGAGGGGCACTTAGCTCCTGCATTCTCAGCGTCAAGTCATTTTTTTTCTTTATCGCGATAAGGCTCAAGCCCAGATGGATGGATGGTGGCTGTCATGAACTCAAAACGAGTTCATATCTACTTTTGTCACATCGCCATCAGTGAAACAAGTTTATTTCTTCAATTTTAGTATACCTCCTAAAAGTAGAGTCTAGATTTTCTGTGCTCTTTCCCTGGGTAGTCTTATGCTGTTTTTCCACAGGTTAGGTTTAGTCCACTTCAACCATGATGAGTTGTGCTGGGCCATGCACATGCTTAGAGAGAAAACATTGATTTTAGCCTGTGTTTAGCTCTCAGAAATTTTGCAGCGTCTAAGTGAATCTCTGTGGTTTGGAGTTTAGTTTTGCAACTACTTTCCTGTTCATACTCTCAGAAGTCAGCCTTAATTTACTGTTTACTGAGCCATATGGGAGTTGCTACTGATTGAGTTACAACCCCCCAAAAAATTCCACTGGCAAACCAGTAGAAAGCTGTTATTGTGAAGCATCCGTAGGAAACGCAATGTGTTTGTCACAAAATTAGCCAAACCTGGTTATCAGTGCTAGTGTTGTATGAAAATTAGTCTACATAGCAAAATATGGACATATTTGGTGCTATTTTGGTCAGTGGATCAGTTTTAAATATTGTAGGGAGGAAATGTAAAATGTAAAAAAAAAAAAAGCTACATTATTGTTTAATTAAAGTAACATAAATTGCTGAAATAGTAGTATGTATGTTTCCGTAAAATAATATACTGTAGAATACAACTAAACAGCTTACAGCTTACAAAATTTTTTGCAAGGCTTTGCAACCACTGAAAATGTTAACAAATACAGTAAACAAAATGATTTACATTTAGAGTTGCACAAAAATATACAATTATACACATTCACTCACATGCGCAGCCTGAGTTTTTTGACTTTTCGACTAAAGCCTGGTCCAATTAAGAAAGTCTGTATGTGAGGCATGCAGATTCGATTGTGGCTTGGGGGCCTCTAATGCTGCAGGACACATGGGAGGTGGGGGCGTCTCACCCTGGCCCAACTCCAATTACACTGCCTCTAAACTTCTGACTGTAAAATTTCCATATTCCTCCCACAGGCCCAATGAAGAGTGCAAAGCAATATTTTTGGCAGGAGTAAAAGAACAAACACAAGGGAATCTCCCTTTAAGAAAACCTGAGGGGGCAAAGCAGTAAATTTCAGCTACTTTTACGGTGGTGTTTTCAAGATCTGAGGAAATTGAATACAGCGCTGATATAGCCTGGACGCTTATTAAGCCCAGCCTTTTGTAACAGGAGAGAGGCTTGTTCTACAGCAGGTACACTTGCCAAGAAAGGGTGATTTCACTGAAGTGGTAACACCAAACCGAGAACTGGTGAGACAAGAAGATTACTCATTACCTGAAACATGATGTGGACAGGAGTGTGGCCGTGTTCCACATCTTTCTAACCATGTTTTTTTTCTGCCCTGGCTGTAAATGTTTATGAATCCTCTAATTTGACAATTCTTTGTGTAATTCACGGTTGATTTTTGCTCAAAGCTAACAATGACGTTATTGCTGTCATGAACTGGAAATGTTTACGTTTGAAAACATTAACTGGGAACGCTCAAGTGAATGTAACAGAGTGTTCTTGTCTTTTACAACCGCCTAAAGTTTTACTGTTCAATAAAGCGTAATTGGGGTGAGGCAAAGCTGGTGTTGTTTACCTGTCAAAGTGACATGACTAATATAAAAAACACCTTTTTTGAGTATTTTGCCAGCCTGCCAAAGTAAACAGTCCCCATCATTAGTGATGACTTCAAGATTTGACAGCCTTCCAAAATTCAGTTGGGAGACTGATGTAATTCCTGGACTTTGCTAATACTGCTGTGAAAACACATTTGGATATTTGAGGAGCTAAATTTGCTTCCTGGAATGATTGCATATTACATTACTGGACTGTGCCAGCTACTCCTAAATTCTGAAGTATATGTTTTAGAGATGAAAGTATTCATGCGGGTTAGAATGAGTGGGAAATGATTACTCAACCTAACTGCTGCTATTTAGTCATTAAGTCTAACGTTAATAGCATAACATTTTGTAATTTGTGTACTATGCTTTTTTTTTGTGAAATGTAATTTTACCAGTTTACATACTTTTAAAAAGCATTTTGATCAAGTGTCAGGTCACGTATGTTGACCATATTTCAAAGTACTTTTTCACTCATCAGTCTAAACGGGTCATATCAGCAAGCTAATGTTAGCTCAGTTAGCTATACAGCAGTTACAAATGGCAGTTATTGGGTATAAATAGTAGTATAAATAGTTCTACATATATAAGTAACAGTGAATTGATGCTGTGGGACTTCACCTTCACAAAACACTAACATGGTTTTTAATGTCCCCACTCTTTGCTTGGCGTATTTGGTGGTGAAGGAGGTGACGTGATAACAATGAGCTCAGGAGACGAGGTTGAAGGCGTGGAAGATTATGGTTGGCACCACTCGTCTCTGGCCTGGAGGCTTTCTGGGAGGCAGCTGGGAGCTCGGCTCAGGTGGAATGAGGTCATAGCAGTCATGTGAGACGGGAGTAGGTGGGGACAGAGACACAGAGCAGCTCCATGGGCTATTGTCCCATGGCTGCTTGTCTTGGCAGATATGCATTTGCGCGCACACGGTGGCATGTCTGCTACAGACATTAAGGGAACTGATTTTAACAGAAAGATGCACCCATTTACGAGTCAATATCACAGTTATACACAAATTGGTTAAGTTGGTTGATTATATTTGGGGCAAATGAGCCTTTAATCAGTCACCCTCTGTCTATACATTTTGAATGTGAAGGGCATCTGTCATAAATTTCTGGTAGCTTTTACTTAACTCCTTAATCCTTGGCTGTAGACGTTTTACCTTTAATCTCCTGACCTTTATTTTCCCCCTGCCTCAGAGCTTTAAAGTTATTGGACCCCATCATACTTACAGATCAGCAGCGTAGGTTGTTAGTCAAAAACGAACATGTAACGGGCGCAACAGATTGAATGCTGGTCTCCTCAGGTCCTATGGAAGTAAATGGATTAAAGCAGTATCAATTACACAACATCACACAAACACATATAATGCATTCAATGCAACTGGAAAGCAACCTTCTTGAGTTACTAAATTGTGAATTGAATAACTTTTCAATAATTACCTACAGTATCTCAGCTAAATTTAAGGAAGGCAATGTGGGAGGTACAAAAAAATCCATTGAAAAAACAAATAAACAGATATGCTTGGAATACCAGTTGGTAGTAATGTTAAGTATGCATGCAAGTGTAAAATATACTGTATTTTATCTATTTTATTTGTAAGGGATCACATACAATATTAAACAAACATTCATTTGTATGTATTTGAGTAAGCTAGTTAGCTAGCTAATTTTCACTTGCCGTCTCTGGGCAGGTCAATTAAAACATACACAGTGACACAACAGTATTAAACAAACAGGACAGAACACAATACAAAAATACACACAGTACACCACACAGTCCATGTCAGCAATAAGTGCATGTTAGACACGTAAAAAGCAAACATATTTGTATAAAAAGCTAAAGCAATAAAATGTGGAGTCAGAGTAAACTGTAGACTGCTGTATCATTATGCATCCTCCTTTTGATAAACCTATTTTATTCTGCTGTGTCCAGCAGAACAGTTCTCATATTGATGCATCATAATGAATTTTCCACACCATTGTCAGTTTTACAGATTTCAGACAGATGAAATAAAACAAACCCATGTGGAATAACTCTCTGGAAAAAGACATAACTTGCTAGAATCATTGAAATAGGTTCATTTCATGGGAAATAAATCAAAAGAGTGGCCATTGTTTTCAGTTTTTTATTAAAAGAAGGATTAGTGACTCTGAACTAAATGACTTGTCAAGATGAGATATTGTAGTGTAGCTTTTCATGCTACAAAAAAACCCTATTTTACAAACTATATATCAGGTTAAAGTAACAGTCTGGTTATACTGTACTGGAAGACTCGTCTTGGGAGTCTGCAGAGGGAAGTGAGCTGTGCACATCATCCTGACGGCTCCATAATGCATCCTACAGGCCCGAACTTAAACCATCCAGCTCACGTTGCACAACCCCAAAGGAAATGTACAGCTTGAGATAAGAGTTTGAACAAACATTTCAGCTTTTCTTTGCTTGTGCAGGTTTATTTTGAGACATTCGTACATACTGTAGGGTCAGAAACAGTCACCCGAAGGCAGAGGATGTTGTGTCTCTGGCTCCCTCCCAGGCTTGTTTCTGCTTACATAAAGTGTCACAACAGGCAGGATATGGTGACAAAGTGATGGGATGTAACCAGCAAACCCACTTAAACTGCAACACACTGACTTTACAGCAGGAGAACTTGTGTCTGATTTGGTGTTTTGCATTAGGAAAGCCGATTCGGTTAAATGCACGCAGTTTCAGTTTAACCATCTTTTAAAGCTGGAATCAATCTTTGAATCTCTGTAAACACAGCGAGTAGTATTACCTGTTTTAAGTTACATGAAGTATGACAAAATTCAGTTAAACTGCCTCCATTTTGTCAAGCATGATTAGAGACCTATTCTATATATACAATACTCCTTTGGGCTTGAAAACAGACTCTCATTTTGCTTTACAAAAGACTTGAAATGGTTATTTCCTCACCTGATATACCTTTACAGGAAGAGATCGGGTATTTCCCTTCCAAAGCCCAAGGTGGAAATATGAGAAAGCTTTGGTGATCGTTCTGTTCATATATTGTTACATTCAACGGAAACAGTTAAGTGGGAAAGTGAAAAAAGCAAAGCTGATCTACCTCATTGATTGATGTTAGTATCCAGGTGATGTTCCCAATACTATTTCAGTCACAGTAGCCACAGTACAGTAAGATTCTTTGAAAAAGATAAAAATAGGAATCAGAATGAAAAGAGAAGGAACTCAGCTGAACTCTTGATTTGCTTTTATTTAAATGCTGATAAGCACTTGGATCAGGCAGCAGTAGCGTCAGCTGGGAAATGTACTGGAAAGAAAAAAAAAAAGTCTGAAACTGTATCTGAGACACACCTGCTCTTAGCAGGTCAGCTGGCCTGTGAAAATCAAGCCTCTTTTCATTGGCAGTGTTAAGAAAATCACACCGTGCCTTGTGCAAACCTCACAATAAAGGCAGTGAGAACAGAAGGCCGGATTTGCTCTTTTGACCCTGTTGTGTTTTCACTCCTTTAAGTTTGCAACACTTCGAGCTCTGAAACTGTTTTCATCAAAGGAACACTGGCCTCCATTGGAGACTCGCCCTGCCGTGGGAAGATTCACAGTGAGACACAGCCGCAACATGATCCACTCCACATCCATTGATTACAATGTCATGACCCACCATTTGTACACAAGGATCATGTAGGGATTTGTCTTGATGCTGCAATAAACATGACAGAGGAATATAACCCAATGAATATATTACTTTAGTTTTTAAAAATTTTGTAGTATTTATATAGAACTCTTTGAAAATAAAGTTGGATGAAGTGTTTTCTATTAGCCACACTAGCAGGATGTCTCTAGTGATGTGTTTGTTGGTCAGTCCACCATGTTGGTCCACATTCATATTCTGCAATGGATGAATCTTGCTGAATTTAGTTATTCCCTGACTTTTTCTCCAGTGCTGCCATTAAGTTGACCTTTTTTAGTTTTTAGTCTCAATAACTATCGGATGGATTCCCATGAAATTTTGTACAGACATTTATGGTCCCCAGAGAACCTGACTTTAAATCTAGTGCCACCGGCAGGTCACAGTTTTCTCTTATCCAGTGAAATATCTCAACATCTTCAAGAGGGGTTGGCACATTCATATTCCAGAGAGGAAGAGTCCTGACTTTGGTGATTCCCTAAGGTTGACATTTGTGGTTTTGACTGTCATGTTTCAACTAGTGGATGGAGTGCTGTAAAAAATTCTACACATATTCATGTTCCCCTCAGGATGAACTGTAATAAACTAGATGATCCCTTTACCTTTCATCTAGCACCATCATAAAGTCCAAATTTCAAATTTGTCAGACTAATGACATTCCCAGTCTCAGCTGTCCTGTGTGTTTAGTCTTAATTAGTAAATGTTAGCATGTTGACAGGCTAAACTAAGATGGTGAAAGTGGTAAACCTTATTAGCCGCTAAACAGTAGCATATTAGCATTGTCATAGTGAACATATCAGCATGCTGACATTTGCAAGTAACACTGTGCCCATGTACAGCCTCAATATGTCAGAAAAATATTTTAACAATTTCATTAGATTGCTCCACGTGTTGGAAGGTGCAGTTTATGACGTGTCCAGATAGTTGTGTTGTCAAAAATCTATCCAAACAAAGTTTAGGAAATTGGTGTCTACTTTTAAACAGTCTTGCTCATGCGAGACAGCCACAGTACAGTAACACAATACATCATTACACCCAGTGTGAAACCCGCAGAGAGTGATGAAGACTCCGATAAACCTATCAAATCCAAATTGCACTGTGGCATGGGAGCACACTGTCGAACAGGCCCAGACCAGTATATGTCTCATCATCCAGCCTAGCCACAAACCGCACATTGATGATAATGAGTCTCTGTCAGTGGCATCCAGCAGTATTGAACCAGATCCTGTGTGTCGGGGGAACAGCCGAGGCAGAGGCACATACCCTATACCTCTAAGCCCTGTCACCAGCTTGTATTCAGCTTCGGCTGATTAAAACTGATGGGGTGACATGATTGTGACCTGTATGGATTTCTGACGCTCCCAGCCACACTGCCCGACTACATGTGTTTTCTCCCTTTGACAAACCCACCTGGGAGCCCTCCGAACCGAGGTGCAGAATGCATAATTTAAGAGGCAGCAGGCAATCAATACCAAAAACAGTAACGACATGGGAGGAAGAGAAATAGCCGGAGTGAGAGAGAGAAAGAGGAAGAGAAAGAGAAAACCATCTAAATTTCCCAGCTATGTCCATCAGCAGCAGTCATAAGTATTAACTTCTAATCCTGGTGTGAATTTCCCGTCTTGACATGCAACTTCTGCAAAGCACAATAATCCCCTTCAGGAGTTAAGTCCATGCAGAGCAACGTCGATCTTTAGGTGTTAACATGATACATAAGCATCCTGCCACTACTATGTTTCACATTTGATTCCTGTAGGTATTAACTTTATATTATATGATAATAAATAAACTGTTTTCAACTCAACACTGTGTAAACTACCCATGTGTTGTACTTCTTGACTTCATTGAGTTAAATAAAATGTTAAAACAAAGATCATGCAGCTTAATTACCATCTTAGTGTTTAAAATTATGTTTAAGACATGATGTTGTTCAAAAATAGTCTGCAAATAGAGCATATTACAAAATCCATTTGAAATGTATTTTTCTGTGCAGCATGAGATTGTTGTGTTTAACTTGGCATTTGTGATTGACGCTGCATTCTCCCTAACAAATTCCTTTCCTTTCTGGCACTTCCTCACTGTCACTCTCGCTCGAGGCTACAGAGGAACTGTGGTTTTCTAAAGATTAAGGGACATTTCTCGCATATCCCCTAAAAACAAACTTAGTAATTGGAAGCCAAACCACTCAAGGACAATGGGAAGAAAGTACACAAGCATCTACGGCTGGCGTAATGAGACATAATCACTCATGTTATTACTTCTGGCAGACAGGCTTCAGTCCACACAGGGTATGAAACACACTGCACATACTCCTTAACCCCACATGGAGCCGTCCAAGCCTCTTGAAACAATGAAGGTTTTATGAGACAAATTTGAACTCATTATTGCTTCTATGCAAAAGGCAAACTGTGCTGATTGTGTGATAACTGGAACTGCTGTCTAAGGTGGATTTGAGATATTTTGTTCTTTCATGAATGGTCATTAAATACTTCCAGTCTTTAATTACTTGAAATTATTCCACTGGTGAACTGTTTTTGTAGGCCCAAGAAGTTCACTGATGTCTTTTGTATTATATGATTCAGCTTAAGAGTGAAGTTTAATAGATTGCAATTTCTTTCCTGTCATTAAAACTGCACTACACAAGATTTTCATACAGAAATAAATTTGCTGTAGAGAGAGATGAGCTGAACCTAACAGCAACTCCCCTCATAACAACTCCCCTGAAACATGACCCACACTTGACATGTGAAGTGAAAGTGTGGAGTTCCTCTCTGTCAGTGTCGTGGCCAGTCTGAGATCCCCTGAACTCGTTTACTGAGAGCCTCAAAGTCCAGGCAGGAACACACCGAAGGCCAGGAGTGTGTCAATGTGAGATGAGCCCTGACAGCCTGCAGCTGGGCTGGGATTTGCTGCCTCTTGTGTCTACACCTGGCCACATTAACTCACACAGTACTGAGTTACAGTCCAGTATGGTTCAACAGAGAAGTGTGTTACATTGCTGTACAGTCCCATTCATGATAAATGTGAGAGAAACAGTGTTGAAACATAGTAATACAGTATTATAGCAGTGATTACTTTACACGTTTTTTAAGTGAATACAATTTGAAATTCAGTAATTACATTACTAATCCCAGTAAATATGTTACTCTGTTGTGTCTCTGCATTCAGGGAAGTGATCTCTTGACGCAGGAGCTGGAGGCGTGGGGAAGCGGCTAGCGTCTACAAAAGAGGAGAAAGTTAAAACTCCAAAGTTGTCTAATTTACACGTTGTGTGCATAGCTGGCTTGCATATGTTTTGTTTTGTGTTGGGAGGTGAATAAAACTCACAGCTTCACTGTGCAGACAGGACTTCTGTAGTGTTGCATGCAGTCACCATGGCTAAGCTAACGTTAGCTGTTGATAGTTGCTGCTTGTTAAACCCAAGTGGCAACTACCATGGCTTGAAGTTGAAGCCAATGCGGAAGTACTTTAAAGTGCAATACCATTGACGTGTGCTGGTGGTCGTTTTGGAAATGATTGCTCTGTTAATAAGATTTGAAGACTTATAGTAGCTTTGATGTCGGCCATGTGTGCGTTCATTGACAGCTGTGATTGACAGTTGGCTTGCCTGCTGCTCTCCCCAGCTCCAGGACTCGCACTGAGTCAGACTATTGTCGCAATATTTCAGTAAGTTTAATGTCACTTGATTACGATGCCTGCCCTGTTAGCACAATTTAGCTAAAGTGTGCTCCAATGGGTGACGTCACACCTCGCTACGTCCATCTTTATATACAGTCTATGGTTAAACCACAATGACTCAGTTTCTATTTCTACACGTTTATAGAAAATGTGATGATGTGATGTGAAAATGTCCTAGGTGATGTAACAAACTACGTTTGCTGTTGAGTCAATAGTAAAGTAATGCAAAATGAATCTCTAATAACTTGTCCAACACTGGAGAGAAAACTAAAGCGCTGAGAAAACAGCAGTACTGTCCAAAGTTGAGAGTACGTCAAGCTCTATGTGCAGTGGGGTCCAAAAGTCTGAAACCACTTTCCCATTCAAAGTGATATCAGACTTTTGGACCCCACTGTATGTTTTGCTTGCAATCTTACCAGCTGTTGTGACAAATTATGCTAATTTGAGAGCAAAAACAATTTAAAATCTGCTAAAAACAGCCAAAGAGACTGAATAATCAATCTCTGTTAATCTTTTCGTTATTGGGGTCCAATTAATTTCACTTTCATTTCATGGCTCATTATTGTACTCAGTGTGTTCATCAGTTTGCATCTCACCTCTAATGACCTGAGTGGGAAGGCAAAAACAGCCTGAGCGTTGCTGGACTTTGGCCAAAACACACTAAATGGACCTTGAATACAGAACAGCATTACCACTTTTGCAGATGGTGCAATGGAAAACATATCATGCACTGCTAGATATTTGATGTTTTTGCAGTTGGCACTTTTTGACCAGGGTAAACGGATTATAAACATGTGTATGAATATGTATGTAAACCATTATTCATATCCTGTAACTTGGGTGATCTACAGCACAGGGGAAGGGCAGTACATTGGAAAGACCGGCCTCTTCTCTTTCTGTTGAACGCAAATGCATGGCACTTTGGGATAATTGGAACTATACAGAGACAGTCTAGATAAAGGGCTTATAGGAGTGAATAGGTTGAATCAAAAAGGCTGCCTGAATGACTTGCCTCTGACTCTGCCTTGATTGACACTCTAAATACAGTCATGACGGGGGAGCTGGAGCTCCAGCTTAGGGAAAGCTTCTGCCTGGGGTTTTCCTGCTCCCTTGTTTTTAATTAGTCACGCTGAAACCTGTAACTGGAGCTGGGGCTTAAACAAATTTAATTGCTACATAATAGCTAGTTTAATACAATTGTGGAGCAATTAGGATGGATATTTGTTGCCGGCTGGCATAATAATGCTTGCAGTGTCTTACTTTCTCTCCCTCCCCTCCTTGCAGTATTGAAGTGTTTTCTGCCAGGGGATTTCTCCATGGGCACTGGGCACAGATGTGCTCCTGAGTACAGCATATGGGGCTCTGGCTCCATCAAAAACATTGCTCCAGAGTAACATTTACTCAGTCATTCCCCGGTCCTGCAGAAATATCCCAATTAGAATTAATTACTCTCTTTCTCTCTCTCTCCAGGCTATGGTTTGATTTCCATGTATGTTTGAGATGAGCTTAGCATGCCATATGCAAGTTTATTCTATGGACAATTTTGGTTAAAGTTCTCATGCTGATTTAAGGGATTTGCTCTCCCGGCATGTCTATTCAAGATATTGATTCCATAGCATACTGTACCAAACTATAGGCAGACTGCAGCGCCATCAGCTATATGACTGTCATAGCTGTCAAATGTCTCATTACCCCATGTCAAGTCAAAGGTGTATTCATATTTATGTCATGCACTGCACAGGAAATGGTGGTACAACCTATTGAAGGGACAGTGACAGACAATGTACCAGAGGAAGTCAGAAAAGTGAAAAATAACATTCCTCTCCCTTAATAAGGCTGTCTTGTCAAACATTTATGGGACAGAAAGAAAACAAGGGCAGACGTACGTTTATTGACATCATGATTGGGGAAAGCTGTCACAGGATACGGGTTATGGAGAGTACCAGAGAAAAATCAGGCATTGTGTTTGGAGGAACTGCTTATCACTGAATTGCCCTGAGGTCTTTTCAAAAGAGCAACAGGCTGTGTTTCATGGTGTTTTGTATATGAATTCTGAGTGTGTGTGAAAGCTGTAACCTGTATCTCTTATCAGGAAACTGCAATACAAGAGTTTCACTCAAATACCAGATTTCCATTATTTGAAAAGAACAAAAAAATAAGACACCTTGTCATGCAAAATGCTTGCAGCCAACATTCAAATACTGGAGTATTATTGATACAAGTGTAAGTCTATGTTTACACGCATTGAAGCATTTATAACTCTGACAACATAAAATTATTATGACTAGAGCTACAACGATTAGTCGATTAATTGATTACTTGCCAGCCATTAAATTCATCGCTAACTATTTTGATAATCGATTAATTGTTGAGTCATTTTTTAAGAAGAAGAACATTTCCAAATTCTCTGATTCCAGCCAAGCAACATCTTCTGCCCTTTACTGTATATGAAGTGGCAGCACTGACAGGGGCCATTCTGCATAATGAGTACTTTTACTTGTGATACGTCAATGGGTAGTAAACAGTAGTGTTAGTGATCTCAGAGGCTTTCGTAATTCTAATAAATAATGCAGATAGGTGCACGCCTCAGTCCATCCTTAGCAAAAATGTTCCTGCAATTTAGCAAATGAGGCAAAAAGGAGAATAAGACATTTCCCTGTTGGTGCTTCAATTATTGATACAAACTCTAATTACACAATTATCAGGCAAATGGAGCTGGGTATTTGAGGGGCACACGGTGGAGTGCTCTGAAAGCCATAATTGGGATCTGATGGTCAGGGGCCGCTCATTAATTGACCCCTGCTGATCTGCGCTGAACAGAACCGTCAATAGAGGGCCGTTAACTATGCAACATTGACATGCACGAAAGCACTGTAAATGAAGATGGCAGCAGCCACTCTGCTGGAGCTGTTGTGGGATGATGGGGACAGGCTGGTAACACACTTTTCTAAACCCCCTGCCTGGCCGCAAGATCACCAAACAATGAGAGGAGACGGCTTACACCCAGAAAGGCTCTTTGAAACTGAAGAATCAAACAGAGAATGGCGTGTCTGTGCCAGCAGTGAGACGCAGTGCCCACTGAGCCCTGGGGGCTTTGGCCAGACAAACGCAGTGCCCAGAGGTGGCGTCCATTTACTGGTTAGCAGACATTTGGGAAGCACAGTGGAGGTAGGCGTTCCTATTTTTACTGAAGTAGCACCTACTAGGGCAATGACAGATAATGGAGACAAACAGACTGAACTTACTGGACACTTTGAGCATGAGGTTAGCTTCATGAAACTTCTAAATCTCAGCCCGCTGTGCCACACTACATGTGGGCATTGAGAGACAAAGAAAACGGATGGGGTTGTTGTACATGTTAGCCGAGCTTGATGTTCCACTCAGGAACTGGCCCAGTGACCAGGCAGCAGTCCAGTAAGCTGTCCAGCCACCCCATCAACCAGACAAATGAACAAAGTGTTTGTGAAAAGACATCAGCAGGGGACACCCTGCACCTGGGGCTGAGTAAACTTTTTTCATGCTTTTCAACAACTCGCCCTCTTTCTTTCTGGTCCCTTTTTTTATCACCAGGGGGTATAACACACTTTGAAAAAGAAAACATTTCCTACCAGCTTGCCTTAAGACAAGCCTTTGTTTTTCTCTCACCACCTCCTGTTGGCAGGACACTGTTTAATAGTCTGCTGATAATGTTCCCTTTCCGTTGCTAACTCCTCAACCGCTCCTGCATGAGGCTTAGCTGCTAGAGCTGAAGACGGGAGGAGTTTGTTGATAGGAAACATAAATCATAAATATGCTACTTGAGTTTCCAGATGGTAGCCATAATGGATATAGGCTGAAACATATATTTAGACATACTGTGATTGACCAGCAGACATGAGAGAGCAGAGGTCATCATTTTTATGTCCCTCATGATTATAAGTCATTGCAGTTCAAGACAATGGGGAGCATTTCGATGATACACAGGGGTGCAGCTCCATCCTGTAAAAACACTGAGAACCCACAGGGATATGTGGATTAACTGTTTGACCCACTCAACCCCAGTGACTGAGCACACCATCAACTTTCCTTGTGTGTGAGTCTGTACTATTTTCTCTGTTGCATCACGCTTGCATCATTACTTAGCCAGCAACTGCACATCCCTACTCACCTTAAAGTGCCTCAAAAGTAACTTTAAATTGGAAGATATATTTAAATTTTCAGAAAATAAGATTTTTTTTATTCATGCTGCTGCTCGGGGATGTGCTGAGAGTCATCATGCAGCAGGGTTATATGCATTACTACATTCCTGTTGTAAGAATACACTACTATAAAATTTTATAAAGACGAGGAATAGTTAGCTCAGATTCTATTCAACGTCAGGATAAAGCAGTCTAAAAATGTAATTATTTTTATGCTAAGTGCTAAACTAGTATACAGCAGAACTGATTTTTTTAAAGCAAAATTTTGGTAAATACGCTTGTTTGCTTTCTTACCCAGAGTTAGATGAGAAGATACCAGTATTTCCTAGACAGACTTGAGAGCGGTATCAAACTTCTCATCTAACTCAGCAAAAAAAATGAATGAGGGCATTTACCAAAAAAAGTATTGCTTTAATGTTCCCCATTTTAGATGAACATTGACATCGCATATCTTTTCTTGCTTTAATCTGAACCTCATGAGTAAATGTGCAATGAGAGCTTGGGTGTGAAACTTGTGAAACACCTTCCTGCAACCAAAGACCAGGCACTTTAAATATGTATGCTAATTTGGGGCTCTTTTTCTGGGGTCAGCGTGTGGATCTTTTTCACCGTCGTTAATGGTGGTGTAACTGGACTCAAGCGTGTAACGATCTGGTTACCCTGACATTTCTAGAGAGCCCGGTGCAGCAGCCACGTGGAGAGCGGACACTGGAATGCTAGCCTAGAATTCAAATATAGATCTCAAGCGAGTCAACTCTCTCTCTCTCTCTGGCAGTCAAGGAAAAGCCTTAGCTTGTCTTTCCGCTTTAAAAAAAAAAAAAGACTCAGCAGTGAGCTACAGTTAAGCACACTGAAAGGAATGGCTGAATTTTGAAATGATCCCTTTTTTGTCCATGCACTTCACCTTTTTCCACATTGGTGTGTTTCCATGAATGAGTTAACAAGCTTTGTAACCCTTCCTACTGTGACTATCATCATAGTGGAAGTGTGAATAAGAGACTCATTCTTCATTGTCCCAGACCAGTCTTAGTGGGAGTTCACACACTGTGTCTGGAGTCTGGAAAATTGCACTGCGATTCAGCTCTCCAGACAAGGGAATAGCTGTCAACTCCTGGAATGTTCCTGTGAAAATAAACAATGCTTGTGGCTGCTCTCTGTGTCTCCCTGTGTTTCCCCTCTTAACTCTTCGTTTTAACCCTCTCTGCTGGAGTCCTTATGCATAAAACAGTTGCGGCAGAATGAGGAGGGGAAGTAAATCAGAGTAATGTCTCCTCAAGGTTGGAGGCAGTCAATTTTGGCCCTGAGAGTGCCATCTTTCAACTCCTCAGCAAAAACATGTGTTCAAGGTACGGTTACAGGAACCCATCCAAGTCAGCCGCAGATCGTATTAATCACGTCTTTCATCGTGGCACTAAAAAAAGAGATTTTCTGTGTTCAGCGCTTTGTGGTTTTAGCAGTGTACACAGCTTTGCAGGCTGCAATTTTGTTTGTCAACTCAGTTTTTTTATGCACATTTAGAGCCAGGTTGCAGAAGTCACAAATTGCATTTTATCAAGTTATTTCCAGGAACTAGGCTGCAGATAATCATGTGCGCTTAATTCCCCTTGTGAAAATAGTTTGTTGTTTGACCTGGTTTGTGAGGTCAATATAACAGAATGCAAATTAATTTGTATTACTGTGTAGAGGCTCATGTTGATGAGATAGGGACTGAAAATATGAGTAATATCAAGAATATGTGTAGATTTAAGGATGATACCAGTAAAATCAATCCATCATATTCTGTTTTAATCAGCCTGATTAGTTCAGAGTAGTGCAAACATGTCAAGCACTATAAGTATGTCTCAACTGATACTAGTGTCATGTGCTGTATGTGTAACACAAGACACCGGCAGGAAGAAACATGCAATTTATCCTTTAAAGGACATTATAGTATTCTATATCATGCTGCTTAGAGCTCACAACTGGTACACATTTTCTTGTGGCTACCCACAGATATATTGTCAATGACAATAGAATTGATTCTCGATTGAATGAAAAGAAAAAGGGGCACTATTTTCAGTCTCTTACTCCAGTATACTGTGTGCCAAGCCATTCACTGGTGTCCTTAGTCCACTGAAATACAATATGAAACATAACTGGCAGATAAGATAAATGGTCCGCAGCCTTTTTATTTTAAAAAGTTAACTGCATTAATGAATTAATGTGAAAGCATCTTACAGTCTCCTGCCTGTATGAGAATAACAAACTGAGGGGGAATCGGAGTGCTCCGCTGTGTTATTAATGTCATGTCTCCAGCAGTGGAGCAGCCTCTCTGCTGCACCATTAGCTCCGGGGAAAGACATCGTTGTCCAAGACATTGAGCGGGTGCAGGGTTTTTGAGGTGAAACAGACTGAGCACCTAGTTATTTTCTTCACTTCAGAGTTGGTTTAATTTGTTTAATGCTGTAGTGTGTGTTGGTCAGCCGGTCCTGTTTGTTAATGCTGGAGTTTGTTGCTCTGCTCTGCTAACATTAGTCTCTGACAGTGTAGAAAGTTCACTGTGCTCAATGTACTTCACGTTCATCTCACAAAGATTATTGTGTCATTAAATCAAAAAACACTTGCAACTGCTGCCTTTTTTGAAGATGAACTGCAAGATATGACTGTCCAGGTGCTGCACTGCCCTTGCAGTTGAGTTCCGTCTTTTTTGTGCCGTCAACATCACGTTATTAACTAACCTTTAGAAAATTGATTTTTGACTTTGGTGAATTTATGTAGAATCGTCCACGTTCGCATCGCGATGCATCTAAGAATCAATTTTTTCCCCCACCCCTACATTCTAGTATGGTTAAGTTGGAAGCAGAGAGTTGGTAAGAGGGCCGTGGCCCGAGCTGGCACTGGTAGCAGAGATCGAGCGTTCTCTGGTTTCATTGCCTTGGCCCACATACAGAAGCAGTGCAGCCATCAACTTATCAGGAGCCGGCTGTCATCGGGGGAATTTGCAGAGTGAGTTTGTCATTGGATCCTGGGTGTGGGTGGAAAAGCAGTCAGGTTGTCTTTCTAGACTTGTGGTTTACTGGCTCTAATATGACCATGATTCAACTGCCTACCAACCACTCAGTATTACTGTATCTTGGCATCTTGGCTTCTATTGTCCTACTACTGAGGACACATGAACTATGGATCAGGAAACTCAGTGGTTCTATAAGGACAGCCATTCTACTTTTTGCTTTCCAAAAAGCTTTATTCCCTATGTGTATGATGCTATGCAAATTTCAAATTGTCTCTAGATACTGTAGATATTGGATGTTTTGAATGAAGAAAAGGCTCCAATTGTTTGGAGGACAGACTTTGACAAACAAGACGGCTTTATATCTTTGTAGTATTCAGTCATTATTATGCAGACCAATAAGATTGAAGTATCATTAACACATATGGTAACAAACATTAGGCATCCTTAACCCTTAAGACGTATAGAACCAGTTTGAAACAAAGTCATACTAGTTAGTATTTCAGCTGTTCTAATATGCAACTTTGAGAAAAAGCAGAAGATATTTTGACATGGGTGTAAATAAATACATTTTAAATTGTGCATGCTGACTCAATGTCACACTGTCGTAGCTTACTGGGACACTTGAGTAGAAAAGAGCCATCATTAATGTTAGTAGTAACACCTGTGTTAAGCAATGGGTTTAAATGCCAATGTCAGCATGCAAACATGCTCATGTGTAGCAGGTATAAAGTTCACCATCTTAGGTTAGCGTGTTAGCATGCTAACATTTGCTAAACACAAAGTACTGCTGAGGCTGGTGGGAATATCATTAGTTTTGCAGGTGTTTGGTCATAAACCAAAGTAATGGACAAATTCAAAATTTAACCCAGTGATGAATGTTATTACAGCTGAATCTGAAGGTGCCCTCATGGCTGTGTGTATGTTTCCATGGAAATTGTGATTGTCAGCAGTGATGGAGAAATCCTATGTTAATGTTTGTTTGTTGTCCTGCATGCTTTAAAAGCCTTATATCAGTCTAGCTCACCCTATGGTTACCTGAGCTTATGGTAGGTGAGGCTGAGAAGGTAAAACGCCAGTCACTGGTCTTTAGTGATAGTAGTAGGAGAGTAGGTGGCAGCTTGCTGAGAGGCTGCAAGTTTTAGCTTTTTGTTTGCCCTTTTTTCTTAAGATAAAGTTATTTTGTTGAATTTCCCGGGTTTTTATTTTATTTATTACCTCTAGTTCATTAATATTTCTTGTGAATAAACACCACCTTTTAACACTTACAAATTTCTTTGCAACCCATCTAATGGCTGTTCAGATATTTCAGTCTGAACATTGCCCTAGAGCCACACAGCTAGCATGGTTAAAAAGACTGAATCAACTTATCAGGTCACAATATTGTAGCTGTTGTGTTCAGGCTATAAAACTTCAGGCTAAAGAACTGCTCAAATGCAAAATGGCAGCCCTGCTTCATCCTGCCAAAGATCATGTGTTTTGGACTGTGTAAGTTTATGGAAACTACCAAAAAAAACTTCACTATAAATGTGGAGAACTCACTGTAATATGATAACCTGCAATATGCCTTTGCCTAATATACATTAATGGGTTTCTATTTATGTTAACTGCATTTCAGCGTATGATTGTTCTAAGTATGATGAGAGCCGTGCTGTTCAGGGGGAGTGAAATGGCAGTAAGAGCTCTGTCTACAGCACGTACACTGTTCTGCAGCTGATACTCAGCTTTGCAGTTCAAATACACAAGGCCCAAACCAAATATTGCTCTTTGAGATCCACCAGGCACTTGATTATTTTCCTTTCAAATGAAGTTTCATTATTTTTATGGAGTCCGTCCACTTTTTGCTCCCCCCTTCAGTGTATGAACAGTGTATGTCACAAAATAATTCTTTAATTCAAATTTGAAGAGGTAGAGAGCAGAAAAGACCCCTAACACATCTGCAGTCTTTTTAAAGTTTGACCTGTTGCACATATTTTGTGTTATAACGTGTAACTGTTGTAGATTGTTCTTATTTTTCATGAAAGCAAATACTAAATTAATATTTTTCAATTACTAGATTCACAATTTCTGAGAAGTGCCTGGGCAAAATCACTGTGTGATGTTGTGCAGCTCTAGTAGTGCATCCAGTGCCTGACAAGTCATCTTCAGAGGCCCTCAAGGAAAATACCAACTTGGTCAACTGGTACTGGGACAGAGGGAATGTAGCATTTGTCTGCTGTCTTCAGTTTATTTTGGCCAAAATGCAGTTTTTCTTGAGCTGATGAATATTTAAAAGACTTCGTCCTCTTTTATTTGGCTACACAAACCAAAATACTGACGGTGAAACATGCAGATGGGAAAGTTTTCATTGGGCGCAGCAGCTAGAAGCAGGTCTGTTAGATGTGAACTTGGACATAATTGCATACAATTAAGTCTCCGCATTTATTCTGACATAAGTTGTGTTTGGGAAGGGCTCAAGCTAGAATAGGCTGAAAGTTAAATCAATATGTAGCATTACCCACAAACAGTTTTCACCATCATTAAAACTGACTCTTGACCTGTTTGGCGCTCCCTCATTAACTTTGTGTCATTTTATTTCTCTAAAAAGCAGACTGTTGAGATATCTGATGAGTTTGTTGATTAACACATCTGAGAAGGAATTACAGTCACTGGAGCATTCAAGGTCAAGTTGACTTTCCCTGTCACCTTCTTAACGTGGCGTGAAACCAGTAATACATTCTGTTTAATGGAGTGACACAAGGCATCGCTGAGGGCTGGGCCAGACGGGTTTGATCATGACCATCGAGCCAGAAAGTTGGTCCTGAGCAGCAGAAGGCGCACCAGGAGCCCTCCTCTATTTCAATGCGTGGCCTGACAGCCTGCATTTTGCTGATGGGGACCTAATAAGGCCTGGCGTGGAGTGACCCTGGTCCATGCCTGCTGACAGCCTCCAACGCCACCTCCCCCTCACAACCCCCCGCCTCCACCAGCCTGCTTGAGCCATCAGGCGGCCCCTTCATCAAGGAGGCCCATACATCTTTCCACATTGAAGCAAACTTTGACTCTTATCATGGAAGGCCATTGCTCGTGTCAGATGGGCTTAATGACTCAATCTATCCGATCAAATACAGGGGACGGCAGTGGTATGCTTGGAATGGGACTGGGCTTTGGCAGAGGGGAATTGAGTGTGTGTCTGTGGGCAAGGAGGGTGTGCTTTTTTTTTTCTCCAAAGAAACAATGTAATTGTTTCCTCCCAAAAAACTATATTATCCTGTGTGTGGGCTTTGCAACAACAAATCCAGTCAAGTAGCAGTTAGCAATTAATTCATACATAGACATACACAACAAATGGTATAAAAGCCAACCCTATTGCAGACTCATTTTTATACATTGATGTATACATTTTTAAAGGACCAGTTTGACATTTTGGGAAATATGCTCAATTTGTTGTTGAATTATATGATGATCATTACCACTCTCATGTGCGCAAAATATGAAGCTAGAGCAAGGAGATGCTAGCTTATCATAGCATAAAAACTGAAAGCAAGGTGAAACAGCTAGCCTGACTCTGTCCAAAGGTTAAAAAAATCTCACTTGTTGTATCCTCACAAAAACTGAAGTGTAAAAATGTAATTTAAGGGTTATTATGTGCTGGACTGTTTCTTGGCTGGGTGTAGTGACTCCCTGGAGTTTTGTAGTCACCATGAGGTTGCCTTCGGTCAGAGCCAGGCTAGCTGTTACCCCTGTTTCCAGTCTTCAAGCTAAGCTTAATTAATGTCTCCTGACTGTAGCTTAATTGTATTTAGCATATATGTAGATCTCTCAACAAGAAAGCATAATGCATAATATTAAAAAAATAGCATAGTCCTTTTTTAAATCACTCTATACATACTAATTGTGTAATTCTCACTATAAGTTTCACTCTGTCCTCATCAAGGAAACTTTCAGAAGTGATATCTAACCATGCAGATTGTTTTGGTTTTATGTGCTGATATTTTGAGAAGAATTTTGTTTGTGGTGCTCAAAACATTACAGATGCATATACAGATTTCAGAGGGACTTCAGTTACAAGTAGTTCCAGTGAAAATTGTTGGCAGCAAGGTCTTAATCAGAGTTTGATTCACCTCCAATGCAGAAATCACAGTCTCATAACCTACCTTTTAAACACCACAAATATAATTTCATTCACCTCAATTTTGTATTGCATTACTAGTGATACCACCAGAGATAAATAGAACAATGTCACTTGTAATTTGGGTGAACTGACCCTTTAAGGCAAGAGCGACTAATGCACATGCCAGTCGTTGGCCCTCTTGAAGCTACAATACCTCCTCTGCACAATTATCATGGCCAAAAGGATTCATGATAACGATATTATTGCAATATCTATAGAAAATTAAAAAAAAATGCTATCAGTCAAATCATCTTTAACTTTGTTTATTGTGTGTTTTACCTCTTTTCTGGCAAATGAATTACACTCAAAATAGAGTGTAGGGAGGTGGAGAGAGAGTCTGTAACCATAACTGTACAAAGATTGAAAGAAGTTTGAACATCTCCAACAATGGCTCATTGGCTGTAACTATTACTGAAACAGTTTAGTTGTGCTCCAGTGGAAAAGGAAAAGAACCTTTTGTTTCTTGCAAGGAGTCAGGACACCTGCTGACAGATGTTTTAAGATAATTTATGGTCTAACTGTATATAAAGTAGTTTAAACTAGCTCCACCTCCAGCGGCTACAACAGTAACATGCTGCTTACACACTGATGCTTCAGTATTAATAATCTCATGATGTCATAGCTTGTATGATAATATATCAGTCAGAGGAATCAAACCACTACTTTTTAACTACATTTTTCTCTCTCAGAACTGAGTCGTACAACGTGCTGTCTGACCACGTCAGAAATCAAATGTTTTTATAGTTGTTCTGAACGGCTTCACTCAAAGGTGGAGTGAAAAGCCGACCATCACAGAGAGGGGTGTTATGGGTCTCTCATTTGTCATTTTGATGGCAGCAACACTATAAGGTAACCAGGCTAACTTGGCTAAGATGGCTAACATACCTAGCATGAACATGCTAGTGGTGCACTGCCAAAATGTTCTGGGTGGAACTCGCGCTCTAGAATTATTGTTCTGCATGTCGGAGTAAGTGGATCATTAAACTATTTTGATAGTAATTTTTCGGATCATCAAGCATATTCTTTGTACAACTGCATGCATTACCTAACCGTAACATCCTTACAGTGATGGTTCGGGACGAATACACATACCGTTACACCCCTACTGGCTGGCTACTCAGTGTGAGACCTGAAATGTTCCCGCAGTACTGGTCCCATCTATCCCCTCAGTCACAAACGGCTTGCTGGCAGGACCTCGCAAATATGTTGCACTGGTTAAACAAAACACAGATCGAGCACCAAGAGGGCACAGCGCTGCCTTCATCGAACCTGAGTAGGCCTACAAACCCCGAGTCTGAGGTAAATGGATGTATTTTTTGTTAGTCATTGGATTGAAACAGTCTAGCCAGCTGCTTGCTACTAGCTAGCTAACTTTAGCCAGGCGCTATCCTGGCTGTGTGTGAGTATTTTAGTTAAACCATACATTTAGATGATTTCAATATATTATTGTGGTCTTTTTTTACTATAATCTAAGTCTTAAACACTAGCTAAACATAAACATAGCTTGTATGTGGACAGTAATGATGTGTGGACAGTTATATCCGCGGTTAGGATCGGGTCATAACATTCTGATTAAGGCTACATAAATATGAAACAGTATTGCAAAGGCACAGTTCACCATGGAAACGTTTAGGATTGCTGAAAGCAGCAACTCCACTAACAACTAACAACTACAGATGATAATAACAAAGTAAAGAAACAACATTTTGATTTTGGGATGGTTTACATTCACTTCGGGATGGTTAAAATAGTTTTTTGGGACGATGTTTGAAAAAAGTTAGTCTGGAGCCCTGGTGCAGGGGCCATCAACGGAAGCCACATTCTTGTTATGGCTCCGAGGGATGATCCAGCTTCTTATTACATTCGGAAAGGATGCCATTCCATTGTACTGCAAGGGGTTGTAGACAACAATTTCTGCTAATTATTATTTTTATATATATATTTTTTATTTATATAATGAGTATTAAATATTAGCTCTGTTGTAATTGTAGCTAAATATTAACTGCTGGAATGTGGTATGTTTTGCTCATGGTGATTCTTTTGTTCGGCTTCACAGATGTATACATGGGGTGGCCTGATCGGACACCTGACGCAAGAGTGCTTGGTGACTCTCCTTTTTTCCAGATGGGTGAAGAACAAGATGGTTACTTGTTTGCCCGTGAGGTACGTATCAACAATGCTATGTATGTAGGTCCACGTGTGTGTGTGTGTGTGTGTGTGTGTGTTTCCACTAGCACCTCAATATAGTAGGTAGCAATCTAACCTAGAACAAATCTATCTGTATTATAATTTTCTGCACAGAAATCCAAGACTGTAGACAGTGTGGAGTTACCCATCCATCTAATCGGAAACGCAGCTTACCCTCTGAAGAAGTGGCTAATGACAGGGTTCACCCATCATCATTGCCTGACTCCTGAACAGAACAACTTCAACTACCATTTAAACTCTGATTGAATGGTGGTCGAAAATGCATTTGGATGTTTTTAAGGGCCGTTGGAGGTGCCTTGACAAGTGCAAAGATGTGGACATTTCTATAATGCCTGACATTTTTGCTGTTTGCTGCATACTGCAAGATAAACAAAGAAAACTTTTTGGCTGAATGAAACATTGATGCTGCTACTGACCTCCCACAAGAGCCTGACACAGAGGTCGTTCATGCACCCTAGACAGGTAGCACTCAACGGATACGAAAGGTAATGATGAGCATACTTTAAAAAAAGCTCCATCTGATTTTTAAATAAGGTTCCTTCAGTGTACACTATTTGGTGTTGTTGATCCTTTTCTGTTTAATGGTGTCCTACCTCAGTGTTTCTTAGTCCAGGTCCTGGTGACCCCCTGCCCTGCATGTTCATTTGTAGGAACAGGGAAACATCTAAAACATGCAGGGCAGGGAGTCCCCAGGGCCACAATACACACCAACAGGGCTTGACATTAGCACGTGTCAAATATGGGTAGAATTCGGCAGCGGGGTGTAACACAGTCACTCTTACTAGCCACTTTGGCAGGTGGCATTCCGTGTCGTGAACTATTTTGTCAGAAACTAGAGCAGCGCTGCAGATCGATCCGAGGAAACTGCTGCCAGTTCGACTCCCAGCGAGCATTGCTTTTCCTACAGCCACTTAGAGGGCTGATAAATGCCCCCACCCCCCCCCCCCATGTGCCCCTCGCTCTTGCCCGTCGGCCTACTGCAGCTACAAGAGCATGGCCAGGTCGCTCACAGACCTCACTGCTGCATCTACACACAGTTCACATTCACTTGTGAGGATACAAAGCTCTCTCTCTTTCTTCTACTTTGTATTATTTACTGTTGCTGTTAAATATTTAAATAGACAAAGTTTTTCTCTTGCTTTTTCAGTTTAGTTTTTATCTTTTCAATTAATTTTCTACACCAGAGGTATAAAATTAAAATTCAAAAAGGTCCAGTTAGAGACAATTTCCTCAAGCAAAGGTCTGAAACATCATAATGTCTAACATATCAGTGTCTGTATGTAGTCAACAACTGACTGTCAAATCAAATAAAGAAAGTACAATTCAAAACATATTTCAACAATATATATTGCCAGGTTTCACATTGAACTGAGGGATTATAAATAATAAGCATAGTTGTGGAAATGTAGGCATGTAGTTATATTTTTTTCAGAATGAATGCTCAAGCAGATACTAAAAGTTTGTATACTTTTATTTTTATTTTTTTAACCCTACTTTTATAACTTTCAGGGCCAAAGAATTACATCTTGAACATGAATCAAACAGTTTTACCAAAATAAACAATATAAAAACAACTACTGGATATAAGTAAAAAGAAACAAAAACTACCAGTGTTTTATCAAATTAATGTTAAAGATGGAAGAAACAAAAGACAGAGCTCAGACAAACACAACAAATACATTACTGAATTATTACAGTTTTGCATTTTGCCAAAGAATTTGAACATGGACCAAACATTATGTAATAACTCATGCTCATACCCTTCACACACACACACACACACACAGAGTTTTTCTTCAGACTTGCTCAGCCTGTAGTCTCTGAGTTGAATTCTTGGGGCCACCTTACAGCTAGCATTGTTAGCCATTATCCATTACTTCTGTAGTGCTCTGTATTATGCAAGTAGCTAGGCTTCACGAATAAATACGAGCAGGTCAAATATAGTCTTACCTGTACTTAAAATACCATTTCGCTGATTTTCAACCTTATCTCTAGCTGTCTGAATTAGGGATTAGTGATGGGAATTATGGCTCTTTGAAGGGAGCCGGATCTTATGGCTCCGTTCCTTTCCAAGAGCTGTAGCTCATTGTTCTTATTTCTTTTTTTAGGGGGCGGGGGTTACTAGGTTTATCTGCGAAATAATCACTAGGATAATGATAGGGTAGGATTTGGATCAGATTCAAACTTAGACATCCCACCAATATAATTTCGTTTCACATGTGTGGACTAGGTTTAGCAGCACTAAATTACTCGTATAGCCAGACCTAATGTCAATGATCTGCATGGTAAATATTACACAAGGTGACACCATATCCCTCTGCTTTGTCAGTGAATTTACTACCCTCTGTATGCAATGTGTTATGTAAATAAAGTTGCCTTGCCTTGGATGCAATTCATGCAACACTTAAGCATGGTAGCTAATGAGAAAAAAACAGGGAATATTACTATACATAGTGAGATAATTATTATAAAGTGTTACCAACAATGACACACTATACGCTGGTGTCTATATCATGTTATATAATACAAATAAAATGGTCTCAAACATTCATAATTTGTTATCAGGTATTTTTGCATGCATGCTCTAGAAAACTACAGCTGACCAACTCTAATTATAGAATAACATACCTTTCTGCACTGATCTCCCCAGTGACTTTTTGAAAGGGCTCCAGGATAGTGCACACCTCCTGCAGTATGCCCCATTCTTCTTGGACAAAGGGCTGACTGATGCATTTGTGATGGCCAGGGTGGAGATAATGGCATCCTTGGATTGCAGAAAACTGAAAAAAACTGAAACTTGAAAACTGTTCAACAGTTCCATCTTGTTGGCAGCATTGTTAGTTATACAGCAAACCACTTTATCTTCCACTTTCCAATCTTTTGCAACATTGAGAAGCTTTTCGGCCACATTTTCTGTTGTGTGCCGGTCACTTAATTCAAAACAGTCCAATAGGCAGGAGGACATGTTGAAATCTTCAGTGAAGTGGCATGTTACTGCCATAAATAAGGTTGTAGCCCTTGATGTCCAAAAATCTGTTGGACATCAAGGTGGCTAGGTAAGGTGGTTAAGCAAACTGCTGACACTTTAGACACCCTTTCCTTCAGTGATGCTTCTTGTCTCTGAGAAATATTTGAAACTGTCTGGGATACTGTATTCCTTGATGGAAGAATGTAGGAAGGGTTGAGAGCACTGCTGTATCACTTGAATACTTTGTCTTCCACAATTTTGAGTGGCTGGAAGTCAGTGGCAATCATTTTGGCAAGCTCTTCATCTATCTTCCCCTGTCTCAATGGGGTTATGACAGGTGCTGCATAATCGTGGAGAGATGTCTGTCTTGTTTTAGGTCTTGTGCCAGTGGTTCTATGAGAGCTTGGTGCCTGGCCAGGCAATGATGTAGGCCTAGTGCTAGTTTCAGAGATAGATGCATTGGTGTGTTTAACAGTGGATGACTGACTTGTACCTGATGTGGTGGTGGTTTCAACAAAAACAATGGTGCCGTCATTATCTTGGTAATCATTATCATTGGAACGTTGTCGTCTCACCTTGGCCACTTGCACCGTTGGATGCTGTGCTTTTATTAAGTTTGTTGACCCTGCTTTAAATGATATTTTTGATTTGCAAGTACTGCACACCACTTTATCGTTGCTTTTATTGCTGCAGTGGATCTAAATGCTGCTGTGTTTTCGAGTTTGGTTCTCGTGACTGGCTAGTTCTCACTGTTCACTTAAAGGGGAGGCAGTGAAATTTGGTCACAACAATAAAAAGAACAGCTCTCGCCAAGTACGACCTGGTTCCCTACATTCGTACCAAAGAGCCGTCAAAAAGAATTAGATTGTTTGCAGTTGTTGCCGATGTTCTCTGTGTCTCTGGGGTGCAGCTGCAAAATCTGTTGTCTTTCTGGCACCAGCGCCGTCATTTGATGTGTACAGTGACGTAGTTGGGGGCAAGGAAGAACTACAGGCTATTTCAGCTTGGATTTCTATTCTCCGCCTCTGGGTAACCAGGGGGCGTGCTCTAGATGCCACTCAAAAACAAAACTTCCTTGTTCTCTTTGCTTGTATTGCAAACTAACTACGTTTCCAACAGCAAAAATGGCATCCCAAAATATGGGTGCAGAGGATGTTATGGACGAAGATAACCAACAAAACATGTATTTGTTTTCTACCTTTGCTGTTAGTCGCAGGGTTCCTCTTCACAATATTTTCATTGTGCTCCAAAACAGCAAGTTGCCCTCTTTCCCTCATGCCCATGTAGGAGAAGTGTTGCCTCTTGAGCATGTACTTCAACATTGTGGAGAACTTCCAACGGATCTGTGGAATGTAACAAAAATACATTGTTTTCAGAAATGAGAATTCTACCACAATCTTGCTTTCAAAAAGTGACTGATGTAAAGTACAATTCTCACCTGAATGTTTGAAGAGGCCCATGTTTTTAAAGTCCTTCAGAAGACTCTTGTCTTGGACCAGAGCATGCAAGTCCTCATAGGCAGGGGACTCCACCTCAACCCACTTCATCTTCTTCCTGGTCACCTCGCTCAGTGGTTCATGCAGGCAATGCTGCTGTACTCTATCTTCATCAGTCCAACTGTGGACATCTAACACATGGTGTAGTATTGATAACCACTAGTGCTTCATTTCCTGTATAAAAAAATGGAACATTTAGGGTGCCTATAACTTCATTTTCTGTTTGCAGACATGCTCCAGTCCATCCTTAAAGCCCTCGGGTTCCGTGGCCACAGAGCTGGAGACTTCAGTGACCTATAAGAAACCAAAAGAAAGATGAAGGTTAAAGATATGAAATTGGCTGTACTTGTACTTCTATGTTATTGCCATTAGTGTTGATGTTAGTGGTTCCTCTTTCTTGTTTTTAGTTGTTTCTGGATTTTGTTCGAGAAAGACTTTCACCAGTATCTTATCTCTCTGCAATGTGCAAAAGTCCTCTATGGCTCATCCAACTCTGTGATCGTGGTCCCTGTAAATAAAACAGAAGAAGCAGCAAGCAGCAAAACTCAGCCTTTCGGTCAATATAGCACGTACTGAGGAATTTATTGCTTCAATTGACTACATTTACCATCAACACTGATTGGACATCCACATAAAATGTAACAAAATTTCTCTTTAAAACCGAATCACTGATCAACACATCAGTTTCATTGACTGGAGTCTGCTCTTCAGTGTCGCTGTACGGCATCTCGGGGAAACTCGAGGTGGAAAGCGTCTCTGGGCTTCTTGGGGTGAAGGCCGTCTTCATGCTCCCAACCAAAGCCACAGGGTTCATCGAGTGACTCAACCCAAATATCGCCTTGCACAAACTAAAATAGCACCATGTTTTGTGGTCATTTCCACTCCGGCCATTGTGATGGTACTGCTTTTTGAGTGCTTTTAGTTTGCTGCTCACCTGTGCCTTGGCTCGGATTACACCGTGGTTTGTAATTCGGTCATAAACAACAGAGTCTCCTGCTGTTCCTTGAATTTGTCTGATTATTTTGGTGTTGGCCCTTACCAACAGAAGTTCCTGAATCTCATCATCTCTCCAGTTAGACAATGACCCTTCTTCTTCACTCTGGGATGTTTGTATTCCTCTGGTTTTGCGCCAGTCGCATGATAGAAGCGTCATGAACATGCCCGCTCGCTCACTGTGAATTATCCAGACAATGACCTGCTGTATTCACACATGGGCTCAATCAGACATTACATGGACTTTGTACTAGGGAGCTGGCATTGTAAAGTCAGTTTAATGTCTGGTCCAACTGATTCGGATATTTGCATTCTCATATACAGCTCCTCCTGGGTAATGTCCAGATAAGTTTAGGGTTGCAGTGCATGTGTGAAAGGGGAGCGTGAGGGGAAAGAGATTGTGATTCACGCATTTCAGACAAGTGATAATGAATGTAAACATCACTGTGATAAAGACAACACAGCATGAGGAAACATCGCCTCTGCGGAGAGGGTAATTTAATCCATTTTTCAAACGCCTCTCGTCTGCCACAATGGTCTTATCATCCTCATCATGGGAGATGTAAAAACAAGCTCAGGATGAGTTGTGTCAAAGAGACGCAACAGAGAGGGAGGGGCAGGGAAGGAGGACCTCCTGTTGAGAACATGAAGGAGGACATTTTCACTGCAAGGAAGGTGAAGGACACCTTGGGGTGCAATCCACTTAATGAAAAAAGTGATGAAACTTTAGATTTTTTTTCCCCTCTCCTGATTAGGAGATGAGGAGTGTTTTGGGTTGTCTGAGTCAGTGGGGAGCTGATTGAATTTGTCTTGGTTCAAAAACACAGTTACTTGAGGGAGAAAGATAAAGATGCCTTCAATTAGCTCTCTGCTTCCACATATAAATATTACATGGTGAATTTTGTTTCTCATTAATAAATTCATTTTCTGACTTATTTGTTTATTTCCTGTTGTTTAATCAGGCTTCCCCCTCTCTTTGTAGAAGTATCAAGAGGCTATAGCACCTCTCTTTGTTGTGCTTATTTCCTGAATGCACCACGGTGATATCATTTCATAAGAGTGTGACATCAGCCTGTATAACTATAGTTGGACCGAGAGACTTCACCCACTGACATGTGACCTCTGTTGACCCTCATTAGTCAGGCCCACACACAGCATCTGTGCACGAGGCAGTCAGTTAACCTAAGGCCACTTCAACCCTATCCATCTCTGACAGCAGCCGGTCTCCAACTGACAAGCAGTCAACGCATTCAACACTAGTGCAATTTTCAAGTTTTCTTTGAGAAACCACTATATCATGAGAGTGAATAGGTTGAATTCCTGCACACTGTAGGCACTGAGTCTATTAGAGACACAATGTTTCAGTCATGGTCCTTCATCAGCATCAAATTCACAATGTTAAAACAACATTTATAGTAAAACCACAGGCTGTAACAACTAATGCAAAAGGGGAACCAATTCTCAAACATTTGAGGCAATTGCAACATCAATAATTAATAAAAATCATTCTTAAACTGAGATGATCAATGTTAAAAAATAAATACAACAAGCAATAAAAAATAGATTTTTTTCTGTAAAATATTAAAGGTGCATTTTTATCAACAAAACAAATTCAAAAAGTGGTAGGGGATGCTGTTCAGATAATAACCAAATTTTCAAAACCAAACTGCAAGTAGAGACTGCAAGTGAAGACAAGGACAAAAGAATCAATTGATTTTAAGAGAAATAATGTGAATACTGGTAGTCTAATATTACACAAAATATCAAGTCAATATTTCACTTCAAAAAATTCAGTTAAATAGAGGAATGTTATACAACATATCACCAATATTTTAATGCGCTAATAAAGAGAAAAATGCAAAAATAGTGCAAACAATTGTTCCAAAAATATCAATTAAATAGTTTACCAAAACAATATGAGGCCAGGAAACTATCAAGATACCAAACAATAATAATTATATGTTTTTCAAAATATCAAACCCATAAAAATGATCAAAATATCAAATAAGTACAATTTAAATTATGAAAACAATATGTAGTAGTGCATAAAAACCTCATAAAAAGAAGAAAATAGTAACAAAACTAAATGCAATTTTATCAAGTTTTATTTTAAAAAAACATCTGAAATGAGATGTATACTGTAACATAAAGATATTGTAACTAGATTTAAGAACATCTAGACGTTGACTTCATTTGGATAAAAAGTGTATTTCCACCACACACTGATATATTGTGATAAGTGGTTAAAATTACAAAAATCATTGCTGATATCCATAATCACTGGCTGTGTATTCAATCCAGTTCAGCCCACTTTAGTGACGGAAATGAGACAATGGTGCTGTAATAACTACAATAACTTGCATGAGCTCGAAAATCACTCTTATAAATCTGAATATAACTAACAATAAAACATCTTCCATTCAGCTTTTAAATGCCAGGGACAAAACAGGGAGTTGATCAGAAATGTGCTACTTAATCAATACAGCTGACATTTGAGTTTACTTTTTGTTCCTTAATTTGTGTAAGTGACTTAAGAGGAAAGATGCAAACTATTATTGTGTAAAATGACCAAAAAAACAACATCCAATGCATCATCAAAATTATAAAAAAGAAAGCATCTACAGCATACGGACAGATGGAAAGAATGCAATGCAGCGCTATTAATATGAAGGACAATATTTTTTTTGTTTCTTCACCCGACATGTTAACAGAGTCACTCATCACATGCCAGACAGGGATGCCATTTCTCATGGCCTCTTGGAAAACACAATATACAAACTTTGTTATAAGGCAGGACCACCTAGTGAGAGAGGGAGACAGCAGTCACAAAGTGCTCCATTCAGAGAAAACGCTTATGCAAAATAAACATCTACAGCATGATAAGGATTATCATAAACACAGCAGACAACTGGACCAGTATATACTTAGGATAAGAAACAGGCAGGCTTGCACATGTATGGTAGTTTTTGTCTTAACAGTATGTCTTGAATTTTACATTGTATCTAGATGCAAAAAAACAACAAAGAAGAGTTTTCATCCAGTATTTTTCACACACTCACAGTAAACAGCTTGTCAGACATCACTAAAAAGGTTTCATTATTTATGTTGAGTTTATGAGAGCTTGTTGTCTGAATTATTAGGCTGCCCATAGACAAGCACACCATACAATTTCTTCTGATTAAGAAATTATTATTATTATTATCAAATAAAAGGTTTTGGGAAATACATTTTCGCCACATACACATCAGTCAGATGAGAAGATTGATACCGCACTCGTGAGCATGGTATCGATCTTCTTGTGTAGCTTTCAGCAGCTGCCAAAATGGCTAACTATTCTATATCATATCAGGTATATTGTGATTTTTGCAGGGGCTGAGCTAGGCTAGCTGTTTCCCCCTGTTTCCAGTCTTTGTGCTAAGCTAAGCTAAACAGCAGCTGGCGGTTAAGTGTCACAAAGTATTTACCGTAAGGCCATTATTGGCTTTTATAGCATATTATACAGGTTTTCTTGTTATTTCAGTCTGATATTGAGTGATTTATTTGTTGAGGACAAAAATGGAAAAGCTCAAAGTCGAATAATTTTGTATTATCATCATCAGACACGGTAAAGGTAGGTAGGCAGACAAGGTAGACAGGCATCCTGCAACAACTCCCCCCTTCTTTGAACATTGTTATGACAGTAAACTCTGATAACGTTTGCTCTCACTGTATTTTATCTACCTTGCAAGCTGTGACAGGATTGTGAAGTTTAGACTGTGTTGTTAGGATGCATAGCCATACCTCTGTCAGCTCAACTTGATCTGTGAGATTACTTAACCTGACAAAGTATAGACTGCAGTTGGTAGGCAGGATAAAGAAAATGGCCCTGAAGTTGTTGCAACCTCTCAGAAATCTTAGATGCTTACAGACTTACATGGCGTTGTGCTCACGCATACACATTCTGACATTTGGCATCTAGTTCCTGCCTGCACAGATGCAGCATGAGTGGCTGGAATTAGCACGGACTGATTTGGATGTGTTTACAAAATAACACAGACTGTGAATTTGATCCAGATGAGGAATAAATGAAGATAATCTTTTCAAAAATAACATGGAAATCTTAATGGATTGCTTCTATCGCCCCGTTTAAGTCATGTCTCACAGCTTGTGTGTTCTCAACGTGACCAATTATAATCACAATCGTGCAGCAACACCATGTTTGACATTGCCAAACACTAACAAGAAAATAATCATAACTGCAAGTGTTAATATTTGCACACAGAGTTGATGTTTTATTCATGGGACATCTGTGCCACTTGGAATCAGCCTGAAGCTTCAGGAGCCGAATGAAAATTATTCAATTAAACTCTGCAAAATTGATGGACAAATGTTTGCTGTTTTCATTTCATTTGTTATTTTGCAGCAGCCCACACCTAACCCCATAACAATGCATCAATAATCTCTCAATGCTGCATCACCTCAACTGCCAATCAAAGGATGGACTGGGGCCTGTTTGCTTTCCTGATTTGAAATATTAATACGGGTTAGCCTTGTGAGATGCAAAAATGTAGACGGGGGCACATGCTGGCACCAGAAGCAAGGCCGCAGCTTGACAAGGCAAACAAGAATCCCTTAAATAAATGATGAGTTTAAAGGTTTGGAGAGGCTCTCTGACATGAAATAACCAATGTACAATGAATGCAACCCTGACCCAAGAATTTCAACACAACCTTATCAGCATCATTTATGTACAGCTTGTGCCCTTTCACAGTGAAAAACACTGTGGGACATGCACATTATACTGTACATACAGCTGGCAATGTCTGGGCCAGAGTCAGTCATACTGGCTTAAAGCGGGAGACAAACTGATAACGAGCCAGAATCCCCTTCCCGCCGTGTTCACTCTCATTCCTTCTCTCGCTCTTTTCCTGGAGGAAAGGAAAGGTTGTGGTGCACGCTGCTGTCTGTGAATCTGAAAGCCTCGTTTACACTGACAGACTGGATGCTCGTTCCCTCAGTGCTGTGGCTGCTCCGCAAACTTCACAATCCAAGCATGGAGAAGAGGGAGAGTTATTTCAGAGGACAAACAGTGTGCTTGGCACAGAACGGAAGAGAGACGCTCCACATTCCATCCTGCTGTGTGTCTTTAGGGAGGGAAAAAAAAGCATGCAGCAATCGTTGGCATGTGGATACCGGATGGCAAGTGAAATACATATAATTTTTACTGTATTGCAAGCTGATGGATTTCCTGGTCTCTTGAATAAAGTGCTGATGGTGGAATGAGAGAATGCAGCATGTATGCAGGAGTTGGCACAGTGAAGGCCCTCACTGAGCCCAGGCCATGGCTTCCAGGGATTTGTCCAGATGAGAGCTGAGCAGGCCTGAGGATCTGCTGGAGCCTTCCAGATCCCAGTTTGCCTGTGTGTGAGTGTGCAAGTGTGTGCATGCAGGCGGACATGCCCCAGAGGGACTGTAAACTTAGTACTTTTTCCAGTTGAGAACAAAATGTTGAGGGCTGTACAGTCGGTGATTTGGGAAAGCCAAAGAAATAGGGTTTTGAAGACTGTTTCCAATACTGTAATCAAAAGGTCTCTAAACACACTGGTGGAGGCTGAGGTTGCTGTACCTTTTTGGTTGCCACAACAGCGTCTGTACAGACCAATACTGGCTTACTGTCTGATTTTGCCCGGGTGTGCAGATCTCCAAAAACATCAACATATCATACACAGAACAGGTACCTAATCCTTTTTTCCGCACGAAGTTGGACTCACCCAGCAAATGTAGCCACGCTAGCAGCATGGCTATAGGTATGGCAATGTTGGCCTGTCTGTCGGTTGGTCCACCACTTTGGTCCAGACTGAAATATCTCAACAACAGATTGCAAAGAAATTTGATTCAAACATTCATGGTCCCCTGAGGATGAAGCCTATTGACTTTTCATGTTGTGCCATCATCTGGTTAAATTTGAATTTCTCCAACACTTTGGTTTATGACCAAATTTCTGCAAAACTGATGACATTCCAATCAGCTTCAGCTGTATTTTGTGTATTTTGTCTCATTAGTGCCAATTAGTAAATGTTAGTATGCTGACACGCTAAACTACGATGGTGAACACATTATACCTGCTAAAACATGTTAACATTGTGAGCATGTTAGCATGCTGATGTTAGCATCTAGCACAAAGTATTTCTGTGCCTCTAAGTATGTTGCTAGCATGGCTGTAAACTCTTGTTAGCTTGGTACCTTGTTGTATAAGTTACTCACCCGTGGCATTATGACTGTTACTCAAAGATGTCACAGCAAGATAGTTGCTCAGCAGATAATAATGAACAGCAGCAACCAGGGCTGAGCAAACCTGACATGTTCTGGCATTTGAAACATCAAAATATCTATAGTAACAATACAGCTGCACATGCTCAATTAAATTTTAGTTTTTGTTAATTTGCCATTACAAGGACAAAATGTCACAGTTGTCTGAAATTGAAAGCACTGTATGGATTTATATTGTTATAGACAGGAAGAGTTTTTGTGTGTTTTTTTTTTTTACTTTTTAACAATGAAGTGCCAAATTGGGGAGAAATACAAAAAAATCTATACAAAAGGAGTGCCTTGTAAATATTCTCAACCTATTTGTAAAGGATTAATCTCCCTTCATTAGACCTTGGCTGTATCATAAGCTAAACTTCCCCTAAGCCACAGAAATGGGCCTTTTGTTGACTGTTTTTGTCATTAAATTCCCTTCACCCTGTACATCGTTTCCACCTAAAAGCAGAGAATATCAGGGAGAGGAAAAAAAAAATCAATTACACCTTGCGCTTCTGTGTGCATGTCAGGGGCTTTTCAGCATTGGAACCTAATTAAATTAAACTCAAAGGGAGAGGGACTGGAAGCGTGGCCAGGGCACTGGGTGCACGTCCGATGATTAGCTCATCGATTTATTAAAATGGGCCAGCCAGCCAGCCAAGACAAGACCCTTTTCCCGCCGGGGTCTTGTTTACTCCAGACTGAGACAGTTAGAACCGTTCTGCTGGAGGAGTTAATTAGATGTGAATGAGCAAGCATATCTGAACTACAGTTAGAGCTGGATATAACAGGCACTGCTTTGTCCACAGTGGTGTGGCTGTAATGAACAGCCAACAATTTAGTTTCTGGATGTTTTTTGTACAACTGCACTTTAGATATGGAAGCAAATGTAAAATAACTTCATGTTAAGCCTGCAGTGCAGAACCTTTACATATAAATGAACATCCGTTACATTCAAGCCCTTGCCAAATGAGTTCACACAATGCTGATTAAGCCTATAACCACCAGATAAATCTCACAGTATATCGGACTTTTAATCTGTTGTCGGGTTTGACATTCCCATGCTGGCTGGATGAATGCATACTGCGCATGCTCTATGGGCAGAGCATCCACACTAGAGACTCCCGCTAGCCAAGCGGCTATCTTCCGGTTAGCTCTCTGCTAACTTGAATGGGGATAAAATAATTTAATCATGTGGCTCTTCTAGACTTTCCAAATGTTATTGGACCGAATGGATCAAATTCTGATTTCGATGCTCAAAACAATTTATCCACCGTTTTACAGCTGCAACAGTAGCGATGGAGTAGGCTACGGCGGAGCCTATGATGTAAGCATGTGTTGACAGTGTTTTTGTAATTACTCTCACTTCCAGAAGGGGGAGACAAACGTCCCACACTCCAGCTTTAATAATTGATGGATGAAATTGAAATTCAAACTAGAACTAATAAACTATTCAAACTGAAATCATTTTGCATCCACATCACTGTCTTTCCTGGCTAAAAAATCTTTTTAACTAGTAATATTATTTTCTCTTTTTATGTTCAATCATTTTACACAAAAACATAAAAATGTACATGACTACATTTTGATGTACATGCAGAAAAATCCTGTCTTTCTATTTGTCTCTTTCACCCCTTTTATAAGTGCACACATAACATACTTGCATGAAAAATCCAAATGTAACATGGGATGTTGACATAACAGTACAGTAGTAAGTCACAGTGACCTAAACCAGGAAAAGGTAAACAGCAGAGATCACAGGTTCAGAGCCCAGTGCCTCCTAATCCTCAGAATGGGCTTCCCAAAGAATCTGCTGCCACAGTAAGTCATCAGGATATCCTGGCACTGACTCACTTTGTCAGCAGGCTTGTCTCCATAAAACAAAAATATGTTTGTCACCACACGGAGGCACTTCAGGCTTAGAGAACACTACCACAAAAGCTTTGACACACACCGACAGTCACACATCAATGCTAAACACAAACGTTTGGATTGATGAAGATAAAGTATGGGAAAGATTTATATTATCTTCAAAACTTTAAATATTTGTAGAAATAGGTTTGTATTTTTGCATTAAACAAGAGGCCACAGCTAGGAGATGCTAAGCTTAGCTTAGCATAAAGACTAGAAACAGAGAGAAACATTTAGCCTGGCTTTGTCCAAAAGTTTTAAAAAAGTCTGCTTACTAGCACTTCTAAAGCTCACTAATTAACACGTTATATCTTGTTCTGGAGCGACATGCTAACTGTTTCCTAACTGCTTACAATCTTTTGCTCAGCTAAGCCAAACGTGGCTTAAAATAAGAGCTGCATTTAAAAATAAAATAATGTGCATTCTAAAATAAAATGGATCAATTATATTGGGCTCTTAGATTGTTCCTGTTTTCTGTGTCTTCAGTTTGGATTTGAGTGGGTATGTTTGCTCCAAAGATTTGTGCTTTGTCTTTAGTGGCTCTTCACAATCGCCACGGTCTTGGAGCATATGAGACAAACTGGTTTTGAACTGCCTGTTGAAGTATTTGCTCTGTTTTAGGCTTGTAACTACAGACATGTATTGGATTCTGAGCGCTTCCAAAACACAGGTGACATATGGTCAACAATGTACCTGAACGCCTCCTGTGTAGTCACTTGCTTGCTGATGATCTACTAAATGTGCTGCTACGCTTTCTGTCTAGACATGGGAGTCCCATTCTTAATGACAAGAGTCCCCATTCTTAATGTTAATTAGGATGGTGGACTTGGAAGACATGGCTGCATCAACAAGCTGCAATCCGTCCTCAAAGGACTGCATGTATAATGTGTGTCCCAGCTGGAAAGACCAGGAGTTTGCCATAGCAACAGAGGGTAACCTGCAGGCAAATGTCCAAATCACTCAGTGGTCAACTGAAACAGTCATCAGAGAAAAGAAAAACGAAGATGGCATCAAGCAAAAGGTCCCTGTGAAAATCACTGTTAAGAAGAAAAGGGACACAGTGTTTGCAGATCTGCAAGAGATGTTTTAAGACCAATCAAAGCATTTCAAATAGTACATATTCAACATCAGAAGGCAGTTTACCCACTACCCTGAATTAAAAAGAAGTACGACCAATCAAAAATGCTTGATTCATGTGGACTTTTCAGAGAACTACTCATGCAAGCTTGCAGCAGAGATCCAGGCGATGCACTTTGCATCAAACCAGAAGCAAGCAACGCTCCACATGGAAATTCTCCATGTTGGTGGGACAGCAAAGCACATGTGCTTTGGCACAATTTCTGCATCAAAGAAGAAAGACCCACCTGCCATCTGGGCACACCTGTCCCCTATCCTGTATAAAGTAAAGGCCTCCTATCCTTCTGCTGAGATGGTGCATTTCTTCAGTGATGGACTGTGCACACAGTACAGACAGAAGGGAAACTCTTCCTCTTCAGCACAGAGCTGATGAACCGTGGCTTCAAAAGGGGGACATGGAATTTTTTTGAAGAAAGCCATGGGAAGAGGGCTCCAGATGGAGTGGGAGTCCTCCTGAAATGAACGGCTGACACGCTTGTTAGCCAAGATCATGATATCCCTTAAGCAGAACACCTCTACAGCACTTTGGCCAACAACGGAACTATGAGTTTGTTTTACATCCAGGAGGATCTCGTGGAAGAAGCTACAAAAAATATGCCAAGTAATCTGCCAGTGGTGCCCTCGAGTATGCGGATCCACTAGGTAGTCACAGCTGCACCAGGAGAATTCACGTACCGTGATGTAAGCTGCCCTTGCACCGCTAAACAAAGTTTTGAGTGTCAGTGTGACAACACTAATAACTTTAGTTTTGGAGTTCTACAAAAAAAACCTGCACTGCCTCAAGCACAAACAAGCAAGGATGAAGAAATCCAGTGGGGTCCTCATTTGATTGAGCAGTGGTGTGCTTTGGAATACGATGGTAAAATTTACCCAGGAGTCATTCAGGAAGTCACTGAGACGCATGTACAGGTAAAGGGCATGTGCCATACAGGAGCCAAGTGTTTCTCCTGGCCACTAAGAGATGATG
This sequence comes from Scomberomorus guttatus, assembly GCA_038419695.1. Classification (NCBI taxonomy): domain Eukaryota; kingdom Metazoa; phylum Chordata; class Actinopteri; order Scombriformes; family Scombridae; genus Scomberomorus; species Scomberomorus guttatus. The sequence goes on from CM076464.1 coordinate 8,345,684, forward strand.
TGCTGTGGTACCTGTTTGAGGACATTGTGAGAATGATTCCTCCTCCAAAGCCAGTGACACTGCGTCACGTTGAAATCCATAAAGATATCTGGTCTAGTTTCTAAAAGGTCCAACTGAATGTTGCATGAATTTTATAAGTCAACATTTAATTCTGATTAAATGTGTGTGAATTGAAATGTTTTTGAACCCTTCACAAGTTACTGGTCAATAGGAATGTTTTATTCACACTGTACAAAAACCTGTTCCTCTACTATGAGTTTGTTTTAAGTAAATGTAAAAAGTATTGTGTTCTGTATTCCTTTAATAAATCATCATTGAATTCTGGATCTATGAATTGAAAGATTCAATTGAATGGCACTTCTGCCTTGAAATAATCACTGTGCTGATGGTTAATAATTATGTCCAGTCAACTATGTTACTAGTGTCAACTATGTGACTTTCATTGTCAACTATGTTACACCTAATATTTTAACATTTAAACTAACTAAAATGCTGCTTCTTATATCCTTCAAGGTATATCGTACATCCACACAGGTTGGAGGTTTGCATAACATCTCTTAAAACTCTCAAAATGACCTGTAAGGCAGATTTAAGATTAAAACAGCACTGAGCATATCACATTTATATCTGCAAAATATTAAATTCTTAAAAAAACTTTGAAAAAATCATTGTACATACATGTATGGCAGAATAGACACAAGAACCCCTAAAATGTATGTTATCTAAAGTAAAGCATTTAGTCAAAGTCTGTAATGGCATACAGCTTGTCCATAACATAGTTGACAAACAAACTAGCAAAAATATTTTTCCTCTTAAAATATCAAAAAAGTTGTTCGTGCTTAAGCTTTGCAACTAGTGGATATATTACACTGAAGGAACCACTGATTGTTTTATTGAGAAAGCACATTACTTTTGTACTTTTTAAAAATGTGAAATGTACCCCCAATTACAGAATGACTCATCTAATTCTCTGCATTTCCCAAAATGTCTAACTATTCCTTTGAGCTATTGCTTTATTTTTATTTTTGCTGCTTGATTTGTGCATGTTTGGAACTTTGGTGCTTTGAAGAACACCAGGTATGACTAAATCATGGTTGGAAGGGCAAGCTATCATGTTAAGATATAAAATAACAGCAAATTAACTTTAAAAAGATATGCTTGGTCCAAAAATAAAAGCTAAATAAAAAATAAAAATAAAAATAAAATTCTGTAGCATAAGATGACACCTGTATACGTTTGTGTAATCTGGAAATAAACAGCTTAACTTAAAATTGATGCTAATGACCACATCAAACAAAAAGAACAGTGTCTAATTATCCAAGTTCTATGAAAACAAGACATCCTGACAGCATTTCATTACATGTCATGATAATGTTAATCAATATAGAGCCTTCTCGTTTTGTCCACTGTATACTGTTTGAGCACTGCCATTCAAATCACATTATTTTCAAATGCGCAGAGCTTGTCATTCAACTTGTAAAACAAATATGTGATGCAATCTATCATTTCACACTCTACAATGTCTCTATTGTTCATTGAAATAGTTTGCTCCCTTCAGGCGATAGATTGTCTTAATTTTCAACTTTAAATAACCTTTGACTGACTTGAATACAATGTGCTGCATTACACAGCAGTGTCATTCATTGTACTTACTGGAGCTGGAAGTGATAACTGAACTTTTCTATTACATACATTAGGTTTAGGTTAAGTGACTCTGCTGACTCTTGCTGTTTGTGTGACCTTGCTGATGGAGGCAACTCTTCGTATCCTACTCGCAAACAACATAACACCCAGAAAAGGTGTAATGGAGGCAAAAAACAATCAAAAATATTAAATGCATAGTTATTTACAACCTCTGGTACGTTTGTTTAGCTTGTCTCATATTAAGCTGTTTATCTGCAGTGTGAGGAATGTCGAGCCTATGGGTCATTCCATTTATGTTATTAGAAGAAATACTCCACGGGACAATCTAAACATTGTATAATTGCAACCAAAGTGCCAAGAGAAAGAGGAGATCTCAGGCATGAGTGTACATTTTAATCTTAAAACAACATCACCATTGATAGTTGTGTTTAGATATATTCTTTAGCTGTTATCACTGACAATTACGATATTGTTTGGATTCCCACATTGTTGCTCATATTTCCAGAGGACTGGCAGCTCACTGATGGAGGGCCTTCCCTGGGGAGTCTAGAAATGCAGCCGTTTTCAATGTGTCTGATCCTGCTCCTCTATCCTGAGCTGACTGTAATTGGCAGCCTCTCCTTGTCATTGAGTTATTACATTTCCCCTCTAGGCTATTGCACATACCCCTGGGAGCACTTCACACTGTGAGCAAGTCCCGCGAGTACCCCCTCTGTAGGACACAGAAGGCCTGCAATATAGCCGTCCTCATAGTAACAGAAATTTTTCTCTGCCTAGCTCTCTCTCTGACTCTTCATAATGGGCCATCATAGAGTTTTCCAGTGTATAATGAGGCACTAAGTGGAAAATAGCATGGCAGTGTGCATTATAATTTTTGGATTCCTGAATGTCCATAATTAATGCACGAGGGTGGATATTTTACATTTTGAAAAAGAGAGAAAAAAACAATTATGTGCTAATGCATTAGCAAAAGGGCTTAATGCCTCGCTCTTCAAAGACGCTGCCGCAAAAAAAGGTGCAAAAAAAAGGTTTACTTTTCCACAGGATGCAGGTCCCTTTCAACTTGACATCTCTTTTGAGTGGTTTTTATGATGCGGCGGCACAAGGAAGATTTATTCCCCTTTAAAGTCACCTGGAGTCGAAAATAAACACAAGTTCAGTGACTCCCTGTGTCACTGCTAAGTAAACATAGACCTGGCTGCAATTAAAGTTCCAGTTTCCTCCAGTGGAGCTGGTGTCTTGGTTGTGCAGGAGAGCAGGAGCAGCAGGAGGCCATGGTCCATTTCCTCGATATTTTCCTCAAGAATAATTGCAGACACTGTTTGTATGATTAAGGGTTCCATAATCGCACAATTTCCATATTGTTGACTCATAGTTGGAGACGATTTTGTCTGCAGTGACACATTTTGCAAACTGGTAATTGAATGGGAAATGCAGATGCAATTATCTAGTGAGCAATAACTTGTGAGAAACTTCTGTGTTCAGTATTTCCACTAGTTTTAGACTCCAGACTGAGACCTGACACTCACCATACGTCCTGCTCAGTGTGGGGATTTAAATCAGTGTTGCCCGCTCTAACTATTGCAATCAGTAAAGAAAACATAACCTGGGGTTCCTCTTTATACAGGCAATGTACAAAAAAGCGCCAGTCTCAGGGCCATGCTGTGTGCTGAAAGAAATAGCACACATACTAATAGGAATGTTGGCATTATTAGTGCAAGCAAATGCGTCATTACATTACTACATGGGAGGCTTCCTTGTGCATGAGGAACAATTCAATTAATTATTTCTTTCTTTAGCAAGAAGACAGACACCGTTATTACTGTGTATAACTACTAAATCTATTAACAGAACAATACAGTTATAAAAGGAGCTTGATGTTAATTATTCCTCCATCACAGACTAACCATTTGAAATGAAGTAAATGTTTCAGTATGATCCTGCATCAGCCTCTCCACTTCAAGTAGAGTTAGGTTAATTTATTGCAACTTGAGTAAAGAAGGTATTCTTAAGACTAACAGGGTGCCGGTGTGCAGATGCCAAAAGTTCCAGGTGAGACCCTGTCATTATCCATAACTAAACTGCAGTCTAGACGACACTGTATACGGGAGAAGACAATGTTGACGTTGATGATTGTCAGACAGACAGCTGGTAGCATGGATTGAGGGGAACAGAGGATGCAACTTGATATCTTAAAGGAAAAATCCACTCTAAGAACCTGGTGTGTGAGGATAGCAGGTCAAACAAAGACACGATGAGAGACATTTTTACATTTTTAACCATAAAACACATTTAGAGGAAAGGAAGCATCTTGTAATCAAAGAGTTGCCACTGTGCAGAAATACACAAGTGTTTTACATTTCTGAACCTATCAAAGAAGAGGAAAAGATTTCTGTGTTGTCTTCAACCAACCTTATCAAATATTAATTATATTAGTATGCAACTATGTAGCATTAACAAAATATGTAATTTGAAAACACAACACCCATGAGTCAAGTTAAGGTTACAGGTAATTAAAACCATTTGCTTAAGGAAAGATGGTGGTCATGTTTAACAATGACACCAGCTGTGAAACAAGGCCGCAGTGTCAAAAGCACTATTTAACCAGTGAGTTGTACTTGTAACCCAGGGGGCACTTCTGCATTTGCCAGGGGGTACTTGGACAGATTCTGGTATAACTCAGATAAATCATTTGTAATCATTTGCAAAAATGCTTGATTTTGCAGTGGCTTTTCTCAAAAATTGTGATACAATCTGCAATGTTTTATGTGCTCTTTTTGCAGTAAAATTGAGGGAAATGGGGCAAATTGCAAGCAAAGGAAAATAATGTGATTTTTTAAAAAAAAAATACCACCAATGAAGAGTCATTGGTTTATTTTCTGAACATTAAACATTTGGGAATTATTTTTTGTTGGCAGGTGAGATTTGTCCATCCTCCACCTGAATGCGTGTCTGAATCCTGAATGCTGAATACGCGCTGCAATGATGTAAGTTACCACGACACGAAATGCGACAGTTGGTCCAAATTACAAGCATTCTGTTGATTTGGCCACTGCGGAAAAGTTGCGGTAATTTAGCAAAGTTGCAAGCTCTCGTAAATATTGCAGAAATTTCTTGAATTTGCGTTAATTATTCTAATAGCAAAATCGCAATTTCCTGGAGGGACTGCACAGTGGTGCTTTGAACTAAATGCTTAAGTCATCATGCTAACATACTCACAATGACAATGTTAACATGCTGACGCTTAGCAGATATAATGTTTACAATATTTATATTTTAATCTTAGTTTAGTGTTAGCATTCTATCATTTGCTAATTAGCAAACACAAAGCTGAGGCTGGTGGGAATGTCATTAGTTTTGCAGGTATTTAGTGATAAACCAAAGTAAAGTATAAATATTTGACCTGATGATGGCGCCAAAAGTGAAGGGATCATCAAAGTTATTGCAATTAATCCTGAGGAGTCTATCCAATTTCATGGAAATCCATCAAATAGCTGTTGTTATTTTGCTCAACCTGCTGGTGGTACAAGAGGAAAAGCCAAAGTTATAAAAATTCATCCTCTGGGCAACATGGCCATCTGTACCAAACGTCAATCCATCCAATAGTTACTGAGATATTTCAGTCTGGACCAAAGTGGTGGACTGACCAACAGACCAATATCACCATTCTCAGAGTCATACCGCTAGCATGGCTAAAGGTTATTATAACAATATCCTATTTTATATAATCCAGTTTAGAATCAATGTTGACACTTGGAACGTGACGGGTGGTGTCGATAAAGATATATGTGAGCTCATCTGATAGGGCTAAAGCTGTAAGGTGGAGAACTTCTGTATAAGACCATGACATTACTTTATACTGTACATTGGTAATACATATTGCATATTCTAATTAATAGGCTGTCCTAAAAGACGTGAAATGCGACTTTGAGGTTTGTTATGTCTTGAGGGTGTATTTACTATTCTTCACACCTACATCAACTGTAACCACCTAAACCATCGGCCAGATGCAAGAAGTCCAGCCAAATCTTTTGAGGGGCATATAAAATAACAATAACTTACCAGGCATAAACACAAAATAACATAACCTTCTAGACTGTATTAAACATCAGTTGATTGCAAGGGTGTCCAAGATCAAAATATTTGCTGCGGATGGCAGCTAGAAGGCCTACAAGTAAATTGCTTGGATGTTTAGCTGTGCAACTACAGTCTATTCTATTTCACCAACTTAACTCAATGTGGCATTATGAAACATACTGTAGCTACAAACACTATGAGCCATATAAAGATTCACTTAAATCCTAAATAAGTCAATTTACTTGTGATGTGGTCACAGTTTCAAGAAGAGCTTGTTTTAATGCCTTTAATTCTACAATACTAAAAAGAGTGAAATCATGACATTTCCCCTGAATTGCATGGAGTCACCATCCTCTTATATCCATCTGCATGCCCAGTTTTTGTCAACCGGGGGAAACGTGCCAGTTTATATCACCTGGAATGATGCAGAGTCAGAGAACAGAGCAAAATGGAGTAAATGGAGTGTAGCAGAGAAATTCATCGCCAATTCTCTGACACACACACACACACACACACACACAAGCCTGTCCTTGTTTCACTCTCTCCAACTCACTGACTTCAATGTCAGCACTAAATGAATGAATAACAAATGACCATAAAGGTTCTTACACAAGTCTACGTGGATAACAGACATTATTTCCATTTCCACACAAATTAAAACATAACCTCAGAAGAGAGGAATTCAGGCAGTTTGGCATCAGTTCTGGTCACTGTTGACTTTCTAAAGAATGGAGACTTTCTGTTTTATAGTTGATGATTTTCCATAAACCTTGATCTCTTAATTACAGTCATAATGAATGTACAGTACAGTGTGCATGAATGGTAAAGGTTCTGGCTGCTGAGCACTGCTGGAAGGCAGCAATTTGGCGACCAATGCTCACCTGTCAACTGGACTCAAGGTTCAGGGTTACTTTGTGCTTTTAGTTTAAAAATATATCAGGTTTATCATTGAGAATGGGGGCTTTTCCTTAAAGGTTAAAGCTGCATTCAAAGGGTATAGGTCTTGTGATCTTGGTGATAATCAGTTATTGCTCTGCGCTTTCCAGATAATTCTTGCCAATCAAAGTGCTTATTTACAGTTCTACAACATCGCCTTCATTTTAAACAGTTTTTCGCCACTTGGGGGCAGCACAACAGGCTGTAAACACTGACATTATCATCACATAAAGTTATTGCAAACTTGTTAACAGTTCCCTATTTACAAATTCAAAATATATGGAGCAACATTAGTGTTCATTTGGAGTTGTGTTTCTGGTCACCTGATGAATAACAGTCCATTTACACTCCCTTTTGCTCCGTTTTTGTGCTCACCAACTCCTGACAAAAATATCTCCTCCTCTCCCAAATGTCTCCTTTTTTTCTTCAGCTAGCTGCTGACTTTGTCTGTCTACTGTTTGGTGCTGGGCAGGTAGCATACAGAGCTTTTTGGCAGAAAACAGAGGCCTGCTGCTGCTGGAAACAGGGTGAGAACACCAAGACTGAACCAAAACAGTACATTTGGAGGCTGTAAAACCAAAACAATGAGGCTGAAAGACACTTAAAACCTTTAGGAGTGAGGGTAACTGCAGAATCAAGTGACAGTTCTCTGTGAGTTCACTACAAGTGACCCCTTTAACATTACACATAATAATTTGATCCATAAATATAATAATATCAATTTAAAGCAGCTTTAAGTTATGTTTAAATAATAAAAAATACAATTTCCTGTTCAGCCATCAACAACAGCTATGACTGTTCATGCTAACTACCCAGCTATTCTTTAGCTTATAACTATTGTTATTCCTAAATAAATGCTGCTGCACAAGATTTTACCTATATTAGAAGTTGTTTAGAATGGCAAATGTAAAATATATTAGTATCAACAAATGACAGATGATAACCACTTTACTACTTAAAATGCTCACATTATTTTCAATACTGACCAGTACATGAAACAATTTAAAAGTCTCTACCATGTTGTAAATGTGTCTTTCTATACATCAAATGCCCTTTAACATGTTTGCCTCCCCTGCACAGGAACTTAAGCCTCTGTGTATCATACAAGGGGAAGTTATGCAATATGGAAACAAAGAAGAAGAAAAAAGATTCCTCTCCCATCTGTTGCAGCTTCCCACTACAAGTCTGAGGACTCTCTCTCTCTCTCTAACATCTTCAGCAGCAGGCAATCCACAAATCACCGGGTCATATTTCATCATCAGCTGCTGGTTGGTTCCACGCCCGTCCTCCCCATTGAGTCTTGGTGACATGTGAAAAGAGAGTAAGGAAGAGAGTGAGAGATATTGGAGAAGCAGAGAGTCATACTGTAGAGGGGTGGAAAGAGCGTACTGTATGCGTGACAGACGTGGTGTGAGCTTCTGCTGAGAAAGAAAACATTGCACTCATTTTACCATCACGGAGTATGATTGCAGTCAGAAAATGTCAAGTCATGAACACCCGGGTCATCCTGAATGAGAGGGGGGTGAAGCCCAGTGTTGCCAGATATACAATAATTATCGTATTTGTACGATCATTTTGCCCTCAGTACGATCAATAATGCCAAAAGTCCCATAATGTACGATGATTTGATCATAATGTGACACTTAGTAGTTGTAATCAGTCTAGGCTCTAGGATCTCATTTTAATTAATTTCCTGACATGATCAGGATAGTAAAATATGGATCCTATGTCTGTGTTTACACATCATTTTAATTACGTCAGCAATTTTTTTTTTTTAAACAATGTGGCTAGATTTGTAGGCAGTGTGAAAAAGTTGTTTTCTGAAATTACACATTTCACCTATTTGTTCTCTTGCTCATGACTTGCGTACAGTCATTTCCTCATAAATACAATCATTTCACACCTCTGGTATGATAATTTAATATTTCCCATCTGGCAATGCTGGTGAGGCCTCTACAGCAGAAGGGGAGACCTGGAGTGCAGAAGCCCCCTTACACCTTACACTCAGCTTGGGTGTCTTCCACAGATATTCAGTGACCCAGATTCACATATAAAGGACAGGATTAGTTCTGTACACTGCAGAGGCTGATTATTTATTTTATGTATGAGGCAAACAAGTTCTTGTGTTTATGTTTTCAGCCATGCTAGTGACGTGGCTCTATGAATGGCTGTGTCAGTCTGTTGGTCGGTTAGCCAGTCCACAGCTTTGGTCCAGACTAAGATAGCTCAACAATTGTGACACCAAAGTGACTTCTATCTCCTGCCTGACCTGTAAAACTAATTACATTCCCAGTAGTCTTTCCTGTATATTGTGCGTTAGTGCTAATTAACAAATGTTAGCACGCTAAACTAAAATAGTGACCAACTCCCTGTATCTTAAACACTTAATAGTTACTGTAACTCACTAATCATCATCATTTTGTGTCTTCACTGACAACTGTGGAGTTGTGCAACAGTAATTTTTGCATCTATAAAATGTGGGGCATTGCATTGTGAGGTTGTTAGCAAACAGTAGTTTATATGCAATGGACACTACTATTTTCATCCCGTTATGAATATTTTATGCAAACTATATAGTGGATAAATTACATTCTCAGAATTCAGACACTTAAATAAAATGGTGGAGAGTAAATATAGCGCACTATATAGTTAGCATACTTATATTAGCATTTAGCTCAGGTACAGCCTCACAGAGCTGCAAGTGTGGTTGTAACAACATAACAAACCATACAAGTGCTCACATGGAGAGCAGCTTTTTGATCATTTGACTCATGACATTTATAAGAAATAATCTGACACAAAGTAAGCAATGTAACCCCAGTAACCGATTTTAGTAACTGGGACTTCACTTATTTCTAGTCTTTAAAATGAATCTTTATTCAGGGGGGTTAGAAAGTCAGGTTGGCCATTTTGTAAAACTAATCCAGAGTAAACTCCTGGATCACATTTACAGAAAATCTTTCTAACATTAGTATGCACCAACTGCTACATACAGTATCACATTTCTGTGTTGGCAGATGTTTCTCATATTAGGAGTCCATGGGAGGTTTTGGTAGCAGTTGGCAGCTGTGATTTGTGTCAGAACCTAAATGGAAGTCATGATAGTCACATGTACAAACACATGTAGTTTTAGTGCTTTAGAGCATGTGAAGTTTTTTTTTTTTTTTAGCAGTTTGCCAAATGCAACCCATGACAGCCATCCCTAGTAACAACAGCACCAGGTGCACCCTGTTTCTTAAATCTTTTACATGGTCGGGTGTAAAAATATGGATTTTAATAAGTCCCTTCAGGAGCAGTAGAGAGCGGGAGCCTGGGAAAGTGGACTGAGTTAGGTGTCCTGTGCATTACATTAGATTCCTTTTTAAATGTTTCATAATTACAAACATGTAGGGTTTGGGCTTACTGAGCTGAAAACTGACAAACGTCCTTGTATTGTTAATGTCATGTACAGTATGTCAGCGCTCTGCCAATGTGATCATATCGTGTGACACTATCTAATCTAAAAGACCCCAATGTTGGCCAAATACTTCAGTCTATATTATAAAAACTAAACTTTCTTTTTTTTGTTGTGCATTCACAATACCAAAAGGCCCAATTTACTGTTGACTTACACTGCAGCTCTGTGCACTTCAAATTTGATGCCCAATTTTGGGATGTACTATTCAGTACCATTTCCCTCACATGCTTGCTTAGCTTAAGCTTCTCAATTATTCAGGCTCGGATCAATACTCAACACACTCCTGTGAGGAAAAGCAGGAGGGAGAGACGAATTTAAGCTCGAATCTGGATTATGGATTTGTATCAATTTATGTGTGGCCACTCAACCAAAAAATCTGTGGAAAACACAGCGAAATACGGCTAAGTGGGAAAGCTGGAAGGCTCAGGGCTTCTGTCCGTTTTAACTCCTTGTTCTTCAGTGGCCCTTTTTAGCTTTGGCCAATTATTACACTGCCAGCCTTGGTCTGTCAAAGGCGCCTTTCTCATTAGCCTGTCCCCAGTTCAGTCCACAGGCTTAATGAACAGGGCCTCCATTACCCAAGTTTACCTCCAACTTTAACAACAAGCCTGTGTTAAGAGCACGTACTGATAGACAAGGACAAGTCACACTTCAATGGCGGTCCTAACAAGAGAGAGAATGACAAGATCTGTCCTTTTATGAGCGGGTTAAGTTCACTTGGAAGTGAAACTTTTATTTAGAGATAAAAGGGGATTTGGTGTGATTTCCTGTTATGGCTTGGCTCCCCCTAGTGTTGTTTGTGACAACTTCCATATCACATCACCTGTGGGTGACACATTTGCCATTAATTATCGGCAGCTTTCTTATTGAAAAGTACACTCGTCAGATTGCTGAATTGTTGACAGAGCACAGCCACTAACTACTGTGCAGATAATTACATCAGCTGCAGCACAGAGTCTGATCTCATGTGAAACTCATTTTCTTACTGGCATGCTGAGACTCTATAGAAAGTGAAGGCTACCACACACTTTCGTCATTTAGGGTAACTGGGACAAACACGGACCTGATAAATCTCTAGACCACTTTTCTGTTGTCTGAGACTTAATTGTCTTCAAGTCTTGAGGCTATTTTGAACATGTCTCTGTATATTGTCAGATGACAACACTTGACAGGATTACAGCAGTCCTCAAAATTATCCAAAATCCTCATAAAAAATATGCATCGTTTGCAGCCTGTTTTTGATTACTTCTTTTCATTAAAAGTCATCATTGCATCATTTCATTATATGGGTACCAATGTGTGTGGTGTAAAGTGTGTATCCACAAGTGTGGTTCATATCTTTCAGGCTGCGGTGTTCCTCCCTCACTGGCTGCATGCGGCAGTGTGGCCTCGACTCGTGGTCCAGCTCTCCGCGAAAGCCAAAGCCAGAATTAGAGATGGCGGTGAAGCCTACCATGGGCCCTTGTTGTATTTAGATTGGCAGACAAACAGCAGCTTCGCTCAAGCCCTGTTTACAAAGGGCTCCCATCCACATTTGTGGGAGTCATGCCTGTAACGCTCACGTAAACAAAGGCCCTGGAAGGCCTGTCGTCCCTCTTTCTCTCCCTCTCTTTTAGACAGGCATCAGTCCAATAATGTGATGTTTTGGTTTAAAATTAGAGGAGGAACTCTCTTGGAAATGACATCTCTGCTTGTCCCTCAGTTTGATTGTTTATGATCACAACGCAGGGAGTTGGTTTTTAGTTTGTACTGGTTAGGTTTTAAAGCCATTTCTATGATCCAGATGAATCACAGTACAGTAACTGCTTCAGACTGCATAAATGCAGTACATGAGTATGTTTGATGCAGCTGAGAAACCTGTCACTTTCCACATCCTGATTTTGTTGCACTTGGGATGGCACAAAGTCCTTTCAATCTGAATTCAGATACAATCAAACACAAATATCGCTCCCTCCTACAAATCCTGTCAGTGTTTTGAGCAGGTTTGGGATGACCCAATTGGACATTTTTGCACCAACTTTGCCTCATATTTTAATATAACATTTTAGCTCTCAGTTCCAGACAAAACACCAAAAGCAAGATCATAGCACAATGATTAAAGGAAAAACCCAAAATGAAAAATAATAACAGAGAGAGGGTTTAAAATAGAGTAAGTTAAAATACATGGCAGGGAAATCCTATCCCCGAGAGAGGGTCAGACATGTAATTTGAAAAAAAGGCAGAGTTAAATGACATGTAGGGAGTAATTATAGAGTTCGAATAGACAGAATGAACTGAAATAATAAAATACCACCTAGGCCTGTCAAGAGTGTTCTGTGGATCGAGGGAAAGTAGCCTTGGGTTTAAAAAGGGCAGGCCATGCAGGCCACCACCCAGCCCTTCTCTCTGGCCTTACGGGAAACTATAACTCCTTTAACTCTGTGTGCTCTGATGACATGGTGCACACATTAGGTTATAGGGTTTTGCAAAGGAGTTGAATTAAGGTCATTGTTCTTTATTCTCACACTAAATCTTACTTTTTTAAAGGAAACATTCTGTCTCTTGTCTCTGTTGCAGAACTGTTCTCCAAAAAAGGGGACCAAAAATATTAAAAAAGACAATGATTTAAGAAAATAATTAAAACAAAGTGATCTGCATTGCGTCCAAGTAAAATAACCTCATTCCCTGTGCAAGACTGAATGCAAGGCAAAGACTAATCTTGTTTAAAGTTTAGGTCATTGCCCAGGAAGATTTAATAAAGCATCGTCTTCATCATCATTAGTCCATTAAAGGTGTTACTTCAAAGGACAGAGCACTTCATTTTACTCAATCCCTCAGCCTGTCTGCAAAGGTTGTGAGTGTCACATTACCTTCAAACTGATGGATAGCATCCTCTTCCATCCAGAGCTGCTGTCCCATTATGGTGCTGTGGCTTGGTTGTGATTGATTGCACGCTGACTCAAAGTGGAAAGTGATGGATGACAGCGTGTAGTTTACCGGCCTGTTTATGTGATCATATTGCTGACCTTTTAAATTAGCACTGCGACGTGTTTGTCACATAACAAAATCTAAGTGACACTGGCGAGGATCTGCTGCTGTTAAAGGAACATTTCACCAGTAATTTATGTGGACATCCAGTCTGTGCTGGTGGTCTCACACTTTGAAATCAGCATCCTCCTTCTCAGAATCTCCTTACATTACATGTGCTTACATTACATGTAGTCACCAGTATGCATTGCATGTGAGGTTCATAATACCGAACAGGTGTGTTTGGCTGTATGTATCTTATCACATCCGGCCACATTTCAGCCTGCTCAAAAAAGCGCAAACACTCTCGCCTAACCCTAACCCTATCATTATAATATACGACAAGTGAGCACAACCACTTTTTTGATATTAATAAGGCAAAACCATAAACAGTGTTTCATGATCCCAGTTGTCACACACATGGAACTCACTGCAGCATTGTGACTCTGCTTTGTGTGACATTGGTGTTCAGCCAGAGAGCACATATGATTAGATTTAAGGAGTGGTCAGATCACCTGTCTGCGGCAGTCTGATTTGTAGTGCATAAATGTGCAAAAATTATGGTCTAATAGATTAAGTTTTTCAAGGTTTTGGCCCATTAGTTCCAACTAGTGCAGTGCCTGTTCAAAACGTGCCTGTTTGGAACAGGCTAATTGCTTATTATTATATTTCGAGAACTGCATATATATGTATCAATTGACAAAAGATCAATTAAAACGATAAGGAATTAATAAATTAAATGTTTCAATCCAGTGAAACTAAACAAAGGTTGAACCATAGAAGCAGTTTGTGGCCTTCCATTGGTTGATTCTGCTGCTGGTTGAACGTCTCTGCTCTCCTATTGGCTAGTTTTACTGCCTTCACCTCAGTTTTTTCTCCTGTGTGCGCTCGTTCTTCTCTCTCGGACAGTTTAACTGAGCAGGGCGGGTGCGTTTGTCCCGCTTAGCCAGTCAGCGCCCAGAAGCCCAAAACCCGCTGTGATGTGACAGTGTTTATAACAATTAGCCCCTGCTGCACTCAGACACGGAGCTGAGCAGCTCGCTGTTTGCTTGTTTATTCAAAGTTTATTAATGTTAAACGCATCGCGTGTCCAAATTCGACAGTGCACGTCCCTGGGTCCCCAGCAGTACACTCGCCGAGTGTGAAGTCGATTGGATGAACAGTTCTCAAGATATGCGAAGGACACGTAGACACATATACATACATACAGACAGACAGACAGACAGACAGACAGACAGACAGACAGACAGACAGACAGACAGACAGACAGAGATTCATTGCTTTTTAGTTAGATGAACTGCAGTGCCCAATCAAAACGTGCCTGAGACATCCTGCAGTAAGTCTTGGACGTATATGCCAAGTTTCATTCACAGTACACAGTTCAATAGTAGAGCTTAAGTCTCTTAAACTTTTTCAAGTCATTAACACTATGGATGTAATCCCACCTCCGACCACAATGTGGGTTGCAATGGCAGAGTGGCGCTGTCCGTATTTCTGCTCGTTGACTCCACAGGCAGAAGAAGAAGCAGAAGCAATGTTGTTTATGAACTATTTTTATATATTTCTCAAGAATCACTTATTCAAACAACTTCACAATCAACTATGCACTTCCTTGGGTCCTCAGGAACACACCTTCCAAGTGTGAAGTCAATCGGATGAACAGTTGCTGAGATATGCGAAGGACATACATACATACATGCATACATGCATGCTGATCTGTAAAACAAATGGTTTTCCTCATCCAACACCTTTGGGATAAACTGGAAGGCAGACTGCAAGTCAGACCTTATTGTTCAACATCAGTGGGTAACCTCACTAGTGCTCTTGTGGCTGAATGGGAGCAAATCCCTGCAGCCAGGTTTGAAAGCCTCCCCTGGAGAATGGAAACCTACATATACCTGCATAATAATATTCTCAGTTTTGGGAATGACATGTTCAGCATGACACTCAGATGTAATATTAAGGTGTCTACATACTTTTGGCTATAAAATGTGTATGAAGTTGTTCTACATGCTACACTGGCTGTAGTAACATTAGTTTTGTTTGAATAAAATGCCTGCTGAAGATAAAGGAATACATCTGGAATACATAATATAACAGCATGATAACAGTAGCAGAGCTATAATGAAAATATATTCACTGAAAAAAAGCTGCTGCTATTTCTTATTTCACTGTAACACATTTTCCCTCTTATGTGTGAAGTCATTCCAAGTCCATATTTTTGCTGAGAGAGAATGTTCAGTCTGATATTTTCTCCCATAAGTCACTGTCATGTACAGTAGATAAGTACTTTCACATGGTTGCAGAAGAAGAGCTGCAAAAAATACATTGAAGTTTAGTTCCACAATAAATCCTGTATTTGTGTTTGTATATCATGACAGAATAACACATGGATCATGGACTTAAATATTTTTTTCCCAGCTGTTGTTATTTTTTTATGCATTTGATTTAACATCCTCCAGAAATGGTTCAGCTCTGTTTTTGTATTAGAAATAGCTTGACAGTCAATACCAGAATAACCTGTTTCCCAGTGTAGAATCACAAGTTAACATGTACAGTGTGGCTCAGCACCAAATGGTGCACACCCAGTGCTTATCTAGGATCAGTCCAGACCATAATATGTTCAATCACACCACTGACAGCAGCCCTGGTGTACTCCATCTCTGTTCTCATCTGTCAGTTAAAGGCGATGTGCATGTGTGCCTGCAACATGTGATACACTGGCCTCGCATATCACTCCTCCAAATGGCAAGTAACTCAATTTTCCACAGATGGTTTGAAAGGAGGGGAGAGAAAACAAGCGCTCAGGCTGAGGAGATGTGTAGTTTTTGGCATGACAGGCAGTGATTCACATTTTGAGGAAATGAAGAAGGGTAATTTCCCCCAATAGCTATGGTATTTTTGTCCTCATTAGCTTCTCTTAGTCAGGGATGTAGGAAACTTACACTCAGTTTACCTACATTTTCTTTGCGGTTTAGCCACTTTTTCCACTTGTTTGAAATATCTCATAGTAAATACTGTAATAACTGATGTTAGTGAGATAGGAATATGATATTTTAAGAGTAGAATTTGTTCTAAAGATATAATTAATTTTTGTTTTTACTGGTGGTAAAGCTGAACCCTACAGTAGCTGTTGGATAATAACGCAAGACTTTGCTATCACCTAGTGGCCACAAAGGAACATAGTTCTTGCCTGAATCACAATATTAAAGTAAAATATTAGTAAAAATGGCCCTAATTCACTTGTCTCACTGTATTCTCAGGAACAAATGTTTACTGACTCTAAGGTTAATGTACTGCCCTAAATATGCAACTCATACAATAGATAAATTACATATTTGGCTCTGAATACTGAATATCTACAGTAAGTTACATCTTGGAAACAGCTTTCTAACAAATGCATATCTGGCATTGCTAATCATTTGTAACCAAACCCAGCCTGACATAGCTAACATTACAGTACATTTCACTGCTGAAATGTACACCTTTGCATGTGAGTCAGCGCACAGAATGTGGGTTGACGTGTACATGCACATGCAGCATGTTAACACTGCTGCTCATATTCTCCTTTTTATTGGCCTACACGTCTGCAGAAAAGGTGGGGGAATATGAGAAGACTTGTTGCACTCCAGCCTAAGCTCCAGCAGCAGCTCTGCTCAGATTGATGGTCTACAGGGATCAGCTGTGCTCCAGGTCTGGCAGCAGGAAAAGGCTCTTCAGGGGATACCAGCTTAATAGAGATAGCAGACTGTCTGGCTCTGTCTGAACACTCAGCAGTAAGGGGCTGAGATGGATTTGTGTGTGTGTGCATGTGTGTGC
The DNA here is from genome assembly GCA_038419695.1 of Scomberomorus guttatus. NCBI lineage: Eukaryota > Metazoa > Chordata > Actinopteri > Scombriformes > Scombridae > Scomberomorus > Scomberomorus guttatus. The sequence goes on from CM076464.1 coordinate 8,362,623, forward strand.
GTGTGTGTGAAACAGACACACACAAATGTAAGCGCACACTTTTCCTGGCTGTCTACTGATTATGATGTGTGTCAGTCATATGTAGATGTTCTGAAGCATGCTGAGAATAGAGTGGGTAGTGCTGGAAGCAGTGGGGGACCTCTGGGGTTGAGTCTTCTTTTTTACCGATGTTGAAAAATGCTGCAGTATGATTTGTGGTTATTCTCAAACCTTATGTTTTTCATGTCCTTCAGGACAATTGACATGCATTTGCCAAAATTAAAGATATTTTCAAATGATGTACCGCTCAGGCTCAGGCTCAGGCTCAGGCTCAGTCAGTCACAATTACAATTGGTACTTTTTTATTTAATAGTAAATCATAATGTTTACACAGTGATGAGCAACCATCTGCACAGAAGTGAAGTATTGAAGAAAATGTTGGAAATTAACAAAAACTCTGGCATTGTCCTTTTAAGACCATAAAATTGACACCAAGAGACAACTTGACTGGGAAAGTCCACTCTTTTTCAGGTATATGTCCATGGAGATATTAAAAAATAAATTAAACAAATATACATTTTTCTGACAAATTCAGTATTAAAAAATAAAAATGTCCTCCAATAAGAGCGTTGCAGTTTGATTTGTTTCAAGCACGCACAGAGATACACACTGTTGCAACTGTGCCAGCCGATTTTTGAATTTACACCCCTCTAGAGGCCGGTTTTGAGTTCGCCATTTTACATGGCTCATCCATCACAACTTGTTGCCAGAAGCCTGTTGTTAGCAAGGCCAGACCTCTTGTTCTGTGTAGCCCCAAGTGCTGTCCCTCAGGGAGAGTCACCATCATGATGAAGCTGTATCCCTGCCTGAACGCTGTCTGGCTGATCTGAAGATTATACCATGACAATGATTATGGAGTGTAACTAACAGATAAACCAGAGGTCGCTCTAATAGTTGTAAAGACATTTGATTCGGAACCAAAAATGTCAACCTCATGGTGGCGCTAGAGGAAAAGTCAGAAGGCTTCCATTAAGGACCATGAACGTCATTGTGGAAAAACCCTTTGCAATCTATCTAATAGTTGAGATATTTCAGTCGGGACCAAGCTGTCCGGCTATCCATAGTGCCACACTGCTAACGTAAATGCATTCAGTCACATATCAAAAAGAGTAAGGTAAAATACTGTATTAAGGTTTTAGTGGTAAATGTTTTATATTGCTTGTAGTAGCCCAAAATAAATCTGTTCCTTAATTAACCAACATGTTACTATTGGAGGAAGATAAATTGCTCTGTTCATAGTGAAGACTTCATTTACCATCTTTTCTATGCTGAACTTCCATGTAGACCAAAACCCTGACAATGTTTAGTTATGGTCAGACTGTTTAGCTTTTTTAAGCCTTTCACATCTATCTCTGTCCACAGTAATTACATTTTGGCATGTTGTAATTCTTGGAACTCTTGTGTAATGTGGACTAATAGTTTTAACATGAGGACATGTCACTACAGGCAAGTGACAAAGCTGTCGTAAACAGCGTAACCCTATTATCAGCCACATCAGCATGATTACTTGTATTCAATCCAATTACATCTGGCTCATGAAGTATGTGTCACTCAGAGCCGATTAGGGGTTGATGCAGCCTGCTATACATCATGCGCTGGTCCTCTACCATAGTTATTTTCACCACATACTGTAATGTTCATTGGACACATGTAACTGAACTACTTCAAGGTTCTATTTGTAGCATTTAAAGCCACTACATGTACATTTTTATATGATTAAAGCCAGGGAAAACACATAGAAACCATCAAATGGAGGAGCACCTCAACCCAATCAAATTTATGCTGTGCTGGTGGAACTCTTAACTGCTTGAAGGAGGAGGACCACACACAGATTTGCTCGTTTCATCACCTTCTTCTTTATTCAAACAGCATTATGCTGAATCAAGGCCCAACGTTTCAGCTCATGCCTTCATCATCAAACATATCACAAGGATAATTAAATCATTCAGTAATCAAGGCATCATCTGTGTCGCCTGTATTGTTAGCTGTCTTTGCTTTAGATGTTGTAACATCATCTTGTGGTTAAGTCAAAACAAATATATCCAAAATGCTTCACGTTTCAAAAGCAATAGATCCAGATCTTGCTTATTGCAATTAACTTTCTCAATGCCTTGAAAGCATAGACTAAAAATTGTGTGGTTGTGTTCCAGAAAATGTTTTGCTACAGGAGAAGTTAGATCCTGTCTCCTAATCGCGCTTTTGTGTTCTGAAGTTCGAATTTTCAATTGTCACTTTGTCTTCCCCACATTCATCAAGCCACATAGGCATTTCAGCATCTATTAAAGATGGCGACTATATAATTTGTTTAGTCTGAAGAAGATCATGTAGCTCGAAACATCACTAGTGGATGTCTCATTAAATTGCATTGAAGGGAGCTACAGTGTGCAGACTTTTATCTTTCTTTTGTACATTGTTTCTTTGGTCCAGCACCTGTTTATTGGATGTGCACGTCGACTACACTTTTTGATATCAGCATGTAAACAACTCCACTGGTGGCACAAGTAATGCATCCCTTTACATTAAAGGTCTGTCCTGAATGGGGTGCCTGAACTCTTTAGTGTAGGTTGGTTTTTGTTGTTGTTGCTGTTCTGAGCAAAAACCTGCAAAATAAATTACATCCTTATCAGCTTCAGCTGTACTGTGTGTTTTGTGCTAATTAGCAAATGTTATCATGCTAACACACTAATCTAAGATGGTGAACACTGTGAACTTTATACATTTTTGTCATTGTTAGCATGTTAGCATGCTGAAATTTGCATTTACCTCAAAGTACTGCTGTGCATATGTTCAGCCTCACAGAGCTGCTAGCATAGTTGTGGACTCTGTCTTATTTAACTACAATAATATCTACATTTATGTATGGCATGTGATGAGTCAGAACTTGCCACTGTGGGGCACCAAAGACTCAATCTTTCAAATTCTACACAAAGCCGCTTTAAAATGAGTAAATCCTGAACACATTAATTTTGAGACATTAGTATACTGGCATAAACAAAGAAGATCACAACCAAGGTCGCAGGCAGCATCTGCTGATCTCTGCACTGCACTTTGTGTAAAATCTGTTAAAATCTTGCAAGGCACAAAAGGGAATTGCTTTAGGGCACAATTCAGGAGCCAGTGTAACTTCACCTGTGAAAATAACCAAATGCTTGAGTTTAGTTTGTGCAAATTGTTTGACATCTTTGCTACTACACCTTTACAGAAAAATCTTGCATAAAACAGTTTTTGTTTGCAAAACGTTACATGAAGCACCTTCCACATCTTGCACTCTCTATGTCCATCTCTTTCCCTCTTCTTCCCTGCCTCCATCCTACTCCACATCCCACTAATTACCCCTCAGCAGTAAGACAGTGTTGTGTTTAGTGACATGCTGAGGCAGGCCCAGTCTGCCTGACTGGAGGCTCTGACAGCCTGTCACACACATAACGTACGAATGTGCACACTCACAGAGTGGCCGTGATGGCAGATAGTGGTGGGAGTCCTGGCCCCCCGACTCGCAACCTCACTCCCCTACTGCAACCACCCCTCTACAACTGCTAACCTATACCCCTTTACCCCCACCACCACACCGCACGTGCATTTAAATGAGCTCCCTGGCAATTTGCTGCTGTGCTGTGCTCTGCTTCTCTTCGTCTCCATCTCTCTCCCCACTCGCTCTCTCTCTTTCTCTGCTACTAATGAGGTTCTTAGTGGCTGTCAGTGCAGCCTGGAGATGCTGAAGGGTCTAATGGAAAGTCAGAAAGCTGCAACCTGAGGAGCAGAGGAAGCTCTCTAGGTCCAGGAAGGTTTGGGTTAATTACATGAATAAATAAGAATGTATAAAAGAGGGTGATTTGTAATCATTTGATAAAGAAGTATCTTTTGTGTGTTTACGTGGGCACATGTGTGTCTGTGTATGAGAGGTGAAATGAGTGCCAGACAGCTGTGTGTAGCTGCTGGGTACTCCCTGATTGTTGCCTCACTAGCTGACATGTTTCCCTCTACCTGCTGAGACAGGCCCCGCTGACAGAGATACTGAGAGATCATTAGTGTTAGCCCCCCTGACATAGCCGTCTGAACAAGCCTCCTCGCCTCCCTCTCTCTGCCTCCTCACCTCTCCCATTGCTCCCCTGCCTCCAGTTTTGTTCTATCAGTTTGCCCCCTTTCCCCCATCTCATCATGTTCTCCTTATTACTTGGCCCCTGACAACTGTCTGGCCATATCTTGCCTCTGCCTGCCCATCTAACCACAGGAATTGGTGCACAACTCACATGTTGCTGGATTCCACCTTTAATTGCAAGATTGCTGGAATGGGCTTCTACACTACTTTACATTAAATCATTGGAAGCTCAATGTGAAACTGCTGTGAATGAGACTATGAAAAAGCTGAAACCCAGTAGCTCATTTTAAAGAGAATCTGGATCACAGTGTAAGAGCAATAATATAGTTATTATGGTGGTAAAATATTTTGACAGAAAGAAAGTGGGATAAGGGTTAGGGTCAGTTGTTACATCCTCCAATGAGGTCTGCCACCAACCAGATATAGGGGGAGGGGGGCAATGGCAATTGTGGTACTCAAAGCGAAACAAGAATAAGAGTCTACAGCCATGCTAGCAGCTCTGTAAGGGTGAGGGTCATGAGCCCGCCGTGTTCTGATTGGTTAGCTTCTGGAAGCTGCATCACAGCCCGTTTGGGAGGCAACATAAACAAACCATGAAACAAACTATAGTATTAAGATTTCACTTCTTTTTCTCGTTCTTTACTCGAAATGTCAACTTCTCAAATACATCTGTACATGTTTGAACTGGAATCCGATCCGAAATACACGAGTGAACAACGCACATGGAAAAAACTTAGCAGCAACCTTAGCAACCAAGGCTACGGAATGGACGGCCATTTAAGGGCATGCGTGACAATCTGACGTCAGTTTGTTGGCAAGGTAGAAAAAAATGCCACAAACAAAGCGTTCAGAGCAGGTTGAAGCCCTGGCTTTTGACTTGCAGGGAGCATTTCTACACGTTAACCTTAACCACGTCAAAGTTTTGGAACTTTGACCATGTTGAACATAGATATCCGACATGATAACAGTATATAAATAACAGAAAACCACAAAAAGCATAATAGGTCCCCTTTAAGTCTTTAGGTTCAATCATGTGGCAGCCAGGAATAAGTGAAAAATTTGACCTGCTGGTGGTGTTAGAGGTAAAGTCAGGGGGATCACCAAAGTCAAAGTCAGTATGCTTCATCCTCTGGGCACCATGAATGTCACGACAATCCATCAAATAGAGATGTTTCAGTCTGAACCAAAATGGTGGACTAAGCGACCAACATTGCCGTCACTTCCATTTTAGGTTTTTCAGTACAATCTTGCAATGCTTTGAGAGCTCCAAACTAAAATCATTCATCTCCATTGTATTGGTGTTTGTTCAGAAATCTCACCAGCAGAGATCCTAAAGCCTCTGATAATAACATGTGTTTCTTTGTGATTTCGGTAAATTATACCTAAATATATCATTTCCTCTTGACTGATCACTGTGACTATTTCATTTTTTTTTTTTTTTATCTTAAAAAATCCTAGGATGAAAAGGGGAAATTAACAGATACTAATAGCTAAGGTCCAAACATGAGTCTCAAGCTCTTATAGGCTGAGAAATCAATCAATGTGAAATTGAACCTTCATCCCCCTGAAGTCCACTTAGCTTTGTTTCATTCACAAGTTAAGTGAAGTTAAGTGAATTGTAGCTGATATTCAGGTGGACTCTGATATGTAATAAGTCAAAGTAATGTATTTTTATTATTCTTTACTATTTTACTACTTTACTACAATTGCATATACTGTTAGCTGGGCTTGCTACACAGCTGCAGCAGCCTCCAGAAGTCTGAAAAAAAATGTATCACTTTACACAAAAATTGAAAATTTATATTTCCAGAGATATATGGATTTGAGTGTTACTATATTTCATTAATTCTGTTAATTTCAGAGCACTCTACTAAAAGATTTTACCTATAAAATATTACTTAATTTGTGATGGCTAATCCATGTTCCAACAATTGAGAAGGGCATCAGGAAACACAAGTTTTGTTGTCATTGAAACAGTTCATGTATCTGCGTCTCCACCAAGTCTAGATCATTAGAGCCAATAATATATGTACCTTCAGCAAGACATATGGAATTGGAATAAGCTAATGTTAGATGAGAAAAAAAAGTGATACATTTCCTACAACTAATCCCCCCAATGTGGGCACGATGTTTACACTATAATCTCTGCTAATTAAAGATAATGCTGCATCTGTCTGACACCATAAATGTTGGGTCCATAAAAGTAAAAAATAAAGTAATTTGAGGATGTGAATAAAAATTAATTAGTGAAAGATCAGTGGACTTATCAAGAGACAGATAAAGATTTAAAGTGAGCGTACTTGTGTTTGTATCGTTAATAAACTGAGATTTCAGCATGTGGATCAAGGCACACTCTGCACTCCATGAAACCCAGTCAGCTCACATCCAGACTCTTTTAAACAGCATGACCTCATAAACCACAAAAGACCAGTTTTACTGTCCAACAAAAGCAATGAAACTTCCATAAACATTATCAGCGCCTGTTATAGCGGCTAATAAGAGGCTGTGATAGAAAGCACTTGGAAGGAAGAGAATCATGTAAATGGCTCTCATGCAGCATGCCCATTATAAATCTTCATACAACATCATGACTTGATGATTGACTGAGCCCAACAAATCATGGCATATGGACCGGCGAAGGCTTTAAGGGTTTCTCAGATTTTATGAGAGTAATATTAGATCATTCATCAGGCTCAGAAATGAGGAGGTTATGCCTCTTTGAACGCTGCCCAACATGAAACCTAAAATATAAGGCAACAGTCTCCTGAGCTTGTAGAATATTAAAAGACGATTTACATCCCTGATTACGACATTACGCATCACTGCTTATGCAATTGCTTTTTCACACATGCATGACTTCATCAATTCCTGCCTGCCCACACATCAAGCTGAGCGCCGAGGATAAACATGGTTTCTTGTGTTTAGGAATCATGACTCATCAACTTTACATTTAAGGTCAATGACTCATTATATGGAAGTTGCATTTGATGTCACACGTTTTAATATAATATTATGGTAAGTCACTAGTATCACTAAAATATTCCTGTAGTCTGTAGTTTATGGATTTTCTGTCATCAGGACTGTAGCTACCACTGAGGACAGTGAGGGTCTGTCTTCTGTAATGTCTGTGAAGATTCTCTCTAATTGAAGATTTGAAGAAGAACTGAAGATTTTCTGTAATATTCCTGGAAATTTCAGGGGTTTATAATGACATTACAGTTTGGATTTTTTAATCCTTATGTTTTGTTAAAATTTGCTTTATGTCATCATTGCTCCACAGACCCCACTGTGTACAAATTCTAATATTTGCAGAAGCAACCAATTTGTTTCAGTAAAATTTTTTTGTTTTTCTTCAGACCTTATTAAAACCCTGTATATATGTAGAAAAGTATTGACTGATTAGCCTTCCCACTGATAAACTGGACTTGCACATTTGATGAAGGTAACAAAATTTTGAAATGACCATAAAGCATTGTTATTATGCCAAATTATTACTTGTTTAGCATATTACATGGGCTACGGATGAATGAATATGTATTATTTTTGTTTGCCAAAAAGTCATTCACAGACTAAGAAATAAACAGGGTGTTATAGTGATGTTACTAATGTTTTAGGTCAGTTAGACCGCAGTGAGGTCTAACTGCCTGTCAGACTGCTTATCAACAAACTGTTATAAAACTCCAAAAACAGAAATCCAAATATTCTTATGGATTTATTTGGGATTTGGGAGAAACTGTGCTACCTAAAAAGTACTGTCAAAAATTGGGGTCTCTCCCAAACAGATGTAATACATCATTTTCTGTGGTAGACTTCTAAAGCATGTCATCAGTTCACAATCATGTTTATATGCAATTTTTGCAAAATAAGGAAATGTACTGTTTCAAGCTGACAAAACAACAAAGTCTGTCTATGAGCAGTTAAAGACAGCCCGGGGTTCCCCGGAGCCCAAACAGAACATTAGGACTGATTCTGATATTTCTTAAGACTGAATTTGACAGTTTTTAGGCAAAACTAAATAGAATAAAAAAATAAAGGAATTTGGTACGCTCCACCAGCATTACATACCTGGTACCATATCATAGTATAGTTAAAAAGATTTACAGAAAATACAACTGAACAGTTAAATGAATAAATAAAATGTTTAATTTGGGGATTTTTTTAAATACTCAGAAAACTTAATAGAATTTGGTGGTGTCCAAAATTCTGCTGTGGGAATTAAAACATATGACCACAGTATACAATAGTCAATATGACTATTTTATGATATTGTGACACTTTTTATGTTTCTCCACTAGGTGGCACTGTCTGTTAAATAAAGCTTAATAAAGAGAGCCGCTGCAGAGCACACTGAAGGGTCATTACACCACTGTCACACTTTTCCACAATATGTCCTCAGACATGTCAACTGAGCTCTGAGACTGATCATGTCCCTGTTGATATTTGGTGCAGCAATGGATCCTGACTGTCGTAGTGCCTTTCATTTCATAATTTGGAAAGGTTAGTGGTGCACAGTCAGTTTGTCAGCTTGGAAAATTAATTAGCCCTCAAGGGCCATTTCAGTGCCAGTGCAATGCCATTCACAGTTGCGCAGACGAGCTCCAGAAGGTTCCGTGTGGATTTGGCTATTTGACGTTCACTGAAGCTTAGAGGTCTGGCCACCGTTCAAGAGACAGAGAGAGACAGAACATGTGCCTGCACACACACTGCATCACCACCAGAATTTTGTGCATAGTTGGACAAAAACTACCACGTTCCTCTGCAGAAACAGGCCAGATCTTTTGTCTGTTCTCACTCTAACCCCTTCCATTCTGGCCCTCCTGGACACTTTTCCTGCCCGGCCTCAGATCTCAGCCCAGCTAAATTGATGTGCCCCAGCAGCCATACAAGCAGACAGGTTGTTCTGGAGCAGAGTAGGCCACATGCTGCTAGGAGCATCGGCTTTGAACTTTTACAGTAGCTCCTCTGGAGAGGAAAGAACCTTGTTACAAAAGTGAGGTTTACACCATGCAGGATTTTTATTAGAATTTGGTGCAACAAACAGGGAGAATGTAATACTATGTGGACTGGGTGTAATATCTAATATGAACAGCGTGAACATCCAGCTGTGATCATAATGTGCATGGGGGTTTTTGTAGCAGATGCTGACAAAACACTGCTCATTCTGTAAAAAAAAAATCCGTCCAGACACCTCTCCTAAGGGCACATTTAGCCATTAAAGATTGCTTTCCGGGAGACAAGATAAAAGTAGAAAACAAAAAAAAATTCTGTCCAGTTGTTGTTTAACTCATGAATGACATTTGTTTCAATCAGATTGCTGGAAGACATTTACATAGTGAAGGAAATTGCCGGGAAATGTCAAAAAGAATTAGCTGGTTTTGATAGGGCACTGAGAAATGTTGCTTTTTTGTACTCCCTGGCATTTTGAGGCTTGAAAGTCAAATGGATTTCATTGATTTGTCTTCATGCTGGATGTTCTCTGGCTGCTCTACTTGCAATAGTGACTCTCATTGTTGCTTCTGCCAAATGGGCTTTTTGTGACGGCAGAGGGGGGGGGGAGGCTGTCTGCTTCAGAAGAGCTCAAATGGGGCCGCTTTCATTTTGAGGGGAGCCCTGCCAGTCAAGCCTGCACGTTAAAATATCACCGAGCATCTCCAAACTAATGAGCTGAATCGTTTTGACTATCTTCTTTCTAATTATAAAATTCACAGCATCTCATCAATCGTCTCAGAAGCACCAAAGCTTTAGATCCATTAGGGGGCACTAGATTATAATGAAACACTTTGGAGCCCAAGGTAGCAGCAGACAAAAACAAGAGATGCCAGTTGATGCGTGCATGATTGAAGTATGCACCTTGTGGTTATGACATGAGAAAAACTGTGGCAAAGATGCAGAAACTAAAAATCAAAGAAAATATTTCCAGTGCTTCAGTGCTGACCTTCATTTTATTCCTCCTTTGAACTCAATCAGCTGGAGTCTGTTATTCAGAAACGTTTCATATTTGGCACCACTCTCAGTGGAAATATACACCTGAAATAAAAAAAGGACCCCTGCTGGTTAGATGTAGTGATATTTGAAAAGGCTATAAATTTTCCCCAACAACAACGTCCCTTCAGCCCCCTGTATAAAACAAAATGATATTCACCAGGGATTCGTAAAACACCAGATTTTCTCCTTCACACCTCATTATGCCTCCTACTGAAAGCACAGCGTTGCTTATAAAATATATATCTTGGCTAATGCATGCTTTGCTATAATTTGTCCAAATTGATACTTGGCAGATTTGGGCATGTTTTAAGATTGTGAAAAAAACGAGCTGAATATTCTGAAGAACGAAAAAAAAAAAAACACCCCACAGTCCTGACTGGAAGTTATACTGTTGCCTGGAAAGCAGTTATTTGAATAATCAGGTTGCGCCACAGAAAAAAAAAAGAAAATGTCTCTAACGAGAGGAAGGAGATGTGATCTGGAGCACAATCCTCAGGTAGGATTTGACCCAATTGTCTGTGATGCATCTCCATTTAAATGCTATCTGACGTCTTTCTGTTTTACACCACGACTATTAAAGTGGGATGAGGTCTGTGAGTAAACGTCTTCGCCGGACGTCTCATCATTATTCCTACGTTTATTAAATTAGGATGATTTATGGCTGGTTTGTATGGAGCACAGTATATTACCTAAATGACTATTTAACTGAACACAGGAATTTCATTAACTTCTGACCTCCCAAGTACAGACTGTATTGCATCAGTGCAGCCAGAGGGAGGTTACTGCTGGACTTTAGTACAAGTTCCTCCTATGGTTTGTGTGGTGGAATATTTTATATATTCTTGGTGTTCATACTATTTGGGTATGTGTGTACCCAACCCATTCTCATGTGTGGGTGTGTGGGTCTACCTATATGAAAGGATAAGGCTGGTGATATTCTATGTTTTTGTTATTGTCAATAAATCCCAAAAGAAGAAGAAGGTGCACCATTGAGTATTTATGGCAGCAGGACGGTGTATGTGGTCCAAAATGTTGGACTCGATCCAAAATGACCCATGTAAAACATACCTAAACCCAATGTGCATGAATTAATTTTCAAAAAAAGCGTGGGCCTGAGTGCAGCCAGATCTGATCCGAATAGACTCAAGGATAATTAGAGTCTGTTCGGGTTGACCGCATTTTGGTCTAACGGAGAAAGAGCACCAACTCAATTAACAAGCAGCTGTGATCAAAAAGACCACTAATACAATAATATTGTCCTAAGAACAGATGTAAAGTCATAGAAACTAATTTCAAAAATAATTTATATGCTTCAAAGACTGATTGATTTATAGAGATAATTAAAAGTCCTGTTTTAACCTCCTGCACCAGCGCGAAAACATACTATAGATAGACAGAACATAATAATTTTCTAACCAATTTAATACAGTATGTGAATCAAATTCCCCAAAGTAAGTGTCATTAATAGCACAAATTTATTTAGGCCACTGATTTCCTAAAATATTTACTCCAACGCTGATTAATCATGTATCATGTGATCAGAGCTGATTCTGAATATCAGGATCAGGACTGACATACGGACCCAAAACCTATGGCCAAATATAATTTGGACCGGCTCCTACTTGGATCCAGGGTTGGGTCACAGGCAACACTTGTTAGGAGAGTTGATTTATTGTTGGGCTTTGATGGGGTTATTTTTTAAAATAATAACATTTACAATTTAATATTATGATGAAAAAAATACTGTATGACTACATTCAAAAACATGTGTATCTCTACCAATGTCCACAATGTATATTCCATGCCTCTTAGTTGGATTTGAAGAAAAATGTCTTTGGATGCTTTGTGGCACAAAGGTGTATTGATTTATGGTACAAAACAAGAACAGGATGCTTATTTTCCAGCTTAAAATGAGCAGGTATTACCATACAATCTTGTGCAACAAGGTTTATTATTATTCTATCCCATATTTTGAAAAAAAAAAACAAAACAAAATAATCAAACACAGGAATAAAATAAAGGTTGCCAATCATTTTGACCACTGTTTCATTTTGTTTACAAAGACTGTATTGATTTACTGATGTTTACAGATGTTACATGTAACATGTGCAACCCCACAATTATGCATACATGCCCTGAACACATGAAAAAGAAAATTAAATAGCATACAGTGCAGCTCCACACACGAGGCAATATGTTATGGTTATGGATATGTATTGGTGTTCTGTACCTCTGTGACTTTCCTCAGAAGTCATTCTGGACGGGAGCTGCAGATTCATAAGATGAATATAAAGAACTGCACATGCTGAGATGCATACATGAATGAGAATGTTCCCCACACCGACCGTACATAATCAGCCAGCCATGTTCCTTGATTGTTCTCAGCAGAGCCTCCGTTGAATTCAAAGTGTCCTTTTAAAATCCATGGAATTCACCTGGGACTGGAAGGTGGGGGTTGGTGGGGGGTTTCCAGCCCACATTACCTGGAGAGTCATTTTTCAGCCAGGCTGCGTGAGATTTGGTTAAGCCTGCCCGTGTCTCCCTACGTGCCCTGAGGTCATGTCAGATGGACAGGGCGGCTTGATATGTAAAACTATTCCACAGACCCAGAGCCTGGGGTGAAAGGAGAAGGGTCAGGCATGAACTCGCCTCCTCTCTCAGGGTGACACAAGTCCGCAAATGGAATAAGCTCAGAATATGTATCACTATTGCCCTTTTCTTTGCCCATGTGGAGGTCAGGCTACAGATTAATCCAAGACCAATGTGAGGCGCATTAATTACGTGCTCTGACATCTGACTGAATATGTGGGCTATATGTGCATTAAAAATGTATTTGTTTGCTGTATGTACACATGACTTTGCCTGTATCCATGACTTCAGAATTTTTTCTTCCTCCAGCCTTCAGCTCCCTCCACCCCACTGTGCGAGTTGACAGGGCTGTTCATTCCACTCGGGGTGATGATGTAGACGTCATGAATTGTATTGGCAGCTGCCAATGTCGATACTGCATTATGGAATGATTCACACAGTATCTTAATCTAATTTACAAGGCTCCCTGCTTCCTGGGCAGCCAGGATGCTGCAGGGTCGGCCAAAGTCGAGGAAACAAAGTAAATATAACGGACAGGATGCCCTTCTGCTGGTCATGGGGAAAGGTATCCAGCACAGACAGGATAGAGGAGTGATGGTGTGATTTAAGATATAAAAATACTGGTCACATATACTGTAACATGAATACAGACTTTGTTTTGCTTGGAATGCAGCATATCTCGTGAATCCAATATTCAACAGTCTCACAACCCTGCATACCCATGAAGCTGAGTGATCTCCTGCACATGCTTAAAAGAAGTAGTCTGCCATTGTAGCACACGTACAAAAGGCTGAGACATGGCTTTAACAACCATATTGTGCTGCTCCTGCTGGCGCCGCGGTGTGCTGTGCATCAATCCCATGCAAATTGCACCACTCTCTTTTGAAACACTCCCCACCTCATACATATACACACATAAACACACACAGCAGCACTTCCCCCAGCATCTTTTTTTACGTGATATCATTAGCCATAAGCAATTGCCTGACAGGCAAAAGGCAGAGCGCCAATTTTTTTTTTTTTTTTTTTTTTTGCTGCACATAAATCTAAAGACCACATATGCTGCTGTCTTTTAGGCAATTGTTCGCCCAAACATGTTTCTTGTTCTCTCTATCACTGCATGGCTTGAATCAATTAGTATAGGAGTGTTTAAGCTGAGATACGTCACCCTTCCTTCTGTTTTAAGATAACTAGGGAGTTTTTAATTCTGGACCACTTTGCAGTTGTGAAATGTGAAGGAGCTGACAGGCAGGCTGTTCAATGGCTGTTATTTACAGGTATGGTACGGTGGGTAGTTTAGTATGCAGGCCACTACATCAGTAAAAATACAATTTCCTTTCAACATCAGGTTGATTTCCTCTTTAGGGGGCTAGTGTTAGCATGGCAGAAAAGCCCACACTGAGCGGTATGGTGAAGCGTTTAAATTGAGCACTGTTTCCGAATTGACGTCAGGCGTCGTATCCAACACATCCTCATAATTAAACCACCAAATAGGTCGATTGTACCATGCACTCCAGAACGACCCTTAGAAGCATTTTCTAATATGCTGCCATGCACTCCAGAATGGTCCATTGGAGCGTTTTCTAATATGTCGTCTCTATCGGCAGCAAAACCATTACAAATCACTGTTTCAAAAATAAATATGTTTTATGGTGTGACAACGCTGTGGTTAAGGTTTGGTTAGGTTTAGGCACAAAAACCACTTGGTTAGAGTTAGGGAAAGATCATGGTTTAGGTTAAAATGGTGTGGGTTAAAGTTACAACTTCCTCAAAGTTTGTCCTGACTCGCGGATGAAAACATGACACTCACAGTTAGAAATGGGAAGCGCAAAGCAGTCTCCTGCAGCTAAGTCCACTTTTTGCCATCTATCTAGCCATCTACCCAACCCGCCGCCTCCGAATATGGAAATTTGTCACCTAATATAGACATCATCTAAACTGTGTCACTTCTGCGGGTCATAATTACTACAGCCACTAGATGGTGTCTGTCACTCAAATATAACTATAGGTCTAAATTTACGACCTGTCATTTTTCTTGGGAGGACGGGCTGGTCGTATCAGATGAGACAATACATTAGGGTTGTTACTTTATTAGAATGCTCACATGCAGGGACATACTTATGGGCACTCATACAGAGAGACGTGTTGCATCTCTCATCACAACTTCTCTCTGTTGTTTAAAGAGCAGTTTTATCTTTATTTAGCCAGTCAGTGCTTGAGAACACATGGAGTGACACAGGAGAAAGGATGGTGGAGGGATTTGATCCCCAGCCACCAGGGTTACATATGATTACAGAAGCGAGTATCTTAATGAATACACCATCTTTGGGCCGTTCACAGCTTCTCTCTACGGTGCAGGAAATTCTCAGAGCGCAGTGTAACTAATTATTGCTCCATCTCTCTGCTTCTCTGGAGCATCACGGGGTTTGATTGCTTTGCTGAGGGGAAATTTAAGTGGAATTATTGAGGGAGGTGAGTGAGTTAT